>JALMQS010000030.1:28053100-29427567 GCA_024734495.1 Forficula auricularia | reverse complement strand
GTGAGGGTTGTTTTCACCCTCGAACTTCGAACCAACAACCCCTCTGACATATAATTAAAAATAGTCCATTCCATCGGATTTAATAGATGACATCATCTTGATTTTCAGTAAATTTGAATCTATTATCATCGGCAAATTAATATCTTTCATAAGATTTTAAGTACCATAAAAAGGGGTCGGATAGCCTAGGTAGCGCCATCTGTTAACAAGTGAACCCGGGTTCGAATCCGACTCGAGGCATCCGCTAAAATTGACCCCGGTAGAGACAAACAAAAAAAAAAAATAGTATCGTAAATTGGCTTATGGCTAGAAAGTACTGAAAAGCCAAGAAAAAGGTCATAAAAAAATATGGTTAATAAGAAAAGGAAATAATATAGCTAAATACTTCTGTAAATGGCATACCAAAAGACCGATTGTAATAAGTACTATTATTTAAAAATTAAATCAGTATTTAAACTATTATAGTATAAGAACTCAGGCTGGCCGATATTTTGCAGGCCCCGGTTCAAAAATTTTCGGGGCCTGAATACACATTCAAATCCTATATACTTTATACTTACCTCAACGAGGAATTATTTATTTCATACCTCTTATATATTATATATATATTTTTTTTATAAGAATAATATTAAATAATAACCTTTGCAGGCGGCGAGAGATTGACTAACGCTCAGCATCGAAGACAGCAGCGTGTATACAGCTACATGTTTGTTTAAAATATGAACTTGCCCGTTCTGGCCCTGTTTATATTCATTTAAAATCTCAATCATAGTGGGAAATAGAGGCGATATAATGCTTCTCCCTCTCTCTAACTTTATTAGTAAATAAACTGTAAAACACTTTAATAATTAAAGAAGCTATTTAAGCGATATTTGTTTTTTAATAATATAAATAAATAAATAAAGTCAATTTGGTCAAGAAGTCAACCATTAAAAAGTATCAGCATTGAATTATCGGAATTTGCCTGGTTTTACTATTTCCAATTACAAATCTATATATATAAAATTAAGGTTTTGTCTGTACATTGTCTAAATCACGCCAAATTTGGTTGCAACACGTTAAAGTGAAAGTTATGTGAACGGAAACATTCCTCAGCAAAATTCCTAAGTCTGTATGTTCATGTTTCCCGTGGGTTCCATAAAGTTGCCTTCAATGATTCACGCCTGGAAACGGCTTAAGGGATGGCTGTAAATGTATATTTGTATCAGATGTTTAACTTAGTATTTTAGCTATATAACGTTTTGATATTTTGAACCTAGAATGGGTCGGGGCGCACAAATGAAAATTATCAAATAACCTCCTAAACTATTAACTCCTCGGCAAATTTTGTAATTTTTGTAAATTTTGTATTGAAAAAAATTTCCCTAAAAAAACCACTCAAAAAAGGGGCGGAGGGTGAAAAATATAAATTTTGCCCTTGAGCAAACCTAACCAAATTTTGTACATAATCTTCATTCTCTAGAGAGCTAGAAATGCAAAATAACTACGCAAAATGGAGGGGGGGGTCAAAAATTGAAAAATTCTTTCTTGTAGACCAACTCAACCAAATTTTGTATACATAATCTGTGGGTCACTAGAAGGCTAGAAATGCAAAAACTGGGTGCAGAGGGTGGGTGGGGGTGGAAGGGGTTGGGGTGGAGGCGGAGTAAGGTGGGAGGCAGGGTGCGGCAGAGTCCAGGGGCATAGTGGTGGTGGGGTCCAGGGGGCTAGGCGGGGGTGTGGTGCGCAGGGCTGGAGGGCACGGGGTGGGGTCCGGGTGATGGGGGTGTGGCGGTGGTGTGGGGGCGCCGGTTAGGAACGGGTGCATGCAAAGTGGGGTGCTGGGTGGCCTCGGGGGTCCAAGGGGACAGGTGAGGGTGGGGTTCGAGGGCTGGGGGTCCAGGGGCGTGCGGTGGGGTTGGGTATGTTGCGGGGGGTGAGGGTGGGGTTCGAGGGCTGGAGGTCCAGGGGGCGTGCCCCCGGCTAAGAGGGCCGCCGAAGACGGGTCTGCAGCTAATATTTAATAAATTTTAAATGATGAAAATTCTAAACTATTTCAAACGAGTCGAGACTCGAATGGACAAGTTGAGACATGTTGGCGGATCAGTTTGCAAAAAAATGTTTTATCGAATATTTCGAATTTATTCATTTACTCTGATGAAAAAATATCAATTACCTAAGTAGAAAAACAAAATTATTGAAACCTATATAAGATAAAAATTATTTTCATTTGGTATATAAATAGTAAATGATTTTAGTTATACCTAATGAGCTGAAAATTGGTACTCAAATATGTATTTTCACATTACAATGCACCAAATTTGTATCTTATACCTGAGAACGTTTCCTGAAAATAAAAAATGCCAACCTAGAATGGTTTTTGTTAATGAGCTGAAAATTGGTATGCAACTATGTTACAATGCACTAAATTTTATCTTTTTACATGAAAAATTTTCCTGAGAGTACAAAATGCCAATCTTGAAAGATTAATGAGTCAAAAATTGGTACAAATATGTATTTTCACATTAGACCAAATTTTAATCTTATACCTGAAAACGCTTCCTGAAAGTACAAAATGCAAATTTTGAATAATTTTAGGTAATAAACTGAAAATTGGTACGGAATTATGTTACAATGCACCAAATTTTAGCTATATATCTGAAAATTTTTCCCGAGAATATGAATTGTCAGTATAGAATGGTTTTATTTAATAAACTGAAACTTGGTACGAAACATGTATTTTTTGCATTTAAATGCCCCAAATTTTAGCTTTATATCTGAAAACGTTTCTTGTGAGTATAAATTGCCAATCTTAAACAATTTTATCTAATGAAACTCGAATCTATGTATTTTCACATTACACTGTACTAAATTTTAGCTTTATACCTGAAAACATTTCGCGAAAATATATACAATTTTTTTGCATGCTGTAATACTTTTTTGGTTATTTTTAAAATTTTTTTATTTATTGAACAGTAAAAAAAGATATGGTTATAAAATAGACCGATGAAATAAATTAATTTGATAAACATAATTTATTCATAAAGAGAAACATCTCCAAGCAGTGGACAACCTCTTTGTTTCTCTTTATGATTCAACAACTCTGCTACTTTCGCCAAAATAAAAACTTTTCAACGAATTTATTAGTTGATCTTTTTGGAAATAAAATTGAAAAATTATTCATTTATTATGTTTAGAAAAAGATGGTTATTTAAAAAAGTTCTAATTTGGATGAATTTATTAAGAAATCAATAAATCTCCATTGATTTTCTATTAATTATTATTAGAGTAAATTAATAAAAGAGTAACTCTAGGACTTTATAATTTTGTGCAACGGCTGCATATCGAATTGAATTCTAATGCTATCATCATTCTGTAAAAAGTTAATCAAAAGAGATGTTTTTATTGGGTAATTTTCGTAGACCGCGGGGCCGGGTTCCGGCGAACGCGAAGAACTTGCCTTGCGCCGGCCCTGTATAAACTGAATGAGCATTCGTATTACATAATATTATTCAAAAACTGCTAATATTAACAAAAAATTGAATCTACAATATTGCTTTTCGTTAAGACAAATTTTTATTGGAAAACATTTTCAGATATATTTGTTAATAAGATTCTACATTAGTTTATGAGAATGTTACTTTTTTCTATAAAAAAAATCTCAATTGCAACTGCATCTGCGAGGGAGAGGGGTCAAAAATTAATAAAATCATTAAATTGTCACATAAAAATTCTTTAGGCTATTTCTCCTAGAAGAATTCCACATTTAAAAGAAAATATTATGTTCATTTGCTAATGGGCCCAAAATTAAGGGGGCGAATTCGTAAATGATTAAAATCATGTAGATGGCAACATCAGCTTATTTTTCATAAAATTAATAACATAAATCATATTATATTTTTAAATTACACTAATGGTGAGCATATAATTGTTTGATTTTAATATTCATGATGTAAATAGAAAACCAAATGAGCACACAAAAAACAAAATTATAAACATATTTTTTCAAAATTTTTTAACCATAAGATTAAACTTTCAGATTTATTTAAATCTGTAACTTTTTTACTTTCACATTTATATTCTTAGAATATAATGTGGAAGTATTGTGATGCCCTGTCTGGGTCCTGATTCTTTGAGAGCTTGTATCTCAGAGATGAAAAAAGTTAATTTCATTTTCTAACTTCTAGGTGGAAGGAATCGATGGCCTTGATAGTTGAAAACCGGACTTAGGACATAAAACCAGAAATTGGGGTCCCCAGAGGCCAAAAATCCATTGGTCAGTTAGTACGTATGTACTCCCCCCCCCCCCCCTCCTTGCGTTTTGCAACCATAAGTCTCAGAGCTACGAAATTCGAAACTTAATCTCGATATTGGCTAGAAGGAGTACAGCAAGCTTTTTTTTTTATTTTCTCCAAAAAGAACGAAATAAAGGAAGGGGGTGTAAATTAGTAGTGTCGCGATGATTTCAAATAAATGATAATTTGAAAGTCGTGTGGTGAGCACACCAGTTGATTTTCTCTTCTATGAGCTTCAGATTTTATAAAATAATAAAATAAAACGTTATATAATTTCACTATTTCGTTAATATTGATGTCACTAGTTCATTTAGTAATTTTATGTTGGCTGCTTAATAATTCATAGCAAAGAATTTGAATATACTGTATAAATAATTTGTTGAGTGGGGAACTAGTTGCTTTTAAGATTTAACCTCAATTTTCACATGGTATAAATAAAAACAAAAAATAATTGGTACTGAATATTAAATAATCCTATAGAGATGAGCAAAGATTAAATATGGTCAAAACTTCCTTCAATTAGATAAGGAAGTGAATTTAATATATGAGGTTGCTATTAGTTGCGTCGGAGTTTTCGTGACGGAACTTCACACTTGATTTATTCATCATGAATTGGCAGAAATCCAGTCCACCTCCACCTAAAAAGATATCAACATCTTAAGAGATCGAACTAATGTTAAATTCATTATTTAATCCTTATATAGGCTCTTAAATATGTTAATTAATCGTTTATTAATCACTACAATAAAGAGAAGGAAGATTTCGGGCTTTGGGGATGATTTAAGTTATGATGGCAAATAGGTCGTTGGGGCTTTTAGTATGAGCTAATCACAGTTTACCGTCCGAATGGACGTAGACACGCGAACTTACTTTACTTCCGCTACAATGATTATTTCAGCTCCCATAGGAATCAAAAAATTTTCCTGGTTAGTCTCTTGATGGATCTCAATTGCAATTTGCTATGAACGATGAGGTTCATTAATTCTCTACGGATGATGGCAGATTAATAATTAGTGCCTGGAACACCGAGCGATGCTCGGTAACTTTGTGACTCTAAATAGCTTAAGTTTCAAATTTCAATGCGACTTACCGAAGACGATATATGAATGATTAAAATATTTATTTTACGACACTTCTTATTTACACCCCCTTCTTTTATTTCAAACGGATTTAAATTTATACACAACTAATAACTCATGAGACTTGATAAGTACACCAATTTTTAGCGAAATCGTTAGAGCCGTTTTCGAGAACCCGATTGTATATATATATGTATATATATACATATATATATATAGATACATATATATAATACAAAAATTGCTCGTTTAATAAGAGTAGATAAGATTAATATATACCTATATATATATATATATATATATATATTCTTTTTTACAAATTTACCTACCATTGAAAAAGTGAGAAATTCTGCCGAAACGTTTGGTTTCAAATAAACGTGTTCTTGATTGTTCTTTTAAAGATTTGTATTTTTTAATATTTGATACATCATTAAATAATTTTTTCTTTGAAATATACTAGCTATATATACTCTGATCACTCTCCACCCCACCAACACTATTCTACCATCCCCCTACCCCTAAAGAAGGAGGGACGACCCTCCGAATCGTCGTGTTTTTTTCAGAAGATGAATATGAGAAATAATTAATTAACAATTTATTAAATCAATAGTTTAAAAAAATTTATAAATTTTAATATATAATAATATTTGTTATGAGCTATATATAAGTAGGTTTTAAAATTAAAAAAAAACAATTAAATAATAAAAGGAAATTGAAAAAAAGGTAATTATAATTTTTTATTTATCCGCCCACCTGTGAATAATTACTTAAATTAAGAAAAAAACAATCAAATTTAAATTACCCGAAGAAGAATCATGACAGATTGAATTGTCGAAAACCCCCTAAAGTTTCATTTGCACGAAACAGGCCATTTCAAACACGGTGAAATTGGATATTAATTGAAACAATTATTTTTGGTAACTTGCTTATTTCTAAAACTCAAAAAGATTGCAACTCCCACCAGCGATTTTGAGACCAAATCCGAAATACTCTTGGACTCCGCGTGTCACTTAACAAGTCAGCTGTAATTTATAAATGTTGCTTCTCTTTGATAAAAAAAATTATGTTTAGCCCATTTTATTCGCATTTTGTTTATTATAAATTTTTGTTACATTATATATAGGAAGGTACAGTAGTTAATGTTAAAATTGATGATGATGGGACATGTACAATAAATAAATTGGTGACAAAATTTAAAAATTGTTTAAGACAAGTTAATTGACAAATGTTTGTTTATTAGTAAAATATTGAGTTAGAAAGTTGAATCTTAGCACAAAGGTGCAGTTTATTTTAATATAAGTTTATATGAAAAATTTCAACACTCTTTACCTAGCTACAATTTGTTGAAATTCCTAGTTTCACTATCTGAAAATAATTCTTATCTTTCGAGGGACAATGGTTTTGAAATTTGAATGAGGCTTATTTGAAAGCGCAACACATAGTTTATAAATTAAATGAGGAATTATATATCAAAAATATCTGGGGACAGCAGCCAAGAATCGAACCGTGATCTTTCCCATTGTAATGCGACGCTATAACCACTGAACTACAGGATTCAAAACCCAGACATAGACCATATATAATAGCGGTCCATAATCTTTTTAATAGGGTCACAGGAAATTAAAATTAAAATGGAGAGCCAATACAGTTTTCAAGGAGGCATGAAGAAGTTATTTAAAAAAATATTCATACATACTATATCTAAAGCTAACAATTTTGTTCCATTAAGATCAAGATAGGAGTGTAAATTGAAACGAAACATTAACTTAAATTTATGATTTTAGCATTGTTCGATCATGTGTAGTGTAAAAAATAAATGAATGATTAAATAATTAAAAATAAAAAAATTTTAGATATGACGTCGACTCCGTTAAATTTTATATTCTTTCTAGATGGTAAATAAAAAAAAGTTTAATTTAAATGAATCTAATATTTTAAAATGTATAATAAATTTGGTTCTTTTAATTATGGAATCTAAATCGAAAAATATGGTCCCTACATAGGGATATTTTTCCATTACGGAATATAATGTATTTTGGACGAAAAGTATTTTATTTGTTTAAGGAAATCTATTAGATATAAAACAAATAAGATAGTGAAAATCGTCCAAAATGCATTCTATAATAGAAATTTGTCCCTTGTTAAGGACAGAATTTTTCTAAGAAAAATTGGGGTCAATTGGCCAATGAAAATGTTTGGTAATTCATCACCCCATATCATTTAAACAATAAGGATTAAAAATAGTGAGATTCTCTAAAATAGGGCATAAAGTATACAATTTCGTTTTGTCAATATATTCAGCTTCTCTGTGAGAAAGTCGCAATGTTTTAATGTTATCTCCCATTCTTCTCAAATAGCTAAAGAGTTCTTCAGTATCAAAATCCATCAAATGTAATTCTTCAAGTAAGGGAAGATCACAAAGATTTTCCACAACATTTCTTTCCGGTTTATTTAATGAGATCCTTCTTACTTTTGGGCAAAAACTCACAAAATTTTGTAATGTACTCATTGTTGTTTTTTCATCATAAATTTCAATAAGGTTCAATGGTTTATTTTCAGGTTGATATGTGACGATATATTGGAATAGTGCTTTACCTAAACTAGAATAAGAGCGAACATTTTTTAAATTCGGCAGACATTTTAGAAATATGGCACAATGTTCAGGTTTAATTTGATTAAATATATTAATATATTCAATTTTCTCGAGACCGATTTGAACATCGCGATTATGCTTGTTAAAATCTTCAACGATGAGAAGTTGCCAGATTGCGCAATCTTCTAAGAAACAGTGCACAAATAATCTTTTTAAATTTGTGCATTCTTTGAGCAAATTTTCGAAGTGGAATATATACTGAGAATGAATGTGAAATCCATAAAAATTGATTGATTCTATATTCGGAGAGTATTTCGGTATCCATCCAATAATGTGGAGAATGGTTAAATGATTTTTGGGTATTTGTATAAAGTCAAAATATTTAGTTCTCTCATCGAGAAACATACCGACGCAATTACAACGGGAGTATTCGTCAAGAGATTTATCAGAGAGGAATTTTTCCATCAGTTGATCTTTCATTTCGGGAGGCAGGGTATTAGCAAATTTCCTTCTCTCATTGAAACTGTTTTCTTTTCCTAGTCCGATACGAAGCATATTCATAAAAATTATATATACAGTCTCATCCAATCTCTGTAGTTCAAAAGGCATGATGGTATCTGAAACAATGCATAAATTTATTTACTAGTTGACAGAGGAGCCCGCAGAAAAATTTACAAGGGGGGGGGGGGCCAAACCTTGAAAAAGACATATAAATGAGCCGTTTATTTTGAAAGTGTGGTAAGTATTTGTTATTTTGAAATACAGTCGATTCTCGATAATTCGAAATCCAAGGGACTACAAGTAAAATTCGAATTATCGAGACTTCGAATTATCAAGAGGAAAGAAAAAAATTCGAATTATTAAGTTTTTATTATATTTTTGAAAATATGTATGAGCTTACATATATTTTATATATAGCCTCAAATAAAAAAGTAAAAATAATGAAAACCACAAAAAATTACATATGTATTAACATTGCAAAAAATAATAACATACCTAATTAAAAAAATTAAGAATAGTTTTTTGATAGGATAAATTCGAATTATAAAGAGGGGAAGTGGCCTAGTTCGAATTATAGAACGTTCTTTCCACCGCTTGTTACGAAAAGAATTTTGAGTTATCGAGCGTATCAAAATAGACAGCATGTTTTCGATTTATCGAAGTTAAGAGCTGAAGAGTTCGAATGATCGAGGTTCGAATTATCGAGAGTCGACTGTATGTGTATTTATATTTTTGTAAATTATATATATTTTGATGTATTTATTTTGACGAATTCATGAGGTTATTGTACTCCTTTGCCTGTGATATCATAAATGTGAATAAAAATGATTTTTAAGAAAAAAAAACCGACTTCAAAAAAATTAAATGCAACAAATAAAATAATAAGAACTCAAAATTAAAATAAAATGCACTAAAAGGTATAAAATAATAATCTAATTTAGTTACAACTAAACGATGAAATTGTTACATGAAATCACTTTTTGAAGTCGGTGCCAAACATATACATTTTATGAATCGCAATAGAGACTAGACGGATCTTACTTAGTACGTTTGGCGGGAATGAAGACAGCATCGCGTAAGCTCGCTTATATAGTTTGTTTGGCACCGACTTCAAAAAGTGATTTCATGTAACAATTTCATCGTTTAGTTGTAACTAAATTAGAAAATTATTTCTTACCTTTTAGTGGATTTTATTTGAATTTTGAGTTCTTATTATATTATTTGTTGCATTTAATTTTTTTGAAATCGGTTTTTTTTTTCTTAAAAATAATTTTTAATTTTCTCTTTTTAGTGATGTTAACAATAGTGTCTTAAATACCTTGCATGCATCTCGTAAGAAAGCGTCCGGCGAATGAATCAGGAAATGATAATAAAATTCAATTCATAAATATAAAAATTATCTCGAAACATTTGCGGGTTTTAAATGAACATTTTAAGATTGTTTTTTTATAAAAGATTTTATTTATTATAATTTCGATTATTTGCTCATAAGAAATAGAGATTTCCGTTATTGATCATATCATCAGAACTTGATAAATTAATATGGGACCACTCCTAAGGTACACCCTTTCCAATAAAAAAAGAATCATCGAAATCGGTCCATGTGGCAAAAAGTTCTCGCTGAACATACATAAAATAAATAAGTATCTTGACTACCTTGGAGCTATACTGATCCAAACGCAGAAAGAATAATTAAAATCGGTTCATAAACAATGAAGTTATGGGTGATCATACATTATAAAAAAGGTCCAATACCAATGAAATACAGTTGTTTACCAATCGGAAACTATACTGAACACAATGCAAAAAAAAATCATCAAAATCGGTTCACAATTGACAAAGAAATCGAGTAACACAAAAAAAATTCAGTCGAATTGAGAACCTCCTCCTTTTTTTAAGTCGGTTAAAAAAAGCATTTATTGCTAAGTAAATCTGTCATTAAATCATTTTTTTTCAAAATTGAACTTAGGCCACTTTCAAAATAAACGGCTCAATTACATTAATATTTTTTTTTTTAATATTTAATTTTTAGCTAGCTAAAATAAAAATATATTATATAAAAAAAAATAAGATATATATAAAAAATATAAATATAAAAAAATAAATTTACTCTTTATGAAAGGCGGATATTTTAATAAATTAAAAAGTGACAAGTTCTAAAGCGCTTCATGCAGCCAATATCATTTTCTTGATTCAAATATAAAAATTTGTGAAACCTCTGGCCAAGCAGAAGTAAAACCGCTTCAAATGGAAGGTATCCAAATCGAACTGTAACGACCCGAAATGAAGTTATCCAAACCGGGCCAAAAGCACTTGAATTTTAAAAGAATATAATTTTAAAATAATTTAATTCAATTTTAACAGCGGCCGTGAAGTACCTATTTATCCCAAGGTAAATGGAATGTTATCTGAAGACTTTGCCTTTGGTTTATTTCATCAAATTCGCATTCAATTTAATTATAGTGTGAATAATAATTCAAGTTTTATTATATATTTAATTTAAAGATTGTGGTACTGGATGACTTCACGTTCTCCTGTAAAACTAACTTTTATATTTGTTGAGCAATAGAAATTAATATAAAAAAAAAAAATATTGTAAATTTACCATAATCACTAAAACTAAACTAAATTGCTTATTCAATCACTCTCGACCTAAACATATTAGAAAAATTGGGCTCTCAAAATTTAATTAGCTTTAATTCAAAAAATAGTCATGGTTATCTAATTTCTAGACGTAAAAATAAAAAAAGGGGGGGTCAGATATGCTAGGCGGTAGCGTATCATCCTGCTAACCAAGTGGACCCGGGTTCGAATCCGACTCGAGGCATTCGGCTAAAATCTGACCCCCGGGTTAGAGACAAAATTTAAAAAATATATAGTATCGTAAATTGGCTTATGGCTACAAGGGCCGAAAAGCCAAAAAATAAAAAAAAAATCCTTGACATCCTCTTTGTTTCAATAGTATAAATTTATAATACTCAATAAAACTACGGCCAGCAAAAATAATGTGTGCATTAGGGTGGCCCTTATTTTGGGTATTTTCGAATTTTTACGTTCGTAGGGGCTCATATGGTTCGAAATAAATAAAAAAAATATCTTCCAAGTTTCAAGTCTCTATCTCAATTTTAACCTGTGTCTCAGGGCGATGCAAGTTTCCCATCTAAATATCATGGGGTTTTTGGCATTGAACGATCAATTTTTTATTCTGGCCAAAGCAATATTTCAAAAAATTTAAAACTATGTAGACTTTACCCTGATAATAGTAGCTATCCTTCAGAGTTTTTTTCAGATTTTTAGTTATTATAATTTTGGAGTAACAGCTAGATAAATACTGCCATATCTTAGGTTAGTAAGTTATAGACTCCAAAATTATAATAGCTACAAATCTGTAAAAATTCTGAAGGGTAGCTACTATTATAAGGATAAAGTCTACAGAGTTTCAAATTTTTTAAATCATTGCTTTGGCCCGAATAAAAAATTGATCGGTCAATGCCAAAAACGCCATGTTATTTAGATGGGAAACTTACATCGCTCTGAGGTACAGGTTAAAATTGAGATAGGGGGTTGAAACTTGGGGGATTTTTTTTTTATTTATTTCGAACCATATGAGCCCCTGCGAGCGTAAAAAATCGAAAATACCCAAAATAAGGGCCACCCTTGTGTGCATATACCGTAATGCAGTGTTTCTCAAACTATGTGTCCCACCATCGCATTAAAAATTTAAATTTTTCTTTAAAAATTCTAATTTTGATACGTACATATACAGATTATTATACTTATTTTAAACAAAGGAAAGTGTGTGATTTTTTGCTGTTTTCAGATATAATATTATATTTATAACTATATCTATATATAACTATAGAACTATACTATACACTATACAGTAGTATTTGTCACTTATCGCGAAATTTTAGAATTACTAAAAGTGTGTCGCAGCTACAAATAGTTTGAGAAATCCTGCCGTAATGGTTAAATTTATAGTGAATGACTCAAAACTGCTCAATTTAATTATAAAGGTTTTTATGGTATGACCATAAGCAATAGATATGAAGAAAAATTCTTAAGAAGAAACTTTTATACATATAAATTGCTACCCCCACACATTTGCTTTACTAGTGGAATGTAAGTTTCAATAAAAATTAAGTCTCTCACCAACAAAAAAATCAGTTAAATCTCCGCGTTGAATGCACTTTTTAGATAAATAATGTTATTTGTCAGAAATTAAGAAAAGATAGCACTTACTTTACAATTTCGTAGGAGTTGACCACTGGGGCTCAAAGGTCAAAATCCGGATAACTCGGAAGATTGCCGCACTAGGGTGAAAAGATGAATGAATGACTCAAAACTGGTCAAAACCAATGGCCTTAATAATATTCTTTGAAATGTCCCAGTGTCAGGAGAACTACTTTTTCAGCAGCAGAATTTCTTGTTCGTTTTTCTGTTTTTGAAATAAAATCTACATATATTATTGGATTTTCGATTTACAAATTAAACACAAACAAGCTTTTTTAAATGACTTGTTTAGATTTATTCTGAAATTAGCTAAAATATACAGAATACAAATAATAAAGTAAAAAAACTATAATTTATAGCTATTGATCTAGTGGTTCTAGTGGCTGCAGAGAAAACATCCTGTGCTTGTGGGTTTGATTCCAGATAGTGGGGAATTATTTTTTTAATGTAATCTTTGTGGAAGTTGTATTACACTAGCCAAATGTTTATACACCAGCAACCCCCAAAACGGAAAAAAAATAATAAAGTAAAATAAATAAGTAAAACTTAGCTAGACACTGATTTTTTTCTAAATAATTGATTTTAAAATTCTATTCAAAGATTAAAAGTCAATTTTATGTTAGATATTGGTAAATATATACCTCTATTTATTTTTTTGTAAAATATTCAAAAGATTAAAATAATAATAATCTTTTATTTGCATCATAATCATAATGTTAAATATTCGTTTTAAACACAAATATTTTCTTTATTTTTATTTCGCGACCCCCACTTTGAGAAACTCTTCACTAAACATTATGATATGTCCTTAAAAACGCAGTTGAAAAAATTAATAGATTATTTTTTCCTTGTTAGATGAATTAGGTAAGTAACACTATAGTAATAAGTATATAAAAATTAAAATTTTCGAATTAATCTAATAATACGTCCACCAGTAAATTTTATAAAATTCAAACATTTGGATTAGAAATAGGCGGAATTGAGGCCAGAAGGCAACTGATAAGTTTATTTTAAATTTTAATAATAATTAATAAGTTAAAGCCTTTAAATTGTAATTAAATTAGTTAAAATTTACCTTAAATTTATTTATATACCTATTATAAAAATATTTTTGAAGCTCTTCCACTTTAATTCACTATAAGTTTTCACACAAAGATGAAAATGTATTTCCTTTTTTCAGCACCACATGACCATGGTTCATTGACTTGAGCACCAGTTTTTCAATTAGGAATAAATGATCACAAACACTGTTTTAAAAAATATCAATTGTATCAGCCAAAGTTCCGGCTCGCTCAAAATAACCTTTTTTATTAAGAAAGCATTTTGAGCTTATCCTCTCCGCCTTCTCCTTCTAATAGTTTATTTCAGACGAGCTAATTTTTCTATTTTTAAAATTCTTTTCATTTTAATATTTTGTTTAATTATATTATATATGAATTATATTATGTATTCTTATTATTTATTATATTAAATATATATTTATTTGATTTAAAATTTATTTTACTTTTCTAAATCATTATAGTATTTGATTTATTTTTTACTTTACCATACAGGGTATGGTCAAGTATTGTAATTGTGCATGAAAAAAGTGGTTTTTTCCTTCTTTTTTTCAAAATATCTCAAAAACGGCTGAAACTATTTCGATTAAAAAAATTGAGCAAAACCATGGCATTTCGCTCTACAAAAAAGCCCTTATAAGTAAACATCGAAAAAATTATATTTTTCGAGATAATAATTGTTTTGTCAAAATGTCTGTTAGTCATTTAGTCTGTGCGTTACCAAATTTTGTGGACGAGCTAGCTCAAAAACTAGTGTGAATATCGAAACCAAATTTGATACGTAGTTTTGGTCCATTGAGATTAAGTGCTGATTAGATTTTGGTGCATATCGACGCAAAATTAAGGGGGTGGAGGGGACTTAAAAATTAAAAATCTAGGCCATTTGACCAAACTCAACCAAATTTTTTATACATAATCAGTGGGACACCAGAAGTCTAAAAATGCAAAAACTAACCGCACAAAATGGGAAGGGGGGGAGTGCATGGTCAAAAAAATAAAATCTTGGCCATTTGACCAAACTCAACCAAATGTTGTATACATAATCAGTGGGATTCCAGAAGCAAAAACTAACCCCCCTCCCCTACATGATTATAAATAATTTTATTAAATATTAAATATAAGTGAGGGACCAGGTTGTGTGGTAAAGTCAAGTGGATGGCCACATCAGAACACGTCAGCTTATTGTTTAAAATATTTGTGATTAATCACTAAAGATCACAAATGAAAAGAATGAAACAGGTAAAAAATCCCACATTTTTTTTTAAATTTAAAACAGCGCTTCTTAAACTTTTTTCATTCGCGACCCCATATTATATAGATCAGGAGTGTCCAACTCATTTACTATAAGTTACGGGCCATTTACCATATGTGATAGCTAACATCTACACGGGACATATAAATTTTTCCCAGCTATTAAATTAACACTCAAGTCGAACGGAATAATACAATATTATTTATTTTGTGTTTGTATTTTAAATGTTTTTATACAAAATATTTTTTTTTATAAAAGCCTTATAAGTAATCTCCAATTTTCTTAAGAGACCGCAAAAATGAAGCCACCAGTTTGACACTCCTAATATAAATTTATGGTTTTAAACCATCATGTTTACTAGGAAATCACAAAAAATATGGTATTGTGAAGCTAATCTTTATAGACATACTATTATAATAATTTTATCATTTATTAAAACTACATATAGTAACAATTATTAAATCTAAATTTTAATGAAATTGTTCTGTAGACCCAGCATATACATTTTTCAAATTTGATCTATAGTTTGATTTTATAATCGCCAATTCTGAGAACGCCGCTTCATATAAATAAATATATCAAATACAAAATAGTACCTTCACAAATTATTGCAAATTCAAAAAGAGATATACTTAATATTCATTAAACTTTAATTTTTAGCAGCTGTGCATTATAATTTTTTCATAGATCATTGTTTCATTGTTATTGTAGCCCTATGTTTCGTGACCCCAATATTCACTTAGGCGACAGAAAATGGATTCGCGGCCCATAGTTTAAGAAACACTGATTATAAGAAGCTTTATAGAAGATAGTGTTATTACATGAAAAAAATTCACAAAAATTAAATATATAAATGAAAACTTTGAAAAACAATCTTATTACTAATGCTCTCAAGAGTAATGTTCCCTCGATAAACCTAGTAACCCTATCAAGTTTCTCCATATCTCTAGGTCTCAACTATATCTCTCAAAAATACACGTTCCTGTAGTCGCCAAAATCAAGATTGGTCATCAGCTCACCATATATTAGACACTCGATAACAATGTGGAATAAATTGACACGTTCTGATGTGGCCATCCACTTGACTTTACCATACACTTTTGGTTGAGTTTGGTCCAAAGGCCTAAATTTTAATTTTTTGACCCCCCCCCCCCGCCCCTCATTTTGGGCAGTTTGTTTTTGCATTTTTAGTGTTCTGGAGGCCCACTGATTATGTATACAAAATTTGGTTGAGTTTGCTCAAATGGCCTATATTTATATTTTTTGACTCCCCTCTCTCTAATTTCGGAGCCAGAAAAAAAAATATTTTCGTTATTATAGGTTCATTTTATAGTATATTTCATTTTTTTTTTTTTTGTTTCTTTAGTTTGAAAATATTATAATTTTAAATTTTAACTTCCACTTAATTTTGAGTCAATATGCACCAAAATCTAATTAGCATTTATTTTCGATGCACCAAAACTACGTGTGAAATTTGGTTTTGATATTCACAGTTTAGTTTAGTTTTTGAGCTAGTTCATCCTCAAATATTTGGTAACTAACTAAATAACAGACTAACATACATTTTGACAAAACAATTATTATCTCGAAAAATATAATTTTTTCGATGTTCACTTATTTGGGCTTTTGTAGGCCGAAGTGCCATGGTTTCACCCAATTTTTTTAATCAAAATAGTTTCAGCCGTTTTTGAGATTGTTCGAAAAAAAGAAGTAAAAAAAAAACAACTTTTTTCATGCACGATTACAATACTTGACCATATCCTCTATGGTAAAGTAATAATTATATTTACTTGAAGGCAACATTTTTCTACTTAGGAAAAAAATAGTATAGCTCTTAAGATTCTTTTTTTGGACATCGGAATTCATGATATTTCTTTAATTGAATAAATTGAGAGATTCAAAGATATGATAATCTATTAGAAAAAAATAATAATTAATTATGAATGTCAGTAAGAGAACAGACTAACATGAAACATAATGCGTGGGACTTTCTCTGGCTAATTTTTTAAATGAAGCCTAGCGGGCATAATTTACCCGTGCCCAGAGGACACTGGAATGCATTTCTGGAAAAAGTTAGACCAACCTCCCGTTGGAGTAATTTCTTTCCTTCTTTCCTGACCTCACCCACTACAAATTATGCTATTTTTAATTTCAATCATCGCAGAACATCAAGATTAAGTAATGCATTTTATTTTGATGACCGATGCTTTTCCTTTGTCGTGCTGTTGTGCATCATCCAGAGAGTTGATTCTTCCTGCTCACCTACTTAGACATCTTAAAAGTCAGTCTGCAGGAGTCAAGTGTTCCCTTCTGAATTCCTAGCAAATGAGTGTCACAGACTAACTCTTATGGTTAAATTAGTACAAAATAAAACTTAACATTTAGTTAATTTTCAACTTAATATATATGTAAATTTAATCAATAAATTTCTTTTGTGTTATAAAATATCATACTTAAATAGTCAAAAAACTCAGCCTTAAAATTTTATTCTTTAAACTTTCGTGACAATTTTTAGATAAAATTTTAATTTCTTGATTATTTGATTGGGTAAATTCTAACTATTACATCAAGTTTTTTATAGTATATTTTAGATGAAATGTTTAAAATGATCACAAACAAACTGCCAACAGTCACCTTAAGGCTTTTTGTGGTTTTTAAAACTTTAAATTTCTAAGTTTCTCCATCTTTTAATCACGTTATCATGTTATTTTTTAAATTAGGCCTAGCCAACCTGCGCTCCGCATTGACGACTCACACATTTCCAAGGGCCGCAGATAAATAAGAATAATTACAATTTTTCATTTTTTTTTTTATCTAAATCTGGCTTTACAACGAATTTCGTATTTGTTAAATTTTATTGTAAGTGATTAATTTGAATGCAGCGATCGCCCCCTCAGATGTAGAATTCACATTTCAAACTTGCTTTCTGGGCCGCTGACTTAACCCTAGATATAGGGCCTCACTCTGGCATTTTAAGGAAAATTTAATTCACTTACTAACAGTTTTACTTTATCCAATGCGTAGCATGGGTAAAGTATTGTAATCGCTCTCGCGCCAAGCAGGACTTCAAAGAGTCCTCAGGTAAAGACTACGGAACCCATGGACTCAATTAAGGTCACAAATTGTAGTATTCAATTAGGTTGAATTTTAGCACGTGACGATTTTGCCAAAAAATTACATGGGGTCTCGTCGAGAGGCCAAAAAGTGCCATTTTTTTTGGAAGTGCGTGGGGATGGATGGATGGATGGATGTGTGTGTGTGTGTGTGTGTTATCGTTTTTTTCGTCCACGATTTTTTCCACACCTTTGCGCCGATTGAAATGAAATTGAAAACCTACCATTAGTTTAACAAAATGAAGCGCTGATTAGTTTTTGGTACATATCGGCCCACAAACATTAGTACTTTATTTCGGTACTTTTTTAGTTTTTTCTAAATATCTTGAAAATGACTTAACCAATTTTGATGAAATTTAATATCCTAATTAAGTACCTTGGGGACAACAAAAAAGGTTAAATAAAGTTTTTAGTAAAAGTATATTTTAAAGTACTTTACTCTAGAGTAAGATTGTACTTTTTTTTAAATTCCTTATTTTACCAAAATTTAAAAAAAAAACTTTAAAATTTATTCATTTGATCGGTAATATAGCTCATTTAAACTTGTTTAAGTAAGAATGGTTAGGCTTCTCGCTGTGAAATGATAAAAATTTGGGAGGAAATTTTATAAGTAACCATAGCAACTGCGTTGTTTTTTTATCCGTTACCTTTGCTGAAGACATGTAGATATCGAGTTAAAATAAAAAATAGTGATTGATTCTGATCTAATACTTGAGGAATAACCATTCTATATTGGATTTTTGACGTTTCGGTTTTTATTGGTAACCATTGCTGAAGACATGTAGGTATCGAGTTAAAATCAAATATAGTGATTGATTCTGATCTAATATTTGAGGAATAACCATTCTATATTGGATTTTTGACGTTTCGGTTTTTATTGGTAACCATTGCTGAAGACATGGACGTATAGAGTTAAAATCAAAAATAGTGATTGATTCTGATCTAATACTTGAGGAATAACCATTCTATATTGGACTCAAGCTTGAGTTGTTTGCCATAAATGAATTTAGTCTTTTTGATTTTAAGTCGATTCTTCCACGTTATCAGTAGAGGATGCTATTAATAGTCAAAACATCAAAAATGGAATGCAATAAGGTTATTCCGCTAGTATTAGATAAGAATCGATCGTTATTTTTGATTTTAATTCGATTTCTCTATGTCTTCAGCAATGGTTACTAATAAAAACCGAAACGTCAAAAATCCAATATAGAATGATTATTCCTCAAGAACTAGATGAGAATCAATCGCTATTTTTGGTTTAAAATCGATTTCTCTATGTCTTCAGCAATGGTTACTAATAAAAACCGAAACGTCAAAAATCCAATATAGAATGATTATTCCTCAAGTACTAGATGAGAATCAATCGCTATTTTTGGTTTAAAATCGATTTCTCTGTCTTCAGCAAAGGTAACGGATAAGAAAACAACGCAGTTGCTATGGTTACTCATAAAAATTCCTCCCAAATTTTTAGCATTTCACAGAGAGAAGCCTATCCATTCTTACTTAAGCATTACCAAGCAAGGCTAAATGAGCTATATTAAAACTTTCAAATGAGTAAATTTTAAAGAATTTAAAAATTAAAAAAATTACCATCTTACTCTAGAGTAAAGTACTTTAAAAAACAATTTTACTAAAAACTTTATTTAACCTTTTGTGGTCCCCAAGGTACTTAATTAGGATATTAAATTTCATCAAAATTAGTTAAGTCATTTTCAAGATATTTAGAAAAAACTAAAAAAGTACTGAAATAAAGTACTAATGTTTGTGGGCCGATATGTACCAAAAACTAATCAGCGCTTCATTTTGTTAAACTAATGGTAGGTTTTCAATTTCATTTCAATCGGTGCAACGGTGTGGAAAAAATCGTGGGCCAAAAAAGCGATAACATACATACATACATCCATACATCCATCCATCCGCACGCACTAAATGAAAAAATCGCACTTTTTGGCCTCTCGACGAGACCCCATGTAATTTTTGGCAAAACCGCCACGTGCTAATATTCAACCTAATTGAATACTACAATTTGTGACTTTAATTGAGTCCATGGGTTCCGTAGTCTTTACCTGAGGACCCTTTGAAGCCACGCTTGCCCCGAGAGCGATTACAATACTTTACCCATGCTTTGCATTGGATAAAGTAAAAATCTAACAAGATCTTTGATTCTCATCTTTAAATTTCTTGTTAACATTTTAAGTTTCTAAATATACATATATGTATATTTTGTTTACTAATTAAATAATTTAATTAAAATATCCATACTTACTTGCTTATTTACTGTGGCCGAACAATATTTCCAATTAGTTGAATAAAAGATTTCACTGTCGATGGTAACAGAATTGTTTTTATTTTAGGTTAAAAAATAAAATGAGAGATGGAGTCTTCTGTTTTTAAATAAAATAATTTTTAATTATTTCTAGAGACTATAGTTTCGAAGGCATTGCCTTCATCATCAGTCTATCACAAATATTTCAGTATTTAGTTACATTCAAATTAAGATTTATACATTGAAAATTTTGAAAAATATAATGTTTTTTTTTCATGTTTCCTCTTGGGAGATTTACATTCTAATCTCCCAAGAGGAAACATGAAAAAAACAACATATTTTTCAAAATTTTCAATGTATAAATCTTAATTTGAATGTAACTAAATACTGAAATATTTGTGATAGACTGATGATGAAGGCAATGCCTTCGAAACTATAGTCTCTAGAAATAATTAAAAATTATTTTATTTAAAAAAAGAAGACTCCATCACTCATTTTATTTTTTAACCTAAAATATTTCCAATGTTTTAGCCTCCTCAATAATGCGCCGCTATTTTGTTCTGTCTCGCGCTATACAGTACCAATTTTTTTGAGAACCCAACTCTTCAAGATCTATGACTAAAATATCCATAATTTTTTTGAATTTAAGACGTTATTTTAGTCCCGAATTTTATTGACAAATTTGAAAAAACTTTTATTTTTATTTATCTTCACTATGAAGACGAATTTTTGCAAAAGACTTGCATAAAAATTGCAATGCCTGTCACTGCAGTAAAATCTATAATTGCAAAACGTTAGGTAGGTAAGTGACAAAGATTTTAGTATTAAATTGTATTCTTATTAAATATCATCATGAATTATAAGATATGAAAAATAAGATTGTTTTTCTCAAATTGTTGAAAAGTATCCTGACAAAAGTAATTACGTCATTAGTGATTAGTGGGGTTAAAGAGGCGGAGTCTAATTATTCCTTGCTTCTCCGTCAAGGTTCTTTTTTGATTTCTGTTACTCTAACTTAACTAAAAATCTAATCTAAATTGATGAGACATGGGCAAACGAATGAGCACCTATTTCTGGGCAAGGAAATTTTGTAACTTAATATTTACTATCCTATTTTGGATACTCTGAGCGTACAATTAGCCGCACTTAAAAAGCGTATACTAAGAGTTTAACGTAAACTTCAATTTTTTTTATAATTTATCTGAAATCGATACAAATGAGTTGAAAATCCAAGCAAATAAACTAGTTCATAAATATCCGAACGATTTAGAATATATCTTAGGAAAAGAATGTATTCGCTTACACTATCAACTGAAAGATTTATTTAAAAATACTGATGACGTGCGTTCTGCACAAAATATATACAAAATATTACATTCACTTAATCTTCGCGATGATTTCCCTAATGTAGACATTGAACTAAGAATTTTTTAATCATTCCGGCTACAAATTGTTCCGGAGAAAGATCTTTTTCAGTGTCGTAACCGAGGGGTGATCCACAATTGGAAGTAGGTGTACACCTCTTTGGAAGTATTTTGGAAGTACCTGGAAATATTTAGAAGTACTTGGAAATATTTGAAAGTACTTGGAAATATTTGGAAGTACTTGGAAATATTTGGAAGTACTTGGAAATATTTGGAAGTACAAGTGGAAGTAGGTGTACAGCATATTAGGTCGCGGTTCACCCCTCGGGCGTAACTATAATGTGGCAAGTCGGCAAAATGTCAAGGGCCACCAGCCGGAAGCCCTGAACTCTGGGGCCCCGTATCATTGATACGGCTGATACGGCGGTAGCTACGCCCTTGTCACCCATTCAGTTTTAAAACGTATCCAGCAGGTAATAAAATCCACGCCACTTTTAAACGCAGCGCTGTAGCTGGAAGAAATTCCATTAAATTCCAAAGCAGATGAGAGAAATGAAGCTATTTTACTGAAGAATAAGGTCGAAAACTACAACTTCATTATATTACTGGTTTTCCATTGCAAAATTTTACAGACCATCGACACGGCCTACCACTTTACAAAATTTAAAGGATACGATTTATTGTAAAAGGCTTTAGTATTTGTCGATTTATATAAAAAAGACATATCTATCTAGTTTGCCAAGGAAATTTTCAGGTTTCGATCCGCTTTTAGACACAAAATACAAACGTCATCTTTTATAGGAGAACTTGCTGATTTATTAATCATAAAGAATCATTTTATTTCTTCAAGCTTTCCTGAAGTGTGCACTGGATTTCTGTTATTTGTAACCATTCCTGTGACTACGGCTAGTGCCGAGCGACCATTTTCAAAATTGAGATTGATAAAAACTTATTTAAGAAATTCTATGGGACAAGAAAGGTTACGCAACTTGACTATTTTATCCATCGAACATTCCAAGGCCAGAAATTTGAACTTTGATGATGTCATAAACACGTTTGCTGAAAAGAAAGCCCGAAAAATGGAATTTTAATAATAAACATTTTGTACTAAAACGAAAATTGTGATATCAGTCCAGTACGCTCTTTAAATTAAAAGTTACTAGAAAATCAACTAATTATAATAGCGTTTTATTTACGTAATGTAGTGACTTATTATAAAATAAAAAAACTTTAACGTTTTTTGAGCTTTTTTATAATGGTGGGAGAGGGCCCCATCCGATTAATTTGCCACCGGCCTCAAACGATGTAGTTACGCCACTGATCTTTTTCAACCCTGAAAAGGGTAAAAAAACTATTTGACTGCAAGTATAGGTCCAAATAGACTTAATAAACTCCCATTATTGTCTATCGAGGCTAAATTAGTGCAAGAAATTGATTACAGCGATATAATCGACGTTTTCGCGCGAACCAAATCTAGAAAGAAGAAATTGATCTCATAAGTTGATTAAAAAATTGTATTTACTATTTATTAAGGAAAATTATATTTGAATTAGTAACTTATATTTGAAATTATTTTTGAAAAATTTATCTAAACCAATAAACAGTGATTGATAGTTTGAATATTTGATAATTAGCCATATAATTTTGACAATCACTTTTACCTGGAAAAAAGGGCGGCACATTGGTCAGGGCCTAGGGCGGCATTGAACCTAAATCTGCCCCTGAACTCATTTATGGAAGAATTCGAGATCTTTAATGTTTTTGTAGGATCACTTTTTTCGATGAACTTCATAAATAAACTCATTTACATGAAATTTTCTTATTTCATTTATTACATAGTAAATAGAGAGTTTAATTTCAGGTCGAAACACTTGACAATTTCAAAATCCCTCCGATTTCTCCTGTTGGAATTTTGTCTTGTGATGAACATTTTTAGACTCACTTTAATTCTACTGATGGCTAGAGTGGCATAACTAAGGCGCACCACCCCACCAAAATCTTAGGCGGCTCTCTCCAACAGACCCCTATATTTAGAAATATTATACTTTTATTTAAATGAATATGAACTAAAATATAATTTCGGTAAAATATTTTGAAATTAAATCTCCTTAATAAATTGATTAATTCATTTTTACGACTTTGATAAGAAAATTAAATTTCATTTTTACATTCCTTCGCACGGCGACCCCTTAGGATCATGCCCACCCCCTCCACCCTCCCACGCAGGGGTATTATTTGCCCCACTGGATGCTGTTTAATTAATTATTATAAAACAATAACAGTTTTATTTATAATTTTAAGAATAAAAAAAGAAGAGATTTTGACTGTAATATTGTCTGAAGACCAACTACTAAATACAATTTCTATATTAGGAAGAATAAAATATTAATGAACTATAAAAATAATTTTTATAAAAAAAAATAAAACCGGCTTCAAAAAAATTAAATGCATCAAATAAAATAATAATAACTTAAAAATCAAATAAAATATACTAAAAGGTATAAAATAATTATATAATTTAGTTACAACTAAACGACGAAATATTAACATGAAATCACTTTTTGAAGTCGGTGCCAAACAAACTATATAAGCGAGCGTACCCGCCAAACGTACTAAGTAAGATCCGTCTAGTCTCTATTGCGATTCATAAAATGTATATGTTTGGCACCGACTTCAAAAAGTGATTTCATGTAACAATTTCATCGTTTAGTTGTAACTAAATTAGATTATTATTTTATACCTTTTAGTGTATTTTATTTTATTTTTAAGTTATTATTATTTTATTTGTTGCATTTAATTTTTTTGAAGTCGGTTTTATTTTTTTTATTAAAAAGTATTTTCATTTTTCTCTTATTAGTGATGTTATTAATAGTGACTTAATATAATACCTTGCATGCATCTCGTAAGAGAAAGCGTTGGGTGAATGAATCAGAAATAGATAATAAAATTTAATTCATAAATATAGAAATTCTCTCGAAACGTTTGAGGGTTTTAAATGAATGTTTTAAGATTTTTTATAAAAGATTTTATTTAAGATATAATTTTGATTATTTGAAGAATTCAAGATTTACGTTATTTCGTCATTAATTATATCTTCAGAACTTGACTAAATTAATATGGTACCACCCCTAATGTACCCTTTTTCCAATAAAAAAACAATCATTTAAATCGGTTCATAAACAAAGAAGTTATGCCTGAACAAACATATCAAAAAAGGTCCAATACCAATGAAAAAAAAACGGGACCAATCGGAAGCTAGACTGAACCCAATGCAAAAAAATCATCAAAATCGGTTCACAATTGACGAATATATGAGGAAACATAGACACACAGTAAAAAAAAAAAAAAAAAAAAAAAAAAAAAAAAAAATCAGTCGAATTGAGAACCGCCTCCTTTTTTGAAGTCGGTTAAAAATAGATTGAAAAATGCCGAAGGGAAAATTAGAATAATAAAAAAAAACAATTAAAATCAACTGGTATCTGAGATAATCTTGTTTCCTTTTTCTTTCTAGCATTAGTCAGCCTAAAGTCCAAGCCAAGCCCCTCGATTAGAAGAGCTTTATTTACAAAAACGAGCGGAAGCAGGAAGCATTCGGTGAAAATTTACTGATGACCATCAGTGAATTACTCCTTCACCTGGGATTCCTTCTTTGGCCTAGATCATCTGAGATTTTTTAGCAGCTAACACATAACCGAAATTCATTTAAAGAATTCCTTAATTATTTACTATTCAAAAGGTACTTTGATTCATTCACTTAGTTATCTTAAATTGAAAAAAAAATTCCAGTCGAGAGTAGCAAAGCTGTTGAATTTTAAGAGGAAATCAATATGGGTGTGGTTCTCTGATTGATGCAAATAAACATACATCTATATACAAATTATTTTTTATTATACTGACTGGTTTAGTTTTGACAGCTTGGTCTTCATCTTGGTTTATTTTTTAAATATATTTCTTTTTGTTTTGTTTTTTCTTGACCATAAGACACAAATGAATGAAAATATAAATAAAATTAATCATTCTAATTGAAAAAATCCTGATTCCAATAGTATTCTCATGGTTATATGTAGCATTGCGTGTATACTAAGTATTTAGTTATGTTTACAGCTCCTTTATATTATTGCTGTTATTATAGTAATATATAATTTTGTAAACGGATGAGTCTTTCCAAAATTTCCAGATGAAATAAAAATATGAATTTCTTTTAGACAAATTAACTTTTAAACGTTAGTTTTAATTTTTTATCAAATTACTTTAATATGAAATTTTGTTAAAACATAATTTAGATTTAAATGGACAGGCAGCCAAATGATGAAGATTCTATTTCTTTTTTAACCGACTTCAAAAAAGGAGGAGGTTCTCTATTCGACTGAATTTTTTTTTCGTGTCTATGTTACCTCATATCTCCGCCAATTGTGAACCGATTTTGAAGATTTTTTTTGCATTGGGTCCAGTCTAGCTTCCGATTGGTCCCGTTTTTTTTCATTAGTATTGGACCTTTTTTGAAATGTTTGTTCAGGCATAACTTCTTTGTTGATGGGGCGATTTTATTGATTCTTTTTTGATTGGAAAGAAGGTATCTTAGGGGTGATGCCATATTAATTTGGCCAAGTTCTGATTATATGATCAATGACGAAATAACGTAAATCTTCAATTCTTATGACCAAATAATCGAAATTATAATAAATAAAATCTTTTATAAAAAAAAATCTTAAAACATTCATTTAAAACCCACAAACATTTCGAGAGAATTTCTATATTTATGAATTGAATTTTATAGAGATGGGGGAGAAATATGAAATTGGAATAATTATCGGAAAAGAGTTTTTTTCTTTAATTAGTTTTTTCCTCTTATTAAAAACAAGGACTAAAAGATGATCAAGGACACTCGATGGTGGAGAAGTAATCTCCGGAATCGAAGCTCAAAAACAATGTATGCATAAATTCATCATTTTCTGATTCATTCATCCGACGCTTTCTCTTACGAGAGCATCCAATGTATTATATTAAGTCACTATTAATAACATCTCCTCTTACCTTTCATTTCGGAATTTTTTAAGAAAATAAAGTTTTACTATTAAATAAATTTTAATTTTAATAGAGTTCGAATATAATATTTATTTTTTATATCTAACCTAAAAATTAAATTTATGAACCCCTTGTTGCGATCTGGGATGGTTATCCCACCGCTGCCACCAATTATGTTGTTCGCCAACACTTGTTTGTAAGGCTTGATGCGGGTTTGAGCCCTTCCAAAGAATTGCTCAGGTAACGTGAGGAGGCTGAGTACTTCTGCCCGCGCTCTGTGATGGTCAAACAGACTGATGCCCTGCTGAAGAAAGGTCTGTATAGGGGTAGTCGATCAAAAGATGGTTTGGTTTTTACATGTCGTTTATTGAAAATAGGTTGTCGAGGCTTGGTACCTCAATTACATCTGACTCACGAGAGCGACCGGCGGAGATTGACCTGGCAAAGGTTTTGGGAATCCACTGGCTGTTGGAAAGGGGAGGGGTGTTCTTTTAATGAATGTTTATGCAAGCTGGCAATCTGCTTTTTAGGTCGTCAAATAGTTTCTCTCGGGCCTCCCCACGTGGTGCAAGCTAGCATTTTCAAGTGGTGAAATATCAGGCGTTGTAGGAAGATTGCCAGAACAGCGATTTAACAATAATTAAGGGAAATTAAGGATTTGGAAAAGTATCGTGGGAATGTTAGGGTAAGCTCAAGGCCCGAACCTCAACACCCTCATAAAATCCTGAAGTGATACAAAGGGTCCCCTTACTTCTCTTTTTCGGAATTTTTTAAGAAAATAAAGTTTTACTATTAAATAAATTTTAATTTATTCTTCTTCTTCTTCTTCTTATTTTTAAACCTATAGGTTTGTTTCTTCCAGAACGTCATACCATCTCTTCTTAGGACGACCTCTACTTCTTATTCCAACCGGCTTGTTTGTCATCACTTTCTTTACCAGTCGGTCTTCTGGCATTCTTCTCACATGCTCATACCATTCCGCTCTTCTTCTTTTAACCCATTCGCCCACCTTTTGTATTCCACATTTTTCTCTAAAATCTTCACTCTTCATCCTATCGAGCCTGGTCACGTTCATTATCCTTCGTAAAGTCTTCATTTCAGTCGTTTCCAATAATTGAGAAGTTTTTGCAGTATCGGGTCTTGTCTCTGCTGCGTAAGTTAATATTGGACGTACTACGGTTTTGTAGACTCGTACCTTGGCCTCCGTTCTTAAATATTGATTTGACCAGATTGCATTGTTAAGGCAACCCGATATTTTTGAGGCTCTTATTGCCTGATGTCTTACCTCTGTTTCTAGGTCTTGATGAGAGGTCATTTGGATGCCAAGGTATGTGAAGGACATGACTTGTTCGACAATGGTATCGTACAGTTGTAGTTTGCATCGGAGTGGTGATTTAGAGATTGTCAGTGTTTTGGTCTTCTTGGTTGACAGAGTGAGACCGAATTTATGCGCAACACAGCTAAATTTATACAGGAGGCGCTGGAGGGAATCTTCATCTTCTGCAACGAGTGCTGCATCGTCTGCGTAGCAAACGCATGTTATATTCTCGTCCCCCAAGGAATATCCTTTTAGATTTTTGATTTCGCCAATAATTTCATCCATAACTATATTAAAAAGCAGCGGACTAAGGGAGTCTTCCTGTCTAATACCTTGATTCACTGGGATGCTTCTATGATTTATTCTAATAGTATATTATATACAGAGTTCGAATATAATATTTATTTTTATATCTCTCCTAAAAATTAAATTTATGAACCACTCATAAAATCCTGAATTGGTCCCCCTTACCTCTCATTTTCAGAAATTTATTAGAAAATAAAGTCTTACTTTTTTTGGCAACGAAATTTTCTCTAGAGAGAGACGGACTGGTAGAATTTTTAATTGATAATAATGGAAGGCAGCCCATGGGTAGTGAGGAAAGAAAAAAATTAACACATTAAATAAGGTGCAATTTATTGGAATCCTTCCTCATTTCCTTTCAAACCGACATTTCGGAGGATTCTTCCTTCCTTCTTCGGGGTTTCAAGGGGTCAATAAAAGAAACAAATAAAATGTTTCCTTCTTCTCTCCACAGCAGTTTTGAACACTTCCAATAAATTGCACCTTATTTAATATGTGTTAATTTTTCTTTCCTCACTACACCTGGGCTGCATTCCATTATTATCAATTATAAAGTCTTACTTTTAAATAAATTTTAATTTATTCTTATAGTACTAGTATATTATATACAGAGCTCGAATATAATATTTATTTTTATATCTTTCCTAAAAATTAAATTTATGAACCACTCATAAAATCATGAATTGGTACAAAGGGTCCCTCCTTACCTCTCATTTTCGGAATTTTATTAGAAAATAAATTTTTACTTGAGTGGATATTGATGAAGCAGTCCAAAAAAACAACGGGTTAGCTACTCGGGGATCGAGAGGAACGTGAATATATGTTTCTAGGCTGCGATAGAAGCTTCTCTAATAGAAGAATCTTATAGAGATGCTTCCAGATCTATAATCAAGATTTTTTCATTAAAATCAGTAAATTTTTTATATCATTCAAGTATTTTGATATAATAACACTGTTGTTGTATGAAATATTGTTATATTATTTTAATTTATCGTAGTTTAACTTACTTCTAATAGATTGCGATGTATCCACTATATTTCCATTTTATTACATCATATTAAATTATATTCCATTATATTTCATTATATTCGATTAAATTCTATCCAGAGATGCCTACTGGTAGACATCCTGAAAGAAATCCAGTGTTCAGACTCTGCCATTGTTACAATGAGTTGGCGCCAAAATTGGTTAATCCTCAGGAATTTTCTTTGGAAATCAATAAGGTAGCGGCTTTATTCAAGAAGCTCACACTAATTTATGAATAACTAATATAATGCTAATGTATAATTATGTAATGTGTTGATGTATTTAATGAATATTGTAATATATTGTTGTGTATGTAATATATAATTTTATAATTTTGTAAATTGAGGCTTCTAGCCGTTGAAAAATGAATTAAATAAATAAATATTCAATTATGTTGAATTATATTACATTATATTCCATTATATTAGATAATATTCCATTATATACAGAGTATGGTCAAGTATTGTAATCGTTCATGAAAAAAGTGGTTTTTTCCTTCTTTTTTTTTCGAAATATCTAAAAAACGGCTGAAACTATTTTTATTAAAAAAATTGAATAAAATCATGGCATTTCGTTCTACAAAAAAGCTCTAATAAGAAAACATCGAAAAAATTATATTTTTCGAGATAATAATTGTTTTGTCAAAATGTTTGTTAGTTTGTCTGTTAGTCTGGTTGTTAGTTAGTCTGTTAATATTCGATTATATTCGATTATATTCCATTATATTTCATTATATTACATTATATTTCATTATATTCCATTTTTTACATCATATTGCATTATATTTCTTTATATTCTATTATATTCCATTTTACTTGCTCGAATATAATATTTATTTTTATATCTCTCCTAAAAATTAAATTTATGAATCAGTCATAAAATCCTGAAGTGATATAAAGAGTCTTCCTTACCTCTCATTTACGTAATTTTTTAAGAAAATAAAGTTTTACGGTCTAAATCAAATTACAATAATAATTTTAATTTTATATTTAATACTTGTATTTTAAGATTAGGAGCTCATCAGATATTGTTTGAAATCGGATTCATTAAATTTATAGTTTACTTACTCTTGAAATTTTTCTAAAAAAAATTTCAATTTAATAATATTTTTACGATGTTTACTTTATAAGAATTTTAGTAGTCTTTGAATTCGTGTTTTTTTATTAAACTATATTTTTTTAGATTTAGTAAATATGTTTCATCTCGAACCTACCATACATCTGGCCTAATATTTATAAAATAATTTACAATTATTTACGAAAGAATCCCCTCTTAATTTTGGGTTCATTAGCGCATTAGTAAATAATAATATCTCCTTTTAATTATGAGACTATTCTATTAGAAATATCAACTTTCTTCGATTTTTACAGACATAGAATTTGTCTAATAAATAATATTTTCAATTTCGGATGTCTTTAAAAATTAGACCCTCCCCATTTTGATTCATTCACACTTTAAATGTGGTTTTTTATTTTAGACAACGCTAGTGCAGATGCACTATAAATCAAATCACTTCTTTCATTCCTTCAAATTGGCGGATGAACTTCCATCCGAATTTCATGCAAACCCGACTCTTGGCGCTCTCAGGTCTTCGTTCTTTATGGATCCCAATAACTGATACTCCTTACTCTTATTTTCTTTATGTCTTCTAGCCTTTCTCTACTTTTTTCCCCTTTAAAATGTATGTATTGGTAAACTCTTTTGCCAACTTTATAAAATATTTTAACTAAATTGTTGTATAAACAGGTGGGACCTAAGGTCCTATGTTTGTAATAAATAAATAAAATAAAATAAAAAGAAATATAGATACAAAGCTGCGAGGCCCACCGAAGGCGTGCCTGTTGTTGACCATCAGTGAGCTACGCTCCCTGTGCCCCCGAATCTTCGTCAATTAGGCTGCTTTTGTCGTGTCTTCTTTACCTAGGAATCTCTTCCTCCTGGAATAAAGCAAAAATACAAAACAACAGGTAGTTTTTAAAGTTCCCAAAAATAAAAAAATACAAGAAAATACTTTCTTGGAAAAATGTTTTTAAAAATTCTCCCTAAATACATGATACTGTGAAATTCGCAGAAAATTATCTTGAATAAAGGTTAAATAAAATAACTTTTGTTGGACTTAGTGGCTGATTTCAAAAAATTGACATTGACAGACAAACGGTTTAAGCTTATGCGGACTGATGATATAAAAGAATTAACCACCTTAATTATAGTGATTTTACAAAGAAATTAACTCTTTTTTATATCTAATATTAATTTAAAATTTTGGCTATTTGACCAAAAATGATTTCAAAAAATGATATTTTCTATCTGAATGTTTGTGCATGTTTTTTTATAATTTGTCGAAAGCCTTTCATTTGAAAACCGATAGTACAAGTCATATGATCCTATTCGCCTGATACAGGTAAGAATCTTGGAAAGATGTATGGTAGGGTATCGTTTATGTATTATCGATAGGGTTTCTTTTTTTCAGCAGACACACCGTGGACCTTGAAACTTACATTTATTTGAAAAGAGGTATACTATAATATGTTGTAAATAATTGGTTGTTAACAGATGGTAGTTAGACAAATATCGAGACCACCGTAAAGAGAATGACGTCATGATTCCTTAAATTATGATTGTGACGTTTTACGTTTGTACGAAACACCAAAAATGAAAATGGTTTTTCAAAAAATGAAATTTGTATCGAAAAATATATCAGTAGTATAGGGGGGAATTTCAAATTATTTCCCGATTTGTCATTTGATTAAACAATCTTAAATTGAATATTGAATTTGAATCTGGCAATATACAATAAATGACCCAGCCAAAAAATTATCGTCAAATTAGTTAAAGTATTTTTGTTTCGTCATTCGATTAAATGATTACTCTTCTCCTGGAATTGAAATGAAATCCGAATTTAGAAGTCAAAGACACAGCGACATTCCTCTTCTCAGTTTTGCTCAGCTCGGCCGTAATTAGCGATCTTGTTCAATTTCTCTTATATGTAATTTCTAATTATTACATTTTTAATCATTTTAGTTAATTTTATTATCTTTTTCAATAATTTTGTTAATTATTCAAACAAAACAGTGACTAAATACTTCCTTCTCCCATATATTTCCCTTTCAATCTATTCTTTCTAATTTATGTACGAATATATTGTGCGTAAAATCGAATTCTCTTTTTTTCTAACTTGAATATATTCTAGAAGATTGGATTATTGTTTGGAAGCTCGGAAGTTCTGTACCACTTTCTCTGTGGATTTCACACTCTGACCATTAATTCACATTATATAAAAACAATTACTTGATGATCGCATGAGAATCAAAATCAAAATTTCATTAACAGCATGAATAAAACTGTTAAAGCTTCATGATCAGGATGATTTTTAAAAAATTTTCAGTTATAACTTGTGATGGTGTATTTAGAATATTCGTCAAAATTTTTAAAAAATACACAGCCTTTTCCAACCTTTTTTGAAGACATTTTCAATGATAAATGATGAAGTTGCCTTTGAAGCTTCAAGGTCCTGTGTTTCAACACCCGGCCTAAATTTTTCCAAAATTACACCAATAGCTTCGCAGGGTTCTAAAGGCTAACTACAAAATCTATTCCTAATAGGAGTAAGAGGCCAGAATTTTAATTTTTAGGTTCGTATAGCGAATATACATAAACATTTCTCGTTATATAAATGGATTTTGATTGAACCAGATTTTGGAAAAAATTATTTTAAATTTATTAATATGAGCCAGCTCGTCTTAAAAAATGTCTTTTACGCAGAAAGTAGGCACTTTAGAAAGATTATACATACAATCAGACCATATAATATATATTAAATATACTTTTTGAGGGTTTCAATTTATGAACAAAAATCAAAGGGCAATGAAAAGGCTATTATAAAAGTTTAAATTGACGATGGTAGCAGAGTTAGGATTTCTAAAGAAAACAAGAGAGGCATTGTAAACTAATGAATCCAATGTGTATCTGGTGTTTTGTTTATTAGATAGGTTGATTTCACCTTCTCAGGTATCGAACCCAAGTTCCAAAAATGACATCCGGGCTTGGCATCCGAGGTAAACTGGTTTCTCGCGTTTCCTCTGGAAATCTCAACTCTGATAACATCTATAATTTGAATTTTTATAAAGCTTTTTTAGTTTTATTTTGTTAATTTTACTGGGGACTTATGTAAAATTCCAATTTCATCTTTGTCCACTTATTTAGCTAAGTTTAGCTTGATTTATAACTATAACTAATTGTTTTTAATAAATTTGGTGTTGGTAATTGGTGAAACATTTTTTAAATTATTGGATAAAAAATAGTTGGTAGGTTTCACATTAAGATATTAAAATAAAACGAATTTATTTTTGGAGAGACTTTAATCTCGATATATATATATTTTCGGGTGGCTAACCCATCTTCAGGAGCAACAGAAAGTAACTCAGTCTCTCCGAAAATAAATTCGTTTTATTTTAATATCTTAATATGAAACCTACCAGGTATTTTTTATCCAATAATTTATAACTAATTGGTTGAGAAGTTTGTGACTATTTTCTTGAAAAGTTTTTGTTTTGCCAAGAGTAGCAGAGTTGTTGATTCACAAAGAGAAACAAAGAGGTTGTCCTCTGCTTGATGCAAATAAACATACACACATATATATCGAGATGATATATCTGTATATATATATATTATTTATTTGTTTGAGACTATAGTTTCGAAAACAAAGAGAAACAAAGAGGTTGTCCTCTGCTTGATGCAAATAAACATACACACATATATATCGAGATGATGTATCTGTATATATATTATTTATTTGTTTGAGACTATAGTTTCGAAGACTTGGTCTTCATCATCAGTCTTTCTTCAATTATAAATGTTTTTCATGGAGTCAATATCATATGGATATTGAAAACTTGGTGTTCTTTCGTCACTGCTGGAGGGCTAGGAACTAATAAAAAAAAGCCTAGAAACTATAGTCTCAAACAAATAAATAATATATATACAGATATATCATCTCGATATATATGTGGGTATGTTTATTTGCATCAAGCAGAGGACAGCCTCTTTGTTTCTCTTTGTGAATCAACAACTCTGCTACTCTCGGCAAAACAAAAACTTTTCAATATAGTTTCGAAGTTTGAACAGCCAAATTGAATTATCAAATAGCAATTTGCTTAGGATGTTTGCTAACAAAACATACCATTTTAGATAAAAGAAGCTGGGGAAAAAAGAAAAACAAACCCCCCCTTCCATTGTCATCTTGTCCTTTGTCAACAAAGAAAAAGGGAAACATATGTTTATATTTGAGTGTGAACCCGAGAAATGTTTTTAATTCTAAACTGGCTACCAGTGAAGAAACATCAAATTTTCAATATCCATACGGTATTGACTCTATGAAAAACAATATTTATAATTAAAAAAGACTGATGATGAAGACCAAGTCTTCAAAACAATAGTCTCAAACAAATAAATAATATATATATATATATATATACAGATATATCATCTCGATATATATGTGTATATGTTTATTTACATCAAGCAGAGGACAACCTCTTTGTTTCTCTTTGTGACTATTTTCTGTTATTTATTTTAGTTTTACTATTTTTTTATTTTTATTTTAATAAACATTCTTGAGATTGGTCTAAAAATATAATAAGAAACAAAGATTTTATGGGAAATACTGGAATCGGATCATCCATTGCGTTTCAGAATCCAAATATTGCCATTTTCGAGATTCTATTCATTCATCTATATAGGGCATGTGCTATACCTATATAAGTATATTTGCTCATCAAAACTATTACCTAAATGAATATGATTGATTAATTTATCATAAAAAATAAATATTCCCTCACCTAGTATTTTTCTTAGATTCTTCACCTTCAGAGAACGGACGGGAAAATTGATTCATGTTTAGAGGGTGAAAACGTAATGAATATGTTTCTCATTAATATACAGTTTCATTTAGATGTCTATTTCTAATGTTTTCTCTTCAAATTAATTGCTGAAACTCATAATAAATTAATTAATTAGTTAATAACTTTAATTCTTATTCTTAATAATATATTTTTCTTTTCTATTTCATTTCACCTAAATTGCTAAAATGCAGATTTGTAATTGGTCGATTATTTAATTTTGCCTTTCACTTTTCACTCTGATCATAACATAACGTTGAGAAGCACTGGGACTCGGATCTAGGTGTTTTTCAATTAGCTTAAAATTGTTGAACCTCTCTTTTCCTTGAGTCTAGATTCAATTCATAACAGAGGAGTCATTTGATTAACGAGGAGCTAGACGGAAGTCATCTGGCGAATCAATAAACAGAGGAACTCTCCAAGACTCAAGAGCCGCAGCCACTCCATGACTTAATCCCATCATAATAGGCTTTCCTATTGGCAGATAATAAAATCATTTATCGCGATGCAACGCTTTGATTTTCGCCTGTGACATCACCATCTCATCTCACTTTCTCAATCAGTTCAATAAATTCTTGGTTTCTTTTCATTTACAACTATTTAGTCACATTCCATTTAAGTAATGAACACTTTGCCTTAACGCTATTACCTAATCAACGTTTTTAATAATAGTCATTATCTTTCCACCTTTTTATTAATTGGAGATTAGCTGAATCTCTAGTTGATAGAAATTAGATTTTATAATTTAGCTATATTTATCAATAACAAGATCAATGAACTTAAAACTAGAGAAGGAATTATCCTGAATTGATTTCTGAAACAGAAAAGTTATGTTAAAAGTTAATCATTCACCCAACGATAATAACAAGATATGCATAGACAATACTCAATGTATTTTAACAATCAATGAATTGATCAGATCCATATTGCTAGAAATTAGCCAATACCTATCACTCACTCACTCTATTTTTTACTCTAATGTGATAGTATAGGGAGCCCACGGCTCATCACTACCCCAATCCGTTATTGAATTTAAAGTTCTCTATTTAATATGAATCGTTTAGCTACCTATGCAAGTATATTGACTTGCAAGGCATTGCCCGTGTCTTACCACGTGGAGGTAGATTCATATCGTAACAAATCGCCTTACAGATTTTTTAAGAAAATTAATTTTTATAAATTGCTTAGTGAGTGGCCCGGCTCTATTAGCCGGAATTTTTTCTAGGGATGCTTGGCGTAAACATACAGTGCGTCGCAACCAAGCCATGCCCGTCGATCTAAATAAGTAAGATAGATCCTCGTGCATGACCAGGGCCCAGATCCGCATCACGGTGATGCCACCACGCATTTACATTTCTTAGGTTCTATTTATTTACTATTCTTAAAAACAGATGCAGTGTCCATCAGGAGTTGTTAGGCAGTGCATCTACACATTTTTCTAGAGTTGCTAAGTTATATTTAGAGTTAATTATGAATAGCTGTGCGATGTTATTTCCTCGCAAAGCCATCCATTAACAGGATAAGAAATAGCTATGAGCGACTTTGCGATTAAGGTTTTCGCAAAGGCCTTCATTTACAGACATTTTATGTTATGATGTTTTATATCTAGATTACATTTTTACTAATACAACCATCATATGTGGTTGATATTTTTATGTTTTATCATATGCACGGGAGCGAGAGTTTTTACATTCTCATTCTCTTGCATTTACAGGCTTATTAATCTGTTCTCTATCAGTTGGTCCAGACCGGACTGCTGGGTTGAGTTAATAAATTATTTTCTTTGGATAAATGCTCTTCTTGCAAATTTTTGGAATTTTTTGAACAGGAGTTCATTTTTAATTAATTTCGAAAGGTCGTTTTTACATTCCGGATCGTATAGATCCAGGTGGCGAATGGAGGAGTATAGTGGACATTCGAAGAGAATGTGGTCTACACTTTCCACCACGTTTGGACAGTTGGGACAGAAGGGGCTCGGAGTGTCCCTAACGTTCCTTCTGAATAGTGATTCATTTATGGAGCCGTAGCCAGTGATTAAAAGTTAGTCCACATGTCAGGTCTGAACCACTTAGACAATACCTATCAGAAGACTTTATCTTGGGACTAATATGTCAACCCGACATGCACAGAGAAGTAAAGTCAATATCAAATTGTCTAGATAGGTAATCTGGCGCAATAAAAACGTGAAGAGTTAAAACAATCTATCTACAATGTCCGTATAAGCCATAACAAAGACAGGAGAAACGAAAGCTAACACCTTTAAAACAAAGACTATCATGAGAAATAGCGCGAATAGATTTATGCGCATTTGAATCTATGCTACCATGTAGCCCTCAACCTCTAAACAATTAAATAATGATGGTCACACCACAATGTTAATTGAATCTTAAAAAAAAACTCTTACAAGCATGAATTAATTTAAACACAAGAAATGACAATATTTTTTGATAAAATCTAAGTTTATTTTAATCAAATTTTTTTGAGAAACTTGCCACTAATCATTCATTATCGTCGAATTTTAAAAATTTAAATTTCTTTGAGATTTTTTTAATCATTTTTTAATTATTTATACTTTATTAATCCTCATTTGTTCCTCAAATTTTCAAAATAAATTTCTTTCCAGAATTTTTACTTAAATCATGATTTTTATCATAAGTATAAAAATAGTAAAAATTTTAGCCAAAATAAAATTATTGTTAGAGTTCGTGGCTGTGATGAAACTGTATTAGATGAAGGAGGAGGTATCAGCCAAAGATGGAATCACTGGGTTCAATAAAACACCTTTAAGAAAACGTTTCGGCCTGAATTTATTTGCCCATCTTCAGGCCGAAACGTTTTCTTAAAGTGTTTTATTGAACCCAGTGATTCCATCTTTGACTGATACCTCCTCGCTTCATCTAATAAAATTAAATTAAATAAAACAAAAATGAGTAGAGTTTTTCTTTAGGAGACGGACTGGTATAAATATGCAATTGGATGTTGATGAAAGCAGTCCAACGGTGGTTGTAAAAAAATAAGACTATAGAGGTTTTATTATTTTACATTTATTTGTTAAACCGACGTTTCGGAGATTTATTCTCTCCTTCTTCAGGACTTTTGTTACCCTGAAGAAGGAGAGATAAATCTCCGAAACGTCGGTTTAGTAAATAAATGTAAAATAATAAAACCTCTATAGTCTTTTTTTTACAACCACCGTGGACTGCTTTCATCAGCATCCAATTACAAAAATGAGTTTTGATTTCGATATATTTCGGGTTATCAGCCCATCGTCAAGAGTTAGAAAACTGAATATAAATTAGAAAAATATGTACAAGTAATAATTTTTTGGTATGGTGAGGAAAATTGTACCTAATTTTTTATTATTAAAAAATGTTCTACCTTGAACCAACACCTCTTCTTAAAAGTTATAAAATAAAATAATTCCTGTCTTAAAAATAATCATTTTTGTGTATTCCCTGCACTACTTGTGAGCGCTTAGAGGCCGTGCATAAAATACATCACGCTAAATTCAATAGATTCTCTTACCCTTGTTATAGTTTTTATATTTTTGAAGATATCATTAGCTATAAATTAAGTCACGATGTCCTAGTCCCCCATTTCTTAAAACGAAAATGAATAATAATTTGTAAAGATTTCAGTAATACAAGCATATTCGTAAAAATTATATTTAATTATAAGAAATTAAGTTTTGAGAGTACAAAATTAGAATTTTTCAAAACCAATAAAACAAAGTTAAAAAAATCCCTGCGGCAGGCCTCAGGAAGAGGTAGATTTCGAAGGGGCTCTACCCCCCTTTAGACTGCACCTATCAAAAACTTTTCAGACACACGTTGTATTATTAGCCATTTTCAACCAAAGAAGTATCATTCATATTAACTATTATTATCATTTCAGTCAATAATTTGTATTAATTTGAAAGTTTATAATAGGAAAATAAGGACAAGTATTTATGTGTGACTTTTTTATTTATCAGCCAACGTTTCGTCGACTTTGCCGACTTCTTCAGGGCTTCAAATAGTCATGCCACACATTCGTCTAAATTTTCTTGTTATCTTCGTTACCATCAGAACACAAATTTCAAAAAATATTTGGCACATTCACAAAAACAATTTTTCTTTCTTTTCTTTTCTTAACAATTACATTAGATATAAAACAGAAATAACATATATAGAATGAGGCAACACTGTTTTTAAAACCAGAATAGAAGATTTTTTTTCTTTTGATCTTTACCTACATAAAGAAATCTCAAATTTAAAATCGGCAAAGTCGACGAAACGTTGGCTGATAAATAAAAAAGTAACACATAAAAACTTGTTCTTATTTTCCTATTATAAACTTTCAAATTCATATTAACGTTGTTATGAATTTTTTAAGATTTCAACCCCCCACCAATTTGACCCCCTTGGGGCTGAAGTCACCAAAAACTAATCAGTTCTTGTTTATATCAAGAATAAATTTTGTGCCAAATTTTATTGCAATCGGTTCAATGTTGCGACCTGCAGCGCACCCACAAAATTACGATACATACCCCCCCCCCCCCCACACGCATAATATATATATATATATATAAACTTTTGAATGGAGGGTGGTTTTGTTTTGTCTAGGGGCCATGATCAGAAAAACTATGATGAAATTTTCCGGAAGTCGCACCACAATAGGTATATTTCTTCGATATCTACCTAATCATTAGAGTATTTATTTCATGTCGTAAAAGTGAAAAATAAATTTATGGTTGGTAAAAGAAGAAAAATGGAATTGACGTCACATTGTTCTGAGCCTCTTCTCTCTCCGCAGCTCATTTGAATCACTAGAATATATACTATATACTCCCCCCCCCCTTTGTTATATACGAATTTTATTATATCATAGAAGCTGAAGAAAATAGATTCGTGACCTAATATAAAAAAGAAGATCAAAATGGAGCTCACAAAAGAACTATACCAAGTATGAACCAAAGCCATATCGAAGAAAAATATGATATCAATTTAATATTATGTTTCTGAGATTGAGAAAACTTAATGTATATTTTAATAGATATATAGGTATATTAACTTTCTGTAATTAAACTTGATTGTCTAAAAGTGAAAATTTCTATTCGAGATAATATTGAAATAAATATCGTTCAAATGACATTAAAACAAAATAAATATATTAATTTCTCTTCTTTCTTCTAATGCAGTTGTTCCTAACCTTATTAGAAGTCTAATTTGAAAAAACCCTAACTACTACTTTGAAATAATTTTTAAAAATATGAAATTAATAAATATTATAAGACAATCGATTATTAATAATTATATCCAATTTTGAACGAAATTGATTGATTAGTTTTTAAGAAAATGGTAAAAAGCTAGAAACAGTAACAAATGACTCGTTGACGACGGGTGACTTGTGACCCAGTCTTGATATACAAAATCTTGATATACAACACAAAGAATTATAAATGAGAAAGAAATCGATCTTATTTTATCGGTTTCCTCTATCTGAAGGTTCACAGTATGTCTATTATATAAGAAAATAGCATTTTGATTAAGAATTTTGTAGTTTAAAAGAAATTGTATGATTCAATTTCTTCTCCCCGGGAGCGAATCAACTAGATATGGCCAACAGTTTAATTTTTTTCTCATTAGATATTTATATTCAAATCTATTGAAATTCCATATCTATGTGTTATTTTCATTTATTTTTTATATAAAATAATTATTATTAGAAAATTTGCATTTTTAAGGGTAGTTTATTTGAAGTACAATTTGAAAAAACGCTATTAACTCCGTTGAAAATTAAAAAAAAAATATGAAATTAATAGATAAAACAATTAATTATGAAACATTTAAAACCATTTTGAATGAAATTGATTGGGTACTTTTCGAGAAAATCGTCAAAAACCCCGAAAACCGTCTATGAAAGGCCGTTTTAGAAACATTTTAAAATTCATCTCCATGTCACAAGTCAATGTTTCGTTTCATATGACTTTTTAGCTTTTTTTTCAAACCCATCTCGTGCTTTCAAAAAACATCGTTTTTTGACGGTTCAGATGGTTTTTGACGATTTTCTCGAAAAGTACCAAATCAATTTCGTTCAAAATGGTATTAAATGATTCATTTTTTTTATTTGTTTTATAATATCTATTAATTTCATTTTTTTTTTAATTTTCAACGGAGATATTATTGTTTTTTCAAATTGGACTTCAAATAAACTACCCTTAAAAATGCAAATTTTCTAATAATAATTATTTGATATAAAAGATAAATCAAAATAACACAAAGATATGAAATTTCAATAGATTTGAACAAATATCTAATGAGAAAAAAATAAAACTTTTTGCCAATTCTAGTTTGCTCCCGGTGAGAAGAAATTGAATCTTTTCATACAATTTCATTTAAACTACGAAATTCTTAATAAAATTGCTATTTTCTTATATTATATACATATCATGAACCTTCAGATAGATGAAATCGATAAAATAGGATCGTTTTCTTTCTCATTTATAATTCTTTGGGTCTTGTATTTCAAAAGACTGGGTCACAAGTCATCGAGTCATTTGTTACTGTTTTCTAGCTTTTTACCATTTCCTTAAAAACTAATCAATTAATTTCGTTCAAAATTGAATATAATTATTAATAATCAATTGTTTAATAATATTTATTAATTTCATATTTTTAAAAATTATTTCAAAGTAATAATTAGGGTTTTTCAAATTAGCTAACCTTTAAAATGCAAATATTCTAATAAAAATTATTTAATATAGAAGATAAAAGAAAATAACACACAGATGTGAAATTTCAATAGATTTGATTGAATATGTAATAATGAAAAAAATAAAACTTTATGGCATTTCTAGTTGATTCGCTCCCGGAAAGAAGAAACTGAATCTTTTCAAAAAATTTATTTTAAACTACAAAATTCTTAATTAAAATGCTAGTTTCTTATATCATAAGGATACTGTGAGCCTTCAGATAGATGAAATCGATAAAACAAGATCGATTTCTTTCTCATTTTTAATTATTTTACTCTGTGATATTCAGAGGCTTGGACGCAAGTCTCTCGCCATGAGAAGTCATATTTTAAGAATTTTTTTCAGCTTCAATCTTATAATAATTTTATCTCATTTCACATATTCAAATTTATTATATTTAAAAATACGATAATATAATATAACAACTAAATGGACTCGCGCTACGGGCCAAGCCACAGCACAGCAAAGCAAAGCATTATATTATTAATATTGAATAAATAATTTTATTAATAAATAAATAATAGTTAATTTATAGGATATGAAAAAATGGAATATGTAAAAACAATTTCGATTGTTCTATTTGAATATTTTCAGAGGAGAATTCTCGCTTCGGTCTTTTCTTGTCGTGGGTGACAATGGACTTAAAATCATAGATTATTATTCACCAAGTTTCAGTGTATAGCATTTAATCAAATGAGACTCTTTTATTGTAAACCAGCTTTCTTCGATTTTTGTTTGACGATTTTATTATTTTAAATTATTTATGAACCCCCCCCCCCTCCCCCACCCACACACACCTTATTTATTTTAGAACTCTTTTATAGCAAATTCTATTTTTCTTGGCTTTTTTTTTATTTTGAATATAATTTTAACTTTTTAAGAACCCTCCTCTCTTAATTTAGAATTGATTTCAACCAAAATCTAATCAGCTCTTAATCTCAATACAAAATTACAATACTTGACCATATCCTGTATGGTAAAGTAAAAACTATATGTGGAGTTTCGTTTTGATATGCACCCTAGTTTTTGAGCTAGAGGGTATACAAAATTTGTCAACGCACACACTAACTAACGTACTAACATAGTAAAACTGACAAAATAATTAATGGTAAAAAATAATTTTTTCGATGATTACTCTATAAGCCTTTGATTTCACTCAATTTTTTTTTTTTTATCAAAATTGTTTGAGCCGTAAAATATTTTTACGTACTGACCTTGGGGGTGGAAGAATTAAAATATTTTGGCTATGCTAAGGAAAAAAAGTAGATTTAGGGTTACTGTTAATGTTCTTAGAGGTGAATGGATGTCTCGGTTTGTTTCAGGGTTTCAGCCCTTAGCTGATTGTATGTGGATCTATTAAAATAACACGATCTAGTAAATTAAATATAGAATAGTTATTTCTTCAAATGACCATACATTTGATGTCATTTCCAAATTTAGCGCAGTTGATTTGCTCTAAAATGGCATAAAAATGATCTCCAGGAGAATAATAATGAGATAAATAAGGCAGTTACATCTTTCTGTAAGGTGCCTTGAGACGATCGCAGAAAATGTTTAATCTAATTTTCAGGCTAAGAACATCAGAATCGCATTGGGCATTTGAAAAAATCATTCATTCCTTTTGTGAGATAAATATACGTATACTTTTTAATTTTATTACTTCATTTGTTTTGCGGCTAAAGTTAGTCATAATCTAAAATTTAGATAATTCAGGAAATAATAATATGTACGAAAGAATATGCTATAATAACCTGACCTTTGAGCTATCTGGCCAGCTTTATAGCTCGATCATCTACGCCTTTTGAACGAATAATTTCGCTTTCTCCGCGGACATTTGGGAATTCTTCGAGACGAGTTCTTGTTATCTATTTACATCATTCTCCTTCTCTTCAGTAGATTACAAACATTTCGTATTTCTAAATCACGTAATCAATATTCTACGTGAAATTTTTGTGGACATCTTTCGAATTTATTATTAATTGCCCAATTCAAAAAAAACTTAAAAAAGATATATGGATTTTTAATTGAATTTATGTTTGAGAGACGAGATATTGTTTAATATTTTCACATGAATAATTGAAATGATATCATAAACAATTTTTTAAATACTACATGACACTTTATATAAATTTAATTATTCGAATGGGTTCATTTTAAATTCTTAAGGCTATCTTTCAGTTTGCCAATAAACGGCTAAAGCTGATGCGCCAAAGAGATTAAAGCTATTGGAAGAATAATAAATTTAGTCACATACAGAATAAAAAATAAAAAAAATAAAATTTATAAGCTGATATCAGATACGTGGCATAAAGGGGGGGGGTGCCGAGGTTCCATCCCTACAGATGTTTTTTTTTAATTTTTAAGAAAAATCAGTAAGGTTGTTCTCTCCTTGGTCTAAGAATTAAAATAGATAATTTAACTTACATTTCAAAAAAACTCTCATCAAAAAGCTCAAAAAACTCTAGGGAATTGCCGTAAATTGCCCTAAAAAGTGAAAAAAATCCAAAATTCTAAACAGAACCTGTTTATATTTAAACTAAATATCTGGATTTTTGTTTAAATTTTAAATAATTCGTTGGCGAGTTTGTACGAATATGTTTAGAACTTTTTAGTACTTCAGGTTTGATTCATCAGGGAACAATGACAGCCTTCTGACATGTAAACAAAATTATTTATAGGAACATCCAATATCAATCAAGGGACACCCTCGTTATTTTTTCTTATAAAATGCCAATTAGAGCTATGTAATTTTAATTATTTTATAGTTTTGGATGAGAAATTAAAATAAAATAAAAATGTGTGAGCCTCATCCACATAAGCTCAAGGGAGAAGTGAAACTTTAATTTTAAAAGCGACTAATAGCCCTATTTACGAGAAACACGCGGTTTTCGAACGCTCAGCACCCCTTCGCTGTCAAAATGGATAAAAGTCGAACAAGCGCTTTCGCCAACTCTTTTATCCCTATGACCTCCTGGAACTCGCACCCTGCCACCATCTTTCCCGCGACTTATAACCTTCAGCTATTTAAGACCCGTATCCACAGATACCTTCGACCCCCGCCCAGCACATAAAATTCTTTCTTCTTTTCACGATGGAGAGGCCAACTCAGGCCTTTAAGGGTTGCACCTTTTTGGTGTAACTCCTTCTCTCATCATTTTCATTAAAAAAAGTTTATGACAAATAAAATTTATTAAAATTAGGAAATTTAAATTATTATTTTGGAGGTGTCGGGTTGGCCGAGTTGGCTAAGGCGCTGTCCCCGCTTCATACCGGGTCGAGCCTGGCTAGTATATACAATTTCGACCTGCTAAAACTCGGCTCCCTCACTAACCCTACTAACACTTTACTGATGTGCTGTCTAAATGGGCTTTGTTCCCGGTGACAATAAATAAAAAATAAAAAAAATTATTTTAAAACCCACTAATTGTTCATGACAAATAAAATTTAATACAATTAGGAAATTTAAATTATTAATTTAAAATCAGGGCTTGTCTCTTATTTCTCCTCTATTGAGTCATTTCCCCTTTATTGTAACTAAAAAATTCACTCGTCGCTAAAGAAGTTTCACTTCAAAAATTAAATTGTTGAGAATGTTTTAAAATTATAGTTGTTAACTGATTGAAATAAAGAATTTTCTTTTCTTTTATAGATTATAAAAAATTTTAAATAATTAGTAAATTTGTGTTTAAGAAAACTTTGTGATTTTAAATAAAACTAACAAGTTACATCAAGTTCACTAGCACTTATCACAAGAAAAGAAAATAGCAAAAAAGTGATATCATTTTTAAAGAAGCATTGTGTAAAATTAATTTAATTTTCTTATTAGGGCTCATTATTAGCATAGGCTTTTTTTTTTTTTTTTTTTATTAAAAAATAAACTGTTGAATTAATTGAATGAATTAAATAATGAGTTTGAGATTTTTATGGACTATATACTCCCTTGTCGTACAGAATTAATTAATTCAAAAATTTTCAATTTTACTCGGGCCGAAAATTTCAATTCCCCCGATTTTTTATTAATGTTTCCAGAAAAAAGTGGAGAAAAATAATTTTTTTCTCTGTTTGTATCCCTGGATTCCAATACCTGCGATAACTCGAAAACGAAATAACTGAAAAATCTTTTGATGCCAAAGTATTTGATTTTTGAAGAGAATAGAATATAATAGATGACCCCGGAAATAAGTGGAATAGTGGATAATGAAACATAACTACCATTTTGCAACTATTTTGTATAGTGGTATTTCCATACTAATAATAATCTAACCGAACCGAACCAACGGTAACAAAATAATTTGGTTATTTTTTGGACATTGTGCTATAATAAGAAATTATTGAAAACTATTGTATGTCAATAGAGTTAAATCCCAAAATACTCATAGGTATCGTTTCTCTTCTTTTTATCTACATATTTTCTCGTATGCATCCCTTATCTAAAAAAAAATATACTTAAAAAACCCCAGAAAACCAAATAAATATATTGTAGCTTTTCAAATTTGGTAGAAACACTGGTCGGAAGTATAAATAAGTAACCCAAAGGTGTTTCCCAGAAAGTTAATTTTCTATCATTAGTATTTATCACCTGTATTAGTTATTTGTATAATTAAGCAATTGATGACCAATGAAGATGTCTCGCTTCGTCTCTACTTTGAAGTTGTGTAATAAGAGTGACCTAATAAAATTTCTTTTCTATTCACTAGGCCTCAATTGACGTTCCTATTGGCTTAATCGGCTAGAAAACGTCACCTGGCCTTTGGCATATCAAAATCAAATGACATTTTATGGCTCACTTTCGTTTGATCTATTGTTTTTAGTATTTTCTCTAGACGAAACTAAACAATCTTAGAACTGATAACCTTAAAATTATGACTATTTTTTTCTAAACTTTACAAAAAGAGCTGAAATAATTTTGATTTAAAAAAATTTTAATTGAAAACTTTAAAGGTCTACTGAAAAAAGTAGTGAGATATAATATGCTGCCAAGTTCAATATCAATTTATTAAATGAGTCGAGAATATAGTATCAATTAAAACGCACATTTTTCATTTTAAACGTCCATCTATAACTTATTTATTGATTTCACAATGTTAGTTGAAATTATTTTCCTGAAATTCGGCATTTACGCATTGTTATGCATGTCACGAATCATGTTGCCATATCAAAGTAAAAATTTGCCCCCATCTCTTTTTGCCTGAAGTGCTACATATTAAGTCTGATCTTTTCTCTTTTCAAATTATTATTGAAAATAAAACAGAATTTCTAAGTTCTTTCGCCTATTGCAGCGTAACGAATGACTAAAGATTCAAGTGTGCTTGCTGAAAAAGAAACCCTATAGTCACCACTTTACACACAGTTTACATAATTTAAACTTGTACTAACTTGGAATTGAATGAATCTAAGGTGGAATTTTAATTTTCTGAACAATATTTCTTTAATCTCAAACGCACAAACTCAGGTAAATCACAGGATCTCTCTTACACTTATCTGAAGTAACTAAACTTACTCGTTCGCTGGAGATTATTAATTTCTCTATTTTTGCAACAATTTTAGGTTGCTATGAGGTTTTTTATGTTTAATGAGAATTCCATCTACACCGGATCTCTGATGGTAAAGAGAACCGACAAATATTCGTGAACTACAGTAAATTTCTTCTTTTGAATAACTCTTAAAATTAATTTAGGTAAATATTTTATTTTAAAAAACAAAACAATTTTTAGTCATACAAAGGTGGAAACAAAATTAAAATAACCTATTTTCCAATATCCTATTCAGAAGATGTTAGAAGATTTATTTGTTGGTGAACAACGAGAAAGAAATACTAAGAAGAGAAAAATGGCGTAATGGTCAGATTATATCTGGTCGAATAATTATGTTGGGCTTGAACTCAGGATTTGCTCCGTAGCCAGAGACGTTATCCACTTGGTAATTTGTATCAGATCCAAATACTTATCACACTTCTCAAAATGCTACAAGCTTGAAATTTGGCATGTTCGTGTGTTCTTTCGTGTATAATGATGTCACAACAACTGCCAATAACAAAACCTGTTGTTTATTATTGCTTGTCTTTAAACGAGTCTGTGAATATTTATGGATCCCCAAAATAGGAAGCTTTTACAAAAAAATTAGAAAAGCAACAAAATAGAAATATTTCAGGTGGTATTCCTTTACATACAAGGGTGTGGTAATTTTCTAGAAAGTCTCGAATTTGGGAGATTTCAAATTAAATATATTAATCAAATGATTCATGAGATCACTATATAAATATCCAAAATTTTGAGATTTTGAATGTTACAATTTCCAATGATATACATAGGAATTCAGTTCAAGTCCTAATTTTTGAGTTGGAAGATGACGATAAAAAAATAATCACCAAAGATTATTTGAACTCTAATTTGATTGACCTTTGGCTCAAATTTTGGGGAATCCGAGATGTGGACCACCATGAATAGATACAGGGCCAAAGAGTAAAAACGGCCGCAGCTTGTAGATAAATAAATTAAAATATTTATTTTTTTAATAATGATAATGTCAAAAATTAATTTCTACTAAAATTTTAGATTATTTTGTTTTCGATTTAGAGATTTCAAGCAAAAGTAAATGTAATGTAAGGAAAATGATTAAAAAATAAATAAATCAAATAAAACGCTTAGAGGTATTTATTTCATATTCATTAATCTCGTTTCTCTTCGCTTTTCGGTCTTTTCCAGATAATATTCTTTATAAAATAGTTTAAGGAGAAAGTGATACTAGTTTTTTAAATGAACCTGAGAACTACAAAAGCAAATCGTGATGGACTCATCCAAAAACATATGATAACTTCCGGATAATTAATTCTTTTGGTTTAGAATAGTTCAACATAACATTTTAAAATTTAATATGTATTTCAAATGAATTTATTTTCATAGATTATCACTCGGGTGGAATAGAAGAGTGCTAGGTTTTCTAACTGGCTCTTATTTCTATTGAATTAACTCAGTAAGTAAGTAATACAAAAGGAATGAGGACAATTCTTCATTAGGGGCCGTCCATAAATTACATCACACAGTAAAGGGGGAGGGGGCATCTAAGATTTGTGACTAAAAGAGCCCAGGGATCTTAAAAATTGTGATGTCACAAAGGTCAAATTAAAATTTTTTAAATATATTTTTTAAATTTCAGGTTATTATTATTCCAACCTGAAAATGTTCGTAAAATAAATCTAGACAAAAAATGTATTCAATTATTAAATTGAATGGTATCAAATGTGACGTCACAATACCTACAGGGGGAGGTTCAATGAAAATATGACAGAATGTTACTCAGGGGGAGGGGGGGGGTCTAAAAATCTTGAAATTCATGCGACGTAATTTATGGGAGGCCCCTTATAACCAAAGACCAAGAATGAATGAATAAAGATTCACTTCATTTTATATTTCGAAATCTGAATGATTTGGTCCTAGAAAATTTAGTATTGAATCATGGTTTATAACTGAACGTGTTGATGTTATAAATCTTACTTGTTAAATAGTTCAATTTATCCAGAAATTTACAAAATTCTATAAATTTTTAGCAACAGTTATTTTAAAAATTATTATTATTACATTTAGATCGTGTTTTTAAAGAAATTTACTTTTTTAAAAGCCTCTAGATAGAGATGTTCTTGAGAAAATATGTAGATATACAGATAGGCAGATAGATTTTTATGGGGTGAACTTCGTGGCCTAGCTATTGATTAGATCAGGTATCTTGTTCTCCCTCACAACTTGAAAAATAAATTTAATAAAAAACCTATAAAATCAAATTGAGCCTTTTCCGTAGAGAAGTGAGTTTATCAATTATTGTTTCCGTTGAAAAAATTATCTTCTCCTCGTGAGCTGCCATCAGAGCTAGAGCCTATTAAGCCCGCTGCACACAAAGCTTTTTCCTCTACCTGGGATGGGAGCTCTGGTTTGCAATTTGGAGGCATGTTGGAATCGAAATGAGGTCAATGCTGGCTGTCTTGCTTGATTTAAAAGATAGGACATTTTCTATTTTCCGCCTTGGTCCTGGGATTGCTAACATTAATAAGGCGACTTTAAATTTAAAATCGAAAACTGAACTGATTGGATTTGTTCCTGAATTCACTTAAACTATTATTATAGTGGTAATAAGAAATAGAAATCAAAATCAAAATGGTCTCCTATTCGGAGGAAAATAAGGAAAGAAAAATAAGTAAAGAAGTTAAACAAGAGAATGGACTATTAAGGAAAAATATGCAAATTTGATGTAATCATAGAGAAATTTTATAGGCCTAGTGCTCTAGGATGCTTTTTGCCATTCACTGCATGTTTGACATTATGAAGGTTTCACAAATAGAACGAACGGTGCATTAAAATGATTTGTTCCTTATGAATTCTGATTTTAATGAAGACCATCTTAACAGAAGTTAATTGGTTACACATGCACTGGCCCGGGAAGATAAATAAATCTATTCGCACAACTCGCAATATCGAAGTTTGTTTAATAGGTGACACAGGTTGCAAGACAACATTTTTTTCTGTTTTCAAATTAGATGTGAAGTAGTAACTTTTTATTTAATTTGACACAATTCTGCAGAGCTGATTTTCTTGAAATTTTGATGAGATATTTATTAAAATTTTATAAAATTCATTTTATCGTATTCAGACTTTCTCTCCCCCTCCCTCCCCCACCTTTTACGGACTTTAATTTTTCAAACTTATAACAGGATCTTAATATTAATCAAACATGAGTTTACCTCTTATATTTCTTGACGATCACAGACTTTACATTGTCTGTAAAGAGTAGATAAGTTTAAAAGCATAAAATGTAATTTTTTTTATTCACTTTTAATTAGAAATGGTCAAAAAAGTCGAGGGTAATTTTTTCTTCAATACTTAAGGTATTTCAATAAACAGATGATTGAAATTAAAATCCTGGATGATTTTAACTAATAATTTAATTAAAATTAACGTCCATACTTTTATTATTAGTGATGTATGTATGAAAACTTTTTAGATAATAAATAAAAAATAAATTTTCTGCTTTTTAGTGTGAGCCCGGGACCCCCCTCCCCCCTCTTGTTGCGGCCACAACTTCTTCCTCATGATGTCATGATAGTTCTCATTTTATATTATAAAATACATAGTAACCTTGCTCTTGAATGGTAATGAATGAATGAGCTTTTAGAGTGAAGGGAATAAAGTAAATTGGATTAGTATTAATACATTGAAACGGTCATTTTGTATAAAAAGTGTTTAGGGTGAGAGTAATAAAGTAAAAAAAGAGCCAGATAATTTATTTATGTTTTTTTTACTAGTTCAAAATAGTAGGTTATCTTAAAAAAATTCGAAATAAAATGTTTAATGTTTTAGGTACTTGGTTCCTTCGATATTTTAAAGTTTGTGTTACTAGTTAATTTAAATCAAATCGATTTGTTAAAATGATCAGAAAATTTATTGAAACCTGGTGTAGAGAAATCAGAGTGTAAACCTACTAACTACATTTTTTATCATATCGTCGGCTTAGAGCAGTGATTCTCAGCCACTGTGCCGCGGAATTTTAGTGTGCCGCGAGATTCTTGAAGTGTGCCGCCACTGCTAGGCAGCGGTCCCTCCCTAATTGAAAATTATTATTTTTTTTACATTTCTTTTTCAATTGACACTATATTTAATCCAGATATTTATTTGATCATTTGAAACATTTTAGAGGATGCAGAATGTCCTATGATAATTTTATAGGTACACATCAATCAATAAACCAAATAAAATTCTATTAATTGATTTTATTCTTAGTGTGCCGTCAAATTTTTAAATTATTAAAAGTGTGCCGTGACAAAAAAAAGGTTGAGAATCACTGGCTTAGAGTGTAAAGCTGCAAAATCCATTTTTTATCATATATGGCATTTTAATACCGTTCGAAAGAATAAGAGATGTAACATCGTCCAAGTAAAACTGCTACTTAAAATTACGATCGTAAGTTGTAGAAAAAAATGTGAAAAATAGTTTTTTCCATAACAACAATATTACATTTTGTTTGTTTTTTCTCTGCCCTGTAAAATTTCCTTGTTGTGAGTTAGCAGGATTTAGACTCTAAGGAGGCGATATTTGAAATTGATGACTTTTAGATGAAGTAAAGATAAACCGAATATAATTTTTAATAAACTTGGAAGAAGTATGAAATTTCATTGATAGGCATTCAAATCTCTTTATATTTATTTCCTTATAGAAAAAGATTCTATTGTTCTTAAGCTTTTTAAAAAATAGCTATTAGGCAATTACTATAATTATATCGATAAAAATTTATATAAAAAATATACTAAATAATCAATTAGAAGTTAAGAAAAAGTACAATCATTGATTACATTCTTTAAATATTTGCAAATTTGTTTTCATTAATATATTCCCCCCCCCCTTACACCTACCTGAGTGTAAATCCTCATTTCTCAGAAGGCCATTCAAAATTAAACAAAATACACTTCCTACCTTTCTCCCTCCACCAATTTTAAATATTTACCCTTTTGTTATCTTAAAAATAAATTTTACCATTGACTTGTATTCAAATTCGACTTATCCAGGTCAGTTACTTTCTGTTTCTCCTGAAGATGGGTTAGTCGCCCGAAATATATATATCGAGATTAAAGATTCTCCAAAAATAAATTTGTTTTATTTTTTATATCTTAATGTGAAACCTACCAAGTATTTTTTATCCAATAATTTTAAAAAAATTTTCACCAAGTACCAACACCAAATTCCTTAAAAACTACTAAATTGTTTTATTTTGCTATCAATTGTGTAATATGGAGTAAATACTATAAAGTTAAAGGTAATGAAAGAAGAGAAAAGAAAGAAATATAGGAACCAGATTGCCAGGCTCTGAAATTATGAAGATCCACCGCCATGAATTCCAAGATACTTATAAAACCAGGAGAAAAAATTAATGTAATATATAAAATAAATACAGTTCTTTTATCAAATACAATATAAAAACGTTTATTAGCAATCTAAACGTTTCGGGGGTAATTCTCTTTTTTATCAATGGTAATTTTGAAAAATAATTGCTGGAAAAAATAAATACCTACTACCATGTGAGGATTCGCTAATTATATTTATTTTACTATTTTCTAGTCATGTTCAGATTTCGAAATAAATGACTGGCATGGGTGACCTGAATCACTCTGTTTTCTTTTCACATTAGTGTGAAAATCTAAGTTTTTTCAGATTGATTCAAGTCCGGTTTTTGAACTAAAATATAATAGGAAATTAAGGCTTTTCAATAGAAAATAATATTTTCTTAATTTGGAATTATAATTTTAAGGTCTTGCTTTTTATTATAATACAAAACATGGGCATAGGAAAATTTTATTATTAAGTGAATTTACTTTTGCGATGAATGGAAATAGCTCTTAGAAAAAAATATTTACAATTATTATAGAAAATACATTTTTTAATTAATCTTAATAAAAAAAGACACAATCTTAAATTTATTTAATACTAGCTGCAAGGCCCGCCTTCGGCGGCTCTCTTGCTAGTCAAGAGTCTACAACCCCTAAACCCCTACCCCCGAACCCCACCCAACACCCCCACCTCCGTACCATGCACCCGAGCCCCACATCACCACCCCGACACTTCACCCCGCCCTCACCTCCAGGCCATGCACCCACGCCCCCTGGACCCCCCTCTTCCGCATTGCCTCTGGACCCCCCACTCCACCAACCCAGCACCAACACCCCACCCACCCCCGCACCCAGTTTTTGCATTTCTAGCCTTCTAGTGGCCCACAGATTATGTGTACAAAATTTGGTTGAGTTTGCTCCAATAGTAAGAATTTACATTCCCCCCCCCCCTTAAGGTGGTTTTTTGGGGGAATTTAAACAAAAGTTGTCAGAAATCACATCCCCTACAACTTTGGTCATAAGAAAATTTGCTGTAGAGTTAATACTTTAGGAGTTATTTGATAATTTCCATTCTTGCCACGCCCCCAAACCCCTTTTGCGGTCAAAATATCAAAACGTTATAAACGTAAGTTAGAAGACATCTGATGCAAATATGAAATTTCATAATAATCCCTTCAGCCGTTTTTACGTGAATCGTGACCAACTTTTCGCTGAACACACGGAAACATACAGACATACAGACAGACAGGAATTTTGTTGAGGGTGTTTTCGTTCATAACTTTTCTTGAAACATGTGCAACCAAAATTTGGAGTGATTTGGACCAATGTACAGACAAAATCTTAATTTTATATATATAGATAAATTAAAAAATGGAGCAAAATTGAAGACATTTTCAAAAAACGGCACGCTCTTGGGTTAGAGCCGCTCTAGTATGAACTTAAATATGTTAAGCTATTATATTTAAAATAAGATGATGTGGCCACACACATGACTTTACCATACACCTTTCCCCTCGAAATTATAATATTTTATATTATTTTTAATCTTTCCCTCTTCTTTTGGGTCAATATCAATTTCATTCACATAGTGGGTTATTTTCATAAGGTCATATAGAGTGAATATGCGAAATTTAGTACAAATTGATCAAAGGGTCTAGGACTTATAATAATAGTTCTATTTTAAAATTTTCTAATTTATATTTTTTAAGAGCTCCCCCCCCCCCCCCCAAACCCCACTTAATAGTTTTATTCGATTACAACCAAAATCTAATCAGCTCTTAATCTCAATATAAAGAATCTCGAAATCATGCGAAATTCTTTTTGATATTCACACTAGCCATTAGCGCATACAAAATTTGGTTACGTACTAAAAGAAATTTTGACAAAATAATTAATATCTTGTAAAATATGATTTTTTGATGTTTACTCATTAGATCTTTTTTGTAGACCAAAACGACATAGTTTTTCTCAATTTTTTTATCAAAATTTTTGAAATATTTAGAAAAAACGAAACAAAAAAACAATGTTTTCATGCACGATTACAATACTTGACCATGTATGGTAAAGTAAAAATGTTCCAATTGAATTATTTTGAGATAAATTCAATTTCTCGATCAATTAAATTATCTATGTATTTATTTTGATTTTTTTGGTTCTACATATTTAAATATTCACAAATCATACATTTACAGCTTACATAGTTTAGCTAGTAGTTAGGACGGAGCCAGGCCCCTAATGGCATAGGCTTCGCCCAATTAAATTATTAGTGGTTTTTAAAATAAATAAAATGATTAAATATATCAAACAAAATTGTTCATTAATGCTTATAATCTTATAAATTTATCTGTTACCTACATATTTTATTAAGTCAAGGACTCAAAATCTCAATAGAATCATTCAAAAATTTTTTGCATTTTTGAAATGGAATTTCTGGAGCTCAAAATATGATCAATTCTCTGCATTATAAATTTCTTGGATTATCATTGGTATCAGAGTCCATTCAGACACATAGGCAGAAAAAATCATTGTCAAAAATTATTTTTCTTCACATTTCAGACATTTTTAAACACAGTGAAGAAAAAAATTGAGTGATTTCAATATTTAGTCTGCCCTTCAAGCAGGTTTCAAATGCCTCCCGGATGTACCCAGTAATTTTCTCTCTGTCTCTAGGAAATAAACTACTTTTTATTTATTTATTATTTTTTAATTTTTATTTTATTTTTAATTTAGATCATTTGATTTTAATTTTATCCGGTCTGGCAAATCGCGGATATACAAATCAATTTTAATTAACGATCAAATTTCTTTAGCGAGAAAGAACTGATAATTTTTAATATTTTTACATAACTACATGATGACTTTAGCTAAAATTTAACTCTAGACGAATGAATGACATTTCAAAGAAAAGTAAGACCGGAAATAGAAATACGAAAGCAGATTAATAAATTTTCAAATAAATGAATTTTATAGATGTTAAAATGCAAAGAAAGTAAATAAATTAATTCAAATATTATAGAATAATTTAGTTTTAATTGATCTTTGCTGCAGTTAAAAGAATCCGGAAGGAAAGGAAATAGTGTATTTTTTTTATTTGTTGTTAAATCTGCCAGTGAAAGTCATTTAATCGAAAGATTAGTTTTAAAAAAATGTTAATCTCGATCTATACAAACTAGATCCAGAAGGTAAGGTATTGATTATAATTCGAACTAGGTTAGCCACTAACGAACCACATTCACTGTTTCCGCTTCTCGTTTGAAGAGCACTCTTAGAACAAACTTGGTAATAATGACTTTTTTTTATAAAATAATACTGTGTAATGGATGGGTACGATGACAGATAAAAATTATAATTATTAACAAACATCAGGGTATACGAAAAGTAGCAGATGTCCTTCTTTTAATTTCGAATAAAAATAAAAATCACTTTCAAACTCTGCCCTTTTCCTTGATAAATAATAATTAATTAAAAAGTGTGTATGTATGAATAAAAATTTTAATTTAAAAATATATATATATATAGTTACTTAATTTTCATTAATTTAATTTACACTTCATATTTAGAAAATCTATTTCTCTCTCTAGTATCTACAGGTGCATCGTAAAACATGCATGTAATTATTTATTGGTAGATATAAATAATAAATAAATAATAATTTAATGATAGAATAAATATTTAATAAAAAGTTTTTTTGTGAACCTTAGGTGTCAAGGAATGTCTATAGTGAATTTCAGGTTTCTAGGCAATCGAAAATTTTAAAAGAAAGTCCCGAACATAATTTGCTAACAGAAACAAAATCCTTTAGCATCTTATTTATTGGATATGTAAATTTGTAAAATCTTAATCTTGTCTAATATAAAGTCTACTATATATAGTATGGTCCATTATAGAGACACAAGCTTAATAAGAACTAAAGGATTCGTTATTGATAATTTCTGATGAAACAAATAATTGTAAAAAAGTTTCGGAGCATTTCAAAAAATGTTGTCAAAAGTAAATATTTTGAAAGATTGTTGATAAAGTTAGTAAAAAGATATTTTGACCCAGAGCCGGATTTAGACTTGATAATGCCCTAAGCTATTTGAGATATGGTCCAGATATTATATATCAGTGCCAAACACTTTCCAATATAATGTCAACAATCATATTATTAAAGAAACACACTGTAAATACTAAATAAAAGGTCAGTAATATTGCATCGCCGGCCGGCTCACTCGAATTACAAAAGGTCAGCGCATGCTCGAGTGCACTGGAGGAACACAGGGGAATCCCCGTGTTTATAGTAAAAGAATTTATATACTTTACATGTTCCATTTCTATTATAAAATAATAATTAAATAATTTTAAAAAATACCGAAATTACCGACTATCGAAATTTATCAGTAATTTCGGTAGTCATAATTACCGGTTAACCGGTTATCGGTAATGCAAACCCTAGGCACAATAGCGCTTTGTTCTTCGAAAGGACGAGCTAAAAAAATTGGCTGAAGAGTATGGGATGTTCCTGAAGTGCGGCATTGGGACAAATAATGCTGCAGTATATTTAAGTATATATGACAATTGTTCACTGGAACAATTTTTTTTGGGGCCCACGAGAAAGTCGGGGCACTAAACTATAGCTTATGTAGATTATACGTAAATCCTGCACTGGTTTTGACCTTATCTAGTTCAATTCCTTTTAAAGTGTCAATATATCTAACAGCCTCTAGCCAGGCAAGCGAATCTGGCACTGGGGTTCAATTCCAGAAGACAATTGCTCCTTCGACATGTAATTAAACATTTCTGATTTCCATCCGAGATATAGCATAAAGATTTTTTTCTGCTTAAATTAAAATTTAATGTTTACAGCATAAGCTGCTCGCAATCTTGATTTTCAAAAATTATGCGATTAAAAAGATGAATTGAAATTTTAGACACTTAACCGATTCTTATTATATAATATATAAACAACAGTTGATAAGTGAGCCCAAGATATTTTGCTGCACCCTGGAATAAATATAGACAAAAATTAATCAAAATTATTTATAAAGTAAACTACCATTCTAAGACTGGTTTGACTTAACTAACCGCACCAACCGACCCTATTTGATGGCATCTTAAAATTGTTTATATGTTATTATTTGTTTTTAAAATATTTCTATATTTTTACACCTAATATACAGTCGAAATCCAAGGGACTACAAGAAAAATTCGAATTATCAAGAAGTTTGAATTATGAAGAGGAAAGAATAATAAATCGAATTATTAGAGATTTTATTATATTTTTGAAAATATGTATGGGCTTAGATAAATTTTATAACCTATGGCCTCAAGTAAAAAAGTAAAAATAATGAAAACGACAAAAAATAAAATAAAATTACATATGTATTAACATTGTAATAGAAAGGAGGTAAACATTACGCGGAAAATCAGGAGTAAACATTGCTAGGAAAAATTCGAATTATATAGAGGGGAAGTGGCCTAGTTCGAATTATAGAACGTTCTCTCCCTCTCTTGCTACGAAAAGGATTTCTAGTTATCAAGCGTATCAAAATACACAGCAATTTTTCGATTTACTGAAGTGCTGTAGAGTTCGAATTATCGAAAAATTCGAATTTTTGAGATTCGAATTATCGAGAGTCGACTGGATTTTTATTTAAAAGATAATACATAATTTGATTTAGGTATATTATTTTATTGATGAATCTAAATTAAACTACAATCTGTTTTTGTTAGATATGCAACAAATACTTACTAGAAAATAATAATTACAAATATCCTGGAAAGAGGTTGTTAGTAAGAGTTGAAAGCCACCGACAGATCGTAAGTTACTTTGCCGAGGGGAACCCGTGGAGGTCACGGTCGAGAACATGGTAATAGACGGTAATGGTAACATCGGAACCAGACACCAATTATTCAGACCAAGTGTTACAACTTGCACACTTCCTTCTTTAGTTCATAAATTCGGACCCGAGTCAAATCCTTAAAAAACAACTTCAACAACAAATACTATTAGCTAGATTTGCAGTCAAGTTCCACCTCAGATACGAAATTTTGTATCGTGTTCAAGATTAATTAACAATAAAGAATTTTTTATTTATTTTATTTAATGATTAATTATTTTTACATCTAATGACCTTTTGGAACTAGTGTGTATATTTATATAGAGCAGGACTGTCCAAACCGTGGCCCGCTGGCCGCATGCGGCCCAGCACTGCAATGTGTGTGGCCCAACATAAAATCATAAATTTCCTTAAAACATTGAGACTTATATGTAGAGATATATTTATTCCCTTTTTCGAAATATGAATGTACATTTGTACAATACATGTATCTTTTTTCAAGAATAAATTTCGCTAAAAGCTAAATTATAAGCTCAACTATATAAGATAAAAAAATACTAAAGTTACGAATATTTAAAAATTCTTCTTCTTCTCATATTTTCATTTTTTTAAATATTTATTATTTCAGTAATTTATATGCTACGACACTGACCAAGTCTAATAGTTATCATTCTAGTTACAAGGAGACAAGGAATTGGGGTTTTCTAGAACAATCACAATTAATTGATGATTTCTCTCTTTGACTAAAACTTGTCGGGACTTGTCTTTTAGATCTTTGCACATTCTTATAAGCTCAATAGATAATGGATAGTCAAGGATTATTATATCCATAGACCTTTTAAAAAATAAATTATCATTCCTCATATCCTTCTTTAATCCTATTCGATTTAAACCAGGGCTGTCCAACCCGTGTCCCAAAATAAAGTCATAAAATTCCTTATAGATCAAGAGCCCACGGCGGCCAGACCTTCGTTATTTTATAAAAGCTGAAAGTTGTTCTGTGCATGTCCCCTATACAGGTAAGAACGACCAGCGACTATAGAGTTTGGGTTGTGGTTACTTTGGCAGGTAACAGGTAATAAAGATATATAAAATAGTACTTTAAATTCGTTAAAGTATAAAGCTCAATTTTTTACATTTTCTTCGGGATAACTTTAGAAATCTCGTCATCCATTGCCGGACACTTATGACAGTTGCTACCGCCTGCCAGACACACCTAAACTTTCTTTTTGATTTTAAGTCGATTCTTCCACGTTTTCAGTAGAAATTGTCATTAATAGTCAAAACAACAAAAATGGAATGCTATAAGGCTATTCCTCTAGTATTAGATAAGAATCGATGGTTATTTTTGATTTTAAGACGATTCCTCCATGTCTTCACCAATGGTTATCAATAATAACCTTAATGTTAAAAATCTATGTAAAAACCATTAAAACTGTCCGCCTATTGAGGTAACATTTTTTTATAGGTCGCCAAGTAACATATATAAAATTTATCTTTTATATTATAACGAAAGTATAATTATAATTTATTGAAGTTTAGGGGTGTCTGGCAGGGGGTAGCAACTGTCATGGGTGTCCGGCAATGGATGACGAGATTTCTAAAGTTATCCCGAAGAAAATATAAAAAAATTGAGCTTTATACTTTAACGAATTTAAAGTGCTATTTTATACACCTTTATTACCTGTTACCTGCCAAAGTGACCACAACCCAAACTCTATAGTCGCTGGTCGTTCTTACCTGTATAGGGGACATGCACAGAAAAACTTTCAGCTTTTATAAAATAACGAAGGTCTGGCCGTCGTGGGCTCTTGGGCTAATAATGTAGATACTGGAAAATAAACAACAATTTGGCCTGATAATTTTTTTTCTCTAAAATAAGAAATCTGAAAATCTACTGTCAATTTTTCGAAAAATAAAAGTGCTAATTTAAAATTATGAATCTGGAACTAGATTTCAAGATTTCCGAAAAAATAATCATCATTTTGGTCTATTTTTGACTCCATTTTCATTAGAAATAAATTTTCTACTTACAAACTTTCGGATTGAATGTTCTAGGAACAACAATTAGATACTGATCTGAAAGAAAAATTGAATATTGTCTCTTTATTAGAATTTTATAATAATTATCTAACCAGGAAAAAATATAAACAAATACTAATACTTGATATCACTTTTTGTAAGTGTGTAGGCATGTATTTACAAATAAGAGAAGCTATTTTCAAGCATTAAATTTACCAATTCACTATGAGCTAAAAAATCATAAAGTTCTTATTTCTACATTATTAACTATCTTTTTTTGAATAACAAATATCAATAGAATTATAATATTTTATATGCGGTCCGAGACAATTTTTTCATCAAAATGTGGCCCGTGTAAGCCAAAAAGGTTGGACACCTCCGATAAAGTTAACTTACTACCATAGGAACCCACCGGATTAAGCATATTTCTTATCGTGACCAGGGACAATAAAGTTTTGAAAATTTGTTTATGCAAATATTTCAAACTAATGGTTTCTTATTGGGATGTCTAATGTGTACGGGCTTTAGCAACAAGATAAGTATCCGTTGTCACTGTCAAATGACATGCTCACTAGCTAGTGAGTTAGTATTTTTGGTGACACTCCTAATTAACATCACTACTTTTATTTCAGTCGAAACGAAATATCTATCCAATAAAGAAGAGGATTCTTGATTACCATTTAAACTATTACTTATTTAATAAGTCTTTAAGCAGGGCATATTTATTTCAATTCATTACTTATTTTGTCTTTGATAAATTTATATAAATATTAAAGATAAAAAGATCATATTATTATATTAGCAATTACTTAGAAAGTAATTTATTTTTAATAACAATAATATCTACTTTTACGATAGTTTTCAAGTTTTAATTTCGATTTTAATCAAAGTGTCATTTAAAAAATTAAATTAAAAATCTCTCTCAAATAGATGTAATATTTTCCAGATTTCTTTTTCTATCGTTAAATAAAAATAGAAATCAAATCAAGATTTAAGTAATGAGTGACCAATTCATTGTTCATAGTTATGGAATTTATTGTATTGGGATTCCCAATTTGGGAAGTAAAAGAATTTTTTAAATGTATTAATTTTTTCATTCGAATACCAATTTCTACTCTCATTTAAAATTTTTTCATATTTAAGTAATTGGAAACAGACCCGTTGTTGAAATTTTATTTCGGAGGAACTTTTATACTTTTTCTGGTAAAGAGCTGGATAGTTCTTCAAACAAGGGTACACATTTCTCTTTTTTTCTTAGAAGGGGTATTATACTTGTTATTTGCGCGGTGATGAGCCCATTGGGCAGGAAAGTATGTGAATGATATCATTTTTCCGGAATAAGGGTGGATAGCTTTTCAAGCTAAGGTTACACACAAATAAATAATTTTGTAAATTAAGATCATTTATTTTAAAATTATTTTTTTTTAAATTAAGAGTGAAAAAATTATATAGGTACTTATAACAATTGGAGAATTTTTTTAAATCAAGACTTGGTATGCTCTCCTTAGATAGTTAGTGACCAGTTTTCACAGAGGCAGCTAGGGCAAGAGTCCTGCTTTGTCAGCCGGTAGTACGGAGTAATTTTGATAGGTTAGCTTGAACATTCGTGCCTAGTGTCATTAAATAAATAATCATAGATACATTTTGAAAGTAGAGTAAAATAATAGAATGTCTTTATATTAAACATACGTCCAAATGCAGTTAAGATTCACATACCGAGGACTGTAGATTTTTCACTCAAAGTAATAAATCTTCATTAATAAAACAATTATAATTTAAAATGCATCCACCAAGCTACTATCAAGAATGGTTTCATATTTTTAAATCAAAGATTTGGAAAATTAGAGCCGAGGTAGTCTAGCTTAATATATGATTTTTAGTCTAATGGAACTATGACCTCAAAATAAAAATTACAGGATAATACGATAATAATATTTAAAAAATTCCTGCGGCAGGCCGTTGGAAGAGGTAGATTTCGAAGGGGCTCTACCCTCCTTTAGAGTGCTCCTATCAAAAACTTTTCAGACACAAGTTGTAGAGGTTAATTAGTAGAATATTAGCCATTTGCAACCAAACTGGTATAATTCATATTAACGTTATGAATTTTTTAAGATTTCAACCTTCCATCATTTCCACCCCCGGGGCTGAAGTTACCAAAAACTAATCAAATCTTGTTTACATCAAGACTAAATTTTGTTCCAAATTTTATTGCAATCGGTTGAACGTTGCGGTGCGGCCTACAGCGCACCCACAAAATTTCGATACTTCCCCCCCTTCCCCACATACCAACATATATAAACTTTTGAATGGAGGTTGGTTTTGGGGTCTAGGGGCCATGATCGGAAAAACTATGATGAAATTTTCCTCAAGTCGCACCATGAGAGTGAGCGCAATTGGAATATTTCTTCGAAATCTGCCTAAAAATATATTTATTCATTTGATGAGGTCTGCGATTTTTCGTTAAAATTTTCTATGATAGGAAAGTTCAAGCTTTTTTATTATTTCTCTACAATACGTTTTAAGTTATCTATAAATAATAGCTTTTACTTTTTTCCTGGGTCCATAAGAAGAGAAGGAAATGAAATAGACGTAAATCCTTGAGGGCTTAAAGGACTAAAAATATTGTAAGGATCGTGAAACAATGAGATAATTTCACTTCCTAAAAGTCATCTGAACAGAAGATTCGTTAAATCAACGAGTTATTAACTTCTCTAATTTTATTACAACGGGTGTTGAGGATCCACAAATTGCTTCCTACCAGCGAAATAAGCTTTTGGAGAAATGTGGATATTAACAAAGCTGCCTACTATATTCCATCACAATATATGGTAAATTTTGGGCTCTGAAGATTTGACGAATGGATGGACATGACGAAATTATATGAGTTACAACTACTAATAAATATAAAATTGTAAAATATATAAGGTTCAAAGACATTACATCAAAATCTTCTACTAATAAAATTATATAAAAACTGAAATACTATTTTGATTTGTCATAGTTTTTCTTTGGTAGAATATTTTTAATTCGAAATACTTTACACTGAATTGAAGAAAAAGAGTAGAAAACGTAGAAGTATCACTTTAAATTATCAAGTATATCTTATAAAAGCAAATACTTTTAAAAAAGTTAAAAGAAATAATCAAAACATCTATAAATCATTAAGAAACAATTAGTTTTTCCGAGTGACTTTAATGCAAGAATAGAAAATGTTATTCTAAATTATTAATTCACATTTATAATAATTATAATTAAAGTAAGTAAGGGTGGTTAGGTGTCGCATAAAAGAACAAGGAAAGTATTTCCCTACTCAGCATGACGTAACCTCAGTGGCGGGCGATCACTATATATGTGGGAGATGTGACTGCTTGCTGCAGTCTCCCGCTGTCTTCAGTCATCGTAAAGACGGCCTGCAGAGCCTGCCGCGAGCATGACTTCTCGTGGGCCTTTGCTGGTCTGTACCTCTTCATCAGTGTGAAGTGTTTGTTTATATCCATTTTGTGCTCCCAACTATTCTATTCGATATCAAATGCTTCTTGTGATTCCCATAGCATAAGTGAATCTTCCAATTATTCGATATCTTTCGTGATGTGTGATAAAAGTTAAAATAGCTAGCTGGTTCAAATCCTGCTATAATTTTTTTTTATATTATAAAAATTAAATATGCTTAATGCACTCTTGAAAATATGCATTATAGCATTTTAACACTTCTTTTTCTCTTCTTTATAATAATAGGCTTACAGTAGTCTGTTCTTTCATATATGGATTATCTAGAATAGCTGTAAATTTGATGCTATCTTTTATCTGTTTATTTCTATATATTTTAAATATTAAAAAAAACTCACTTATTTAGGTCATTAGCAAATTCTGATATTCATCTAGTGTAACTATAAAAATATCTTCTTGAATTTACATTTAAAAGATTAACATTTAATTAGTTTTATTAATAATATTTTTATTTGATAAATTTTATTTTTTTAATTTTAGGTATATAGGAAAAAAGATATTTTAAATATGTTTTTTTTTCCTTCAAAAAATATTCACATATATATATATATATATATAATTAAATATGCTTAATCACATCATCATATATATATATACATTGGTACACGTTAATTATCGCACATCTGAATGCATTTGTGTCACATGCCGTTATGATTTTCTGTTGATAATTTTATTATGAAGCTACGCTGGTTTCATAAAAAACAAGAAATTAAATGAAATATATATTAGAAAAGGAAATATTTTTATGGAATCGTATTAAAATTAAAGAAATATCTAGAATATGGAAGCCTAAAAAAGTTGAATCAAATATTATTAAAAAAAAAAAAAATGGAAAAAATACAAGAATTAAAAAGTAAAATAAAAACACACTTAACTTATTAAATAAGTAAAATAATACAAAAATATTGCTTCAAGGGTATATGGGGGCCTTGCCCTCTCAATCAAATCATCATACTATAAATAAATTTAAATTCAGAAAAATTTTAAGTAATATTAAAATACCAGAATATGGTAACACGGTTTACGTTTGAGTTATTTTTACAAAGGACAGTTGTGACAAACCTTATATTATTAAATATTTAGTTTTTTGCCGAGAGTAGCAGAATTTTTATAAATTTAAGGAGACAATAAAAGAGTGTGTCTTCTGCTGAAATTATAAATTTTTAATTTATTTATAACGAGACTATAGTTTCGAGAGGTTTGCCCTCTTCATCAATCTACTACAATTGATTCAGAGAAAACTATAGTCTCGTTATAAATAAATTAAAAATTTATAATTCCAGCAGAAGACACACTCTTTTATTGTCTCCTTCAACCTTATATTATTATTTATTTTTATATCATTTTTTCGTTATTTTTATACATTCATTTTTCTTAAAATTTATGTAGGTGTATTAACAACAATAGACTGGCCAAACTTAGAAATTATGTTATTATTTCTATATATTTAGGTAGCATATTTTTTTAAATCACTCATTTCCGCTTTGAAAACAATATGGAAACGAACGCATAACCAAACCAACCAAATTTTATTTAATATTACTTTTATTCTTATATGTTTTTTTTCAATCAAAGTTTTGACCCCTCCGAAAACATTTCTGTGAACGTGATTCGAATGAAAGCAATTCAATGTTGGTTCTAGGAGAATCTATATAATAAATAATAACCTAGTGAAAAGGGGTATTAAAGATTCACATAGAATACATAGAAGTGAGTTAAATATAAATATCCGAATGTATTTCGGACTACAAATTCCAGTCGGGAAAAAACAATTTCAAATTGAGAATAATATAGTAATTTAAAAAATAGAAAATATATATCTCTAAGTATAAAATCTGTTGTGAGTTGTTCTTTATACAAATAGGAGAGTCCCAAAATATTTAATTTAATAACGTCTCCAAGCTTAGAAAATAGCTGAGACATACTAGAGAGAAGGGCCTTATTTAATAGATCGAGAAGGTAAGTATTCCACGACAGCCCGAAATTAGAGGGATTCAAAATTACGAATTCCGAACTTCCATTAAAAAGATCCCTCTTCACTTTTTTCTTATTAAAGGAAGTTTCCGATATTGCACAGGGTCCTAAATCACAGCAATGATTGAGCATATTTGCCGTTCGACGACTACTTTGAGAACTAAGTAGTATTTTAAATTTATATGTATTTAAGAGGCGGTTCGATATCGGCAACTTTTCTAAAAATTCCTAACTTAAATAATCGCCTTTTTCTTATTAAATTCGATTGGGTTTCCTGGGCTTGTAGTTGCACTAATTTTATTTTTTGAAAACCTGCTCACATTTGTAGTGTGTAGTGAAATAACTAACAAATCACAACAGCCCTTGTGAATCTATTCTAAGAGAGTCTTTTTTAAATTTGTTTATTTTCAACTTGAAATTTATTATTCCCATCATTATTTCAAAATACTGTGCGAGGTAAAACAGAAAATATTTCTACCTAACACCACCTTCTTAGATTGTTTTCATAATTGTTTTTCTTTATTGTTTTTCTCAACCAGTCCATAAAAAATAAAATAATCGTTAGATATTAATATAGAAAAAATTCTTATAATTAATCTCTGTAAACAATTAAATGATTTTCAAAGATAAAATTCCATATTTTTAGATTACAATAGTTATATAAGAAAATGACAAAGACAATTCGGTTACATATAAATACATATATGATTTAATATTGTAATTAATCCGTAATCTTGAAATTTACGCTCCCTGATTCGAATGGCATTGTTATTTGAGAGAATCCCAAATGGCCATATCAATTACTGCTATTTATTCTAGTGCTTATCATTAGAAATATATAGTCCTTAATTTCATAATAAGTAAAAAATTATTTAAATTTATCAAGTCCTAATCTAGATAACTAATATTTAAATGAATTTATCACGTAAAATAAATAATTACAATGCTATGTCGACAATTATACCCTGCACTATGCTAAAGCCTTGCAAGGTAAACGCAAATGTATTATTTCTCCGGTATTAAAGAACATAAGCATAGTTAATAGTAAAAAATTCTCGTAATCTATATAATTTGAATGAGCTAGGTCATGCGTGTTGTCTAACATCTAGGCGCTTTGAGAGGTTTCTTCAGGGATATATCCTTTGAATCGAGTCCTTTTAAGAAATTTTCATTGTTGGTTATCACCCTAGAGCCCGGATCTCTTAGAGTGACCACAGCTAAAATTTTAAAGAATTTTTTTTATTATAATTTATTTCTTTTGGAAAAGAAAAATTAGAAACATTTATTGAAATTTCTAGACTCGTTTTGCTTTCGTCAAAATTTAACTTTTCTAATTTTTTTATAAAATGCGTATTTAAAAAAAAATGGGCATCCAAAAAATTTTGGGCTAAAATAAATTGGTCAGGATTCCATTGACCAATTTTACATCATTTCTTAATTTCTGCTTCCTAGTATTTAATAATAATTAATTATTTTCATATTTCAAACCCCCCGTCCATTTTGAAATATATCCATACGCCACCTTTGCAGAAAACTTCAACTTTCTATTTTTTTTTAATGTTGATTTTTTGTTTGTTTTTTCAAAAAATATTGAATAATTAGAAATATGTACATTAAAAATTTAGGTCATAATTCACGAATAAATATGGCCTACCTCTTTACATAATTTCAAATATCCAGGACTCGTTATTTAGACATTTTTTTCGAACCCCTTGTCTTTATTTAGAAAATCAACAACTTTTTTATACAGCTACGATATGAATGGAATAAAAAAATATTCGGGTCTATTATCTTTCGCTAACGGGTTTAAATCCAAACAAACAAGCACATTTGTATCTACTTGTTCGGATTTAATACGGTGGCTAAATATATAGAAGAGAGCCGATTCTGATCCAGAAGTATCACTGGTCTCAAAAAACAGTCCAACACTAAAATAATTAAATTGAAAGTTTTTTTGCCGAGAGTAGCAGAATTTTTATATAATGAAGGAGACAATAAAAGAGTGTGTCTTCTACTGGAATTATAAATTTTATTAATATATATACCATATTTATTAAAACTATAGTCTACGTTATAAATAAAATTTATAATTCCAGCAGAAGACACACTCTTTTATTGTCTCCTTCACTAAAATAATTGATAAATGAAGTACTTTCCTTTTTGTTACCCAGGAAAATTAAATTATTTATGAAATTTGTTAAGGATGCTCTGATTTAATTTCTAGTTAAATAAAAACACCTAATAAAATCAGAATAAAAAATTTAAAATTTAAATTCATTTCTATCTAACACAATCATTGTTTCAAAAATATCAAAAAACATTAATTAACTTAATCACCCACTATAATTATTGTTAATCTAAACTATCTTTACTTGTTCATTTTCGAAAATGAACCTTCCAAAATATGTAGACCTCAAATATATTTAAAATTCTAATTTACTAGATAAAAACATTGATTAGTGGTATGGTTTAGTGAATAAATTGCATTGTTAAGTGGAGAGAGTTTTGATTGCAAAAAAAAATACCTACATATATTGTATCATTCAATTCAATTCATTAATTGTTTTCCATTGTAGCCGAATTATCATCTGTTTAATGTAGATCATTCCAAGGTGCATACCATCTGTGAAAAGCAATGAGCCTCTGCAAAACAATTGAAGTGGGCGCAGGCGAGGAAAGCTTAGCTTCATCCCTTTCACTCATTTAAACATATGCAATATGCATGCAAGAATCTTATCATATTGAAAGTGTCCCCTCCCTCTTTTTTTACTTCTTTTTTTTTCTTCTCTTATCCACTTTATCTTTATGTTCCAATTAGACATATATAATGAAAAAAGGGATAGGCAGGTGTAAGCGTTTCGTAGACACTTCAACTTTTTCACTTTCTTTAAACGCATCATATGTAAATTACACTCGCCAAATAGACTTACCTAACCTTTTCTAAAATATACTTCATAGTTAAAAAACAAGTATGCGGAAACAGTTGAAAGGTTTTCTTCTTAAGAGATAACAAACACATTTCAAATTAAAAATAGGTAGTTAATAAAATTGTCTGTTGGTTTCTGTAAAAACTGTTTTTTTTTTACATTTTATTTATTTATTTTACTTATTTTTACAATTACATGATAACAATACGAATGCTTAGATAAGTAAATTTTATTGGTCATCTTATGTCTGAATTGGCAATGCATTAAACTTTTATTGTAGCTATGTTTCTGGAATAGAAATAATGGGTGAATACACATGCCCTTTTCGAAAAGAAATAAATATATTAAATAGTAGTTAGGTAGTACGTACATAGAAATTTATTCTCACTTTATCACTCTCAAATTTTGTAATTTTAATATTCAAAAAATAAAAATTTTTAACGACAATAAAATTGTAATAAATATAATGTAGATTTGTATAAATGGGCTTAGTACTAGAAAAATTTTAAAACAAATTTTTTATCAGGTTTTCTTTTGCGTTTTATATGTAGATGCAGCAAGATTTTGTTATGGATGGGGGGAGGGGGGAAGGCGAACTCCCTGAAATATGCACCTATATAAAATGTCAGCCCGTTTAAAATTAGCACATGTAAGTTAACAAGCCTCCCAAATTTTTATTTATTTGACGGATTTTTTTTCGTTTTTTGAAAATTTTCTTTTTCTATATGCTTATAGAAAATATTCCTTCATTTATGGATATTAAAAATCCTAAACTTAAAATAGTACTGCTTGAGTAATCACTTGATAAAAGCATGGGATTTTAGGGGGACCAGAATAAATTCTTAAAATAATTCTTCTCGATTTGTCCAGGATATAAAACTTTGAAATATGTTTTTTTATTTTTTTAATAATAAAAACAGTTATCGAAGAAAAATTACAAAAAAAAAACATAGTATTTATCAGACTCCAACCTCCAATATTACAAAAACTATTATCATAGTCTAAGATCCCGACTTAGGTCGACCTTCACCTATCGAGTTTCATAATGAAATTAATATTTTGATAATATGATGTATTAATAAAAATAACTTATTAGGGTCGACATCCAATTTCCCAGCATAGGTATTTTTAATAAAAAAATTAAAGTTGTTAATTTTATTACATAAATGTAGTTATCGAGTTTCCGGATAAATATAATATTACTAATCGAGAGTAAAATATGTATATAAAATGCCAAAGTTGAGTCGCCATCTTTTTTCTCTGCAAAAGTCCAAGTAGGCAGGGTATCAACAGGTAATTTCGAATTATTATTTTGCACTTATAGAGTTTCCTTTTTTGTTATATATGAAAATGTAGATAATTTTATTGCAAATTAATTTATTTTTTTTTTATTTTTTTTATTTTTTATCAAAAATAGCTATGCAGGGAAATTGGATGTCGAGCCTATCAAGTTTTGTTTATTAATACAATATATTATCAAAATATTAATTTCATCAGGAAACTCGACAGGTGAAGGTCGATCTAATTCGGGATGTACTATCAAGATATGCCATTATTGATGTCTGAAAAACTATAAGAATCAGAGCCGGCCCTAATGCGAGGCGGGGCGCGCGAAAAATTAAGGAAAAAATATTTTTTTTCGCTTTTCGATATTTTGACAGTAAGGCAATTAATTCAAATTCAAATAATGGATACAACATTTCCAATTTTCTGACAATGTTCGATGGAAAGAATGCATTTCACAAACTTCGTTAATGTTTACTATTGATAGTAAAAAAATATGAATCCTTTATAAAGGAAATTTCTTTCTTTATTTTTTTGTTATTGCATATTTCAGGGAAAGGTAATCGATAAATGATGATATTTTTGTTTTCTAATATCTATCAAAGGAGGAAGCTTTTCTCATCACTCAGCAGAATTGATTGATCGCATCCCTTTTCCTATCTCTTTTCACTTTTAATTCACTTCAAATTTGATGTAGGTATTATAAAATACATTTTTATCTTTCTTGTTATTGTTCAATTTCCAATTCTATTTAATATCTCTATTAAAAAATTGAAATTTGGATTGATATAGACTAATTCATATTATGAAATTTATAAAATGTATCCAATTTTTATTAACTCGACGATTAGATTTCTATTTCTGAGTCTACTATAAAAAATCGTGATTTTCATTCTGAATTCAGATACAAACAATAAAGCAAGAATGAAAATTCGAAAAAAGTTTATTCTGTATTAAGTAAATGTTTGTGTTCTCAAATCAAAGTAGTAGTTAGATTTCAGTCAGAAATTCTTGTTCAAAAATGCAAAAAATCAAAAAAAATGACTTGACATCTAGCTATCGAACAGTTGTAACTAATTAGCCAAAGTTTCTAAATACTTATCTTATAACACTTTTAATCTAGAGGCGTTTCACCTCCAATAGAGGCTTCCTCGGGGTCTAAATTCGATCATAAGTATTGTAGTCAAATTATAATACAAGTCTTTTGAATTCATACGTAAAATTATCGACTTCCAAATCATCCCAATCAATCACAAAAAGTTCATAGTTTTTCATCCATTAATTAAAAATATTTGAAAGATTTTCAGATTTGATTATTTAATATGTGGTTAAATGAATTCCAAAGACCAAGCATATATCTAGTATCCGAATTTCAATTAATTTATATAATGATTTATTAATGTCTATCTCGACACGAAATCTTCCGATGTTCATAGTATATGCAGGGTTGGGCTTATACATAATAGGATATAAACGAGGTAGTATGGCATAAATAATGGAAGAATAAGTATATTTCCAAATAAGAACAATACACAGGCAAAGATACGCCATCATGGGCATCAAATTTGATTTCATTATTGATGGTGACGTGACATAATAACGTCTTCATAGAAAGACGGTCATGCATGCAATGTCATAACTTGGGACTTCAAGTACGCACCTGATATTCATGCATCTCTTTTGAACTATTCATAATCTAGGAATATAATCAAACACAACTCTTGATATTGGGCACCAGGAATTCTGCTCCAGATTAATGAAAAACCGCTCCATATCGCATCGTAGTCCAGTATTTTACAAAGACTCATATCGAAATGAGATTTCATGTCCATGATGTTAATAGAATATTTTCTTGTTAAAATTAGACTTATTTCAAATTAATATATTCTTCTATTAGATAAGTCATGTTTACTGGTTTATATTCTGATATACATTTTGCTTAACTTTTTATTCATTTTTTCTTTGGATTTATAAATCTGACACTTAAAAGAAATCTCACTTATCAATTTCAGAGATAGTTTGATACTTTGGCTGACAATCGTTTATATCCCTAGATAATATATATTCAATTTTGATTCATTCTTTTGCTATTCAGAACGGACCTTCACTTTTCTTCTCAGAAGGAGTCCTAAAATTGAAGTTTAAAAAAAATTATAATAGACTATTAATATAGTCTTATAGGATATAATTTTTGTCTCGGTAACTTCAATCAATAAGACATTGGATACGTTTTCTTTTATTCAACTCCTCTCTACTTTAATTGGTTGTGATCAGATTAGTTTTAGAGAGTCACTATTTATACTTTTATCGACCAACCAGATAGCTTCTGATCAGTATTCTTTATTTAAAACGCGTAATACTGTTGCATTTTTAGTGAAAATAGAGAATCAAAATTTCCATTGAAGATGTAAACAATATGACATCGACCCACCATATTATGGACGGCGACCTATATCTAAACACGTTAATATTTATACTATACTTAGGGTCACTGTCGTTCTAAGTTTATATCAGTTCTCCTTTTGATACAGCTTAATAATACAACAACAAAAAAACATCTCTAATCTGAATTTTCAATTAATTAATTATTACGTTTTGATATCCTATACGTGCAAAAACATTTCTATACTTTATCATTATGATTTTTTTTATTTTTCATGAACATTATTAAATTTATTTATTTAGTTGTAAAACTACGATTATATATTAGGCCTTCTTTATATTTATCTATCTTCAGACTTACTGTCATTGATGGCATGTTGTAATTCTGACCTTTGTCATAAAATTTATTAAAGCCCACCAATAAAATCGTCTCATGCATCATTCTGATTAATTTGATAATCACTTTGTCTCGGTGACTATGAGAAATTTCTTCCGGTTTTTCTTCTCTTACTTAATCTCAAACAACTTCTTGAATCCATTCAATGTAAATTTCATAAATTCTTTAAATTTCACTTTAAATTTATTTTTACTGAAACCTTTCCTTTTCTAGAATTTCGACTTCTTTTAAATTCCCAAGACCTTTTGTATTATGCATATGTAAAATGCATATATAATAGTATTACATATAAAAAAGAAGAAATTCATTCTATAATTGATTATATTACACTAGGCCCGGTCACTTCCTAATAAATAACAATTGCATATTGAACTTTCAATTTTTTTTTATAAGTTCAAATGAATTTTCACTTCTTTGAATTTAATCCTTGTTGTATAATAAGTATTTATTAAGAAAACAAAATAGGAGATGCTAAAGTGAGAGATAAATTAATGTGTTATATCTGGAATTCATTTATGGTAAAATTAGTGGAAAAAACAAGACAACACATTTGCCTTCTTAAATATAAATTGGGTAATCGCCCCTTAGAATTGGCTCCGCTACTCATTGATGGACAAAAATGGGAAAAGATTTCCTTTCCTTCTATTGAAATTTCCATTTCATAAATCACGAAAGATTGTCCTGAATTAAGTGATTATATAATTTGAAGATGGGAATCAATAGATGCCCCGTCCCCGTTCACGCACACATGGTACCGTTGGACAAGGTCGGTTGCCCTAACGGCACAATTCGACTTCTCACTTTCTACAATCAACTCCCGAACTCAGTTAAATCTCCCTCCTGGGAACAATCACTCACAACGATCGATCGTGTCAAAAGATCTTCGTCTACTAAAGTATAGTGTGGATAAAAATTGGTAAGACAAATTTCCCAAAGTGGGTGGTCTGAAAAGACAAACATTAACACTCCTTGAACATTTGGAAAGTCATAATTGGAATTCAATACAAACAATAGAGGAATTATCTGCAATTTTCGATCTACAATGAAACACTTGTATACCCATGCATATTAAGACAATTAATTATCGAGCTTACATCTGAAGATATAAATCGCTGAGAGATTGAGTCATCATGTGACACCTAGAAACTTGAATGATGGACAAAAGTTGTATACGAAATTTCAAGGTTAGATAATAAGATTATTTGATCAAATCAAAATTTCAATATCTCATAGCCTGAAAAACTGAAATTTCGGATTTAGATAAAATATGAAATTCGAAAAGTCAAACATTTCAAATTCCAGGAGTTTCAGAAATTCGACATTTTTAAAAAATATTCAGAAAGAAGGGTTTTCGAAAAAAAAATCAAAATTTCAAAATTTTATTGTCAAAAAGACCAAAAAAATTGAAATTTCTCTTGACGGGACATAAATAAGTTAAAATTTTTAAATTTCAATGCGGAGAATTCCAAAGAGGTTGAAATTTATCTAGTAGACCTTATTTTAAAGATTTCGAAAATTTATGGTAGCATCGACATTAATTAATTAAATAGAAAATGTAGGTATACCATATTTCTTTTTTTTTCTAAATTGCATTCATTCTTACTTGAGAATGAGGAGTGAACCGCAATTGGAATTAGGTGTACACGTCTTTGGAATTATGTGGAATTATTTTGGAATTTATTAAATAATGCCCCTTCATCTATTGTCTTCTACTTGGAAATGAAAGTGGAAATGGAAGTAGGAGTACACGAAATTAGGTCACGGTTCACCCCTCGCTTGAGAATAATCTAAGGGGAGAAAATTTTAAAATTATAAAACACGATCAATCCGATTTATTCATAAATAAAAAAATTCATTTGATGGAGATCAGACACACTCGGAAAAAAATTCTCCGGCAACTGATCTGATTAGTAATTATTTAAGATCGAGAGACGATATTTTTTAACTTTCCATAATTAGTGGATTTAAAAAATAAAATTTTTAGCTTCGATTTAATTTATTTGTAAAAATGAGAGGTGTCATTAAGTTTTTTTCATTAACGACATGTTAAGAGACTCAATTTTATGAAAAAATATATTTTGCATTGAATATTGCATTAACATGTCAACTTTGGAAATGAATATATAACATATTAAAATTCAAAGGAAAAAAATAATATAGGTTTTTAGAATCAAACCGTGTACAGAGAGGATTTAAGTTTTAATAATACGTCTCGCTCTGATTCCAATCTTTAATGTGTAATATACACTTCGTTCAGATTCTTTTTGAGGTCCCTGGCTATAATTTATAGCTAGAATCATGGCCCAAACTACTATTATTTGGTAGCTGTTTTTCGGAGAAAATTTCCAATGGCATTTAACATCGAAAATTATACTTGTTCTTTCTATCCTAACAGCGCATATATGTCATCGTTTATCTCTATAAAAATTCAAATGGTTCCTTTGATGATAATCATTAACTTTGAAATTTATTATTTTTTATTTTTTCAATTTTCCATATGACAATAACAAAATAATCAAATGGATTTTTCAAAATTTAAATCCAATTAAATGAAAAAGAAAAAATTATAATTAAGTAGGACATTAAATATTAATGAACATTAATATTTATATATTTTAAATTCATTTCTGATTAGTTAAATACGTATTTGACAAATGAGATATTCAGATAGTTTTTTCTTGTGTATCTTCTTAAGATGGCATTTTATATATTTGCTCGAAACATATCTCAAGATTAATTAATACATGGTATTTAGAATAGTGTCGAAATAGTTCATTGAAGAATAACGTTTATCCCCATGAATCTACCCTAGTACCCCAATGTTTCAAACTATAACATGGTGCTACTAGGGTAGAGGCTGGAACATTCTCCCTTGTTCCATCTACCCCGACTCTTATAATTTTTAATTCAAAACATATGTTCACAGTCACCTTCGTTTTCACCACTAACTTATCTTTATCTTGTTTTTCACCTCGGTAATGCAAGGGTTTGCCGAGATCGTTACGAGGTGTAACTTCTCGGTGAACCTCTTCTTGCACTCGTTTGGGGTGTTCCTCTTATAGTTTTCAGAAGAAGTCACATACTCGAAGATACATTACAGTTTTGTTTAAATACAAACAAAATTGTTTGACTGGGCATGATAACATCTAACAATATCATCTTAGTTCGATGCCTCTTTTATTTTTATTTTTTATGATAACGATGCAAGTAGACATAGCAGGTTCTTGCACTCTTCAGAAGAAGATCGAATTCAGTGGATGGAGTGAAGGTGAAGATGTCTGTGCATCTGATTTTTAAAGGACTGACGATTGTAGAACTGGGAAAAAAGAGGCCCAGGAAGAGATGAGTTTTAGTATCCAGAAGTCATAAGTACAAACAAAATGACAAATAAATTAGCTCTGCATTTTTCCAATATAATCTGCTTCTTTTTCATTATTAAGATTGCAATTGTGAAAAATAAATATTGTCTAATTTTAGATTGCCTGTTATAGAAATTCTTTTTTACGCCAAGTGGACATTTTATCTGCTTAAATTAATTTCCTTGATTTTTGAAAAATATTACAATATAGCAAGAAAGTGAATTAAATTCACCATGAGACAAATTATACCATAATATTTTTCTCAGTCGGTAGTTTTTGTATCCTTTATTGCTCATCGCTGCTTCAATTTTAAAAAAAGACTTAAATTGAAGATACCTAATACTCAGAATCTTGATCCTAGCTAATGCTAATCTTTGTATTGTTTTTACTTAATCTATTCGTATTTTAAGCATTCCACTAGAATATAATTCATTTTTAAAAAACAATTCAGTAAGAAGTTGATTTTGGTGTCAGTATTAAGAAAAGATTACTATTCCGAAAAAAATAATGTACTAGTACAATTATATTAACTCATTTATTCCTTCCTCCTTGAGTAACATTAAAGACTATATTTAGTTAGGCAGTGGGGCTAGGGAATGAATTTTAAATAGCATAATCTTAATCTAAAACTTTTCAAAGCTAATCTGAATTTTCTTTCTAAAATACCAATTAACTACTCGACCCACCTAGGTGTTCAGTATTCAAAATTTGCTGCCCTAATTGCTAATTGCCTAATCTGATGTCTATCATTAATTTGTTTGGTAAATCTCTAGTTACTAAGTTATAAGTTGAAATCCTACAATTAATAAACTATTTTTTAAATTAGTTTTTATAAATTATTTCTAATAATGAATTTAATTGAAAAATGTTATAATATATTTCAATCTCATGTCTTCTTGTCTCATTAAGATGTTATATTGAGTAATTTCATTAATATTAGAAAACACTAATTATCAAAGTAATTGTAGTAAAATGATTTATGTATTTATTTTAGATTGTCCTCCTTGGCGTGCTCTGCCTGGCAGTATTTGCCGATCCAATCCGAGAGAAGAAATAGTAAGTATTTTATATCATTGTAACACTGTAAAAATAGAAATTAGATGTGATAAATAATTACTAGAATATCCCTATTTAATCCATGGAACAAATATCTCCGGTGAAACTAAATTTTCAGATATTGTTTCTTTTGTTAATAAAAAGGAATCAACTCATAAACAATCATGTCTTGTGAGATTTGGATGGGATGGCTTGATTTAAAGAGAAACCTTTACAATGAATTCCAATGAACATAATTCAAGATAAAAGAATTCGCTTTTTATTTGCTCTGGGAAAAATAACAAAGATGTGATTGTGATTCTTAGCCGTCAGCCACTTTCCCATTAATCCATTACTTATTTGAGACCCATCTTAAGAACTATTCAAATATAGAATTTCACTATAATCCATTGATTTCTTCATTATAGATTAAATCTTTTTTTATAAAGGTTCAAAGTCATCTTTGGTGTCGCTTGGTACATTTTTAATAAAGTATTTTCGTGAAGAACATAATAAAATAATGACGAAAGACAAAGAATGCTTCTTTTCTAAATTTGCAAACCGAATACTCGGTAGTTTTAGCGTCCAAAAGTGATATTTTTACACTACAATCTGTTCCTTCTAAATTTTAAATATGTCGATGTATACTTGATTTACTCCGCTGCTTGGAGGGAAAAGGTCAAAATATTAGTGCTATTAATTGATACAATTTTGATGGCTGTATATGTATATAATTAAGTAACTTTTTTAAGCTCATAGGAACTGATGATGGCATTATTTAATAAAGCCGAAACGTTTTCCATAATTGGGAGTTTTTCATTCAGCAGAGGCTACCCATTGGCTGAATCCCTCTCCATTACTTAATTAAATTAGTTCTATTATTTGATCTATTTATGGTTTGATTTAAAATTTAGTAACATAAGTTGCGTAGAAGGGAGTTTGATAAATTAATAACTACTAATACAGTATGAGGCGACTGTGGGTCAGTGGATAGAGTGTTGGGTCGCTGACTCGGAGATCGCTGGTTCGAGACCGAGTTTCGGCAGATAGATATTTGCAGTCGCCTCATCTTGGAAAGTAATGGCAACCTACCAAGAGTAAAATTGCCAAGTGACCTCTCCAAATTAGCCGTTCGGAACCGGCGTTAAAAAGTAGGTCCCATATATCTGTGTAAAACAACTAAACACACTCAGCACAGGTATATGTGGAGAGGCGCCGACACCCATTTCGGGTATGGCACTCGAAGAAGAAGAATACAGTATACAAAATTATTGACTTTTTCTTGTAAATTTTATAATTACTACTTATATATATATATTAATTACTTATTATATATTAATGGGTGAAGCACATGATTCATTTTAAAGGAAAATCGGCATTTAATTGACCAATTCTTTTCTTAACCTTTTCAACTATTTGACTAATAGTCCCGTATGACTGAATAGGTTGAATATCAAATAGAAGTCGAATATTGTTTTCCTTCTCTATTTATGATAATTTCATATTATTTTATTAATAATTTTAGATCATATAATGGAAAAAGTGTTTAAATTTGAATTGTTTTGAAATGTTTTAGCGTTGATACACAAGTTTCTCGAGGAGATTATGGACCACCAGCCATCCAGGATCACGATGAGGATTATCACGAACATCACCACCAACCAAAAGGCGAATGGAAGAAGAAGCTTGTTTGGAAAGAGGAATGGAAACAAGTCTGGAAAACCGAAAGCAAACAAGAATGGAAAACAATCTGGAAAAAGGTGCAAGTACCAGTTTGGAAGGAAGTGAAGGTCCCCGTCTGGAAAGAAATCCAGGTTCCTGATTGGAAAAAAGTCCAAAAACCAATCTGGAAAGAGATCCAGGTTCCAGTCTGGAAAGAAGTTCAAGTTCCAGATTGGAAAAAAGTAAACAAACCTATTTGGAAAGAAGTTCAAGTTCCAGCCTGGAAAGAAATTCAGGTAAGAATTTTAAAAAATTTAATCCCTTATTCTACTAACCATAATAGCACAAGTAAAACCACAGAAAAGTATAATTATTTTGATTGCCTCTGTGATTGAATTTAATTCGGGTTTAATTGACTCTCATAATTTAATCGTTAAAAATTAAAAAATAAAAAAACGAATTTAAAAAGATCACAATATAATAAATAATTTATTATAATGACAAGGAAAAAGCGTGAAACATTAAGACAGATTTCAGGGACGGAAATTATAATGGACATTAATTTTATTTTTGTTTCTCTCAACTATGACAATTTACTTTTCCCATTACGTTTAATATTTTATAAATTAAGAAACTAAGATCTTCGAACTTGATCAAAACTTCTATTGAGAAGGTAACAACATTTTCAATTTTAATTTTATAACATTAACAGTTAGCCCAAAGCTTAAATGTATAGTATTTAGAATTGTTTTAATTTGGATCAATATTTTATTGGATTTTTCATACATCTATATCAGGAGAAGCTTTACTTAAAATAAATACCAAGTAGAAGAGACTAGATTAATTTAAAGAAAACAATTAAACAGTAATTATAATTCAAATGTTTCTTTTATTATAGGTCCCAGATTGGAAAAAGATTTGGGTTCCTGAATGGGTGAAGGTATGGGTACCAGGACAGCAATCACATGGAAAAGATGAACATGGTTGGGAATACACAAGCCATGGCTTATGGAAAAAGAAGCTTGTTTGGAAACCACAATGGAAAAAAGTCTGGAGAACGGAGAAAAAACAAGTCTGGGTAAACGAAAAGAAGCTAGAATGGAAAACTGAGTGGGTCCAGGTATGGAAAACCGTGAAAAAACAAGCCTGGGTTCCCGAGAAGAAACTTCTTTGGAAAGAAGAAACTGTTCAAATATGGCGCCCAGATAAGAAATTAATTTGGGTTCCCGAGAAAAAATTAGAATGGAAAACTGAGTGGAAGCAATCTCAAGTTCCAGTATGGAAGAATGTTCAAGTGCCTGCTTGGAAAAAAGTTTGGAAACCAGTATGGGAAAACGTTTGGGTAGAAACACATGAAGATCATAGCCACCATGAAGATCATAGCCACCATGGATGGGACTGAAATTTACGCTCTAAAATAATTAAAGACTTTTACTTTATTATGCAAATAAATAATCCAGAAAGAAGAGCAGCTAAGCTCATTGAATCGCATCACTGCACTCTTTTTATGTCTAACATTTAGGCCTAGTCTAAAACACAATTGTACATATATACCTATATTATAAACCTACGTAATAGCCTCTGTATATCTAGTTGAGCTTCACCCATTTGCTTGCAATAAATGCTTGCAAATTTCGCAGTGATTTGAAGATCAAGTGATTCTATTCTGAAAGGAGTCAAAGTGTTTTTGACTTTTTTCCCCAAATGTTATGTAAAAAAAAAATAACTATAAAATACTTATTGAGTACAAATGCTTTCTGGATATCAAGTTGTTTTTGTTTTTGTATACTCAGTTGTTATTGTTTGTAAATCCGTTTTGTATGTAATATATAAGTTTATAAAATATATAATTTTTATATAATGTGTTATTTTTTTATTAAGAAACAAGCAAAGGATCAAAATTAAATTGTCCTTAAATATTCGTTTATTATGATTAAGCCCTCTGCCAAATTAGGGCCAAATCGTACCTACTCATTCGTTATTTTTTCTACCATTTTATTATGTTTTATTTTATTTTTTTAATGAAATCGATGCAGATTTGGCAAACTCATTTATCACCAAAAATAAGAGTAATTATAAAAAGAGCGGAGAGGAAGAATGCCTGTGCATCTAAGTCTTGAAGGAATACGGGAAGAGAGAAAAGAAATGGACAGACAGACATTTGAGCACAACTACTAGGGCCCATTTTTGCTATTTAAATGTAACTCTAATAAAAAGTACATACAACAATACATTTAATCTGGTTAAATAAATGTTAGTATCCAGGAAAAAATAAAAAAAAAAGAACACTAGTAGGTATCTATAAAATAGGGTAATTGTGGAAACTCTTTAGATCAGTCAGCGAATCGAAAGACTCAGCAAAGTCCTGGACATCGGTTGTCCTTTTCTAATAGGATTCAGGGTGGCAAGAGAATGCTATTCTATATTCTATTACTTCCTAAGAGCTCAACTCTATTCCTGCTTTCATAGACCTTTTTAATTAGTTGAGATTCCACTAAATTCTACTATTAGACATGGATCAATATTCATATTTGATTTATTTATTTATTTTATTTATTTCACAATGTATACAAACATAGGACCTTAGGTCCCACCTATTGTTTATACATAATTTAGCAACAATATTTTACAAAGGTGGCAAAAGAGTTCACCAATACACAAATTTTGAAGAGGAAGAAGAGAAGAAAAAAGTAGAGCAAGATTAGAAGACATAAAGGAAATAAGAGTAAGGAGTATCAGTTATTTGGGATCCCTAAAGAACGAATTCTTTTGATCCTTGAATCCTTCTAAGTTTTATCATTCTCTTTTTCCATTCTAAGCTGCAAGAGTCTATTTCGAAACTTGATTTATAAAGTGCCTTCATGAATCGATCTAAATATTTTATTGTCTCATTGAGAAATGTATTTTCATGCAAGTATCTGCATTATCATTGTAACTTTATGTGGTATTTCAATCTTATCTCAGTATAGGATTGCATTTACCGATCACATATAACATGTGTATAATATTTATACTTAGATTGAAAGTTTTTTGTCGAGGATAACATAATTTTTATATATTGAAGGAGACAATAAAAGAGTAATCTTCTGCTGGAATTATAAATTTTATTTATAATGAGACTATAGTTTCGAGGCTTTGCCCTCTTCATCAGTCTATTACAATTTATTCACAGAAATTAATGTATATCCATTCATACATTAATTTCTGTGAATCAATTGTAATAGACTGATGAAGAGGGCAAAGCCCTCGAAACTATAGTATCATTATAAATAAAATTTATAATTCCAGCAGAAGACACACTCTTTTATTGTCTCCTTCAATTTAAACTTAGATTTATTCTATATAAATATAATATAACGTATTCTTAAATACATGGATAGAGAGGAATATCATTCCTAAGGATATACCTAGATTTATAAAAATCAACCCTTAAAATTAATATATGAATTCATATAATAATATTTTATATTCATCATAATTAAAATAAAAAATATATATATTTTTAATATTTCGGAAGGGGAAGGTATTTGAAATGCAGATTCAACTAACTATAACTTTGGATTTGTAGACATAGGTATATGGTACATAAAAAAGAAATGTCTTACGTTAGAACGTTCTTAATAGTTCTAATTGTGCTGAAAGACAACATTTTAGAGACGATTGTTACTTTATTTATAATTATTTTAAGCAATTTTCGAACATATAGAAATCCCTTATAAACAATATGATAAATGGTTCAATATAAATCAATAAAATAAGATCATTATAAAAGTTGAAACCAGTGTCTATTTTATTATTATAGACATATTTAAAAAAGTAAAAATTTTGAGCAAGAAGAGATTTGAAGTTTTAATAATGTTCTCGGCTCTTCATTAATTGAAAATATAATAATAAATAATATTTTATTATATTTAATTGATATTCTATAGGTATATATCGATCTATGTAAAATTGAAAAAATTCCATAATGTTTTAAATTTAAGATCTTTGTTCCCAAGGAAAATGTAATTATTAAAATCTGCAGTTATATAATAAGTAAATCAAATTAAAAAAACTATTATGAGATTTGAGTGAAAAAAATAGATAATGAAGTGATTAAGAGAAAGAAAGAAGATATAAAGAAGTTACGCCACGGTGGAAGGCCTTTTCTAAAATATTATTTTTATATCTTTATATAAAAATATTAATAGAAATGTATTATATAATAATATAATTGATTAAAATGAGAAACGTTTCACTTCTAAAGTCAATACACAACAACAACACTAACAAACTAGTGTGTGCATCACGCGACTTAAGCATACAAACTTCTTCAATTTACAGTAGTTTTTTATTCACATTTAATTTAGTTTTTTTTTTATAAAGCTAAAGTATGATACATAGTAATTGCTATTATCTTTTATAGACAGAGGCGAATCCAGATTGACAATAGGGAATACTAAGGTAAAGGCACCTATTGATGACAGGCACCTAAGGATGCCAATCTATTTATTATATTTAATTTTATTATAATTTTATTATAAGTAAGTTAACTTAGCTAAAAGAAAATCGACTAAAATTTCAAAAATTAGTTATTTTTTCATTTTTTCTTGTAGATTGGCATCCTTAGGTGTCTGTCATCAATAGGTGCCTTTACCTTATCTGTTGGTTTTAAAATTTCAAAAATCCATCCTCAGCCAATTCCTCAATCCACCTTTGGAAACATGATATTTAGAATAGATAACACTTAGTTAATAATTCCATTTAAAAGTGTTATCTTCATAAATAGGAGCTCGATTCAGTAATTTCACAGAAAACGAAATTTGAAAGGGGAGAAGAATTTGCTTTTCGATTTAATTTTAACAAAAATCCCTACGGACTAATAGTTTCGACTGTGATTCGAAAATTATTTACTCTATTTTAAATATGTCTAAGCGACTCAAAGGCTTCGGGAAGAGAACTTAATATTGTCTATGAAATAAATTTCTCATACAAAGTTTTGTTGATATTTGAACCTGCGTTAGCTTGATTGGAATGCATGCTCTATGACCACACGACCAACCTGACTTCTTAAATCTCTTTAGTTGAGTTTAATTTATAAAAAAAATGTCTATGATTATATTAAATTTTAGGGTATAAAAGTGATAGTGTAACGTCACAATAGAGGAGGGGCTCAATGAAATTGGTACAGAATGTGATACTGGGGAAGGGACGATCTAAAAATCTTGAAATTCGTGCGACGTAACTTATGGGCGGTATTGTAAATTTCAAATTTAATTCTTATTTAATTTACGAGTAAAAAGTAATTTAATTCATTATTAACAAATCATTTTCACTAAACACTATTCTTCATAATCTTCGTAGTCTTCCTCTCATGTGCTTTGAAAAAGAATTAAAAAATTGCGCTCAGAGCAGCAATTAATAGAAAAGAATATTCATTTAATGCTTTCATCACTAAAAGGTTGTTCATTAAAGTTTTAATTTGTAGTAGCTAATCTAAAAGAGCTAGACTAAAAAGAAATGATTGGGTCCTGATTCCCCACTAAAGATTACTAACCTATCAAAAAAGAGATAAATAGCAAATTTTGAAATGAAAAATAATAAAAATTGTAAGCCGAAAATTGGAAAACTTGGGCCTCTTGGCCGAGAACAAAGAGTTTTCGAGATCGATTTATGGATATCCGAACTGAGAGCGCACACATTCCCTGCCTATTCCTAGTTTCTTATATGAATCGTTCTTTAATCCCTCATAAGAAAAGAAGAGAGCTCCAACTAAATTGCAAGGCGAGTATTTATTCTCAGCCTCAAGATGGCAGTTATAGGTTGGGCTTCTCTGCTCAAACCAACACAGCAAGAAAGGTATTTATTCTGTCATGAAAGTAACTTGAGCCCTTATTGAGTACATAATGGTAAGTACTAGCCAGCGAGCAGATGTTCCCAGTGCAGAGGTACCTCGAATCCTGAGGACAGAGCATCTCCTCGACAACTGACAGAGTCTCCCCTAAACTTGGTTGTTCGAAAACCCAAACCAGAGAGCTCACGTCCCTGAACGCCAGCCAAAAATTTCAAGTTTTCCTTATTCTGTTATTTGACAAGCTGATTGGATTGAATTCCAAACAAGAAAAATCAATAGATTAGAGCATTTCTTACTACACTACTAGGCTAAACAAGAGCTAGATTTAAGAAATCCGAGGATCTATTGAAATTTAGTTTTACATGCACATTAATTAAATTTACACAAGCATGCAAATAGATGATTTTGATATTCAATCGGTTGTATTATTCAATTATTTTTAAACTAAAATATATTCGTAATTTAACGACAAACCTATAGAAGAACTTAATCATATTTTTGAATTTAGATATCACTTATAAAATTAATAGACAGACAACCGACTGCTATAAATATTTTTTTTTTTGTATTCCAAGGGCATCAAAACTCGAATTTCAATTGTTAGAACATTACATTACTAAGTGAAAGTAATAATTATTTAAAAATTTTAAATTTTTCTTTTGCGAATATTTAAATAATTTTCTAATATCGGATATTATTAAATCGTAATAGATAGACGATCAATAAAATTATTTCATTTATTTATTTATTAAACGATGCTCTAATGCAGATGCCTCATGGTCCAGATACACTAGGTAATATAATACAAAACAGTAAGCAATATAAGTACAGACTGAACAGAATATTGTAATATAAGTCGGTATAGTGTTTTAGACAGCTTACTCTCTATTTATATTTTTCTTTTTTATTTCATCTACAGATTGTAAATATATGAATTACAAACTAAAGTTCTAATTAATTTTATCAAAACTAAATATTTTGTCATTCATATCTAACGATCTAATTTTTACTAAAGCATATTTGGGATTTTTAATTTTTATAATAATTTTAAATTTAATAAATGGTTGAATATCAAGTAGTAAAGAGGGCGCAACTTAACGCTAATTACTAATAAATAAAAATAAATATATAAATTAAGATGACTCCCACGGTGTTCAACGAAGTCCTTGGAGCACTGAAATAAATTCTATAACTGCACCCCCCCCTCTCTCAAAAAATCTAAATTCCAGATTCGATTTTTTTATTTTACACTTGTGTACTTAAGTTATTGAGTGATTCTCGAAGTAAATCCGATGTCAGTGTTGATCTATAAACGCTGACCTAGAAGCCTGTATTTCTAAATTAATTGCTAAGATGTGAATTGTATTGATATTTAAAAGCTTACGAATGAATATAGAATTTAATCACTAAGTTTAGTTAAAATTATAAATCCTTCTTATAAATATGAATTACTTTGACAAGGCTACATCTTAAAGATTTCTGACTAATTATTATTAATATCACATAAAATTTAAAAATCTATCTATTTATCAATGAATCAATAAATTAAAATAAATTATTCAAGTATTTATAGGTCTTGATTAGAATTCACATATTTTATAAGTATATTTAAAAAAAATCAAATAAATATTCTAAAAAAATCAGAAAAATTTAATTTTATCTAAGCTACAGTAATTTTATTTAAATAAGGATCGATAACTTTTCGATTTATATTTTGTCTATAAATTAATAAATAATTAATATTAAAAACAAAAAAAAATACTAAATTTGCGTCCTGTTTCATTCAAAAAGCTCAATCGATAAACCAAAAATGTTAATGGTTGCATTAAAAATTAAAGAAAAAAATATATTTTGACTCAGCATACATTTTTTTATTTTTAAATAAATTTCTAAAATAATTAACAATTTTATTTCAATGAGATAGTTTTGATCTTTTTGTAATAAAATATAATTATGACTCACCAAGCTCCAACGATCCTCTCGTCGATATTTTCTGAAATTACACAAAACCGAAATTAAAATTGATTGGTATAACACTTAAAATGTGTAACTACTTCTAAACATTAACGTAAAATAAATAAATGGAATCGTGAAATTAAATTTATCAAAGTTTCGGGTCTTAAATGGTTTTTATTTTCACGACAAATAGAAAATGAGAGAATGTTAGTATATTTTTAGTTTTTAGTGATATTAGGATATACAAACATCATGTAAGAATTGAAAAATAGAAATTTAATAAATTTTTATACTAACCTTTGACCTTTGCCACTAATCTTCAGAGCTTATCTTCGGAAATCTGCCTTTTGGTGATACCGAAACTGAGATTATTCTGGAAAAATAAATATTATTCCGTCTGTAGCATTGGAAGATTTTTTTAATGGATATTTAGAAAATAGTTTTAAGTGTTCATAGACTAAATCTTAATTCATTTTCAAAATATTATTAATTATAATATACAAATATCAAATTTGAAATCTCAAGGATTTTATTAGTAAATAAAAAGTAGGTATATTTACTAAATAATAATAGTTTTCTAAATATTATTTATTTCATTTTGACTGATAACCCTCGAGACTTTAATAATATTAAATTTACAGTTCCTTAGCTTTTTGAATAATAAGTTAAATAAATTTACAATTATACTTAGATATAAACAAAACCTATTTCAAAAATCCATGTACCACGTTTATCTAGATATTTAGAAAAGTCTAGAGCTACGCATATCAGGTAAGGGCCCTAATACGATATAATAAATTTACTACTAAAAATTTAAATATTCATAAGTTTTTTGTAAGTATATTTTTTAATATATAAAATTCTCGATATTCTTTATCAAGTGCTGCACTCTAGATATTCTCAACGCAAGCTTACGCCTATAACAGCAACACGTTGCCAGTGCTGTTAAATTGGTTGCCTAAGTTGTAAATACTTCGGGGTGTGTTATTTCAAATCAACTTTCCTCTTCCTCTCAACATCAATAATCTTAACTTATTTGAGCTAACCCAGACATTTCTGGTCCCATTAAAAGCTTCTTTTTTTTGCTTAAATCCTTCTAATTAGAATTCAACCCAAACAGTGAAATTACTTCGTCATGAGAGATTCAATTATGACTTATAGGTGTTAAACTTTAATAGATCATTTTTATTAAAAAGTGTCAATCTTGAATTATAAGTAATGCATCTTCTTAAACTTAATTAATTGAAATAAAAAATCTGTCTTATTCACAATTATCTCTTTCCACAAACAATCTCAGGAGCTGTTAAAAATGTAAAATTGATTTGATTTTTCCAATAATTGTCGATAATTTGTACTTACTTACTTACTTAGTCCTAAGCTTTTTCTACCGAGGTGTAAGTTTAATTTTTAATAATAAATTTTTCTATATGCCTACCTCCTACATATATAAATTACATTCAATGTGATTATTAATTCTAAATAGCTCGAAGAGTTGCCATATCTAAAGCTAGAGAGCCCAATTATAAAATAATCCAAAAATATGTTAATTATTGAATATCTATATATTGATATTTATTAAATAAATTATATTCATTTATAGACCTATAAATTATTTAATAACTATTAATTAATTTTCTAAAAATCTTTTGCTATAAATTGAAATGTCTCCAGCCATAAAAATATATCTATATTATATGTATATACAGGGTGCATAGGAAAGTCCCTTTAACCTGAAAATACTTGCTGAACGGAGAGTGCTACAGCCACGCAAGTGAAGTAACGGTATAGTAAAGCGACTATGCCCGACCTAATGCAAACAACACCAGCGCCTCTAGTGGCGAAATCTGGAAGTTAACCATTGCAAATCGAAAACGAAAAGAGATAGAGCAAAATTTCCAATTAGAAAGTTTTAGAGCATCAATTAATTAGTACGAAACGATATTTGGTTTACACGGATAAGATAAATTGGCGCTTGTATACCCCAAAAATACATACAGGCAGTAATTTATCCTTTCCGTGTAAACCAAATATCGTTTCGTACTAAAACTTTCTAATTGGAAATTTTGCTCTATCTCTTTTCGTTTTCGATTTGCAATGGTTAACTTCCACATTTCGCCACTAGGGGCGCTGGTGTCGTTTGCGTTAGGTCAGGCATAGTCGCTTTACTATACCGTTACCTCACTTGCGTGGCTGTAGCACTCTCCGTTCGCAAGTATTTTCAGGTTAAAGGGACTTTCCTATGAACCTTGTATAATATAAATATTAGATAAATCGTTTTAATTAATTCACTACACATACTCTATAAAGTTTCACTCAATTTGATTTTTTTAATTTCACCACATGTGGTTCAACCTTAAACAATCTTCCACTTCATCAACATGAATACCAAAGCCTATATAACAAATTATAATTAAAAGTTAAATTTGCTGATAGTAGCTGAATTCGATCTTTCTGCTTAATCTGAGTTGTTATGGATAATTTTTATTACGTGCGAGAAGGGCTGTATGCACCCCTCGGAAATCGAACCCAAATGCAATTCCGTTTTATGGGTGCCTTTTGAATATCAAATTAATTTATATAATATTAAAATCTATTCCAATGCTCACGTTTTGATTATTCCCCATTTCGAGTTTTGCAAAATGCAAATGTGAAATTCGATTATATTTCATTTTCATTAAATAATGAAGCATTTTAATATTTCAAGCACATCCACAGTTTTAAGCACATTTTTATTATTCAGGAATAATTCATTTAAACTTTCACTTCTTTAATGAAACCCTTTTTTGTTTTTATTCTTTTCGTTTGATAATAAAAGTCTATCTTTAATATTTTTAATAACATTACATAACTTATTTAAATAACCCTACTGTAAGTATTTCCATTTGAGTAAAAAGTTTTAAATGAGGTTTTTGTAAGTTTGATTAAATCGTGTTTTTAATGCTTCAATTTTTTCTATTAGTACCTAAATGTTGTAAAAAGTAATAATTTAACAAGCCTTTTTCTTTCAGCAAACTCCATACTGCTTATAGATTTCTATAGATTCTTATTTTATTTTAGGACTTTGATTTTCTATAACTTGCGTATAGAAAAATAGCTGGTATTCAAGAGGGGCACCAGTGTATGAAGATTTTTTAAATCTTTATTCAAACGAAAAATGCTAAATCTACCGGTATCTTGAACATAATTCGATACCAGAGGTAAGCCCAATTAGTGATACGGAACTGCTTGGTTTTATGTGTTCATCTGGGAGGACGTGGAGCATCCATTATAACTAGTTCCTATTCTGCGTATGGAAGTGGTAATCAGCGTTCCAGATCTCAATATTAAGCTAAATAAGACTTATAAGATAAGTTTTGTAAGATGGTGGAGCCAACTGCACAAAGACTCACTCACAGAACTCTCTCTGCACATCGTTATTATTACTAGTATTATTAAAACTATGTATTTATATGAAATATATATATATAGGTATATCAGTGGAGTGCGGTCCATGGATGTTGTGGATGCGGCGTATCCCTAAAATTTCAAACATTTAAAGTATTTTCAGTTTACCATACTGGGTGTGGTCAAATATTGTAATCGTGCATGAAAAAAGTGGGTTTTTTGCTTCTTTTTTGAAATATAACAAAAACGGCTGAAACTATTTATTTTGATTAAAACAATTGGACGAAACCATGGCATTTCGGTCTACAAAAAAGCGCGAATAAGTGAACATCTAAAAAATTATATTTTTCGAGATAATAACTGTTTTTTCAAAATGTCTGTTAGTACGTTAGTTATTAGTACGTGCGTTACCCGAGGGGTGAACCGCGTCCTAATATGCTGTACACCTACTTCCACTTGTACTTCCAAATATTTCCAAGTACTTCCAAATATTTCCAAGTACTTCCAAATATTTCCAAGTATTTCCAAATATTTCCAAGTACTTCCAAATATTTCCAAGTACTTCCAATATATTTCCAGGTACTTCCAAATATTTCCAAGTACTTCCAAATATTTCCAAATATTTCCAAGTAATTCCAAATATTTCCAAGTACATCCAAATATTTTCAAGTACTCCCAAATATTTCCAAGTACTTCCAAAGTTCCCAAGTGCTTCAAATGTTTCCAAATACTTTCAAATATTTCCAAGTACTTCCAAAATACTTCCAAAGAGGTGTACACCTACTTCCAATCGCGGATCACCCCTCGGCATTACGAAATTTTTATGAACGCACTAGCTTAAAAACTAGTGTGAATAACAAAACGATTTTACATGTAGTTTTGGTTCATTGAGATTAAGATCTGAATAGATTTTAGCTGAAATCAAACTCAAAATTAAGGAAGGAGGGGGGGGGGGGGGGTAAAAATTAAAATTATAAGATTTTCGAACTAAAAAAACAAGAAAAATCAAATACCATATACTATACCTAATAAAAAATAGAGTTATTATTTTCTCGAGGCCAAAATTGGGGGGGGGATTTTAAAAAATAAAACTATCAATATAAATTGTATACCCTTTAATCAATTTGTTAAATTTCGCATATGCACCCTATATAATCTTATGAAAATTACTCACTATGTGATATTGATAGTGACAAAAAAAGGGGGTTAAAAATATTTTAAAGTAGTTTAATATATAAGAGAGGGCCCAGGTGTATGGTAAAGTAATGTGGATGGCCACGCCAGCTTATTTCATAAATACCATATAATATATAAAATGTACATATAATATAAATGTATAAGGTTGACTTTCGGGAGGATCTTTAAATTTTCAAATTATTATTCGTTATTTCAAATATGTATATTGTATATCTATAAAAAACATTTTTTTGTTTTTAAAAAGTATATTTGTTCTCTAAATGAAATAAAATTGTTGCATAGTTTCAAGAGGCAATTAAAATGAATGATTTTTCCGAAAAGGGTGCCGATAGAAGGTTTTAAGTCCCTCCCTGGTAGATATATCTTCCAGTTCAACCATGTCAAAGACAAGTTCAGACGAGTTTTGATCGAATAAAAATTATTCTCGCTGATGAACTATTAAAATAGTAAGAATACAAAAAAGAATTAAATAAAGATGATTCGGGAATCTTTGGAATAATCCATTTCAAACAGCTCTCAATATATAAGATCGGAAATAACTAAGAGTGCTATAGACAAGTCATAGCTTGGTTATTGCAATAGAATTAAGAGAAATTTAAGATGTTTTCTTATAGGACAGGCTGAAAGATGATGGTCGATTTCCATCGCAGATCGTGTGGAGTTGAAGCCACAAGATTTAATTTCTGACTCTTACCCTCACCCACACAAAGAAGTATCCGTTTGGCGTGATGGTCACTAAATACATTTCTAAAAATCTAATCTTAAATTTAAAAAATAACGAAAATGATGTCGTACTTGATGAAATTTGAAAAAAAAACGAAGCTTAAAATAAAATTTCAAAAAATAAAGGGGACCTACTTTTTTGGAAAGCATCCCCTGGCTGAAAAGTTACCAACCGCCACTGACATAATCGTGCATTAATATATATTTATATATTATATATATATGTATTATATATTCAATATTTTGAGATTTTTTTCTGAGATACAACTCTATCACAAAATTTAACATTTATTATCTGTAAGATATATTAACCAGTTTTTTAACATGGGCCTAATTTTCGGGTCCTCCAATCTATATTACTAAATTATATCTTATACCGAAATATTTACAAAAGAAACATGAATCTTTAGTAATTATGCGAGATGAGAGAATAACATATCGCTATTTAAATTCTGTTTCTTCTTAATATTTTATAGCTAAATTTTTCTATTTTATTAGTTTAAATTAATCTCATTTGTCATTTTGATTTGATTTTTTAAATTTGAATTCGTGCATTAATAACAACTAATAAACGACTTCAATGGATTAATTCCTTTCCGAATTCTTTTTTGAAAAAAATATTTATTTTTAAAAGGATTTGTCTGTTGAGTCGCAATCAAAATATAATTAAGCATCGAATCGAAAAGTGTTCACATATGAATATCTATTTAACATTGCAATGTAGTTACAAAATAATTAATCGGCGTTCATGGGACAAGGAAAAGTTTTCGGAATGAAAAGGAGATAATCTTAATAGCAGCCAATCGACATTGTGTCAAAGATTAATGGAAAGTATTTGTTTACATTCCGCCTTGGAATTTGCACTGTCACTTTTCTTATTTGCCTCCTGTTAAAAGTTCTATTCGATAATCCAAATAATAACTCTATTTTAAACATAAAAATAATAATAATAAATAAAAATGTAAAATCATTTTTTTTCTAGAGCGAAAAAATAGGTTTTGATTATTATACTACCGAGGCCGACTTTTAGCCACTGAAATGGATTTCCTAAGAAGAAGTTGTGGATTGACAAGAAATGATAGAGTTCGAAACGAAGAATTAAGAAAACGAATGAACATGCACGGGGATCTTATTGAGGAAATCCAAAAAAAAAAAAAAAAAAAAAAAAAACAATTAGTTTGGTTTGGACACGTAAAAAGGATGGACGAAGAACGAATTCCAAATAAGGCTCTAGAATGGATCCCCCATGAAAGACGAAAAAGAGGTCGACCCAGGCGCCCCTGGATGGACGAGGTGAACGAGGCTATGAGTTCCAGAAATCTCGAGATTGTGGATGTCTGGGACCGTGAAACGTGGAAATTGGGAACGGAGAAGCGTCGCCAGATGTAGAAATCGGGAAGAAGAAGAAGAATTATTATCCTACTTGTAAAATCAGAATCTAATGAAAAAGTATAAAAATTCCCAAATATCGCGAATTTTGGACCTTCCTTTAAAGCTTTGGGTCAAATTCTAGACCAGCGACAGGCAACCATAATTTTTTCGATTCATAAACTAAAATAGATATTCTTCAAATTTCATGGGTTATTTGCCACACAATTGATAAATATTTTTAAATGTTTGTTTAGTGTCACTGTCACCACTGACTCACCATATTAAGTAAATATCTTCTTTTTCTTTTCTATTCTTATAAATAACCATTGAAATGTATTCAGGTCCAAGCGATTTTACAAACCCTCACAACTTCTCACCATCTACATGGCCCAAATCCGCCCCTGTCTCGAATACGACTCTCATCTATGGAGAGGAGCCTCTAAATATTCTCTTGCTTCCCTAGATGCAATTCAGAAACGAGCCGTCAAGCTAATTGACGATTCTACCCTCACCGACTCCCTCGACTCGCTGGCTCATCGAAGAAATGTCTCTGCCCTTTCCCTTTTCTATAGATACTATCACGGCAGGTTCTCTGATGAGATAAAATCAATAATTCACCCCAAAGCATGCTTTGCACTTAGCACGCGTTTTGCCGACTCCCAACACTCTCGCGGTCAAATTAGAAAAGTGCCGGACCACTTCATTCGCGAATACATATATCCCCATGACCTCAAGGAACTGGAACTCTTTCCCAGCCTCTATCTTTACCAGCACCTCTAATCTTCAAACCTTCAAAACCGGAGTGCATAGACACCTACGTCTACACCCTCTCACTTAATCAACTTTCCCTTCTCTTCGGTAATGCAAGGGTCTTTCGAGATCCATAGGAGCTGCATCTTTACTGGTGCACCCCTTCTTGCATTCGATTGCATTAAAAAAAAAAAAAGAATATAAATTATTTACCATAGTCATTTAAATTTTAGGAGGATTTTTTTAAATAAATAGATATTTTCATTACTGAACACGAAAATACTGTTCCACAACTATCGGATAAAAAGCGGTCAAGTATTTTAGTCTATTGACGATCGGAAATTGTTTTCCTAAACATATGATTATCTTTGTGACATCTAGGGACTCGAAATACACGTATCCTCCACCCTTCTCGCATTAATATTATTAAACTATAAATGAACGCTATATGGTGATCATCGAGTTGTTTAATTACGCTCAAGTAGGAGCTTGGTAGCAAAATCATTAATTAAATTAACTATATAAAAAACTCGAAGAGCACCCTATAACAGTGTTTCCCAACGGGGGCAATTCGAAAGTGGGTTCAAACTAGTGGTATGTAGGTATTTGTGTTTTATTTTTAATTATTGCAGTTTTAGAACCATATAACATTTTCCTGAAAAAATATGTTATTTTGTGGTGCGGAAAATATATATTTTTTAATCTATGTTTACTCCACTTCATTTTAAATTAATTATAACACATACATTATTTTTGGTTACAAATTATTTATTTATTTATTTTTAGCCTCTTTTTCTTAAAAAAATAAAAAATAAAATTAGTAAACTTAAATTATTTTAGGATTTACAAAAAAATAATAATAGTAACAGCGCGGAAGAAATGAAGAGAGCAAAACAGAAAAACTAAATAACTACTTAATTTGGTTTTAGTTTAAATATAAAATTATAAAATTAGTTATCTATATTTGAAAAAATAAAAGTTAAAAAAAATTGTAAGTAGCTATAGCAAGATAAAAAATACACTTACATGAATGTAGAGCCTTATAAAATAATAATCAACAAAATTTTGTTTTTTTTAACTCTTTATATTTATAAAATATTAGCTTCAAGGCGCCGCCTTCGGCGGGCCTTTTTCTAACCAGGGGCTTCGCCTCCTGGACCCCCACATGGCTGCTTTATTTATGTTTTATTAGTAACAGAGAATAAATATAATTGTTTTATTATAAAGTCTTAAATAGACATAATTTGAGATTCTATTTAACTGCAATATACACTCATAACAAATAAGATGAAACAAATATTTAAAATGTATTAAAAATCTCTGTTTATAAAAATTTTCTTATTCTCAAGGTTGAGTTGTTTAACATAAAAGAATTTAGTCTTATTGATTTTAAGTCGATTCTTCCACGTTTTCAGTAGAGCTTGCCATTAATAGTCAAAACATCAAAAATGGAATGCAATAAGGTTATTCCTCTAATATTAGATAAGAATCGATCGTTATTTTTTATTTTAAGTCGATTCCTCCATGTCTTCAGCAATGGTTACCAATAATAATCGAAGGGTCAAAAATCTAATGTAGAATTGTTATTCCTTTAGTATTAGATAAGAATCGATTGGTATTTTTGATTTTAAGTCGATTCCTCCATGTCTTCAGCAATGGTTACCAATAATGATCAAAGGGTCAAAAATCTAATGTAGAATTGTTATTCCTCTAGTATCAGATAAAAATCGATTGGTATTTTTGATTTTAAGTCGATTCCTCCATGTCTTCAGCAATGGTTACTAATAATAATCGAAGGGTCAAAAATCTAATGTAGAATTGTTATTCCTCTAGTATTAGATAAGAATCGATTGGTATTTTTGATTTTAAGTCGATTCCTCCATGTCTTCAGCAATGGTTACTAATAATAATCGAAGGGTCAAAAATATAATGTAGAATTGTTATTCCTCAAGTATTAGATAAGAATCGATTGCTATTTTTGATTTTAAGTCGATTCCTCCATGTCTTCACCAATGGCTACCAATAAAAACCGAAACGTCAAAAATCGAATGTAGAATGGTTATTCCTCGACTGTTAAATGAGAATCGATCATTATTTTTGAAATAAAGTCAACATCAGGCGCGGATCCAGACCTCTGATTTGGGGGGGGGGGGCGGTCCCCGGTATATAAGATCTACTTTTGATCTCGGAAGTGTGTCGTGGTCGAATTGTCCAAGCGGGGGTGGGGGTGGGGTCAGAGACGCCGGCCCCCCTCCACATAGAACTTTATTATCTTCAATTTTAAAATTTAATGTTATATAAAAAAAAGATTAAATAAACATATAAAAATTGTTGATCTCCAATGCTTTGGGGGCGATGGGGGCGACCGCCCCCCCCCTGGATCCGCGCATGGTTAACATGAACTGCAAATAGCAAGTGATATCTGATTAATAATAAAGGAATAAACATATTAATATTTCAAATGAATTTGGATAAAGTTTAGCAACGATCCGTTGCAGTTTATTTAATTAAATAACAATTTTTGAGTTCATCAATTAAATTGTCAAATTAATATTTGTGGGATTTAAAATTCATTGTAATTAAGTACCTTGAGGACCACAAAAAAGGTCATAGGTATATAGTTTTTTGTAAAATTATATTTTAAAGTACTTTATTTTAGAATAAGATAGTACATTGGATAAAGTTTAGCAATGATCCGTTGCAGTTTATTTTTTTAATTTTTGTTTTTAAATGTACTTTAAAAAAATAGATAGTTTTTTAAATCTTTGTTGCATTATTAAATTCCTCTTCAACGATAATGTGGTTAGAACTCTATTATCTATGCTATTAAGAATGAATGACATTCAAAAATATGACAAACAGTGCCGCCAACAAACGTTTAGTTTACTAGTTTAGTTCTTTTATTGTTTGGCAAGGTATGTTGGCTATACAGATTTGGTTTTTGTTTTTCGTGAATTTTCCAATTTTCCGGGCAACTTTTCCGATTTTTTTTACGTTTTAACCTGAAATGGTCTATTACGAACATTTAAAAAAAAATTACCCAAATCGGCCCAGGCATTTGAGAGATCTGCGCTTACAAAGAAAAAGAAATTCATTTTTATTATATAGATAAACAACAATAAATTTATTAAATTTCTTCCAGAACTTAAGTGACTTGATCTAGATTTTTCGTTAAATTGAAGGGTTAGTTATCAATTAAATAATACAAATAGTTATTAAAATTATTGTTTTATTATATTTGTGACAAAACCAACCCTTCAATTTAACGAAAAACAATCAATTTGTCTTTTTTGAAAAAATGTAGGTACATAGGGAGAATAAGAATTTTAGAAATGCTTAGGTCGAGCATGGAACAAAAAAAGGTTGAGAAACACTGCCGTATAGCGTTCATGGTTATACTCGTATACAGTACAGCTCCCTGAAAGCCTACACCAATGTCTAATATTGAGGAAGCTTCAACCATGCTTTTCTTTGCAGTATCTTGTAAATTCAGACGTAAGTACATATATTTAGATTCAGAAATAAGTGAGAAAAAAATTTCTCGTTTAGCAAATCATAATTTTGTTTATACTTAATTTAAAATTTAAAATTATTCATAAGCTAGTCTTAAAACCAGTAAAAAAAAAGTTGTATGGAATTATTTATTCGATGATGAAAAATTGGAGAAAATGAAATAGATAGGTAGAGATTTGTGAGTGTTGTTTTTTCTTTGAATATGTAGGGAAAGTTGTTCACTTATGTCAAGTGAAGAGACCGATTGCACTCGTGAGTTGCATGCAACAACAAACATTCATTCCTCAAAGAGGGATTCGCCGAAAGTAGACAGCTCTCTTCCCGAAGGAATTCAATGCAACAAAGCTATTTGAAAGATTTCATTTACTCAAGGAATTCGTAGAGGTGGAAATTTAGTAATTCTATGAATTGTTATTGAAGGCGAAGGGTGAACCGCGACCTAATAACCTGTACACCTACTTCCACATCCACTTTCATTTCCAAGTAGAAGACAATAGATTATCTAATGAATTCCAAATTAATTCCACATAATTCCAAAGACGTGTACACCTAATTCTAATCGCGGTTCACCCCTCGCCTTGAAGTATGTATCATTAAAAGATATTATAAGTAAGTACCGTATATAGAGTATAACATCAATAATTAAATAATTTGCGTGCTGAGGGTTCTATACCTATAATATATACTCGTATAATACTAGCTGAATGATCTGTTAAGTTGTAATTAATAATACGAAAAATGATATCTTCCAAAATTCTTGAAATATCAGATTCGTTCTTATTTGGCGTTGTTAAAAAGAGAATGAACCAATTCGCTGAATTTTTTACATAATTTTTATTTTATGGTAAGTTCATTTCCAACAGGTATATAAATCTGCTAAAAATGGTCACTTTGGAGATCTCTCACCATCAAAAAATGTTTAAAAAATTAAGTCTAATCCTACTTAAAAATATTTTTACCGGGATATCTCACAACCTATCAACAACTATTTAAAATTTTGGGCAACACAAAAACCAACAGAAAAAATATATCAAGAGTTCGGAAAAATAATCGCAATAATTGTGGTATATTTTGACTCCATTTTTATTAGATATAAATATTAATAGAAAGTATTTTTGTAGATTATCAACAAGTTGAATTTGAAATGCAAATCCTGTGTTTAATTGTGATAATGATAGTTTAAAAATAAACCAAAACCCCTACAAAGGATCTGAGTTTGTTAGATTGTTGTGGTCTCTCACCCATGGTCTCACTCCCATGGTGTTCAATACAAATTTGGGGCCGATAACTCCTAAGATTTTATACTACGTAAAATCTATTTGAAATATCATTTGATTATGGGATCTTTTTGTAAAGGCAGAATTTCAAGGAAATTCAAAACTAGGCAGGGCAGGGTATTTGCCCACAGAGCCAATGTGCAAGGACGCTTGAAGGCACTTCTTTAACATTTTAATATAACATACAGAGAGTGGAAAAAGAAAAGTCAAGGAATTGCCTACCTGCAGGCGTCTACTCTGCTCGAAGCTCTGTTATGGAAAAGAACCTCGTCGTGTGTTGGAATCTTCACTAAAAAAAAAGACAAATTACATTTAATAATATGTAGATATATTACAATTTATATCATTAAAGCTTTTGTTAAACATAATTTAAATAAATAATATAAAAATCGTTTCAAATTAAATTTTTCTACAAAATAAAAAAAACAAATTAGCTGTTACAAATAATGTAATGTAATTAATGTATCCATAAGTCAATAGATTTGAAATTGCTAATAAACAAAGAAATATTTTTGTTTTTTGTTTTTTTCGCTTTTCGCTCTTTCTAGCCATAAGCCAATTTACGATACTAATAAATACTATCGATTAGATATCTTTATCAGACTTGTTTTGTTTTGTTTTATTAAATTCGGGAACTATTTTTATAATCTATATAATTATTTTAATTATATAGGTAATAATAAATGTTTAGTAAAAAAATAAATAATTAAAATTTAAAACTAATGATTTTTTTAAGTATACCTGCAATTAATAAATGCAATTAGATTTTTTAAGTTATTATAACTTTAGTGTAAAAAAGTTATTATATAAATTAGATCATTAATTGAAATTTATGAATAGGTATTTCACTAAATCACCATCCAAAAACGTATAATTATTTTTTTAATGCATAAGTAGGTATATTTTATATATTCGAAAATCTTTATTCAGTACACTCGGGAAGCGCAGCTCATTAAGATTCCAAAGAATTAAAAAATGTTTAATTTTATAATTTTTCTATATTTACTCGTGTTTGAAACAAAAGGAAAATCATTTTCAAACATTTTTTCTGTCTGGATTTCAATATAAATGATAATGGAAGGTCTTAAGAAATTTGTTTTGGTGCAAAAATGTTTGTACTCAACTGTAAAAGAAATTAGGCTTTAGAACTTTCGGGTGAAAAATGAGAAAAAATTTGAAACATTATATAGGAAGATCTAGAATGAACTAAAATGTATAATTGTATAAATAAGTTTTGATTTACGTTTCTCTCTTCTAGCTCAAACCAATCAATGATAGAAAATTTGCTAAATCTCCAAAATTTGCAGAAAGTGAAGGGAGTATTTTTAAATTAAAAGTAAATTTTTATTATTTATTATTAGAGATTGGATTCCTAATGACATATTTGTTTGCCGCCACATACGACCCAAGAGATGAATTATCTATCCGAATCATGCATCTTGGATTCTACAGGTTAAATTTTATAATTCATATTTTTGCATATTTGAATAATATTGCATAAAATTGCAATTCTATACTTATTATATTCCGCTAGTGCGACGATAAATATAGAAACAAACAAACTTTTCAAGTTGCTATGTTTGTTGACCCCCACCTTAATAAATTCCCTCCCCCTGAACCTTCTAAAGATCTAAATGATTCCAACATCAATCAAGTTTAAAATAGATTGAAATAGTGTAAAATAACATGAGAGTTCTCAGTCACATGTAAATACTTAGAGAGATTAGTGCCTAAAAACACATTCAAATATTTCGATACCTATAGTTTTATATTTAATATATTTCTATATTTCTAAAATAATAAATATATACTACTGAACTGTTAATTAATCGAGTATAGTTAAATCATATCGCGAATTAATTCACTTCACATTAATAATTAATTTGCCCACTAGTACGCTAGGATACTCCCGCTTAACTAATTAAGAAGCCGGTGCAGATGAGGCGGTTAGGGCGCCTAGACAAGTCGAGACTTGTACGTGACGTCACAATAACGAATAAAATAATATAATATAGAAAAATATATTTAATTCCCTAACACCTATTCATACTATGAGAGAGAGAGGTTGATAGTTGATTACTTCTCACTTGCACTCACACTCGCTAAGCTATTAGAGCTCTAATTGTCTAGCCTCTAGCGGATTTTAAGAAAATTGTGATCTATGAAAATCATTAACCAGAACAGCTTTTTTATGATAATGATGAGAGAAGGAGTTACACCAAAAAGGTGCAAACCCTAAAGGCCTGGGTTGGCCCCTCCATCGTGAAAAGAAGAAGAAAGAATTTTATAGGTTGGGCGGGGGTCGAAGGTATCAGTGGATACGGGTCTTAAATTGGATGATGTCCGATTTATCCGGATAAACCCAGACGATGATGAAAATATTGATTTATTTTGAGCATTATTCAGAGCAGCTTTAACTTGTCCGTAACATATATAACTTGTTTCAAGTTAGTATCTTATTTAGTGCTCTGACAGACATTGAGAATGCGTAAGAATGTTAAAAAGATACATTTTTAACGTTCCCAAAATAAAAATAAAAAAAACTTCTTGTAATATTTATTTGCTCATTTATATAAATTTATAAATTTATTCATTTTTTGTTCATATCAAGTCGGTATTACCAGCACGGTCGAAGATCCTACGAGTATAAATGTATGCAACTGGTTTGGATTTCAGTACCGGGTGATTCAATAAGGGTGACGAGGTACCGTATCTCAGGAACTAATAATCGTAGAAGTTTGAGAAAAAATCCTTCTGAGGAAATCGACCAAGAAAAATTGCTGGAAATATTTTTCAAGTTCATACGTCCACCGCTAGGTGGCTAAATAGCTTCGTTCGTATAAAAAATGCAATTTTCTCAAAAATTTTCCAATATAAGTTTAGAAATGAATACTCCCACGTTAATGCCACCATAATAGTCCATCTTTTTGATAAAAGACTTTTTATTGTGGGACGTAAAATAAAGGCGGGAGGGGATGCTAAACTTTTATGGACTCTAGTGTCTATAACTTAAGTTTGACTTAACGGAATTTTGTTAACAAGGTCTGGTTCAAGAAAGGAAGGTTTGGTGAATAAAATAAAAAACATCCATGCCATTCTAGTTCTTGCCGCCCTCGCTAAGGGCCGTGTTTTATAAAGTTAACCGTTTTATTAATTTTGCTCCAAAATCTTAAATGGAACCGTATAATTATTTTATTAGATTCAGAAAGTAGATCAAATTTGCAACAAAATATGTTCAAACCGCATGTCGATATCTTCATTCGTTTAACAGTTATTGCTTAAAAAATATTTTATTAACGAATTTATTAAAGAAACAAAATAGGTAATTGAGTTTTCAATTTTTTTTAAGTTTCGTAGTCAAGCATGCCATGAAAAAATAAAAAAACAGTTTAAAACTTTGCTCTTATTTTCATCTAATCACAACAATAATGATATAACATAACAAACAATAAAATAACAATTACAACATTAACATCTATTTGTAAAAAAATGCCGTTTCCATAGAAACTGTCAACCAAGTCTTTCACGGCCTTCTAAGAAATTAGACATTTTTGAAATTTAATAGCTACTCCCAGGCGACACAGAAAAGCATTAGGAAAAAAGCGTTATTATCATTATTGATAAGTCATAAACAAACACTTATTTTGTTCCTCATCCTCTGAAAAACAAAAATTACAATTATCATTATTGTTGTGATTAGATGAAAATAAGAACAAAGTTTTAAACTGTTTTTTTATTTGTCCATGGTCATGCTTGACTACGAAACTTAAAAAAACAGTGAAAACTCAATTACTTATTTTGTTTCTTTAATAAATTCGTTAATAAAGTATTTTTTAAGCAATAACTGTTAAACGAAAGAAGATATCGACATGCGGTTTGAACATATTTTGTTGCAAATTTGATCTACTTTCTGAATATAATAAAATAATTATAGGGTTCCATTTAAGATTTTGGAGCAAAATTAATAAAACGGTTAACTTTATAAAACACGCCCCTTAGCGAGGGCGACAAGAACTAGAATGGCATGGATGTTTTTTTATTTTATTCACCAAACCTTCCTTTCTTGAAGCAGATCTTGTTAACAAAATTCCGTTAAGTCAAACTTAAGTTATAGACACTAGAGTCCATAAAAGTTTAGCATCCCCTCCTGCTTTTATTTTACGTCCTACAATAAAAAGTCATTTATCAAAAAGATGGACTATTATAAGGTAGCATTAACGTGAGAGTATTCATTTCTAAACTTATATTGGAAAATTTTTGAGAAAATTGCATTTTTTATACAATCGAAGCTATTTAGCCACCTAGCGGTGGATGTATGAACTTAAAAATATTTCCAGCAATTTTTCTTGGTCGATTTCCTCAGAAGGATTTTTTTCCCAAACTTCTACGATTATTAGTTCCTGAGATACGTTACCTCGTCACCCTTATTGAATCACCCGGTACATATCAATATAAATATTTATTTATATTTTACACCAATGTATTTCTGGATGAGAAGTGATTTTGTGTTACCAAAATAAAAAGAAAAAATTATTTCATCTCGTGAAATTTCAAATAATAAATAAACAGAAAAATAAAAATTTGTAATGGAGAGTTGTTGTCAGGTTCAGGTTGGTATTGTTCTTCCTTAAGGCGGAACAATTCAGGTCAAGATTATAAAACAAAATTAATTTTAACGAAACTACAATATTAAAAAAAATTTCTCGAATATTTTAGTTTTACTGAAGTTTTTTTTTCGAAAACCCTTTTTTGCGGAAAAGTTGCCTTTTGTAATAAGACGAAAAAGGGCATGAAAAAATTAAAATCCGTTAATATCTTCCGCTAACGTATTGAACTTTAAATTTATGAAAAATTGGAAAAATCAATATATTTTTGTAATTTATTTCTATTGGTTAAAATTTTTAAAATAAACACACTAGTTTTTTATCCTTGTTTTATGGTTAAAATAAACTAAATAAATTAAATTCTGATCTATAATATACTTTTTTACGTTCGCTCAACATTTTAGAAAAATTCTATTTTTCAAATAAACAGACTAGTTTTTTATTCTTGTTTTATGCTTTCCTTATTTCTTATCGCGGACTCGCTACGTCTATCGACGTTTCTCCGTCTCCATCTTTCTCGATCCTGACTATCTTCTTCGTTTAGGTTTCTGGAGCGCATAGCCTCGTTCACGTTTATGGTTTAAATCAGCCGTGCCCAACCTACGGCCCGCGGGCCGGATCCGGCCCGCGAAGGGGCTCAATCCGGCCCGCGACTAAATCTCAAATTGCAATACAAAGACAAACTTATTTCTCATGTATATGCTGATCTATGTGCGTTTCAAACAAAATTAAAGCTTTTCATAAAGCAAACAGAAAATGAACAGTTGACGCACTTTCCGACTTGTACTGCTTTAAGTAAAAAAAGGAAAAATGATCGTTTTCTAAAAGAAAAAATTAACAAGATGCTGCAATTACTCAGCAAAAATTTCGAAGATAGATTTACAGAATTTCACCGGATTAAAAATGAAATACGCTTGTTTGAAAATCCTTTTTCAGTGGACGTTCCTACGGCGACAGATGATTTATAACTAGAATTAATAGAATTACAATGCCAAACGCCATTACAAGATCTTTTTCGCGAGAAATCTTTACCAGATTTTTATGCAGCGTTAGACTCTTATCCTAATTTGAGGAAATTTGGAATGAAAATGACGACGGCGTTTGCAAGTACATTTATTTGTGAACAAACATTTTCTACTTTAAAAAGAGCTAAACCAGCGTCTCGCGCTCGGCTTTCAGATGATCACCTTCATTCCATATTAAGGAGAAACGTTACCCAACTGAACAAATATTCAAAAATTAGTTTCTGAAAAGCAACATCAGACTTCACATTAATAAATCGTGAGTGCAGATTTTGTCTTTTTTTAATCTTAGCCCAAATTTATGATTTCGTTTAATTCAGGTATCAGCAATCTTTTAAATGTATTCAAATTACAAGTTGATTAAAAAATAACTAGATATATTAATAATATCCTAATAAAAAGGATTGTATATTTTAGCCGCACCATTAATTTTAAAACGTAATATTTTCATTAAATTTACAAATATTTTGAAAAAAAATGAATCAGCACAAAAATATTCATGAATTCATTAAAAATGATGCGTTTTTTTAATTAAAGGTGCCGCTAAGATATACAATTATAAAGAATCCGGCCCGTGAGATCCTATGTCATGTTGAATCCGGCCCGCGGACAAAAAAGGGTTGGGCACCACTGGTTTAAATAAACTAATTAAATTAAATTATTTAAACCATAAAACAATCATAAAAAACTAGTGTGTTCATTTTAAAAATTTTAACTAATAGAAAAAAATTACAAAAATATCATGATTTTTGAAATTTTTCAAAAGTTTAAAGTTCGATGCGCGAGCGGAAGATGTTAACCGATTTTAATTTTTTATGGCCATTTTCTTCTAATTACAATAGGCAACTTTTCCGAAACTAAAGAGTTTTCGAAAAAAAAATTCAGTTTTTTCGACCCAGCCTAGTCATTACGGAGAGTAAAGGATACTTTCCTGTTTGCTTCTTCTTCGATATAAATCGATTTTACATGGTTCATTTCTTAAAAAAATAAATTCTTTAATATCTTTTTCAGATTTTATCATTATATCACTATTTATTTTGATTTCAAACATTAAGAGTAGTTCTGATCGTAATGTTTTGGCACTCGAAACCCCTTCTAAATTACGTGATCGAAAAGCGACCTGTTTGGAATAATGAAGTGGATTTAAATCGCCTGCGCAAATTCCATGAAAACAATACAGCGATGTGCTGATTAGGCTGTTGTGCAACTCAATGGCCCCTTTCCGAGACGAGCTTGCCAGGACTCCCCCACAGAGAAAGCTTCTGAGTCTCTTTCCCCATTCACAAACAACATAAACAATCTTCCTATAATCCTTGTCAACTAGCTCCTCCTTAATCTAAAATTTATAGATCTATTTGTAAATTAATTCGGGCGCCTTTGGAGCATTTAGTACTTTAAAGTCGAATGATTCAAAAATATGCATTATAACGAAATTCTACACTTAATCCCGATATTAATTATCTCATTTTTTATCAGAAGGAATAAAAGACCCACAATTTTTCTACTCATTTATTTTATTTAATGTTGAATGACTATACCTATTTCGCGAATGCCCAATGATGACTCATGACTTGTAGAGACTATAACTCCTTCCCTATTTAACTCTTTTCCAAATCCTACAACCTTCAATCCTTCAAACCTTAGATGCACAATCACCTACGACTTGATACCAGTGTCTATCATGAATCATGACATAATATGGTTGTAATATTTCTATCATAAAAAGAAAACTTAAGAACATGTGAGATACCGGTTAGGTACTAAACTTATTTTGGGCCAATTTTACATTGATTACAGTTTTTTTTTTTGTAATATTGCTAGATTTGATCTAGAACATTTATCTTGTACGTTAAAACACTGTATCGCTCTAACCATTCAGTAATTTACGTAGAGTAACATAGAATATTACAATTTTTTTTAATTTCTTTGCCTTTTTGGGGATGCAACAGACTGTTCAATTTGATTCACAAAACTACTATAAAAAGAATTTCCCGAGTTCTCCATCAAACAGGGAGAGATTGCCTGGCCTGAAAACCTCCTACTTTAAAGACTATTCTACAACAACCGTATTAAGAAGTTATCAATCAACATTTTTAAACAACAAATTTTAAGTTGAGAGGCCTGTCATTTTATCTCTCTTTCAGTTAATTTTCAAGTAATTTAAAAGTAATTTATGAATAAGTATTAATAGAAAGTGTTTCGTTAAATTAGGAACGAAAAACTTGGCACTAAGCACTAAGGTAAAATAACTATTTCGGAAGGAAGGTAATCATTTATATAATATGCATTCTTATTAGAGATATCTAAAATCACATGTATAGCCTACGGGGATTATAGAATTACTTACTAGATAAATATAGAAATTCTTTGAATTAAGTATTAGCAACAGACACAAAATCAGGTATATACATTATACAGTGTAGGTGTTCAACAGATCCGGACCTCCTCCGAAGACCAGAGAAAATAAAACATGAATGTTGTGATTTCAAATGAAAGTAAGATTGCATCAAATTCAACTACAATTATTTTAAATCTTACTGAAAATCTTAATCTCCTTAAATTTGATTAAGAAAACTATGAATATATTATTTAGTTCGCGAAAATATTAATTTATTTTGACAACCTCCATACTCGTTGCCAAAGATCTTGGCCTGTTGAAAACATCCTTTCCTATATTAATTCATCTAAATTAAACAACACATATCCTGGCAAAGATAAGAGTAAATAAATATTATATGTAATATTCATTTATTATGAGTTAAGGATTCTTGGTCACTTGTTTCACATTAAAATTAAAAAATAAAATAAGTAAATTTTTTTCAATATATATATTTCGAGCTGTAAGCTTATCTTCAGGAAAGTATAGAATTATAACGTTATAATTACAAATCCTGGTTATTTAGATAGATACATAGTTGATTGTCAAAGTGATGAATAAATATTTTTGACTTTTCGTCATTTCACAGGACCGGTTGCATGAACAGTTTAGTAACTGCGACCAATGATAGACAGTAAACTGACTAGTAAAGTAGTAAAAGTAAAATGTGTTGTATAAAAACTCCTGCTCGGGTACAAATTTAAAGTTCATTTAAATCTGATTGTTTGACAGCGAGCTAACCAGGGGACCCGGGTTCGAATCCGACTCGAGGCAACCAGCTAAAATCTGACCCCCGGGGTAGAGACAAATTTTAAAAATCATAGCTAGTATCGTAATTGGGCTTATGGCTAGAAAGGCCGAAAAGCCAAAAAAAAAAAAAAAAAAAAAAAAAAAATCTGATTGTTTCATTTAGCTACCTCTCTCTTTTAGATAATTAACTAATTACTAGAAAATCATAAGATGGTGTCATCTATTAAATCCGATGGAATGGAATATTTTTAATTATATGTCAGAGGGTCTGTTTTTCATCCCCTCGGGAATCGAATTAAATATAATTAAAAATATTCCATTCCATCGGATTTAATAGATGACACCATCTTCTGATTTTCTAGTAAATTTGAATCTATTACCATCGGCAAATTAATATCTTTCAAATTAACTAATTATTATTGATATGATTATTTATTATATATTCCTTAAAAGAGATTAAATATTTAATAATTAAATTCTTTAAATCTAAAGTAATAAATAGAACCCAAGAGGTCAATTCGTGGGTTTTTTAAAAAAAATTTCCCCACTCCCTCGATGACCAAATTATGTAAATAATAAATTTGTAAATTTGGAAACGGTAGGAATGTCGTTGCCGTCACTCATCCCATGAGCCCTGCCCTTGGGGGTTTCTGCCCCCCGTGGCTACTCCCTGATATTAGGTACTCCTTAGATTTTGCAATATCTGGTTCAAAAGGCAGAAAATTTTTTGAATTATTCTACTGAAACTTAAAAAGGGAGTTATAGTATGGCCACAAAATGAACAATTTATATTTAAGTTTATTAATCATTACCAGGGCAGCTCTAGTGTACCGAGTGTTGACTTTTTTATTATTTGATGTGCGGGTGAGCGATTCTTTCATTAGAATCTGATGGATGAAAATAACTACAAAGAGCGCAAGTTCAAACCTGTTTCAGACTATTAGAGATTAATTTCTTAATTTCTAGGAATGGCTTTTTGCGCTCGGACCAAAACGATACACGTTATATATATATAGAGATTCATTTGGACTTCATTAAAGCAAATACTTTTGCCCAAACATCTTTTAGTTCCTCTTTCGTGATTAATTTTTTTTAATGCAATTTATAGATTTTAAATGAAAGTCATGGGACGATTACATATAAATTAATTCACTTTTTAACCTCATAAAATCAAAGTATTTTCCACAAGATAGATGAAGTGATAAAAAATAGGAAATCTGGAATATTTTTTTCATATTCTTTAAATTTGCTAACTTTAAAAACCTCTGAAATTTTAAATTTTATATAACTTTAAATGAATTAGTTGTATAGTATTTATTGAAAGTGTTTTTAAAATTTTACAAATTTTCAAATATAACAGGGATGAAAATACTATTGACATTTTGGAATTTGCGGGATGCGCCGAATCCACACATCCATGGACCACACGCCACTGAGATATATAATATATAATGGCTCTGTCTAGTTGAATGAATCTTTTCGGAGCTAAAATGATTAGTTTTTAAAATAAAAAATTGGAATCGAATTCATTGATGGAATAAAAAATAACTAGAATTTTCACTCATTTTGCACTAGCGATTTGTTTTTAAAACTATAGATATATGTAGTTGAAAAAGTAATGTAACTTATTTTCGTTAAATTAAGTATTGTGAAGTTTTATTTATTTGTCTCGGGTTTCATTAAGATTAGGGACTAGTGATTAATTCAATAAAGTCATCTGTATTCACTGATCAAATCAGAACTCCCTTAACTGGGATTTTGTCTATCAATTTAACATATAACCAATGAGTGCACCTTGGTAAGTATATACCTAGCTGGTTTAATTTTACGATTTTTCAGAAAATTAAATTTTCAACTAACTAAATATTTCTGAAATTATTACATACCGTTTTTATTTGAATTTTTTTCTTGTTTCTCAAAATATGTATCTTTTCTAAAGCCATCTATAAACAATGAGAAGTACTATCCGGAAAAGACTCGTAAAACATATTTACACTAAAAATACTCATTTTGAAAAATCTCAAGTGAGATTAAGGGGGAGGGGGTCGAGCCATATCTCACGACATTTCACCAAGGGGGAAGGGGGGAGGTCGAAAAATAATTAAGTGAATTTTATTACGTTTTTGAATTTCTTCCAAAAAATGCATGCATGTTATCAAGTCAATTAAATTTTCAATGAGCTTTCATATTATTATTACTATAAATAGGTAATAAAAGTTATTAACTCCAAAAAATAAAATAAAATTTCAAAGTATCGGTTATCTTGAATTTAAGCATAAAATCATTAGCTGCAATTAAAGAAGACACTGTAATTACTAGTGAATAAAGGTTTTGAATAATCAATCAATCACCTGCCTCAATCATTGACAGCCATTGTTCCACCTTAAGATTGAATTGAATAGAAATAAAAATCTTCCAAGCAAATAGTGAATTGAATTATTGAGAGATTAATTATTAACAGTAGCTAATTCGATATAGAAAAGGTATAGAACATGCAGAAAGGGGAAATGAAAAAAATTGTCTTTAGGAGCCCTTGAAATGGAATTTTTCATTGGATCTGTCCAAAAATGAGACTCGTTCTTTCGAACGAAACACACGTGGCTTCCTCAGATTCACTTTCATTCGTTACAACACACGTAATAAGAACATAAAAAACAGTCCAAATCTAAGAGGGCTGCCTGTGAGAAAGTAGTGAAAAGCTCAAGTCGGGGCCTTGAATCAGAAAGTAAGAGTGGCGTCCGAGGCAGGCCTTGGCCATGCGGAGGCCTCAGGCTCTAGAAAGAAATAAAGACCCCCCCACTCGCCCTCCAAAACATTCTTCACGGCCAAGCTTGGTTAACTATCAACACAAATTGCAATATCTAAACTAACGATTTATATTAAGCTAAGGTTACATGATTATCAGCGCTGAAATTAATGGAAGAAGCAAATTCGAACTCGGTGGTTTCTCAAGCATAACAAACAACCTTTGTGCGAATAAGTGAATCCGTCTTTTGTTAAAACAATTTATAATAGAATAATAGCATCGTATGACTTGTTGAAAACACCTAGCATATTAGATCTTAGACGTTAAGCTACATGCATGACTGCTAGCTCTTGGGTGGGTGACTTTTTAAGGAAGCTGTTCTCAATAATTGATTTTTTCCGCGGGCCATCAATCACTATGTGATCAAACCACGTACCTCTTTGTGAGAAGCCTATATTTTTTATTAAAAAATATTTCTAACAAAATGCAAAAAAGTTACTATTTAGGTAGGTATCATTTTCCTTTTTTTATATATATATATACAGGGTGTTTCAGGAGGAATAGTAAATATTTTAGGAAGTAGTAGTATAGAGGAATTGGAATAAAAAATGCCATATAACATGTGTCCAATTTTTATTGAGTACAGAGATACAGCTGTGTTCAATGCATTATCGTTTCGTGTCTTGGTATATCGGTTGCTATGGGTTGCTTTGGGTGCATTTATCGAATGTCAGCAGTAGAGTGTTGATGTTCAAGTTGTGAAGTTGTGCTTTAGTTTAAATTGAATTTTTCATTGTAATTTGTTGGCTAAGTCTACTGTACTGTAGCGTGTAAACATGCCGCAGTTATTTAGTACACATACTGAGTATGCTGATATTGGTTACATACTAACAGCTGTATCTCTGTACTCAATAAAAATTGGACACATCTTATATGGCATTTTTATTGCAATTCGTCTATACTACCACCTCCTAAAATATTTACTATTCCTCTTGAAACACCCTGTATATATAAAAATACTGATACAAGAAAGAGTTGCACCGAAAAAGTTCAACCTCTTTTAGTCCGTGGTGGACCCCTTGTATCTTGGAAATAAGAAGACATTGGGTCGGAGTTGATGGTATTCATGAATGCATTTCTTGAAAGATTGAAGGTTATATGTTGCTGGGAAGACGGTCGAAGGAAGAGAGTTCCAGTTCCTAGATGTCATATGGATAAACGAGTTGGCGAATGCGTTTGTTCGGTTAGTATCCAATTTAAGCGCGTAGGGCTGTTGAGTCCTAGAAAATCGTGTATTTCGCGAGAATGAAGCCTTTGGAGGGATTATTGATTTTATCTCTTCAGAACTAAAGCCATGGTAGTATCTATAAAAAAGAGAAAGAGCGGAGACAGATGCTCTATCTCCTATCAGTCTAATAATTTACAAATAGTTTATAGTTAACAGACTTTGGGTATACTTCTAACATTTTTTGCATAGCTATTTAATATAATTCGAGAGCCACCTATGAATATTCTACATTTTATTGGTGGTACGCCTACCATAGGTTGAGAACCCCTAGTCTAATCCAGGCCTGGCAAACTAGCTGACTTACTAGCGACCAACGGTCATAATATTATGACGAATTCTATTTTGTATCGGGTATTTCTAAATATATTTTAAATCGCATTAAAGTAATCAAGAGAAATACGGTTCCTATAATTACATGAACAATAACTTATTAAATAATATAATAGAGTAAACTTCAACTATTGATATAGATTTAGAAAAATTAAGCAACGCAAATATCAGACCAAAAGAAAGAAATAGAAAAATAGAAATAGCATATTTTTGTGAAACCTACCTACCTAGTATTTTATATTTTAAATTTTAAAAAGTTTCTTTACTTTAAAGAAATAGACTTTAATATTTGTTTGTTATTTTAAAATAATATTTGAAATATTGTTTGGTTTATGTGACTTAACTAATAATTTTGTTTGTTAAAACTATATTTAATATTTAATACCATATAAAAACATTTTGTTGTTTCAATGTGTTTTTTCTTTTCATATCTGGTTGAAGTATTACTTTTTTCACAATTTCATGGATTGAACACTTTCAGTGTTCGCTACATTCAAATTAATCCCTCCTAAAATTCAACCTGAATGAATATCACATTTTGGGACTTTGGCCAAGAATATGTGCTCTGTAGTTTTTACATGATGATCCTTTGAATTTGACGCGAGACCGTAACTATGCCTTACCCATGCTTCGCTTTAGAAAAAGTAAAAAAAATAAGCTGATGTGTTCTGATGTGGCCATCCACTTGACTTTACCATACAACCCAGCCCATCGCTTATATTTAATATTTAATAAAATTATTTATATTCATGTAGGGAGGTTAGTTTTTGCATTTTTAGACTCCTGGGGCTCACTGATTATTTATTTTATTTATTTATTTAATGATGTTATGTACATAGGTCAGAGTAGACCCTTATAGTGTACATTCAAAAAAAAAAAAGAAACTGACAAATATAGAGATTATCAATATAAAGAAAAATAAAATACAAATTAGATATAAAAATACAAAAAAAGAAAACAAAATATAAAAAAATACAAAATATAAAATACAAAATAAAAATACAAAATATAGATTACAAAATATAAAATACACAATATAAAATATAAGTTAGAGGCTATAGTATTAGCATGATAAAGCTTCAGTGAGTCCACGTAAAAAGCGGGAGGCAGAGGATGGTTGTCTTAGGGCAGAGGGCATTGAGTTCCACAGTCGTGGGGCTGTGATCTCAAATGATTATGTATACAAAATTTGGTTGAGTTTGGTACAAGAGCCTAGATATTCATTTTTTGAACATACACCCCCCTCCCCTCCTCCCCCATTTTGGGCGGTTAGTTTTTGCACTTTTAGGCTTCTGGGGGTCCACTGATTATGTATACGAAATTTGGTTGAGTTTGGTAAATGGTCAAGATTTTCATTTTTTGACCCTACACCCCCCAACCCATTTTGGGGGGTTAGTTTTTAGTTTTTGCATTTTTAGACTTCTGGTAGTCCACTGATTATGTATACAAAATTTGGTTGAGTTTGTTCAAAGGGCCTAGATTTTTAATTTTTAACCCCCCTCCACCCCCCTTAATTTTGGGTCGATCTGCACCAAAACCTAATCAGCTCTTAATCTCAATGGACCAAAACTATGTGTGAAATTTGGTTTCGATATTCCAACTAATTTTTGAGCTAGCTCGTCCACAAAAATTTGGTAAGGCACAGACTAACGGACAACCAACCAGACAACCAGATAACCAGAGAACCAGACAGACTAACTATCAGACATTTTGACAAAACAATTATTATCTCGAAATATAATTTTTTCGATGTTCACTTATTAAAGCTTTTTCGTAGAGCGAAATGCCATGGTTTCGCTCAATTTTTTTAATCAAAATAGTTTGAGCCTTTTTTGAGATATTTCGAAAAAAGAAGGAAAAAACACTTTTTTCATGCACGATTACAATACTTGACCATACCCTGTATGGTAAAGTAAAATTAACTCCATGAAATGTATTTAATCATATTATAAAACTGTATTTAATTAGAATTATGTACTATTTTCTAGTTTTAATTTAAGTTTTATTCAGGTTCATAGAACGTAGTTTGGTTCACGTCCTTGGTCTAGGTCTCTAACCGGTTCACCAAAAGAATCTCTCCCACTCTTCCCTCATGATCGTCAAGATTTAATCACAAAGAACTGTTTTATTTTCCGAGTTTGAAAGTGAAAACATTTGAAATCAAGAATCCTAAATTTATTTGTCTTTCTCTAATCGTCTTCATTAAGCTTCTCTTTGCCGGAACAGTTAAAGAAACCCTATTCACTAAGTGTAGTAAGAAGCCAAATGAAATAAATACATAGTCAAGATAATAGAAACAGATGTTTTATCGAAAAAATTTCAACACCATCTAATTATCAAAAAGAAAACGAGAAGTTAAAATGATGTATCCTATAATATTCTTTTAAAGGTAATATTTGAATAAATTTAATATACTTCAATGTATAGGTATATTTATCGTATCGCTGATATTTAGTCGTAATTTAACCAACAGGAAGTTTTTTCAATTATTTTTTTACCACTTTCCCTTTCTTAATTAATTCCAAGCTATAGATGTCATATTAGATTATCTTTATTTGATAGATTGAAATACTAATTGTCTCCAATCTGATCATGACATTGACATCGACAACTTGACTAGCAAACTATCATTTTTTTTAATATTAAATAGTTTGGGAGTTTTTTGCTTCATCATTGCTTAAAAATATCAGAAACTACTAAAAAAAAGTTTTTAAATAATAATATTTTTCATTTTGTGTATTTGTGTCTAGATTCCTATACTTGCTAAATGAAAGTTCTGGTGCCAAAATGTTTGTATTTCGGAAACGAAGAATTGGTGTGATTTTGAAATGTATTGCTTCAAAACTTTTCTGGTTCAAAAATATAGTAAATCAGAAAAAAATCGAATTCTTTTATGAAAAACTGTCCAAAAGCTAAAGTTAATGAGCAAAAACTGTACCTATATTTATGTTAATTGTTCAAACCGTTTGTAGACACATCATTTATAAACCCCTAAAATTTACGGGCAGAGTATGAATTTTCTTTTTCGTCAAAAAATTAATATTCATTATTATTTTATTATATATTAATATCATATTATGATGCATTTATAGAACTTTTTAATAATTCAAAATATTGACTTCCTCAGATAATGTTCTTGGATAGGAAAAATAAACATTTGCAAAGGGTTAAAGATAGGTGACTAAATATATATATTTATATATTGGTATATAAACTCAGTTATCATTCGGACTAAAAAAGAGATCCTATACAATGAGATTAAAAGTTCATTTTATAACCAGTGAAAGTAAATAAGGTTAATAGTCAATTAATATCTTCTTTTTTTTATTTACAAGAGCTTTCAACTCAAGTATAAGTATTTGGTCTTACTAATTTTAAAATTTTCTGTTCAAAAATGCAGAAAATCAGAAAAAATCGAATTATCTTATAGAGGATATTGCGAACAATTGTCTGAACTGAAATTTGATAACTATATACGTTGTTTTAAACAAGCATACCGAGTTTCTCAAGTTTTCACTTTTTCCCCCAATTAAATATACTAATCAAAAATAATAATCAACATCAAAAACTGGAGAAAAAATAATGGCTACAAAGCTGAATGTACAAAAATCACAATTTTAAAATAGATAATATAATTTAATAATAAAATAAATTTTTAAATCTCAACAAAAACACTTTTGTAAAAAAGGCCAAGTTCGATTAATAAAAATAGTATGCCAAAAAAAGTAGTGAGATCTAATGTGCTACCAAGTTCAATATTATCAATTTATTAAATGAGTCGAGAATATAGTTAAAAAATAATACTGTAGAGTGTACATCAATCCCCAGAGAAGAAACTGAAATCATTCAGATGATTCTAAAAATATATACAAATTCACGAAAATCTCAAATAAAATATATTTTAAATTTGAATATTATTTTATTTAGATGATTTGTGACCTTAATTTATAAATTTAATTAAAAATTAGTAGAGAGAAACAAAGAGGTTGTTTTCTACTTGATGTAAATAATTTTTTTTTTAATTCTAATTGGCTTTCGGCTAAGGAAGATCAAAAAAAATTTCAATATCCACACGATACTAACCCCATGAAAAATAATATTTATAATTAAAAAAGACTGATGATGAGAGCCAAGCCTTAGAAACTATAGTCTGAAACAAATAAATAATATATATACATTTATATATTTATACTAGCTGCAAGGCTCGCCTTCGGCGGCCCCCTTGCTAGCCAGAAGGCACGCCCCTGGATCCCCAACCCTCCCCCACCGCATCATGCCCAACCCCCGCCCCCACACCACCAACCCAACACTCCATTCTACACCCTAACCCACTAACACCCCACCCCCAAAACCCCTCCAGCACCCCCGCACCCCACCCACCTCGGACCCCAGACCCTACCCCGTGCCCTCCAACCCTTCGCACCACACCCCCGCCTAGCCTCCTGGGCCCCACCCCCGCTATGTCCCCTACACTCCATCCCGCACCACCCCCTGCACCCCCACCGTACTCCGGATCACTCCTCACCCCACCCCCCATTCCACGACCGCACCCAGTTTTTGCATTTCTAGGCTTCTAGTGACCCACAGATTATGTATACAAAATTTGGTTGAGTTTGGCCCATGAGAAAGAATTTTCATTTTTTTACTCCCCACCCCCCCCCCATTTTGGGTGGTTAGTTTTTGCATTTCTAGCTCTGTAGAGGCCCAGAGATTATGTATACAAAATTTGGTTGAGTTTGCTCCAAGGGCAAGAATTTACATTTTTTCATCCTCCCCCTTTTTGAGTGGTTTTTGGGGGAAATTTTTTTAAACAAAAGTTGTCAGAAATCACATCCTCTACAACTTTGTTTATTATAAAATTTGCCGTATAGTTAATAGTTTAGGAGTTATTTGATAATTTTCATTCGTGCGCCCCCCCCCAAACCCCCTTCTGGGGTCAAAATATCAAAAGGTTATATAGCTAAAAACGTAAGTTAGAAGACATCTGATGTAAATATGAAATTTCATAATAATCCCTTCAGCCGTTTTTACGTGAATCGTGAGCAACTTTTCGCGGAACCCACTGAAACAGACAGACATAGAGACATACAGATATACATACAGACAGACAGACAGGAATTTCGTGGAGGGTGTTTTCGTTCATAATTTTGCTTGAAACGTGTGCAACCAAAATTTGGCGTGATTTGGAGCAATGTACAGACAAAACCTTAATTTTATATATATATATAGATAGATACTATATATGTGTGTATGTTTATTTGCATCAAGGAGAGGACAACCTCTTTGTTTCTCTCTATGAATCAACAGCTCTGCTACTCTCGGCAAAATAAAAACTTTTCAATTAAAAATTCGTAGTGATTTGGACATTATTAAAAAAAAAACTGTTTTTTTATTTAAAATAAAATAGTCCACAACTTCGCGAAAAATAATTTTTGGGTACGTGCCTGAATCAATCGTATCAGTATAAAATTTTACAATACGCAAAGGCAACATGGACAAATATTCTAATCGAGTTAGTTGATATGAAAACATAAATATTATGTAAAATATAGGTCCATATTAAGATTTATTTACCTTGAATACATGGCAGGTGTTGCATGGGGTCTTTCTCGTCACTAAATGAAACGAGAAGCAAGTATAAATAATAGTTGATAGCGCGCTGGGACAATTCTCCGAAATATTTTGATAAAGAAACATTCAAGGGAGTCTCCAGCACAAATGTACTTTTTTTATTTGTATTAAACAATAAAATTTATAATTAAATAACAAGCAAGGCAATCCTATTCTACTCAATAGATATCAGATTCTGTACCATAGAATTCTCCAATATTTTCAATATTAATTTTTATTTAAATTTTATTCTAATTTTCATTTTTTTTTAATGAAATTTTTATTAAAATAAAATTAGAAAAAATTTTAGCTTATGTATATATGTGTATGTGAGTTGGTGATTGAGTGAATAATGAAATATTGTATCTGTTCTATTTCAAAAACAAATCACAAGTGGAAGTAAAGCTAAATAATTTTTAAAGACTCGGTATTCTGGCTGCAATTACTGGAGATTTTTTAGCTACAAACCGTTCCTAGCTCTCCAAATAACAATTCAATGTTTTTTCTATTTTCATTATTTTCGAACAGAATATTGTAAAATTGAAAAGTTCAGAATTTAATCAGCTATTTGTTTTGAAAATATAAACACACTAATGTATGTAATAATAAAGATTTAGCATTAAAACGAACTTATTAAGATATTATGTTGTTATGTTGTCGTGATTTTCAAGATACAGACTCATAGTCAAAAAAAAAATAGTTTACAAATGATTTTTTTCCACTTTTCAGAGATTTCTAAACACAAATAAGCAAAATAAATAAATAAATAAATTACTACCATATATATATATAAAATTGATAGAGACCCCAAATTAAGGGGATTTCGAAAATTAAATTGATCAAATCTCCATTCATATTGTAAAAGCTCAATCGAATCTCAATTTTTTTCCTTGGTGTTTCCCTAAAATCGTAAGGGTTAACTTACAAAATTTGGTATAAATCAGGCAAATAGTTCACATTTTTATACCCCTGATCCCATATTTTTTAGTCGAATTTCATCCAAAATTTGATCATCTCTTTTCCTCAATATAAAATATTTAAATATAAAATTTCCTGATACCTTCATTGATTTTTGAGCTAGAACGTACACAATATTTGGTAATACACGTACAAACCACTAACGCACTCACAAACTAACATACTAACAGACAATTTGACAAAATAATTAATATCTCTTAAAATATAAATTTTTTGATGTTCTCTATAAAAGGTTTTATTGTAGACCCAAATTAACTGAATTTTTTTAATCAAAATATTTTCAGTCGTTTTTTAGATATTTCCATATGAAGGAAAAAACAACACTTTTTTCATGCACGATTACAATACTTTTACCATACCCCGTATTATAATTTAGAGAAAGCAGGTTGATAGCTACACCATCTTATTGTAATTGATATCGATATTCTATTTTGCAATAATAGCACTTGATAAAAATCCCATTTTATAATACCTATTTAATTAAATAAAACTTCATAAATATTATTTTGATATTCGATAGAATTTTACTAATTTAAACTTATGAAGCAATTTGAAATTACTAGATATAAAGAAAGTAGTGTTATTAGCAATAAGTATGTTGGCTTGGTTTCTCTATTATCCAATTAACAAGGAGATTTATTCACAGATGTAAGAAGCTTAGGCTGAGAACAGCCTAGTTACAATTCAATGTTCAATTTATTATATTGATACTAATGGATAAAAGTGAAACACTTTCAGGGAATAAATTTTCTTCCAAGTGATAGGAGAATTCAAATGATGATCCAAATTAGGAATCTAATTCCTATGACGGTGGGGGAGATTTTTTGGGGTAAAATCAACGCCGGTCCAAGTGGTTGTGCAGGTTGGCACCGCACAAAGGCGTTAAGCTACAAAGGCACCAAAAGGTGACCAGAAAAAACACACACAATGAGAATAAAATAAATTAAATTAGTGTGTAAGGCTGTTTCCCGTTGTGATAATATTTCGATTCTAATTGTAATATGATAATGTGATAATATAATGAAAGACAAATCATTTTCTGCAGAAAGGTGTCTTTTTTTTAATGAAATTGAATGCAAAAAGCAAGATGTTGCCCCTATGGAACTCGAGAGACCCTTGGATTACCGAAGAGAAGAGAAAATTGATCATTCGAAAGGGTGGATGAGTATTTGTGCACCCGGGTTTTGAAGGTTTGAAGATTATGTTTTGGGAAAGAAGGAGGCTGGCAGAGAGTTCCAGTTCCTTGAGGTCATGGGGATGGGAACAAACGTAATGGCGAATGAAGTGATCCCGCAATTTTCCAATTTAACCGCGAAAGGTTGTTGGGAATCTGCAAATCGATCTTAGAATAGTGAATTCGAAGCTGCATTGGTGCGAATTGCGTATGTCGGCTTTAATTTTTTCACTACAAATGATAAATATTTGTGGTTCCCTTAAGTATTCTTGTATGCAACTTATGCATCACTGCAGCAAGTCAAATTCACAACACAACTTCAGTCAAATATTGATTTGCCTCTACCTTAGGTTTCTTGGATACAATGGAGAAAGTAAATTTAATAATTTTAACATTAGTGAAGTTTGAATATTGATATTGAATACCTTTTTTTTTATTTAGAAAAACTATTAAATAATCAAAAAGCTTGAAAGAGACAATAAAAGAGTGTGTCTTCTGCTGGAAATATAAATTTTATTTATTTATAACGATATATTTAATATGTATTTATTGTCTCCTTCATTATATAAAAATTCTGCTACCCTCGGCACAAAAACTTTCAATTTAATCAAAAAGTTATACTCACTCATAAATCGAATATTCAAAGAAACCCGGAAACAAATTGGCCTGACTTCAGAGGTCTATTAAGACATTATTCTCCTATTTAAAGATATCCAGAAAGAATTTTTAAATTAAAGAAAAAATAATTAAAAATATTGTATTGTTTCAAAAGTGAGAATACAATTTATCAAATTAAAATGGTATTTTGTTACTAGTACTATAAATATTACTACATATGTACCATATAATTTATTTATTTAAGTAAGGAAATAAGTTTATTTGTCCAGGAATTAAACTCAACTTATAGCGAAAACTAAATTTTATATCGAAATTATAGATAGAGATGTCATTCTTTAAAAATTTTCAAGTTTGGGTGAAAAAATGTAAAAACTCCTTTTTATATATACAAACAAGTCAAATCCCAAAATGGTATATCCTAAAAAATAAAATTTAAAATCCAAATTAGGTTTCAGCATGAAGCTCATATTAGTAATATTTTACTAAAATAAGATTCTAAATAAATTTCCAAAACAAAAAATTATTTACCTATTCATAATTTTTCATTAAACTTTGAATTTTATTTAAGAATTGTTTGAAACTTTTGGAATCCTAATCGATGTTTCTTATGGTGCCAAATGCGATATTAAAAGTTAGCTTAAAAGAGAATATAACCAAAAATAATTGATATATAACATCAAGCTTTAAAATTTATTTTAAAACATATCATTCTATTTTCAGTGAATTTCTATTTGCGATTGAGAGTGTCATATTTGAACTAAGCTAATATACTAAGCACCGCAACTTTATATGTAACACTGAACAAGTGAAGGAGCGATAATGGATGGAGAAACCAGATTAAGAAACTGGCTCAATGTCTGTTGATCTGTTCCTAGGTCGGAGCCATCGTTTCTGTTTTCTGCAGGGATAAAAGAGATTTCACTTCGCAAGGGAGGCTTCTAGTTCTAGATCAAATATAGGATGAAGTAAAAGAAAATACAACATTCTCTTCTAGAGAACACTAGTATTAATTTTTAATTTATACAGTTCACTTTACCCTATAACAAGTGTAAAATTGGAAATGAAAAATCATTAGGATAACATTTACAGAGGGCTCGCTCTGATATCATAGTTCACCGGACACTTGAAATATTGAATTCATCTTAAATGTGTATTTTTAACCGACTTCAAAAAAGGAGGAGGTTCTCTATTCGACTGATTTTTTTTTGTGCCTATGTTACCTCATATCTCCGCCAATTGTCAACCGATTTTGAAAAATTTTTTGCATTGGGTCCAGTCTAGCTTCCGATTGGTCCCATTTTTTTTCGATTTTTTTTCATAGGTATTAGACCTTTTTTATTAGGTTTGTTTTTAAAAAGTAATTTCGTGTTAATATTTCGTCGTTTAGTTGTAACTAAATAAGATAATAATTATTTTATACCTTTTAGTGTATTTTATTTGTTGCATTTAATTTTTTGAAGTCGGTTTTTATTTTTTTCTTAAAAATTTTTTACTTTTTTTAGAAATTTGATTCTGAAATGTAGAAAAAAATCAATTATTTATTTTCTGACCTAAATTTCAATAGCCAAGTTAATTTGAGAACAGAAGGTGGTAAATTTGTTATGTTGACAAATGTTCTTTTTTTAACTTAGGTGATGAACTATTTAAATGTTGAGCTAGCTTCAGAACTTCCAGTTAAAAAATGCAGAAAATTAGAGAAAAAAATCGATTTTATAAGTTACCCTTAAATGGTTGAACCTAATAAGTGGTAGGTAATTTCAACATAAGAATTTGTTTTACTATGCACCTTTTTGCCTTGATTTAGTTTATTATACTCTTAGACAAATATTGACAGATCTTAAAAAGTGCAGAGAAAGAAGGGAGTCTTAAATAAGTTTTTACTGTTTCCTCCAAAGTTGGCATTTACATTTGATACAGTAAGGTAAGGTCGCTCAAGTCGTACCCCCTAAGGAAATAATAGTGTATTTTTTAGTGTAATTCAAATGAAACAAAATCTTTTGCATAGACGGAATCTTTATTTATTTGCCTTTTAACCAGCAGTTATACAAATTCAAAAAAATTATCAAAAGAGGTATATTAACGTTTTTCAAAAAAGTACCTTCGGTACGATTAAGGCGCCTGGTCGCCTAATTCGTACCACCTATAGCCTAAGTCGTACTTAGAGTAAGTCTTGAATGAAGAAATCATAAACTACATAGAAAATACTTATAAACAAGGAAATCATGTTAACAAACTACAAATATAAACTTAAACCATTTTTTTGACTTTATCACAGTCTTAAAGTCGCACTGGTTATCAAGTTAATTGCACATAGAAAAATAAAATTATAATTTCTAAAGAAAATAAGTATCTCCTAGAATATTATTGAGATTGAACACAGATATCACAAATATATTTCTTTATTTTATTGTCCACACCTGTACATAGGTCATGTACCCAACCTTTACATTTCATACACTGAAGCATATTTTCTTTACAATCTTCATTACATAATTGGCATAACCACGCTTCTTTATGTTTTGTTTTTGTATTCTTAATGTTTATTTTACCTATCTTGTTTCTTTTTATAGTTTCCTTTACTCCTTTTTTTTATTTTAACTTTTTTCATATCAAGTACAGGAGTCTTTCTCTTCTTTATATTTTCCTTGGCTTCTACTTCATTTTTGTATGGACTTGAAGTTACTTCCAAAGTTGGCTTAGTACCTTTATTCAATTTCTTATTAACAGTTTTTATGCAAGAGACATGAGATAAAGAGTCCAAGTAAGACTTCATTTGTTGATTGGCAGGAATTTTCTACAGGTACGACTTAAGCAACGAGATCTTAAAATTTTTAAACTGAAATAACTGACATAACCTAAAAAATTATACCATGTAAGTATGCCTATATGATTGCCTGAATACGATAAATATAGTAAGAAAACACGAAAGAACACAAGTATCACCTTCCTTCTTGAAAAAGCTTACAAATGAGCCCAAAATTTTAATGAAAACTGTGAATAAAACTTACTTTTTGATTATTTTGCTTCACTAAGTCGGCCGGCCATTCAACTTGATTTTGTGCACTAGCTCGACTAAACACTTCAATATCATGGTACAAGATAGTGCTTTTTGTAAATTGTGGACGAAATATTGAGGAGGTACGACTTAGGCGCTGGTACGACTTGAGCAACCTTATCCTAGGTATATGTTAGGCTGAAAGGACGAAAACACTCATTGAGCGAAAATAACGTCCACAACGTATGTGGCCTCTTTAAAACATCACAACGCGTTATCTCTGTATGGGACTTATAAAAATAGCCACAACGCGTTGTGGCTAACTCAAGAAGACCACAATACGAAATTCGCGTCCTGGTTATTAAGAAAAGAAAATCCACAACGCGTTCTGATCGTTGGCTGATGCAACCACGACCATATGGACAGGTTTTAACGACATCTTCTGGATGTTAAAAAAATAAAACTTTATTTTTCATTATCGTTTCTTTATCTTTAATCATTATCTTATATAAGTTGGTTTCAATCAATTTTTCACAGTCACTAATTTTTAAGATATTATATCGTTTAAGACGACGATTGTGCTTTGTCGATAGAGATTGTTTGTTTGTTTTTAAGAAGCTGAGCCTGTTTTGTTTCTTGAAATAACTACGATCAGTACTTGTCTTCATTAACTCATTTATATGTTCATTTTACTAGCCATACTTAGCGCACAGATGTTCACACTCGGAATGCCATTCAAGAATGAACACAAACTCGACGGATGTTTGCAATGCACCCGATGACAAGTTACAAACTGTCCGTCCTACGTTCAGAACGCGTTGTGGCTTTTCTTAATAACCAAAACGCTTAGTGGTCAAATATCATGAGAGCAACGCCACCAATTTCGTATTGTGGTCTTTTGGAGTTTTGGACGTTTTTTCGCTCAATGAGCGTTTTCGTTTTTTTGATTCTAATCTATATTATATATATTTATTATTGAAATTTCAAATGAATTAAATAAAATACTAAATTTTACAGTTGAATAAAATGTAAACTAAAGCCAGGACATCATATTTAGAACAGTTAAAAACAAACGGGTCTTGCGGTGGGTCGTCATTCCTAACCTAGAACTTCCCGACTCATTATTTACTCATTTTTTTCGTGGCTAAATCTGTCTCCAAAAAACTAGACTTTCTATTTATTTATTTCATTTTTATAAAGGATCTCTTACGCCCACTCAACTTCTCATTTCTTAAAAGATCGAACACCAAGACTCACTCGAATTGACAAGTCAACTAAATAAGAAATAATTTTTTTCGTTTTGAATAAATTCCCGTTAGCTTTTCTTTCTTATAATTATCGGCCAGACAAAGCCGAAAATTGGTTATTAAAAGTTCAGGCAACAGTGGCTCCTTTAAATTGTAATTAAACATATCTATTTTCATCTGTTGTTAATCTTTATCATACACAGTCCGTGTTGTTGAGAAATGTCTAAAATGAAGAGAAATTCAAGAATGGTTCTAGAAAGCTTGTTTTGGTGCTAAAATATTTATTTCTAAAACCATCGGCATCGGGGCAAAGGTCCAATAATATATTTTTTAAAAATCTAATGTTTAATTTGAAATATAACGAAAATGATGGCGTGTATTCGATGAAATTTACAAAAAAAGGGAACATTAAAATAAAATTTCACTTTTTTCGACAGCATTCCCTGGTTGAAAAGTCACCAACCACCATTGATATATATACATATATAGTATATATTAGGGTGCTCCTTATTTTGGATATTTTCGAATATTTACGCTGACAGGGGCTCATATGGTTAGAAATAAATGAAAAAAATATCCCCCAAGTTTCAAGACTCTATCTCAATTTTAGCCTAGTGCTACACAGCCATTAAGATTCCCATCTAAATATTGTAACATGGGGTTTTTGGCATTGAACGATGATCAATTTTGTATTTCGGCCAAAGTAATGGTTCAAAAAATTTGAAACTCTGTAGACTTTATCCTTGTAATAGTAGTTATCCTTCAGAATTTTTACAGATTTTTAGCTATTATAATTTTGGAGTCTATAACTTACTAATACTAAGATATAGCAGTATTTTATCTAGATGTAACTCCAAAATTGTAATAGCTAAAAATCTGTAAAAATTCTGAAGGATAGCTACTATTATAAGGATAAAGTCTACACAGTTTCCAATTTTTTGAATGATTACTTTGGCCGAAATAAAAAAATTATTTTTCAATGCCAAAAACCCCATGTTATTTAGATGGGAAACTTAATCGCTGTGTAGCACTAGGTTAAAATTGAAATAGAGACTGAAAACTTGGGGATATTTTTATTTATTTATTTATAACCATTTGAGCCCTGTCAGGGTAAATATTCGAAAATATCCAAAATAAGTAGCACCCTAATATATGTATATATAGTATATGCATAAGTAAGTTTATTATATAAAGTTTTATTTATAAAATCATAAGACGATTATACAAGGTCTGCTCAGTTCGAATGACCAAACATAAATCCGGGAAAACAACAATATATGGTAGATGATGTTTGTTTGTTTCCAAAAGTGTATATTCAATATTTTCTCCTCCTAACAGCTTCTGATTTATGTCATGTGAAATTGTTAATCATGTTGAAAATAGCCGCAGGTTTGTGGTCAAAGAGCCAGATGCGGTTCTCGATCCACAGGTTGCCGACCCCTTAACTAGTGAGTGGGGCTTCATGGCCAAATATTAGTCAAAGTTTGCGGATCTCTTAAGTTTTAAGGGAATTTTTATCTTAAAAAAGATGCCTAGTTGTTTAGACCCTGTAACATAATACTAATTTAGTATAAATCTTTTCTAATCAACAGGTTCGCAATGTTTCTAACCTAGAATTAAAATGATAAATGTTAATGCTTTTTAGTCACTCTCACATGTCTCACAATATAAATTATATCCTCAGCCTCACGTTACATCTAATAATACTATAAATAGATGTTGAATTACTCAGCATTAATTTGTTTGATGTTTAGGCAATTAATTACCATCCCAATGGATTGAATCGTAAAAATTTATATTATTAGTGTCTGTGATAAAATGAATGGAATGAAATTAACCAAGCATACAAAATAATTTTATTTCATTAATATAGATTTAAGGAGAGGCTTTGATATTTATTGGACCAGTTTTGGTCGAGCCATTAAATTTCTTTTTAATCATATATGTAGGTATAGTCGCACACACCCAGTGGCCAAAACATTTTTATCATCATATTTCATGAAGTAATTGTTTCTACTTTTAAGAAAAGTGAAATTAAGATTAGACATCTATTAACCTAAAATAAATCTTTCCTTAATCTAATTGAAAGTCAAAGAAAACGATAATATTTTTTTACCGGAAATATGTTTACGAGTAATTTATTTCCGGAAATATTATTTTTTATTAATAAAGCATTTGAAAGAATCTCACCTTACTATATCTAACTTACAGCGAGTCATCTTATTTGATGGCTCTTTTATTAGAGTTCCGTTCAAGAGTAAAACGGAACCCTATTAGGAGTCGATACAATCTCAGACTGTCAGAACATAGAGATTGTAAACTAAGTAATATACATTTACAAGTTATGCGTACCTAAATATTTTCCCGGGGAGTCGGGTTAGCTCAGTCGGCTAACGCACTGGCCTCGCTTCGGCACCGATCGATTATGACGATGTTGGAGTGGAAGGCCGGGGTTCGATCCTAGCTGGCAAATAAAAATTTCTACCGACTGAAAACTCGGCTCCCTCACTAAACCTTCTAACACTTTACTTATGTGCTGTCTAAATGGGATTTGTTCCCGGTGACATTAAATAAATAAAAAAAGAAAAATATTTTCCCCTAATTCGAAAATGGTTTTAAAATGCTGAATTTTTTATGGTGTCGAAAATAAAAAATATTTTTTTACCACGATAACCTTATAAAGATATTCTTAAAAAGAATTAGGATTTTCTTTATTTAATTAATTTTTAAGATATGAGTATATGTAAGAGGGTCCTAAAATGGTAATTTTAAAATTTTTGTAGCTGTCGTAGTCAGAAGTGGCTTAAATTTAAATTATAACAAAAATCCACGATTTCGTTCATTGTGTCATCAACGACTAATAGGAATGAATTGATATCTCAAATATTTTGGGAGATATTAGTATAACCAGTAGCGTAGCGGGGGGTGGGGGCAGGGGGGCACTCTGATAGGGTCGGCAAATTTTAGAAAAAATTATAAAAAGCTTTATAACTTCGAGCTTATGAGCGCGCCTTTAAGATAAAAAAAGATTTATATGTAATCAAATGTATTGCAATTATTATATCTACTCACTATTACTTTTTAATTAAATAAATGAATACTTATTTTTATTTTATTTATTCTTAATAAAATTGATGTTATATTATATTTATTTCACAATATTCAGTAATTTCAATAATTTTTTTATGATTTTCAACAAATAATAAATATTCTTAAATTTATATTTAAATTCAATATTAAATATCCTTAAAGTAATTATATCGTTTTTGGATAATAGCTGGGATAACTCCCGAATATCGAATAAAATAAAATAATAACTGAATATTGACTATTAAAACTGAATGAGGAATGATACAGAGGGCCTGGGATAGAAGAAAATATGGAATTGGAATAATTATCGGAAAGAGATTTTTTATTTAATTAGTTTTTTCCTCTTATTAAAAACAAGGACTAAAAAGATGATCAAGGACAGTCAATGGTGGGGAAGTAATCTCCGTAGTCGAAGCTCAAATACAATGTATATATTGATTCATGTAAAATAATTGGTTTAATAAAATTTATAAAAAAATAAAAAATAAACTGCAACGGATCGTTGCTAAACTTTATCCAAACTCATTTGAAATATTAATATGTTTATTCCTTTATTATTAATAGGATATGATATCACTTGCTATTTGCAGTTCATGTTGACTTTAAGTAAAAAATAATGATCGATTCTCATTTAATAGTCGAGAAATAACCATTCTACATTGAATTTTGACGTTTCGGTTATTATTGGTAACCATTGATGAAGACATGGAGGAATCGAGTTAAAATCAAAAATAGTGATCGATTCTCATCTAATACTTGAGGAATAACAATTCTACATTAGGTTTTTGACGCTTCGATTATTATTGGTAACCAAAAAGACTAAATTCATTTATGGCAAACAACTCAAGCTTGAGTTGTTTACCAAAAAAGAATTTAGTCTTTTTGATTTTAAGTCGATTCTTCCACATTATCAGTAGAGGTTGCCATTAATAGTGAAAACATCAAAAATGAAATGCAATAAGGTTATTTCGCTAGTATTAGATAAGAATCGATCGTTATTTTTGATTTTAACTCGATTCCTCCATGTCTTCAGCAATGGTTACCAATAAAAACCGAAACATCAAAAATCCAATATAGAATGGTTATTCCTCAAGTATTAGATCAGAATCAATCACTATTTTTGATTTTAACTCGATTCCTCCATGTCTTCAGCAATGGTTACCAATAAAAACCGAAACGTCAAAAATCCAATATAGAATGGTTATTCCTCAAGTATTAGATCAGAATCAATCACTATTTTTGATTTTAGCTCGATACCTCCGTGTCTTCAGCAAAGGTAACGGATAAAAAAACAACGCAGTTGCTATGGTTACTTATAAAATTTCCTCCCAAATTTTTATCATTTCACAGCGAGAAGCCTAACCATTCTTACTTAAACAAGTTTAAATGAGCTATATTACCGATCAAATGAATAAATTTTAAAGTTTTTTTTTAAATTTTGGTAAAATAAGGAATTTAAAAAAAGTACCATCTTACTCTAGAGTAAAGTACTTTAAAATATACTTTTACTAAAAACTTTATTTAACCTTTTTTGTTGTCCCCAAGGAACTTAATTAGGATTTTAAATTTCATCAAAATTGATTAAGTTATTTTCAAGATATTTAGAAAAAACTAAAAAAGTACTAAAATAAAGTACTAATGTTTGTGGGCCGATATGTACCAAAAACTAATCAGCGCTTCATTTTGTTAAAAATCAAATATTTTTTCAAGTTTATAAAAATTTTAAGGTTTGAGGCAAAATGAAATTTTATTGAAAATTCTATGAGTGAATGTGGGAGAGGGCGGAAAATATGGGATGGGGCGGCAGAAACCTACGATACGCCACTGAGTATAACGTAACTCGGTGTGCAAGACCATATCTCACTTGGTAGCCTCTATTTATAAACTATTGACAATAGATATGAATTTAATAAAAAAGTTAATTGAATCTTATATCTATTATAAATTTGAATTTTTCGGTTCCAAACTTGCAGTCTTTATGCGCGTGAAGACTAAACAGCCTTGAAGGAAAGTGAGCGACATAAAAGTTGTCTTCTTTCTCCTTCTAAGCACTCACCTCACGTCGAGTAAACAATTTTTTACTGTAATATAATTATTTAATAAATAAGTAGCAGACTTTAAGTTTATTTTGACATTTTAATCAATAATTATCTCATCTCATGATTGCGTCAATAAAAAATAAGTCGGCCAAGTGCACGCAAATCGAGGGTTCCGTACCTTTTATAACTAGAAAGCGCAAAAAAGTCTAACTTTTCCGGAAAAACGTCGGCTAAAAAGTCTCACTAAAATAATTAGTTTGAATGTTATATGAAAAAAATTACATTTAAGTTAGTTGTTTACCATATGGGTTTTCATAAGATTTTTTTTGAAATTTAGACAGATTACTTGTATTTAAATACTTTTGCATCGATTGGTAGCAAAATGAAATTTATGAACAATATAGTTCCGTAGATATTAAATTCCAAAGATAGAGTTTTTCAGACCCTTATACATTGCACTATACGGGTTATCGGAAAGCTTACATACATATAGGTATATATAATTAAGAAACTCTTCTTACCATTGTTATAAAAAAACTAAACCAAAATTAAACAATAACTAAGACATTTTTTAAGAAAAATTTTATTCATAGTTACAACACAGCTTCTGAGATAATAATGAATAAATAATGAAAAATTTACTCTAAAATCAAGCTGGCAGCGTATGTATTTAACCTAAAAAGTGGGTTGACTTTAGTACTTTTTTGACGTTTTTTCGCTTCAGTCATTGGCCCAAGAGCGTTAAATCGCTTATTAAGAAATTTTTATTTTATAAATTAACCTTTGTAATGTATTTTATCTGTCATTTCTATGATAAAAATATTCAAGCTTGGACAATGTTGCCAGATTTGTCAAACAAGCACGGGATTGGCTAGTAGTGGTATATAAACAGCAAAAAGTTTTGGGCTTATGAATTATGAATCCTTATTAACTGTTCCATATACTCATTAACTTTTTGCTAGTATTGTCGCAAAAAAACTACCTTAAAAATAAACACTAGTTTCTTTTATACCTAACTAAAATAGCGTTCAAAATTGTATAAATTCGCAAAATTTTCCAGACAGTTTACTTTTTGAATTTAAAAATAACCCTTTTCTCAAATTTAATTAAATAATTAAAAAAAAACTGTTTTTTTTTTGTTTTTTTATTTCAAAAATAGTTAATTTTCTTTCACTTAAGAACTAACTAATCTTTTGAGATTTATCGGCTTGGATGGTTTTAACATGTCAAGACCTTTGATTATTATTTGATTAAATAATTTTATTTAAATAAATAAATTTGGAAGAAAGGGTTATTTTTTAATTCAGAAAGTAAGCTGTCGTCAAAATTTTGGGAATATATACAATTTTTAAACCCATATTTTGGTTATAAAAGAAACTTGGTGAATATTTTTTTGATGTCATTTTTTCTCAGTCTAAAACATTTCAATAAAATATAATCAATAATTCTTATTTAAAAATAGATAAGTAATTTTGTTAAGAGATGCTTTTAGTGGATTTTACCTCCACCGCCCTACTTAATATCTTCCAATTTCTCTTTTGAAGTGAAGGCGCGGTGCTTATCGAGAACTTTGATAATGGAAAAGAGAAACGATTGATCTTGAGAGCATGGTTTGTCAACAATTCATCTTTATTTATATTGATTAGCTTATGTCCATTTAAGTTCTAGCATGGAGGACGAGTTGTCCGAGAGTGTAGCGTTGCTGCTTTCCATGCCCTGGACTCGATCGAGTTCCCAAGAAAACTCTAAAAACTTAACCGGCTATAAACTAACACTTACTTATTCTTATTTATACAAAAACACTCACTCATACTTATTTTTATTAGTTAATTAATTTAATGAGAATCTTTATAATTAAGTATCTACATAATAGAAATAAGAAATAATTTCATAGTTCTATATAATAACTTTTATGATTTTCATAAATCAATCACGACAGGTTTACATAAAATATTTATAAAAATAAACTGCAACGGATCATTGCTAAACTTTATCCAAATTCATTTGAAATATTAATATGGTTATTTCTTTATTATCTATTAATCAGATATCACTTGCAATTTGCAGTTCATGTTGACTTTAATTCAAAAATAATGATCGATTCTCATTTAATACTTGAGGAATAACAATTCTACATTGGATTTTTGACATTTCGGTTATTATTGGTATCCATCGCTGAAGACATGAAGGAATTACGATCGATGCTTATCTAATACTAGAGGAAAAACCTTATTGGATTCCATTTTTGATGTTTTGACTATTAATGGTAAACTCTACTGAAAACGTGGTAGAATCGACTTAAAATGAAAAAGACTAAATTCTTTTATGATAAACAACTCAAGCTTAAGTTTTTCAGTAGAGGTTACCATTAATAGCCAAAACATCAAAAATGGTATGAAATAAGGTTATTCCTCTAGTATTAGATCAGAATCAATCGCTATTTTTCATTTAAAGTCGATTCCTCTATGTCTTCAGAAATGGTTACCAATAAAAACCGAAACGTCAAGAATCCAATGTAGAATGGTTATTCCTCAAGTAATAGATGAGAATCAATCGATATTTTTTATTTTAAGTCGATTACTCTATGTCTTCAGTACTGGTTACCAATAAAACCGAAACCGTGTAGAATGTAGAATGTAGAATTTTTATTCCTCATGTATTAGATCAGAATCAATCGCTATTTTTTAGGTTTTAAGTCGATTCTCCTTTGGATAAAGTAAAAAAACCTTCTTTGGGTTATCAAGGATATACTATTATGTACAATATGACACAAGGAAATGAAATTCAATTTTTTCTAAGATGTTGCACGAACGTAAAAAAATATATTATTGATCAGAATTTAATTTATTTAGGTTATTTAAACCATAAAACAAGCATAAAAAACTAGTGTGTTTATTTAAAAAATTACAAAAATATCGTGATTTTTGCAATTTTTCATAAGTTTAAAGTTCGATGCGTGAGCGGGAGATGTTACCGATTTTAATTTATTTTTTTTATGCCGTTTTTCATCTTATTACAATAGGCAACTTTTCCACACTAAAATGTTTTCGAAAAAAATTCAGTTTTTTCGACCCACCCTAATACTATAGTCAGTTGTACTATAGTTGGCGAATAATATTTCATTTTTCATTTTAAATTAAGATTAAATGTATCTATCAATTTACGAGTAAATATCTAAATGAAAAAAGAAAGAAAAGAAAACGATGAAGAGAGAAATGTGAAGTTTGTGATCCAAATTCAGGCTGATTGGAGGGAACATTAGGTCCGAAATAAATACCTGTCACTTTCACTTATATATACCTACATATATATATATTATAGGAAGGAAAATTTAAAATTCTAATGACTTTTAATTATTTTTTAATTAATTTTATCTATAGATATAAATTATTTAATAAAACTGAATTTAATTTCATTTTATATCTAATAAATAATCTGTTTCGAACATTGTAAATAGAAGAGAAAAATGAAAAAACTATTTCTAGTTGCAAAATATTAGTAGAATATTTTAATAAATAATAAATATGAGTGATGATAAAGTTAAATAATAATAATTAGAAAAAATAATAAGTAATATTTTTTTCCTTTGGCCTCGGTGGACACCTATTAGGCCATCATTTGAAGTAAATAATGATAATCATAAAAAACAAAAATAAATTAATATCACTTTATTTATTTTATGAGATTATTTACTTTTCAGCTTATATTTATTTTTACTCTGAAAGTTACAAACTATACTAGTACATATATTTTGAATAAATTTTTTTTATCTCGGATACTATAGTCCATTTATCCATCCATATTCTTTCTAGTAGAATAGTTTGTTTAAGTGTTACTAGTCTTAGTATAAGAGCCAGATAACCAATTAATTTTATGCCGTGAGCAAGCAAGGCTTGAATTCGAGCCTCCCGATTCATTATTTTCTTTCCGATGAAACAGGCCTGCTAAACGCTCGACCATCCCGACCACCAAATAAATAAGTAACTATTTTTTTATGCTCGAGTACGTATATTGTAGATGTTGGTCCTTCTTGTATTTCTTCTAATAAAAAAATAAAAAAATTCTATTCTTGGATCAGATATAGTTCTTAATAATAATGATTTTTAATAAAATTTAATTATACACAATACATATGTAGTTAGATTTTTTCTGAGACCTTGTAGTAATTAGAAAACAAAATTCTATCATCGATTTTAAAGTAGGATCTTGAAAATGATAAAACCTACAAAGGAAAGTCGAGTTATATGTGGAAGCCCTTCCAGTTTTCACATTCGCTTCTCCCCTATTATTTAAGGTAAAGTTGATCTAAATATCACTCACGTCTATTATTTGTTATCTTGGCCTGAAGTCTTTAAAAAAAATGATCTTTAATAAGAGGTTCAACTACAAGTATTCACTTATCTCAAACAAGGCTTTCATATAATTACAATCGAACTTCACGTACAGGTAAGTTCGTTTGATTTACAATTTATTTTCAGATTCATCTATTTTATATAAAACAAATCTGAAAAAATGAGAGCATTATGATTACAAATTCCAAAACTTTAATTTATAGGGTTCGTATTTAAGTTTTCAAAAAATTCATTTTGGTAAAAAAAGAAATTGTGTAAAATATATCCTCGTATATCCAAAAGTCTCCACTTGAAAATAATTTTATTCTTTACTCCAGGGCGCAATCACAATGAGGCCGCGTTGAAAGATATTTATAAATTAAATTAAATTAGGGAACGAAGAAAAGATTTTTTATATTATATTAAATTCGAAGCCCGTCTGATCTTTTTGTCTATAATATAAAAATCTTTTCTTCGTTCCCTAATTTAATATCCTCGTATATTGTCATTTTAAAGCAAAAACAAAATCAGCTTTTTGTTCATTTGTATATAACACCACGCACACTATAAATTTGTATTGATATGGAGCCACCTTTATTAAAGTAAATTAAATTAAAAAAATATGGGTATACCTATATTTACCGAGACTCCGATAGTTGACCATTCTGACAAAAATCTGATATTAATGCCAGTCTCCGACTGATCGTAAAACCCATGTGTCTCATAATTGGCAACAGTCGGATATCGGACCGATACACTCATGTCCGTTTAGTCTCAGTCTTGCCACATGGGTATATACATATTTAACGAGCTCTTTTAGTTAATACTACATTACACTCCTGAATAAAAAACATTTTCGATTTCCAAACTCCAAAAATATCTAACCATCTCCCTCTAAATAACCATCGTATTGAAGTTTGAATACGATTTTTAATTAATGTAAATCATTAGCTTATAAATTCAAAATCTGTACTAATTTAGTCTAAAATGTTTTGCCAGAAAACAGATAGACAGCGTACAGTAACTAATTTACTTTTATACCAAAGCAAGAAAATCAATGAAAATATTTAATAAAGATAAAAGTAAATAAATATTTTATGAGATATTAATTTACTATGAGTTAGATTTTCTAGGTCACTTGTTTCACTTTAAAAAATAAAAAATAAAGGAGGTAAATTTTTGTGGGATCTAGAAAACATAACTCATAGAAAATTAATATCTCATAAAATATTTATTTACTTTAATCTTTATTAAAGATGTTTCACCTTGCACGAACACCACAATCTCTATTAGTTATGAAAATGTTTAACTAAAATAAATTTTCATTTTAATAGCTTGGAGTTGGTGGTGTTTCACAATGTGTGTGTGTGAGGGGAGAAAAATAAAATATTTTTTTTTTTAATTGTCATTATATTTCGGGTTGCTAACCCGTCGTCAGAGTACATCAACAGATGGGCTAACAACCCGAAAAAATAAATTTATATATAACTAGCTGCAAGGCACGCCCCCTGGACCCCCAACCCACGAATCCCACCCTCACATTACACTCCCCCCTCGACCCATCCAGCACCCCTACCCTCGCACCATGAACCCGTGCCCAACTCCCGCCCCCATACTACAGAACCCAAACCTCACCCCCCCACTCCAACCCACCACACTCCCCGAAACCCACTCAGCACCCCAACCCCCGCCCCCACCCCACCACCCCAACCCTCACCCCACCCACCTCGGGCCCCCAACCCACTAACCCCAACCTCACCCCCCACTCCAACCCACCACACTCCACGAAACCCACCCAGCACCCCAACCCCCCGCCCCCCACACCACCACTTCAACACTCTAACCTGCACCCCCCACCTCGGACCCCCACCCCGTACCACCCCACTACGCCACTGGACCCTCACCTGAACCCCCCATCCACCAACCTTGCACCACCCCCGTGCACCCCCCCCCCTACTCCGCTATACTCCCTCACTCCACCGCCATTCCACTCCGCCCATCCCATGCCCTAACCCACCCCCACTCCACCCCCCGCACCCAGTTTTTGCATTTCTAGCCTTCTAGTGACCCACAGATTATGTAAACAAAATTTGGTTGAGTTTGGTCCAAGAGCAAGAATTTTCATTTTTTGACCCCCCCCCCATTTTAGGTGGTTAGTTTTTGCATTTCTAGCTCTCTAGAGTCCCACAGATTATGTATACAAAATTTGGCTGAGTTTGCTCCAAAAGGCAAGAATTTTCATTTTTTGACCCCCCCTTTTTTAAGTGGTTAGTTTTTGCATTTCTAGCTCTCTAGAGACCCACAGATTATGTATACTAAATTTGGTTGAGTTTGGTCCAAGAGCAAGAATTTTCATTTTTTGACCCCCCCCCCATTTTGGGTAGTTAGTTTTTGCATTTCTAGCTTTCTAGAGTCCCTCAGATTATGTATACAAAATTTGGTTGAGTTTGCTCCAAGAGCAAGAATTTTCATTTTTTGACCCCCCCCCATTTTGGGTAGTTAGTTTTTGCATTTCTAGCTTTCTAGAATCCCTCTGATTATGTATACAAAATTTGGTTGAGTTTGCTCCAAGGGCAAGAATTTTCATTTTTTGACCCCCCCATTTTGGGTGGTTAGTTTTTGCATTTCTAGCTCTCTAGAGGCCCACAGATTATGTATACAAAATTTGGTTGAGTTTGGTCAAAGAGCAAGAATTTTCATTTTTCGACCCCCCCCCATTTTGGGTGGTTAGTTTTTGCATTTCTAGCTCTCTAGAGGCCCACAGATTATGTATATAAAATTTGGTTGAGTTTGGTCCAAGAGCAAGAATTTTCATTTTTTGACCCCCCCCCCCATTTTGGGTGGTTAGTTTTTGCATTTCTAGCTCTCTAGAGGCCTACAGATTATGTATACAAAATTTGGTTGAGTTTGCTCCAAGGGCAAGAATTTATATATTTTTCTCCTTCCCCCCCCTTTTTGGGTGGTTTTTGGGTGGAATTTTTTTAAACAAAAGTTGTCAGAAATCACATTCCCTACAACTTTGCTCATTATAAAATTTCCCGTAGAGTTAATAGTTTAAGAGTTATTTGATAATTTTCATTCGTGCACCCCCCCAAACCCCCTTTTGGGGTCAAAATATCAAAACGTTATATAGCTAAAAACGTAAGTTAGAAGACCTCTGATACAAATATGAAATTTCATAATAATCCCTTCAGCCGTTTTGACGTGAATCGTGAGCAACTTTTCGCGGAAACCACTGAAACAGACAGACAGACATACAGACAGGAATTTTGTTGAGGGTGTTTTCGTTCATAACTTTGCTTGAAACGTGTGCAACCAAAATTTGGCGTGATTTGGACCAATGTACAGACAAAACCTTTAATTTTATATATATAGATGATTTATATATATTTTCTATAGAAGAACAAAAATAAAATCAAATAATCCGGATATATAAAAATGAATTCTTTTCAAATAGTAATATTAGAAAATTTAAATTATTAATGCATTATACTCTTATATTATACAGGGTTGGTCATAAAGATTCCCCACATTTTGAAGAGGTATAAAAAATGAAAAAAACTTAACTAAAAAAACTGAATATATTTTTGAAAAGAACTTAAAATATTTTTTTTAATGTGTTTTAAACATTATATCCGATTATATCAGACGAAAAAGGGGGTTGTCAAAAGTGAAAATTCTAGCCCTTTCGACCAAACTCAACCAAATTTTGTATACATATTCTGTGGGCCCTCAAAAGGCTATAAATTCAAAAACTAACCACGCAAACTGGGGGGAGGGTCAAAAATGAAAATTCTTCCCCTTTCGACCAAACTTAACCAAATTTTGTATACATATTCTGCGGACTCCAGTAGGCTAGAAATGCAAAAACTAACTAACCAAAATGGGGGGGGGGGTCAAAAATAAAATTCTAGCACTTTCGATCAAACTCAACCAAATTTTGTAAACATAGTTTAGTCGAAAGGACTATAATTTTCATTTTTGACCCTCTCCCATAATTTGAGTGGCTAGTTTTTAATTATTTTATATCTCTTCAAAATGTGGAAGATCTTTTTGCTCCATCCGGCTGCGAAAGTAAATTCTTTGTTTTTTTTTACATATTTTTGAAATTAATTCAAAAATATTGGCTCTATCGCAAAAAAATATTTCAATCCCAACTGTCGGAATGAGCCCCACTCTGCCATAAATGCTGAACGCTCGTCATTTGGAATTCTAGCTACGAGCCTCATTATCATTTAATATAAGTTATATTGTAATAAAAACTTTCACAATTGAAAATATCCGGTGTCGACAATCTAATTTTGGAAGCATTTGCTTTCGTTCATAGATTAGATGTTGCGGAAATATAGATGAAACTACCCCCTTTTGAAAGAAATAGCCACTTGATTATTCAATTATTTATTTCATTAATGACTTCAAGCATTAAAGCTAACTTGGATACTACATTTTTAAATTTTATAAAATATACAAATGATTACATTAAATCCTATTAAATATAAAATCGTGGTCCATTGATGAAACATCTCCGCTCTTTTTTTGTGCCTATGTTACCTCATATCTCCGCCAATTGTGAACCGATTTTGAAAAAAATTTGCATTGGATCCAGTCTACCTTCCGATTGGTCCCATTTTTTTATAGGCATTAGACCTTTTTTGTTAGGTTTGTTCAGGCCTAACTTCTTTGTTTATGAACCGATTTCGATGATTCTTTTTTTATTGGAAAGGGAGTATCTTAGGGATAGTGCCATATTAATTTGGTCAAGTTCTGATGATATGATCACTATTAATAACATCACTAAAAGAGAAAAATAAAAATAATTTTTAAGAAAAAAATAAAACCGACTTCAAAAAATTAAATGCAACAAATAAAATACACTAAAAGGTATAAAATAATAATTATCTTATTTAGTTACAACTAAACTACGAAATATTAACATTAAATTACTTTTTAGTGTCGGTACCAAACATATACCTTTTATGAATCGCACTCGGCGGATCTTACTTAGTACGTTTTGTGGGTATCTCGCTTATAGGTATAGTTTGTTTGGCACCGACTTCAAAAAGTAATTTCATGTTAATATTTCGTAGTTTAGTTGTAACTAAATAAGATAATAATTATTTTATACCTTTTAGTGTATTTTATTTGTTGCATTTATAGATACTATCAAAACATTTGCTCCGATGAGATAAATTCAATATGTTCTCCAAAGCCCTATGAGCGATTACCACTTAATTAGAGTACTTTCAACACCCTATACAAGTGCCGAATCAGCCTATTCACTAACAAATTTATCCTTTGGACTTCTTGGCAGTGAAAATCTCCCTATCTTTCTTCTTCAATCCTTCAAGACCCATGTTTTTAAACACCTTCAATTCCACCCTTTTTCTTGATCCCTTACTTCTAATCTATTCGGAAAGTCAATTTAACATCTTCTTAGTGCATTAAAAAAAATTAAATTAAATTTGGGACCCCGATTTCGTAACAGCTCATATTAAACTATACTAAAAGAGAGTGTAGCCTTAAAGGAAGAGGACTTAATTTATTCATAAAAAGGAATAGAAGAGCGATGGCCAGTAGCCAGTAGACTTTTAATTCAATAAACATAAAAAAAAAGTTGAGCTTTATTTGTAAATGCAAAACAGTTTTCCATTTATATGGTGAATAATTTTCACAAAAATTCCTTATTTTTTCAGAATCACTTCCTTAATGATTTTAAATCAGGTAAAGGTGAAACACTCTTTAAATTTAATTTCATACCCAATAAATAACTGAAAGACAATTACAAAATGGAAATGAGTTTGACCCATTAATTAAGATGTTGTTCAATGGATAGTTAAATCTTTCTCGATAGCTTCCAGCGTTCGACACAATTTATGTTCATGTTGTTGTTGTTGTTGTTGTTGTTGTTGTTGTTGTTCTCCTTCCCGTGGATCATTCATTCTTTCGCATGTCATGTCGGTATTGTCTACCATTCTTCCAAATAAGTAAACAGGCACACTCGAAACCTTATACTAAACGATCACAAGGATGATTAATATTTTCAAAGCTTATATCGACACAAGTAATCATTAAAACAAAATAAAAACCTAAAGTAACTGATTTTCTCTTCTCACTACTTTAAATTGCCTTGCATAAATTATCCCACAGGCTACAATTGATACGCTTCATAATTGATCCAAAATGTTATTTTCTATACCCGATGAAATCATTTTTAAATAAATTTCATAATATTAATGACTAGAGAGAAACTTGAAAAAAATGATTCATATTAAAGTAAAGTTTCCTGTCTTGTGACTTTTCAAATTCAAAATTTTTAAACAAGGTGAAAGTCAATTAAACAAGAAATTTGATATAGTCTGGTATATGTGTACTATATATACAAGCATTTAACTCACCTTCATGGTCAAAATCAAAACAAATCTAACTATCATACCCATAAATTCGGTTATTTGTAGGAGTTCTAAACAAATGTTATCCGGGGCCGTATCCTGTAATAAGCAGATGAAGCGTTCATGCTAGACAGAATATAAGCGAGCCCAACCCACATTTAGTGACGTATGATTAATTTCTTATGTTTGCGCAAAAGTAAAATGGGCCCTATTTAGTATAGCTACAATGTCTGTCTGTTTGTCTTCTCGTCTGTCAAAAAAGTGTAGCTTGTAAGAAAGAAAACATAAATCAGAGATATCATTTTTTTTACTTGTAGTTGATATGAAGAGAATAATCAATTTTGTCAAATTTTTTCATAATTTTGTGTCAAACGGTTGTTGATTCTAGATAGGTACAATAATAGGACAAAAATGAGTAGGTACTTTGGGTCTCCCCGCGCTGTCATTTTAAAGTGAATTAATTTAAAAAAAAATACTTTTTTTTAATGAGATCTTTACAGGAATATTTCACATTCCATGATAAATAAATAATTTTTATTTTCGACCTTACGAAAATTCTACTCTCCACAAAATAATCATCCGATTAAAATTTTAATATGATTTTTGATTTAGGAAAAAATTAACTTACTGTAATATAATTATTTAATTTTTTTTTTATAATCAGGAACGAGGCTTTTTGAATCACAGTAGGAAGATCGAGTCCTTATAGAATGAGGTTATTTTTTATTTTTTCAATAAAAAATTTTCATCAGGGTTTATAATTTAATTTTATTTGAAACAAGAGACGTTTCGGCATTAACTCAATGCCATCTTCAGTCTATAAAAACATTTAACAATATATCACATTACATTTCAGAATTAATAGGTATATCACAATTCACATTAATTTTAACATTACTTAATAAATAATTTAACTTTTTCTCTCTGAGATAGAAGCTCTCAAAGGTGTCAGGAGTTGGGTCAATTCACACAATTATATGATTGATTATTCAATAAATAATTTTATTAAAAAAAAAATTTTTAAGAAAAAAATAAAAACCGACTTCAAAAATTTAAATGCAACAAATAAAATACACTAAAAGGTATAAAATAATTATTATCTTATTTAGTTACAACTAAACGACGAAATATTAACATGAAATTACTTTTTGAAGTCGGTGCCAAACAAACTATACCTATAAGCGAGCATACCCTCCAAACGTACTAAGTAAGATCCGTCGAGTGCGATTCATAAAAGGTATATGTTTGGCACCAACTTCAAAAAGTAATTTCATGTTAATATTTCGTCGTTTAGTTGTAACTAAATAAAATAATAATTATTTTATACCTTTTAGTGTATTTTATTTGTTGCATTTAAATTTTTGAAGTCGGTTTTATTTTTCTTAAAAATTATTTTTATTTTTCTCTTTTTAGTGATGTTATTAATAGTGATCATATCATCAGAACTTGACCAAATTAATATGACACCATCCCTAAGACACCCCCTTTCGGATAAAAAAAGAACCATCGGAATCGGTTCATAAACAAGGAGGTTAGGTCTAAACAAACCTAATAAAAAAGGTCTAATACCTATGAAAAAAAACGAAAAAAAAATGGGACCAATCGGAAGCTAGACTGGACCCAATGCAAAAAAATTTTTCAAAATCGGTTGAGAATTGGCGGAGATATGAGGTAACATAGGCACAAAAAAAAAAAAAAAAATTCAGTCGAATAGAGAACCTCCTCCTTTTTTGAAGTCGGTTAAAAATAAATAAAATATCATTTATATGATATGAAAAAATGAAATATGAAAAACGATTTTGTTTGTTTTATTTGAATATTTTCAGAAAAGAAATCTCGGTTTCGGTCTTTTCTTGTTATGGGAGACAATGGGGACTCATACATTATTCACCAAGTTTCAGCATATAGTATTGAAATATATTTTATTACATTTTAATATATTTAAATATATGATCATATAATAACTATAAAAAATAAAGTAAATAAAAGATAGATTTTTTTTATTTAATTGGCTTCGGGAACTAGATGGCCATTTAGCCAGCCGATTATATTCGTTCATATTATCTCCAAATTCATCGGGCTTCATATGCAGATCCCTAAGACTGACCCGGTGCGCTTGGATTCCTCCTTGCGGGGGACATAAGGGGAAGCCGTGACTTCGACCGATTTCCACTGTTTTCCATTAAAAAATTATTTGACCAATAATTTAGATCAGTGTTCTTCAACCTGTATTCTGCGGAATCGTAGGGTTAAACTCAAATGCTAAGTCAAATGCGAGTCAATGCTAAAATTCGATGTATAATATAAATTCTTTATATTTTATACAGAATATTTATCTTTTTGCTTGAATAAATCTTCTATTATAAAATTTTTATATCAAAGGCAGGGACGCACCTTGTTCATAACATGTAATATTATGGAATACCCCCCCCCCCCCCCTAAAATCAAATCTGGGTGTGCTACTGAAAGATGGGATCCATAAATAATTATCTTAAAAAGGGTTCCGCGGAATGACAAAGGTTTAAGAACAGTGATTAGATCATAGACGAGGTTTTTAAATTTAAATTCTGATTTTTTTTTGTAAAAATAATGATTTTTCAAATATATTTTCACTTTCGGGTAAAGGGTTGTTTCATTTAATATTCCAAATATTTTTAGCGAAATTCGTGACAACAACAAAATTGCACTTTTTTCAATTCTAAAAATTATTTGATCAAATCTTTGGGATATTAAAGGAAACAACCCTTTAACCGAAATCGAAAATATATTTAGAAAATTCATAAATATACATTTAAAAACCTCGTCTATGCTATAAATTCTAAATTATTGAACAAATATTTTTTCAATCCAAAAAATTGGAAATCGGTCGATTTCACGGTTTTCCCTCATGTCTCCAACACGGAGGGATCCATTTATAATTCTTTTTGTCTATTTTATCGAGAGGCTCTGCGACGCAAGCCTCTCGTCATGAGACCCTCTGTCAGAGGGAATCGCACACAATTTGTATGGATTTTTTTTCAGCTACAATCTTATACCAATTATATCTCATTTCACATATTCAAATTAAATAGACGATTATATGTATAATAGGAGTATAACAATTAAAATTATTATATTATATCCCTACTAAGGCTGGCTAGCCACAGGGATCGACTCTCGCTACAGGGCGTCAGGACCCAGGGAGGCCTTCGCAATACTTCACACTACTATATTCTATAGAATATAAATGTGAAAGTAAAAATTGAAGAAGCGAGAATAACTAATTAGGGGTAAAAGAAATAATGGGAGCAAAGAAATATCAGATATTGGCATTCATTTAAAAAAAAACTTAAGATCAATGAGAATCTGTCGTATATGAAATTGGAAGCTCACTCACTCCAAAGTCTTGCATCCGCCAATATGGAAAATGGAAGAATTAATAAAGGCTAAATATAGAATGCTGGATATTGAGTCAAGGTCAAAGAGAACTGTTAAAATTATTTTTTTCTGAAACTAGATAGTTTTCACTTAATAAATAATTATATTGATTTAAAAATAAAATTCGAATTATATTTTGGACTATGTCCATCCATCTTTAGAAGATACAGAAAGCTGACCTCCTTTAGACATTTATAACATTTATTGCCTCCCGCATCCCATCTCTTTAGCTTTTTCTTCTTTTTGGTGATGTCCAAATCCACCGGTGGCCCAGAATATTTCTAATAGAAGGGAATAAAAATGAAAATATCTAATAGAATAATCCAGAGAAATTCGAGAAATTGCAAGATTTATGAAGGGTAATAAAGCGAAAGTTTATATAGATAACAAACACTACATGCAAAATGAACCACAGGTAGATTGTCAACGCAGCCGTTTACCACCAGGATGTGAAAAATGGTTGATATTTAAACCAGGAACTTAGGAATTTCAAAATTAGGGCCTCTTTTTTGAAGGTGCAGAAGAAATAATGTTATTAAACCCACTCAAATCTTAAATTGTTTCTTTTGCTCCTTGTGTATGTATATACCCGAATAAAACCCATTTTTCTGCCTATGTATCTGTCGTCTGACTGTATGTCTGTTTGTCCTCATTAATTCAAGTAGTGAAGGTATAAATTTTGTTCTGGTTCCAAAATGTTAATTGAAAAGTTTTTATTTTGCCGAGAGTAGTAGAGCTGTTGAATCATAAAGAGAAACAAAGAGGTTGTCCTCTGCTTGATTAGACATTGTCTAATTTGCCTCTCGGCTTAGTAAGAACAAAAATTTTCAATATCCACGCGATATTGATCCCATGAAAAATAACATTTATAATTAAAAAAGACTAATGTTGAATGACCAAGCCTTCAAAACTATAGTCTCAAACAAATAATTAATACTTACTTTCTTACTTACGATTGCCAAATCGGCCTTGTAGAGCTCGAGCCTCTCGCGTGATGCCTCTCCACATCCCTCTATCCTGGCCCAATCGCTATCATTAAATAAATTATATATTTCTATATATATTTGATTTATATGTGTGTATGTTTATTTGCATCAAGCAGAGGACAACCTCTTTATTTCTTTATGACAAAATCTTAATATTATTTTTATGCACCTACATCGAGAAGGCAGGCTTCGCTCGTACCGAAGAGTTGAATTCCTTCGAATTTTTTTTCTTATTAATGTTTGAAAGAAGAAGAAAATAATTTTCAAGTATAATTTTTTTCTCCCTACGTGTCTGGATTCCGATATTTAGCTCGAAACCAAGCTGTAGAAAGTTCGAACAGGTAGCGAAAAGCTTGTATTTCCAAAATAAAAAACTGATTATATTTGAGGCTCTCTACATTTAAAATTTTTGCTGCAAAATACAGAAAGTCAGTAAGAAATCAAATCGTATATAGGGTTTACGGATGTAATTAGTAAGCTAAATTAATTTGCCAAAAATGTTTGTATTAATAAACTCTACCGCTTCAATTTGCTAGCTCAAAATGTTCGCTAAAAAAATTATCTAATCGCTAAAGTTTTCGCTTTCTCCTACAATTAATTTAATGAAAGTGCACTCTAATATTGGAACATTTTGAGAGAATTCAGTACACCGGCTGCGCCGAAAGAATTGCACATTTTTATTTTATTTTTATTTAGAATATTTTAGCGTCTCATTAATATATTTTTTTTATTCTAGGAATACTCAGATGCATTTGTTTCAAAAATTACTTTTTTTATTTCTTGCACTTCAATGAAATTCAGATTTAATAAACAAATACATATTAATTTATATATTATACTTTTCTTTTAATTTATTATATAACTGAGTGGATACTGATGAGGCAGTCCAAAAAAAGAAGATAATTTATACTATCTTTTTATTCATAAACCGACGTTTCGGAGCCTATTCCCTCCTTCTTCAGGATCTGTAATTAATTAAAATGGGATTTGGCCATCATTACAAACAAGATTATCACAATTTTTTTTAATAAAATTATTATATAATTATATACAATTTTAAAAAATATTCTACTCACTTATCAATTCAATATCCACTCAATTTCACATATCAATCCGTCTCCAAAAATTACTCCAATCTTACATATAACTAATATTGAGTAATTTTTTTTAATAAAATTGACAAAACAAACATAAATAAGCAAAAAAAAAAAATTAAATGAATTCAATTCGCTTACCTACGAGCGAAGGGATGAAAAATTCTAACTCTAGCGCCTGCCTTGTATGCAACCATTTCATCTTTCAAAAATTTCTTCTTCTTGCAGTATCTGATACATTTACACAAGCAAAAAATACGTGACTTCAATAGTGTACCAAGGTTGTAGCCAGAAAAAAAATTTCGGGAGGGTTGGTTATCCATCGAGATGTTAGGGGAGTACCTATAGATAAACTCCTAGGAGTATGAGACATACCATCACTCAGATGCCTAGATTATTTTTGTTTTTTCTTTTTATCAGAGTATTTATTTTTTTTTAATAAATTTTTATTGATCGTTTGTTTTTTGCACTGTAAATCTTTCGATTTGTACCTCAATTCTAAACATTCTAGGATAATGCCCACATTAAGTGGAGTTATGAATATTTTGTTTATTTTAAAACTTGATATTTAATTATCCCTTGATAAATTTAGTTGCTTTGTTTAGAGTTTTTCATTTTTTTTTGTTTTTTATTTGATTCCCTATTATCAAATACCTTGTAATACATAAAAATTATTTAATTTTTTCTTATTCTCCTTGAGAATCTCTATTCTCTGGGTATTAATAAAAATTATATTTCTAATTCTAAGACTACACTACTCATCCTATATCTCTTGTACTTTACTTCTTTTTTGATTATAAAAGGAAAGAAAAGATCACTTTCTAAGAAATCCATATCGGATTATCTTTAGACTAATAGAGAAAAAAATAGAAAAATGTCTACATATATGGGAATCCATCTACTTGAGTTACCAAAAGGACTAAGAGAATATTATATGTTCAATTTATCACTTTGACTAAAATGTGATATGTTGAATATTGGTCTCGTCTTATCGATAATATTGAATATCATTTTAAGAATTTTTTTGATAAATTTCATTTCAATTACTTTCTCTTTTTCACACGAATATTTATGCTAATGTTGATTTTTTTCTTCATTCACAAATATATAACGTAGAGCCAGGTTGGATAACTTGTGAGGTTTTTAGAAATATTTGGTATTTTCAGTAAAAAATAACTTAGATTATTGAAATTTTATGAACCACATATGTGATTATACATTCATAATGAATTAAATAAAATTTCTAGCTATATATTTAAATATATAATATAATTTTAAAATATGTACATGTACCTGCCTATATGACTATATATTACATTTTATTTCAAAGGCTACTACTGCTCTTATCAGCATAACAAATATTGTATGTAAATATGTTGAATGTATTGCATTTAGTACCACATCTATGGAGCGGGACCTCTAAGCATTCTCTTTTTGCCCTAAGTGCAATTCAGACCTGTGTAATAAAACTAATGGGACCCAGCCTTATTTATCTAGGTTATTCAAGTCCATGGTCCATCATAAGAACGTCTCTTCCTTTTCCCTTTATTAGATACTACCATAATATTTGTTCTGAAGGGTCTGAAGTCAATATCGTCCCTTTTCCAGTAAAGCCTCATTTGTAAAGACTGAAACTCCCCGCCTCCGTCTTTCTCACCTAGAACCTTCAATTTTTTAAGACCCGCATCCAGAGGCACCTTTGATTCAGATCCAATCCCTGAAATTTCTTCTTCCTCTTCTTCTTCTTTTCACGATTCAGATGTCTAACCCTGATTAGAGGGATTGCACCTTCTTGGTGTAGATTGTAGAACATACTTGTATCCATATTGTAAAATAAATTTAGTAGCCTGAAAGAATTAATTATACTAAAAGGATCAAATAAATATACCTTTGATTAAAAATTAAAAATATTTTTTATTAGTTTGATCTCTTTTACATTTTTTGATTTTAATGTAATAATAAATAAATAATTTTATATTAAATACATTTGAAGTGTAAGGGGATACTCTATAAAGTTCTGGATTTTTAGAGTTGATGTTTTATTTATCGAAGCATAAGTAATCATTTATTGTCTCTGTCAAATATTTGTACTCGAAAATTACTCCTGGTAGTATTTTGAAGTCTGACTGGTACTGGCTCGACGGATTTAGCAAACTAAAAAAAAAAAGTTTTAATATTCATGAAAGAAATGACGATAAGTAGAATAAATACATATAACACAATAATACACTTGTTTTCATTATAAACTCCAAAATAAGGTTGTACATAAACCTAAAATTTTACTTTTCGAAATAAATAAATAAATAAAGAAATTATTTGAAATTAAATGTGTGATTTTAAATATTTGTGAGCTTAGTTTATAGTTCAATATCTCAAAAATAATTGAATTTTCATTTTTTGAAACATATATGTAAGCTTATTAAATTAAAATTCTCATATTCCGAAGGTACTAGTCCAATGTGATAAATTATTATTGAAGTGTTCATTGGAAATAAAGTCAGCATTTATGACAAAATGTCTTGAGCTGAGAGTCAGTCCTTCCTTAATTTCTAGCGAAAAAAGATTATGTAATATTGATTTTCATATTTAATAGTTTAGAATATTTATTTATTATAAATAAATTAACTATCTCAATTGGGACTTTTTATAATTTTTTTTTTTATGTACTTAAACTCAATCCTTGAAGATAGTAGCCCATAGCCCATCTAAGTAAGTACTAGACGAGCTCATATTGTTTAATCTTCTTATTCCTTGTGGAACCAGTGTATTAAACATGCCAAAGACTCTGACTCAAAATAAATAGTACCTATACATTACAAGAATTTAATAAATATGAGCATTAAATTTTTTATTATTAAAAAATTAAATCAGATTTGATAGTTGACGCATCAATTCAGGCTTCTTATATAATCCAATGAAAAGAAGAAAGAAGAGGAGTATCAATTTTCAAAAGTCATTCAATTTAATTTTAAAATAACTAGATTTATTACGAAGATCATCTTGCCTCTGGCTTGTCTTGTTTTTGATCTTGGACTTGAGGTGGTAGTCTTGATCTTGGTCTTGGTATTTCTTGCACTTTTAATGAAGTTAAATATTTAATTTATTAAAACCTGTAGTTTTAAATTGAAAGTTTTTTGCCGAGAGTCGCAGAATTTTTATATATTGAAGGAGATAATAAAAGAGTGTGTCTTCTGCTGGAATTATAAATTTTATTTATAACGAGACTATAGTTTCGAGAGCTTTGCCCTCTATATCAGTATATTACAATTGATTCACAGGAATTCTCGTTATAAATAAAATGTATAATTCCAGCAGAAGACACACTCTTTTATTGTCTCCTTCAACCTGTAGTTTTAATTATTATTTTTTAAATCTATTAAATCATAATATTACCATAATCAGTTAAAAAAAATATTTCAAAAACTTGGTATAGTATTTTCGGAGGTGTGAACCGCGATTGGAATTAAGTGTACACGTCTTTGGAATTATGTGGAATTATTTTGGAATTCATTAGATAATGCCCCTACATCTGTTGATCCTTCTACTTGGAAATGAAAGTGGAAGTGGAAGTAGGTGTACACGATATTAGGTCGCGGTTCACCCCTCGGTATTTTCATTACTTTTGAACTTATTAATAATTACAAAATAATTTATTTTCATCAAAAATTAAAATATTAATCAATTAAAGGTGTATTTAATGAATTTTAGATTAGAAAATATATTTTAAATACAAGTAGTTTTGAATTTAAAGATTTATTTTTTTACACCAAAATTCAATACATAATCGTGCTGATTGATTATTTATTTCATCTATTACGATGTCTGCGGATCACCAAAGATACTTTAGAAAAAAGGAAAATGAATTTTAAACTGGAACTTTTACAAATTTAATTACTAGAACATAATAATATATTTTAATTTACGGCACAACATTATTTAATCTATATAATAAATTGTTCAGATGTTATTGCATTTCGCTTTATTATATTAAATAATTTCCTATCAATTAAATTGAATCATTATATATTACTAGCTGCGAGGCATGCCTTCGGCGGCCCTCTTGCTAGACAAGGGGTAGCCCCTGGACCAGGACCCCGTTAGGTTGGAAGACATCTGATCCAAATATGAAATTTCATAATAATCTCTTCAGCCGTTTTTACGTGAAGCGTGAGCAAGATTTGCGTGGAATCCACGGAAACATGCATACATACAGACAGACAGATAGATAGATAGACGTGATTTAGACCAATATACAGACAAAACCTTAATTTTATATACCATATATATTATATTTATTTTATAATATAACGAAAAAACTATTTTATTCTTACATGACAGCATGTGGAAATTTCAAAACCATTGAAAATTTTATAAATATAATTATTAATTGTAATGTTATTATCCATGAAAAATATTTTTAAATCTCCAATGGTAGTCAAACCCTTGATTCTAGATAAGCACCTTCCCCGAGGGGTGAACCGCGACCTCATATCGTGTACACCTACTTCAACTTCCACTTTCATTTTCAAGTAGAAGACAATAGATAAAGGGGCATTATCTAATGAATTCCAAAATAATTTCACATAATTCCAATCGCGGTTCATCCATCGACCTTCCCTATGGGTCTATGATTCTCAATCCGTATGTCATGTACAGATTAAATTGTTCGTGATGGTACCCAGAGATAACAAAAAGACAAATACATTAAATATTATGTCTATTACAGATCAGTGATTTTCTCTTGTTATAAAATCATTAAGTACATTAAGAAATGAGATAATAATCAATAAAATTTGGATTGATGATAGAGAAAATAATTGAATGGTTCTTGTTTAGAATTTTCTTTTATATTTTCTCAAAAATTTATTAAAGCTGAATAAAAACTCTTTTCATGCACTTTTTTATAGAATATTATATATTTTTTTATGTGGGAAATTTTATATTTATTTCAAGTTATTGGGGAAAAAGCCATACTTGAATATTAAGAATATGTTAATGAAGAAAAAACATTAAACATTTATTCAAGATCATATAATTTGAAATATTTCTAGCAAATTTGATGAAAATAGTAGACACAGACTTTCTTTGAGTACCTATCTATCACGGCTTCTACAATCAGGTAGAAAATGTCGTCTCTTTTTAATAGTCGATAGCTGAAAATAGTTTTAAGGAATTTTAATAACTCTAAAAAACTTTTGGGTAGAAACTCGAATTAAAGTTTTTAAACTAAAAGCAAAAAATCGGATATATTTTTTAAATTAGGATATTGAGAAATTTTAAATTTACCCGTTTCGGGTATGGCACTCGAAGAAGAGGGTAAGCCTGCTAACTCACAACAAGGAAATTTTACAGGACAGAGAAAAAACAAACAAAATTTAATATTGTTGTAATGAAAAAAAAACATTTTTCATATTTTTTTCTAAAACTTACGATCGTAATTTTAAGTAGCAGTTTTACTTATGACGATGCTGCATCTCTTTTTTCGAACGGTATATGTCATATATGATAAAAAATGGATTTAGCAGGTTTACACTCTAAGGCGACGATATATTAAAAGTTAATTTTTCTTTAAATTACACTAATTAATTATAACTATTTAGTGAACCGAACAACAAATAGTTCTAATTAATTAATTATGGGTAAGTAATTTAAATAAAAATATATAATTGAAAACTTCACATTCTATTTCAAAGAATCTTATTATAAGAAAATCAGTTTGTTTTCATTTATAAAAATACATAAATCGTTATTTTACTTGTCTTTTTATTTAATACGCTTCAAATTTTTCCGTCATGCAATATTATTATTATTAAATAAATATTAAATTCATGATTCTATATAAGTATGTTTATTTATATAAATATATATATTTATATGATACCAAATTTCCCTTAACATCTTTTTTCACTGCATTCTTTCCAAAGAGAATCTTTATCACTAATCAAGATCCGGTCGCAAACGAGACAGCAACTTCAATTTCACTTTCATGAAGTATGCTTGAAATCAATAAAAAAATACCAAATAGGAAGCCGGACGGATGAACTGACAGATCTCTCTTCTTCCTCGATCTTCCACAAACCATCTTATCGCTCATTAGATCAATATCAAATTCTGAAATATCAAATGAATTCAAAATCAAATTAAAAGAAAGAAGAAATTTTCATGATGAGACTTCACTTTGTCAATGTAAATATTTTTATATTTTGAGTGCATTTAGAGAAATTTATACAATATTAAATAAAAATACTATCTATATAATAATAATAGGCCTGGCGAGACCCCCAGGTTACAGTCTCATCGTTACTTTCAATCATGGGCTGCTTCTTGATTTAACCATTAAATTTTCTAAATTATTTTATTTCAACTTTAGTTATAATATTTCGACCAGATAATTGGGGATAAACGATAGTCCAAGAGCTGGTGACACGTTTGACTACGGATTTGACCCAACTAGAAATAATGCATAATAGTACCGTCTATGATAGTTGTACAGGGAATGGCCAGTCTGGCTGGCTGTAGCAGGTGGACCAGGTACTGCGCATGGTGTGAGTGCGGTAAAAAATACATAATGTGTTAAAAAATATTTTTTTTTCATGTTGTAAAAATACACTTTGGTCTCGTTCCACGTTCCACCACTCAAATTGTCTGGATTGAATATATTATGTTTATAATTGACTATAAATTATAATTTTTATAATTTCATTGTGGGTCAAAAATATTTTTTAACACATTATGTATTTTTTACCGCACTCACACCATGCGCAGTACCTGGTCCACCTGCTACAGCCAGCCAGACTGGCCAGTCCCTGTACAACTATCATAGACGGTACTATTACGCATTATTTCTCAGTTGGGTCAAATCCGTAGTCAAAATGTGTCACCAGCTCTTGGACTACGATGTGTCATTTAGAGCGGCCAAGGTACCTGTGCTGAGTGTATTTTTTTTTTTTTTTTTTTTTATGATAATGATGAGAGAAGGAGTTACACCAAAAAAGGTGCAACCCCTAAAGGCCTGGGTTGGCCCCTCCATCGTGAAAAGAAGAAGAAAGAATTTTATGGGTTGGGCGGGGGTCGAAGGTATCTGTGGATACGGGTCTTAAATAGCTGAAGGTTATAGGTCGCGGGAAAGATGGTGGCAGGGAGCGAGTTCCAGTCTCTGGAGGTCAAAGGGATAAAAGAGTTGGCGAAAGCGCTTGTTCGAATTTTATCCAATTTGACAGCGAAGGGGTGCTGAGCGTTAGAAAACCGCGTGTTTCGCGTAAAGAGGGCATTAGGGGGGATAATTGATTTCAGCTCGACTGAACAGACACCGTGATAGTATCTGTAGTACAGGGAAAGGGCAGAAACGGTTCTTCGGTGAGCCAGGGAGTCGAGTGAGTTGGTTAGAGCCGGTTCTCCTATTAGTTTAATTGCTCGCTTCTGAATTGCATCCAGTGTGGCAAGAGAATGCTTGGAGGCACCCCTCCACAGATGAGAGCCATATTCGAGACAGGGACGAATTTGAGCCTTATACAGCATAAGGAGTTGACTGGGAGTATAACAGCGTCTAGACCTAAATAGGAGACCAAGCTTGCGCGCTGCAGCTTTAGCAGTGGTTGAGATATGGTCATTCCATGAAAGGTCAGACCCTAGAGTTACGCCTAGCATTGAGATTTTATCCCTGAATTCTAGTGAGTTTGAGTCGAATGATATGTTTGGGAGGTTTCTGTCGACGCGCCTAGAAATTAGGCAACACTGAGTTTTCCCTGCATTGAAGTTAACTAAGTTTTGGGATCCCCAGTTTTTAAGTTTGCATAAGTCTAAATTAATTGAAGAGGCAATGTCTGCACGGTTTTTATGCGATGCAGGGGCGTTATGTAGGGTGCTGTCATCTGCGTAACAATGTACCGGATTGGAAGGCAAGTTTAGAAGGTCGTTGATATAGATAAGAAAAAGCGTAGGGGAGATAACCGATCCCTGAGGAACTCCAGCATTGGTGTGGAAGGGGAAGAGGATATTCCATCGATGACAACCTTAATACTACGGTCTGAAAGAAAACTTTCGAGCAACTTACAGAGTTTCGGTCCAAGGCCGACGGAGGTCAATTTGGCAAGAAGATTTTTGTGCCAGACCATATCGAAGGCTTTTGAAATGTCTAAAGCTACCGCGAGGGTCTCATTCCCGGCCTCCAAGGTTTTGTTCCAGATATGAGTTACATATGCTAGGATGTCACCTGTCGACCGGGATTGCCTGAAGCCGTATTGCCTATCGTGGATAAATTTATTTGACTCTAAGTGTCGTAGAACTTGCTCGTTGATGGCCTTTTCCATAATTTTGGATAAGACAGAAGTGATTGCTATGGGTCGATAGTTTTTTATGTTAGAAGAATCGCCTTTTTCTTAATTGGTTGGATTCTGGCTAGTTTCCAGGCTTCCGGAAATATTCCAGAGTTATAGGAGAGATTGTATAATTTGGATAGTATAGGAGCAAGTTCAGGGGCACATTTTTTAATGAGAATGGCAGGGATATCGTCGGGGCCAGCAGAAGAGTTGTTCTTTAGATTCTGGATGATCTTTAGAATTGCTGGTATCCTGAAAACAGTATCTGACATTATATTAGTACTGGGGGGGTATGTGGGTGGTTCAAGCCCTTTGTCGTCCAGGTTTGAGTTGGACGCGAAATATGAGGCAAAAGCTTCGGCTTTGTCGGGGGCGTCAATGGCTATCGAGTTGTCGGAGAGATTGAGAGGTGGAAATGATGAGTTTGTAAAATTTCTTTTTACATACTTATCAAGGGACCAGAATTGGTTTGAATTGCTGGGGCAAGCTGCTAGCCTGTCAGCTTTTTCTGAATGAAGGACTTCATCGCATTATCGATTGTTTTTTTACAGTGGGCGCGGGCTTTAGTGAGGAGAACGCGATTATCCTCTGATGGTGTCGAAGACCAATTATAGAAAGCATGATTTTTTTGTTTAACTGCTTCGGAGCAAGACTTATTGAACCAGGGCTTGGAGTCCTGTTTTCCAATTACCCGTTTGAAAGGGACATATAACTCAATGCCCATTTGAATCACTTCAGAGAATGCAGAGGCACATTCGGTGGCATTTTTGTTTCTGAAGCAGTAATCATTCCATGGGAAAGAGCTGAAGAAGTTACGCATTTCATCCCAGTTGGCTTTAAGAAAAAGCCTTATTTAGTTGTTTTTACACAGATATACGGGACCTACTTTTAAAGCCGGTTCCGGACGGCTAATTTGGAGAGGTTACTAGGCAGTTATACTCTTGGTAGGTTGCCATTACTTTCCAAGAGGAGGCGACTGCAAATATCTATCTGCCGAGACTCGGTCTCGAACTAGCGATCTTCGAGTCAGTGATCCAACACTCTAACCACTGACCCACAGTTACCCTCTAAGGCGACGATATTCATTCTCAAAAGTATAATATGCTTTAACAGCTACATAGGTATCTAATATATTTTCTTCTCTATGGAATTATATTTTAAAGTGATCAGTGGTGTATATAATACTTATAATATATTTTTGAGATAAGATTATCACTGACCCTCATATCCCCCTCTTTCTATTCTTCTATTATTATCAGTATTAGAGACTTCTAAGCAAATTAAATGGAATGTATTCAACCACTCAATACTATAAAAACAAGTTGGTGGCTGAAAAATTTGCTAGGAGCAAAGAGTTTCTGAAATCTAGACTATCGCCAATTCAAGAACTAATTTTTCTTAATTTAAACGGATCATTTGGGGACAGTTGCTTTCAAATTCCAAGAGACGATTCGCGAAAGCAAAAAACAACAAAATTAATCAGTCAAAAAGTATAAAAATAGAATATAATTAGAATAGAAAATATGAATTCTGGTATGATTCGCATTCTGGCGACTAGCAATGACAATATGACTATCGATATATTTGCGACTTCAAAGGGTTAAAATTAAGTATAATTTTTCCAAAAATTATACCACAATAATAATTAATGATAAGTAAATATATTTTTAATATACTGTATTTATTTATTAATCGAATATACGTCACCCTATTGTTAATAATTAGGAAATTAATCAAGAAAAGGGTGTGTAGTTTCACAGTGAATGAAATAAAACTCAAAAAGGTTTATACAAACTCAATATATTCCGGATTATTAGTCCATCATCAGGAGTTTACAGGTTAAAAACTGAGTTTTCACTCAAACTCAAACTGAGCTTTTAACCTGTAAACTCCTGATGATGGACTAATAATCCAAAATATATTGAGTTTGTATAAACCTCTTTGAGTTTTATTTCATTCACTGTGAAACTACACAGCCTTTACTTTATTAATTAATATCATGTTTCACCTAAAACCTACACCACTTTCTCTAAGAAAAATTAATAATTAGGCTTAGGCCTTTTTGTTCTGTGGATACTGAAGATTCTGTTGACCGTAAGAAATTTCGCCTGATGTGTGAGACTTTTTGCCGCTCTGAGTAAGCAGAACGTTGCTCGTGGTGCACCAAATTTGAGGTTGTCTTCACGTAATATTCTGAATGCCTGAACCGTTTAAACTTATATATTTTTAATATCTTTATAAATGAGCTTCTAGCCCATATATGTACTAAACAAATAAATAAATCTTAGTCAGCTTCTGCTTGTAGTGCCGGCAATGACTACATGCGACGCATTTCTTATATCCCTCCTTAGTTTTCAGCAATAAATTAAAGTATTATATATATATGCAGCAATAGAATGAGGTTAAGATACTTAACCGCAGTGATCGAGAGAGTCAGATCACACAAAATGCGCTACATGTTACCATATCGTCGCTTTAGAGCGTAAACCTGCTAACTCACAACAAGGAAATTTTACAGGGAAGAGAAAAACAAACAAAATTTAATAATGTTGTTATGGAAAGAAACTATTTTTCACATTTTTTCTACAACTTACGATCGTAATTTTAAGTAGATGTTTTACTTGGACGATCCTGCATCTCTTTTGCTTTCGAACGGTATTAATATGTCATGTATGATAAAAAATGGATTTAGCAGGTTTACACTCTAAGGCGACGATATGTAACTTCAATCCTTTGAAAACGACAAGGCTATTAGTAGATCTGAAATATAGATATCTATTGTGACGGATAAGTTACTTTACAAAAATAGCATCTCACCACTACAAAGAGGCAATTTATAAAATTTCAACAAATTATGATCAAGATGGCGCTAGCAATTTTTAATGAAATTAAAGACTTCATTTAATTTAAAAGGCTGTAATAAAGTGAATTCTAAAATTTGAGAAATATTGAGTGATGTTTGTCAGGAGAACGTTAACCATTAAGAAAATGATTTCGCTTAATTTGAAATATCGTAAAAAAGTAAATTCTAAAATTTGAAGAAATTCTGGTGATATTTGCCATTTTTAGTTTAAGGGGTAAATTCTAAAGCTCAGAAAAATCGGGGTTGACTTCTAATTAATTTAACATGGATTTTGGCAATAAGCCATTCTAATATAAAAATTCAAATTTTAATCAAATTAATCACAAAAATAAAAGCTTCAAAATCTTCATTACTAATATTTCTGGATGTTGTCGCGCGGACGGTCAGAACAGAACTGATCCAAATGGCCAGTGTTCTTTCCTTTTATGAAAGGAATAGAAGGAATGGAGAGGATAAATTTTATGATTTTAAAAATTTTCAAAAATGCTAATCTAGCAAACAAATTTGATTTCAAATCCAAAAAGCAAGTTTGTCTCCAAACAACTCCTTAGATATGGAGAAGCTTGAGCCTTAAGAAGTAACCTTTTTATAATTATAATTAAATGGTTATTTTTCCCAACAAACGGTTTAAACTAGAAAGCTAATATTTGACGCAGGGGTGAAGATTATTAGGACAAACATGTTTACCAAGTTTTCGTATGTAAACTACAATAGTTCGAGGGCTACCTAATACTCCCATTAGACCTTTCAAATCAAATCTGATGATTTGTGAATGCAAGCAACACGGCTCTAAAAATGTAACATAGCTCTATAGACGATAAAAATGTTTTTTATAACTTCGATAATTCTTTGATATCCAGTGCCAAGATTTTCGACAAATAATAATAAGTATATTTTAAAAAAGATTATTTTTCCAGTATTTTAATAAATCCAGGTGAATTTTAAATCATTCCGAAATTACAAAAAATCACATGAGACAGAAATTTTGAATTCATATAATACATAAGATTAAACACGGATAACGGGCGTTTCTCCAAACGATAATCACATTGGTGACCAAACATTTCTAAGTCATATTGCAAACTCGAAATAAAAAAATAATATTACGAGAATTATAATTTTCGAATCTTGAAAAAGATCGACGATTGATATTATCAAAATCATCTTTCGCAGATGTTTTGAGAAAATTCTGAGGGGCGTCTAAGATCACGATATATGGAAAAATTTCATCATGTGATTGATTAAAGCTATAATTCAAGAGTAGCAATAAGTCACTGGATCGGATATGTAAATGAACTAACAGACGGAAATATTTAAAAAAGTAACATTTACTATATACTAATTATTTCACACAAAAATATTTTTCCATATTCATCTGCATTCTCTTTTCTCTTTTCATTCTTCCCAGACGATGGCTACCTTATCGATGTTAACAACGGAAGTGCTCGTGTTCTTCTCTATGTTCCAAAAAGCATTTCCTCCTTGTTCGAGAAATCCTGTTTTGCATTTACATTTGATTTAGAATTCTCGTTATCCATTCAGTGTCTTTAATGCCAAACTACACAAGAAACTCTCTTTGATATATATATTCACTTAATATATTAATTAGAAAAATATTTAAAAATTCATTATTTCTTAGACAGAAATATATAAATTCAGATATTATTATTACTTAATATCTGACAAAAATTACCTGCATTCGAATCGTCATCAAATGTAGGAAACTCATGATACAAAAGAAACAATCAGTAAGTAAAATTTCAAGGTAGGTTTCTCAAAATAAAACAAATATATATTTTGAGTTTTTATCGCGATATATATAAATTTCTCAATGTTAACTCCTGATGATGGGCCCAAAACCCTACCTTGAAATTTTTCTTACTGATTATTTAAAAATATTTTAGCTTGAACCGACACCTAGCTCTTTAAAAATTACACAAGAAATTAAATAAAACTTAAATGAAGTTAATGAGAATATATTTCAACATCAATTAAAAATAACTGACTGTATCATATCCGACTATTGGAGAATATTGATTTTGAAATGAAATATTTATCATCATCACCACTAAAATTTGAAAACTTCCTATAGATCGTATTACTAATATGCATAATAATAATATTCCATTTCACTTCTCTCTTCATTACTAACTAACTAAAATCAGAATGAATGATAGTTGTGATTCGTGGATTTTAGTCCCCGAATTTTTTTTTTCAAATCCAAAAGAAAAAATAAAAGTTATTTTTTTCTATAAAAATATATTATTTAAAAAGAGATTGTTTTAAATTTTATCTATATTAACCTTTTCTCATTTATACAAAAGCAGGTTACGGTGTAAATAATAAGTAAGAACTCCTTATAAAAATTTGGGAAATTATGTTCAAAATTTTAAAACAGGCGGGAATAAAATTTAGGGAGATAAGACTAATTTACAATCTATTCCAAAACCAGATGGCAATAATATTGGAGATGAACAAAGAGAAGTCAAAATAAAAAAAGGTGTAAGACAAGGATGTGTGCTCTCACCCATGATTTTAACTTATACATAGAAGAAGCGATAAACGAATTCAAAGACAAAATTGATACAGATATCAAAATCTAAGGACAAAAGCTCGCTATGCTAAGATTTGCCGATGACATTGTCCTTCTAGGAAGCAACAAAAAAGAATTAGAGGACGCTCTGAATGGAATTAACCAAAGCCTTATAAAAGAAATCAAAATTAAAATAAACAAGAATAAAACTAAGGTCCTAGTTTGTACAAAGAAAGAACAAACGAGACAGGAATGCATCAAAATTAACTAAGAAAACCTAGAAGGAGTTAAGGAATTCCGCTATCTAGGAAGTAAAATCACGTGGGATGGGAGGAGCGAAATCGAAATTAAATCAAGAATTGCCCAAGCAAAAATGGAGTTTAATTCAAAACAAAAACTGCTATGCTCCTCCTCAATCCGCTTAGAAAACAGGAAGGTGCTATTGAAGACATATGTATGGAACATAGCCATGTACGGGTGTAAAACCTGGACAATTGGAGTAGCGGAGAGAAAAAGATTGGAAGATTTTGAAATGTGGTGCTACAGAAGAATGATGAATATCAAATGGATGGATAAAATTACAAATGAAGAAGTTCTTGGAAGAATCGAAGAAAGAGGAACCTTGTGGAAGAGTCTGAAGAAGAGAAGAGGTCAGATGATGGGGCACACTCTGAGACATGGGGGACTGCTTAGGGATATCTTGGAGGGGGGGGGGAGAAAAGGGGAAGGCCCAGATTAAAATATTTCGACCAAATAATTGGAGATATGGGATGCGAGAAATTTAGAGAGGTCAAACAGCTGACGGGGGACAGAGCCCAGTGGAGACGGGTGGTTGCGTCAAACCAGTCTTAGAACTGTGTACTCAATGACAATGATGATAAAAATTTAACTTTTAAGAGGTCTGTGAGATTTTTTTTTCAAAATATTCTCTATGAAAACAATCTTCAACAATATCCCTGGGCGTAATATCTCCTGGTAAAATTTAAGCTGCTTAGAACTTTTCTATGCTTGAGATTTGGAAGATACTATTTATTCTAAATTTCCCCTATTCCATTCTTCTCTTAAAATAGTCTTGTTGATTTTAAATTTCGAATTTTTGAGGTACGATACCTTTTTCTTATGAATCAAATTTTTGAAACTCTGTCAAGAAGTAACAACGTTGAGCTGCACTTTTGCGTTTACTTTTTTGAAATGAGAATGAAATTAGCTCTGATCCAGTAGCACTATCTTTAAATATTTCGATACTAACTTATTTCTCTAGTTTACAAATTAATCATTAAAGCGTTTCTGATCTTTCGCTTTTTTATAAATGTTATCATGACATGGGGTCAGGACATAATAAATTTTAAATTTTCGCCAAAGTGTATTTTTCATGAGAACGCGGTTCCCAAACATCAAAACTCATTTCACCATCACCATCAATTGTAGATTTCATGGCCGATTTAATTATCAGATGGTGAAAAAATTATTTTATTTCAACGATTTCTAATCTTAATTAATTCATCAAAATAAAAAAAACATAAAAAATAAAATTTTAATATCAACCTGAACAGATGCATTCTAATTAAAAAGCACACATATTTTGTGCAGTTGGCCAATAAATATAAATAAAACAATACATCTGGTAAAAAATTTCTCTCTTTGATTTGTGTCTGATTTATATTTGCTATATTTCTACTTCGTCAGAAGATTAATATCAGAGAAAACTATTAATAAATAATTTAATTTAAAAATAAACTTCACTCATTCTTAAATATATATTACCCATCCTGAAGAATTGTGTAATTTTTCTATAAATATTATTCACTTTTTTTAATTTTACTTTCCTCGAATAGTTATTTATTACATTAGTTTTTCATTTGCTTTGAGATAATATGCTTTTTATACAATTCAGAAAGTACTCTTCTTCCTGCAAAGAGTTCAGAGTTCAAATTCTCCAACTCACGATACAACTCTCCCTCACTCACGTATACATTCCCATAAAACATCCATCCACTCAGGAGGAAGACATCCTACGCACACTTCCGATAGTGTTACTAGATACAACAAGAACCCATTTAGGATTGTTTATTTATTTTATTTTCATTTGTTAATCCAGCTATAGTGTTAAAGAATTTTTCGATAAATGGACGTAGATAAAATACATACTTATCATTATATGTATATCATTGGACAAATAATAATAAAACTGTAGTAAGTCAAAAAATGTAGTAAGTAGTTATATAATACTAAAATAACCTAAAGTATTCAAATGTCATAAGGGTGCCAGTTAGAGCATAATAAATGCTTAAAAATTCTAACATCCTTCTAAATTGCAAGTTCAAATTTTTTGATTAACTTGTACCCTACTAGTGCTAATATTGATTAGATTAGCATTGGCAGTTCTATTACCATTTGCAACCACCTACTTATGCGAAATGGAATTTTCAGTGATGAACACATCAGTCTCTAAAATGCAATATAGCAGTATTTCTCAACTTTTTGTACCCTAGAGCACTTATATTGATTTCTGAGAAACCCTCTGACACTAAAATACCATATGAGATATTTAATTTTTCGTCAAAATATCAACTTCATGCTACTTTTATAGCTTCCAAATATAACATACCGCCGCCGATGACGGTGTTGCAACATTGTAAAAATTTGCTTGATTTTGGGGAAATTGGGTACAAAAAATGTGCATTTTAAATTACATTATCAAACATTTTTAATTTCATGAATAATATTATTATTAATTTTTTTTGGAAATGTCAATGGGATACTCATATGCCCCTTTCGGATCAGACAGGTTTTTTTTTACATATTCAATGTATACTCATAAATAATATTCTCATCTATTTGAAAAGCAATATTATTTCAAACGTCATTAATAACAAAATAATAATAAAACAATTTAAATGGTGTTTTCATTTTGTTACTAATGTTACGTAATCGCTGTATTATAATAAAGTTAAGGAACTTTAGAGCAACAAAAATGGGATCACTGAGACAATAATAATGTTAGTCACCGCATTCTTAAGTATCAATAGTTTTATTTGACTATAAGGTAATACTTAGACTCTAAATTTAGTATTTTTTTTCTTTACATGACAAATTTTTTGAGGGGTGATACTACTAACTACTATTTTTGTTTTTCTATTTTTTCTTTTATTGACCTCTAGGCGGCTACATCTTTTCCTTGTTAGAGATATTACTTATGAGTTAGAAATTTTATTTATCTCAAGTCTCCCCCCCCCCCCCCGAGCTTAACGACCTCTAAAATTACACAGCCAACTTGCAATTAACGCTCAGTGATCATTAAATTCTTCAATCTTGTATTATAATATATGGACTTGAGAATGGAGTGATTCACTAGTTGTTCACATTTGTCAATTAATGTAATATAATTTTAAGTTTGTAAATAGAAATTTGTTAAAAAAAACACTTCTATTTTCAATCTTCTATCTAACATTATTTCATTTAAATTCTTTCTAAAAGTAATTAATCAAATATAACTGTGATAAGTGTATAGTTTAAAATATGGACTCTCATATGGTGCGTCAACATTGTGATTCTTTATTCAGGAATCTCTCGATTAGTGCGGTTAATAAAGCCTTACAGTACACCGCATGAATCAAAACAGCGGTAATCAAACTAAATAACAATGGGAATACATATTTACATATAATGAATCCTGAAAAATATCAACAGTATAAACATTTTTTCTCTCTCTCTCAAAACGTAGCTATTTTACCTTACATGGACTTTAAATCATTGAGGAATATTTACGTAGGAATTTAAAAATTTATTTTAGTATTATAATTAAAATATATTTATTTTTAATATTAGCATAATTATATAAATAAATTAATTAATTGTAGTGTTCTAATCGTGTAAACTACAATAACTAGATTCATTTGACAACGCTTCAGAGGGTTTGTAAAAATTATTCATATAGATTAGAAAAAGTAAATATATGAAAAATACTCTACTATTTGAAGAAAAGGAAGAGGATGAGATATTTCTTCAATAAATTTAATACTAAATATTAAGTCTAGAAAGAATTTAATTTTAAGGACAGAATCTAAGATATTAATTGAAATATTATTAAATTGCGATATCAGAGGGGATTCATCCCCCCAGGAGTCGAACCTGAGAACCAACTTGCTTTCCGGGCAGCTGGCTCACACCCTCGAGACAAAAAACTCCCTCTGAATCGCAATATTTGATGTAAGCATAGAAATCTTTCACTCCATTAATATATAACGGAAATTAAAAAATTTAGCTTAAAATGAAAAAAAGTTTTTCATTCAAGTCCTGCTATTTTAATATAAAAGTAAAGATTTGAGCATCTTATTTTTTGAAAAGAGTTGGAATGTTTTTCAAAAATGAGCTCGGAGTTCAGATTATCAAATCAATTTTAAACTAGAAAGAATTTAATTTTAAGGTCAAAATCTAAGATATTAATAGAAATATTATTAAATTGCGATATCAGAGGGGATTCATCCCCCCAGGAGTCGAACATGAGAACCAACTTGCTTTCCGGGCAGCTGGCTCACACCCTCGAGACAAAATTTAGCAATTTAATAATATTTCTATTAATATCTTAGATTCTGTCCTTAAAATTAAATTCTTTCTAGTTTAAAATTGATTTGATAATCTGAACCCGAGCTCATTTTTGAAAAACATTCCAACTCTTTTCAAAAATAAGATGCTCAAATCTTTACTTTTATATCTAAATATTAAGGTTTGAAAGAAAGCATTTAAACTAATATTACAAAATCTATAGAAATAAATCAATTAAAATCTAAACAAAGAGTAACAAACAATATAACTTCTAAAACAATTAGTATAATTAATAGTATTTGTTGTAGTGTGAGAGATGCTTTTTAAACACTCCCTCTTGTCTAAGAACTTTCAAAGTAACATAATTATTAATGTTTAACAACATTTAAAGGTGAAAAAGACAGGTTTAATAACATCGTATTTTCTCAGTATTAATTACAAGTAAAAGAAAGAGCTCGTCATAATTCCCAGTTGACAATTTCTGAGTGTTTCCATCTTCTCTCATAGCAATCATTCATTATAAAAAAAGATGTCCATTTGACCATGGACAGGCCAAGGGAATAGTCGTCACCCTGGATTAAAACATAATTGAATCTTTCTCAACCCCGTCATTCTTTTTTTATTCTCGTAACTTTTGCATTTCGCATATGATTAAAAAATGAAATAACAAATATATTTCACAAAAAAGTTCAATACCTAATGCAGTTCTTTTGTGTAAAGTATAAAAGAAATAATAAACAATTGATTCAAAAGAATATATTTTTCTTAAATGCACATTTATAGTAGTTAATTTGACTACCATTCTAATTATGTTTCTATTTGTAAATTGAAGAAAAATAAAATTACGGGACCGGGCTTGTCGAAATAGAGTTTAAATCACGCACAATCTATTTACAAATATAACTACTTTATAAGGGGCTTAATAACTGACTACTAGACATAATTATTTACACAATCCTCACACACACTCAAACACAAAACTAGATTGGTAGTGATCCACATGGATGTATGAGTATGAAGGTCGTGAAACAACTTAAGCTTTTGGACACCAGGAAAAAAGTGAAACCACTTTATGACTACCGCCTTGATACAAAGCATAGAATGTTGAAAAAACAATTAAAAATTTAATAATCATTTACATATTTTTAATTAATAAAAAAAAAATAATGGGGGGTCAGATAGGCTAGGCGGTAGCATGGCAGCGAGCTAACCAGAGGATCCGGATTCGAATCCGACTCGAGGCATCCAGCTAAAATCTGACCCCGGGGGTAGAGACAAATTTAAAAAAAATATAACTAGTATCGTAATTAGGCTTATGGCTAAACAAATAAAAATTGTTATTGATTGAACCTCTTTGAGAAATGTCAAGATTAGCAGATATTCTAGAGCTCTGTGCTATAAGACCTGCCAAAACTATGTGGCATGAAGGATGGCATTTTTGGCTCATTCTATCACTCAATTCAATCTCTTAACAGGGGCGTAGCCACGGGGGAGGGGGTCAGAACCTCCCCCAAGGGCAGGTCTCATGGGATGAACTTTTCTTATGGCAAACTATCCGTAATTAAATATATTTCATATGTTTAATCAAGAATTATGTTCTTTTTTAATTTCTTAAAGTACCTATTTGTTTTAATAAAGAAAATTCCCACTAAATGTTTTGCTTTGTGGACTGACCCGCCCATGAAAATTTTCTAGCTACGCCACTGTCTCTTACATTAGAATTTTGAGCATAATAGATAAGTATCCAAAGGGATCAAATTAACTAATTGCTAGAAGAAATAATTAAATAATTTAAAAATGTTATTTTCTTAAAATCGCCATTTTAAGTAAAAAAAATTCTAGCTGCTTTACAGCTTTTGGGGGTTTAAAATATTTTATTTGAAAATTCATCCATAGCCTCGGGAGTAGCTATATTAAATGTCAACAAAATGTTCTTTTGAATTCTTGTTTTTGTAGATTTTTTCACGTTTAAGTTTTATACTGCTAGTCTTTTTATTTGAAATATGCGATTTTCTATCATACAAGACTCCTTTATTGTCAATTTAGAAACAAATCGAGCAAACACATTCGACGATTAGTTTATTTATATGACTTGAAGTGATTGTGGTAACCCGTCCAGCTTCTATCCTTCTTTATCTATGGTCTTTAAAGTCTTCAATTCTTCATTACTTGTATCCAAAATTCCAACATCTCCGATTCACGTTATAAATTTTAAATCTGGTGAATCAAAGATTTTAATTTTCAATAAACTGCTTTCAGAAACAATTAAATGCAGCTGGTGGCAATGATTAAAAAATCATATCTTCTCTCATTATTTATTATTATTTTTTACAAGAAAACTTAATTCATAGACACATCTTATAAAATCGGGAATCGGACTAAAAATCTATCCGTAAGTATTTTTTGTTTTGTTACTAGATATACATATAATAAAAAATTTTAACATGGAAAGTAAAAACAAATGTTACTACCAATTTTCCAATTTCCACTTGACTTCAAATGAACCTCAAGCAAAACTAAAGAAATTATTATTTACCAAAGAGAAAATGTTCTCTTTCAGTTATTGCAATTGAAATGGGAAAATCCATTCCCTAAATGGATATAAAGAATTTTAAAGATTCATCAATCAAATGAGACTGGGATGTCCGGAAGTGTAGGCGTTTCTGCTTTCCATGGTAGTAACTCGAAATCAAGCCTCATGCTCATTTTTTATTAAGACCAATAGCTAGAAAAACTCTAAGAGAAGAAATTTGAAATAGGGATCCCCGGTATATTTTCTACATTTGCACGTATACATGGTCAGAAGGCCCAAGAACCAACGACTTTCAAGATTAGTAAGATTTGTACCTAAGTTTATTAGTAATGAAGCTATTGAAGCTTTTATTTTTGTGATTAATTTGATTAAAATTTGAATTTTTAGTGAAATCACACATAATGAATTATAATTATTTATTGAACAAGAACAAATAATACAAATACGACGTTTCGATCGACTTATTCTGCGATCGTTCTTAAGTAGAGGACCCCACCGATTTTAGGCTAATAGTTAATTATTTATGTGTGATTTCACTAAAAATCCAAATTTTAATTAGTAAGATGATGCCTTATCAGGAAAGATACAGATTTCTTAAAGTGTGAAGTGCGAAAAAATGTAAAGGGCCACATCAGATTAGATGAAAAATAAACTACATTTAATTAAAAATAGGCATGTTCTGGAAAATGATTTATTATTTGAATGATATTTCATTTAAAATTTATTTAAATAAAATAAATAAAAAATAAGCTGACGTGTTCTGATGTGGCCAACCACTTGACTTTACCATACAAACTGGCCCATCACTTATATTTAGTATTTAATAAAATTATTTATAATCATGTAGGGGAGGGGTTAGTTTTTGCATTTTAGACTCCTGGGGGCCCACTGGTTATGTATACAAAATTTGGTTGAGTTTGTTACAAGAGCCTATATTTTCATTTTTTGATCCCCCCCCCCCATTTTGGTTAGTTTTTACATTTTTAGATTACTGTGGGCCCACTGATTATGTATACTAAATTTGGCTGAGTTTGGTAAATGGCCAAGATTTTTATTTTTTGACCCTACACCCCCCTTAATTTTGGGTCGATATGCACCAAAATCTAATCAGCTCTTAATCTCAATGAACCAAAACTACGTATGAAATTTGGTTTCGATATTCACACTAGTTTTTGAGCTAGCTCGTCCACAAAAATTTGGTAACGCACAGACTAACTAACTAACTAACTAACCAGACAGACTAACAGACATTTTGACAAAACAATTATTATCTCGAAAAATATAATTTTTTCGATGTTCACTTATCAGAGCTTTTTTTATAGAGCGAAATATCATGGTTTCGCTCAATTTTTTTAATCAAAATAGTTTCAGTCGTTTTTGAGATATTTCGAAAAAAAGAAGGAAAAAACCACTTTTTTCATGCACGATTACAATACTTGACCATACCCTGTATGGTAAAGTAAAAAATTGTAAACGAATTAAAGTATAGTTAAATTAAAAATAAAATAAGCAAGAGAGTTAACTAAAGTAAATAATTATTTAATGATATAAGAAATATCGATTGGCTTTTTTATGAACAGTACTTTATTGTTAAGACTTTCAAGATTTAATTTTCTTTAAGAATATCAAACTTCATATGAGAGGTAATCACTCGGCATACTGATTTGTCCCTAATACTCGTCATCAGATTCTAAACCCAAATTTAATTATTTTACCTCTCGGTGACCAACATCCCCTAGTTTCCCATTCATTATCTGGACAAAATATTTTATTCTAAGTTTTCATCTTGCCTAACTCACCTTTTAAAATATCCCTCAGAAATTGTTGCCCGAAGGAGTGTCTAATTATTTATCGGAGTTCCTCTCTTCTCCAATTTTGTCCTCAATGTCTGTTGTCTAAACTTATCTAGAATTTCTTCACTAGTAATTCTCCTTATCTTAGCATCACACAACTCTTCTTCCTTGCATCTTCTATCGTCCAAGTTTCACACCCATAAATGGATTGTACACTCAGACAGACTTTTCGTTTTATGAAAATAAATTAAATTTGAAAGTAAATTTTCTAAGAAAGGTAATTTTTGGATCTTTTATCCGTACAAAACTTTATTGAGCAATTCAAAAAGAGAATTTTAATAGGATCAGTGATAATGTAGGGCATTTTGGATAACACTTATTTAAACCGAACAAGAACATTCAATAGTAAACAGAATAAGTAGAATACAAAATGCCAAGTTACTTTTCAATATAAATATTTTTCAAAGTACGTCTCCGTTTTTATGTATCTGCCTTTACAGCAAAGAGAAAATAAAGCTTTTCTAATTGAAAGAATTTAAAGATTTTTCACTTTTTAAACTAACCAATGGCTTAAAAGTTAATTTCTCTGTAATAAAATTAGGTTTCACACAAATCCAAGTTCGATTCGAGCGGGCGTTTACTGCCAGACTACCCTTTCCAGGAAGCAAATCGAGCCATTTTTGACCCTTTTGTAACTTCGCACTAGAAGCCGATACATGATTGGATTTATTTTCTTCGATACTGGTCCATAGGCACCAATTGCCAAATTTGATATTTCTATTGCTTATTCTCGTCCAAGTTACAAGAAGCCAAAGATAGGGTTTTTCGTCACTCACTAACTCACTAACTTACTCATCAAAATTCTAGAGTACTTCATCACTTGTATTTTTAGTCGCAATCTCATAAAGTTTGCGATTTTTTGTTGGAGCACATTGATAGCCTTCTTGAGCCGCGGGTAGACTATATCGTATAAGTGGCTGCCTCTGCTGCCTGTACAATATACTGTAGGTATATCTTGTGGATTTTCGCATTCCCAAATACGGCTATTTTGTTTGTTTACGAAGCCACCACTTAAGGGACCTAAGTTGACCAGGCTTAACGCCAATTATTTTTTTGAAAAGGGAGTTTTATAGTAATAAGCCAGAGAGTAATGAGCAAATCAAAGCCAAAATTTCAGACGATATTATCGATATACAAGTTAAAACATGCAAAAACCTAATGTAAAATGTGGTCAAAAGTGAGCTCATCTCCACGGCTAGCAGAAGATGATAAACTATTGCATTTATAACAAATAATAAATTTAACAATTATTTGATTTTTAAAACAGTTATTCAAAAATAAAAATGACCGATTATTGTATGGAAATCATTTATTAAGATTCAAATAATAATTCTTATTCTATTAACTTCAAGGGTTATTTGTCACACTAATTTAAATTTCGATAAATAATTTTTATTTATTCTTAAAGACAGATGCTGTCATTATTGGTTAACCAAATTCAGCAGTAGGTACTAAAAAATGAAACATCAATAAGCTTCGTTAAGTATTTAAAACAATTTTTACATATTAGTAATAATTATAGCCTTAGTTTTTGAAAATTGTCAATAAAAAATCTCATTCTTCATTGTTTTTAATAAATTTTATACTTATACATTATACATAGATATTCTTACATTGATTTTATATTAATATAATAATAAATTATAAATCATTCATTATGTAGGGCGCCCGGGAGACAGGCAAAGACTGGCTTTAAATTCATGCAATTTTTTTTTACTTTATTTATTCATTGTTTATAAAAATGTCTTAAACGTGAAGAAAAATAATTTGCAATCATAATTGTTTATCTGTCAATGTGTCTGGATTTGAATAAACATAATAACTCAAGAACAGAAAGCTGTAGATAGTTTGTTCTGGTGCCAAAATGTTTGTATTTTCATTGGGGAGAATTGATTAGCTTCCTAACTTTAGAAACTGTGGTTCAAAAATGCAGAAAATAACATTTTTTTCTCAAGATAATTAAGGTAGTTCTTTTGCGACAATCCACACAAAAAGTTTTAGCCTCGTAACCACTCTATACATATGAACGGTGCTAAAATTTTAGGTTATGTTTTTTAATGTGACTGTACTTCTCACACAAATTTATCCTCTTTATGAATGGATCGTTTCCAAGCCATTGATCTTATATCCCCTCCACTTAAACTAATCGCCCAAATATGTTTTTTTTTTTGTTTTGTTTTTTATCAAAACTACGAAGTAAATAATTTCATTTTTTTTAAGTTACTCCGAATATATTATTCTAACAAATATTAGTTTTTCATCAAGATGGTGAAAGTCCTTCAATGAAAAAAAATAAAATAATTGTCATTTTCCCACCCTTTCCCAATCTACGATATGTAAAAAATTTCATTTTTAATTGCAATTATTTCATGTTTGGTATGGTAAATCGTCTTCAAATTTTAACAGTGTGTTTATTACGCTTTTAAAGACTTATATTCCAAGTTTCGAAGACTTCTTGAATTTTTGCATTTGTGAAAGAACTACCTTAAAACAAAAAATAAATTTCTAATAGTTTAATAAATTTTAGTTTGTTACTAAGGCTGCTCCAACAGTTTTGAAAAAGTTTTAGCTTTTTCTTCATTTTCTCATTTTATTCCATCAATTTCAAAAGGACAAGGATTCTCGATTATGAGACGAATTATACCTAAATAAAAATTAAAGAGTCTCTGTATAAATTAAAAAATTTAGATGACTGTGTTTGTTACTTTAAAATAAACTCTGAAAATGTTCATTTTGGATAGTGTGTATGTCTGTGTAAATCTAGAGGTATGAGCGTTGAGAGGGGTATTTTAAAGGTGTACCTATGTATGTATGTATTCAACTTTTAAGGAGATAGGTTGGTTCAAGGTGAATTTTTTTTAATAATAAGAAATTAAGTAAAATGACGAGGTAGGTTTCACATAAAATAAAACAAAAATGAGTTTTTATCTCGATATATTTCGGGTTATGAACCCATCATCAGGACTTAGAAACTATCGAGATAAAAACTCATTTTTGTGTTATTTTATGTGAAACCTACCTAGTAATTTTATGTAATTTCTTATTATATATCGTCGCCTTAGAGTGTAAGCCAGATAACTCACAACAAGGAAATTTTACAGGACAGAGAAAAAACAAACAAAATTGTAAAAATATAAGAACAAAATATTGTTGTTGTGGAAAGAAACTATTTGTCACATTTTTTTCTACAACAAGGATCGTAATTTTAAGTAGGAATTTACTTGGACGATGCTGCATCTCTTTTTCTTTCGAACTGTATTAATATGTCATATATGGTAAAAATTGATTTAGCAGATTTACACTCTAAGGCGACGATATGTAATTGTAATATAGATAATGGACATACTTAATAAGTTTTTTGAATCACTGATGTTGTAGTGAGAAATTTGGATCATTGAGAATATAATTATAAAATGAGAAATTAATTATTTATATAATTTATTATTATATTAACTAGATTCATATGAATGATCATCTATGATGCTTAAGTGTAAAATCTATGCAAACATAATATGAAGAATGACATTTTTTTATTGACAACGTCCAAAAATTAAAACGATATTGTACTTATTAATATAATTCGTTTTTAAAGAATATTTCATTATTTTATTAGTACTGAAGATGAACAATGAGCTATTAGCGAAAATGTATAGTGAATTATAGAAACATAATTTTATTATATAAAAATAGTTTATCGAGATTTATTTCAATTGTGTGATAAATATTCCTCAATGTTTAAAAGATATATATTACATAGTCCCTCAAGTTTTGAAAGAATTTTTAAAACAATTCATTCATCTTCATGAGTTTGATTATTTAAGATCCTCTTGATAAACTGTTACTCACGTTTCAACAAGAATGCTTAATCCAATTTCTCTGTGCTGAGTGATAAAATCTAATTTAAATAGGTACTTAAAGAACGGCACCAAGATGATAATCAATTGCTTAAGTTTCTAATTGAAGCTTTTTGAGGTCCAGAAATTCATTCTGATTTTTTTTTTCTAAAAATTTAAGTCATTAAATATTATATTTACTCATTTTACACCATGAACAAAATAAATGTAAAATAAGCTGACGTGTTCTGATGTGGCCATCCACTTGACTTTACCATACAACCTGGCCCTTAAAATTATTTATAATCATGTAGGGGGGGGGGAGAGTTATTTTTTGGATTTTTATACTTCTGGGGTCCCACTGATTATGTATACAAAATTTGGTTGAGTTTGGTAAATGGCCAAGATTTTCATATTTTGACCCCCCCCCCTATTTTGGGCGGTTAGTTTTTGCATTTTTAGGCTTCTGGGGGTCCACTGATTATGCATACAAAATTTGGTTGAGTTTGCTCAAATGGCCTAGATTTTTAATTTTTAACCCCCCTTCCACCCCTCTTAATTTTGGGTCGATATTCACCAAAATCTAATCAGCTCTTAATCTCAATGGATCAAAACTACGTGTGAAATTTGCTTTTGATATTCAAACTAGTTTTTAAGCTAGCTCGTCCACAAAAATTTGGTAACGCACAGAGTAACGGACCACCAGACAACAGGACAACCTGATAACCAGACAGCCAGACAACCAGACAGACTAATAGACATTTTGACAAAACAATTATTATCTCGAAAAATATAATTTTTTCGATGTTCACTTATTAGAGCTTTTTGTAGAGCGAAATGTTTCAATCAATTTTTTTAATCAAAATACTTTCAGCCGTTTTTGAGATATTTCGAAAAAAAGAAGGAAAAAAAACACTTTTTCCATGCACGATTACAATACTTGACCATACCTGTATGGTAAAGTAAAAATATATATTCAATCTTCATCTAGGGTGCTCTCACAGCCCCCGCAAGGAGTGGGTCCCGGGCCTGGACTCCACAAGAGTCTGGACCCGGCCGTGATATTTTTATTTTATTATTCCACTTCGTAAAAACACATACTTATTTCATAATAAGGTCCCCGGTTCCGAATTTGGGCCCCGGGCCCGAAATTTCATGCGGGGGCTATGAATGCTATTCTTACAAGTAAATTCGGGTTTTCCTATTCGGTAGCTGCCGTAAGACTGTGGAACAGGGTCCCAAAATCTGTGTCTGAGTCTTTAAATATTTTTAAGATTAAATGTTTGCCTACTGGGTGCTTCTTCAGAAAAAATATAATTTGAAGAAATTAAATTGTCATTTTAATTTTTGCTTTTATGTTGTTAAGTGTTTTTATTTTTGTTCTGTCTTCTTTTTCAATGTTTTAGTTTTTTTCAAATATATACTTTTTTTTACAGGTCCTTGAGGCAAATTGCCTCAGAGAATTATTTTGTAAATAAATAAATACTTTTAGAAGATGATATGAACGTATTGAATAATTTGGAAATTTTAGAGTCTGCTGCACAAAGGAGAGTAACTCCAATTTTTGAAGATTTTGTAAAAAAAACGTTTCAAAATTCAAATCTCTATGTTGTGTTAAAATAGTATTAGGAGAGTATTTTCACTCAAAAATATATCTTCCAGATATGTGTGATTGTTGAAGCAGGCGCGGATCCAGACCTCTGTTTTGGGGGGGGGGGGGGGGCGGTCGCCGGTATATAAGATCTACTTTTGATCTCGGAAGTGTGTCGCGATCTAATTGTCCAAGCGGGGGGGGGGTGGTCAGAGACGCCGCCCCCCCCTCCCCACATAGAACTTTGTTTTCTTCAATTTTAAAATTTAATGTTATAAAAAAAAAAAAAAAAAAAATGTTGATCTCCAATGCTTTGGGGGTTTGGGGGGGGCGGTCGCCCCATCGCCCCTGGATCCGCGCATGTGTTGAAGTTTACCTCTTTCTTGTCAGAAAATGGATGATCTATCTATTTCTACTAGAGAAAAATTTCACAAAAAATACAATATATAGATATATACTATCATAATACTTTTATTTAAAGAAAACTTCACTTGAAATACAGCATGTATATTGACTTTAGAAACAGAAAAATACTTATTTTAATCGTCATATTCCTCCGCTCATTTAGTAACACGAGAACTAACGATCAGAGGTGGAAGTTTTTACAAAATAATACAATTAAGTTAGTCCAAATTCACCCAGAACTTCCTTTTTCCAATAAACCCTTCAACCTCTAAAACTAGATTAGAAAGAGAGTCAAATTACATAGTCACTCAAGCCTTGAAAAAATTTTTAAAATAATCTTTCTTTCAAGTTATTGCGTTTGATTTTGTAAGTTACTTTTGATAATTTGTTACTCACGTTTCAAAAAGAATCTTTAATCCAATTCCTCTGGGTGCTGAGTGATTATCTAATCTAATACATAGCTAAACGACGACACCAAGATGATAATCAATTGCTCAAGTTTTTACGTGAAAATTTTTGAGGTACAGAAATTTATTTTGATTCTTTTTCTAAAAATTTAAGTCAATATATTAAATGTTATATATTTACCCCACCTTTTACATCATGAAAAAAATGTACCTAATAATTTTTTATTTCTAAAAATGTATTTTCAATCTTCACCTAGGGTGCCCTTTACATACAGCTAAATTCGGGTAGGCCTTTTCGGTTACTGTGGTCAGACTATGAAACAGTATCCCGAAATCTGTAGGAGTCAGAGTCTGGGAATATTTTTAAAATGAAATGTTTTGCCTACTTGATGCGTCTTCAGAAAAAAATATGATATGAAATTGTCATTTTACTTTAGCATACAGGGTATGTTCAAGTATTGTAATCGTGCATGAAAAAAGTGGTATTTTTGCTTCTTTTTTTGAAATATCTCAAAAACGGCTGAAACTATTTTGATTAAAAAAATTGAGCGAAAGCATGTCATTTCGGTCTATAAAAAAGGCCTAATTAGTGAACATCGAAAAAATTATATTTTTCGAGATAATAATTGTTTTGTCAAAATATCTGTTAGTCTGTCTGTTTGTCTGTTAGCACGTTCCAAATTTTTGTCGACAAGCTAGCTCAAAAACTAGTTTTAATATCAAAACCAAATTTCACAGTTGGTTTTGGTGCATTGAGATTAAGAGCTGATTAAATTTTGGTGCATATCGACCCAAAATTAAGGGGGTTAAAATTTTAAATTATAATATTTTCAAATTAAAAAAAAACAAGAAAAATGAAATATACTATAAAATAACGAAAATATTTTTTTTCTGGAGCCAAAATTAGGGGGTTAAAAAATAAAAATCTAGGCCATTTGATGACTCAACCAAATTTTGTATAAATAATCAGTGGGTCCCGGAACATTAAAAATGCAAAAACAAACTGTCCAAAATGGAGGGAGTCAAAAAATGAAAATCTAGGTCCTTGTACCAAACTCAACCAGAAGTGTCTGGTAAGTCAAGTGGATGGCCACATCAGAACGTGTCAATTTATTTATATTGTTATGACTTTTTTAAATGAATCATTTTTACTGGTCCTTGAGGCAAACTGCCAAATAACATTTGTTTATAAATAAATACATAAATAAATAAATACTTCTACAAGATGATATGAACGAATTCAAGAATTTGGAAATTTTAGAAATTCATAAAAAAGCCAAATTACATAGTCACTTAATTTTTGAAAAAAAAATAATAATAATCGGAGTGGGTGCTCACTGCTCATACTTGAGAACAATCTCAGAGTAAGTCGATCGAAACGTCGTAGTTATATTGTATTATTTGTTCGTGTTCAATAAATAATTATAATTAATTATGTGTGATTTAAATAAAAATTCAAATTTTAATCAAATTTACCACAAAAATAAAAGCTTCAACTGCTTCATTATTAAAAAATATATATATATATATATAATTCTTTCATCTTATTGTTTTTGGTTTTCTAAAATACTTTTGATAATCTGTTACTCACGTTTCGAAAAGAATCCTTAATCCAATTCCTCTGGGTGCTGAGTGATAAGATCTAATCTAAGTAGGTAGAGGACGGCACCAAGATGGATGGAAGGTCGGCAAGGTCGATGCCAATAATAAATAATGTAAATAGTGGTGTTGTTGGAATCCTCCCCCTGTTCTCGTGGTGATGAAGGAAGAGTTTCGAGTGACCGGAGGATCGAGCCGGGGCGGCAGCGCACCCCCATCGGCGACGGTGGTGGGGTCGGCGGCAAGTGAAAGCCTTTTCGATTGCCCTGTATATAAGCAAGGCGGGCGGTGCGCGGCGTCAAGCCAGGAGTCGCATCCGACGGCAGCCACAAGTCAGCAAAGATGGAGTCGAGGCTCCGCCACACCTCGGTGAGTCCAGAACTGACCCCCCAAACACCCAAGTGCAACCCCTAAAGTGACTTTAGCAAAGAAAAAAATCAAAAAAACAACAAGAAAAAATTAAATCGTGCATTCAAATCCCACATTCAAAGTATGGTAATTTTACTCGATACCCGGCTGGAAGGATTATCGATGTGTTTAAAAATCGCTTAAATTAAATCGTGCATTCAAATCTCTAATTCAAAAGTATGATAATTTTACTCGATACCCGGCTGGGCAGGATTATCAATGTGTTTAAATATCTCTTAAATGAAATTGAAAGTTTTTGTGCCGAGAGTACCAGAATTTTTATATATTGAAGGAGACAATAAAAGAGTGTGGCTTCTACTGGAGTTATAAATTTTATTTATTACGAGACTATAGTTTCGAGGGCTTTTCCCTCTTCATCAGTCTATTACAATTGATTCAAGGGAATTAATGAATGATTAGAATTCGAATTCAAAAAGATTCATACATTAATTCCTGTGAATCAATTGTAATAGAAACTAGTCTCGTTATGAATAAAATTTATAATTCCAGCAGAAGACACACTCTTTTATTGTCTCCTTCAATACCTTAAATTAAATCGTGCATTCAAATCTCTCATTCAAAAGTATGATAATTTTACTCGATACCCGGGTGACAAGATTATCAATGTGTTTAAAAATCTCTGAAACATGATGAAAAATCATTTTCAAGCATTCAAATATTTTTTCTGTCACTGTGTTTGGATTCCAATACTCACGATAACCCCAGAACGAAACGTCGTACAAATTTCGTACAGGTGCCAAAATATTTGTATTTCCAATACGGAAAACTTTGGGTTCTATCTTTAGGACTTGCATTTCGAAAATTCAAAAAATATTAATTTACACCTTTTTCACACAAGTACTTAGATCATCTTTGTTTAAGAAATTTTATATTTTTTTTTGTTTGATTTTATTATGTTCGTTGTATATTTATACAAAATCACTCCCTTAATCTTATACAAATTTAATTATTCAAACATAGGTTTCAATTAGTATTATTATTCATCTTCAATGACTAACCATCAAAATTTATTTTTATTTTGTTAAAATTTGTTGCAATCATCATCTTTCCTCTTCATGAATAAAATTAGGTATATAATGGAAAATTTCCATATTTTAAATAATATAAATTACAAAAATACCACATAAAATATTTTTACAAAATATTTATTAAAATTCATTGTCAAAATAATAGAAATCACTTTTCAAGATGTATATTTTATTAAATAACGATTAATCCATAATAAACAAAAAATTAAATATATTTATTTAGTTTATTACTAAGAGGGACCTAGACGGAGAGTGTACCGAGTCTTGGAAAAGTTTTCAATTTTCCTTTCAGTTTTTGTATTTATCTTCGGTGCAATGGGAAGCTGTAAATTCTCTAAAGACCTAAACTAAATTTTTATCAGGAGATCAGATTAATGAAATGGAAAAATAAAAATTCAGGTTGGATTACACATTGTGAAATTAGGAAATTTTTGAAAATACTCAATCTTATTATTGTCAAGTATAGGTCGATAAGTAGAAGAATTTGAACTATATCTTTCATTACTTCTTGAAAAATTAAAAGTTGAATTATAGTGAATAATACTAATGTACTAAAAAATGTAAACCAAAATTCAAATTTCTCCTTTTTATATGAGCTTTCACGAAAAAATCGCTAAAAATTGGTTAAAATACTTGAGATGTTTATTTCATTTGCATTTAAATAAAACAAGTAATTTTTCAGATAAAAAATAGTAAATTGATTTCAAATAATTTTCTAGTTTTACCGTTGGTGGTCCATACTAAAAAATGAAACAAAATCTTCAAAAATAATAATAATTTTTAAAGAACAAATTAAAAATTGTTTTCTATTTTTTAATTTATTTTAATAAAGTGACTTGGCCAATAATAATATAACTTAAAAATTATTCTAATTAAATTAAGCCATGAAGTAGTTGAGCATTTGAGAATTAGAATACATGATCTTTGAATTTTTTTACTTATAGCTTCTCTACTCTCGTAAAAAAGTAATTCAACTTTAAATTCATCAATCAAAAAATAAAATAAAATGTTATTTTGAAATATACGCTATGGATATTTAAATACTAAGAGAATATTATTATTATTATTTTTTATTGAAGTTAAACGTAAATACGCATGGATTAATGATTAGACTTTAACGCACTAATTTTCCATCAGATGTAAATAATTTAAAAAAAAATTTTAGTTTATTAACAATTGGGCGTAATAATTTATAATAAAACTTTTTCAAAGAACAGAAAACTGAATGAAAATAAATTAAGAATAATACATGGTTAATGTCATATTATTATTATATTTTGTAATAATTGACATTATTTATTTTTTATTAAGTTAACAATTTAACAATTTCATTCATTCCTCAAATTTCGCATGAAAAATCCTTGAATAAAACGTAAATACAATTTCAGTTTCGACTATTCAAAATATCTATTGTAATGTATAGGTACTCTTTTTCTAAGTGAATTGAATGGTTTAATGTTTTTTGGAATTGTATTTAATTAGTTAATAAATATGATACTACTTTTTTAAATTAAATATTATGAAAAGGGAGTTGGTTGCCATTTTGAGGCACCTGTCTTGTTACCTTGCCCCTGTTTTACTGGGAGCGATCGAGTGATGGGCTGAGGCTGTTCGATAGCATCTTGACAAGTGTTTAGGCGTGTTGCCTGCCTGCAGGGGTCCTTACGTCTGCATCTACTTCTAGCATCATTAATTCAAAAACAACATTTGAATTAGCCTAGATTTGTTTGCAATAAAAAAAACTCTAATGATTATTTTATGTGTTATTATTTTAAAATAAAGTTACTCGTGAGAATTTGAAAAAAGAAATTAAACGGTGAAAAACGCTACTAGTAAATTTACCTAAATTAATTTTCTATTTTGTCTTTAAGTTACATTGAATAGATCATCATTATCAGAATGACAATTCGAATAATGATTTTTATGAATTAACTTTCAATTATTTATTTATTTATTTATTTAGAATATTTTATTTTAATAATAAATGAAAAATATCCTAACTCTTATTAGCAAAATAAAATTTTTAAAATTTTAAATAACTTTACTAGTTGGAATGATTAAAAAGTTAAATAAAAAACATTAAATATGATGAGATATGAATCAAAGAGTGTGTCTTCAGTATTATTATGTAAATATAATGTAGGTACGTAAACTAAACCCTGCTTAAAATTTTCGGATTGATAAGAGAAAAAAATTTCCCCGAAACGTTTTATGTTAAATTATTACGGCCAATGGGACTAATAAGCACTGGCCCGCTTATAAAATTATTATTATTATTCGATCATTTATTTAAATCAAGCAGAGGACACATTCTTTGAATTTTCTTTTTAAATTAAACTATTATAATATGCTACTTTCTTCAGAAATTTTTTAAATTATATGCTAGTATCTACAAATACATAAACTCAAAATAAATTTAAAAAAAAAGAAGAAAAAAACTTCAAGAAATATTGGAATATTGAAGGTTTGATAGTCAGATCGATGATTTAGATTAGATTACCCATGGTAGAAAGAGAAAATCAATTAATCTTCTAATTGCCTACTCTAAACTGAAAAACCCTCTAAACCTGCTTAAAAAATTATTAACACACTGATATAATTTTATATGTCAATTAAAAATTTCAATTACGAATTTGAATATTTATAGATTTTCAATTTAAAAAATAAATAAATAAATGCAGATTAAATATATAAATATAGAAAATATTGATTTATATTATTTTAATTTAAAAAATTGATAAATAATACACTCTCTCTTAACTGGTCCCCGCTGAACCTGTCTCACCAACAACCCGTCGTGCAAATCATGGGATCATCACAGTTTTGGTAGGCGCCACATATTTATGAAAAAATTATTAGAAAATATAAAGAAAAGATAAAGAGTCACATATCCGTTTTTAAGACCCCCAATCAATTCCCATGGGATATATGCAAAATGGATGGTATTATAATGGCTGTAGATTGTTAATATTGTACAACAAATTATTAATCAAAATACAGTACTTTTAGTGTGGGTTGTTCCACCTATGGTTTAATTGTCAATTAAATCAACTAGAACTTTTCCAGTTTTATTTCAAAAAATATCAAGTTAATTTCAGAAAATCCCAATTGTATTTCTGAATTTTTCTATTGTATTTCAAAAAATAAACATATAAACAACTAATCAAAAAATTGGCATTTTCTGAAATACAATTAAGGTTTTCTAAAATAGAATTGAGATTTCTAAAATACAATTGTAATTTTCTAATATTCAATTGCGAATTCTGTTCAGTTGTAGAACTGTCAGATATTATTGGATAAAAAATACTTGGTAGGTTTCACATTAAGATATAAAAATAAATTCGTTTTATTTTTATATCTTAATGTGAAACCTACCAAGTATTTTTTATCCAATAATTTAAAAAATATTTCACCAAGTATCAACACCAAATTCCTTAAAAACTACTGTCAGATATGTTTGCAACTAAAGTTAAAGCTAACGAAGACCGAAATCTAATGGATATTATAGCTCTAAGGCTAAGTTGACTTCCAGCTTAGATTAACCGAAAATTTGTCCCTTTTTGGGATCTATGCTCCGTAAAACAAAACCCTATTAATCGTCTGTCCAACAGTTGGAGCATTATTAAATAATAAAAGATTTAATGATAATAAATAGTTCAAGTTTTTGAAACTTTGAGATTCAAAAATTATTTCTGATTTCTTTCGTAAAAAACTTAAGTCATTATTAATAAATATTATATTTATTCAGTTTCCATCATGAACAAAATAAATATAATTTGATTTTTTTCTAAAAAGATATTTTCAATCTTCATCTAGGGTGGTCTCTGGTTTTTACATACACGATGTAATTAACGAAATGAAGAGTTTCGAAATTTTAGAAATTCCTAAAACTAGATTAGGATGAGAGCCAATTACAACATATCTGAACAGATTGTATGGTAGTCTTCACAGACGGGGCAGTTAACATCCCAAGGCCAGTAGGAATAATAATAAAAGTTGTTCTTTTACAAAAAAAACTTCTAATAACCACTAATGTTTCAATATAAAATTTATAAACATTTGTGAAAGAATATACTAAAGAAAAATTTCATCAAATAAATATATTAGAATTATTTAAAATAATTTAAAAAACTAAAATATTTTAAAAATCACAACTGTTAAAGAAAAATTATTTAGCAGTAAAAAATTAAATTAAATTAGCTTTAATAATAAATTAGAAATTATTAAAATTTCTATTGAGTTGGTTGATCCTTTATTTTTATTATTAACTGACAAGCTTGCCCCTGGCGCCAGGCAACACCTAGACCTTGTGAAGCTGTTCTTATTTTGATCGAAAAAGAAGATCTATATAATGTTATACATTTTTTTTTTTTTAATTTGATTTTTCACTCTTTAAAAACTAACAAATTTAAAAAAAAATTATAATATGTTGGAATTACTGGTGTTTCACAAAATAAAAAATTGAAATAAAGTTTTAGATTAATGGAGGCGAGTATCACATTAAACTAAAACTTTATTTCAATTTTTATTTTGTGAAATACCACTAATTTCAACCTATTATAATTTTTTAAATATGTTTCACTATAAACCTACACCGCATTCCCTAAATGTTATTAACAAATTTTATCTTTCTTTCCTTTATGAAGATTTAATCATTTTAATTTTTTTGAAAAACCTTCTATTTTAAAATAATTTTTTAAATAATTATTTATTCAAAGGTAGTTATTAATTTAATGAAATAATATCATGTTTACTTATATTTAAGTTTTCGCAACGTTTTGACAAAATACGTTATCTTCTTCAAACTTTTTTCATTTGAGAAAATGAGTAATCCAAAACTAAGAAAGATTTGTAGGTGGGCTAAATAGATGATTTTATTCAAACATCTAAGATAGGAATAATACAAATAGTCAATTTAATAGTTGAATTCAATACTTTTATATATTCCATTTATCATATAATGATATTGAAATAAGTGAAAGTAAAAAAGCTTGAAAAAAAGCATCGTCTGTCGGAACGTTGCGAAAATTTAAATGAATCTCATTAAAAATTTAGAATGACCTGTCCTTTATTATTTCATTTATTTAATATTAATATTATTAGTCACATAAAATCAGACTTTCCCATTGATTAATAGGAAAGGATTTAAATATATACGATATATTTATAATTACTAAAAACTTTTATTTTTTTTCAAATTAAGGGTCAGTTTTATATCGGTTTGTAAAGTCTTTGTTAAAGTTGACAAAAGGTAAAACCTTAGAATTCACATTGTGCCCGGCCGGATGCCCAATCAGATGACACAAAACTTTCATCTGTTTGGCCATCCCGCCGGGCACAAGGTGAATTCTAAGGTTTTACCCTTTGATAACTTTAACAAAAACTTTACAAACCGATATACAACTGGCCCTAATGCATGTTTCGATGTTTTTACTCATCTTCATTAGTAAATATGAAATCCTTCAAATAAACAAAATGAATTTTTTTTTAGTAAATTAATAACCCTTTTTTAATCGGAAAACCTTCAGATGGGACTACCAATGGTGAAATCAGAAAATTAATTAAAATGTTCTAGTTTATTCATAAAGAAAAATTAAACAATTTTCTGGTCTAAGCTAAGTTATAAAACAAATTTTATTTCATTCCAACTGTTTATTTTCGGAAAAAAGAAAAACTTAAATTACTGAAAAAAAAATAAATAAATAAAAATACATATTTTATTATTGCAATTTCTTTGTTAAAATAAATAAAACAATAAATTCTTTGTCTGGGTGTTGGAGAATGTCATATTGTGCTAGTGTGACAATCCAAGATATATGTCAGTAAAATTGCATGTCGTTTATCGCTAATCGGAGACGGTGGCGGAGACAGCAGGAAGGACGGATGCAACCGTCCAGGACACCTTTGTCGTAATCCCACATGCTAAAAACGAAATACAACCGGATATGAACACATTCGAAAGAGCATTGCACAAGAAATCCAACGCTCATTTATGTTTACGTTCCGTTTGACACATGCCGAGAGATGGTTAAGTCCAATTCGCCTCGTGCAGCTAATCGGGTGAAAGTACTTTCATTAAAGGTCGGAGGAGCCCAAGGTCCTGGGACTGGGACCAGCGGTCAGTCACTCGCGCGCCAGTGACCTGCCGAGGCCTTTCTCTCGACTGGCCCTCTCAGGGACACTTTCAGGAAGACGCCGCGCCGTCTTCTCACCAGGGTCTGGGTCGGAACGAATTTTCATTCAAATTATATTACGTTGTTTCTGATTGATCTATGACTCATAAAAATAAAAATTAATACATTTTATAAGATTGCAATTATTTCATTTCCTAATAAAATCTTGAACTCTGAATTTAGCCAGATGAATCTAAAAAAAAAATTCAAACGTGTGAGGTCGGGGGGGGGGGGGATCGTCAGGAACGAAGTTCCTTACGTTATTTTAAAAATATTAGAGTTAATAAAATATGGCTTTGAACCCCCCTAAAATCACACTTCATAAATACTGGCTATTATGAATAATTGTATAACTCTATTATGAATAATTGTATAACTCCATTATTTTCTTGAATATATTAAATATTGAAAATCAAAAATGTGTATAAAATTATTATCTTTAGTTTTTAAAGCTGAGAATTATTTATATAACGCTATATGAAATTAATATTATTTAAAAATTTTACATTATCTAATCAAAATAAATCAATAACTACTTTATGATTAAAATGACAATTTTTTCCACCCTCGAGGAAAAAAATTTCTGCTATATCCTCTCCATTGAGTCAGTTCGCCTGGAGTGGACATTTCCGTTACTTGACGATCTCTGCCTGTTAGCTCCTACCGCAAGCCCCTTAAAGAAACTTCTGTTCCAAAAAATCAAAATCATTTCATCTTCTAATGTTGACTGTACACGCCTACTTTGGGCATTCCCTTAACAAGAATTTACTCTGTAGTATACCAGAACCCTAAGAAGACCGCTTTCCGGATTTCGCTTATACTAATACTTTTTACCACCGGTCTGCATGTTAGTTCTCTGGATTGTTCCTATTTTAATTTAATATAAGAAAAACAATTTGTTCGTATTAATATAAGTAATTAATTCATTTTGCAAGATTACGAGTACGAATTCTGTTGACTTTGAATGGTGTAGCATATATGGAATATAGGATTTAGATGACAGTTCCTACTGAATTCAGACGAGAGTACGTGTAATTTTCTTCTTTTTATTTGGGCTGGAGGGGGGGGGGGATTTTCCTTTTTTGTTAAATTAGTGGTGATGCTCATACAACTAACTACTAGTTTTGTTAAATACATTTTCTTTAGAGGACAGACTGATTTTTATTTATTTTGTGGGACAGCAAGTTTCAGCCTTTAACCCAGGAACAGCCATTATTTACATTTCAAACTTAAGTATTTTAACATTAATATTTTTTCACATTTTTGGTTTATAATAATTTTAGTAGAATTTAGTGGACCATAGACTATAACTCACTCTACTAGAATGTTTAAAAATTACGTCTTTGGAAGTCAATAATTCATGAAAAATCTATAATAATAATTTAATATATCCTTAGCTTTTTAAATTAAAAGGTTGTCATTACTCAAATTGCTCAATTTTTACAAAATTATTATGCAACTAAAAATAGCCCTTTCAATCAAATGAATACCTATAAGTGGTATATTTTTTAAACGTCACCACAGATTAAAAAAGTAATACATTTAAAGCGGTTACTGTGTTTGAAAATGTATTTTATCTGGAATAGTCTCATAGTAGTGAACTCTTCGACAGCAGGGCAGATCTAAATTTTTAATTTTTCCTTCTTGATAGAAATCCCAAATTATTTTTAATGAATTTTAAACTCTGTCCACTAAATTGTATTTTTAAAAATTTTCACTTTCCCCTTACAAATACAGCCCTCTGACTATATAAATAAGTGTGTAATTTCAAATAAGTTTATTGAATTCAAAAAAATCGTAAAAGTAGTTTTTGAAGTAAAACTTACACTATGTAAAGTTATATACCTAAATAAGTGAAAGTAATAAACATAATAATAATAATAGAATCAAACCAATTTTTCACCGAAATGATTAATACTAAAGCAAATTATGAATGCAGTATGCCAATTTATTAATTAATTTAAGACGTCGACATTAAATAAATATATCTGATAGGTTTTATATTTATAATAAATTCTTCAAATATTATTTTAAATATTGAATGTTTAACATCATAATACTTAAATGATATATATAAAAATAATTATTATTTACAAATGTAAAATTGCTTATTATTATTAAGCATTTTCTGTATGAATGAATAAAAATAATTTCACTTTAATGATTACAAAGTACTATTGGTACTGTTGGAACAAACAGAGCGGAACAATCAAAACAAAAACAATTCAATTCTTAATGGTGAATATGATCTTATTGAAGAATTTCATTTTTTGCCGGTCACCTTCACACACACCTCGGCTCAATTATTCTATTCAAATGAATAATGATATTGTAATAGACGAATTGCACAAGAGTGTTTTTCCGGTTCAAATTATTTTGATAGGTATCTCGGCAATCAGGCCATCTGGAATTATGATAATCTCATCATGACAATTAATAAATAAAAAGTAAAATTGGTTGGGTAATTCAATTATTTTTGTGTTCTAATAAATATGTACGATAAATTGCAAAACAATTGAGTAGACATAAATTGCTTCTTCAATTATTTTAAATTTGTGCAGTCTTAAAAATTGGGGCTCTCATTACTTGGTTAATTTTAATGCAGTCAAAAAACAATGTTGCCTAATATCTAGGCGCAATTATAGAAACCTTCCAGACATCTCATTTAATTCTTCCCCACTGGAATTCATTGATAATTAGCATCCATAGATACCTTTTGCCCATAAAATCTCTTGCTTTTCTTCATCTTCTTTTCACTATACAGGGAGCAATCCATCACTATAGGAGCTACACCTTCTTGGTATAACTTCTTCTTGCATCTATATCATTAATATATGAGGCTATGAGCGCAATAATGGACTAATCCATAAAATTAAAATTTTGGTTTATCTGCGGAAATCAATTACTACTTAATATTGTTACCGACCAACTGAAAAGTGTACCAAAAAAGCTGGTTTGGGCCACTTTTCAGTTGGTCGGTAACACTATTAAGTAGTAATTGACTTCCTCAGATAAACCAAAATTATAATTTTGTGGGTTGATCACTATTGGGCTCATATCCTCATATATATACCGATAGATTATTAAATGTTTAATAAGGTCTAGGTATAATTTTTTCTCTATTGGAAACTAAACATTTATGCACCAGAAAGAACTCTCAACGACTTTCTATTCTCGAGTTAACGTTAGTATCAACATCCTTACATAAAGACCCATAAACAGTATAAGTATGGGGAAAATTAATTTTTCTCCACATTTGATACATATACCTATATAAAATAAAATAAATAAAAATAAAAAAATTTCGATCAAATTAATAAATATCGCAACCCTCAAGGCATATAGTAAATTAAACTCCTAACTAAAATCGAGTCTGATTTATTTTTAACTAAGGTTGAATCTAAATATTTGTTTTAACTTATAAGTTACTCTTAAGTAGCTAACCAGAGGTGGCTTATGCGTGAAATCTTCACTGAAATATGTATATGAAAATTCAAAAAAATATGTGCAGGTACATAAAAAATTTCTGTTAAAATTTAATTTAATTTACATTCACAATAAATAGAAACTGGTATTTCTATATCAAGTATCTAATAGAAATTTTGTTTCCAATGAAAAATCCGAAGTTTTTTTATATCTCTATGTATGTGTGTATGTGTATGTACGTATTCACTTTTATGACTAGACCAGTGAACCAATAATTATGAAATTTTAATTTTGACTCAAAATTGTAAGTGACGGGGACGATTTAAATTTTTTTAATAGTTTATTGTATTCTAATACTGTTTTAGTTATTTTTGGAATCTTTCCAAAACAGCTCTGCTATTTTGCTAAAAAAACAATAAATTTAGATCCTTTTTATCAGTATGAACTTTAACCAATATAGGATCATGGAAGAAGAGAATAAACTGAGTTGTACTTTTGATTACTCACCTGTCTGATCAATCGCAAAGGAGGTGATCGAAACGTCGGATTTTAATATGTTCAATAAAGAGAAAAGTGTTTTTTATCGAAAAAATTGATATGACCTTCGTGTAGTGGCTAGAGCGATAGACTTAATATCGCAAAAATATTATAATCTGAGAAGATTTTGATTCCCTATCAAATGCAACTGGAAATCACCATTGTGAAGAATTTTCCCTTATCTATTGGCAGAATGGCTACATAATAACTCCAACCCTCCGAAAAGAGTAAGAAATGCGAAGAATAAGACCAAAAAGCGCATAATTTTTTTTTAATTCTGAAAGAGCAGGATGTCATATTTAATAATGAAGACAAACAAGAAAGCGGAATAATAAAGATGAAAATTTTACGATGGGTGTCTGCTACCGCGTGTGTGCCTAGCCAGGGGCTTCTGAAAAGGGCGTATCCAATCTAAGATCCTATCTCCCGAAGTGTGCCTGGTGCAAATTATTAATATATGATTGGATTAGAATATATTATAAATTATTTAAAGTAGGTCTAACGAGCAAGTAAAAGGAATGAGAGAAAGATTTTCGAATTCATCAAGCAGGCGAGAAATTGACTTGAATAATTTCTCAAATCAATCGATAAGAAAAAAATCATTTATTTCTAGAGTTGATTTTTCACGCTGTTCAAATGATCATGTTAATGATAAGAAATAAAATCTCGAGCATGAAACATCTCATTTTCGTACTCTGCATATTTCTTTATAATCTAGCATAATCGAGATTTCTTCAGAGGATGGAATTATATTGGCCTACTTCTTGTGCCTTTACCCTTTAAGGAGATTCGGGACAGCAGCTCTATCTGGTTGATCTACGAAAAAATCTTTTGTATTTTTGGAGAGTGACAGCTTCTGCCTACTAAATTTTTTAATAAAAAAAATTGATAATAATGAGGTTAATTTCAAATAAAAATCTTTGTTTTGATAATATTAATAAAAAGAATATTGAGATAAATTTTTTCTCATTATAAAAACATTTATTTAACACAAAAACGATTTCAAGAAATAAAGTTGGAATTCTACACTAGTGCTTTTGTTATATTCTGTTGGCTGCAAATTTCTTTTTATTTTTACATTTATGAATAACTAATTAACTAGACTGTCAAATCTATTGAAAAATGTATCATTCAATTCATAAAAGTTAAATTATTGATCTGTATAAATTTGTTGAAAATGGTATAATTTGTCTAGAAGTTATAGTCCTTTTAAAAGCTCGGTCCATTTACTTCCATGTTAAAAGGACTATTTTCAATAATTTATTTCTAGGTAATGTGACAGGCGATTGACTTCAAATTTCAGGAATAAATATTTAATACATCATTGATTCACAGTAATCAATCATTTTGGAAACGACTTTTCTTTAACAATTAAAATTTGTCGTCGTATTTATACAGAGATAACATGTGTAAAATAAAAATTAAATATCATATGTGAAATTGTTTTTGACAAAGAGTGATAAAATGACCCACTGAGGAAGTCAAAATAAATTGACGAAACGTCTGGCCCATTTAATAAAAACTCGGTGTTTTTAATTTTATCCAATTCCCTACTATTCCTGTTATAATATTCACAACCTTCTGCCTGTACTGCCAATAACTATCCTATATACTCAGGGATCGCCGAGTCGGAGTAATTTACCCCAAGTTGTTTTAAAATGAAAATTTTGGAACAATAAACATGAATAATGTGAAGTAAATAAAAATCGCACAGATATCGTTTGAAGCCCGAAGACAGTTTGTATTTAAATATCTCTTACATCACAAAGCCCCAATTTTGATATTATTAATCAAAATATAATATAATATCATTTCCGCAAAACCGAAAGGGACAAATTTTTAAATTCAATTTTTTTATTCCATAATTAGAATTTTATTAGTTGTGTCTATCCTTTTCTTTGTCTATGTCTTTTTTTTTTTTTTACTTTATTTTTCAATATATTCATTTTTTTTTTGTATTTAATGTGATTTTCATAATTCTTCCTATAAATTTTTAATTTATTTTTTCTCTTTTGAATTGAAGAGGTGTAAGTATTCCAATATATTTAGGAGTGATAGATAAAAAGTCTCCGGCCCCTGTCCTATAACATTAACTTCTGAGTTAACCCCCTTTAAGAATACATCAAGTATTCTCATTAGGATGCAAACACAAGACTAAATATAATCATCCCCTTGGATAGTGATCTCCTAAGAATTAAAATTTCTTAGATCGAATCTTATTGGTTGATATTATAATCCCAAGGCATTTGGTATTTTAAATTAGGTATATTATTTATCATAAGTGTAAATTAAAGGTTATAGCTATAAAACCTTAATTTAGATTGCAGTTATCCATTACAGTATATACAACACTATTAGGAATGAGTAGTAATAATAAGCCAAGAGCAATATAATCATTCTATGGGTTACTCTCGATGAACATACTACACTACGTTGCTTAACTTCCGAGATGTATGGGATTAGGTTCTTTTAAAATATGGTGGCTAGAATATCAAATTAATCGTGAGAATAAAACATTTTAATAACAAATAAGAATTCATAAATATTTTTTTCGAAAAAAAGTATTAATTTCATGGCTGCTAACTTTCACTAGTAATTATAGTAATATTGAATTTATTCTTTTTAAAAGATACACAATATTTCATTAAACAGGTTCTATTTGAAATTAGAAAAAGAGAAAGATATATTTATATATCGTGGTAGAAATCGAAAAAAAATACTTAATTCGATTCCTTAGGGTAATTATCATTCCTAAGAGATAAGAAATAATAACATTGCAATATCTGTCTTCAATTAGCACTTATTATATACAAATACAGGTAACTAGTAGTTAAAATAAAAATGGAAAAATATTTATTTAGAATTATAAAAACAAATAAAAAATAAAATTCGCAGGAAAAGAAAACAAGTTTGAAATTTCATATTTCAGTGGGAGGTGATGCATTTCACTTTCTAACTTGAATTTTTTCGTTTCGCACCCACTTAAAAATAGCCAAGGAGATGATCAGGGAATTTCCTTCACTAATAAGTAAACCAACCTTTAAGAAAAATACATAAATTATTTACTTAATAAAATGAAAATTACTATTAAATGTAAATATTAATGGATTTAAGATTAATATCAATTTCAATTTTTTTTTTTTTTTTTTTTATTCACTCTCTATTCACATAGTAAAATTTCTAATAAAAGCTTCCTTGATGAATACTTACTTGGTATACTCACATATAAGTTTCTCGGAGGATCTCAATCACTTCACTGTTAAAAATTGCTTCTTTCTAATCGTGAGTGGTTTAAAAGCCGCCTTGTTTTGTTTTTGTTTTTTTTGTTTTTTTGATATTATCCTCTTTCTCTTCTATTTGAATACTCTTCAATATACTCTTTTATATATTTGCTCAGGAAAACTTTAAATTTTTGACTTTCTCTAATCTAGCTTTTATTGGCAGTTAAGATGAAAAATGCAAGTAATTCAGATTTATTAAAATTCATATTTAACTTTATCTTTATTTTATTTAATAAAAAGCAATGGGTATCTGAGACGAATCGCTTTTCATGGTCCTTCCTACTTAGATTAGCCACTTCTTCCTGCTCTATTCCAGAGGTTTTTAACCTGTGGGGCTCGAAATATCTGAAGGGTGGCTGGAAAGAATGAACTAAAGTCAAAAAAGCTTTGTTGATATAAAGACAATAGAGAAATAAAAATTACTTCTCATAATAAAATAATACCCTTAAATCTAGAGTTTTCCTTTTTTAGCAGGATTTTTAAGGGGGGAGCAAACAATGTGGGAAAGGGGGTCGCAAATACAAAAATGTTGAGAGCTATTGCTCTATTCTCTTCCTTAAATAGATACCAAGCCTGAATTACACTACTAGGTATAAATTCTATCCAAGTTTTCATTTAAATAGACTTGCACCGAAAAAGATAATTTCAAATCTTGTAATAAACATTTGTAAAACCTTTCACTAGATCTATTATCTCTTTTTGAGCGGAAATCATCTCGTAATTCGACTTAGGTGTAAACTGAGTTAAAATCTCTATAGCATGATTCAAGGTTGAAACAAGTAAATGATTAAGAACTTGTCAATTACTCGTATTATACCTCTTGGCACTTTAAAAGCTTGAACTAATAGATATCGAAAATTAAACATTTTCTATAGCCTCTGTTACTTTTAGATGGTTACAGCCTAATTAGTTGACACATTGGTGGTCTCGGCATATTTACAACCCTTCCAATTCCAGTTGTATTACCTTTCTAGAATCAAATGGGAAGGCTTAAAGGAATTATTGGGACACTCTCTATTTTCTATAAAAATGCAATTTCTAATCAGATTTTGAAATATAATGAGAAGTTTATATTAGACATTTTCTGCTTAGATGAAATTCAAATTGAGAAAATAAAGATTACCACTTCATAAAGTATTTTCCTTTGCTCTAATATCATTTTCATTGAGGTACAAATAGCTCGAGTCGGCTTTAAAAAATCAACCCCACACAGTGATCTTAAATTGTCATCCACACAAGAATTAAAGATACAAATCTTACTTTATTCTTCAAAAATCAATTAATCTCATATTAAAAGTATATTAATTAAAACCTATTGAATTATAATATCAACTCAATCATTATAAAATAAATTTTCGTTCTAAGATGTTTTCATCCAGAAGAAAACATGTTTGTAATACCATAAGAGAAGTATGAAATATATCTTTAATTAAATTACCATATCATTAAAAAACAAAATTGTAAAATGCATGTAGAAGAATTTGCAAGGTATGCTAAATGATAATGAATGAATATCAACCGTTTTGGCAAAGACCAGTTCCTGGCTAGAATGTCAACATGTTTTAATGTATGAACGAAAGGGCGGGCGGTGATGAAAAAGGGAAACCGTCGAAGAAAGAGTGGTACGTGGGCCCCGGAGAGCCTTCTACATGCCAACAAGGCCACTTTCTTGTCCAAGATAGCCTCTGATAGATTTCTGTATGTGCTTCGAATATGGAGCGAAACTTGCGACCATCACATTCTTGGTGAAAGTGAATATCGCTAAATAAAACGAATTGTAGAAATGGAATCGATTATCGATTATTATAAATCAGAAACGGCTCGGAATGCTGTCATTGGTCTAAAGGGAAAGAGAGATTAGGGGGAGTAGTACCCTTGGGTTGTAATCAATCGAGAATCGATTTTCGAGAGATCTCTAATCGAAATCATTTTTAAAATGAATGACATCCATTTATAAGAACTAATTCAACTTTCTTTTAAATTTAGGTGATTAAATAGTAAAAGAAAATTATGGACTTGAGTTCACAATCAATCAATATACAATAAGTAAAACAGAATATATGATCTTAAACTGAAATAACTTGTCTGATCTAAGAATCTACCAGAAGATTTAAACTGTTGAATAGACCATCAAATGATTGAATTTCTTGTAATATGGGCAACTATGAGAGTAACTTATATGTGTATGATATTCAATTTCGATTCCTCTTTAAAAAGTATAAATATCCACGTCAGGCGGTTTCGGAATAAATTCAAATCCACATATGTGAAACATGGGTTTTAAGAAGGCCATAAAAAAGAAATTATTGGCTTTTGAGATGAATGTAATTAGGAGAAGATTAAAAATTTCAAAAATGTCAAGCTGAGAAATACAATAAAGCTATAAGTAATTATAAATCATATAGAATAGAAGAATAAATTTATTTGACAAGGAGGATTTAACGAGGAGACTTCCCACAAAGAAAACTGTTTTTCTAATCACAGTGAAATCGAGAGACCATTTTTTAAATTTTAAACTGAGACTTCACTTCTTAAATAATCCGTCTCTCCTGTAAAATATTTAAAACTCGCACATTGAGATAAATATGAATGAAATGAATACTGAACTGGATACTCCCAGGAAATAAAAGAAGATAGTGAAAGCAATCAATTTTTGATAACATTCAGGCAATAGATCACTATTAAGAAGATATTTACCAGGGAGATGTATGAAATTCGGGTGTGAGGAAGTAAAACTTGCCGTAATAAATCACAATTGTGTTGATGAAATAGAAAAATTAAAAAATATTTTTCATTCTCAAAGGACACTTTATGAATGTTTGAATGTCATTATCGTCATTATAAATGATGATTTTATGATACGCAAAAATAGGCAACCGAATGAACTTGAAATTTATACCAATCTCTCTATCTAAAACTCACAACTGAATGCATTTCATAAAACAAAAAAATGTCTTTAAGATGTTTTTGATGACTATTCACTTTATCGCTTATTAGCTACCGATACGAGTTAGCTAGAAGAAATTGATATACAACTTAAACATAAGAAAAATTATAAGAAAAACCTTATAATACTTTTAGATAACTTTTATCAGTCGTTTCTCATCTTATTTTTTTATTCATATGTAAGTAGAAATATCTAGTTTTTATAAAAAATATTTATAAAATATAACTAGAATCATTAATAGATATTAATTTAATTATTGTATAGACACAAACTCAAATAACTTGCAATGTATAAATTGTGTAACGTCGCCTTGAATCGATAACAAAGATACTGTCAATGTTCATGTTGGGAAATGTCAAGAAAAACTTTGCGAATATAATCTTGATGAACTAGTCTTTCAATTTAATTGATTTAAATGGTTGGATCCTTTTAATTTAAGAGGAAAAAAACGGAATTGATTATGATTTTTTGATTATATTTTTACTTTGATGATCTTCTTTTTATTAAAATAAATATGGTCAAATTTAATAACAGCCTTCTTGTAGGATCTGGTTTTATATACTTTTTCAATCCAAGCAATAAATGAAGTAAACCTTTAGTTTAAATCACATATATTTTCTAGGAGATATGGAGATTTCATAGAAAAATAAAAACAAATCAAGGAAGAGGACAGAGATAATATTTTTCAAGGAAAACGCGGAAAAAGAAATAAAAAGAACTATTAATATTATTATTATTGTTTTCCATTACTAAATAGAGAAAAGAATCTCTGTTTTATTTTATTGTATAGTAATGGAAATAAAAAATAATCGTGACAGTCTTCATCTCTCTATGCCACTGCTTGATTTGGAGCCTTTAGTATACCAGGGGTGTTAGTTGAAATTTGCCGGTTTTTTCGATAAAGAAAACACTTAATTCTCAAGGGAATCTCAAAAAAATTTTATTCAAATTATTGACCAAGGTTCGAAAGGATCTGAAAAGAACTTTTAATATTATTATTTTCCATTACTAAATAGATAAAGAATCTCTGTTTTTATTTATTCTATAGTAATGTAAATAAAAAATAATCATGACAGTCTTAATCTCTCTATACCACTGCTTGATTTGAGAAGGAGACTTTAGTATATGTTCTCTTGGGGGAAGCCTCAAAGGGATCATCAAGATTACGATGATAAAGGTGTAACGCTACGGGAGCGACCAATCCATTTGTCTATTATAAAATTATACCAAAAAATAAAAGAGTTGCTTTACCTGTTAAGTGAAATATAATATAAATTATTATATTGTAATTCTTGAAGTGTTATTTTTATATAAGATAATTTAATTTCGAAAAAAAAATTCCCATATAAGTAAATAGTTCACAGCTACAGTAATTATTACCTATAAATTATTAAATAAATAAATGAAATCTAATTATAGATTTCGATCTCGCAGTGAAGATTAATTGGATCGTTAAAATTCAAATTTGTCCTTTGGAGAAAGTGACGCACGTAGTAGCTTGAAGAAATTTTATTTTCTTGTCCAAAAGAAATCAAAATGCTTTTCTTAAGTAGGCAGCCCATTAAAAGCGAATAGTGTTTTTTTATTATTATTATTTTACTAATGGTTTGCCATTTTTGGTTTCAGCTGTGGCTTCTGGTGCTCGCGCTGCAAGTTGCGCTTGCCACGAGCAAAGCAGTCCCTGATCAGAACACTCAGTAAGTATCACTCGACCATCCTCATTGTGTAGGTTTTTCTAATGAAAGTATTTTAGAAGTCATAAAAAGACAAATGAAAATATAAATTTGAATTTTTTTATCTTGTCTAACCGAGACAATGAATGAATTCAGTTCCCAGATCATCCTTGTAATTAGATTCTGAATTAAAGAGAAATGAAAATTACACTTATCTACTCGCTTGAGAATTAACAAACAATATTTGATAAAAATTTAAAGAAAGTCTCTCTTCTCCCATCCTCTATTATCAGTTTTATTTTAAATATTTTATTATTATAATTTCAATATATTAAAAAATTATTGTAGCACATTAGGAGTTATTAAAGCATTTAGGGAAAGCGGTGTTGGTTTATAGTGAAACATAACTACGGAGTTTTTAACGGGTTATAGTGGTGTTTCACAAGTAAAAATAACAGTTAAAAAAATTAAAAATTCTTTTAATTTTATTTTTGGACTTTTATTTAAATACTCTATACATATTTCGCGTTTTTAGCCCATCATCAGGAGTTTGAGTTTACATAATTTTTATAAAAAAAAACAAAATAAAACCGACTTCAAAAAAATTAAATGTACAAATAAAATAATAATAACTTAAAAATCAAATAAAATACACTAAAAGGTATAAAATAATTATCTTATTTAGTTATAATCTAAGCGACGAAATATTAACATGAAATTACTTTTTGAAGTCGGTGCCAAGCAAACTATACTCTATAAAGCGAGCGTACCCGCCAAACGCTACTAAGTAAGATCCGTCGAGTGCAATTCATATAATGTATATGTTTGGCACCGACTTCAAAAAGTAATTTCATGTTAATATTTCGTCGCTTTAGTTGTAACTAAATAAGATAATTATTTTATACTTTTATTGTGTATTTTATTTGATTTTTAAGTTATTATTATTTTATTTGTTGAATTTAATTTTTTTGAAGTCGGTTTTATTTTTTTTTATAAAAATTATTTTATTTTTCTCTTTTTAGTGATGTTATTAATAGTTACTTAATATAATACCTTGCATGCATCTTGTAAGAGAAAGCGTCGAGCGAATGAATCAGAAAATGATAATAAAATTCAATTCATAAATGTAGAAATTCTCTGGAAACGTTTGCGAAGGTTTTAAATGAATGTTTTAAGATTTTTATAAAAGATTTTATTTATTATAATTTCGATTATTTGATCATAAGAATTGGAGATTTACGTTATTTCGTCATTGATCATATCTTCAGAACCTGACCAAATTAATATAGTACCACTCCTAAGATACCCTCTTTCCAATAAAAAAAGAATCATTAAAATCGGTTCATAAACAAAGAAGTTATGTCTGGACAAATATATCAAAAAAGGTCTAATACGAATGAAAAAAAAACGGGACCAATCGGAAGCTAGACTGAACCCAATGCAAAAAAAATCATCAAAATCGGTTCTCAATTGGCGAAGATATGAAGTAACATAGACACAAAAAAATGAGTCGAATAGAGAACCTCCTCCTTTTTGAAGTCGGTTAAAAGAGAGAGTCTTTTGTAAACTCAAAACTCCTGATGATGGGCTAAAACCCGAAATATGTATAGAGTATTTAAAATAAAAGTCCAAAAATATAATTAAAAGAATTTTTTAATTTCTTTTAATTGTTATTTTTACTTGTGAAACACTACTATAACCCGTTAAAAACTTCTGTGTAAGAGTTATTAAAGTTATGGATCAAAAGATGACACCCTCTTGTAATTTTCTTAAAAAATTAAATGCATTTGTTTCGGCAACTTGAACTCTCTCATATTCACACCCCTTATGTGTCTACTAAATCTCTAACAGTTTGTGTTCTTTAGCATTGCAACCCTTTGATTTGTAAATCCGTGAAAATCCACGAAAGTAGCTTAGCATGAGTATTTTCGAAGAACATTTTTGGTTGCTATGAATTAATTAGTTTGGATAATAGATAAAATAACTACAGAATTATTGAATCTGGGGTTTAGAAATTAAAAAAAAAGGGGGGGGTTGAATATATATATATGGTTATATAAAGACAGAGAAAACAGATAAAAAAGAAATTTAAATAAATAAATAAATAAAAAAATGAAATTATTTAAATAAGTTAGCAGGCCCATGAGGAGAGGAATGGAGGCTTTCTAGGTTTTAATATAATAAATCAAAAGCAAACAATCATTTATAAATTTATATTGAAACAAAATTACTTTTTTATTCTTTTAGAAAATAACATTTGAGATAATAATAATAATCATGTGAAAATGAAATAAATATTCTCCTCCTACATATAAATATTCACTTATTATTTGAAAGTGGTAAGATATATGAAAATGAGGAAGTAGATCTTGAGATCTTGAACCTGGGAATTAACTGAATATACCAAGTGACCGAGGAAAAGTTGAGGGGCTTCTTCTTGTGAGTCACGATTCCGCTAGTGGAGATCATCTTCCGACTTCTCGCTTTCCATTTCTCGTGACCTTTACTGATTTATCGACAAAGTGCACATTTGAAGCGACTTAATAGGAGTATTCGGGTCGGAGGTCGCCAGTCTGCGCCGGAAGAACGAACACTACCACTAGAAATAGAAATTTATACAAATTATTATTTGAACGGAACCAGAAATTAAATATTTACTATCGTGGATATTATATAATAGAAAGTGTGATTAAAAGAATTTGATAGCCAAATAGGAATACATCCTTATCAATGGTCATTTTTGCAAGTGTCGATACTTATCTTAATTTATGAATTTACTATTATACCTATATATATATATATATATATACTAATATTAGTACTTCTCAAAAATTGAAACTGAAAGTAAAGGCCTTTCCTCTATAAAACTAAAAAGATTAAACACATACAAGTTTTCACAGAAACAAAAACTTTATTTTTTTTCTCTACCCCATTGGCCTCGTGAAACTAAATGCCCATTTAGCTTTATATAACTTTACTTATTCTTTTTATTTTTATATGATTCCATTCTACGAATGCAGGGTCTAAAATTGTTAAAATTCTATTTATTTCAGGACCTTGCACCACTTTTTCATCAGTGGGATATTAACTATTTATTTAAAATAAAATTAGTGGAAATAACCAAATTTTTTAATCACTCCTTTCTTTCGAATTTAAAACATCAAGTATAGGTACGCACTGAGCCAGATAAAGGTACATTGATAAAATTTTAAAGGATATATTGAATTTTCATAAATTTCGGTGGATTTACATTTAGCATCAACGAGATGATTTCTGGGAGATCAGGTCCTCTACTGAATACATCCCTGGATAGTGATGAAAGATTAGATAATCCATTTTTTTTTAATTTACCTTTCTACAAAATGAATTAAAAAACGCGATATAATAATTTTAAATTATACGTATATTCATATCTTTGTAGGCCAAGTTGCTAGGATCGATCGTAATTTGGAAAGTGTGCCATTGTAAAAGAACATATTTATCTACTTTAATGAAAATACTAAGACGTGCCATTCCCATTGACAGTAAGCAATAAATATATTTCGTTTGCCCTTATGACTTTATGATTATGAGTTATGCAAATTTTAATCCGGTCTCTTTCATTCCCAAATCTTAGAACCTTAAAAATAAATAAAGCTAAAATGTCAAACTAGAGCCCGAATATGATTTAACCTTTTGATTCTTTTTAGAAGTTCATTAAAGAAGAAAAGAAAAGCATTTTTAACAGTCCTTCACGACCAAATTAGAGCCAAATTGATTCAATAGCATTCATCAAATCGTTTATCCCAATGATTTCTTGAGATTGGGATCCCATCCTTCTTGAATAGTTCAAATTCCAAGTACCAACTCCATAAATATCCGCGACTTTACACATTATTTGAATATTCCTAGATTTCTATGTTGCACTTTCTTATATTCTTTTAATTAAAAACATTGTATATTTGGTATCTTATGTAAATTATGCATTTCGATTAAAATTAAAAAAGTACCTAATTAATGAGAAATATTTAAAAAGGATCATCAATAAGACTCTTTGCACTTTCTTACCCTCTAATCAGTGGCATTATGTGTATTAACTTCTATTCAAAATTTATGCAAAGCAAAGATATCTATTCAAAACATTTTAGGGGCATTAAATCATAAAGATAACTGAATGTCTAGAAAATGTTAATATTTTCTGTTTTCCTCTTTAATTAGCATTCTGCGACTGGAAACGCCAATCATAAAACATTAGATCTGTGCCTGTTAATTAGTTTCCGGAGGAAAGTGAAGACTTGTTCGGTGATTTCAATTTCGTTTTCTCTTAATTTCAAATGACCTTTGAGGTTTAGGAGTTGGTTAATTGCTAGGATTGGATATGTTTTATTCGCACACTTTGAAGAAAGTAGTGAGAGCATTTCAATGTTCAATCTCACGGTTGGAGATGTTGAAGATCAACAGAATATAATTAGGCTGATACTTTCCCAAATAGATTAAAGTTTATCACTACAATATCACAGACGGAAGTAATCATTATTTATCAAAATGTTTACTTCGAATTAAGAGAAAAGAACAATATTTTAATTGATGTCCTGTTTCAGATAAAAAATTTACATATAAATTATGAAGATAGAAAAGAGATATGTATATCGTTGTCTTAATCGAAAAATATAAATAAAATAAAATCATTGTGTTCATTGGAAAATATTTAATTTAGAAATGAATATTTATTATTATTTATCAAAAGATGTTTCGGCTTAAACTCCTATATTTGAAATTTTTATTGTGGAATTCTCATTATAAAGCACAATGTTTCGACACCTAATTCTGGAGTCGTTTTAGCGAACTTGTAAAGTCATTCCAAGAGGATTAGGTAGGTTGGAAGTATTAAATTTAATTAATCATAATAGCTTGAAGGAGACAATAAAAAAGTGTATCTTCTGCTGGAATTATAAATTTTATTTATAACGAGACTATAGTTTCGAGAGCTTTGCCCTCTTCATCAGTCTATTACAATTGATTCACAGGAATTAATGTATGAATGGAAAGTGAGCTTTACATGTGGTCTGGGCAAATTATGATTTACCGTTTAAACTTGTATCATTTTTTGGATGTAGGTGGCGGTATTGGGGCTTTAATAATTCCAGCAGAAGACACACTCTTTTATTGTCTCCTTCAATGCAGGCCTTTGGGGATGGACCTTCTGGTGTATCTCCTTCTCACATCAATATCATAAAAAAAAAAAAAAAAAATATATATATATATATATAAAATTCTCTCGGCAAAAAACTTTCAATTTAATCATAATAACTTTGCAACACTTGAAAACCACTCTAGAATTAGTTGTCGAATCATTAAGCATTTTGATGAGAAAAAATGTTTAATTTCAGTGGTTTCATACGGAATTTCTCTTTTGATAAACAACAGTATTTATTATTTTTCAATTTATTTTTTGGCTCCATAATCAATGTTGATATCAAATAATAAAAACCTGTTAATCATAATAGTCATTACGAATTAATCATATATGAAAACGGCGGGATCTTAGAGGAATCAAACTTAAATTACTGAGCCTAGGGTCACAGTTCAATCTCAATCTTCTTGGAGGCCTTTGTTGGTGTGACCAAAAGTAAAAATTTACCATTTACGGACCAAACGCAATAAGAAATACAAATGATTCTTTCTGAAATACGAATTAGTAATTTAAAGTACACTTAATATAAATGATATTTTTTTGAAATATACCTATTTAGAAAATGTGTTCTGTTTTTTACTTAATATTTATTTACTTAAGTAATGAGTTTAAGGAAAGTGTCTTTAAAATCTTTTCCCAAACTTCTATTTTCTACAATGCTCTTTAGCCTCAAAAAGGAATAGTAGTAAGTATAAACAATGATCAAAGATCATTAAAGATTGAAATTCAGGAATTCTTCACTTGACTACTATAACGAGGGTCTTATTATTATGTATTCTTAGCATCTTATGCCATTAGAAAAATTAATTAATATAAAATAGAATTAATGAAAAAAACGCAGAAAGCGAGGTTCGATTCCTATTGAGAGTTTGTGATAGTTCATTTTTTTCATTTGAGAATAATTTCTAACGAGTAGTTTGGCGTATACTTTAACTATTTAATATTGGTATAAGAATACATTGTAAAATTCAAAATATATATTTAAAAATATGGAATTACAAATATAATTTCAAAGTAAATATTTATTTAATGTTTATTGTAATTATTACCTAATAAATACGTATATTTATTTTTCATTTAATGACGAAAGAAATATTGAGTCAAAGAATCGTGAAATGTCTATAGATACCATTATAAATAAATAGAATAAACAGTGATTATATTGTAATGAATTGTGTTTTAATGCATCGGTGCTCGATTTGCAATCAAAATTAATTTAATCTAGTATCTATTAGAAAAATGAAATTAAACAAGTTTACCGTTTTTCAATAAAAAATGTTTTATTAAAAATTAAATTTATATAAAATGTTTAAAAACCATTTAAAATCTTTTCAGACTTTCAACTAGTTTGACCGCCCCACCTCAGGCTGAGCGTCGCTACGACCCCAGTTGGGGTGGCGGAGGAGGGGTTCCAGAACCACCACAACCATACACACCTGAACACCCAGATAACCACCATGGTGGAGGAGATGATCACCATGGAGGAGGAGATGATCACCATCACCATCATCATCCACCTAAAGGACATTGGAAGAAAAAACTTATATGGAAGCCTGATTGGCAAAAGGTGTGGAAAGAAGGACAAAAACAAATTTGGAAGCCCGACTGGAAGAAAGTTTGGAAACCTGAATGGAAACCGATTCAAGTACCAGCATGGAAGGAAATAAAAGTGCCCGACTGGAAAAAAATCTGGAAACCTGATTGGGTAGAAATTAAGGTGCCAGCTTGGAAAGAAATTCAAGTACCAGATTGGAAAAAGATTTGGAAACCTGTCTGGGTTCCAACTAAAGTTCCTGCATGGAAAGAAATTCAAGTCCCCGATTGGAAAAAAATATGGAAACCAGTCTGGAAACCTATTCAAGTTCCAGCATGGAAAGAAATTCAGGTGAATAAAGTGCTAATATTTTTAATACAATTAAGTATTTTGATAAAATAATTTTTTTTATTATTTTACAGGTGCCGGCTTGGAAAAAATCATATGTTCCTCAACTAGTTAAGGCTTGGGTTCCTGGATGCAAACACCATGGAACTGATCATGATGGATGGGAATATACATCACATGGATTATGGAAAAAGAAATTAGTTTGGAAACCAGTTTGGACTAAAATATGGAAACCTGCTAAAAAACAAATTTGGGTAGAATCTAAAAAGTTAGTCTGGAAAGAAGAATGGAAACAAATTTGGAGAACTGAGAAAAAACAAATCTGGGTAGAATCTAAAAAATTAGTCTGGAAAGAAGATTGGAAACAAGTCTGGCGAACTGAGAAAAAACAGATCTGGGTACCATCAAAGAAGTTAATTTGGAAAGAAGCATGGAAGCAAGTTTGGCGAACAGAGAAAAAACAAATTTGGATTCCAGACAAGAAATTGGTCTGGAAGGAAGATTGGAAAGAAATTCAAGTACCTGCCTGGAAAAAGATTTGGGTACCAGCTTGGAAAAAGGTGTGGAAACCTGTCTGGATCCATGAATGGGTGATTGAAGAAGAACATCATCATCCACCTGCTCATGGTTGGGAAGATCGTCAGGATAAATCTGTCCAAGCTGCTCTTCCACAAACTGCACTACCGCAAATACCACCTCAGCCAGTGAGTCAGCCTCTAGTTGTTCCATGGGACAGAAAAGATACTACGGACCCACGAATTCAAAGACAAGCCATCGAAGGCCAAAATCTAGCAACAGTTCTCCAGCCACCAATTGCCCAACAAGTCAACACATGGCAATTTCCAAAGGCGTAACTAAACTGATATCAAGAAGTTATGTTTACGAATAATTTTGGCCAAAGAAAAAAAATTACGAACATTAACATAACTACTTGATTAAAAAGCCCTTCACGCTTTGTATATAATTATTTTTCCTCCTCCGCGAATGACGTTTGCCCAACTCTTGAAATAACAGAGTCAATTAAAAACGATTGTTATTGTTATACTATGTGTGTATGTGATTGTTATGTTTTATATTATTGTTAATACTATTTTTTATAAGACAAAATAAAAGTTTTATAAAATACATTGGTTGTTATATTTTTCCCTCTTATTCATTTCTAAACTTTATTAAAGGATTGTTTGTAAAAACTTTTTGGAATCTTCATATTGTAGCATTTAATTATTTATTTATTATAAATAAATTCAATTCTATCACTTTGAGAAGTAGGTGATTTTCGAAAAAATGATATTCGCTGAAATTAATTAATTTATTGTTCTTAATCTATTCTCTACATTAAAAATTCATTTTCCCGATAGTAGAGTTATATTTAATCGGAAAAGTACGAGAGTGTTCTCTACTTAAATCTAGATTTTACCATATGGATTTTTATTACATGTCAAATGAGGTAAATTTACCCCTAGCTATTTTCTACTGTTTTATCAATTAGAATTAGTTGTCAAGGGGATGAATACAACCTTTCTGGCATGTAATAAAAATTATCCATAACAATTTGGTTTCAGCAGAGGACATCCTCAGGATTTTTCCTATTTTTCAAGATCAAACAAAGTATAGGTAATTCAAAATTTTTATTTTCATAGCAGTGCCAGTTATTTTTGAAGATTTTAAATTAAATAAATACATGAGTACGACTTAATAATATCTCATATCATATACCTTTCTAAGAAGATGAAAAAAGGTCACGTTCTAATTGACCTCTCTGTTTGAAAGTCTCTATCCAAATATTTACAAAATCCTATTTTCTATGCTCATTAGTTCTAGAAATTTCCATTCCTAATTGCTTATTTTATACATATATGAGGATTTAAAAGTATTAATGTTTCTTATTTGATTAATGTATAACATGGTAGTTTCTAAATTAAAATAGGGGAAGGGGATAAGCATTTCTTCAATGGATCAAGATAGCCAAGCCAAATCCTACATTAATTAATCGTTTTCGGAAGAGAAGCGAAATATGCCTCGCAACATCCGTCAGTCTAAGGGAGACTTTATGCTTCTAGTCTTATTCAGAAGTCAATTCAGCCCTTAAAGTTAGAATTTAAGGGATTGTAAAAGTTGATTTTCTTTCAAGTGAATATACTCTAGAGCAGTGATTCTTAACAGGGGGGCCGCAGAAAGTATTGAGGAGCCGCAAAAATATTAGAATTTCTTTTGTTTTTATATCATTACAAATAAAAAAAATATGTTACTAGTTTTTATAAGTGATACATATGTAAGTGACAAATGCATTTAATGACATCTCAATATTCTTAAATATGGTTAAACTAAATGGTTTTCATGAGCGCATAGGTTATTTGACCCAAACAGACAGACAGACAAAATTACAAGTTGAATAAAACCGTGTAAATATTTTTTGTAAGTCTAGGTTTACAATTTTTATACTATAGCAAATATACTTTCATTTTACAAATAAACCTATTTTTCAAGAAATATGTTATTAGGTTATTACATTACTGACAATCTGATAAAGCAACTAAATTTATCTATGCAAGGAAATCAACACATTTTTTCCTTCCATGCAAGATAAAATAAAGGCGATGAAAATGAAACTTCGTACATGGATTCGAAGAATAGAATCGAATGTTTTCGAAATGTTTCCAAATTATTCTCAAATGATTACAGATAATTGTGAATTTGATAAAGAACATACAAATTATTTAATTCAATGTCATCTCCAAAAATTAATTGAAAAATTTGACAAATATTTTCCAAATAATGAAATTGATAGCAGAAAATTGTGGATTCGAGATCCATCTATAATAACTGGGATAATACCACTTTATCACCAACCCACGATGACACTCTGATTGAATTGATAAAGGATTTAAGTTTGAATTCACTTTTCAAGAAAAAAAGTTTGGTATAATTTTGGATACATGTTCGGAAGGAATATCCACACCTGTTCACCATCGCCATACAACATTTATTGCTCTTTGCTTCCACATATCTGTGCGAAAAGGAATTTTCCACAATGGTCAATATTAAAAGGAAGCAACGTAATCGACTCCGATTAGACTCTTGCATGCGAATAGCTTTAAATAACGCAATTGAAGTGCGAATAGACAAATTAGTGGAGTGTATTCATCAACATTTATGAATTAGTTGTTACGTTTGAGAATTTTTTTGTACGAGTAATTACGAGTGTGTGATCTAATGGTGGGAGGAGGGGACTGGCCGCGAAAATATTTTAGGGTTTTAAGGGGAAGGCGACTAATAAAAGATAAGAACCACTGCTCTAGACGAAATATGCTCAATCCATAATAGGTTGGTTTTAATATTTTATCAAGTAACTGTCAAGTTCGTGAACCTCATTTTTTATCTTATTCTTTTTATAAATATTTAATTGAATTTAGGAATATTCAAGAGTCGGATGTATTTATGTTCTTGAAAAATTGAAAGTTTAGGATTCACCAGAAATCAAGGCAGGAAAATAGTTCTATAGAAAGAAGCTAGAGTACGAGATGGACCTAAGGAGAAAGTCACAATCACGCTCAATTACCATAAAATAGTTAAATAGTTATAAATAATTATCATGTACAAGAATAATACATTAAACTAATCATTTAAAAATAGGCGTAATAAAACAGTTTGAAAATCAGCATTATAGAATAGGCTACAGAAAACCACTAAAGAATGAATTCAATAGAATAAATGCCTACATGAACTGGAAACAGAATCACTCGGTTAATTTGTCTTAAGACTTTAGAGAACCAATTAAAAATCAATTTGGTAAAAATAACTATCAAGTCTGAGCAAATCAGAATATATTTAAATTCAATAAATAAATAAGTGATATTAAAAGTGAATTTAGAAAAGTTTATTTATTTTCTTTAAATAATCTTGATAAGGTAGTACCATTTGAGGAACTTGTAAAGAAAGTAAAAGAAAAATTGTTTGAACGAAAGTAAACTGTTGCATTTAAATCCCTTCTCTTAATTCAGATGCTCATATGTCTATTTGATTTCCGTCAACTTCTATTTACAAATCGAATGGTGTTTATTTGGCTTCCGTTTAAATATTGACCACCTTCTGGATATTATAAAATAACTTTACACTCAGTTAATAAAATAAATACACAATACACTAACTTTCTATTTAGCAAGATTTTATAATAAATTTAAAAATGTTCTTAAATATTTGGCAATAAAAATTATCAAATACTTTTTTATTACTTGAGTTTTCGGCAAAGAAATTGTAGTGGAATTTTTAGGTCTGCTTTGGTTCATTCTCGCTAATTCTCTTAGAACATTTAAGTTAATTATAATTAAAGTGTTTATTTATTTAAAAAAATTTACCTAAAAGTATCCAAAAAATAATCTGCTAATTTTTCTCTTACCATTCGCTTTAGAATAATTAAACACTGGTCGACTCGAATATTGGATTAACTCAATTTTTTGAAATACCTATTAGTGTCTACAAAATATGTGAAATGTGAAGATAAATCATTTTCAGATATATTTTTCTTTCTATCTGAAATCTCACAATAAATTGAGAATGAAATCTCGTAGAAAGTCCGTTTTGAATCAAAATATTTGTATTTCCTGAAAGAATAATTGATAGATTAGAATTTGGACTATCTATGGCGTGTTTCCCAACGTGGGGTTCCGCCCAACAGGTGGGTAATTTGATTGATAAGGGGGGCAATTCAAAAATGGGCTCGTCCAGATAAATATACAAATCTACAAAATTAGTTACATATATTTGACAAAATTCATGTTAACAAAATTTGATAGTAAGTTGCTATAACAAGATATAAAATAAATGAATGTTAAACCAAACAAAATACTAATCCACAAATTTTGTTTTTGTAACTTAGTACTAGTACTCAAATTTTAAAGCTGATTTTGCTTGCTTTGAGTGTTATAAATAAATGTATTGAAAGGCTCCTCTGATCATTGATAGTGTCTGTTGTGGTTGTCTAAATACAGGCGTTGCAATCAAGTGCTGCCATCTGTTAAATTCAAGCGATGGAATTTATAAGCGAAGCCCGCTTATAAAATACTAATCAACAAAATTTTGTTTTTGTAATTATATTTATATAAATAATAATTCATTTGTAGAATATAAAAATTATGTATATGTTACATAGGGGGCATGAGAATTTTAGAAAGGCTTAGGTGGGCCATGGCCCTAAAAAGGTTGGGAAACACTGACTGATCTATGGTAACTTCAGAGCTTCAAGATGAAAAATTATGAAAAACAGAAAAAATAGGAACATTATACGAGTTGACATAACAGTTTGTATTGATATTAACCTGCAGATTTTTTAGTTAGTTTCTGGTTTCTAGAGTTAGAAAAATCTACCATTGGACACCAATTGTTAGTATGTCGCTATGGAGGCTCTGATGAAGGCGGCAGCACACACGGAAGAGTTAAGGACTAATTCTTGCAGGTTGGATGATCCAACCATTCTGATGATGATAGCATGAGGTGTAGATGGATCCTTGAAGAAAGTTCTTGTTTAAAGTGACTTGTAGAAATTGTTAGGGTGAAAAATTTGAAGAATAATTACTTTTATACTATGCTTATTCAGAAAAATTGGCACCTTCTGATGGGGCCAACGACTTGACTTTGCCATACACCCTGGCCCCTCTCTTATATTTAATGTTTAATAAAATTATTTATAATCATGTAGTGGGAGGGGGTAATTTTTGCATTTTTAGAATACTGGGGTCGACTGATTATGTATACAAAATTTGGTTGAGTTTGGTTCAAGGGCCAAGATTTTCATTTTTTGATCCTACACCCACGCCCATTTTGGGCGGTTAGTTTTTGCATTTTTAGATTTCTAGAGCCCCACTGATTATTTATACAAAATTTGGTTGAGTTTTCTCAACAACGCTCAATCCTTACTAGACAATCGCGCAATCATAGCCTCCTCAATAAATTCAGATTTAAGCTTGCTTAAAAAATGGGGATCTCACAATTTGGTAAACTTTAATGCTAGCAAAACACAATGCTGCCTAATTTCTAGGCGCGCAGATAGGAACCTTCCGGACATTTCCTTTGATTCAAGCTCATTGGAATTCCGTAATAAAATATCATTGTTAGGTGTCACCTTAGGTTCTGACCTCTCTTGGAATGACCATATTATCTCGGTAGCAAAAGCTGCAGCATGTAAGCTTGGCTTTCTTTTCCGAACCAAACGATTTTTCACCCCCACTCAACTCCTTATATTATACAAGGCTCAAATTCGCCCCTGTCTTGAATAATGCTCGGATTTGTGGAGAGGAGCCCCCAAGTATTCTCTTAATACCTTAGATGAAATTCAGAGGCGAGCTATCAGACTGATAGGCGATCCTACATTAACTGACACTCTCGACTCCCTAGCCCATCTTACGATGGCTTTTGTTCTGCCGAAATAAAATAAAGGCTTCATTTGCGCGAAATACACGATTTTCTAAAATTGAACACCCCTACGCCCTTAAACTAGATACTAATCGAACGAACGCATTCGCCAATTCATTTATCCTGTTGCGACACGCTGTTGGTTTTGGTTGCAACCCTTCTTGACCAGAGAAAGGGTTGACGATTTGTCGATTTTATCTCGAAGATAGCTCCCCGCAGAATGGTCTGGTAACGGGCCCAAGCGATTCGGCCTGTTTAAGCCCTGGTGCTGGTTTTGAAGAGGAGAGATTGTTCAAAGAAAGAGCATTATTTACTTTTGATTATTTTTATTAGTTAATTATAAATACACTTGTCTCCAACTGATGGCTGGGGAGCCTCATCTCTTAACTCCAAATTAACAAGTGAGCATCTCTGACTTCAAACTAGGACTGACTAACTCTGTCAACTGATTCAAAACCTGGCCTGTCATTTCTGGGAGTTTCCACAAGAAATATTCCCGATTCGTCAATTTATCAATGAGTAGGAGTACATTTTAATCATTGACCACTCCCTTTTAAAGGAGGGTCTTCAGAGACCACGTGACCCTTTTTTGGAAAATTTTCCGTTAAAAGCTCTTTTTTTGAAAGATCATTTTTTTATACAAAGATATTAGAGCAAGTAGATTTATAATTCTCTGTCAACTCAGATATATAACTTATTTCCTATCATCATATAATCTTGACTAAGACCCAGGGCCAGCCAAAAAGAGCGGAAAAGGAGATATATAAGGGGTGCTGTTCTGGGGGGTGCGAAAAGCACTCGGGTCCGGATGTGCACAGAGAGGGCCTCAGTCTGGTTGCATTGACCTTAATTACAAAAGAGGATTCCTTAAAGAGTTCAAACAAGATTTACAACAGCATTTCCTGTTGTCGACAAAATTATCGACGGGCATAACAATCCCTATGACATCTAGAGACTGGAATTCTCTTCCCCCGACCGTCTTTCCAGCTACTTATAACCTTCAATGTTTCAAGACCAGCATCCACAGATACCTTCGACTGCTACCCAATCCCTAAATCTCCCCTTATCTTCACGTTACAAGGGTCCACCACGGACTTCAGAGGTTGTACCTTCTTGGTGCAAATTCTTCTTGTATCAATATCATTATAAAAAAAAAAAAAAAAAAAATGGCCTAGATAATTATTTTTCATGCCCCCCCCCCCCTCCCCTAATTTTGGTGCCTGAAAAAAATATTTTCGTTATTATAGGTTCATTTTATAGTATATATATTTCGTGTTTCTTGTTTTTTTAGTTTGAAAATATTATAATTTTAAATTTTAACCCCCCCCCCTTGATTTTGGGTCGATATGCACTAAAATCTAATCAGCTCTTAATCTCAATGCACCACAGCTACGTGTGAAATTTGGTTTTGATATTCACACTAGTTTTTGAGCTAGCTCGTCCACAAAAATTTGGTAACGTACAGACTAACAGACTAACAGACATTTTGACAAAACAATTATTATCTCGAAAAATATAATTTTTTCGATTTTCCCATATTAGGGTTTTTTGTAGACCGAAATGCCATGGTTTCTTTAATCAAAATACTTTGAGCCGTTTTTGAGATATTTCGAAAAAAGAAGCAAAAAACCCTTTTTTTCATCCACGATTACAATACTTGACCATACCCCCTGTAAGTGATGGAGATACAACCGATTTGTTGAATACTTGAGAAAATTTGAATTTTTCAAATTTGAAAATAGATACAATGATAGTATTTTTTCTTTTAGACTTATAAAAATACATACCAATTTGTTTTGAACATAATTAACAATTTGTTCTTTAAGGCATGTTGATAATTATGGTATACCTAATATTATCTATTATATGAATTAATTTTATAGACATAATAAGGACACTTCTCTTCTAACATGAAACATGAAATTTTGAAAAAAAGACTAAAGTGCTTTATACGCTTGTGGGCACAACTATCGATTCCACCAAATAACTACTCGTGGACAAAGAAGTATTCTACGTCATAAAAACTTTATGTTTATATATTAAAACAAATTATTAAATAACACAAGACTTTTATTAAACCCTTGAGAGCCAATCAGTGACGTGCACTACATTTACACGTTTACGAAATGCCAAGTTAGCTCTATTACAAGGTTTTGCGAGTTTGAAAGCAAAAATTGTATCTTGTTCTCGTGAAGGCCCTTTTTGGAAAGTTTTTATATTAAATTCATTATTATTTTTTCACTAAATTACTATCAAACCATGGTAGGATAAAAATTAATAATTAAATTAAAATTCAATATCTTTTATAAATATATAAATGAGCAAATCCAACATATGGTATTTTGCATTGTAAAGTCTACTAGTTTTTCTTTCCAATTTAGGATAAATTTTCCATTTTTAATAATATAGTCTTTAATTATATACATTTATTGTTGCACTGATAAGTTTTTTAACGCCGATTTCACTCAATTTCATATTTTTTCAATTCAAATAATTTACAAAAAGTCAATTCTGCCCCCTGTCCAATTTGGCTGTTTAAATATTCAAACCAGTGTATTTACTTGAAAAATGTTCAGATATGACTGAATAAAATATTAGCTAAATAAAAAATAAAAAGATGAATGAAGACTATAATTTAATAAAGTTTTATTAGTTATTAAAATTTTGTTAGAAAAAATTATTAAAATTGTCCAGAGATAGTGTGTCAATTCCCTCCCCAATATAGTTTTAGATTTTAACTTGACTCACGCCATCCCTGCAGTGGTCAAGAGAGAAATTATTGTCACTTGGTGAGTTGGTTTGTTAATAGCAATCAATGGGGTTAATTTTATTCATATGGTAACAAAGAAAAATGAATTCATAAAGGTAGTGATTAATTATGTCGTTCATTAGTGTCATTTCTGTCCCTGAGATAACAAGTCATATAAAAATATTTATTTAAAAAAACTTTCTAGTGTTGTTTTACTTTTACTGAATTGTAACCAAAATTGTAACCTTCTCTATTTTTAACCCACTCTCTGCCTATATTACCAAATCAAAATTCTCTAATGTCAATTCCGTCCCCTTGATTGTCACACCTGACTGGGAAAAATCATTAAAAATTGAAAAATATTTATTAATTCATGACCATTATTAGAAATTGGTCTATAGATAGTTGAGCCACAAAACTATATTATTATTGTTAGGGTGCGATAAAGTTATATTTTCAAATTTTTAGGTAAAAAAATGCAAAATAAGTTGGATTTACTCAAATATCTAAGCCTTGGCATATTAAAAGCACACGATCTCATTAGATTAAGGAAAACGAAGATTATTTAATATTCTGTGGTCTAGTCGAAATTTTAAAATTTAAATTTGTTTATTAATCTAAAAAATAGATATATATTATGATAGCATTAATATAATTAATATTTGATACATTTTATACAGGTACATTATTATAATTATACAAATTGAGTAAAAAAAATACAATTTTTGTCTGTGTTGGTAGTTGTCAAAATTAATCGTTGGTTTTTCGGGGATAGAGAAAACTGAAGAGTTTGTTGCTAGGACTACAGGCTGGCATCTGACACGACTTCTCTGCCATCTCGGTATCAGCGATACAAATCGACGCTTTGCATTGTCTCCATCGAATCTAAATAGAAAGAGAAATGTTTCGTGAACTATTAATTTTGTTTGTTATTTATTTATAATTTTAATTTAAAAATTTATATATAGATAATTATCATTTATTATATTTAAGGTAGTTGTTTCACCAAATGGGTTTTCTTAGGATTTTTTTGAAATTTGGATTATTATTTAAATATTTCTGCATCGATAATGCGATTGGTGGCAAAACGCAATTTATGAACAATATAGTTCCTGAGATATTAAATTCCAAAGATAGAGTTTTTCAGACTCTTATACATTGCACTAAACGGGATATCGGAAAGTTTACATACATATTTAATTATAATTAAGAAATACTTCTTACCATTGTTATAAAAAACTAAACCAACATTAAACAATAACTAATACACTTTTTAGGAAAATTTTAATTCAGAGTTATAACACAGTTTCTGAGATAATAATGAATAAATAATGAAAAATTAAACTAAAAACAAACAGGCAAAAACGAATTTATTTAACCTAAAAAGGGGGTTTAGTAATTTTTTGACCTTCTTTCGCTTCAGTCATTGTTGCAACAGCTTTCAATCGCTTATTAAGAACTTTTTGTTTTATAAATCTCCCTTTATAATGTACTTTATCTGAAATTTCTATGATAAAATATATACAAGCTCTGACAGTGTTGGCAGATTTGTCAAACGAGCATGGGATTGGCTAGTAGTGGTACATAAACAGCAAAAAGTTTTGGGCTTATGAATTATGAATCCTTATTGTCTGTTCTATATACTCTAACATTAACTTTTTGCTAGTATTGTCGCGAAACAAACTACCTTAAATATCAGAAGAAAAATATATATGCGGCTAGCAAAGAATTTGAAATTCTTAATTGCCTCAAGAGTGGTCCTTATTTTGGGTATTTTCGAATTTTTAAGCTAACAGAAGCTCCTATGGTTAGAAATAAATAAAAAAAATATCCCCCAAGTTTCAAGTCTCTATCTCAATTTTAACCTGTGCCGAACAGCGATGCAAGTTTTCCATTTAAATCACATGGTGTTTTTGTCATTGAACAAACATTTTTTTATTCCGGCGAAAGTAGTTGTTGAAAAAATTTGAAACTCTGTAGACTTTTTCCTTATAATAGTAGCTATCCCTCAGAATTTTTACAGATTTTTAGCTATTATAATTTTGGAGTTTATAACTTAGTAACACTAAGATATAGCAGTATTTTATCTAGATCAGGGCTGTCCAACCTTTTGGCTTACACGGGCCACATTTGAAAAATAAAAACTGTCTCGGACCGCAGATAAAATATTATAATTCTATTGATATTTGTTAGTAAAAAAAGATAGTTAATAATGTAGAAACAAGAACTTTATTATTTCTTTAGCTCATAGTGAGCTTCTAATTTTACTTTTCGTAAATTTTATACTTGATAAATGCAACAAATAAAATACACTAAAAGGTATAAAATAATTATTATCTTATTTAGTTACAACTAAACGACGAAATATTAACATGAAATTACTTTTTGAAGTCGGTGCTAAACATATACCTTTTATGAATCGCACTCGACGGATCTTACTTACTACGTTCGGAGGGTATGCTCGCTTATAGGTATAGTTTGTTTGGTACCGACTTCAAAAAGTAATTTCATGTTAATATTTCGTCGTTTAGTTCTAACTAAATAAGATAATAATTATTTTATACCTTTTAGTGTATTTTATTTGTTGCATTTAATTTTTTGAAGTCAGTTTTATTTTTTTCTTAAAAATTATTTTTATTTTTCTCCTTTTAGTGATGTTATTAATAGTGATCATATCATCAGACCCAATTAATATGGCAGCATCCCTAAGATACCCCCTTTCCAATAAAAAAAGAATCATCGAAATCGGTTCATAAACAAAGAAGTTAGGCCTGAACAAACCTAACAAAAAAGGTCTAATACCAATAAAAAGAAAAATTAGACCAATCGGAAGCTAGACTGAACCCAATGCAAAATTTTTTTTTCAAAATCGGTTCACAATTGGCGGAGATATGAGGTAACATAGACACACAAAAAAAATTCAGTCGAATAGAGAACCTCCTCCTTTTTTGAAGTCGGTTAAAAATAGCTTATTTCGAACCATATGCGCCTCGGGCAGCATAAAAATTCGAAAATACCTAAAATAAGACCACTGCACTAAACCCTCTATCAACAGGCTTTGAATTTAACTGTTCGGTTTATATTTTATATAATAATATGAAAATTAACATTAACATTTTTTCAGCTCTTTAGAAATGTTCGAGGCATGAATATAATTATTATTAAAATGGGTATATTTTCGAAAAAATGTTTTAACTTGATTTAGATCGTATGTTTTTTTTTACCTTTTCAAAACTACGAGGACTCTAGTCATACATATTTAATTACACATTACACATAAAAACAATTTGCCAATTTAATAATATTTGCATTCGGAACCTTTATTATATATCGGAATTTTGGTGTTAATGGAATCCCTCCTCACCGATATTAGTTATTAGGTTATATTGAGGTTTTACTATTAATCTTTGTCATAGATAAAGGTTCCTATTTAATTAATTTCCTAAAGCTTTAGGTACTTGATTAAACGACTTTCTAATTTTGTTTTTATACAAGAATTGTATTTACTTCTCAATATTCAGCGGGTAAGGCGCCTGGATAGTAGGCCACCATAATGCAAAGCTTGATCAACCGGCCCTCTACTCTTCAATTTTAAGAAAATATGTTGTAATTAGTATCAAATAAATTGCATTGAATGGTAAAATATATAAGGAGTAAATCAGTGGCAGCTTTTGCTTTTAGTGTACATATATTTGAAAAATTAATGAAATTTTCCTCTGCTTAATCTAAGAAGATTTTGCTGGCAGTTGGTTTCAATTCCCGAGGAGGTAATAGTCCATCTTTTTGATGAATTTCTCATAAATTAAACAAATCTGTACGCAAAAACTCAATTTAATTATTATAATATATAGCTTACTCTTCTTATTTATATTTTGAATAATTTTATTTTAATTAAGTGGATATTGATGAGGCAGTCCAAAAAGAAGAAGATAATTTACACTATCTTTTTATTCATAAAACCGACGTTTCGGAGGCTATTCTCTCCTTCTTCAGGGTTTTGAAAAGTCAGTGAAAACCCTGAAGAAGGAGGGAATAGCCTCCGAAACGTCGGTTTTATGAATAAAAAGATAGTGTAAATTATCTTCTTCTTTTTTTGGACTGCCTCATCAATATTCACTTAATTCACTTATCAGTCCGTCTCCAAAAATTACTCCAATTTTATTTTAATATTTTTTTTCTTATATAGTTATTTAATTAAATTAAAATTTGTATTAATAAAAAAAAAAACTTTTTAACTAATTCCACGGCTACATCTTTTTTAGTATCATCGTTACAGTTAGTTCACTGTTCCTTGTCTTTTACTTACGCCCTTTAGACCCGGCCCTGTATTCTTGTTTAATATACATTTATATTATAATTATAATATATATATATTAGTCTTGGGGGCAAATACTTTCGAAAAATAACATAAAATTAACTGGAGGTGGTAGCTTTGAAAAATATTTATACTGAGGGTACTTATTAGTTGACAAGTATTCACATTTCAGATAATATCAAAATTAGGGGCGACTTCTTTCTTATAAGCGTAGTCGACATTTTTAGGTACTAGAAACTAGTTCTTTTGGGGTGAGTACTTTTCTTTTGATATTAAGAATCGAATGAAAGTACCAGTATTAGAATTGAATGTCTAACTGAAAACTCTCCTCTTTTAATTTCGGGAAAATTACGTTTTTTAGAAGAAATAATGAAATTTTTTTTAGTTTTGTATGTAATTAAGTAATTGATGAATAAAAATGTCGATTATAGTTTTTTTTTATTTATTTAATTAATATTTGTCTTCTTGTAAATCGACACAGCTTTTAATGCAGTTTTCTCAGTAGTTGGATAGCTTTATCACGATTGTTTTGAAGCTATAAAATATCACTAGTATAATCATGAGTACTAAAAGTAAAAGTGCCATTGAATAATCGATTGTTAATAAATTAAAGAGTTGATTAGTCCCATAATAGTCAAAAGTTTTTAATCAGTGCTGGCCCGAGGTAAGTCTTAGGATGGAGTGAGACCCAATTAAGGGGTTCGGGACTGTTTATCATTTTTATAAGAAAATTATCAAATTTTTACCATCGAATCATTGATGTATTAAATATTTATTCGCGAAATTTGAAGTGGATCGTCTGTCCCATTACCGAGAAATAAATTATTGAAAATTGTCCTTTTAAGATGGAAGTAAATGGACCGAGCTTTTTAAAAGGGATATAACTTCTGTAAAAATTATACAATTTTCAACAAATGTATACAGATCAATAATTCAACTTTTATGAATCCAATGATACATTTTTCAAGATATGACAGTCTTGTTAATTAATTATTCATAAATGTAAAAAATAAAAAGTTTTTTGCAGCCAACAGAATGTAGCAAAATCACTAGTGTAGAATTTCAACTCTATTTCTTGAAATCATTTTTGTGTTAAATAAATGTTTTTATAATGAGAAAAAGCAACCGCTCCGTTCGCCCTATGCTATAGCCATCCCTGGGTGTACCATTTCTATTTTTCTTTATACTGGTACAGTATCGTTGACGATGAGAAATCAGATCTAACTTAAATAATAGAAAAATAAAATCTAATAACAGTCGTTTTAGCTTACCTGTCTTCCTCGGCCACAAGTAACACTACACGGACTCCACTCCCGCCAGGCGTCCCAGGTGGCGGTTTTGTTGGCGACGCTCCTCGGAACCAAAACAGCCGGAGCGGCCGATTCGGCGGGATCTGGCTAAGGCCACAACACACTCACTAAATGACCAGAATTAGGTGAAAGTGCTGTTTTGAATTGATTTGTCTGTATTTGTGCTTTTAAAGTAATCTTACAATATTAAGCTTTATTACTTGAATAAATCCCTAAATAAGTATAAGCTGAAGCAAATTACCAGTTTGGATGCTTTAGTGTAAAGTTTTGTTTAGGTTTTCGCTGAAACCACCTAGATTGCACATTTTTAATTAGAAAATTTCCTCAGAATGCACGACTCATTCTATTAACAGACTCTTCGACAGCACTTGAAAACGACTCCAGAAATAGGGGTCGAAATTACTATCAGAATGCTCGATGCTTTGCTGGAGGTCGTTTTTCAAGGGCTGAAACAGTCTTTGTTGATAGAATGAGTTGAGCGTTCTGATGAAATTTTATCAGTAAAAATGTGCAAATCTTGGTTTTAGCCGAATCATCATTTGGACTAACAAAGTATTTTTTGTCACATCACAATACTTAACAAATTAGTTATTAGCAGGCCCTTCACGGACTTCACGTCCACATCCTCCCCAAAGATTCAAGAAAATAAAACATGATTTTTGAATTTAAAAACACAATTAGAAGTTACGAATGTGGTAGTGAATGTAGGCAATGTTATTTTTGCAAAGCTTTCAAAAATGAAGAGGCGAAAGTCTTAGTGATGTAACTAATTTTAATTTTTAAGTTTGTGTTTATAGATATAGTCTACCCAGGTAAATATATTGAAAGAGTGGAGTAATTAATTCATAAATAATCTCATCTCAAAATAGGAAAGTTTAGATCGAAAAATTTAAAAAAATTATGATAATAATTCAAATGATTTAGTAATGATTTAAGTGAATGAAAATTAAAAAAAAATGAATTCTTAAAAATTAACTCTATTCTTCACTTTCAAAATTCCCGTAAATCGGAAGTTGATTTTAGTATCAAGCTTAAGATAAAATTTCTAAAATATTAGAAATACAGTTTACTTAATATGCAATAATATGTGAATCTGAAATTTCACAGCATCATTGCTATTAAGTGCACTATGAAATTTTAAGTGTAGCGTTGAGTTCAAGAAAAATTTAACTTCGAAAATAATTTAGGGGCCAAGTATGCGAACCATCTCCTCAAAACTTGTAACTTGGGAATTTAATAATAAGTTTAAAAATGCTATATATTTCTCAAAATTAATAGACTTACACCAGTAAGACTTTCAGCCTTCAAATAAATTTTATTATCGTTTTTAGTCATTATATCATATAATTCTTGAACACTTGAAATATTCACTAGAAAATCATAAGATGGTGTCATCTATTAAATCCGATGGAATGGAATATTTTTAATTATATGTCAGAGGGGTTGTTTTTCACCCCCTCGGGAATCGAACCCGAGTGCCGAGTGCCGAGTCCCACCACCTTATGATTTTCTAGTAAATTTGAATCTATTACCATCGGCAAATTAATATCTTTCATATTAAATTAGGAAAAGTCATTCCATTGCCCTTCGAATTGAATTTCTTCAAAATTCGAAACACTCAACCACCTTTATTTAAATTATATGGCATGGCTATATGTTTAAATTTAGAATCACTATATCGCGAAATTTTACAAATTAAGATAACAATCTTTGAGTAAAATATTTTACGCGTTTGCATATGTCAGAGAGGTTCGTATCCCGCAGGTGAGCCAGGTGGCCCAGATTGCTGTTACTGGCACTCGGGTTCGATTCCCGAGGGGGTGAAAAGCAACCCCTCTGACATATAATTAAAAATATTCCATTCCATCGGATTTAATAGATGACACCATCTTATGATTTTCTAGTAAATTTGAATCTATTACCATCGGCAAATTAATATCTTTCATATTAAACTTGAAATATTGTTTGCGGATATTCATTATTGAATCGTTGAAAGAAATTTGAGTTATTCATTATGGGATACCTAGATCTCAAATTATATATTAGAATGGTTGAAGTGATAGGTATGCAACTGTTTGATAGATATTTATAAGAATAAAATCTAAAGTCCAAAATTATAGGCCTCCCCTTCACTTATTCATGTCTCTGCAAAAATTGAACTTTTTGAAAATATGTTAGGTATATTATTATTGTTTAGATGGGAGTTGATTAATAGCTCTGTTTAAACAACATTAAGGGCCTTATGACCTTAAGTATGTATGATCAATCCGTTTCCTTTCTTTCAGTATTCAATGGATGCAGTAGTGTCGTTTGTAATTTAATTCTGATTAATTTTAATTTATGGATTATTTTAAGAGATAAAAATTGTCTTGCAAATTTTGAAAACTTCAGCATTTTTCTATCGAGTTTAATTTTCGTTTTCATTAGAAGACTATGGTAAATGTTTGCTTACCTGGGATGTACATAGTTTAAAATTTAAAGGATAGGGCTCTTATTTCATTCTTACTTGATATTTCTCTACTTCTTGTTTATTTTTTTAACCTATTTATTAAATTTACTAATCTCTATGATTTCCATCACTGCATTGAGAGGATAGTGGTAATATATTTCCACTCTCGAAATGGCAACACGCGCCCAAGTGTTGAGCGAGTCAATTGCTTTCTATTTTAGTGATGCTAACTATAATAATGATTCTTAAGAGCATTTACTATATCTTTCCTATTGAAAACCGATTTGTATTGAAATATTTTTTTGCATCCCACCTCAATATGTAGATTCATAGAGTAAAATAATAAGACTTTAATCTGAAAATCCATAAATGGATACTAAATTAAAATACATAGTTTAAAAATATATGGTTTGCTTTGTATGGACTCCAACCCAGTAAACTTGGTCGACTACATAAATGTAATTTCGTGGACATATTGATTTCTTATTTATTTATATTTCTCATGACGGTTTTTCTTATATTTTCTGAGGGAGAGTAGGTATTTTATCCTGAAGACAGGTACAGCGCTGATTACTAGGTATTTGGGAAACTCTGCTGTATAGCCATTGTTCCGATCAAATTAGATCAATTATTCAAGCTTAGTTTCTTCTCTTTTTTGTTCACTTAAACTATTTCCAAGACACCTCTCATAGGTTAATTGAATATTCATATATAATATATATAATTTTACAAACAAAATTCCTTTCTTTTGACCCAGCATAAGAATATTTTAAATTTCAATATTTGTGAACTTTATGAAAGTACAGTAAAATCTCGATTATCCGGATCGGATTTGTAAACATTTTTATTTTAATAAATGTTCACATAAATAATAATTTTTAACTCTGATAGCAAGAATGTAATTATAATTTCCCGAAAAATTTAACGTATGTATTTTGTTAAAGAATTCTATATAATTTTGATATAAACATGTTTTTTATCGTAATAAATTCAAATTCGCTTATTTGAGGAATTGTTTTGTTTTTATTACCCATATATCCGGATTATCCAGTTCGCCTTTGGTCCCCCAGTTAGTCCGGATAATCGAGGTTCTACTGTAGTTTTAAAAAGAGAATTTAATCTGATTTAGTATAGTAAAACTTACCTACCTTTTGAGTACATATTTTCATCAAGAAAATTTTTCTATTCAAATTTTCTTAATTCATTAGCAATTGAATATCTGTAAAATGGATATATGATCTAATTCTAATGAGTAACATTGGTGAAAATTTAAAGGGTATCAAAAAACTCATTTACTAAAATTCGGATATTTTTACAAAAATTGATGGTAGAAGAGAATTATCTTATACGTCTTATTTACCTATATCTAAATGTTAGCAATATTCCCTTTACTTTGTTAAATAATGAGACTTACTTGGCTTTGTTAACCCATTGTAAGAATTAAAAAAAATATTGGGTTCCGATGGATGATCAGGTTTTTTCACGATTTGTATTCGGCCATGTAATTCAGCAAGTTTAGCAGAAAGGTTTTCCATAAGACGAATCAGTTCTTCCAGTTCCATTTGGCTATCATCGCAAGCGTCTGCTGAAAGTGGTTGCATGTTCAGTTTTTTTCGCTCTCTTTCTGCGGTGGCTCCTCCGTGGCCGCTTCTGCGGTCTCTTCGGGCCACCAATTCAAGCAATCGCGAATTGGTTTCTGGATTCGAGGACAGAGACGCCATTTCAACAACAAATAGACAGATTGCCAGCTCAAGCAGGATCTGAACCGAAACCATCATACGTGAGAGAAAACGATCTTTCCAACTTCAGTTCATAATCAAAATACATTCAAATATACAGCTTTGGCATAAAATTTTTATTTTTTTTTTATTTATATCAACATAAACAAAAATAAAAGAGTATTGAAAAGCTCTAAATGGTCGTGACTCATTTTAAGTTTTATTTTCACTTAATTAAAAAATGTACATGTATGTACAAATGATTAAAATCGGAATTCTTAACATTTTTTTTCAAAAATAAATAATAAATTTAAATAGTTCATTTTTAGTTATATAAATAAAATTATTAATTAAAACTGTGTTTAAAATTGGGTCACCTGAAGAATTAGAGCAAACGGTATTCGCGAGGCGACCACCACCAGACTGGGGGGTCAGTGAGTTTTTTTTAAACAATGTTTGATTAAATATCAAATGGGTTTACTACAAATCATATAGTTTTTGTTTGGTTAAATCCAGTTCAGCTAGGTGCTTCGGCTAGGATATGTCCAGTCCGATAAATCGGCGGAACTGGGTATGTCCTAGCCGAAGTTCGAGCCGATTAATCGGACTGGACATATCCAAGCCTAACTGGACCAAACCAAAGCAAATGGGACAATTTGAAATAGACAACTAATTAAAATTTCATTTTATATATTCTAAATAATTTTACTATTTATTTACATGTTGGCATGACCGTCTGTTCTATTCTAAAGATTTACCTTAAAATTTTAAAAAATTATTTAAAATAGTTATTATTATAAAATAAATATAAATGAAATGAATTTTATAATTAAAATAAACTATAATTACATGAAATAATCTCTAAAGAAGATAGATCTCTTCTTAGGATGTATATAAATATTTAAAAAATGAAAAAATAATATGTAGACATGAATTTATAATTTATGATTGTTTAGAAAATTTCGTAAAACAGAAATTTCAGAACAAAAAGATTTAAAATTGTACAAATAGTTTATCAAAAGGTTTTATAGAACAATAATAAATATTTTTTTTTTAGAAAAATCTGCTGTATTAAAATAGATTATAAATTTTATTAAAGTTCAATTTGCAAGCAATAAATTTTGTCTGCGCAGATCGATTCATCGCCACAGCATCGATTTTCGCTACACAGATGATGTCTGCGCAGACAAAAGTTAGTACTCAGAAAAATAATATCAAAAGCCTCAAATAAATAGCCCCTATGTCAAAAACAGCATGGGAAAAAAATCTTTTTTCTCCAATTAAGTTAAAAAATGCATTCCTCTCTTTTTTGTTAGATCTAAATTAAAGCAATGGATTTAATTTTTAATGGCGAAAAATGAAAATGTAGAAGTTTTAAAAGAGGAAATAATTGAAGGTGTCTTTAATATTAAATAAAAAAATTAAGATGAAGGGAAACCCATCTAAACCATAATCTCTATCAGAAAAATTATATATATATATATATATATATATATATATATATATATACATATATATAGGTATATAATATATATAAAAGTGTATGTTTATTTGCATCAGAGGAGAATTTAATTGATTTTCTCTTAAAAGCAACAACTCTGCTACTATTACTACTATACCACTAGTATAAAAAAATAAGCTGATGTGGCCATCCACATGACTTTAGCATTAACATGGCCCCTCTCTTTTATAGTAAATTACATTTATCTTGTTTTTTCTTTTTTACTTTCACATTTATATTCTATAGAATATAATGGGGAAGTATTGCGATGCCCTGTCTGGGTCCTGACTCTTTGAGAGCTTGTATCTTAGAGATGAAAAAAGTTAATTTTGTTTGGAAATTTTATAATTTTATTTTTTTAAAAACCCGCTTCCTTGTTGTTAGTTCGATTTTAATCAAAATCTAATCATATTTTAATCTCGATATAAAAAAACTACATGGGAAATTTCGTTGATATACACACTAGTTTTTGGGCTATAGATTACACAAAATTTGGAAACATACTAACAGACATTTTGACAAAATAATATGTCAAAAAATATGATTTTTTTCGATGGTCACTCATTTGAGGTGTTTTATAGACCCTAATGCCCTAGCTTCGCTCAATTTTTTTATCAAAATATTATCAGCCGTTTTTTATATATTTTGAAAAAACCAAGCAAAGAAACCACTTTTTTTCATGCACAATTACAATACTTGACCATACCCTGTATGACCAATTTTTTTTTTAATTGAAAACATTTTGTTTTGTCTAGAGTAGCAGAGTTAATATTTCCTTTTTGTGAAACCTAACCTAGAAAATTCTCCTCATAAGTTATTTATAATGTTTCACCTAGACCGACACCTAAATCCTTAAAAATTAGTTGCAGAGTTGTTGATTCATAAAGAGAAATCAATAAGGTTGTCCTCTCCTACATCCTATCCTACATATATACCAAAATATGTATATTTGTTTGAGACTACTATAGATTAAGGGTTTGACCTTAATTATTTATCAGTCTTTTTAATAAGAATATTTATCTGTTATTTCTCATGGGTTAATATAGAATATAGAAAATTTGTTTTGCTGTTATTGCAAGCTAGTCAGATGAACGATTTATGTGGCTAGCTTGTTATAACAAAACGATGTTTTCTATATCCCATAGGGTAATTGACAAAATGTCCATTGAGAAATAACAGATAAAATATTATAATTAAAAAAAACTGATGATGAAGGTCAAACCTTCGAAACTACGCTCAAACGACAAATAAATTAATATATATATATATATATATATATATATATATATATATATATATATATATATATATATATATATATATATTTGGTATATATAGGTATGTGTTTATTTGCATCAAATAGAGAACCTCATTGATTTCCGTTCAAGAAATTTTTTCTCGTTCAAAAAATTGCTGTTTTTGGCTTTTTAGCTATTTATTTGGGGCGAACGTAATAAAAGTCTGGGGGATACGGTACACAGACTGGCAGTTGGTTTTATTTAACAGCATCGACTAACGCACAGTCAGACCTCTGTGCAGACTTCAGAATTCACGTCCACACGAATAACACAGAGTGCTGAACAGACAAAAGTCTATGCTGTGTGGACGGACTTAATAGAATTTAGTGTTTTAAATTTATGAAAAATAAAAAGGTATATGTAGTTATGATTGATTAAATATTAATTTCTAACACGCCCAAAATAATAATCATAAAATAGAAGTAAATTTTTAAAACCCTAATATTTATAATATTTAGAGAAAATCTATGTTTAAAATTTATATTTACAATTAAATTATAATAATAAATAAAGATTTGATGGTTGAAAGAAAAATGGAATAATTAATTTAAAAATTTAGATTTTTATGTCATACTAATAATAGTAATAATAATAAAAATAATCATATTTGATCATATGAATGAGAAAATGTCCTCCAGGGACATTAAACATGATATAAAACAAAGCAGAATTGAGCGACACTGCACTTAAGTCAAACGAACCTCGAATATTCAGTCTCTGTTCCCTGTTCTCTGTCGCTCTTATTCTGCTGAAGAACATCCGTTGTGTGAGCTTTTATATGGATTCGTTGTCGAGACGTGCTCGTTTGCCCGACCTGGAAACCAAAGACTGGAATAAACAGCGCGCGCTTGACTCTCAGGTGTAACCACTCCCCGATGAATCACTCCATCAATTACATGAAAATCCCGGAAATTGTTAGAAAATTTAGAACACTAATAAGTATCGATACCGTGAAATGGGGTTACTGTGCGTGTAGTTTACACACACAAAAATGGAAAAGTTGGAATGGTTTAAAATGTGAAATTTTTCTTGTCTATTTTATTTTGTATTTAGTATTATGTTTAAAACAAAAAACCTTCCAATCACTAAATATTTCCAAAATGCTCTCTGTCTCTTACTTTATGTAATTTCTTTATATTCAGTAAGTTCAGATTAAAAGATGTGGTGCAAAATATTTTACCAACAATGGTTACTTTGCACCGAAGTAATATATACACAGGTTCCAACAAAAAGTATTATTAATTTTAAACATCTTCTAAAAATTTAAACTATAGAACAAGTAAATACTTATTTAAAAATACCAAGGTGGAAGTTTTATGAGCTGGTGGGCCGTAAAAGAGGCCATCTTCAGCAATATACTCTTGGAGATGAGTGACGCAAACCGTATTAAACCTTGAAAAATGTGATGCAAAATAGCCCGATAATGATAATTTTATTTTTATTTTCAGAAAATTTGTAGAAATATTTTAAAACTCTTTACTTTAAATAACCACAGAGAAATATATCAGGAGCAGAAATATCCGAATGTCTTGGAAGCAAGAAAGGGGGTGTCATTCTTGAAATTAGTCTATTCTAAAAACGACTCTCATAAAATATTAATACAATAGTCTCACTAATCCGGCACTATTAAAAAATAGGGGTGCCGGATTATTGGAATGTTCGGATTACTGGATTGTATAGAAAAATTCATAATAAATAAAGTTTCACCCGATATGGGTAACAAACAGACACCAAATCGCGGGCGGAGGGTGCCGGATTATTGGACGTGCCGGTCTATTGAAGTGCCGGATTAGTGAGACTCTACTGTACTTATTTACGTAGGGTGGCTTATTATGGGTTATATAAAAAAGTAAGGTTTATGTAAATAAACAAGGGAATTTGAAGGAACTAAAAAAACATGATTAATCAGGTCTATTCGATATCAAATTTTTTAAGCTGTGCAGAAGCGTCTGGAAGAGGATAAGCTAAAGATGCCGTCTATTTACGTCCCATCATTTTCAGGACAAATCATTCATTGGTATTCTTAAATTTGTAGTTTTAGTCTATAAATTTTTATAATGTGTTCAAAATACTCATTTTGCCGGACGTCTGTAGATATATATAAATAAATTACAGATGACTTGTTTTATTCTAGTTACATTTTAGACAGCATTAATAAAATTAAACAAAATGAGAGTTGTCCTACATTTTTAACACTCTTAAATTCTTTTTTTTTTAATGTGTGCAAAGTAACCCCGTTTTACGGTATTAAAATATTATTTACTCAACGAAAATATAAGTTAATGGAAATATGTAAAGTTTAAAGGAGAATAAAGCTTTTAGAGAGTGAAAAGAATCAAAGAAATTAAAAAAAAGGGTGGTGGAATAATGAATAGAAACCCTTTCTTTCTAGTGTTTTCATTTCATTATTACAATGATTCATTAATATAGCTAGTATCTTCTAAGGTATAATAGGAAATAAACTTTTCTTTTCATAATATAATATCTTTTTAAAGAGTAAAGGAAATATTGCTTATTGAATTTAATTGGGAAACTTAAAAAAAAATTAAAATTGAATGGATATTTAAAGTCACAACACACCACCTATAAAATGTAAATAATATATTTTTATTATCCATTAATATGATCATTATCATCATAGTCAATATTATTAATAATCATAATTAAAAATGTCTAACAAATGACTTGTTTTTAAAGTCATACAAAATGCAATTTGAAACATAATATATTTGTATTAACATATACATGGTCATTTTTCTGTCTTTTTCAAGAGACATTTTTGACAGAGGGATTTTGCTAGAAGCTAAGAATTTTATTAAAAAGACATCACATCTATTGAAAATATTCTCATCTATTAGATTTTTATTTATTCATATATTAGAAAATCATTTAAGGATTTTTTTTTCACATAGACATGATTATTTAACTTGTCATTAAGTTGGTATTTTAGTTTAGGTTGAAATATTTATGGTGCTTTCTTAATAAGATTCTTAGACTAAAATACAGATTATATAAATATTTTAATTTATACAAAAAACTTGGGAGTCAATTTAATATATCTTATAGAAATAAGCTCATTGCTGGGACAATAGAAAAGGTTAGATCTAGACTAACAATTTGGACTAACATGGATTTTAAATCTATCTAGGACCTGAATGAACACATTCTATTCATTACTAATTAGGTTTCATTAATAATAAATATGTGGATATATCAATATGAAATAGTTTTTTATTATTGTTTTAGTAAAAAGCTTTCCTTTTTTTTTTTTTTTTTTTTAAGAATGGTTAGTGATTATAAAAATATAAGTGTCTGTTTTATATTTTTTCCCATAATGGAAATATCAAAAAAGATTTAAAAGGTTTTTTTTTAATAAAAATTGAATTTATATTGGAGGGCAAAGAAGAAAATGGGCATCTCTTAGAAATATTGTCAAGAGTAAAAAATTTTGTTTTTGAGTTGTTTTCCAATAGATCAGACTTATTTTTATAAATATTACATAAATATATGAATTTTCAAGATTAAGTGAGGATATTATCACAAGAAAAATCAAAATTTTAATTTGCCATACAAATAACAAATTATTACAATTTTTTCAGAATAAAATAATAAATGTTTATGTATTATAAAACTGGAAAAAAAATGAGTAAAATAATGTAATAAACATGAAAATCAGCATTTTAAAAGAAAAATCAATAAATAATTATAAATACTCTGGAACTTTATACAAGAGTATATCGAGAAGTTACGGCCTAATGTATGTTTCTATGAAAATACGTTCCTATCATTTCTTCTTTTGTTTCAATAGAACATTCATATTCATATTCAGGTAAGAGTTTTAAATCAATTAAAAATATATCTAATAACATATAATGATCTAGTAGATATAAGTGAAAGAAAAAAATATTTCATAGATAACATAGATACTAGACACGTTATACAGCGTATTTCTCGATATTGTCTTCGTAATATTTTGTCTTTTATATATATATATATATATATATGGATATATTTCATTAAATTTATGTTAATACTAATTATGAGAGTTGATTGTAAAGTGAATGAAAATGAACAATACTTATATAACAAGTTTATCAATTTGAATGCGTTATCTAAAAATAAATATTATAAATAGAATATTTTGTTATATAAAAAAGTTAATAAATAGTAAAAAATATAATTATTGAATGGTTGCTTTGGCATCTTAAAAAAATAAATTAATAATTTGTTCTAAACATAACCATGGAAAATGCAGTGTTATAATTGATTTCCTACAAAAAAATTAAATAAAGAAAAAAATGTTAATATGTTGTATAGTAAGATTTTCAAATAATTATTTATAAATTATTAATTAATATAATTAATAATTTCTGATAAATAATAAAATATTTTTAAAATTAATTAATAAGACTTGATTGGTATATTCAAGATTCAACATAATGATGTTAATTAATTTTTCTAAAATAAATGTTTTGCCTTGCCTGGTGGAATCTTTTACCAGCGCAAACTTATGAGCAAACTCAGTCACATTTTATAGAGGGAGAAAGGGGCTAACATCTTGGAATTTTTATTTAAAAGTAATAAAAGGTGTCTCAATAAGAGCAAGACAAATTTGAATTGAAATATAATCGATTGTACATACTTATAAGAAAAATACTGAATTTATTTATTATTAGAGTTTATCAAAATGTATGGTATAAAGGAGCGGCGTTGGGAGGTGGGGCAATTTCATCCTCTAGATTCTGGAGATATGTTGGAGTAATTAAAGTAAATATTTTGTTAGAAATGGATTTTGTATTTACAATGATGTTAATTTAAATCCATCATGTTTAAAAATTGTTTGCGCACCCCAGATCAAGTTGAAATGCCGCTCCTGCATAATAGTAAACGTGAAATATAAAATCAGCAATAATTTTAGATTAATTGCAGTTTAATCCCAAGTATAACCTCACGAATATTGTTCTTTATTTGATGGATTGTCAATGGACTGTTATCATAAACCCTTGTTTTCACGTAACCCCGCAGAAGGACTAGTGAGGTTAAATCACATGACTAACTTTGGACAGTTTAAAAGATATTGTTTATCGAACTGAATGGTAACGTGAAATCAAAGATTATTCTAACAATCTACCGACTATTCAATTAAAGAATAACATTAGAGAGTAATAGTAGATTTGAACTAGAATCATGTCACATAGGTTTTGAAGTAAAATAGTCTCTGCAATCGACGTATATCGGCTGATGCGTGTCTGATTACAGGATTTTGAAGTAAAATACAGCTATAAAGCGGCCCCTATAAGATCATTCTGACTGTCAGTCTTGTCTAGGATTGACATTCTGATTGAGCGTGAAGTGGTAGGATTGATGGACTGATGAACGAGAATGACAGATTTCCAGATATTTTGAAATCAGAACTTCAATCATGTAAAAAGGAGGGGAGATTGTCAGTCTGATTGATTCAATCTGAGTGACAGTCAGAATGATTGTGTAGGGGCCGTTTAAGAACTTATTACTATGTTTAATAATAAATACACCAATATAGCAAAAGCAATCATACACAACAAATTGAGTTGTATGATTACTTGACATGTTCGAGTAGAGACTACCGTATTAGATACAAAGAATTTAAACCCCCAAGAAAGCCGGGGTCGCAATATGAGCGATATTATTTTTCACGTATATACTTTAATTTGAAATAAAGAAATTTAGAAAATATTATATCGAATTGATTTTATAGCGATTCAAAATGTATCCCTCACTCTTATTGACATGCTTTATAATAAATTATATTTATTATATAATCTTAATTTAGAGATAAATTTTAATTTGGGGAATAAAAATTGTCTTTTTTAGATTTAATAAAAATTTACTATCAAATCGAAAATATATATTAAATATAACGGAAAGTTTCGGCTTGAACCACTTAGGTTGAACTTAGATCCCCCACAGTACTTGAAAACGACTCCAGAAATAGGTGTCGAAACGTCGTGGATTCAGATAAGAACGTGTCATTAAAAATGTGCTATCTAAATGGTTTAAGTCGGGACTTTTCTTTCGATAAACGAATCAACCACCAAAGCATCAAATTTGAAATATATTATATGGTCTTATATTTTCCTGAATACGAATCTGTGTGCTATCAACAGTTTTTTCTTTTATAAAATGATATAAAATATATTTTTTATATCATTGTATTGTATTCTAAGTGAAAATATGTCGATTATAAATAAGTAAAAAAATATTCTATTTAATTCCCTAATAATTTGTGAATTAGGGTATTTTGAAAAAAAGTATTAATAATATAAATAAAATAAATAAGAAAATTAAAATCATTTTCAAATAATATCATCAGTGAATACTAATATTACTTGGTCTTTATCCTATCTTATTAGGCCCATATATCCATTATTTAGAAATTAAGTTCCAGAGAATGATGTTTTAAGTAAAATACTGATTAATACGTTGTTTATTTTATGTAAGGTGTGTGTGTGTGAGTGTGATTGTTTTGTATATATATATATATATATATATATTGTATATATATATATGCAAAAAAATTGTCAGTTCGCATATAACAGTATATTTAAGGCTCGGTGCAGACATCTGAGTTGGCTTCACCGCACCATTGCGGCAGTACAATGAAAAGTATGCCGGGTGCACAGATGCAACACGTTACCGTAAACAAGCACGAGCAAAGAATTTAATCAGATACAAGTAAATACTTGGAAAGTTCATTTACATTGGTTGACGCTAAAGATCGAAGCAAGGCAACGAAAACCTAAGCAGTTTGTGGCAACGCATCGTGAATGGAACGGCAACGTACATTTGTGCACCAAGTCTAAAGGTACATTAATTAAAATTTTCCAATATAATAAACGTACTGTTATATATTTAGTTTTGTCATATAAGCCTTATTTTGAATCATGTAATGCCGTCATTTTCTTATAGATCAATAGTGGAAGGTTGAGACGGCTGAAGAGATAGAGGTTGAAGGATGAAATTAGACAGACCGCTAAGGAACTACATTTGAAGTTTATGATACGTACACTTAACACTTAATCAAACAGGTCTATTAACAATATCTATTAACATGTTTAAATAATGGGCTTTACCTACGGAGAATTCAATAATATTAACAAATAATAAATATTATTTCCTATTAAATAAGCTAAGAATCGTGTACGATGGCGTTTGACTATTCATCCAAACTCCTCTATCCCGCTATGCAAATTTATCAAGTGATGTACCATAACATAACTATTTTACTTTGTTTAATATTATAAAATAAAATATGAAGTTTAATAAATTTATATATAATTATTATATTCAATCCTTTATCAGTCGAAACTTCTCACTAATCGGTAAACATACATGTACTCAACCATAACAGTAAACGTACCAAATTCCAATCGAACATCATCTCCAAAATTAAAGAGAATAATTAATTAGATTATGTATGATAGTAAAAATATTTTAAACAACTAATCATTTTATATAGATATTAATAGAATAAAATTATATTTATAAAATAAATAAAGAGTATATATTGTAAATGATATATGATAATGTCTTAGGAGAAAAATGTTAGATTTGTGTTTTATGTTTTCGAATATCGTTTTAATCAATAGAAAAAAAAACATTAAGTTAAATAATGAGAAATTATTAATTAAGAGTTCGTAAATTTAATCTTTTATTTATTGACTTACGACTCAGGAAAAGAAAAAGATTTCACAGATTGTATCATATTTTGTTAATATAAAACAGGATTTAATGAAACCTAAGTTCATAAAAAATGTGGAAAAAATATTATCACTCAAATATATCACGTGAACTTTTTCATTATCCGAATATATTAGTTTTTAACATCAAAATCATTATTAAAATATAAAGCACTAACAAAAGTTTACCAGGGGGAAATAAAGTAATACTCTTTTACAATAATAATGAATGAGTGGTGAAGATAAGATGATTTTATTTTAAATATAATATAAATCTCGTCAATATAATAAAATTTTACATAGTATCTTGGAAATTTAAATTTTGCGAATAAGCAAAATGAGTCATTTTATAATTTGAATAAATAATTTGTCACAGTGGTCTATATCGTAAAATTTTGTTTCAGGGAAAGCAAATGAAAAAGAAAAATTGATGTTATAAAGCAAAATAAAAATGAATCCAAAAGTAATTTTGAGAAATGAGCACAGTCTTGTCGAATATGATTATTAGATATTTATGTACCAAAAAAGTGGTAACAAATCGAGTAGGTACTAATATAAGTAATTTTATATGAATTCTTGAGTACTGGTTTAGTTAGTTTCAGGGAAAGCAAATCATAAAATTAGATGTTATCCAAGACTAATTTTGAGAAATGAGCAGAGCCTTGTCAAAAATATATGTTAAATTTTTATGTACCGAAATAGTGGTAGCAAATCAAGTAAGTATATAAGTAATATTCTATAAATTCTTATTGGAAGTACTAGTTATTGGTGTTTGTGTAATTTCGAATGGCTAAATTTGCCTCTCATCAATTTTTAGAATTCGGTATGCGGACCTCAAAATAAAATTCTCACTAGGTTTTTTATTCAGAAAAATCCTAGTGAGAACCCTATTTTTTGAGATTCGTATGCCGAATTCCAAAGACTGTTGACTGGCAAATTCATTAAGAAATTAAGAAATTTTTAATTAGAATAAAAACACTTTTATAAATGGATGTCACTTTCGTTTCAGACATGATTTTGTTGGTCCGTTATCAACTATTAAATTATAATAGTGTAGAGTAAAAATTTTAATATTTCAAAGTTAGTAATTTTTTTAAAAATACTTGTACTTTTCAAAATAATAAATATTTTTATTTTAATTAAATGAAATAGCTCAAACTAGTGTTTTAATGTTTTTATGACATGGCCCTATTAAGAAAAAAAAATAAGAATAAAGAAAAAAATTAAACGAATATCTTTATAAATTAATGAAATAAATAGAAATCAAAAGAAAGGGGTATTATAGGTGTTCAATAAAGGCAATGGGTAACGCTATTTCATTAAGAAAAAGTAATATTCTTTCTTAATCGACCAACTATAAAAATTTTGTTTTAGAATGACGATATAGATACAATCTAAGTGAAAAGGGTTTAGGAAACATTCTGGCGGTTAAAAAAAAACAAATGTATGAATTAAAAAAAAAAAGACTCAGGTCCGCCGTCCATAATAGTGGAAGTAATAATAAGCGAGTGCGAATGCGGAGGCGCCAACGCAGAAAGCAACTGCCCAGGGTCTCGCGGCTCTCCATTGGTCTGCCCGTCGTTGCTTGCGTCGAATCTCCCGAATTTGACCCTCGAGTCGCTCGGTGCGTTCCTTTCTGGTTGGACGTTTCCGTAGACCGGTTGGTGAAGAATGTCCTCCCCCAGGAACTGACGGCGCCCCGGCTGCCGAAGACGACCTCGAAGGGCTGTTGACGACCCGGGTTCGACTCTCTTATGTCCGAGATAGCACACTTACCGGGTGACGGCGTAGAGGATGCGGCGTGCCAGGCCCAGCCAAGGGGCCAAGTCCACGCCAGAGCACGCGTACGCGACGAGTCTCCTCGCCCAGCTTGAAGCCGCACGCCACACGCCGCCGGCCCGAGGGCTGACACGATCGGGGGCAAGGAAGATAGGAACGGGATAGGGACACCCAATGCCAACCGATTAATGAAGCACCCACACCATAAGACACACAGCTCCTATGCCACGGTCCCTCCGGGGCACAGGAGAACCACTCAAGTAGTGAATAGTGACGTGGCTAAGGCAAGACATACAAGTGCTCTTCATTTGATAACGAGTTAAGATTCAAATTAAAAAAATTTCCAAGAATTTTTAATTATTATGCTAAATTTTAAATCTTTCTTTAGCGACGCCACTGGATTAAAATCATTACAAAATCAAGAATATGTCACTATATAAACTTTAAAAAAAATAAAATTATCAAGAAGAAATCACTGAGGGCCTCTTATGCTTGATGCAAATAAACATACACCTAATTACACTAATGAAGAACAAAAAAATTTCCCTTAAACCCAACAATGGATTCCAGTAGAGTTTTATACACTGATTATCATGCAATTTCCCGATTTTTACAACACGTCAGAGTTTTGAGATATTATCGGTCAAAACGAGAAAAAAGGCCATTTTGACCTATTTTCGAGTCCCACCAGATATTAAACAGCAATATTCGAAATCAAAATATATTGTTGACGTAATAGAAAACATCTTCCTATTTGATTTCCAAATTATCACTTGTTTGTAGCTCAATTAGAACTCGAGTTATAATTAAAAAACTAAAACTACGTGATTATAAAGAATAAAAAACATAGATAAAAACATTTAGCCTTAGTTTTTTAGTTATAACTCGAGATATAATTGAGCTAAAAACAAGTGGTAATTTGAAAATCAAAGAGGAAGATGTTTTCTATTACGTCAACCAAATATTTTGATTTAAAATATTGCTGTTTAATATCCAATGGGACTCGAAAATAGGTCAAAATGGCCTTTTTCGTCGTTTTGACCGATAATATCTCAAAACTCTGACGTGTTGTAAAAAATCGAAAAATTGAGTGAAATCAGGGTATAAAACTCTACTGGAATCCATTGTTAGGTTTACGAGGAGAAATTGTTGTTTAATTTTTGTCGATCAGTGTTATTAAAGTTGGTATCGGGAAATAAGGACTATATTTTTTTATGCAAATAATTTATATTTTATTGCCAACGTTTCATGAACTTGGTTGACTTCTTCACGGCTCTAAAAAGTGATAAGGCCTCAATTAAGAAAGAATTATAAAAATGACAAATATGCAAGGAAGATAATTTATTTGGTATGTAAAATGAGTTTTTTGTGTGTATTAATTTGTTTTTTGTATGTATTGATGAAATGATTTTTGAGATCAATTTTGATTTGAAAATGTTATAATCTGTATTAATTGAGGCCTTATCACTGCCTGCCCTGAAAAAGTCAACAAGTTGATGAAAGGTTGGCAATAAAATATAAATTATTTACATAAAAAAATAGTCCCTATTTCCCGATACCAACTTTAATAATTTAATCGATGGACATAACTAATCAAAATAATCATACATCTTATGTATAAATATTTATTTATTTGTTTCTTTCTCTGTTAGAGGTTACATCTTCGAAGGATTGGCCTTTATCTTCAGTCTATTATTTGTTTTTGTTTTTCTCTTGTAGATGAATACTCGATTGAAGATCCTTTGTAAGTAGGTTCATTTACATTTCAACGAATACTATTATATTAAGAATTATAATATGCGTTTAAAGGCGAATGAACCTACTTACAAACGAATCTTCATTCATTCAGTTATGCCCAAGGGAAAAAGCAAATAAAATATTTTTTTTTTAAACGCAAGATGATGGTCAAGTCTTCGAAACTATAATCTATAACAAATAAAATTATATATATGAGGGTAATCCGTTAATTCATTTTTTTTAGCACACCCTAGATCCGTGATGGCGAACCTATGACACGCGTGTCAATGGTGATACGTTAAGACATTTTGGGTGACAGTCATCATTTTACGGACGATCTTCGCTTAAAAAGATTCAAAGGAGGTTGCGCTTAACTAAGTCACTAAATTAAATAATAATTAGGTTTTGTTTTTGAAAAAATAAATATATAAAAAAATAAGTTTGTTTTTTTGAATTTTGTTTCTTTACTAGGGCTGCAACTATCACCAAATTATGAATATTTCTAGATGTGACACATCAGCCGAGGTAAGTCAGGTTTTTTCTGAATTTTGACACACCAAACTCAAAAGGTTCGCCATCACTGCCCTAGATGGTTAAGAAATGACGCAAAACTGATGGGAAAATTTTGTTTTCGCAATTCGGCTCGTGCCTAAAATGGATTTTAGTCGAAAAAATGGCCATTTACTTTTTTTTTTATGGTTTTTCACAAATATATTGTTACGAGTGCCTTGTGTTCGCGAAAGGGGATGAAATAAGTGAAGGACCATGAAATTGTCTACAAATCATGTGTCTTGGTTTTTTTAATAAAATTGATAGTTATCGAGCTAGATTCATCAATTTTGTTCTTATTTTTTTATACTTCAATCGATTTTAAGAATTATAAGGCAAGATAAAACTTTCGCGGGGAGTTGGGTTGTCCGAGTTGGCTAAGGCGCTGGGCTCGCTTCAGCATTATTGATGGGCCTGGCTAGCATATAAAAATTTCGACCGGCTAAAACTCGGCTCCCTCACTAACCCTACTAACACTTACTGATGTGCTGTCTAAATGGGCTTTGTTCCCGGTGACGATAAATAAATAAATAAAAAATAATAATAATAATTCGCATCAGTTTTTTTTTTTTTTTTACCTCATTTTCTTAACTATCTAGTGTGCTGCAAAAAAAATTATAAAGGACTTTTTAATATAATATATAATACCAATAAATATATTCATTATTAATAGGTATGTTTTTTTTCACCAAGCAGAGAACACTTTCATTGATTCCTCTTAAAAATTAACAACACTTGAAGTACTCTCGACAAGAAAATATTTTTTTATTTTAATAAAATTAGCCATTGTAATATATTTATATAAAATACTATTTAAAATAAATTATTTTAATTAGAAATCATGATTGTAATTTTCAAGTGTAATGGAAAAACATAAAATATCCAAAAGTGGTAATTTATATTAATAATTAATTTTTGTGCACTAGTTGTTTTCTTCATACGAAGGACAATTAAAATTCAACAGAATAAGATGGCGGTTGTTTGAGACTAGTACTATTTATTTGTTTTTAATTCGGTTTCAATAGGGACTAATGTTAATGGAAAATTTGTTAGAGATGTATTCCAGGATAATGAAAAGATCATATGATAAATAAAGAACAAGATTAGATAAGATTATTTGGAAATTGATCTTTTCATTATCCTGGGCTGCCTTTCTAACAAATTTCCAGGTTGTCTAGGAGATAATACTTGTAATATAATAATTTTATATATTTTTTTTTTATTAGCCTGCTCAAATTACCTGGTCACAGGTGATTCTTGGACCACTAGTTGGAAAAATGATACTTTGTTTGGATCAAATAACAAGTGTTTAAACCGTGTATTTCAATATTTTTTCCACAAAAAAATGTAGTCATAGCTAAATACTATAGTGTTTTTAATTTAAAATTGAAAATAAGTTTAATTTTTCTCGCAACTAATGAAGTTCAATAAATATTTTAACTATTGAAATTTGTTAATTCTAATATGGGGGAATTCTGTTTTACCAAAATAGCTATCAATCATTTTAAAAAAATGAAATTGAGGAAAAATCATTAATAATTTACATTTAATATATTACAATGGTTTTTTGAAATAAATTTTCTGTAAAATATTATCGATCTAATTATAATTAATGATGAAATACAAATTTGCTTTTATATATAACTCATCTAAAAGGAAATTTCAAAAAAGTTCCATCCAATAGAAGAAAAAATATATTTCAAGTAAATTTTGATTATCATCAAAGATCGTTGTGTGGCTCAAGCCCAAAATTTAAAAAAATGTTAACCCTTTACTCTAACTTTTACTAACCTTTATATATTATTATATTTTCCTTATCCTTCACAAATTCTACAACCTTCACGTTTCGGGACAATAAACATCTTCGCCTCTAAACCAGCCCCTGAATTTTCTTTTCTTTTACGAATGCACGGAATGATAATAATTGTATTTAATGTGAATATCTTTTTGCAGTGGCGTACTTAGGGGGGGGGGGGCGGTCCGCACCGGGAGGCACATTTTTTGGGGCGGTGTTTTTTATATTTAGTTATAGTTGTAAAAAACAACTTGTTCACTTCATAAGTTTACTATTCGATTTCCACGAATTATGAATTACTATATGATTTCGAATATTTATAGGTATACAACTTATGTGGCCTCCTTTATTACTGCCTAATTTAAATATGGCATCCAATGATAAAAAAAAGTTACCCACCTATAAGTATGTCTCAATTACAATTATTTATTTATGTTCATTAATTTATAAAAACCACCATTTGATTGATTGTAATACGGTTCGTAGTATGCGCCAAAGTATAATGCTTTTTACCACTAACCAAGGTAGATAGTAGAATAGACCTGGGAGCCAATCAGATTACAGGCACAGTTCAAGTGGCTGTCATTTGATTGGCCATCCCAGTGGCTCCATTTACCATCGACCTTGGTTAGTGATAAAAATCATTTACTTTGCGACATACAACTCGGGCACTTAGAAAGGGAGGTAAATTGAAGACCGTCCCGGGCGGCAAAAGTTCTAGGTACGCCACTGTCTTTTTGCATCCTCATCATAAAAAAAGTCAAAAATCAGATTAAATAAGAAAATTCCGTACGATAATGCCTTTTTAATGCGTTTTTAATAAATTGAATTAGAAACAAATAAAAAATTGCTATACAGACATCTGTAGTTGGGAATGGAGGGAGCCCTGATCTTGGCATGCCCAGTACGATGCTCTTACCACTGAGGTTCAGGGTCCAGCTCTAAGCTTAGGTATAGGATGATAGTTTTTGTTTTTCATATTTTATTTTTGCTGCTAACCAGCACCTGACTATAAATTCACAAATATAACCACCTCATGTGGAATTGCAGTAGCAAAAAAAATTGTAACTTAAAAGGCAGCAGCAAAAAAAAATGAAATAAAATATGAGAAACAAAAACTAGCTTTATTTAGAAATCTTTCGGTATGGAATTTGAGCCGGCGCCTAAGTGGTAAGAGCATCGCACCGTTCAGGCAAAAGTTTCGATTCTTGGCTTTTTTTTTATAATGATATTGATACAAGAAGAAGTTGCACCAAGAAGGTACAACCTCTGAAGTCCATGGTGGACCCTTGTAACGTGAAGATAAGGGGAGATTTAGGGATTGGGTAGAGGTCGAAAGTATCTGTGGATGCTGGTCTTGAAAGTTTGAAGGTTATAAGTAGCTGGAAAGACGGTCGGGGAAGAGAATTCCAGTCTCTAGATGTCATAGGGATAAATGAATTGGCGAATGCGCTTGTTCGATTAGTATCCAGTTTAAGCGCGTAGGGGTGTTGAATTTTAGAAAATCGCGTATTTCGGGCAAATGAGGCCTTTGGTGGGATTATCGATTTTATTTCGTCAGAACAAAAGCCATGGCTGGCACATATCTTTGTATCAACAATTTCTTCTTTAATTTTAATCATGATTTTTAACCTGAGGTAATTTTTTGAAAAACATTCCAACTATTTTCAAAAAAAAATCTTTAGTTTTATATTTAAATAAGAGGACTTGTATGAAAAACTTTTTTTCATTTTAAACTAATTTTTTTAATTTCCGTTATAGAAAAATGGAGTAAAAAATTTCTGTGTTTATATAATATATTGCGATTCAGAGAGAGGTTTTTGTCTCAAGCTGATTAATAATCGCAATTTAATAATATTTCTACTAAAATCTTAGAATTTGTCCTAAAAATTAAATTCTTTCTCTTTTAATTTTAATATATTAAAAATTTGTTTGCAAAGAATTCTCATTAAATATCGCGCTAATGTGTTGAATTCATACACCACTTGCTCGTTCTTGTTTTTTATAACAACTATAGATGAAAGTGAATTTAAATAGTATTTAATATTTGAGGCGTCTATAGCAAAAGCGGCTTTATCCATTTTATGCAAAGTTATACATCTATAGAAAATCAAGAGAGGTGGTCAACTACTAAATTAAGGTTTTCCGGATAATTTTTATTAATGTTGTTAGAGTTCGTGGCTGTGATGAAACTGTATTAGATGAAGGAGAAGGTATCAGCCAAAGTAGGACGCGGTGGGTTCAATAAAACACCCCGAATAAAACGTTTCGGCCTGAATTTATTTGGCCATCTTCAGTTAATTGGGCTACAAAATTTACAAATGGATGTTAACATTGATATATTTTATGCTTATTATCCTAATATTACAAATTGACCAAGTTGTTTGTTTAAATGGAATGGAATGGGAAGAATGCATGAATTAAAAAGTAATTAAATTATAATTTGCTCGAATGTAAATATATAAAAATGAGATTTATGATGACCTCCCATAAGGGTCAAATATTTAATTATATCGAAAAAAATGTATATAAGCTCATTACATTCATTCTGAACCTTTGGGTGCAGGCACGTTATAAATTTACATGAAGCTACAATTTTTATTTTTGACAAGGCTTGGTTCGATCACATGTGTGTTCTGCATTTTGTGTATAACTGTAAGTTTTAAAAACCAACTTGGTCAATTTGTAATATTATGATAATAAGCATAAAATATATCAATGTTAACATCTATTTGTAAATTTGGTAGCCAAATTAACTGAAGATGGCCAAATAAATTCAGGCCGAAACGTTTTATTCGGGATGTTTTATTGAACCCAGCGCATCCAACTTTGGCTGATACCTCCTCCTTCATCTAATATAATTTTTATTAAGTAAGAAGGGTTGTATTCAGTCTTTTTGGCATAGACTTAGAAATCGTAACTCTGCTATTATCGGTATTTGTTTTTTATATTCAAATTTACACAATCTGCAAAATAGGGTGAAACACTTAACAATGGATGATTTTTTTTTAATTTACTTTAGCTATGACTTGACTTTAGGCAAATATTTAGAAATCCTGTAGACAGGTTAAATATGCTTTAGCAGTTCAAGATATGATTATGATGCATTCATCCGCTTTTGCAAAATATTCGCATATTTAAACTTAAGGGAGTTCGGGACTGTATCATTTTTATAAGAAAATTCTCAATTTTTACCATCGAATCATTGTATTAAATATTTATTCGCGAAATTTGAAGTTGATCGTCTGTCCCATTACCGAGAAATAAATTATTGAAAATTGTCCTTTTAACATGGAAGTAAATGGTCCGAGATTTTAAAAGGACTATAACTTCTCGACAAATGATACCATTTTCAAAAAATTTTTACAGATCAATAATTCAACTTTTATGAATCGAATGATACATTTTTAAATAGATTTGACAGTCTAGTTAATTAGTTATTAATAAATGTAAAAGTAAAAAGATATTTGCAGGCAACAGAATATAACAAACGCACTAGTGTAGAATTCCAACTATTTCATAAATGTTTTTATAATGAGAAAAAATTTATCTCAATATTCTTTTTATTAATATTATCAAAACAAAGATTTTTATTCAAAATTAACCTTATTATTAACAATTTTTTATTAAAAAATTTAGCGGGCAGACGTTGTCACTCTGCAGAAATACAAAAGATTTTTTCAAAGATCAACCAGATAGGTAAGCTGTCCCGAAATCCCTTAATTTTAAACTAGATCTAGCCGGTTTGGGAATAATCTGAATCGATCACATGAAAGAGCCTAGCTTATAGTAGTTTTTCACTATTAGTAAAATTTCGAGAAAATAGAAATGTAGCCGCTTTTGCAAGTAGATCCCTCATTTATATTAAATATAAAAATTAAATCACTTATCATCTATACCGAGATTGAACAGAATAGAAAATGCAACATGTTGGGAGTTTTCATTCGAAAAGAAATTCCGTTATAAATTTAATAGTATAATCAAAAAGAATTAGTGAAAAAACTTTACTTGAAATTTCCTTAAAAAATGTATTCCAATTAATTGTGACATATTCTTAATTAAAAGGAAAGAGGACAATCTTATTATTAAGGAAAAAAAATTAAGAATCTAATAATTACTAGTTTTGAAAAATATTAATCAAGGCATATTAAGAAAATTAATAAATCAAATAAAGAAAATTAAAAGATATTAAGAATTATTTTTTAAGCTTTAGTTTAAAAGATAGGCATAGATAAGCAAATACCTTACAAACACATATTAAAGGAGAAAAATAAATAGAAAAAAAAAGAATGATAGAATGAAAATAGAGTCAAGAATTAGCAGAGACGAGTAAAGATAGTTAAATAAATTAGATAGCAGAAATAAGAGATTTGGCCGGCTGCGTGTAGCTGCATGGGCCATTTCGGAGACTCGCACGCGCCGCCTTAATATTTTTGAATAAGAGGAAGTGTATCTCGAAAGAAATGGACTTTTTTAAATTTATATTTGACATGCAAGAGAAATTCATACCTGGAACCACCGCTAGGTGGACTGTGTGGAGGGGGAATTGGTGCCGTATGAGACGGAAGCGGAGGCGGTTCCTGTGCCAAGGGTTGTGTAGTAATTGCAGAAATATCCGCATTATGTTTTTTGGAGATTCCTATTGACATTGGTGGATCATCATCATCATCATCCGCGTCTAAAGCTTCATCATCATCCAGAACGTCATCGCCATCATCACTGCTTGAAGAAGAGGATTGTGTTGGTTTTTCTGGAAGGTCTCGCATAGGTGGCATCGGAAGAGCCTCATCAGAGGGACTCTCGTCTCCTAAAATTAAATTAAAATTATTATTAGTGAATTTTTTTCAGTATTTGAGCTGTTTATTTTCAAAGTGAGGCAATCCCAATGTTTGCTTGTTTTAGATAGACATATAAGTAATATGTGTTTTTTTCATATTTTTATCACATTCAAAAGAAATATAAATACAAATATATTCAATGATTTTTCCTTGGAGATGGACTGATAGATATAGAACGATATATATAGATATTGAATGAAAGGCAGTCGAAGGATTAATAAAAAGATGTTTCCCAATAAATCTTTTTTTAGTCTTAGACTACGCTCATACTACAAAGAGCATCGCTTAGTGCTAAGAGCCAAGCTACTTGCTTAGTGACTAATCCTAGTGAACAAACGTATTGCACTGGCCATACTCCAAGCGACGCGCCTAGATAGGTGTCTAGTTAGTAGTCACCATGCGAGTAGCGTAGCGAACAGACGTTTTGGTTATTTTTGCTAGTCGCCTAGTAACTTTACAATGAGAGAAGTTGTAATTGCTGCTGTTTTTAAAAGGAAACCACTTTGGAACCCATCAAAGAAAGATCACAAGAACGTGCTTATATTAAAAAATTGAGTTTTCAATCAACAGTAATTTCTTTAGTTTAGAGAGTGACATACTTGTTCTGTTCTCATCAACAGACGGCACGAAAGTGAACGTGTCACCAAGCTAGGAGCCTTGTATGTTGCCATTGTGTATCTTGACAAGCATAGCTCCTAGCTTATCTCTAAGCGAGGCTCTTTGTAGTATGGCCTTAGCCTTAGACTGCCAACGGGACGCATGTGTCCCATGAAGGAGTATAAATAAAAAGATTTAAAATTAGTAGTCTAAAGGTTAATGGGAATCATCTTTTAATTTATCCTTGAATTGCTTTACATTTAATCCTGAGTTCAATAAATAAAAATATCTCGAAATAACATAAAATGGACTTACCACACTTTCAAAACAAACAGCTCATTTATTTTTATATTTTAAGGCTTCAACATCGAATTCTAAATAAAAATATATTAAATTCGATTGTATTTTATTTGTTTTAGCAATATTTACAATTAGAAATAAATTAATTGTGTAATTGATTATGTAAATTGGAAATAATTTAATATAATAATGAAAGTAAAACAAACAGGTAAAAAATTTATAACCGAAAGATAGAAATTATTGGTAGATTTTATAAAGGGATGAGAGATGATCATTGCTTGGAAATTGAGAACTAGAAGTACTAGAAAGTAAAAAAATAATAAAAATAAAATAAAATAAAATTGGGAAGACCTAAAAACATATAGTAATAGCTAAGAGGATATGGAGAACGGAAAAAGATAGTATAGGATTGAACTGAGAGAGAGCAAGAATAAGAAATAATATTGGAAATAAATGGAAAATGGGAAAATGAGTGATGCAAATAGAACTTACGTGAGAATGGCAAAAAAAATGAAAACAGAACACCCGAGATATATGTCGTTTGGGAAAAATTCTCATGAAGATTTGAGGGAATTAAATAATCTCGGGAGAGAGAAGAAAAGAAACAAGTGTTCTAAATGAAAGTTTTGTCTGGTTGTGAACTTAGTTAACCATTTGATGTAGAGTTCATGCACTGACATCTATTTCTACTTCTCGTGAACAATATTCCATCTTAACCTTTCAGCGGGCGTGCTGTCGTAAAATTTACGACAAATGCGCCTTATCGTTTCCCCCATTTTTACCACTTAGTTCCAAGCATCAAGCTCCGAGCTATTCGAGGGTCACTATCTTTCTAAGATAAAGACGTACCGGGTGTGCTTAGAAGTTTTTGTAATTAATTGATATTTGGGAGTTTGCGTTGCCAAAACGCGGTGTTTGTCGGTCATGTGCACTGGAGAAGAAAAGAACCTCAGCATCAATGAAGTGTTGCCGTTGCCAGTCCTTTACATGCAAGAACCTGCGGTTGAGGTAGTTTGCAACAATTGTGAGGATGAGAATATTGATTCTGACTTATAGATTGATAAAATATTTTGTTTTGAAATATTAACATTGTTTCGTTTTTTGTTAAGAAAGTCAAATATATTTTTTTTAAAGTACTGTCATTTATCATTTTTTATAATCTTACAGCAATTCCCTAACATTTATAAAAAGAAAACACCATTTACATGGAGAAAAGTTGATGACGTAAAATTTACGACAAGCGCCCACTCAAGGGAAATTAGACAGCGCGCCCGCTGGAAGGTTAAGGAGAAATTAATGAGGTTGTCCTCTGGTTGATGCAAATAAAAATATACCTTATTTATATATAAGTAGCAATATATGTATAATTTGTGACAGGCTCTCCATTTTGTCCCTTCCTACCTATCTTGGAATGAACACATTTCATCTGTGGCGAAATATGGAGAAAGGAAATAGGCTTCTTATTCAGGCCGAAGCGATTTTTCAGGCCTCTGCAGTTTCTCACCCTCTACAAGACCCAAATCTACCCCTGTCTCGAATTCGGCTCGTATCTGTGTAGAGGGGACTCCAGGCCACCCTGGATGCAATTCAGAAACGAGCTATCAGGCTAATTTGATGATCGGCCACCTACCTCCCTCGACTCGGTAAATCAACGAAGAAGTGTTTCCGCGCTTTCCATATTTTATAGATACTATCAGTGTGTCGCATTTCCCCACTCCATCTGTCCCATTTTACATATTAAATGGTGAAGCCAATTTTCCTTGTTGCAGATTTCCCCAGAGAGGATATGAGTTCATTTCAAAAGAGGTCAGATGCGACTAAGAAGCCCAATATGGACAGCCACACATCTTCAGGGTATTTAAACCAAAGAGGATGTCAAGAAAATTGTTAATTAAAATTAAACTTAATTTATTTGGCCATCTTCAGTTAATTGGGCTACAAAATCTACAAATAGATGTTAACATTGACATATCTTATGCTTATTAACATAATATTACAAATTGACCAAGTTGGTTGTTTGAACTTACAGTTATACACAAAATGCGGTACACACATGTGATCGAACCAAGCCTTGTCAAAAATAAAAATTGTAGCTTCGTGTAAATTTACAACGTGTCTGCACCCAAAGGTTCAGAATGAATGTAATGAGTTTATATAAATTTTTTTCTATATAATTAAATATTTGGCCCTTATGGGAGGTCATCATGAATCTCATTTTTATATATTTACATTCGAGCAAATTATAATTTAATTACTTTTTAATTCATGAATTCTTCCCATTCCATTTAAACAACCAACTTGGTCAACTTGTAATATTATGATAATAAGCATAAAAAATATCAATGTTAACATCTATTTGTAAATTTTGTAGCCCAATTAACTGAAGATGGCCAAACTAAATTTAAAAAGCCACATTTTTCTTAAGTTTTCAGGTCGAGAATCATTGAAGAAGCAACATTATTTCGATTTTTTGGGAGTGAAAGGCACCGTGGGAAGAGCTGTCGTCGGCGTAAAAGTGTATAGGATTTGATGAGGGGTGTACCGTGACCTAAAATCGTGTACACCTTCTTCCACTTCCACTTTCATTTCCAAGTAGAAGACAATAGATTATCTAATGAATTCCAAAGTAATTCCAAATAATTCAAAAGATGGTGTACACCTAATTCCAATAGCGGTTCACCCCTCGCGATTTGAAGTCTGCTTTATTAGATCATTTATATATTAGAAAGAGTGTAGGGGAGATTAAAGATTTGTGAGAAAATTTTCGAACCATTTGCAAATTGTTGGTATCAAAGCCAAAGGCTGGCTGGCAATTTAGAAAAAAGAACTGAGTGCCAAACATGGTCAAAAAGCCTTTGAGATATCCAGTGATATGTTTTAAATTAATTTATTTTAGCATTTTAAATTTTATCCCAATTCTTCTTCTAGATAACTCGGTTCAAAGTTTATTGTTATTATTAATTTCTCTATCTGGATTTATTTATACCCCACCAACTCCATATAACTTCAAATAGGCCTTAAATTAAATAAAATTGTAAAAATAATTTTCTAATACTTTTAAAACTTAAAAAGATCATTTTTGAAAAGTTAATATTTTCTTTTTTTAATTAAATCCGCTACGATAAGCATAAATTAGGGCAATTTTCCTGGTTTGATAGTTTGAGAAGGGTGACGTAATTCTTGACATTTCGTTGTCGAGAGGAATTTAATAAACTTTTCCAAATAAAAATATGGAACGTTCCAAAAAAAAAATCGAAACATCGAAACGAGGTCTAGATAAAGGGTTTCGCCTTCTCGAATTTTTCGTCTCCTTCGAGAATATAATAAAAAATATTGTCTAACTTGTTTAGTAAATTAAAAAACTAACCATTTTGTTGACTCTCTGCGATGTCTGTTGTACTTTCTTCGCTACTTGTGGTAGAATTAATCGAGGGTCTAGGAAGAGACTCATTTCTTGCAGGGGGCTGGGGAGGTTCTGTATCATCCAATTCTATTTCATCTAAAGCTTCTACTTCAACTTGTGCTCGACAAGCAGCCACAGATATAACATTATTATATTGGCATTTGGATTCGAGATCCGAATTGCTTTCTTCTACTTTTTCACATGTATCATAAATGACCTGCGAAAAAAAAATTAATTAATCTTTGGGAATTTTTGATAATTAGATAAAAATTGTTTATCTAATGCTCGATATTGTTAGGATCAAAGGGGTAGTCAATAATTTTTTGCGGGGGTGAGGAGACTAAAACTTATAAATAATATTAAGGTAGTTCTTTCGCGACAATCCGCACAAAAAGTTTTAGCCTCGTAACAACTCTATACATATGAACGGTGCTAAAATTTTAGGTTATATTTTTTTAACGTGACTGTACTTCTCACACTACTATATCCTCTTCATGAATGGATCGTTTCCAAGCCATTGATCTTATATCCCTCCACTAAAAATAATCGCTCAAATGTTTTTTTTTTTTTTTTTTTTTATGAAAGCTACGAAGTAAATAATTTCAATTTTTTTTTAAGTTACTCCCAATATATTATTCTAACAAATATTAGTTTTTCATCAAGATAGTGAAAGTTCTTCAATGAAAAAAAATAAAATAATGATCATTTTCTCACCCTTTCCCAATCTACCATATGTAAAAAATTCCATTTTTAATTGCAATTATTTTGGTGTGGTAAATCGTCTTCAAATTTTAACAGTGTGTTTATCATGCTTTTAATGGCTTTTATTTCAAGTTTCGAAGACTTCTTGAATTTTTGCATTTGTGAAAGAACTACCTTAAAACAAATTTTTTTCAAAAACAAGCTTTTGTTTCAAATATCACTAAGAAAAAGTAGAAAATAAATTTATCTTTAGTATTGAGAAAATGTTCAAATTCAGATAATTAAAAATAAAAGCGTGGGTGTTTATTTTAATTAAATTTCAAATTAAAAACGCCCACACTTTTATTTTCAGTCATATGATATGAAAATTTTTTGGCTACAAAAGAAATTTTCGATTTCCTGATTTTTAGAGGATTTTTAAATAAAAGTGTGATGTTTTTTTCATCAATATACCAAATATTTAAGATATAAAATTGAAAGTGATTCCTGCCTTTTATTATATTAGTAAATTTTAGTTTCAGCTTAAGTTATTTAATCTGCTGATGATATTTCTTGTAAAAGGAGTTAAAATTGTCAACAAATGAAAAGGATGCAAGTTACTGAACATAAAATTAATTAAGAAATAATATGGCAACATTAATTAATGAAACATGTCGGTATGTAAAGTAATATTAGTATTGATCATAAGTTTCCTGTATTTGATTCAATCGCGAATCGAATGCAGGTGATTTTTGTCAGATATTAAGTGAAAATAATATCCGAATTTATATATTTCTGTGTTGAAATAATGAATTTAAATAATTTTCTAATTAATATATTAAAGAATAATTAACATATTAAAGAGAATTGTTTTTGATCGGGTTTTTAAGCAAGATACATATATATATATCGCGAGACCACTGCTGGTTGAGGCTATTGGAGTCTGCTGAATCTTAAGTCTGGACCAAGAGAGAATGAAAAAGATGTGATCCATCTAGCTCTGATCCAGCATCATTTCGCGATTAGCCCGCAGGACGCTTTTTATATCAAACACTGATATGGATCACCAAATGGATTTGTAATCTGAGATGTTATATATTCAATCCCCCAGTCCAGCGCGCTCGATCTGATAACACGTGTTTTAGGTGTTTGCTACCAATTAGAAAGACTTAAGATTCAGCAGACTCCAATAGCCTCAACCAGCAGTAGTCTCGCGATATATATATATATATTGCTTAAAAACGCGATCAAAAACAATTCTCTTTAATATGTTAATTATTTCTTTAATATATTAATTAGAAAATTATTTAATATTAGTATTGGTATTTATTCCATATCATCATTTAAAATAACAGTAATTTTTAGTATTTATATGAAAAATTAAATTAATTTTAGAAAGATGTTAAAGCTTAAACGAAATATATTAATAGAGAAACGTAAATATATTTTTTTATATTTCTTGGACCTAATCAGAAAGTAAATTATAAGAAATGTCGACTTAAGGATTAAAGGAGATTTAGATCCGGATTTCCTTTTTTTTTCAGGAATGTTGGGGACTATCATCCACTTATAGGGCTTGTACCTTTTTATATATTTATCAATAAAAAAATTATTTTATTGAAAAGTTTAACCTGTAGGGGAAAAAGTTTTGTTTTTATTCATGATGAAATCTGTTAGAATTTGAATTTGAAGCCCAATGAATCATAAAGTTTATTTAAATAATTATTTAGTAAAATATTCTTCATTAGGTTAAAATAATGGTAAGTTCTAAATTTCATTTCCATAAGGTGAAAAATGTTGGAAAAATTGCCGACCAAAAAACTGGATTCATCCATCATTCATCATTTTTGGGGCTCTGGACGAGAAAAATGATCAATTCTTAAAATTAGGCTGAAATGAATAGTACAATTTTTTAGTTTGGTTGAGACCATGGGATCAATATTTTTTACTTTATGGCCCTTTGAAATTGACTTTGGCGCCTGACCGAAAACTATACTTTATTTATTCCAAAGAGTTTCGCTACGTAATGCTATTTATAAAGTAAAAAAAACAAAAACAATCGTGAATATTCTTAAAAAAAAAGTAAAAAAGTAGTTTAAAAATTAGGCTTTTTAAATTAATCAAATAAATGAATGATAAAGTGACTATTTTAAAATAAAGATCGAAGAATATAGTTGATGTATGTTAAGATACTTAATTAACTTAAAATATATCATTGTCTTAATGAAGCTAAATGGGTTATTAAAAGAATTGGCTTAATGTTTTTCATGAGAAAAGATGAATCATATTAATAAATTAGGGTTAATATCTTGATCTTATAAAATTATTAAAATGCTTATAAAATTATGGCAATATAAATTAAAGAATTGATTAAAACTAATTAATAAAAAGAAATATATTCAAATATTTACTTACGGGGCCGTTACTATTTCCTAAAATGAGTTTAGCTCCTTCAATAATGGCTTGATATGAAAATCGGAGTTGATCAGGAGTTTGGATTAAACCCATTCGAAATTTTCGCATTTCAAGGAGTACGTCTATAACATTGACTGAATCCAGACCTTTTTCTTCAATCTGTTTAATAAAAATAATGATTTTTTTTAGATTATAGTGCTTCGTTCGAAATGATTCAGAAATGAAGTTTTATAGGTTTAGTCAAGTGATTTCATTCAAAAAATTAAATTAATAAAATTTGCCTAGAGGCAAGTTCAACTTATATTATTGGAGTAGTAAGTGTTGTTGCGGTAATAAAATAAAAGCAACCAATCGGGAATGGAACTCGCATTCGGAGGATTCCATACCTATTAAATAAAATATATTAAAAGAATTAACAGATTCTTATTTAAACCTGCAAAAAAGCAGTTGTTTCACCATAATGGTAAAAGGAGCATCAAAATAGATATTATACCAACCTTTTTGACTTTAATATTTTTCTAGACTATAACTTTGATTTGTATTTGGTATCCTTGCAGTGACTTAGCTCTTAAGAAAGGAGATAATTCTATCAGCGTTTTATTTTAAGTAATTTTCCTTGATAAGATTCTAATGAAAGAAAATCTATCGCTCATTCGCACATTTATTAAATATTTAAAATATGGGTTTTCTTAGGATTTTTTTGAAATTTAGACAGATTATTATTTAAATACTTCTGCATTGATTAGTGGCAAACAAGGGCGGATCCAGGGGGGCGCAGCGGAGGGGGCGATCGCCCCCCCCCCCCATAGCGACTTCCAAATCGCCCCGGTCATATTCAAATTTCGTAGAGACAAAATTTGCCACCTGTACTTGCCACATTTGCAGCCACATTTGCACCAATCACAGAGCGATATGAATTTTAGTTCATTTATAATTTTTGAGGGCCTAAAAGCCACGAAAATTTGGTTCTTTTTTCAGATTTTTGCTTATAAATCGAAAACCATCCGCCTGACAGAAAATTTTATTCTTACCATAATAAAAGAGCATAAAATTTCACGCCGGATATTAACTTAAAAGTTAAAATCAGTTCAGGAGTTTTGCCACAATTGATCTTCAAAGATAGGCAATTTTTACCAACTTGGCGGAAAAGTATTTCTTATAAATAGACATTAATTAATTGAATTTCTTACTAAAATAAAATTTTGTTATATTCTTGTATTTTTTTTAATATCGCCCCCCACCCCACAAAAAATTCCTGGATCCGCTCTTGGTGGCAAAACGAACGGTTACATACTAACAGCTGTATCTCTGTACTCAATGAAAATTGGAAACATGTTACATGGCATTTTTTTATTCCAATTTGTCTATACTACCACCTCCTAAAATATTTACTATTCCTCCTGAAACACCCCATATATACATATATTGGAAATAAGGAGTAATAAAAACTTACCAGGACGAGGCAAGAATCGACGAGACAAAATGTTCCACTACGACCGATTCCTGCTGAGCAATGAATAACTGGTGGTCCTACATTCTGGTCAAGAGCCCCGCTTTTTCGGACTACCATTAAAAATCTAAGAAAAGCAGTGGGACTTTGTGGTACCCCGAAATCCGGCCAAGTGGTATAATGAAAATGAAGAATTTCTCGAGATGAACCAGTTTCGAGATCAGTTAACCTGAAATGAAAATTTTATATGTTGAAATTTTATTTTATTTTCCTTTGTCAATCCAGTTTAGTGTAACGATTCACTATTATTATTAAATAATTTTTCAGGGTTAATATTTGGAAAGAAAATTATGTCCATTAGGACTATGCATTATACTCGTATATAATCTAGTTCTACTTTAGTCGGAGTTAGTAGTACTTAAGTGCACATCGACTAAAAAGCATTATACTGTAATGGAAGTCTAAAAAAAATTTGAAAATATGTATTTAGATTGACAACAAAGATGATATCTGATATCCCCTAAGAAAGAGAGAGGCAAGCAAAATTAACTGAAAATATTAATAAATCAGTAAGAAAGCATTTTAGTGTCTAATATTTAGATTTTTTTTTAATTTTAGACTTATTTTTTGGTTTTTGTATGACCTCGGGAACAAAGCCCATTTGGTCAGATCCTAAGTGAATAATTTCATGAATGTATCTGTATTTGGGTGGTCCTTATTTTGGGTATTTTCGAATTTGTATGCTGCCCGAGGCTCATATCGTTCGAAATAAGCAAAATAAAATATCCCGCAAGTTTCAAGCCTCTATCTCAATTTTAACCTGTGCCCCAGAGCGATTAAGTTTGCTATCTAAATATCATGGGGTTGTTGGCATTGAATGATCAATTTTTTATTTCGACCAAATTAATCTTTCAAAAAATTTGAAACTTTGTAGACTTTATGCTTATAATAGTAGCTATGCTTCAGAATTTTTAGCTAATATAATTTTGGAGTCTATAATTTATTAACTCTAAGATATAGCTGTATTCTATCTAGCTTTAACTCCAAAATTATAATAGATAAAAATCTGTAAAAATTCTGAAGGATAGCTACTATTATAAGGATAAAGTCTACAGAGTTTCAAATTTTTTGAACCATTACTTTAACTGTCTGTCTCCTACTCTATTTCGAATATATGTCTCATATGCCCTGCAAGAATGGACAAAAAATGTGGATCAATGGGACTACAAATTGACGAGTCGTACCTCTACACATTATTATTTGCGGATGACCAAGTTGTTATTGCAGCAGATATAGATGACGTAAGATACATGACCCGTAAACTGGAAGAGGAATATGATAGATGGGGACTGGAAATAAACTTTGAAAAAACAGAATACCTGACGGTCGGGACAGAGGGGGAAAATCTGGATATCAATGGAAAAGTGATAAAAAACTGTAAGGAATTTAGATATTTGGGATCTGTCTTTAGCGAGGAGCCAAACTGTGAGAGGGATATTAAAAATAAAATCTGTCAAGGTCGAAGAGCTATTGGGCAACTGAATGGGGTCTGGTGGAGCAAAGGGATCAAACAGGACACAAAAAAATATATATATCGGTCCATAGTGGAAGGCATAGCCCTATACAATTCAGAAACATGGGACATGAATAAGAAAAACGAAAAAAATTACAAGCGCTCGAAATGGATGCGATGAGAAGGAGTTGCAGAGTGTCGAGATTGGAGCATATCCCAAATACAACTATAAGGGACAAAATGAAAATGGAAAACGACATAATAGATAGAATAGAAAGGAAGAGATTAATATGGTACGGACACCTCAAAAGAATGCCGGAAGATAGGTGGCCTCATAAAATATGGACCTGGATGCCCACGGAAAGACGGAGGAGAAGAGGAAGACCGAGACGAACGTGGAAGCAGGGAGTAGATGAGGCAATGACCAGTAGGCAACTACAAGAGCAAGACATTCTGGATAGAGAGAATTGGCGTGTTGGATGCGGAAAACGGCGCATGCTGTAGAACAAACCGCTTTATTATATTATACTTTAACTGGAATAAAAAATTGATAGTTCAATGCCAAAAACCCCATATTAAAAATTCGAAGGAAACATTTAATCTTGAGATAGAGACTTGAAATTGGGTAGATATTTTTTTATTTATTTTGAACCATATGCCTCTGGCAGCATAAAAATTCGAAAATATCCAAAATAAGGACCACCCTAATGTGTATTTAAATTGGTGTAGGGTTGGATTATAGAGAGCCAAAATTTTCCAGTCGGGCTTGAACCAGGGCTTTTTGACCCGTAGACAAAGACTAACCACCCTGCTAACCTGAACCCCTAAACTTATTATAAATAATCAAATTCTTTTACTACTCCATTTCATACCAAGTTTTTGAAGTAATCAAGCCGGAATCATTCAAGACGCATTTATTTTGCCTAATGCACGATATAAGATGAACAGAGGTAAATATTTCGTCCATGGTCTAAATACCTACTAAATTTCAATTTTTTAACATGAAATATTTATTATACATGAATAGTTTAAGAGTTTAAGGTCCAAAATTATCAACCTAATAAAAGTTTTCAGAAACTATTTAAATATTTCAAAAGTTTTTCATTTATAATAATTTTTTAATATTATTTTTTCATAAATTTTATTATTTGATTTATTAAGTTCTCAACCAGCAGTAGTCTCGCGATATATATCTTGTTTAAAAAGCTCGATCAAAACAATTCTCATTAATATGTTAATTATTCTTTAATATATTAATGAGAAAATTATAAATTTATTTAACAACAATTTTAAGTAGTGAATAAAAGAAGTAATATATTAATATTAAATGTTTTAGTAATATTAGAAATTCCTAAAGATTACTTACCTTAAAATTCTTGTTGTATAATATGAAGCTTCAGATTCTGATACATATTGTATTTCTAAATGTACATCATTCAGAACCATTGTGTCTTCTCCCCCATTCACAGTTCCCATGGGCCAATATTGATGACATTTGATCTAGAATATTTATAAATATAGTTATATTGTTAATTTTATTCATTAAAATTATCTTACTGATTTAAACTTGAAAGCATGGCTAAATTTATTTAGAGTTATCAAATAAAATGATTTGCCTGAAAGATGGGCAAAATGTGTAGAATCCAATGGTCACTACTTTGAATAAAATTTTTTTGAGATTCCCTTGAGAATTAAGTGTTTTCTTTATCGAAAAAACCGGCAAATTTCAACTAACACCCCTGGTAAATTAGATCCAAATTCTAAAAGCGAAATAAATAATTAATCATGAGTTTCCTACATTTGATTCACTCGCAAATCGAATGCAGGTGATTTTTGTCAGATATTAAGTAATAATAATATCTGAATTTATATATTTCTGTGCAAGAAATAATGAATTTTTAAATATTTTTCTAATTAATATATTAAGTGAATATATATCAAAGAGTTATTTTTGACCGCGACATTTTCAAACAAGATATATATATCGCTAGACGCTGTTTGGTAAAAAGCATCATGCGGGCTAATCGCGATATGATGCTGGATCACACCTAGATGGATCATATCTTTTTCATTCTCTTGGTCCAGATTTAAGATTCAGCTGACCCCAATAGCCTCAATCAGAAGTGGTCTAGCGATATATATATCCTGTTTAAAAATGTCGCGGTTAAAAATAACTCTTTGATATATATTCAAATAAATAATGTTTAAATGAAAAAAGATTGACATGAGGGAGGCTCCGGTGTGGTGTGTTTAACACCGCACAACGAATGCCCTATACCAGAGGTCGGCAACCTGCGGCTCTTTCGATGTCAAGATGCGGCTCTCCAGTTCCATGCGCAAATATTAATAATTTTATTATTTTATTTTCAAAACAACTAGTTATGAGCCAGATTTAACCAAACTTTCAAAAGGCATGCAAGGCCAATGCTCCCATTGATGTAACTATCTATTATTCAATAATTATAGTTATATTATTTGATTACAATTTTATTAATCTAAAAAAGCTAGCTAAAATACTTTAATGTGTTTTGTGCGAAACATTTGTATGTCTTTATATGAATAAATATATATTATATATTTCTGTGTAAGAAATAATGAATTTTTAAATATTTTTCTAATTAATATATTATATATATTACTTAATATCTGACAAAAAAAATTACCTGCATTCGATTTGCGAGTGAATCAAATGTAGGAAACTCATGATTAATTGATAGCAACACCTTACATGTGTATTAATAGACTCGGCGCGCTGGACTGGGGAATTGAAGTATATAACATCTTAGATTTCAAATTCACTAGGTGATCTATATGCGTGTTTGGTAAAAAGCATCATGCGGGTTAATGCTGAATCACACATAGATGGATCATATCTTTTTCATTTCTCTTGGTACATATTTAAGATTCAGCTGACCCCAATAGCCTCAACCAGCAGTGGTCTAGCGATATATATATATATCTTGTTCAAAAATATCACTGTCAAAAATAACTCTCTTGCTGTGATGCTGATTGGGCGTAAAAGAACAGGGGAAATTTTTTTCTCTGTCCAAGGAAACAATGTGACTCCAAAAGGAAGAGTAAAGTATTTGGGCGTGATAATGGATTCTAGAATGTCGTTTTCAGAACATCTAAAGTATATCATTGGGAGAGCTTCAAAAACAGCGACAGCCCTAATGAGGTTAATGCGGGGAGGACCCACTATGAAAAAGATTGCTGGCCGGTGTCGTCGACTCTATACTTTTGTATTGCGCCCCAGTTTGGTGCGGAGTATTAGCTTATAAAAGATGGAGAATGAGACTGGGGGCCATGCAAAGCAGGATGGCGCTGCGAGTTATCAGCGGATGTAGGACGATATCCAGAGATGCTACATTGGTGCTAGCGGGGCTCATATTACTGGAGCTTCTTAGAGAAGAAAAGAGAGTATGCCATAAAAACAGGGCCACAGAAAAAGAAGAAAGGATCGCTACCATGAAAAAATGGCAGCGTCAGTGGGAAATGTCCGAAAAAGGATCCTAGAGGTGAACCCTGATAGGTTCACTAGATCAGTGGCTAAACAGAGGGCATGGTGATGACATGGACTTCTATATCACTCAAGAACTCTCAGGACATGGATGTTTTGGGGCATACCCGCAGAAAAAGAACAGTAGCCCAAGACCAGAATGCAGATACTGTGAAATAGCAGATACAGCAGAACATGTCTTGTTTGAGTGTGGAAGATGGAACGGTCTGAGGACACAGATGAATGGAGAGATGGGACCTTTCGACAAATTTTCAATGGTTCCCACCATGCTTGAAAACTGCGAAAAGTGGGACAGAATAAGCCGCTTTATTCACCAAGTCCTCAGGTCTAAAGAAGAAGAAGACAAAAATATGGTCTAAAAAGAAAAAAACGAGCACTGGCATCCTGAAGTAATGCTACCGCGGTTCCGGGGGGTCGGTGATCAACGGAAAAGTTGAGCTAGTGGGGTTTTTTAGCGTGGTATACAGAGAAATAACTGCAGTCCCGCACTACCGAGGTGTCGTCCATAAAGGATTTTTCCTTACCATATAAAAAAAGAGTATCATCGGTATGCGTCTGGCTTGCACTAGGGGCCGGCTTATATAAAATAAGCAGAAGTATACTGGTAACCCTCATATAACGCAGTTTCTATATAGCACGCAATTTTACCCGGTACCTCATTTTGTATGAGAGGTGAATTTAACAAAGGCAATTTAATTAATTCAAAATTTTGGTGTAACATAAATTCTGCGTTATACAAGAGTTATTTGTGCTTTGATTTATTTCTTTTAAATTAAACGAAATATCTACTCTGGGCAAAAAAAATCAATTTTCGTAGTTGATAAAAATAATTATAAGAATTCTAATTTAAAGAAAAAATAAAAATTCCTACTTGATTTTTTTCTATTATTTTATTTAACATAAGAACAGCCTTGCAATTTTGTTCCCAAACCATGAGCCAAAAGTGACTTGATGTATTTGGTAATGGTCCTTGTGTCAAAATATATTTTCGGTGTGCTTTTTCCATCTGAAAGAATAAATAGAATTTAGTTAATTTCAAATAATGGTTCAGCCAATTTTAATTAAATGTCAGAAGGGATCTAAGTTGGCTAAGCCAGCTAACTGGAGTAATTTTGGTATTTGGGTTCGACTCGTGAGGGGGGAATCTCTTCTGACATGAATAAAACAAAACATATAATATGATCTTTGATTCTCGGCCTTTATTTTTTGATAAATTTGGCGAAAATATATATCCACTAATGACGTTAACAAAAAATAAAACTTATTATTAACTGAGTTATAGGACAATAAATTTAATTATGACAATATAAGAGCATTTTAAAAAATTATAAAAATTAAAATAAATTTAAAATATTTAATGGAAAAGATGGAATTTTTTAAGATTTTAACATCTCATAGTGGCGCTATATTATTGATTTTAAAAATATTTTAAAGGAAAAGGGCAAATTACAGACAGACCTTTGAAGGAGACAATAAAATAGTGTGTCTGCTGGAATTATAAATTTTATTTATTTATAACGAGACTATAATTTCGAGGGCTTTGCCTTCTTCATTAGTCTATTACAATTGATTCACAGGAATTTTATTTAGTTCTCACAAGCAGAGATTAGCTTAGATAGAGAGAGGTCATACCATCCTTGTTAAGGTTTTGACCAGGTTTCCTTAAACGTATGGCAAATGCCGGGATGGCTAATGCGCCGCTTGCTTCTGGTATCGGGTTTTTGTGTGGAATTTTTAAATTGCTTTTTGTCTTTTGATGGAAATCTATGGCCATGTTTCATTAGTTAATGAGCGTACATTTCTAATTTTTTTTTTGTTTGTTAAATTGTTGTAGTTAATTTGTATTATGGATGTTTGTTAATGTTTTGTAGCTAGATTGTATTGATGTTTGGAGGACCTATACCACCGAGGACTTGTGCCTCTAAGCAGGTTGAGGAGTAAAGATTTATTTATTTAATTAATGTATGTATGTACATTAATTCCTGTGAATCAATTGTAATAGACTGATGAAGAGGGAAAAGCTCTCAAAACTATAGTCCCGTTATAAATAAAATTTATAATTCCAGCAGAAGACACACTCTTTTATTGTCTCCTTCAATATATAAAAATTCTGCTACTCTAGGAAAAAACTTTCAATTTCAATTTAATCAAAGCTTTTGTGGTTTAGTTGTTTATCGAAAGAGACATTTCGGCTAAAACCATATAGATTTCATATTTTTAATGAGAAAATCTCATCAGAATGCACAAAGTTTTGGCATCTATTTCTGTGAGTCGTTTTCAAAAGCTGTACGTGAAGTCTATTATGAGATTGGAGAAATCTCTGTCTTTCAAAAAGTCTATTGGCCACTACTTAAAAACGATTTCAGAAATAGGTGCCGAAACAACGTGCATTCTGATGAGTTTTTTTCATTAAAAATCTGCAATCTAGGTGGTTTTACACGAAACTTCACTTTTGATAAGAAAAGGTCAATTTTAATCTTGGATCAAAGTAGATATATATTTGTTTTTTTTTTACTTAGGGAAAGTGGTAGAGGTTTTAGGTGAAACATGATATTAATTAATAAAGTAAAGGGTTTGTAGTTTCACAGTGAATAAAATAAAACTCAAAGAGGTTTATACAAACTCAATATATTTCTGATTATTAGTCCATCATCAGGAGTTTACAGATTAAAAACTTTTAAGTTACAGTTTTTAATCTGTAAACTCTTGATGATGGACTTATAATCCGAAATATTATAAACCTCTTTGAGTTTTATTTCATTCACTGTGGAAACTACACTCCCTTTACTTTATTAATTTATATATTTGTTTTGTGTCAGAAGATTTCGTTGCCCTCCATTAATTTCCATAAAATTCAAAATCCACTTGTTAGTATTAATAAAATAAAATAATATAATCCTTATATTACCAGAGCTCAATGGCCTCTATTCATCAGAAATAAGTTTCCGCTAATGAAGAGGGGCTATTGGCCATGAAATAGGGATTAAATTTTTTATTTTAAACTTTTAAAATTTATTTTTTTAATTTTGTTGTAAATTTAGGTATTGGCTAATAATAAATTTTTTTGATTATTTATGTCCATCGATTAAATTAATAAGTTGTTGTAGGGAAATAAGGACAATAGCTTATGCAAATATTTTTTATTTTATGCCAACGTTTCGTCAACTTTGTTGACTTCCTCAGGAAGCTCAAACAAATTAACCTCTTTGCATATTTGTCATTTTATAAATATTCAATCTTAGCAAACACAGATAGGCACAGATTGAAAATATTTCCTATTCAAATCTAAAAGATAAATGAAGGGTCAAGAATGATAAAGTCCAAAGCCACAAATTAACTTTTTTTCAGGAGAGCAAATTGAAAGTTTAAAAAAATCTATAAATCACGATATGATACTACCACATTGACTATGATACTACCATCTATGACTTTTATCTTCCACTACTTTACCAGTATCTGCTACTTGTGTTTCCAATGCAAACTACATCAAAAAACAACTTTTGAAAAAAATGTGGCTTTGGTCTTTATCATTCTCAACCCTTCAAATATTCATTCGTAGCAAACACATATAGGCACAGATTGAAAATATTTCCTATTCAATCTTTTGGATTTGATAAATATTCATTCTTAGCAAAGACATATGTGCCCATAATTATGGTCTAAGTCAAAAAATTAAAAAATTAGTTTTTTTCATATTTTATGTCCCATCCATTTAAAAAGTACAATAATAAGATGTCGGTTTTGAAAAATCGCATAAAATTAAACCGTTAAGTGGTTTCTAATTGTCTCATTATACAGAATTTGAATCTTGTTTATTTTTAACCGACTTCAAAAAGGAGGAGGTTATCTATTCGACTGACTTTTTTTTTTTTTGTGCCTATGTTACCTCATATCTCCGCCAATTGTGAACCGATTTTGAAAAAAAAATTTGCATTGGGTTCAGTCTACCTTCCGATTGGTCCCATTTTTTTCATAGGTATTAGACCTTTTTTGTTAGGTTTGTTTAGGCCTAACTTCTTTGTTTATGAACCGATTTCGATGATTCTTTTTTTATTCGAAAGGGGGTATCTTAGGGATGGTGTCATATTAATTTGGTCAAGTTCTGATGATATGATCACTATTAATAACATCACTAAAAAGAGAAAAATAAAAATAATTTTTAAGAAAAAATAAAACCGACTTCAAAAAATTAAATGCAACAAATAAAATACACTAAAAGGTATAAAATAATTATTATCTTATTTAGTTACAACTAAACGACGAAATATTAACATGAAATTACTTTTTGATGTCGGTACCAAACAAACTATACCTATAAGCGAGCATACCTTCCAAACGTACTAAGTAAGATCCGTCGAGTGCGATTCATAAAAGGTATATGTTTGGCACCGACTTCAAAAAGTAATTTCATGTTAATATTTCGTCGTTTAGTTGTAACTAAATAAGATAATAATTATTTTATACCTTTTAGTGTATTTTATTTGTTGCATTTAATTTTTTGAAGTCGGTTTTTATTTTTTCTTAAAATTATTTTATAAAACCTTAAATATCTCGAAACTAACAATCAATGACTTAGGCCACTTTCATAATTATAGGCAATCTTTTAGATTTGAATAGGAAATATTTTCAATCTGTGCCTATATGTGTTTGCTAAGAATGAATACATATTTATAAAATGACAAATATGCAAAGAAGTTAATTTGTTTGAGCTTCTGAGGAAGTCAACAAAGTTGACGAAACGTTGGCATAAAATAGGAAATATTTGCATAAGCAATTGTCCTTATTTCCCTTCAACTTACTAATAATAAATGTTTAATTTTCCAATAACAACTTATTCTTTTCTATTTTTCAATCTCGTTTTTTTAGAAATCCTTCATGGTCAGGTATTTTATTGAATAAAAAGGTTGAAAAAATTGATATTGACAAAGGGAGAAAGGATTTCTAAAATATAAAACGAGATTGAAAAAAATAATAATAAGTTTTGATTGAAAATAACGTCAATCAAGAATAAACAAAAAAAAAATTTTTTTATTTAATTAAAAATATGAATATGCCTAAAAATCAAGATATAACAATAATAAAAAGAAATAATAATGGGAATTTAGACTTACTGTTAATAAATTAGCATTGATGTAATCGCATGATCCTTTGCTTAAAATAACGCGACTATGGTCATAGGGACTTACATCTCTATAACGATTCAGATTTTTATTTTGTGATTTTTTCGCCTCCAAAAATGTATAGCCATAGTTTTGACATTTGCTTCTTATATGCTGAAATGACAAGAAAAAGGAATTGTGAGTGATTCATCCGAGTGGAACTCCAACGATTGATTGATTTCTTTGTAATTCGGTAGCAATCGGCGGGTCAATTTTTTTCCCATTAAAATTATCAATTAATTATAAGAATAATATATGAATGATTAAATGAAATAAAATAAAATTAATAAGAGGTATTTCTTTGTCCTTGAACTTGAAACACACTTACGTTAAATTTTTGTGAAATGTGTGAACTTACTTGATATAGAAGCGGCCAGGCGTTTTTGGAGTCGATTTCTGTGAATTCGGCTTCTACATTACTTTTTGGTTTTTCTTTATCCATTTTTGTATATACAAGAAATATTTGGGATAGAAATATGAAGAAAAAAAAAAGAAATTACGAGTTTAGTAAATGGGAAGCGAGGCTTCGATCGGAGTTGACTTTGCCAACACAACTGATTGTATACAAGGGCTGACATGCCAGGGCTGCCAACTCACATTTGGAAACTTTCATTTCTGCAAAGAGTATAGAAAAGCGCAACTTTTTAAACATTATCAAAGAATAATCGATCCTTTTTTTTTTGGCTTTTCGGCCTTTCTAGCCATAAGCCTAATTACGATACTAGTTATATATTTTTTTTTTAAATTTGTCTCTACCCCCGGGGTCAGATTTTAGCTGGATGCCTCGAGTCGGATTCGAACCCGGGGTCCCCTGGTTAGCTCGCTGTCATGCTACCGCCTAGCCTATCTGACCCCCAATAATCGATCCTATTAAGACTATTTTGACACAAATGCCCGCCCAGCTCATGCATGGGGGCCCGCAAAGGGGGTTGCACCCAGTAGCGTAGCGAACTTAACTCGCGCCCGGGGTACAATACCTTTTAGCCCCCCCCCCCCCCCCCCCCGACCCATTCGAAAACCATATATTATTATATGTAAAATATACTCGCAAATTAATAAATAAATAAAGTAAAATAAGTAAAGTCATAGGCTTTAAATTTGAGACAAAAAATGTAGTTGAGATTTTGAAATGTATATGATCATCTCTAGAATTAGTTCAAAAGATACCTCTATTATTTATTTTACATATTTATAAAGAAATGTTTTAAAAACACGCAGTTTTAAAACAATAAAAAAGTAAATATTTATTATCTCTAACGAGATACATATATTTAATAAAATAATATAAGTGCTGACATACACAGGTCGAGTCAGCCCTGCCAGTAGAAAATTATTTATGAATATATTATTACAGTTTGATTTAGACTATTAGTGTTCCTTTTTTCCTTTTTATTTACGAATTAACATTTATTATATTACACTGGCACTAAATTTAACAGAAATCCATTATAATAAAAATAAAAATTATCCAGCAATGTTTTGTTTTGTGGACCATTTGGCGCCCCTTTGTGAGTAGCGCCCGGGGCATGATGTCCCCCTTCGCTACGTCTATGGTTGTACCCTGGTATAAATTTTCTTTTATGATATTTATGCACAGTGCCTCAACCACGGGGGGAGGGATAAGGGGGACTGAAACCCCCCTCCCAGGACAAGGAAAAAAATGAAAAAAAAATTTGGTAATTGAAAGGGGGAAGGCAGCCCAGGCGGTAGTGAGGAAAGAAAAAATTAACAAATATCCAAATAATCTTCTCACGATGGAGGGCCAACCCAGGCCTTTAGGGGATGCACCTTTTTCTCCTTCACTCCTTCTGTCATCATTTTCCTTGATAAAAAAAAATAAAATAAAATAAGGTGAAATGTATTAGATTCCTTTTCCTCCTTTCCTTTCAAACCGACGTTTCCGAGGATTCTTCCCTCCTTCTTCAGGGTTGTAAGGGTCAATGAAGGAAACAAATAAAATGCTTCCTTCCTTTCTCCACACCAATGTTTATTATAATTAAGAAAAAGAAGAAAAAAAGAATTTGTTTTTCTATGCATCTGCTAAGGAAGAAGAAAGTTTTAAACACTCTGCTGTGGAAAGAGGAAGGAAGCATTTTATTTATTTATTTATTCGGTTTGAAAGGAAAGAAGGAAAGAATCCAATAAATTACACCTTATTTGGATATGTGTTATTTTTTTCTTTCCTCATTACCCCTGGGCTGCCTTACATTACTTTAAAAAAAAGTTCTACCAGTCCGTCTCTCTCCACAGAAAATTTCGTGCAAATAAATTTTAATCAATATTTTGACTATAAATTAAGACAAAAAAAGGATTAAATGTTGGAAAAGTGAGACTGTTTCATTAGATCGATTTTCTCTAGAGTAATTCTTTCCTAGTCCAAGAATTTAGGTACTAGTCATTAGAAGCAATAAAAATATGTTATTTTGTTCCAATGGCGTAGCGAACATAAAACTGGCGCCCGGGGCACAAAACTTTATTGGCGCCTCCTCTCCGCCCAGCGCCGTAACTAGGCAGGTGCAACAGGTGCACCCGCACAGGGCCCAGAGATCTAGGGGGCCCTAAAACGAAATTGTTAATTGAATTTTCTTTACAAATTTGTTTTACAAAAATTTTATTCGAGATTTTAAAACACAAATTAAAATTTGAAGCATCGATATTAGTAGACGATTTAAAAACTGCAACACCACTTGAAATTTTACAAGGTCTGCATGACTTTGGATTAATTGAATCTTATCCAAACATTAATATTGCTATACGATTATTCCTCACACTCCCAGTATCAATTGCTTCGTGTGAGAGAAGTTTTAGCAAGTTAAAATTAATTAAAAACTATTTAAGGTCTACTATTGGACAAGATAGATTATCCAATCTTGCCATAATATCTATAGAGTATAACATCGCAAAGGATATTAATTATGACGATATAATTAATGACTTTGCTCAAATGAAAGCTAGAAGAGTACCTACAATTAAAAGAAAATTAAATATTCTTATAATATAAATAATATATGTAATATATTTTTGTGTACAATAAATTTTTTATATGATATCTATTTGAACTATAATTACTTTTTCCCAAAAAAAATTTTGCACAGGGCCCTAAAAAAGCTAGTTACGGCGTTAAATTAAGCGTTCAAAAGATATTCATCATCAAACTTTCATGTGTAAAGATTTTAAGAGTTTTTGATTAGATATTCGACAAATTTCAATTTAATTAATGAATTTCATACAAATTTCATTTTTGTCATTAATATAAGTATTATTTAAGTTTTATTTTCAATTATTTTAAACATTTTATTTTTAATCATTAGAAATCACAATCATGTTGTTTTTTTCGATAACGTCTTCAAAACGTCTTTAAGGATTTTTCCACTATAGCTGGATATTGCCCTAGAGAAAATTTCTTCTCTAGAGAATTTTAAATTTGTAAATGTTCTTAAAACTTATAAATTAAATTGAAATTTTTCGAATATCTAATCAAAAACTCTTAAAATCTTTACACATGAAAGTTTGATGATGAATATCTTTTGAACGCTTAATTTAATCGCCAAAACATAAGACACCCTTTTTATAGAGCAGTTAATTTCCTATAAAAATTTGTATTGCGAATTTTATAATAGCCATTTATTGTCGAGTTATAAAATTCATAAACAAAAATGAAATTTGTCTTAAAATAATCAAACTTAAATCTTCAATATCTTTCAAATGGTGAGGTTTACGGAAAAAATATAAGATACCTTTTTTGTAGAGCATTAAATTTCCTACGAAGTTCTTCAAAAACATTTTTCTGTACAATCAATTAATGATGAGGTATGAATTTTTTTCTATTGGACTCAGAAAAAAATAAAAAACTGCGATGCGGAGGATCTTCTTATTAAAATTAAGAGATCATATTTAGAAAGAATTTTTTTAAGGTGTCTAGCAACCCATTTTTCCGTGTCACTTGTAAAAAAAATAATGAATTTTTTGACCCACCCTAATATATATATATATATATATATATATATATATTTATATATACCTATATATGTATATTTTATTTGCATCAAGTAGAGGGGTCAACCTCTTTTTTCTTAGTTTAAGGTTTGAGCTAAAATTAGCAGAGAGTTGCAGCTTATTATATAACTTTTTTTCGCTTAAATTTTAGCATTATTTTTGATTCCTTCATTTTATATTAATTTATTATTAAGGCGAGGTAAATGCGTTTATTTGTTTTTTCCATGGAAACATGTGAAAATCTCCAAAATATAATCCTAAAATGCAAGTGTTGGTGGCGACCATGACCAACTTTAGCCAGACCTTTAACGCCCTTATCGCTTCAAGTCAATTGGCATTTGAAAGATATTGAAGATTTAAGTTTGATTATTTTAAGACAAATTTCATTTTTGTTTATGAATTTTATAACTCGACAATAAATGGCTATTATAAAATTCGCAATACAAATTTTTATAGGAAATTAACTGCTCTATAAAAAGGGTGTCTATGTTTTGGCGATTAAATTAAGCGTTCAAAAGATATTCATCATCAAACTTTCATGTGTAAAGATTTTAAGAGTTTTTGATTAGATATTCGAAAAATTTCAATTTAATTTATAAGTTTTAAGAACATTTACAAATTTAAAATTCTCTAGAGAAGAAATTTTCTCTAGGGCAATATCCATCAGCTATAGTGGAAAAATGCTTAAAGACGTTTTGAAGACGTTATCGAAAAAAAACAACATGATCGTGATTTCTAATGATTAAAAATAAAATGTTTAAAATAATTGAAAAAAAATTTCAAAAATTTTGAAAATAAAACTCAAATAATACTTATATTAATGACAAAAAATGAAATTTGTATGAAATTCATAAATTAAATTGAAATTTGTCGAATATCTAATCAAAAACTCTTAAAATCTTTACACATGAAAGTTTGATGATGAATATCTTTTGAACGCTTAATTTAACGCCGTAACTAGCTTTTTTAGGGCCCTGTGCAAAAAATTTTTTGGGGAAAAAGTAATTATAGTTCAAATAGATTTCATATAAAAAATTTATTGTACACAAAAATATGTATATTACATATATTATTTATATTATAAGAATATTTAATTTTCTTTTAATTGTAGGTATCACATGTTGTTTGGAAGAGTACAAGATAACTATTAAAAAGAATTTGCGTCCATTCGAGTTCTTGGGGCCATGAGAACAGCAGATAAAATATTTTTTATTTATAAAGATATTTATAAAAGGCAAAAATCTTCGAAATTATAGTCTCTAATAAATAAATTATACGTATACCGAGGGGTGATCCGCGATTTGAATTAGGTGTACACCGTCTTTGGAATTATGTGGAATTATTTTGGAATTCATTATAGATATAATGTGCCTTCATCTATTGTTTAATTTCTACATGGAAATGAAAGTGGAAGTGGAAGTAGGTATACAATATTAGGTCGCGGTTCACCCCTCGCATATACTTATATATTTGTAAGAAACAAGCACTAATTGAAATAGATTCTGAAACATTAGTTTATTTTCAATAAATGTATTTTACCACATAAAAGCAAACAAATAACAAAATATAATCATTGGGCCAGGACCGCGCCAAGGTATTAAGCCGCCCGTGTGCAAACTTTAATTTTACACCCTCTTTATAGTCTTTTCAAGATCTGTCTAGCTGTTTTGCCGCCCTTTGACTTGCATATGTGTTTTGCATACATTCGCCCTATAGTCGGCGCGGCCCTGCATTGGTCTCATGGCAACCAATGAATATAATATAACATATAACATTTATGCAAAATGGTGTACTAAAAAAGGTGCAACCTCTGAATTCTGGGAGTGGACCCTGATGGTTTTTATAATTTCTAACAAATACATTTATTTTATTTTTTTAATCTATCCAGACGTATAAAGATAATAAATCAGAATTTCATAATTTAGTTTAGTTCTTGGACAACAATGATCGATATATATCAAGATACTTTAAATCGAAGGAGTGAACCGCGACCTAAAATGGTGTACACCTACTTCCACTTTCATTTCCAAAGTAGAATACAATAGATGACAATAGATTATCTAATGAATTCCAAAGTAATTCCAAAGACGGTGTACACCTAATTCCAATCGCGGTTCACCCCTCGCTTTAAATTAAAAAAAAAAATTGGTGAAAAGCAAATGTACACGCAGAGAAGCTTCGCTTTCACGATCCCGGCTTGGACCAGCCCGGCCTAGAATAAATACTTGTTTCTTCAGAAAACATAGAATGAAAGCTTTTTCGAAAATCAAAATTTTTCCAAAAAATCAGTTAATAATTTTTATAGGAAGCGGGGCCTTAAACTAAAAAAAATCAATCAATATTTGATTATTGATTTAATGTGTCAATTGAACCTTGATTATCTTATAGTTTAAATATAAAGTAACTATATAATTGAGATTAGGAAAGATAAAATTTTCTCTTTGCTATTAATTTCTATTTTAAAATTGTATTTGTCCAAAAAATGTTAAAAATATAAATAATATTTTGAAAATTACATTTGTGGATTTATTGAAGCTATCTTCCCACCATATCAACTACATTATAAGTTTATTTTCAAATTTTAGTTAAAAAACCCTAATGTCAAATTTATAATTTATAAAATTTTATTTTATAGAATATCGTCAAGAAATCTAGCTATGATGGCTTTAATCCATATTGGGAAAACAATTCCGAAAATATCATTAATAAATAAATCATCTTATATAAGAAATTCTAATGTATATTTCAATCATTTAAATTTACAAGTAGGTATTCAGATAAATAAATAGATATATTTTTAGATAATGTTGAATATTAATTACATATTTCTTTAAAAATAATCATAAAACTTTTTAATTTTATTTATTTTCTTAGAAAGACGGACTGGTAAGCGAAATAAGTAGGTTATAATGAAAGGCAGTCCATAAATTATTTAAATTTTATTCAATTTCTGACGTTTCGGAGACCTTTTTTTCTCCTTCTTCAGGGTATTGAATAGTTATTGATGGGTGAGTATAACTCGGCTCCCATTTGTCTCTCTTTTCAGTGATAGCAACAATATTACAAAACTTTTCAACATTATATCATAATCTATTCTCAAACGCCTCCCAATCAATCACAAACCCTAGGGTCGAAAATAATTTTTTCTTTGCCCCGGGAGGCAATCACAATGAGGCCTCGTCATAAGACAATTATTAATTTAATTAAATTAGCGAACGAAGAAAAGATTTTTGTATTATAGACAAAAGGATCAGCCAGGATTCGAACCTGGGATCTTTGCATATGTACTGCAATGCTTTGTCATAAGAGCTTTAGCTCCTATATCCACTAAGCTACTGATCCCTGAACCCAAACTAATACCAAATGTCTATATGAATTATGGAATTTCTTTAATCTCTTGCTCGTTCATTTTTAACAGCTCTGTAGTGGCCTGACTATATTTTTAATCTATTCTCAAACGCCTCCCAATCAGTAGGTTAGTGGATATAGGAGCTAAAGCTCTTATGACAAAGCAATGCAGTACATATGCAAAGATCCCAGGTTCGAATCCTGGCTGATCCTTTTGTCTATAATACAAAAATCTTTTCTTCGTTCGCTAATTTAATTAAATTATATCATAAGTAGAGACCGGATTTTTATGCAGTAAAAACTGCCAAAATATGCAGTTAAAAAGGCTGAAATATTCAAATATATGCAGTAAAAATTGACAAAATAAATTTTTTTATGCACTAAAAAATTAAAATTGAAAACAAAAAGACTATAAATATATTTGAAGGACTACTATGAAAGAAATAAAATGATAAAGTATGCTATAGAGACCTAGTGTTAAATATGTACTTTTGTTGAGTAAAAAATTTCACAAAATTCTCATTATATTTAATAGACATATTAAAAAATCTTTAAACTCAAAGAAATAATAGGTAGGTGTACTTCAATATAATCAACATAATATAATGTTTCAAAAATTTGATCGAAAAAATACGGGGGGGGGGGGTAGTTTTATTTAACGGGAACGATTGTATTGTATTGCTTTTATTATTTTATATTAACAAGCTTTTCGTATTGACGTACAAATAATAAACTAATAAAATAATGCAAATATTGGGATTGGCAACTAAGTAATTGCGGATTTTTTTTAGAAAATCAAAGACAATTTTTTCATGGAACTAAATAACTTTATTCTATAATGAATTGCCCATTTTGATCAATGACCTTTTGCCATCTTTCAGGCATCATCATAATCCCACGTTCATAAAACTTCTGGTTTTTATTAGCAAAAAACTGAATCAGGTTCGATTTGACATCATCATCATTATTGAAATTTTTACCATTCAAGGAGTTTTGTAAAGATCGAAATAAAAAGTAATCAGATGGTGCAAGGTCAGGACTATATGGTGGATGTGGCAAAACATCCCAACCAAGCTCCAATAATTTTTGCCGAGTGACCAAAGGTGTGTGGCCTTGCATTGTCATGATGGAATACAACACCTTTTCGATTTGTCAATTCGGCCCGCTTTTCTTCAACTGCATTGTTTAATTTCGTTAGTTGTTCAATGTAGACAACAGAATTGATCGTTCGGTTGGGTGGTAAGAGTTCAAAGTAGACAATTCCTTTGTAATCCCACCAAACTGATAACAAAACCTTCTTTTGATGAATACCAGCTTTTGATGTTGTTTGAGCTGGTTCACCTGGCCTGCTCCACGATCTTTTCCGCTTGATATTGTTGTAAACAACCCATTTTTCATCGCCAGTTATCAGTCGTTTCAAAAATGGATCATTTTCATTACGCTTCTTTAGCAAATCGCAGCTGTTAATGCGTTGCGTTAAATGCGTTTCTTTCAGTTCGTGAGGAACCCATGTATCGAGTTTTTGAACATAGCCAAGTTGTTTTAAGTGATTTTCAATGCATGTATGTGATACATGAAGCTTCTCTGCAATCTCACGTGTTGTACTGTGACGATCCGAATCGATTATTGCTTTGATTAGGTCGTCATCAACTTCAACTGGACGACCAGAGCGTTTTTCATCTTTGAGTGAAAAATCACCAGAACGAAATTTGGCAAACCAATTTTGACACTGCCGTTCTTTAAAGGCTTCGTCGCCATAAACAGCACATAACTTTTTGTGAGCTTGCGATGCGTTTTTCCCTTTGCGGAAATAAAAAAGCAAAATATGACGAAAATGTTGCTTTTGATTTTCAATTTTTCAACGAACGCCAAACGAAAACTACGCAACTTGCTAGTAATTGTATCTGACTGTCTCTGCACTCTTTTTGGGCCGAAAAGTTGACTAATAAGGAAAAATCAAAATTTGTTTTCTGCTGGTATGACCTTATACTAAGGTGATCAACTTTTATACATTGAAAAGGAGGACAAAAATTAATTGAAAAAAAAAATATCGTAAAGAAAAGAAACATTTTATTCAGTGCAACAATAATACCTACACTATAAATGATAAATGCATAGTAAAAAAATTTGTAGCATTTTATATTATAATTATGTTGACATGCCTATTAATTTTTATTTAAATGAGTACTTTTCCATTGAATGAATATTTTTTGTCAATACATCATCTCTTTACAATACCTATATTCGAAATATTCTTCGTATATCAATGAAAAAATTGCCAAAATTTAGTTGCTTAATGAAAGGATAATATCTATATAATCTAGATCGAATACGGAGATTAACAGATTAGTCTTCAAATATCGAAAAGAAAGACATGTAGGGGCACACTTTTCGGGGGAAGACAGAGCTTATAAAAGAAGGACAGTCCTCCCTAAATTAAAAGTTAAGGAATTCCGCTATCTAGGAAGTAAAATAACATGGAAGAAGCGAAAACGAAATTAAATCAAGAATTGCCCAAGCAAAAATGGGGTTTAATGCAAAACAAAAACTACTATGCTCCTCCTCAATCAGCTTAGAAAACAGGAAGTTGCTATTGAAGACATATGTATGGAGCATAGCCATGTACGAGTGTGAAACCTGGACAATTAGAGAAGCGGAGAGAAAGAGATTAGAGGCTTTCGAAATGTGGTGCTACAGAAGAATGATGAATATCAAATGGATGGATAAAATTACAAATGAAGAAGTTCTTGGAAGAATCGGAGAAAGAAGAACCTTGTGGAAGAGTCTGAAGAAAAGAAGTGGTCAGATGATGGGGCACACACTGAGACATGGGGGACTGCTTAGGGATATCTTGGAGGGGGAGGTGGGAAAGAAAAGGGAAAGGCCCAGATTAGAATATTTCAACCAAATAATTGGGGATATGGGATACGAGACATTTAGAGAGGTCAAACAGCTGGCGGGGGACAGAGACGGGTGGTTGCGTCAAACCAGTCTTAGGACTGTATACTCGATGATGATGATGAAAATAACTCATTTGAGGACATTATATTAACTTTTTTGGACTCAATTTGAATAATGTTTATTTATCATGTATATTTATAAATATTTGGAAATAAATACTTTATTGTTTTATTGTGTTAATTGAATACAATTCTTTAAAAAATAATCCAAACAATTGAGAAGAAATTCTTCGTACCTATATCAATGAAAAAATTGCCAAAATTTAGTTTCTTAATGAAATGATAAAAAACTGCAAATCCACTTTGCCAATTTTTTCATTGATAAATATATTTATACATTTGTATCTTAGTTCTATTTTGAAAACGTCTCTACCGATTTTCATGAAACCAACTCTATTAACAAGTTTTGAGGATGAGAAAACGATCTAGCTAAGTCGGGCCTCGACAAATTTCATCTTAATTGATCTTTTCTTAATTAAAGTAATTATTTATAGATTAAAATCTCAATAAAAAAGTTTGTTTACATTTTTTTTCAATTATCTTTTATTTATTAATTAATTGGTTTTTTAATTTTAAAACCCACTAATATGTTATAACAAATATTATTATATTATATTAAAATTAGGAATTTTTTTTTTGTTGGAATGGATGGAGAGGAGGGGAGAATGGAGTGGTGGATGGAAGATGAAACCAATCGACTTGATTGAGGAATAATGGAATTGAAATAATTATCGAAAAAGAGGTTTTTTATCTAATTAGATTTTTCCTCTTATTAAAAATAAGGACTAAAGATGAATATGGACACTCGATGGTGGAGAAGTAATCTCCGGAATCGAAGCAAAAATACAATGTATAGATTAATTAATGTAAAATAGTTGGTTTAATAAAATTTATAAAAAAATTTTTTGTTTTTAATTAACAGGTGGGGGGGTCAGATAGACTAGGCGGTAGCGTGACAGCGAGCTAACCAGGGGACCCCGGTTCGAATCCGACTCGAGGCATCCAGCTAAAATCTGACCCCGGGGGTAGAGAGAAATTTAAAAAAAATATAACTAGTATTGTAATTAGGCTTATGGCTAGAAAGGTCGAAAAGACAAAAAAAAAAAAACTTAACAGGTGTCTAAATCATAACATTACAGGTGGATTCATAACAAAACAGGTGTGTTTACAAATAAAGTGGTTGAAGTGGCTTTTTTTTATATAACTTGGAAACAAGTCTTATTTAATTTTGTTTTTATTTCAGATCCTATACGATTATTTTTTTTATTATTATAACTATCTATAAATACAACAGCTCGGCAACTTTTTGCTTCAGTTAAAAGTTATAAATTAATATTATTTTTAATTTAAAATTCTAATAAAAACCACTGCACCTATCCAAAAACTGGGTGCGGGGGTGGGGTTGGGAGTGCAGGAAGTGTGGGGGGGGTATCGGGGGGTCCATATATACTATATATATTTGTATTTTTATCAGAATTTTAAATTACAAATAATATTAATATATAGCTTTTAACTGAAGTAAAAAGTTACCGTGCATCGGTCGGTGGCTCCAGGTACTGGATTACTTATAAGCGTTTTATGATTATTTTTATAAAGAATTTTATTCATTTAATTAATATTTATTTTATTTATATAAAATATAATACAAGAAAACCTTAGTTGAATGGAGAATATTTATATATCCATAATATTCAACATTATCATTCTTACAAACTCTGTATTATCTAACATAATTTGTTTTATTCATTTTTAGATTCTGCCAATTACAACTTCATATTTAAAATATTCCACTTCTAATGAAACAAACTCAATAAACGTATATAGTGCAGCACTCTCTGCCAACATAAAAGCAGTGAAAGTTTTTTCACTTTCCACAAGTATAATCGGAATTATGGCTCAGCCTATTTTATATAAAGAAGCTTCTGCATTTGGCGGACCTATTATGATAGGCCTTATGGGTTTTTTTGGATTTTTTACTTTTGTAACGCCACTTCTCTTGCATAAAATTACTAAAAATTATGTTATAGAATTGAATTACAATACAGATAAAGATGAATATTGTGCTGTAACATATAATTTTTTTTTAAAGAAAAAATTGGTAAGCATTTGTTTGAAAATGTTTTAATTATATTTTACATAAAATAAATATTTCATTCCATTTTAGACTTATTTCAAAGCTGAAGATGTGAAAGTTCCCGATCTTCCCGGCATGTTTACATCCTTTTTAGTAAAAGGAAAACCTCTATTTGTAGAACCCAGTAATTTTAGTCAAACAACGCATTATGGAAGACTGATGGGATATGATAAGCCTATTGATTTTCGACTTAATGAAAACTCTGAGAATAAATCCAGCAAATCAACGTGATATTCACCTTAAGAACTTGATACCATTTTATCATCATCATTGTAAAATTTCCATCGATGAAAAAATATTTTCTTCTTTTATTTTAAACTAATAAAGATTTTTATTAAAAATGTTTAGATTGAAATCAAAAGTGTATAAATTCAATAAAATTTCAAAATGATTCTTATATTTTTTAGATTTGAACTAAAATTAAGAAGATGTTTGTCAAGAGAAGCAGAATTATTTAATTTATCTTAATACATTATATATTATATACCGGGTGAGTTTTTTATCTTGAGACAGTCTTATAACTCAAAAGCAGTGCATATGGAAAAAAGTTTCAAATAAAAGTTTGTTTATATCGACGGGGAAACTAAACTACGCTATTGTTTGTCGACATAGTACAAGCTTTCAAGGGTATTTCAATGTCAAGTTCTGTTTTTTAAATGGAACCCTATATTTTTCTATACGTCTACTTAATCTACAAAACAAATTGAACAACTTTCATAAGAACTATTTTTTATACGACATCAAATAAACAAAATACATGAATCAATTAGATCTCAAAAAAATTCTTAATAATTATTTTTAACTTAATTATCAAATAATAATGATTAAATAAATAATTTAATAATTTTTCGACACTGTTCTGAGACATTCCAGAGTGTCTTCTGGATGAATTCCAGTTCCAATTTCCTTATTTTGGCATGTTTTAGTTTCTTTTTACATCTCCTGTTTTTTTAAACAGATTTTACAACACGATAAAATGAAGCTTGTGAGGGTGTATTCCTATCAGGAAAACGCTCGGAATTCATTTTAATGGCCCCTAACACTTCTTCCTCATTCACCGCATAAATTAAGACCATTTTAATTCTGTCTTCAACAAAAAATGCTCCATTTTTATTATGGTAATACAATAATATAACTATCTACTGGATTGACACAAGAAATAAACTTTTTTAAACTCAAGAATTTTAACTAGTTCTATTAAGTAGAAAATAATCTCTTAAATCTGAGTATAACGAAGTTTTAATATCATTATAAACACTTATTTTTTATTTAATGATTTAATAATAAATTATTTGATAATTAAGTTAAATAAGTGTTAAAAATAATTATTAAGAATTTTTTGAGATCTAATTGATTCACGTATTTTGTTTATTTGATGTCGTATAAAAAAATAGTTCTTATGAAAGTTGTTCAATTTTTTTTGTAGATAAAGTAGACGTATAGAAAAATATAGGGTTCCATTTAAAAAACAGCAACTTGACATTGAAATACCCTTGAAAGCTTGTTCTACGTCGACAAACAATAGCGTAGCGTAGTTTCCCCTTCGATATAAACAAACTTTTATTTGAAACTTTTTTCATATAATGCACTGTTTTTGAGTTATAAGACTGTCTCAAGATAAAAAAAACTCAGCCGGATAAAAAGAGAACGTGATGTTTCATTCATTCATTCATTCATCTATCAACGCACTTAAACCGCTTGACCTAGAAAGATGAATTTTGGAGTGTATATTCTCTCAACGATTTATGGCTGTGCTAAGAAGGGATTTTTTGAAATTCGAACCCTAAAGGGGGGAAAGGGCCCCAAAAAGTTTTTCAAGATCTCTTAAACCAGAAAAGATATCGATATGGGTTTAGTTTAGAAAGGTGAAGCATTGAAATACAAAAAAAACACATTTGAGTATTTTGTTCTATTTGCTCCCGAAAGGGAGATATAGTCATTTTGGGATAAATTTTTGAAATTTCGAAAGTGCTCTATCTCCTCGACTTTTTAAGTTTTAGCATTCAAATTTGGTATATAGGTTTGTTAATGCTAAATCTCGGGAAGGTTTTTTTATTTTTTTGAAATTTAACTCCTGAACAAAAAATGGGGGATTTTTGATTTTGAGGTTAAAAAACAAAATATTAACTCTACGGCAATTTTGTTATGAGCAAAGTTGTAGGGGATGTGATTTCTGACAACTTTTATTTAAAAAAATTCCCCAAAAAACCACCCATAAGGGGTGGGGGGGGGAATCAAAAAATGAAAATTGGGGCAAACTCAACCAAATTTTGTATACATATTCTGTGGGCCATTAGAAGGCTAGAAATGCAAAAACTGGGTGCGGGGTTGGTGGAGTGGGGGGTCCAGGGGAGTATCGGGGGTGGGGTGCGGGGACAGGGTTCAGTGTTGAGGTGGTGGCGTGGGGGGCGAGGTGGGTTTCGGGGGGTGACGGATCTAGGGGACGTAGCCCTTTGTCTAGCAAGAGAGCCGCCGAAGGCGGGCTTCGCAGCTAGTAAGTAATATAGAATTAGTGATGCTTTACATAGGATATAACTTTGTTAATATCAACATACTAATCATAAATTTTAAATTGTCAATAACTTGTTATTAACGTGCGATTAACATTTTAAATAAAGTAAAAATTACTAGAAATGTTAAAAAAAAGAAATTAATTAATAAATGAATGGTCTAATGAACTCTTTATTTTTTTTCTATAAATTTAGTCTGTTGGTAAAATTCTTTAAAAATTGACTAATAGGTACTTATCTTTAATCATGAATTCTAATTAAATCGACCATTAAAATCACATTATACATTGACCTATTTATTTAGTTCAATGGTAAGATTTTCCAAGAATAATTAAAATAAAATATTGGTACTTAAAATAAATTTTCTCTTCCGACTGGGAGAAATTTTTAAATGAGAAGTGATGGAAGGCAGCCCAAGGAGAATTAGGAGTAAAATGACTGTTCAATAAATCTATTTTATTCGAAAAAAATTTCATTATCTTTGGGCTATCTTCCATCATTCTCAAATAGTATTTTAAATTTATAAAACTACACTACCATTCAAAAAAATCGACCCACTAACAAAAACTTTATTAAAAAGCAAATTATTTTTAAAATTTTTAGAAATATTCATATAATTTGTTCTATTAACTCTTAAACTAACATATTCAATAAATAATGTTGATAATTTTGGAATTTTATAAAAAAAAATAAGTGAAATTAAATTAAGATACAAATCAAATTAAAATAAGATTTAGATATTTATTATCAAATTATTAATTCACCGAAACTGCAAACAGCGCAACGAGCCTTGAAAAAGTTTCACTTTTCGTCCAATTTAAAGTATAAACATAGATAAATGATACATACAGCCGAGAACCAGTGGCGGAACTACAATACTTCAAGACTCTGCAACACTACTCAAATTTTTCGGATTTATTATTTGTTAATTATATTAAAATTGTCCCTATTTAAATTAGAACAAAAATACACTGACACAACACATACAGTTATAGTCTAGAAAAATAATAAAGTGCTCTGCCTTTTCCAGATTAGACTAGGGTAAATAAATTCTCACTTTTTAATTATTTAATAAATGTGCGAATGAACTATTCTTGGTTGGGGCCTGGTTGTCAAACCTACGGATGTTTATATATAATACATATAATCGAATATTTAAATTATTTATTTATTTATTATAGTAAATATTCTCACATTTAAAATATATTACACTAGGGTATGTTGAATGGGCTTGATGGAATAACGTGATCCCGATGCAGAGAGACTGTCTCAATCTCACCATATAAACCGGATAAAAGATGTATAAATGAGAAAGAAAACTATCTTATTTTATCAATATTTAATCTAATGCGAAGGTATACGTAATCATTCTAATATAAGAAAATAGCTTTTCAATTAAAAATTTTGTAGTTGAAATGAAATGTTATGAAAACTTTTAGTTTCTTCACTTTGGCAGCGAGTCGACTAGAAATGGCAAAAGGGTTTATTTTTTCCTCATCACATATTAAATTAAATCTATTGAAATTTCATATATATGAAATATTTTCTTTTATCTTTTATATCTTATAGTTTTTATTAGAATATTTTCATTTTAAAGGGTAGTTTATTTGACGTCTAATTTGAAAAAACCTAATCACTACCTTGGAATAATTGATAAAAATATAAAATTAATAATTATTATAAAACAATAGATTATTAATAAGTATAAATTATGTTGATTAATGTCCATTATAATTAGTAGATTAAAAATTCAGTTTATTGGACAAAGTTTTTTTTATTGAAGTTCTTCATCAAATTTTGTACAACGTTTCGTCTCTCTCGAGACTTTTTCAAGTACGTTAAGTGATACTTAACTTATATTGTTTTATGGTATCAATCTAGAAAGAAAAATTCTACTATGTCTCAGTTATTTTTATCTTTATTTCAACCAATGTTGTTCTAACCAATTGAGTACTTGAAAAAGTCTCGAGAGAGACGAAACGTTGTATAAAAAAAAATTTTTAAGAAAAAATAAAAACCGACTTCAAAAAATTAAATGCAACAAATAAAATACACTAAAAGGTATAAAATAATTATTATCTTATTTAGTTACAACTAAACGACGAAATATTAACATGAAAGTACTTTTTGAAGTCGGTGCCAAACAAACTATACTCTATAAGCGAGCATACCCTCCAAACGTACTAAGTAAGATCCGTCGAGTGCGATTCATAAAAGGTATATGTTTGGCACCATCTTCAAAAAGTAATTTCATGTTAATATTTCGTCGTTTAGTTGTAACTAAATAAGATAATAATTATTTTATACCTTTTAGTGTATTTTATTTGTCGCATTTAATTTTTTGAAGTCGGTTTTTATTTTTTTCTTAAAATTATTTTTATTTTTCTCTTTTTAGTGATGTTATTAATAGTGATCATATCATCAGAACTTGACCAAATTAATATGACACCATCCCTAAGACACCCCCTTTCGGATAAAAAAAGAACCATCGAAATCGGTTCATAAACAAAGAGGTTAGGTCTAAACAAAACCTAATAAAAAAGGTCTAATACCTATGAAAAAAAAACGAAAAAAAAATGGGACCAATCGGAAGCTAGACTGGACCCAATGCAAAAAAAATTTCAAAATCGGTTGACAATTGGCGGAGATATGAGGTAACATAGGCACAAAAAAAAAAATTCAGTTCATAGAATTAGAGAACCTCCTCCTTTTTGAAGTCGGTTAAAAATTGAAGAAGAACTTCAATAAAAAAAACTTTGTTCAATAAACTGAATTTTTAATCTATTAATAAGTATATTCAATTTTGAATGAAGTTGATTTATTAAAGTAGTTTTTCAGAAAATGGTAAAAAACTAGAAAACAGTAACAAATGACTCGCTGATGCCGGGTGACTTGCGAACCAACCAACCTCTTGATTGAACAAACCAAAATAATTATAAATGAAATAGAAATCGATCTTATTTTATAGCTTTCATCTTACTGAAGGTTCACCGTATGTCTATTATATAAAAAATAGCATTTTGATTAAGAATTTTCTAGTTTAAAAGAAATTGTATCAAAAGATTCAATTTCTTCTCCGGAAGCAAATCAACTAGAAATGGCAAACAGCTTTATTTTTTTCCCCATTAGATATTTATTCAAATCTATTGAAATTTCATATCTGTGGGTTATTTTCATGTATCTTTTATATGAAATAATTATTACTAGGAAATTTGTATTTTAAAGGGTAGTTTATTTGAAGTTCAGTTTGAAAAAACGCTAATAACTCCGTTGAAAATTTTTTTTTAAATATGAAATATTAGATATTTATAGAAAAATTAATTATTAACAATTTAATTCAATTTTGAACGAAATTGAATAAATACTTTTTGAGAAAATGATCAAAAACGATCTGAACCGTCAAAAAACGATGTTTTTTTTAAAGAACGAGATGGGTTTGAAAATAGTTTAAAAAGTCATATGAAACGAAACATTGACCTGTGACATGGAGGTGAATTTAAAAATGCTTCTAAAACGGCCTTTCATAGACATCATTCGGGGTTTTTGACGATTTTCTCAAAAAATACCCATTCGATTTCGTTCAAAATAGTATTAAAAGATTGATAACTAATTGTTTTATAATATCTATTAATTTCAAATTTTTTAAAAAAATTTCAACGGAGTTATTATCGTTTTTTTAAATTGGACTTTAAATAAACTACCCTTTAAAATGCAAATTTCTTTAAAATAATTATTTGATATAAAAAATAAATGAAAATAACACAGAGATATGAAATTTCAATAGATTTGAATAAATATCTAATGAGAAAAAAAATAAAACTTTTGGCCATTTCTAGTTGATTCGCTCCCGGAGAGAAGAAATTGAATCTTTTCATACAATTTCTTTTAAACTACAAAATTCTTAATCAAAATGCTATTTTCTTATATAATAGACATACCGTGAACGTTTAGATAAATGAAATCGCTAAAAGAAGATCGATTTCATTCTCATTTATAATTAATTTGCACTGTTATATCCAGAGGATGTCTCGCCATCAGACACCTTATTTGTCATTGATTCAAGTCTATTCACTCTACAATATTGAATATTTTATAACGGGCAAACTATTGATCTTAGACATTTTACTTATATGAACTTTTCTGTTGGAAATGAAATCTTGTATAATAAAGATCATAATATAAATTCGTGTGACTCAAAGGGTTAGGCAGTGATGGTGAAATTTATGTGTAAAGTTAGATAAATCCTTCTCAAGAGGCTTAGATATTCTACATATTCAAAAACTCTAATGAAGAAACATTTTAAATTACTAAAATTAAGTTCATTATCTATAATTTGCTCCGATGACTATTTAAATATCTAGAGACGATTATTCTTCTTCTTCAAGTGCCATTTCGATTCCGAGACATGACGATTACTGTGGAGAGTATCTCCATTGCAATTTTCCAGTGGAAAATTTTCACATGGGCGGTTTCTCATTGCCTTCTACTGAAAGGATTAGATTATATCCGTTCAAATATTTGGAGCGAGTCGGGCTTAAACCCGTGCAGCTTGATTAGAAGGCATATAGAGAGGTTTAAACATTCAAAATTAAATATTTTTTCCTGAAAAAAGTAAACTTTATTTTACAAAAATAAAAGCTGTTTTGCTTGAATTTTTATATTTAAAAATATTTACATTTACATAAATCGTAAATTAGAGATTTTAGAAATTTCTCTCATATTAACTTTTCTGATGGAAATTAAATGTAGGTACTTTAATTATATGCATTTGTGTATCTCAAAGAATTAGGCAGAAATGGTGAAATTTAAGTGAAAATTTAGATAAATACTCACTACAAAACTCCTTGCCTCACTTAGAATAATAGAAACTCTATTATTACGAGGTATCATATATGTATTTTTCATTTAATTATTTCATTACTTCCAAAATTTGTCAATTCTACTAAAAAGTTATTTGATCTCTAAACGGATTACCGAAATTGAAACCTTTTGGTGAAATTCAGCTGGCCGGCTGCTGTCCCTAGGAAAACTTCCTAGCTACGCCAATGGTCGCGACCACCCCATTTTGAGTCACGTAACTAAAATTAATACGACAATGACAATAAAAATATTATAATAGGCAACGACCAAAAATAAATTCAAAATAAGCTGATGTCATGACTTGACCATGCACCTGGCCCCTCTTTCCTATTTTTGAACCCCTCCTCTTCTGAGTCACTATCAATTTTACATTATGACATATTTTCATAAGGCATTATAGGAGGCATAGGCAAAATTTGTAATTTTGTATCAATCTTGTACTCGATCAAAAGGCTTAGGACATATATTGATAATTTTATTCTTGAGCCCCCCCCCCCATCCCCCCAATTTTAGTCACCGAAAAAATTATTACTCTCTTTTTAATTTTAGGATCGTTTTATAGTAATTTCTATTTTTCTTTTTTATAATTTAAATTTTTCAAACCCCCCCCCCCCCCCCCGCCCTTAATTTTTGGTTCGATGTCAACTAAAATCTCTTCAGTTCTTAATCGTAATGTACAAAAACTACATGGGTAATTTCATTTTGATATTCAGACTACTTTTTGAGCTAGAGTGTAGGTAGACAAAATTTGGTAACATTATAATATGTACTTACTAACAGACAAAACAACTAATATCTCAAAAAAGTTAATTTTTTGACGTTCATTCATTATAGCTTTTTTGTAGATAAAATAGCCATGGTTTCGCTCAATTTATGTTATCAAAATATTTTAATTAATTTCGTAAAAAGTAAGCAAAAACACTTCATTAATAAAAAAAACCTTTTCATTCATTAGATGTTAATAATATGGAGGGAGGAGGTAATTTGAATTAAACTGGGGGGGGGGGGGGTATTTCCATCAAACTCGGCGGGCGGGGGGGGGAGGGGGTCATGAAGCTAGGGGTTAGTGGGCTCACCCAGTATAATAAATATGTTTAAAAAAGATTTTGCTTTACCATAAAATATAGTAAATTTCTTTATGAGTATTACTAGTAAAAAATGTTAGTTTTTCTATATAACTATACCTATACTACATATAATCTGAGGTAACAAACATTTTCTCAATCAAAATTGGGTCACGAATGAAAAATGTTTTACAAACGCTGCTTTAGGCAAACTGATTATTACTTCTATTAGCCTAGTATTAGATTAAAGGAAAAACTTTCATTTTTTCTTTTTATTATTTAATAAATGGGCGAATGAGCGATTGTTTCATTAGAATCTGATCAAAGAAAGAAAAAAAGAAAAAAATATATGTGTGGCACTCGGGGACTGCCGCGGTAAAGCTATTGCATAGCATTTTTTATCAACTTATGCAATTATAATATTTATGCAATATTTTTTCACAAACAGCTGCTTACGTATTCGTCCGATTTCGGAACAGCTCGTCTCGATCCGTGCGAGCTTCGTACAGTCTACACGCCAAGGGCGGATCCAGGGGGGGGGGGGGCGGAGGGGGACTCCCCCATAGAGGCCCGTGCCTGGCAAAACAATTTGAAAAAAAACATTTATTTTTTTTAAAAATTTTAAAATTGAAAATAAAGTTCTATGTGTGTGTGTGTGTGTGGGGGGCGACTCTGACGACCCCCCCCCCCCCCCCCCGCTTGGACAATTCGATCGCGACACACTTTCGAGATAAAAATTAGATCTTATATACATCGGGCACCTTATATATATCCACCCCCCCCCCCCAAAAAATTCCTGGATCCGCCCTTGCTACACGCATACGTCTAGTCGCACGCACACAAACACCGTGCCGAAGTCTGCCGAACTGAAACGACGTTAGACGATGCACGGCTTTCAACGCAGCACCGCTGTGCCGGTCGGAGTGGGGGGAGGGTGTTAGGTTTATTTTCGTTACGGAATTTCTTGATTCGGTCGCCGCGCTCAAAGCCTCGATAAAAGCTATGCAATAGCTTAATAATTATTTTTGTTTAATCCTATTTATTTGAATAGCATAATGCATGGGAAATACAAATAATAATAATAATCCCACGGTGTTGTCTAATGTCCGTCTGAAAAAAATTTAAAATAAATGTTAATAAAAAAATATTCTATATTCGGCGTTTTTTACTTTAAAATGCAATTTAAAATATATTTTTTTCTTTTAAAGATGTACCGGCTGTCCACTGTTCGTCTCCAGATAATTATTTATTATTCATTTATATTATTTACTATTATAGTTTAATTCTATTTTATAATTTAAATGTATTGTAAAAAAATAAGATAATTAATAAATTATAATTTTGTAAAAGAAACCCCCCCTTTAATTTCAAAATCCCCTCCATAATGAGATCCTTTGAAAGCCCCCTCCCCACCTATTAAATCCGCCGGTCGGCTGTCAGTCGAGTCGCTCGAGTCTCGTGTAGGAGTGGTGGAGGCGGCGGCGGGGGGGGACATCTCCCCCGCTCGAGCCGCCTCTCCGCCAAGAGTCGGGCGACTCCGCTGGTCTTTTCGACTCGGCCGCTTGGAGGGGATTGTTAGGTTATTTTCGTTACGGAATTTCTCGATTCGGTCGCCGCGCTCAAAGCCCGCGATAAAAGCTATGCAATAGCTCAAAAGACTAAAAATAATCTCTATTCTTTTTGAGCTAAGGCATTGCAAAGATGTCAAAGACAAGTCCAAACCTATTTCAGACTATTAGATAATTTCTTAATTTATAATATTTTTATAGGCTTTTGACTCTAGGTAAGAAAATGTTAAATCGAAATGAAAATAAGATTTAGATATTTATTATCAAATTATTAATTCACCGAAACTGCAAATAGCGCAACTGAGTCTTGAAAAAGTTTCACTTTTCCTCCAATTTAAAGTTTGATACATAGATAAATGATACATACAGTCGAGAACCAGTGGCGGAACTACAATACTGCAAGACCCTGCAACACTACTTTAATTTTCGGATTTATTATTTGTTAATTATATTAAAATTGTCCCTATTTAAATTAGAATAAAAATACACTGACACAACACATACAGGTATAGTCTAGAAAAATAATAAAGTTTATTATTATTTAATTATAAAGGCGTCTCTAACGTAAATAAGTTTTCACTTTTTATTATTTAATAAATGGGCGAATGAGGGATTGTTTCATTAGAATTTTCATAAAAACACACTACTGGACAAAATTAACGCACCACTTGTGATTTTCAACTTTAGTTATTAACAGGAAATTTACTTATGTTTTAGTTTTTTTAAATTTTTTATCCAATAAAGTTATTTCTTTTTTATTATAATTGTTTTTTCATTCGTAATGAGAGCCAGGTAGCCCCTGAATAAAAATAATAATTATTATAATTCATATTCTTGAAATATTGTGAAAATTACAAATGGTTCGTTAATTTAATCAAAAGAGTGTAATAAAGTGGACTTGAAAATTTTAGGAGAATCTTTAAATTTTCAAATTATTATACGTTATTTCAAATCTTCAATAAAAAACATTTTTTTCTTTTGAAAAGTATATTGGTTCCCGAAATGAAATAAAATTGTTTTTCAAGGGGCAAATAAAATGAATGATTTTTTCGAAAAGGGTGCGGATAGAGGGTTTGACGTCCCTGCCTGATATTTCTTCTAATTCAAGCATGTCAACGACAAGTTCAAACGAGTTTCAATCGAATAAAAATTCTTCTTCCTGAGAAACTATTAAAATAGTAATAATTCAAAAAAGGAATAAATAAAGATGATTCGAGAATCTTTGGGCTAATCCATGAAAGAAATTATCAATTAATTGTGATTGTTCTAGAAAACCCTAATTCCCTGTCTCCTTGTAGTAGAATGATAACTATAGTCTTGGTTAGTGTAGCATAGAAATTACTGAAATAATAAATATTTTAGAAATGAAAATATGAGAAGAATTTTTTAAATATTGAAAACTTCATTATTTTTTTTTATCTTATATAGTTGAACTTATAATTTTGCTTTTACTGAATTTTATTCTTGAAAAAAGCTGCATATATTGTACAAATGTACATTCATATTTCGAAATATTTTACCAGCTGCCGATTGCCCGAAGGTATATGTCCACTTACCAAAATGTGAGGTATTTCCACTAGTGTTGATGACATCGCAACTGCATAAGTACACGACCTTAAGCGCTTTAAATATATTATAGAATTGATTTTTAAGTTTTATTTAGAAAATTAATTTACTTAAGTTCTAATTAAAAGTGAAAAAGGAAAATGAAACAAATAAGAATGTATATTTTACAATTTTATTGGAAAGACGTTTCTTTAAAATAAATTTATATTTAATCACAGGGTATAAAAAAAGACTTCTTGCTTGTTAAATAAGGACTAGATAGAAAAACAAGAAAATGCTTAATAATAATATTGCCATACATCAAAAAATCATTTAGATTATTCATTCATTATATATATATAAAAAAAATATCTTTCTTAAAATAAAAAATAGAACATTTGTTTTTTGTTCATGTTTCGCAATTTGTCAGGCGCTGGACTTGCTTCTTTATATTATAGTATCATCATTTAAATTCATAAGAAATAAAACTTATTTTACCTTCAGTATTTCAAGAAAAATCATTAAATTATTAAAGGTTGACATAATTTTTCTAAAACATGAATCAGTGTTTCCCAATTCTCTATCAAAGGTCCTTAAAGGAATAAACTAATGAAACAATAATTATAAGCTATAGAGATTTAGTGAGTTTTTGAAAAGCTCATTTTCCTTGGAAAGATATTGGGAGGTTCTGATTATTTTCAAGCGAAAAGCCAAAATAGCACCATTCTATTTAGCAGAGATCACAGTTAGCAAGAAATCTTAACAAATAATTATTCACTTTCAAATTATATACTTTTTAATAAGTAAATCTATATTTTCTATGGTTGATTTTAAGACAATTTAGAAAGCCTGAAACGTCTATCTAATTGTAAAATATTTTATTAAAAATTAAAGGAAAGGAATAGTCATTGTATAAAAAAATATAGTTGTTTTGCAAAAAATATTGTTTTTAAAGATTCAAAAAAATCGCGCAATTATTTCAAAAATATTCATAGAATATAATTTTTTCGTGTTATTCTGTACAATATTCACAATATTAAAATGTTAATATTTACAATGAACAAAGGAGACTTAATCTTATAATATCATACAAATCTCTCTGGCTAGTGAAAAAAGATAGAAAATTTAATTTTCTATAAGAATTTTTATCAATTTGATTCTTTCCCCTTGAAATGGAATTTCTATTAATGCTTTTTGTTTTTGAGTAAAGCAATATAGTATTCGTCTGACATGTTAACCCGGCTTTTCTATTAGTACTGTGTCATTTCTCCGAATTTCCTCTGATGAAGAAGAATAGAGGCTCGCATTTTTTTTTTTTGTTTAAAATATTTGAGAATCTCGTCACTACGAAACAAAACAATAGAATGTCGAAGGATACAAGAAACAATGTTTAAGGAAAAATCAAATCAATGAGGTTGACCTCATCAAACAGAGGACAGACAACACATCATTGATTTTTCCTTAAGAATCAACAAAGCTACTATTCTTGGCAATAGAATAATAAAGAGTTTGCAAATTTAAAAATACGGGCATTTATACAACACAGTTTCGTCTTTACATGGTTAGAGGAAATTATTGGAGGAAATCTCCTTATAAGTCCGCTGTGCCAGATTTGTGTAAGGAATTTTAGAAGAGAAGGTAATTACACATATGATTAGCTCAATAAAACCAAATTATTCATTAAGATCTCTCAGATAAACAATCAAATATAGCTGATTTTTTGGAAAAATATAGCTGATTTTTTGGAAAAAGTAGAGCATCAAAACCAATATAGTCAGAAGATGGAAATACTTTTTTTTTAATGAAAATGATGAGGAGTTACACCAAAAAGGTGCATCCCCTAAAGGCCTGGGTTGGCCCCTCCATGGTGAAAAGAAGAAGGGTTTTTATGGACTGCGTAGGTATCTTTGTCACAATTAGGTTAACGCTCTGGTTTAAAGTTGTTTAGCAGGGATAAAATAAGAAAAGATTTAAAACGAACTAGTTCATTTTTTAGCCTATACACTTGGATAATGCAATTCTTATTTGTTTCAATATATTTTAATGAAACAACGTTTAATTGTATCTCCAAAAACAGAGAATTAGGTAATAATTAATATGAACTAGTTTTGATCAATCATTTATTGTTTTGATAAGCATATTTATTGGCCATAAAAAGAAGATACTATGGTTTTGTCAATTTTTTGGAACAGTTTTGTTTAGTATAACAGAAATTTGCCAAACATGATTTGTTTCAAAATCTAACCACAGTGTTATACGAGGGTTACCTGTATCACATATTATCAAGAATATTTTGTACCGATTGGTAGATATCTCCTTGATGATTATATATATCCTTATTGTCCCTTTCACAACACTGTACGCGTTTGTCTAAATTCTTTTTTTTTATGAGGACCTTGTGGTAAGTGACATTTGATTAATATGTGGTCATTTCTACCCAAACTAACCTTGACTCATCTGGGAAGCGTTTTCCCTTTTACCTTTTATTATAGATAGTATCATAGCAAGTACTGAGATTTAATAAGTAAATAATTACCCCAAAAAGTTCGCTTTAAGCGTATAACTCGATGCGATAATTACCAACGGTCAGTCATACGTTTATTTATCTCCATGACTTGGATGGAGTGAAACTCTAACCCGAATCTTCAGCCCTTTAAGACATGGGTGTATAGACATCTTCGACCCTTATCGTGAAACTTTTTTATTTGGGTGATTCAAGGGTTGTTCATGTCCTATAAGTGCTACAACTTCTTCTTTAAGTTACATTAAATAAAAAGCTTATGCCAGCAAGCCCATAGATTAGAAGCCAGACTAAGAACATTTTGGACTAAATTAAATATAATAATAAGGTTAAATTTAGGGAACGAAGAAAATATTATTTTTATTATAGACAAAGGATCAGCCGGGGTTCGAATATAATAATAAGTTTTCAAGCTTTTTCATTAAATGGGAAAATGAATTTAAGAATACGGAAAGCAAAATTAAAATTTACAAGATCCTGGTAACTTCGTGACAAATCTTGATATATGAAGAATCTCAAGCAGAGAGAGCTTAAAACAACAAAGAGAGATTGAAAATTTATTGTTACTTAAATGATTTATTTTGTCTTCGATTATTTTTAGATTAGATATTTTTTAGAAATATCTGAAACAATTCAATTAATAAACAAAACAATCACCGAAGCTTAAACTCAACATTTATTTTTGATGAATTTAATAATTTCAAAAACTTTTGGTGACTCGTAACAATCTATTCGAGCCCCTAACAGTTTGATAATTACTGCCTTGGAGATACCAAATTTCAAATTGGAATTGGAAATGAATGCCGAAGTCAAAATATTATAAAAGGGGTAAAAAAACTAGCGTATATGTGCAAAGTATTGAAATGACCATTAATTAAAATTGCCAGAGTACAATGTCAGAATGAAGATCCAGGTGCAGACCACCAAAGAACGGACTAATATCTTCCTCTGATGAGAGGCAAAGTGAAGAACACGACACAGTACTAATAAAAAGAATCAAATTTTTAAAAATAAACAAAAGTATAAAATGTAAATTATTTAATAAAAAATAAAAAATAACGAACCAAGTTCGTTTAAAACAAAAACAATAACATGATTATTCTTGTGGTCTTGTTATTCAAATGGAAATGAACACAAGGAAGAGATAACAAGACCAGAAGAAGAACCTTAGCGGAAGGAAGCGAAGCCCTCTACCGCCTGACTCGAAATATACCTCTTCCTTAGAACAGAAAAAAGTTGATAAAATATTTTATTGTATCCGATGTTTGCATTATTTCAATTAAAAATAGATTGTGTCATTTCGTAGATTTGAACTATTTAAGAATGTTCTTTTTAGATTTTATATTTTTCAGGGAAATAATGTTTTTAAAATTCAAGTGTCAAGCCCCCTCAAGGGAAATTACATATATACATATATATTATATTTATAATAAAGAAATTATTTTCAGAAAATAAAAGATTTCTAAATATAGATTTTAAAATGAAAGAGATTTTACATTCCTTTTTAAATAAAATCTATATGAAAGACATTCAAATTTTTCTTATAAGGAAAGTCTCTAAATTATTTCTATATTTTGAGACTTTTAAAGTGAGATAGGTTACAAATATACAAAAGGTCAAATTTAATAAGAGATCACGCAGGTAATAAATCAAAATCATCGCTAACATGAACCATTGGAACATGCATTTCATCTATCGCTGGTATAGGCTTAGTGGCACATATAGGAAGTTCTTTAAGTTTCCATTCCCAATCCATACGCTGTACTGCATGAAGGGATTCAGCTTCATTGTGATGTCTCAAACACATAGATTCCTAAAAACAACAAAAAAAAAATCAAATTAATATACTTAAACAACGAATTTTTTAAGGAAGGGGAGATATTTAAAAGTTTTGTGAATAAAGAAATAGTTTGTTTAATCTTAAATAAGAGTTCTTAATGGCTTGACTGTGGGTCAGTGGTCAGAGTGTCGGGGCGCTGTCCTGAAGTATGCTGGTTCAAGACTGAGTCTCGGCAGATAGTTGCAGTCGCATCCTCTTGAAAAGCAATGGCAAACTACCAAGAGTATAATTGCATAGTCAACCTCTTCAAACTAGCCGTTCGGAACCGGCGTTAAAAAGTAGGTCCCCTATATCTGTGTAAAACAGCTAAACACTCGGCACAGCTATATGTGGAGAGGTGCCGAAACGTCAGGGAGATCTGATATGGCACTTAAAGAAGAAGAACGACTTGGATCTCGGGAAAAATCGAAAAGAATTTGAAAGGATAGTTATGTCACTTTATTCAACGTTTCTCAAGCTCTTTTTATCCCACCAAAAACACTTTTGTAAAAAGGCTAAGTTAGAATAATAAACCATTATCTCAAAAAAGTAGTGAGATATAATATGGTGTCAAGTTAATCCCATCTAAATTTATTGATTCTACATTTTTAATTGATTGAAATTATTTTGATTATTATGCATTCCAAAGTTTATCACGAATTGAATTTGAACTTTTTTTGCAAGCTAATACGTGACATTTTTTCGTGACTTTAAAAACTTAAGTGATAGCATTGATTATAAAGGTGACCAATCCTCCTTTAGGGTTACAGTCCTTCTTTTGTAAGCTCTGTTCTCCCCCGAAAAGTGTCCTCCTTTTCGATATTTGAAGATTAATCAGTAAATCTCCGTATTCGATCGGGATTATATTGATATTATAGATAAATTCAGTATGAAGACATTCCTTATTATATTATATTGAATAAGGGTAATGTGGGTTTTTTGAATTTTTCCTTTATTAGTGCCCCAAACTATACCGGATGCCACGTTTTAACATTCTAGAAATACTCTAGATCTTTTTAATGAGTGAGTGAGTGACGATAATTTTTGGCTTTAAAAATGTGAAAATTTGGGATTTAGTTATGCCTATCGAGTTGAAATAATTTTCAGGCAAAAAACATTTCCAGTGCTAAGTTAGAGAAGTGTCAAAAGCGAGTTGCTTCGTGTAAAGCTAATTTGCGCGGTTGTATCGAATTGGGTGGGGTTATGTCATAACCTAAGTTTGTTTCAGGTTGGATTAAATAAATACATTTTCTGCCCAATTATTATATATAGTTAATTCTTAATAAGCTTGAAATTAAATAATTTAGTAGTAGACAAATTAACTTTTAAACGTTAGTTTTTAGTTTTTTTCTTAAAGCAATTTGAGCCGTGAAAGTTAAACAATGTAATCAATAATTTCTTGTGTTAATTTTACATATTTAGAAAATTATTTTATTATTTTTTGACTAGAAAAAGCAGCGAAAAGGAAAAATGACATTCGATCTAAAGAGCATTCCTGGCGGGATCATCCGTGGCCTAGTTGGTAAAGGCGCTCTTTGGCTAAAGGAGAGAGACACGGGTTCGAATCCCTTCGGGTTCTCTTTTTATTTTTCCTTTTTAACAAATAATAAAATAATTTTCTAAATATCTAGAATTAACAAGAAATTATTGATTACATTATTTAACTTTCGCGGCTCAAATTGCTTTAATGTAGTAGTAGTTTAATTATAATTATAAGATCTTAAAGAAACGCCCAGATCACTGAATTATTTAATATCAACCTTATTTTGAAATACATGAGCAAAAAATGTATTTATTAAATACAAAGTGAAACAAGTGAAGAATTTGAGAGAGTCTCAAAAAAAGATGAAAATTTGCTTTTAAATTAATTGTTGTTGTCCAAATCCTTATGAACTCTTATTTAAGATTTACAAAATGATGGACTCAAATTATGTGATAGTTTGTTTAATAATCATGTTTTATATACCTTGATTTTTTCCCATTTATCATCTACATCTTGTAACCAGCTGAGAAAGAGTCGACCATTATAACGAGAACGTGCATTTCTGTCTTTCTCTTCCTGTTCTGGAGTGATGACATTATAAACCTCTTCATCCTTGAGTATTGTGCACACAGAAAAGGGGAGTGATTGATTCGCAAGTGCCCGAGCTGCTCGTCCATGGACTCTTAGTATTTCTTGTTCAACACTAAGCACAAGCTTTTCTTTTTCAATCACATGCTGTAAAGCAAAAAGGGACAATATAAAAATTATGATTTATATGTATGTATTATAATTCTGGTGTGTTTGGGTAAAGAAGATAAGTCAAATAATTATTTATTCAGTATGAATGTGGAAACATCTATCTATTGATGGTTTAGTAAAAAAAAAGAATTACAAGTGAAACCAAATAGAGTGCACATTTTTAATGAGAAAATCTCATCGGATGCAAGTCAGACATGAAGACATTTTTAAGTGCTATGGGCTAAGTCTATTGATAGACTGCAAGTAGTATATCAGCTAGACAGGTCAACGTGCAAATCTGACAAATTTTTTTCAAAAATCAAATCAACCTTCATCACGAGATTACTAAAAAGAATAAGCTGACGTATTCTGATGTGGCCATCCACTTGACTTTACCATACAACCTGGCCCCTCACTTATATTTAATATTTAATAAAATTATTTATAATCATGTAGGGGAGGGGGGTTAGTTTTTGCATTTTTTGACTCTGATTATGTATACAAAATTTGGTTGAGTTTGGTACAAGGGCCTATATTTTATTTTTTGACCCCCCCCCCCCCCCCCCACACACACACACCCATTTTGGGCGGTTAGTTTTTGCATTTTTAGACTTCTGGGCTCCCATTGATTATGTATACAAAATTTGGTTGAGTTTGTTCAAAATCTAATCAGCTCTTAATCTCAATAGACCAAAACCATGTGTGAAATTTGGTTTCGATATTCACACTAATTTTTGAGCTAGCTTCGTCCACAAAAATTTGGCAACGCGCAGACTAACAGAGAAAACAATTGTTATCTCGAAAAATATAATTTTTCGATGTTCACTTATTAGAGCTTTTTTGTAGACCGAAATGCCATGATTTCGCTCAATTTTTTGAATCAAAATACTTTCAGCCGTTTTTGCGATATTTCGAAAAAAAGAAGGAAAAAACCAACTTTTTTCATGCACGATTACAATACTTGACCATACCCTGTATGGTAAAGTAAAAATGGAATCTTGAGGGGAAAGTTAATTTGTAAATTCTTGTTTGTCAGATTTGCACAGCCTGGCTGAAAAACTTTACTTAGTTGCAGTTTAACAATGTACTACCCTGACAGCATTCTAGAAATAGGTGTCAAAACGATGTAAATCCTGATGAGATTTTCTCATTAAAAATTTGAATTTACTTTTTAAAAGGAATCCTAAAGAAGAAAATAAAAAAAATTTCGATCATTTATTCGTCTCATTTTAGTACCTATCTATTATACATGCTTCGGATAAAAATTTGAATTCTTGATTTTTTGGAAGATTAAAAGTATCTAATAAGTAATGAATAATAATAAAAAAAGCTACTGAAAATGGATAAACATGGCCGGAAACATATAAGTATTGATAGAACAATGTGAGACAAAGAAATTATTTTAATATTCCCTTTTCTTGATGATTTTGTCAAAGAATAAATTTGAACATTTATTTTTAAGCTATAGTTTAAGAAACTAGGGGATGAAATGTAGGGAAGTTGGTTAGTAAATTTTATTAAATCAATGTATGTGAAGTGTAAGTTCGAAAAATAATAAAATAAAAATATTAAAATAACATTCATCTCTCGTTTTATATCGTTTTAAAGATATAAGGCAAATATAGAAAGTCAAGGTGAAAATGAAGTAGTACCTGCATTCGTAACCGATAACGATCCTTTTCTTGCTCCACAAATAAGTCCTTCATTAGAGGAGGTAAAGATGATGGAGGTGGAGAATGTGGAACCGATAATCTTGATGAAGCATTTCCAGCCAAAACATATGTACAACGATTCATTAGATAATCTTTAAAACCTTGAGGTGGTTTAGGTTGGACTGGAAATAAGCCTTTACGACGCCTTTCAATCTAAAATAGAAAATAATTTTCAATTAAAAATCAAAGAATAAGAGTAATAGCATGAAATTTTAAATTTTCATCCCGATTGGAAAAATAAAAAAAAAAAATAACACCAGATTTCACACACCAATCTTAAACCCATTTTAAATTCAAGTAATGCTAAGCGATGGGAAAACGAAATATCATTTGTTAAATTAAATTAATTAAATGATCTTTTATATTGAATAAAATAATTTCTAAATAAAAAAAATTACCTTAAAAGTTGGTTTGAGGTTAATTTAAGTTCTACCTTAGGGAATGGTTAATGAAATCGGGCCTAACTGGTCAAAAAAAAAAAAAAAAAAAGAGAGATAATTTATTTTCTTAATAATTCAAATGAATTTCAAATTAGAATTTAATTAATTAAATAACAATTTTTGATAAATTAATTTAAAACTAACCTGTTTCCTAATATTGAGGAAAAGTTGATAGCAATTAGTAATAGGCAACTCATGAGGATGAACATCTGGAGCAGTAGGATCGGATGAATCGGTGGCTCCATTTGCATTTGCTCCATTGCTAGAATTTGAAGCATTTTGCGTTTCAAGCTTTTGTTTCATTTTACGTTTTCGAGGATGTAATTCTACAGTGGGTGCTGGAGTTGATGATACTGAAGAAGGTGCACTGGATGGTGAAGGGGTGCAGGCATCCCTTGAACCAGATTCTAGGTCTATTTTCTCTTCCCTAATGGGGGATGTTATTGAGTTAACGCCTGTGTGGGAACCAGTTGAAGCTCCGGTGGATGTGCTTGGAGGATCATTAGTAGATTCAGAGAGCTTCGAAGGTATATTGTCCTCAATTGTTGCCGGTGTAGGTGAATGCCTTTGATTTGGTGATGCATTGTTACTGCCTCTATCGGGTGCAGCAGGAGAAGAAGCTGCACTATTGCCTCCAGAACCACTTCCCCCACTTCTATGAGATGAACGTAAAACCCTTTGATGACGATTTTCTTCATTATTATCACTTTTATTAGGGCCAGGAGAAGCAATAGATGCATTTTGTACATTCGATTCATTTGGACTTCCCAGAGTTGATCCATCTTTATCTTCTGAGGGAGCAACTACATATGGATGACGAGAAGATTTATTGCGGGTTTCTGGCTCCATTACCGAACTTTGCTGTGGAATAACAATCTTGAGTGGAGGTACTTTAGGACCACCTGCCCATTCTTTTCGATCATCATCAAGCGAAGCATCAGTATCTGGAGGAGGTGAACCTTTAGAGCTTCCAGTGGAAACCTAAAAATGAAATTTATTATATTTTTATTTTGCTTATTTTTATTTTTTAATATATAATAAGAATTATTTTATTAACTAACCTTAGGACTCCCGGCTTGACCCGTAGGACTTTTTCTATCCTGATTGGATTGAACATAACCAGAAACTTTGGTAGAGGGTGAAGAAGTGGTGGTGGGTGGCGCAGTTCCAATAACACTTGAGCCATTCTTATTCAATCCAGAATTAGATTGTTTGCCAGTGCTATTTGAAGCAGAAGTGGTATGTTTATCAGATGTAGCAGATCCACTAGCTGGTTGGCGATTAGTAAAACGGTTAGAACCATTTCGTGTATTTTCTTTGCCAGCATCTAGAGAATCTTTACGTTTTTTCCGACGACTTTCATCACTATCGACTAATTCTGTTCCCGCAGATTCACCTTCATTTGACTCAGAAAAAGTTCTTTTCGTTCCAGCCTAAAACAATAAAACACTTAAAAATAAAATAAATAATTAAATTATTATAAAAAAAATCAATGGGATTGTCCTCATCTTAATCTAAAATTTCATAGATAAATTTGCTTCAAAAGTAAGAAGGATTGCCCCCCCCCCTCTTCGAGAACGGAAATCTAGTGCCAAAAAAGCTATTCAGGCCATTGGCGATCCTCTGAGACGAGCCCAGTGACATTATTAAACAACTATTTTGGCACTTGGCTTCAAGTTCCGGAGAGACGACATCAGTTGTGATGTGTAAGCAAATCAACAACATTAAACAATTATAATAATGGATAGTTTTGGGTCTGTCCTAGCAATCAGACCTGACAAGTGGTCACCGTAGAATTATCTTGTTTTATTTTCATCGGGAATATATATGAGCTTAGAACAAGAATTATATGGCAGAATTTAAAAAGATATATATGTACTTTGAATGGCAGAGTTTAATCCTTTTAAATCAATTTTTTTTTTTTAAATACTATATTTTGTTGTAGAAAAAAAATAGTTTTAGTAATTAATTAGCTAGAGATAAAAAAAATTACCTGATCTGGATCTCTTAAAGGACTGGTTCGAGGGGTTCGTGCAGAACCATCTGACCCAGGTTTCTCAGCATCAACTCCAGTAGCTGTTGCTTCTTTTCCTCCTTTAAGACCATCAAGCTCATCTGGACCTTGATGCCCTTTACTATCCATACTAAGGCCTAAATGAACTCTGAAAAAAAAAAAAATTATTAATTAAGTATATTATCTATACTAATGAGCAGTTTATTTTGAAAGTAGTGCAAGTTCAATTTTAAAAACAATGTATTAATAGTTTTTAACCGAGTTCAAAAAAGGAGGAGGTTCTCAATTCGACTGAATTTTTTTTTTTTCTATGTCACTATGTCTATTTTTATATTAAAAATAATACAGTTAATGGAGTACAATATCCTTAAGAATTCGTCAAAAGAAGGCAGAATTTATATTTACACCGGGTTTAAATTTTATATTTGATGAAGGAAAACATTTTGTCGTTTTATATTTAAACCAGCTGCGAAGCCGGCCTTCGGCGGGCATCTTGCTGTCCAAAAGGCTTCTTAATTTTTTGACCCTGAACATTCGTGAGTTTTAAAATAATAATTTAAATTTTCTAATTTTAAAAAATTTGACATAAACTATTTGTGGGTTCGCGACGGACAGTATAAGCGCTTTATAATAGAACGTTCTACAGATTAAAAAAAATGTATTTTTTTTTGTTAAGGAATTTTTAAGCCGTGATTTTTTTTAATTTTATCAAGCATTTAATTAAGTCATACAGCTTTTAATATTTCTTTTATTTAGAAATTCCCATTATTATAGCCAACTTCGGAGCGAGTATTAATATTATAAATATATTGACAAATTCACGATCCGAAGATTGCTATAACGATCAGTGGGAATGTGTGTGTGTGTGGGGGGGGGGGGGGGTGCAACTCCCCCACTGCCACCCATTCATACGTTCATGTACTAGGAAGAATTTAATAAGAAGCTTATTAAATAATTAGGGGAAATATTAAAGTTTTTCATGATTCGATAATAATAATAACTGAATTCAATACTCTCGAGAGTCAGTCGGTGAGCTGCGCTCATTCGGTGTACTAAGTAATATTTTATATTGGCTCTGCTGTTGTTATTCATATATAAATAAAATAAATATAGTTTTCCACATTCCGAAAAAGCTTTTTTTTATAAAATCTAAAACTAATTTCAATTTTATTTCAATATCTAATCTAAAACTAGCTGAATTTCTCTCAGCTTGTATAAATTATTATAAATTAATTTTTTCATATTTCTGACAAAATTTTTGAAAACCTATACTTATAAGTCACTACCACTGTTCGATTTAATTGTAACATCAACAATTTAGTTCAAAAAATCAATAAATACTAATAAAAATATTGTACATTTCAAATGGGAAATTTGAATTCCCGCTCACTTTAGGAACTAAGATGGCGTCGTTTTCTCTCATGACCAGACTATGATAAATACAGTGACTATGGGAGGAGCATGGGGGGCCGGAGCCCCTCCCCCAAATTCTAGTTTTGGCTGAATTGGAGTGTACGGGCCATGTGTGAAGGAAGGAAGTTACTCCGCTCGGACTAAACACACCCGAGGGTTTTGAGTTTTTAAAGGTGTTTTTGATTATAAAAAAAATGGGCCAACTTCATAAATGGACCGTACACTCCATTTTTAGCCAGTGTTTTATGGGGGGCGGGGGCTTGGTCATTAGAGGCGTAGCGAGTCACGAGTATAAATATTTTGAAAATATATTACTAATGATTTTTTTTTAAATTAAAACAAGTTTAATTAAAATTAGTTTAATTAATATTTTACTTTTAAAGAATCTATATAAAAAAATGTGCTCTAACAAGGGATGAATTTTTGTTTATAGAATGGATTTTGAACGAAGTACCATTTTTTTGGTTTAAGAAAATCCGAGGGGTGAACCGCGATTGGAATTAAGTGTACACCGTCTTTGAAATTATGTGGAATTATTTTGAAATTCATTAGATAATGCCTCTTCATCTATTGTCTTTTACTTGGAAATGAAAGTGCAAGTAGGTGTACACGATATTAGGTCGCGGTTCACCCCTCGATAAAATCTAATAGGAAAAAACAGCTAAGATGCTACAAAAAATATTGTTTAAATGACCATTAAGGAGGTCCTTTCGCTCCAGTTGAGTAAAAGAAGTGTAGTATCTAATATTTAATAAAATAAGTTAAAATACAAATGAAAAATAAAAAATTAATAGTATGAAAGCCGTAAATGTTTGAAATAAAAACAATTATAAAAAAATTAAATACAAAAGTTAGTTTGATTTATTCAAATCAGCTGATAATATCTCTTGTTTGATTTGGCAATGCATTGTGATAATATTGTTTATGTTTACCATATATCCAAACATAGCATTTATGTGATTTTTAAAAGTAAATTTCTCAGTAAATTCCTCGGTCAATGACGGTTTATTGCAAAAAAAGAAACCTGTAAGTTTCAAAAAGTTAATTTTTAGTTTGTTTTTTTAACTTTATCAATTCTACTAATAGTAGTATAATTCAAGAGAAAGTGTCAAGATCTTAATTTTCCATAAGACTCTGAGAAAATGTTTACATTTAAAAATTTTTTTAAATAAATACCTACATTATTTTAATGACATTAAGATTAAAAAAAAACATTGAGTTCCCCCTCACGAAAGTTTCTAGCTGGTCCGAGAGTGCATAGTTTAAAAGTTTAAAATACTTATTTTATTAACGTGAAACCAAAATTTAATGATTTTTCATGTCTATTTAAAATACACTCACCGGCAAAAAAAACGCAACACCTAATTTTTTTATTTTGTATATTTTAATTTTATAATATTTATCTTTGAACAAATAAAATTCATTAATATAATTTCTAAGACAATTTTAAATATAAAAATTTTAATTTAAGTTTAAAAATGTATCTTAAAGTTTATTTTTTCAAAAAAGTTCTAATATAAGTTTAAATTGTCACACTTAATTATCACAAATAATCCCCAAGCGGATCATCTTTTAATGATTTTTCTTAACTGAAATCAGAAAATTTAATTTTCAGGAAAAATTGTATTGATTAATCTAATTTAAGAAAATTTGATATTTTGAAACAATGTTAGAGATTTGTAATTAAATTATTAATAATATAGATTAAAAGTGTGTAAAGTTATTTAAAATGACTTTAAAAATGATATAAATGTTTTAACTTTGTTAAAAAATTGATATTATAAAAGTAAAACATTAAAAATTAAAAAAAAAATTAGGTGTTGCGTTTTTTTGCCGGTGAGTGTAGTTATATAAATAAAAGTATTATATTCATGGAAATGAAATTTTATTCGCCTAACTCGAATCCTCTTCATTCAATGTTAGTAATTTTAATGTAATAATAATAATTGCGTAGAATTGCGAGGTAAGTTTCACAAAAAAGAAATAAAACAAAAATGAGTTTTGAATTCGATATATTAAAGTAACAGCCCCCTCCATGTACCATTCTATTCCTTTTATAATCCCAGGTATATTTTCCATCTGGTTAAAAACTCACTTGTTCCATCTATCGAAAATATTAATTCTCAGTAAGCTTTCTCATCATACATATTTACAAAAAATTGTTATTTGAAAAAAAAAAATTTCCAATTTATATTCAGTTTTCTCTGACTCCTGAAGATGGACTGACACCCGAAATATATCGAATTCAAAACTCATTTTTGTTTTATTTCTTTTTTGTGAAACCTACCTCGCAAATTTACGCAATTTTAATTATTATATTAAAATCTTTCATCTAGAACCAACACCTATCTACTTAAAAGTTATTAATTTTTTGATTAATTCTGAGAATTTTTTATTTATTTATCTAAATAAGATTGGTGTAATTTTTGGAGACGGACTGATAAATGAAATAAAGTGGATATCGATGAGGCAGTCCAAAAAAAGAAGAAGATAATTTACACTATCTTTTTATTCATAAAACCGACGTTTCGGAGGCTATTCCCTCGTTCTTCAGGGTCTGTAATTAATTAAAATGGGATTTGGCAATCATTACAAACAAGATCATCACAATATTTTTTTATATAAATACAATTAACATATAATTATATATAATTTTTTTTTTAATCAAAAATATTCTACTCAGTTATTGTTACTGCCACTGAAAGAGGAGACAGAGGGGAATTTCGCATTGGATTTCCTTCACTGACTTTTCAAAGTGAGTAGAATATATTTGATTAAAAAAAAAAAAATGTATATAATTTTTGGCAACGAAATTTTCTCTGGAGAGAGACGGACGGACTGGTAGAACTTTTAATTGAATGTAATGGAAGGCAGCCCAGGGTAGTGAGGAAAGAAAAAATTAACACATATCAAATAAGGTGTAATTTATTGGAATCCTTCCTCCTTTCCCTTCAAACCGACGTTTCGGAGGATTTTTCCCTCCTTCTTCAGGGTTTCAAAGGGTCAATGAATGAAACAAATAAATGTTTCCTGTGGAGAGAAGAAGGAAACATTTTATTTGTTTCATTCATTGATCTTTGAAACCCTGAAGGAGGAAAATCCTCCGAAACGTCGGTTTGAAAGGGGAGGAAGGATTCCAATAAATTACACCTTATTTGATGTGTTAATTTTTTCTTTCCTACTACCCTGGGCTGCCTTCCATTACATTCAATTAAATTGTATATAATTTTATATTAATTGTATTTATATAAAAAAAAATTTTGTGAGATCTTGTTTGTAATGATGGCCAAATTCCATTTTAATTAATTACAGACCTTGAAGAAGGAGGGAATAGCCTCCGAAACGTCGGTTTTATTAATAAAAAGATTTGGGAATGCCTCATCGATATCCACTCAATATATCTAAATTTTTTGAGGATTCTCTAACACCTATTTAAAAGAGAATTGTATACTCAAAAAATTTAGATTTATTTAAAAGTTATTGTTAGTAATTCATAGAAGTGTTTGACAGTGCCCTAGTTGTCTAGTTGACATATGTTATCCATCAAAATTTAATATAAATTTTTATTTTATAAATATTTTATTCTAAAATTTTTAAATAAATACCTACATTTGAATGACATTCAGATTAAAAAAAACATTCAGCCCCCCCTCCCCTCACGAAAGTTTCTAGCTAGTCCGAAAGTGTATAGTTTAAAATACTTATTTTATTTTCGTGAAACCACATCTAGTATAATCTATTATAAATTAATAAACGACTACTTATTCTTTAGATTTTAAATTAATGGTAAAAATTAATAATTAAAAAAAAAGGGGGAAATTTCTATAGGAGGTCGATGACCTCAAGTAAATGAAAATAAAATAATTAGAAAATAATCAAATGATCCTACCTGTTATCATAAGCTGCTAATTCAGCGGCTGCGGCAGCTTTTGCTTTTTTCTCATCTCTTGTTTTCAGATGATGGATCCGAAGAGTGACCCTGGGCGAGGCCTTGTCCCCTGAGATGCCAAAGAACACAAAACAATCAGATCACTTCACTTCACGAACAATAACCAATTAATAACTAAGTTAAACACGAAAGATAATATTAATCCATACTATTCCTATATTAATATATAATTATATTTGAAACAACGAATCTGTATGTTTATTAATTGTTCGAATTAAAGAGCGAATAACAAGATGGCGTAGGTGAAATGAAAGTAGCGGACAACGAAATGAAATCGAAGCCACCTCTATGGAAGATGGTAAGCTTTATACTTAAAATTTGTTAACAAAAAAAATATAAAAAAAATATTCATATAAAATTATTCAGATTTTCATAGAATAATTTATTTTTTTTATTTTAATTCGAAAATATTATTAAAATATTAAATATTGATATATTTACCCTTATTGGAGGACGGAAGTCGCCTCATGGCGCTGGTGCTGCGCGGTTGTTTATGTAACTTAGCGGGGCGCTCGTCAGCCGAGTCGCTGCTGGTGCTGGTGCTGCTCAAGTCTAAAAAAATAACACTGCTGTGAAAATCCAGGCCGATAGAAGAAAGCAAGGAAAAAACTATATTGACTTAAAAGTATACAAATTACTCAATCACACAAATTTAAAAACATAATTTATTTAAAAAACAAAACCAAAGATCACTTATATTTATGGACCATTCAATTCAATTCCTATAAATGATAATTACAATAAAAGAGTTTGGAAACTTTTTCAAGACTAAAGTACGGGATACTCTCAATAAATTTTGGTGATTTAGCCATTTTTAGTCTGAAGAGTTTTTATGCTAGAATGTTGAAATTTGAAACAAGGTGCAGCTTATTAATTCTTGTGCAAAATCAACACATTAATACAATAAATAGTCAACAGTTCCCCATAAATCTATACAATTTGTTCTGATTTTCTCCATATTTAATCTGAAAGTTTTGAATCTACAAAGTCCAAAATCTAATCAGATTTTCGTTTTAGAAATATACATATTTTACACTTTTTCCATGTGTATTTCAGAATTCTCAATTGAATAATAGAAAATCACAATTGTATTTCAGAAAATGTCCATTGTTTAGTTTAGTTGTTTATATTCTGAAATACAAGTGATATTTTCTAATATTCAATTGAGAATTCTCAAATACAATTGGGGTTTTCTGAAATTAACTTGATATTTTCTAATCAAAGTTTCCTGTATTTGATTCAATCGCGAATCGAATGCAGATGATTTTTGTCAAATATTAAGTGAAAATATATCCGAATTTATATATTTCTAACTTGAAATAGTGAAGTTAATTTTCTCATTAATATATCAAAAAATAATTAATACATTAACGAGAATTGTTTTTGATATTTTCTGTAATTTTTAAGGAGTTAGGTGTCGGTTCTAGATGAAACATTTTAAATAAGAGTGAATTAAAATGCTAGGTATATTTCACATAAATAAAATAAATATAAGGTGTGAGTTTTATCCCTCTGCTTCTTGTATCTCTTGAAGATGGGTCAATAGCCCGAAATATATATGGAGATCAAACTCATTTATTTTCGTTTTATTTATGTGAAATTTACCTAGCATTTTAATTCACTTTTATTGATATTTTCTGAAATAAAATTGGAAAAGGTGTAGAAACGATTTTATTTGTGCTTCCATTCTCGATTTTTCGAAGGTAAAAATCATGTCGAAAAATGATTTTTATTCGTGTTTTAGACATTTCTAAACATGAACAAAAAAAAATTGCTTTAAGAAAAAATTGATATTTTTTGAGTTATTTTAATACCACGGTCGCCTGGCGAGTACTGTAGGTAGTCTAAATATAAAAACAATGTTTTTCTCTTGAGATCAAATTATAAATATTTTGCATTTATAGAGTAGACATAATAGACCGAGAGCTAGTGAACATTTTGGAGGATTATTTCAGAATGTAAATAAGATATCCCATTCTGTGTTTTCAAATGAATTTAGGATTAAAAAAAAAATTGGTTTATAGACGTAATTGGATTGGACTCATAACGGCTCATACATAGACGTATAGATATATTATACCTATACTTAAATTTGTATAGGTTATTCCTAAGCAATATTTGAAAACATTTAGATTATTGATGATGGTTCAAAAAAATAGAGAAAATTATATCTATCTTTTTATTCAAAACGGACATTTCGGAGGCTTTTTCCCTCCTTCTTCAGGGTTTTGAAAGGTCAGTGAAGGGAATACAACGTGTCCTCTCTCAATGGCAGTAACAATATTTAACAATTTTTCATTATAAGCAGAATTTAGCGTAATTAAATCTAAAGATTTTAATTTTAAGGCAATGATACTTTCATTTAAATCACAAAACATGTTCTATTTTTTTGGGGCTTCGGGTGAGAAAGGATCTTACGTTTGGTAAATAGTAGACAAAAAGTCTACTTAGTATTGAATGTTTTGTTCTCCTCCCCAGGCTTAGAAAACTTAGTCTTGTCAGTTATTATATGAATATCTTCTTTTAAAATTTAATACAATAACTTGAAATTTTTTTTTAGAAAATAAGCAGGTATATTCACTAACAAAGAGTATGAATAACTAACCCCATTCATAGCTTCCTTTAAGATAAATTATGTTAACAAAAATTTGGTGAATACACAATAGCTTCATTGATAAAATTTGATTAAAAATTACTCCACTAGTAAAATGACCCTCATGACAACAAAATCGATTTTAACAGGTGGATCTTGGTGAGTTGATGCTAAATTATATATATTCACTTGAAAACGTCCTAAGAATTAGAGTCCGAAATGTCGTGAATAAACTTAAGAAATTTTAACAATTTTGCTAATTTTACTAGGGGAGCTTCAACCCTAGTTCAAAGGTTTGTTTAATAAAACATCAAATATATTGACCAGCTTCTGCCTATATTGGCAATACCATGCAAATTTGTATTTCCAAAACAACAAACGGATTAGATTTTAAGATTTTTAGCTTCAGAACTTTTGGTTCAGAAAAACGGAAAATCATCACAATCAAATTGTTATATCGAGAGTTAATGAACGGTTGTAGCTAATAATCTGAAATTTGGCCCAAAAGTAGATTAAAAAATTTATTTGCCGACAGTAGACATGGGCTCCTCCAGAATTATTTTCAAAAAATATCCACACAATTTTCGTCAATTATTTTTAATTTATTATTATTATTATCAAAATTAATTTTTAGATAAGACATTAAATTAAATTGAAATTTATATTTTATATACCATGGAGGCGTAGGTTTCTTTTGAAACCAAGGTAGTAGAGATTGTTTGATTAATGTATTTTCAGTAGAGAACACTTGAGATTGTTTCAACAAAAGTAGATATTAATAAATCGTCTCCTTGTGCAATGTTTCAACATTATAGCCCAAACCGTTCGCTGATATATTATTCGAGATAACTACATATAATTTAAAGAATATTTGTTTTGAAAATTAGGAAAAACCTAACAGAACAGATAAACCCAAAAGCCGATAGTCAGATAGCTAAGTTTCAAATTTTATTTCCTTTAAGATTTATTTGAGGTAACGCAGAAAGACTGTTGGTAGAAAATGTTATTTTTTTGGAGAATTCATAGAAATAACAAAATATTTAATTTTTCCAGACATTTGAAAATAAAAGTGTTTTAATAAAATTTAGAAGAAGTTTGCTACACATTAAAACTAATTTAGAGAATTCTTTCAGGTCAGAACACCATTGGGGAAATTAGGATTATCTAATTTAATCACAAATTTTTAATCCGTTTCCAAGATAAAATATTATATAGATTGAGTCACTTCAGCAGTTAAATATTATGTTGTTAATTTCACTACTGAAAGCTCTGTTTTATTAAATGGCTTAAGTCGTGAATAAACTAGAAAATTTTCTAATTTTCCCTTAAGATCTATAACTCAAAAGAATTCTCTAGTTAGTAAACCTGATCACCAAAGCCTTCACATGCTTACCTATATCAAACATATTTAAAGAGGAGACATAGCTTACATATTTCAAAGAATTTGAAATATTGGAAAGCATAAACTTAAAATAGAAAAATAAACTGATTAAAATCTATTTTTAGAAAAAACTATTTAAGTAGAATGACATAGATAAGAAATAAATTTTAGATACCTGATATCCAAAGTATGTATGAAAAAAGAAATATAATTTGCATGATTTATCAATGATAAATAAATAAATTTTATATATAAAATATGCGGTTCATTTTTTTTCTTCTCTCTTTTTATTAATATTTACTTTTAAATTCGAAAATTGAAATTGGCAATCCACTAGCATGATTCATGAATTTGGTTATAATATTTTCGCCTTATTAGAATTTAGAGCACAATTATATGGTACTAAAGTTATTCGTGGTCAAAATTTTTTTAATTTTTTGTTTGTGTTAGGATCGGTTGTATGTCGCAAAGTAAATGCTTTTTACCACTAACAAACGGTAGATTTCAGTAGCACTTTCAGTGCTTGTCATCTGATTGGCCATCCAAGTGGCTCCATTTACCATCTACCGTTTGTTAGTGGTAAAAAGCATTTACTTTGCGACATACAACCAGCCCTACGACCACGGCTTGTGCATTTAGAATAATTGGTGTGCGCACCAGATCACTTTCATTAATCCTTTTTTTTTATTAATAAATCAACATTAAAATAAATTGAAATAATTAAAATTATTAAAAATATAAATTGCAAGAAAGACTAAATTTTTTCAAGACTCGGTACACAACTCACTTGCTTATAGAAGAAACTTTACACTGGTATATGTTTTTCTATGTAGGTAATATTTTCTCAAAGTAAACCATAGTTTATTGAAATAATTCATTCCCTAAAAGATATCTCACATCCAAAGGTGTGCAATAACTTATATTGGAATTTAAAACACGAATTGTGCGAACTCGCCGCACACATTTAGAAACGAAAGCTCGTCTAGCATAGGCCAAAATCAATCGTAGTATGTCGAGGCTGTGAACGATTGAAACTTTGCACAACGAGAGAGCTTAAAAGTACAAACAAACTTTTTGAACAAATCTCAACGAATTAGCTTCAACCGTTCAAGAGCTCTTCATATAAATTTTTGATATTTCATTATTTTTCATCTAAAAATTCTAAGTTAGGGACCATAAGATTTAATAAGTTTTCCAAATATAATAAGTAATATAATAAGTTTGAAAATAATTTTTCTTCACATTGCATACATTCCTAAAGGCGTTTATGCAAATAAATAAAAACATGAATAATTCTATAATAAGTTACAAGATATGCATGTTTTCAAGAGGGTATAATTAAAATTTGAATATGAATAAACACTAGATTAGATTAAAAAAAATGATTTATTCAAATCCAAACTATGGACTTTAATTTTTCAAGATGTGTATGAGTTATTTTAAAATAAACGGAAATCATGTCCCTCTTTGAATTATAATTTAGAAATGAATTTATACATATTAAAGAAAATTCACATCTACTTTAATAAGCCCATCGAATTAAAAAAAAAATCGTTAGAGATGTTTTTGAGAAAATGGCGAAATACCTTAAAAAACACCTGAGCCTTAATGGATTATTCTGGGGGGCGAATTAAGGTCAAAAAACCTTACTGTTCAATACTAAGATAAAAATTTCATTCCTTTATGATTTTATTGTCAAACCCGAAAGATAGACCAATGAATGAAATTGAGATTTTTAAATCGAAGATAAGTTCAAAATGTCCCGAAAATATATAAGGCTATATTGAAACAATTCGGTTTGATATATAAGAAAAGGCAAGCATAAACTGGATGAATTCAACCTTGTGAAACAGATTAGTAAAGTTATACGTAATTTAGTTTAGATAAGAAATTATTAATTGTTAGACTTTTTTTATTCTGAAAGAATCGCTCGATCTACATCTTAATATTTTGTTAAATAATATGTTCAAATTTGGTTATGAATTTAATGTGAAATTTATTTTATAATATAAGTAGGTATTTTCTTTTGGAGACGAGCTGGTAGAACTTGATATGCATTCAATTTGGGAGGCAACTTGCGGATAATGAAAAGTAGGTACAAATTCCAAATAAAATAATTCATTAAAACGTCATTTCCACTCATAAAAACCGACATTTCAGAGAATCTTCTCTCCTTCACGATTTAAAAGAATTAATGAAGGAGACAAGCAGGCAATTATAAGCTCCCTTTGTTGATCCTTTTAAGCCCTTAAGAAGGAGGGAAGATTCTCCGAAACGTCGGTGTTTAAAAGAATAAAAATGTCGTTTCAATAAATTATTTATTTTATTCGGAATTTGTACTTTTGATTATCTTTGGACAATCTCTTTATCAAATCTCTATTAATTTTATAAGCTCTAGAATGATGATTAAGAAAATTATCATGCCAATGCCAGAATAGCGTTAAAAATAAATTGAAGAAAAAATTAAACATTTTCAAAACTAGGTACCCAGTCTAAAAAAATTATCTCTGATTTCAGATCATTAATTCCAGCCCATATAACGATTAATTTTTTCTGATTTTCAGAATTTATCATCTGGGAGTTCTAGTGAATTTAAATTCAAATTAATTCTTTGAAATGGAACGTTTTGGCATCAGAACCAACTTTCTATGAGCTTTCGTTCTCGTGTTATTGAAGGTATCGAAATAGATGAAAAAATTATCTTTTAAAATTATTTTCCTTCACGTTTCAGGAATTAAAAAATTACTAAACAAGATTATGAAAAAAAAAATATTAAAATATTGAGTGAAATCAATACTAGATTTGCCAAGTGAATGGGTCGTACCAAGTAAAACTGGGGACCACATTTATTGATATATTTTTTTTTTTTTTTTTTTAATTTTATAAATAGCTCAACCGAAGTAAATTCAAAAAGAAAAAAGAATGAATGTAAATATTTTTCTTGCTATGTTTCTTTAAATTTGGACATCAGAGGTTAAATATTTTAATATTAATCGATACGTTAACAAAAAGTATTGAATATGATTTTTTTTTTAATATTGAAATAAATTTGAATATATAATAAATATTTAAATATTAATATTTGAATATATAATAAATATTTAAATATTAATATTTAATATTAAAAGTTATAATCGAAACCAGAATCGACAGATGATAGCTTGGACTTTTTTCTCCCATTTTGGAAAATGTATAGAGATAATTTTCAAATGAACAAACAAAAAATTAAAATTGGGATTTTTAATCATTTTTCTCTCTGTACATTTTCAACTAGTAGAAAAGAGTTCAAACTGACTTTTGGGTTGCATCAGTGATTCTGGTTTAGGCTATAATCTTTTTATTTTTAAAAACTTAATCAATATCTTTATTTATAATACTTATATCAATTAATATTAAAATTTTTAAATTTAAATTTTATACATACATCCTATTCTAATTATAATCCAATTTAATGGACCAGATTTTAGGAATGAATATAATAATAGTAATAATAATCATTTTAAACCGTAAACATTGCACACAAAAATTGAAAAAAAGAAGAAAAACTCAAATTAAGGATATTTTTCTGAAAACGGAATTCTTTCACAAATAGGGGACGTTTCTCTAAATAATTACAAAATTCTGGACAGCTAAAAACATGTTTCATTATAACCATTAGTTTCACAGTTTTTCCATCAACCAAAAGGATATTTATATTGAATTGGAAAGGTGACTTAAGAAGTGTGTTTAAAAAATAAATTATTTAAGTCTTTTTTAAAAATGATAAAGTACCTATATGGGAAAATGAATATTTTTATAGTTAATCTATTTAATAATAATAATAAATAAATAAATAAATAAAAAGTGAAATTATTATTTTTTTTTTTGATTAATAGGTTGTATATATTTTTTCATGATTAATAAAATATATATTTTTTTTAATTTCAAAAAAATAATTCCCATATGAAAATAAATAGATTTCCGAAATATGTCTTTTATATATTTTTTGAAAATATATTAAAAATATAAAATTTTTGTGTTAAATCTATATAAAATTTATACTAGAGCGACATAAAAAGAATTATATTTTAAGAATATATAGAAAACATAAACTTTATATAAATTTAACACAAAAATTTTATATTTTCAAAAAATATATAAAAAACTTATTTCAAAAATCTATTTATTTCCATACGGGTTATTACCTACTTATATTTAAATAAGCTGTTTTTTATTTATTTATTTATTTATTTTTGTTTTTTTAGTAAATAGTTTAGCTAAAATCTCCATCTTACCATTTATTTAAAGTGTGAGTTTGCCATTTAAAAAAAAACCTTTCAATTTTTACAAGAATAGGTTGATAGACTATAGCTATAGTTTTATAGAACATATTTGCATCTAAATGAGTTTAATTTTTATTGTCTATAGATATAATATTAATAAGGGTAAAATAGTGGTTGAGAACCTGGCATGCTTGAGATTAATTATCATTAAGTTTAGAAAAATTACTGAATGGAAAATTATTTTGAAAATGCAAAAAAAATCTCACCCCATATTACGTTTCAAGTTTAATTTCCTTTATTTTGAGTCATTTTGAAAATATTTACTTATTTATTATAAATAATATTTTAAGCAAAGAGGAATTAAAATAGCAATTTTTCGAAAAATATGGGACAAGAGTCGAAAAAAAAACGACGGGTATAAACTATATACCCTTCGTTTACTAAATACTATAGGTATTTATATCTTTTAAAATAATTCGTTTGAAAAAAGAAATACAAAATGCGTTTAGAAAAATCTCCAGCTTTTCAAAATAAATAAATAAATAAATAAATAAATAAAAATAACACCTCCACAACAATGTAATGATTAATATTTTTTTTTTTTTAAGTTTGAGATTTTTTTTTGTCAATTTTGTGTTTTTTTAGAAGAATGTATGTTAAACTGGATGGGATGGATTTATAATTGTTTTTTATGTTGAAAATTTGTTTTTATTGTAGGTATTTATCGGTAAAGAGGAGTCTGGAAAGAACTGTAAATGTGTGTCGAATAAAAAATAATAATTAATATAATTCTTGACAACTTTTGAGAAAAATCTTGATAGTAATGCAATATCCGACGGACGGATACAGATTAAGTTAATTTTGTTACAATTAATTTTATCGGATTAAAACTGCTCGTTCGTTCAATGAATGATCAGACCACAAATTATGCAGGATATTTAATAATATATTTCAATTAATTTTCTATTCACTCAAGGCGTGGTCTAAATAAACATAGGTATAAAAAGTACTAGAAATCTATAATTTATATTTTTCAAGCCACGTGTGGATTCGACTATATCTATTGAATATTGCTATAAAGGAATTGAAGTATAAATAATAATATCCAATTATAAGATTTTTAAGATGTTTTGGAAAAATTACATTTGGACATATTTTATAGGTACCTATATAACAACGGGTCAAAAATTTATGTCAACATTTATGAACAGGTGATAAAAAATTTTTAATAAATATTTTTCTTAGTGCATGATTTGAAGCAATAAAATTATTGTTTTAAAGGACGATATATTTTTGTTTTCAAGTAGGTATATCGAGAATTTTTTCTTTAATTTTAAAGAAAAATTTAATGCATTGTCAAATTAGAATTAATTATTAGATATTATTATTATTTATTATTTATTTATTTTTTTGAGTCATTTAGTGATAAGTTCTTATTGAAGAAAAAGAAATGTCTTGTTTAAGGTGAAAATTGGAATTGGATGTGATTAATTAATGAAAGAAGAAAAATATTAATATGACAACTAGAGAAAATGATAGAAAAAGATTTATTCTTGTGGGATATTTAATTCTATTTTCTATGAATATATGGAAATATTTTTAATAACTTATATAAACAAATATACCTCATTTTTTCGGAATGATTGTATATTCCACGCGTTTCCCGCTTGATCGAAAACAAACACACCCACACAAGGACATGAAAACACAAACACAGAATAAGGAGGGTGTTCGTGTGTGTGTGTGAGGGAAAGAGAGAAACAAACACAACAACAACACAGGCACACACAGAGAGACCCCCACCATGCGCGATGGCGGTGCGACTGCTGCCCTCTCGCGGCTCTCGGCGGAAACCTCTTAGTCGGGTGCACAGCCTCGGCTAGACGAGGTAGTGCGGCTTCGTGCTAGGTTGGCGTCTATGCGACCCGTTCTGTGCTCTCTCCCGGCTCGATCTGCCGCCATGTTGGACAAGCGGCCCCCCAACGGCCCGGCCTCCTCCCCTCGCGGGCTAGGCCACGCCTCTGCCTTAATCAGACTCCGCCCACTGCTGCGATTTACGCAGACGCGGCCCCTCCTTTAATTGCCTTGCTTATTATCATTATTATTATACCCATTATTATTATTATTATTACTATATTATTATTATTATTATTTATTTTTTACAGCAAATATCAAACATTGTTTGGGATTGAAAGCTCCGGGGGGTTCTTGGATTAAAAAATATCTTTTTTCCCCCTCTGGATATTGTATTAATAAATTAATTTTAATTATTTCTTTAGAAAGCACAAAAAATAAACAAGGCGAATGATAGACAAACTGAACTCGAAAATTTCAGGTATACGTTATAGAAATCTCAAAAGTAGGTTCTGTTGGGTCTGCCCTGAAATGAAGGGAAACAAATTGAACAGCGACAAGCGAGATGGATATATCTCCTTTAAGTTGCAATCATGTCTATTTACTTTCCATAATTATTCCATGAGGAGGAGTTTTGGAAGCAATCAGGGAAAAATAAAACTATATTTTATATAAATAAGTTATTTCAAATATATTCAATTTAATTTTTAGAGGGTTAAATTATGATCTAAATATTAAATTAAATTATTCGTTTATTCAATGCGTGTACCTAATAGTTAGGCACAAATTTCAATGTTTTGTTGCTTGATCGAGTCAATTTTTTCAATAACCAAATATCTAGCCAGATCTTCTTTTAATCAGACAATAGAACGAACAATAGGTCAATTTTCCTACCATTCAATATTTTATCCTCTATAATAATAATACAATACTTTAAAATAAACTATTCATCTTATTTCGATGATGTTTAATTCCTGCATAAGCTTGAATTACAGTAACCAAGTTTTCACTCAAGTAAGATCCCTATATAGCTTTTAAATTTTATAATTGTCCATTTTTATCCAAGTCAACTTGAGTAAAAACTTGTATAGTGTAGCTAATACAAGCTTTAGACTAGTTCACATTCAGTCAAAATCTTTATGTAATTTTCATGAAGTTGTACAAATAATAGTCTGAAATTTTTTGTTAAGTCTATGGTGTAGGTTCTTGGTGAAACATATTAAATAAAGTAAATAACATTTTTTAGAAACTTTTTAAAATTTAAAATATAAAATACTAGGTAGGTTCACATAAATAAAAGATTAGATGCTTGTTTAACACGATTCTATATATAAATATTTTTCGGGGTATAAGCCCATCTTCAGGAGTTCGAAAAGGACACTCTGTGTATACCCCGAAATATATATACCTAGAGTCGTGCTAAACAAGCATCTGATCTTTTATTTATGTGAAATCTACCTAGTATTTTATATTTTAAATTTTCAAAAATTTTCTTTACATTAGTCTGAAATATACCTATTGTGAGTTTGTTATCAAATATTCATTTTATATGTGAAACCTTCCTTATACTCAGTATCTCGATTTAATTAATTATTATCTAACCAAAGGTGTGTTATTTTCAATTATATATTCGTCAAAATTTATTTTTATGAGCTACCTATTATTAAATTTTCTTGTTTTCATTCTTTCCATAATTTATGTATTTAATTCATTTTTATACTGTCGAAGTTTCTATACTTTTATTTCAAACTATATAAATACAAGATCACGATGTTACTATAAAAGCAGATTTTCTAAAGAACAAACGTATAAACTAAATAACATTAAGACTGATTACCCTATAATAATGATTTTTATTTTATTCTTAGCTACCTGTTAAATTTTTCTCCAGTTATCTAACTTGACATAGTATCATAATTATTTCAGTTTTAGGCTATTTATCTTTCTATCTTTAAAACTTTTCGAATAAGAACTCTCTACTCTTCGGAGAAATATTTGATATGACTATATAGAGCCATCTTATAAAAATTATAAAACGAAAGAGGAAATTTTATTTTATTTATCTTGAACCTTCTATCTGCCCATCTGAACAGCTTGGTAAAATGTTATAATTTAATTTAGACTTACTTCTATCAAACCGATTTACTTTAAATTTTGTACCCATACCTACTTATTTGCAATGACAATACAAGTCAAAATTCATCAGGGGTGAAAAATTAATATTCTAGGCCCTTTGTCCGACTTTACACAGCTATTCTTTTGGATCCTGCAAAAATATTTGTTAGAAAATCAATCACCGGATAAACTTTTAAAGACTCAAGCATAAAAATATATAAAATAAAACTTTTCAAAATTAAATAAAAAGCAGAAAATAACTTTTTCTTTTCTAGGTAATCTAAAATTTCGGTTGCTCATATGGCTAAAAATTATTTTAATTACATTTAGAGTTAAAAGAGGCCAAGCTTTTATTTTTAGTCATGTGAGTAAGTGAATTTGTAAAGTACAGCACAGTGCAAAAATATTTCAACTTCTAGATCCGTTATTGTATCCCATTTGCCTTCTTTTCAGCAGTGTACCTACCTATATTAAGCCAGCATGCCTATTACAACGGCCAAACCCGACATCAGGTAATGTCACAAAGAATAGAAAGAAAGAAAAAAAAATGTGAGAGAAAGCGAAAGACCTAGGCCTATAGTTCTAAACATTCTAAGTTGTAAATAAACAATAGTTTTCAATATTTTTTCTTTACATTTGAGTAATTAAAACCAGACGGAATTCCCAAAAAGTATAATTTTTTTTTCTGTTTAATTATTTCTAAAAATCCATGAAATGTTGAGAAAACTCAATCTCGATCAGTTGAAATTTTTGACTGTGCTCGCAAAGTAGGTGCTTGTTTTATATAAAAAATTCGTAAGTCTTGGGTCCACTGACGGGCAGGCTGAAGTGTTAAATTCAGTTTAATTTTTTTTTTTTATTCTATTTATAAATGCCTGAATCGTGTAGAAAAATCATTTTCATGTATTTCTGTCTATGGTTGTTTGGATTCAGATACTAGCAATAATTCAAAAGCTTAAAGGCAAAGAAAGTTCGTTTTAGAACCAAAATGTTTCTATTTTCAAAACGAAGAAACTCATTAGATTTTAGACCTTTTTACATTGACAAATTAGAATTCAAAAATGTAAAAAACAGAAAAATTTGAATTGTTAGATATCGAAGGAGTACACTGATGAACTGAAATCCGACACACATTTATATATTAATAAATACTGCGCCTCTGCACCAAAAGATTCAACTTTCTAGCTCAAAGTGTTTACTGACAAAAATTGCTAAATTAGTAAAATTTGCACAAAAGATAACTAGTCTTTAAAAATCTTTACTATTTTAATTGAAATTGAAATTAGATTTTGGGTTCACAAGCTTCAGAACGTCCAGATGCAAAATGCTAAAATATCAACAGATAACTGAAGCGTGATATAAGGTTATAAAATGTTGCAATTAATGAGCTAAAATATGGTATACAAATTTGGACTTATAAGCTTCACCTCTGTGCCAGGTTTTCTATCTTAGTCGACCGTAAACCTGCCGTTTAAGGATTGATATTGCTAGGGTTTACTTTACAGATCGTTATGTGGGAAGCTCATCTCCTGTATGTTTAGCTGAAAATTAATTTACCTAAAAGTTTTTTTTTTAATTTAGCCAAATTTTAGCTTTGAAACTCAAAATCCAGTCCAAGATCTCTATAATTACAATAATTTGGTTCAAAATATCTGTGTCCGTCTCTGCTGATATATATGTCGACTTTTCAGAAAACAGGAGCTAGTAGAAAGTTTATTTTGGTGCCATACCTCATAATATCAATAAGCGGAGTTAATTGTCCTTCTATAGCCATTTTTTCTAGGCGGGGAGTAAGGATTCAGTACAAACATGATTTTTTAATAAACCTCAATAAAAAAGTTTAAATTCAGGTTATATATAGATATTAAAAACATTTTTGGACAGCTTAAATTCATTAGATTTCAACTTTAAATATTGTAATAAATTACAGAAAATAAATAAAAGTCCTCGGTAGTAGAATTTTTTCGGTAAAGATTTTGGTGGTTTCTTAAATTTTTCTAGCCTAGTCGTGATATTGTAAAAAACTTTAATAAATTTTATTTTACACATACTAACTCTGTAAAACTACACCATAGAAAGTTTAGTTTGATTCATTTGCAACATTTATGAACTAATGATAACACTATGGACTAAAACATGGTGTAGGCATTTAATAAAAGAATTTTAATTAATTTTTATTTAGCTGCATGGAAAATATAAACTGAAATAATAATCAAATTCATCAACATGTGAGCAACAAAATTTCAATAATTACATGAAACAACCATCATCATAGTGTGGCCTAAATCCTTTGTTCGTACATTCCATAATGGAAATATTCTGTTGGTTAATTTCAGAATATAAACTTTTGATAATGGTTCCAGGATGTGTAATAGTACTTTATATATTTAATATAGAAAAAAATGATTTTTCTATCCAGATAGAAAAATCTGTCAATAACATTGCTGCCATCAATAACAAAGTTTTGGCTGTTTACAACATGATCAGTTTCAATTAATTTGTAGAAATCTGAGTTTTCTAAAAATCATTTTCAAATGAATACTAATTTAATTAAAAGTATGTCAGAGAACATTTTTTAATTTAATACTGTTTTTGAATTGGCGACCCCAAATCCAACCTGCAGCCCAGGTATATGAGAGGAGAGGACCTCGATAAAAAGAAGCCTTTTTTTCCTTCAAAATATTTCAGCCGAAATCTTTTGTCCTCTTAGGTAAAGGTAGGTAGGTATATGGTCACTTGGACCTTTCCTACATCCATTTCATTAAAATAAATATATATAGTGTTTGCACCGAGGAGTGAACCGCGACCTAATATCGTGTACACTTACTTCCACTTCCACTTTAATTTCCAAGTAGAAGACAATAGATGAAGGGGCATATCTAATGAATTCCAAAATAATTCCACATAATTCTAAAGACGTGTAGACCTAATTCCAATCGCAGTTCACCCCTCGGTGTGCCCCATTCTATTTTTACTTACCACCTCCCTCTTTTTAAGTTTTCAATTAAGATAACAAAACTTTAATTTAAAATACAATAAAATATTATGAGAGAATGAAAATGCTCTTTGTTCTGATCAGTCATTGAATGTACACAATTTATTAGTTTTTAAAAATTTCTAATAACACTCGTCACAAATAGGGATCAAATTTATATACCTCTCTAGTAGGGAAAATATAATAGGTACTTGATAAATGTGAAAGAGTCGTTTTTGAGTAAATTTCTAAGAACTTAAAAAAGGACTAAGTAGTAAAGGGGATACTTGCAATGGGGTAATTTAAATTTAAACATTGCTGTATTTCTTCTAGCTGATACATAGCTCAAGTTTCAAATTTCATTGCTCTGCGACTTACTTGCTGAGATCTAGGCCCTATATAAGCTTTTGAAATACACACATATTACACCCGCATCTCTTAATTTCAATCAATTTATAATTATCCATTAAATAAATATAATTCTTGATAAATACAGCAAATTGAAAAAAAAATCGAATTCTGGTAGAAAGCTCTCTTTAACTTATATAATTTAAAGTGAATTTTTTTGTGATTTTTAGAACTCAATTGATATTGTTATTATGCTTAATTAATTGAATGAGTAAAATAGAATTTTATTTAGTTCTTCTATACATAGGCCTATTATTTACTAGACTATCTCCACGGAACGCAGTTTCATCCTTGTGAACATAACTTGAGACATTTTGTGAAAGATCATTTTAAAAAATTAAAAAAAAAAAAACAGTTAAAATAACGAAAATAATAATTTAAGGTAGTTGTTTCACCATATGGGCTTTCTTAGGATTTTTTTTGAAATTTAGACAGATTATTATTTAAATACTTCTGCATTGATTGAGTTTTTCAGACTCATATACATTGCACTATACGGGATATCGGAAAGTTTACATACATATTTAATTATAATTAAGAAACTCTTCTTACCATTGTTATAAAAAACTAAACCAACATTAAACAATAACTAATACCTACATTTTTTAAGAAAATTTTAATTCAAAGTTACAACACAGTTTCTGAGATAATAATGAATAAATAATGAAAAATTTACACTAAAAACAAGCTGGCAACAACGCATGTATTTAACCTAAAAAGTGTGTTAACTTAAGTACTTTTTTTATGTTTTTTCGCTTCAGCCATTGTCGCAACAGCTTTCAATCGCTTATTAAGAACTTTTTGTTTTATAAATCGACCTTTATAATGTATTTTATGTCATTTCTATGATAAAAATATTCAAGCTCGGACAATGTTGTCAGATTTGTCAAACGAGCACGGGATTGGTTAGTAGTAGTACATAAACAGCAAAAAGTTTTGGGCTTATGAATTATGAATCCTTATTGTCTGTTGTTTATACTCTAGCATTAACTTTTTGCTAGTATTGTCGCGAAACAACTACCTTAATTTAATTAATTTTCAAGTTTATAAATTGTACTGAATATATGATCAAATAATCTAAATTACCACGTGATTTTAATAAATGAAACATGCTTTTTTTTTGGTTTTTAATAAACACTCAAGGATCAATAATACTAGATGAACCATTTCTAAGATTGTTACAAATTCGAATGAATTGATTGTTAATTCCAATGAATCATTCGAATAAAGTGAGATAAGATAACTAGTTCACAAAGGTGAACTGTAAAAATGGAATGTTTTTCTATTTATAAATTGGATCTTTCATTGATACATTAAGAAAGTGGTTAACAGACAAATTAATAAAAAATCAAAAAAAAAATCAATGGAAACAACCAACAAAGCGTTATCATGTTTATCATTCGATGTTTCGGCATTTATTTGAGTTATCAAATGACCAGCAATGCGTATTTAAATAGTCCGTTTGAATTATGCGTTTCATAACTGCAAAAATTGGGAAAGATACGACAACCCCAACGCTGAATAGAGCGAAAAAAATACGTACAAAAGAATGAAGAATAGATTAATATTGGTGGAAAATAAAAGAGAATAAAAGAAGAGATCGAACCTCCGTCAGATAAATAAAGATTGAGGCTGACGGGATAGCAAAATCCCCCTCCAGAATGCCAAGTCGGAAGAAAAATTTTACGGAATTTGTTTCATTCTCTTTTTATTTAGAATTAGAAAACAAAAGAAAGAAAGAAAACTAAAAATAAATCGGGGTGTGCGCCACGTGGATTTTCACTTACTACTCCCTCTATAATTAGAAATCAACATTTCTAAAAAGTGTTCGAATGAAAAATTATAAATCCATGAGTATATATAGGTGAAAAATATTCAGATGACTCAATAAAAATAACAAAAAGAAACTTATGGCGTATTAAACATAATGCATTAGCTCAGAACTTATTCGAGATAAGCGTGAGAACTAGAAATTTCTATTGAAAATTTTCAAAGTGAGCATACTAATAGTTTGGAACAAGAGTAAGTCGTTGAATATGGTCTTACATAACCCGGAAAAAAATAATTTATTCATAAAAAAAAATATAATTTTTTTAGGTGAAGAGAAATTAATCGAGCTGTAGTTCAATTATATAAGATTAAAACTTTTTAGGTTCAGGCAGACAGAATAAAGAAAAATATCTATGAAGTAGACCTTTTGATTTATTTTCAAATTTTGCTCAGAATTTCTGATCGTTGTTGTAGGATGTATATATATATTTATTCATAACATTAATTCTCAACTAAATAAGGTATTTTATTTTCATTATAAAATTTGTTTACCCGACGATTTGTTTCTTCGTTGGCCATTATATAACTGATTTAGGTGAGAACTTGTTAATTTTATGGATAAATACGTGTCCATTCCATGTAGTAACAATCTGAAGTCCTGAGGAAGATTGGAAAATAAATAGAAACGTTGAATTTAGAGATTTTTCCTTATTTTGTGGCTGCCTGAACCTTTTAATCTTATATATAGTATACAGAGAGAATTAAGAAAAAAATAGTTAAAGCAGTTTTTAAGAAATAAAATAAAATAGCATATGAGAATGAAAATTCCAAGCAAGTATAAGTGGAACATCCAAATTAATTATTTTCTAGCAACTGAACGTTACAATAAAAAATAAAAAATAACCTGTTCACTAGTTGAAAAGTTTTTGTTTTGCCGAGAGTAGCAGAGTTGTTGATTCACAAAGAGAAACAAAGAGGTTGTCCTCTGCTTGATGCAAATAAACATATACACATATATATCATCTTGATATATATGTGTATATGTTTATTTGCATCAAGCAGAGGACAACCTCTTTCACTAGTATTTGAGAAGACCGATTCAACATTAGGCACAAGCGAATATTTTTTTCATCATCATATGTTTGAGGAGATTTCTCAAAATAGATTTTTTGAGTTTGACAATTGAATTAGGAAATAAATTCAAACTTTTACCAGTGGTTTTGAGTTTTAATAGTTTTGAAGATCTGTGATAGACGGGATATATAAACAACGAAGTCTCACCATTTTTGGCACGGAACAGTATTTGCAAAATAACATGTTTAATGGTTTTTTAAAAGATTTAGATTTATGTAATAAATTCATTAGATAGAAACTTTGACTATTGGACTATACCTGCAAATAATCAAAATATAACTAGGAGCTAAATTTTAGGTTTCAACTTTAAGCTCTAGGCCAGTCACAATAGGGACAAACAATGAAATATCACATAAGACCCATGGTTCAATGTTTTATCTTTTAAGGTAGAGGTCGACAACCTTTTTTTTTGATAAGGGCCAAAGTAAAATTTTTAGGTAGGCCGCATATATACCAATGTATAGCTTTCGTATCGCCCCTTTGTTTAGGCAACGCTATAGACAAAAGACAAAATAATATTCGAATTTGAGTTAAAATAAAATTTAAAAATAAACCTTCTAATGCTTTTTCATTTATTTTGTGTTTTAATCATGAAATTTTGTGTTAAATCTATATGTTTAGATTATTGCAGACTGCCAACTTCTGTTTTAAGGTATTACAATCTCTAATTGAAAGTAATGGTAGGCAGCCCAGAGGTAGTGAGGAAAGAAAAATTAACACATATAAAATAATGTGTAATTTATTGGAATCCTTCCTCCTTTCCTTTCAAACCGACGTTTCGGAGGATTTTTCCCTCCTTCTTCAGGGTTTCAAAGGGTCAATGAATGAAACAAATAAAATGTTTCCTTCTTCTCTCCACAGTAGTGTTCAAAAACTTTCTTCATTTGTAACAAAAGGCATAGAAAGACAAAAAAAAATTTTTCCTTCTTTTCTTAATTAGAAGGAAAAAAATTTTTTGTCTTTCTATGCCTTTTGTTATAAATGAAGAAAGTTTTTGAACACTACTGTGGAGAGAAGAAGGAAACATTTTATTTGTTTCATTCATTGACCCTTTGAAACCCTGAAGAAGGAGGGAAAATCCTCCGAAACGTCGGTTTGAAAGGAAAGGAGGAAGGATTCCAATAAATTACACCTTATTTTATATGTGTTAATTTTTACTTTCCTCACTACCTCTGGGCTGCCTTCCATTACTTTCAATTAAAATTTCTACCAGTCCGTCTCTCTCCAAAGAAAATTTCGTTTCAAAAAAATTACAATCTCTTTTTTAAATATCTGGAAATAATTTATTTATTAATATTTTAGGCATTGTCAGTACATGCAATAAGTAGAATTATAGTAGGTACAAATGTTGTATGAAAATTAAACAAAAAAATAAAATTTTAATTAAATCTTTAAAGAAAATTGTTCTTGTTTTGAAATCTTATTTTTGAACAGAAAAGCTCGAATACAATGTCCAATTGAATTGGATCTGTTTAAATCGGAGGATGCCAGGAACAAAAGAGCCTCGTTTTGAAAGAAACGAACAACAGACCATGTGGTCCTGAGTCCCTAATAAATGAACCCAACGCGAGACGGAACGCTCGAATCGTTTCTTAACACGTGGAGCCAAGTCACGGATCTTACCACGACACAATCCGAGCATTCGCATTGAATTAACATAATTCTTTCATTTTTCGATACAGGAAAAGAGAAGTTTGTATGCCGTTTTAACGCCCAGTCACCCTTCATGCTTATATCCCAAATAAATATATTGGATCCAGAGTTTTTTGTTGTAAGTAGGTAACGTTTTTCAAAACTCAGTACACTATATAAAAAATTACATCAGTGAATTTTTAACACCAAATGGTGGTAGCGAGATGATTTATTAAAAAGAAACCATGAGGCTGTCTCTAACAAATAAATCAAGTGAAAATATTTTGTTTTACCTAGAAATGTTGAATCATACCTAAAGAAAAATCAATGAGGTTATTCTATGCTTGATGCAAATAAACATATAGATATAACGAATATAAATATGTATACATTTATATATTATAATTTATTTAGACTAACAAATTAATATGTCCTCTGCGGGGTGCAAATCATCGTAAAATAAAAATAAGTTTGTTTGGAAAGTGACCAGTTTACTTACTAATAAAACAAATTTACCTAAATCCAGTCGGGTTTTTGAATCCATGAGAAAAACAGATAGCATATTTATAATTAAAAAGATTAATGATGAGGGTCAAACCTTTGGAACGATAGTTTCTAACAAATTAATTATAAATAGGTATATGTTTATTTACATTAAGCAGAGGGCAACCTCATTGATTTCTCCTTAAGAATCAACAACTCTGCTACTCTTAGCAAGAAAACATCTTTTCTAAAAAGTTGATTTATGTTAGAATATATCATTTCTAGCCTAAGCAGAGTATTTATTGAAATAATTCTTTAAAGTGGTGTTAAACCTTATTTCAAAATCGGAAACAAATTAATTAATTCATTAAAATAGGATAGGAGCAGAAATTTCTAGTTTAAAACAATAAGTCAAACGTTATGAAAGGTCTCGAACAGTATTAGATAGAAAGCTGAAACTTGGCATAAAGGTTTATCTTATTAAAACAAACTTTTCTGCTGAATTCCAGGTCATTAGCTAGAGCATTTAAGACCTCATTTTTCTCATTTTCAGCATTTTTCATCTGGATCTTGAAAATCCAAAATCTACTCCAATAAATAGGAATACAAACATTTTTATAACAGCGTTTGCAATTAAATTTGAAAAAAGTAAACTCTTTAAAGCCTGAGTGCAGAATTTTAAAGATTTGTGAAATTATATTCCTATTTTCTTTATATCAGCGTTTACTGAAATAATTATTTTACTAAAAAATATCTCATGATTATGAACAAAAGATATGTAACAACTTATTCTGGGATTAGATTAAAATAATTGAATTAATTACCATAAAAGAGGAAGTTTGTAAGTTTCCATATATGTTTGGTAATAAAGCCTCTACATACGAAATGACAAAATCAATCGTTGTTTGGCGAGTTTGTGAACGGTTTGAGTTTGAGACGAGGCACGGGTCAATGCAGCCCGTTACTACATACTTTTGTGCTAAATTTAGGCTTATTAGAGACCATTGTTCAAAAATGTCAGCTTTCTAGCTGAAAAGCCGTTCACATTACTCTCCATATAACGAATTGGTGTTTTTGTGAATTTCAATATATTTACCAAGAATTTAAGAAAATTTCATCTTTTTTTAAAAATTGAAAAACTCACTCGATTTAAAATTCAGTATTTTTCATCTGAAGCTAGAAAATAAAAATTCCAACCAATTCTTTACAATGAGAATGCAATTTTGATAACCACAAGGCATTCTCTGAGCTTCCGTTCTCAATTATCGTAGGTTTCGAAATCCAGAGAATTGTTTTTTATTTTTCACCATGTTTCAGTAATTTTCAAACTCGAATAAGCAAAAAAAAAGTTTTAGGTGATTCCGTTACTTCGATCGCCCGACGCGTACTGTGAAATAACCAAAGTAAATTGTTTCAGTTTATTCTTAGTATTATGAGTAAGAAAATCCTATATACCTAGATTGATATTTCAAATGCCTTCTTTTTACAAAAATTTCATCATCCACATCGTCAAATCAGTGATCTTGAATGAGCTACCTAGTAATATCTATCTATCTTATCTTACAAAAACTACACCTTTATTTATTTATTAAATTCATAATTATTATGAATTTCGTAATAACTTTAAATATCATCAACTTTTTTTCCTTAAATTAAAATAGGATTTTCCCGATAAATCATTTTTTGAGAATCTATTAAAGATCGTGGCCTATGCTTAATATTTGTATTTTCATTAATTTCTTACTATAATATAGCATTCATTTTCAGTTTAATATAAAATCTTTATTTTAGTCAGGATTAAATTTACCATTACTATATTTTTGTTAATTTGGGAATATAGTTGGAAATATCCTTTTGATTGTCTTTATCTTAAATATTTCTTATGACATTTTAACAGAATTTTTGTCAGAATTGAATTCCTACAGTTCAAATGCATTTCTTATATTAGGCTTAAGATGAAAAGAAGGCCTTTGAAACTATGATGTCGAATTAATTAACATATTTTTTTAATGAACTAATCAATTTAATTTTGACTAAAATATATTGCTAAAAGTATTCATGTGAAATCTTTAACTACTTAGGAATCTTAGGTTGAAAAGAATTAAGCCTTCAAAATCAAAACTAATGAAAAAATTTATATTAAACTTCTGTAATTAATTTTTCTGATTATTTATTTACTCTATTATTAAATATTCATTTGAACCTAATTGAATTAGCCTCAAATTAATATGGAAGTAATTATAAACAAAAGAGACAATCTATAGTCCATTTTTCTGATTCGTCATTTACCTACTTTTTAATAATCATGAAACATAATTGTATGAGACTGAAATCAATAAGCCTTAGAAATTCTTAATTTAATGAAAATATTTAAGACATCTACTTGCAAAAGCGGCTACATTTATTTTATGAAAATTTACACATTCTGTAAAATATATTAGAATTTTTAACAAAGGATGAATTTTCATTATTTTTTATATATCTATAGGTACTACCTCTGATATGACTTGTCTTTAGGCAAAAAATTAGAAATTCAGTACACATGTTAATGTTAAATATGCTCTAGTACTTTAAGTTTTAAGATATGGATGCATCCTATTCTTTCGCTTTCATAAAACATCACTATATTTAAACGTAATTTTCGAATAGATCTGAATATAATCTTAATTCATTAAATGAAAGGGCGTATTTTATAGAACCTATAGTTTTTCATTTTTAGTAAAATTTCGAGAAAATTTGGATATAAGTAGCAGTTTTGTAAGTACATGTCTCATTTATATTAAACAAAAGATACAATTTTTAGTTGATTTTTCTGATTCTTTTGTGTGTAGGTATATTATAAAGTCCGATAAATATTGTATAATTTTTAGTTATAATAAGCTAATTGTCTTTTTGTAGTGTTCTATCGCATTTTTGAAGATTCGTGGTGCTGGTGTTTGAAAAAAATGTCTCTTTTATTTGAACCTGACTATAAAATATATTTAAATTTTTTAATTAAATTAAAACCTTGGTGGCTTTCAAAACTTTTATGAATCGAAATTTTTTTAAAACAACCACATAATTAATAAATAATAATAATGTTCGCTGTTTATTATTGTAAAAAATAATATTTGAATTCCGGAACTATAATTATCAGCCATTAAACCATGTATTATGTTTGACTCTTTTATTTTATGAATATGGATTTTTGTGCCATTAAACAGGAGAGGAATTAATGAACTAAAACAAATGGAGTTTTGTAAATCACTTCCTCGTGATGCTCAGAGCGGATTTACTAGTATGGATGGAATCTGTTCAAAAAGGCTGGTTGTCTGGTCCTGGGGTCTTGGCCACCATCAGGAGAACAGCTGGGAGATCTTTCTGAATAGCAAGGGACTTGGGGTGAATGGAGAGGGCACTTTTTATAGGGCTTGATAAGAAACAACAAAAAGCATTGGCCCAAATGGCGCTTCGAGTTCATCGCTAGGCTGAGAAATCAATCGCAGGATATGGAAGAGAGCAATTTTATAGAAAGATCCTCTATCGAAAGGCCACGGGGTAGAATTACAACAAACTTGGATATTGTACTAAATACTAAATGAAGCTAGTTTTTAAGGAATTTGGTGTTGATACTTGGTGAAACATTTTTATCCAATAATTCTAAATGAAGCTTTCTATATCTGGGACCCCTTATAAGTAAAATGGGATTTTGAAAAAGAAAGATAATAAGCCATATAAGTAAATTCAATAGTAATTTTTGTTTTTTTAAAGTGAAAACGTTTTCAAAACAGTATACGCTCTTAAAAATGTTTTGTAATTTTTTCGTCAGTAAATTGTTTGAGCTAAAAAGCTGAAACTTGTCAGAAACATCGTAGGCTAATGTGTTGTTAAAATAAACTATTGTGTCAAATTGTTCGAGAGCTCCTCATGTTTCGATCTTTTTTTTCTGTTTTTCTGAATTTTCTAACTGGAAGTAGAAATTTAAAAAAGCCTGAAATTTAAACACTTTTTTAAGAAAGATGGTCTTGTTGGCAGCAAAACAAACTCTCTAGTACATAACATTCTTGAGTTATTATGGATATCAAAATCCAAAACATTCAACACATTGATTATCTGGCGAGCTTCGGATTTTAATTATACATATAAAATAAAACTATTTTTTCTTGCTGAGAGTAACCGAGTTGTTGATTTTTAAGTAGAAATTAATAAGGTTGTTCTCTGCTTGAAGCCAATGAACATATATAAATATAATATATATAAGTATAGATATGAGTATAATATATATAATTTATTGGTTAGAGATTATATAATATTTGTATTGGACTGAAAATGAAAGTTAAGTCTTTAAAACTATAGTCTCAAATAAATAAAATATTTATATATAATAGTATAAATAAACACAAGACAGACGATTTGGCTAAATCCACCTTATAAATCTGATCTTGTTTTGCTGCTTTCATTAATTAATTAGTGATAAGCTAGAAGGCAAAAAATTTTATAATTCATGGAAAAATAGCACTAAATAATTACAATTAAAATTAGACTTAAAATTGAATGTGTATTCCATGCTTAATGGCTCGGGACCAAATCCCGCTACGACCTGTCTATTTTCTTTACTGACAAAAGGTCTCCACTTGGGATCATAACAAGACCTTTTTCTGACCATAAGGTTGGAATTTTCAGATTCTGTTTGAGAACAAACCATCACCTTTAACCATAAAAACAGGTCCATTTCAAAGTTCAGGGATTTTCAACAAAATATTCAAATTCAAATGAGAAAATTCATTTTTATGATTTGTGTTTTTCTTCAATTTTGATTCCATGTAATTAAGATATAATTTATAAGATAGAAAAGATCACAAAATTAGGCATCAGTTATTTTGATTTTAGAAAATTGATCATTTGAAGTCTTTAGTTTTGTCCAAGTAAAAAGAATAATGGAAATACAAATTCATTTGCTTAGGCTTATCGAAAACATATTTTGAAAATATTAACTGAATCATTTAAAAAAAAAATTGGCTTAGACCAACGATAAATAAATAGAAAAGCGTCCAGTTATATTCATATTGAAAATCTTGTTTCGGGATAGACTAATCATAGTGAAATTAAAAAAAAATATGTCCCATAGGGTACTGAAATAATTTTAAAATGTAGATAAATGCCCCAAGAATCAATTAATCATTGCAAATATATTAATTTTCTTAAGGGAGAATGGTGTAGGTTCTTGGTGAAACATAAGTAAAGAAAATTTTTGAAATTTTTTTTTTAGAAACTTTTTAAAATTCAAAATATAAAATACTAGATAGGTTTCACATAAATAAAAGATCAGATGCTTGTTTAGCACGACTCTATATATTTCGGGGTATAAGCCCATCTTCAGGAGTTCACAAAGGACACAGTGTCCTTAAAAAATAAAATACACAACCACTAATGAAAAAATATTTACATGAAAGCATGAAAACAAATATTTTGAACTTTTAAGTAGCTTTGAGGAAAAAATAAAGGGATTTTCAAGACTCTTTTGCATTTTAAGCAAATTTTAGTGAATAAGGAATTTAAAATTTTTGACCATATTCAATAATCCAGCCGCCTGGCGAACTCGTATATACCTATAACATTTTTAATGATTTTATCAAATTTATTTTAATTTGAAAAGATATGGATTCATGAATTTTTTTTAACTCTGAGTATTTATCCATTTAATGACGAACAGATAAGATACCTAGATAGAATAACCATCCGATTCAGATGAAATTGATAAGAACATTTTTTTTTTGCGTGCAGATTTTGAACGATTTACTCGTAAGGACCAAAAATGGAATACTTTCGAAATAATTTCGAAGTAGGAGTATTCTTGGGAATCTCTCCGGTAGTGGAAGAATGCCTATCTTTATGCTAATTCGTTAACGAATTGCTCGAAAGTCGAGGTAGCAGCGGGCTGGCGGGCTGGCTGGTAGGCTGGTAGGATGGTAGGCGGCCGCCATGGCCTGGGGCTTGCCCGCGCAGCAGCAGCAGCAGCCGCTCCGCTTGCTCATGGCGACGCCACTTAAAGGGGATAGATCCAGATCGCAGGACACTTTGTTTATGATTTGTTTGGCTCCTCTTGGGGGCAAAAACAAAGGGCAACCAACCGAACTGGGCCTGAGGAAGTAGGAAAAATTTTAGTCCCTATGTATATAGTTTATTATTTCTAATAAAAATAAACAAATACCTAAATGATTTTGGGGGAACAAAATAAATGTATTAATTACACTGTTCGACAAAAATTTCTCCCCGTAAACCTAACAATGGATTCCAGTAGAGTTTTAATCGCTGATTATCATACAATTTCCAGATTTTTACAACACTTCAGAGTTTTGAGATATTATAGGTCAAAACGACGAAAATGCCATTTTGATCTATTTCGATCGAGTCCCAATAAATATTAAACAGCAATATTTTGAATCAAAATATTTTATTGACGTAATAGAAAACAGCTTTCTCTTTTATTTTCAAATTACCACTTGTTTTTAGCTCAATTAGAACTCGAGTTATAACTAAAAAACAAAACTACGTGATTATAAAGGATAATAAACATAGATAAAAACATAAGGTCTTAGTTTTTTAGTTATAACTCGAGTTCTAATTGAGCTAAAAACAAGTGGTAATTTGAAAATCAAAGAGGAAGCTGTTTTCTATTACGTTAACAAAATATTTTGATTTCAAATATTGCTGATTAATATTAAATGGGACTCGAAAATAGGTCAAAATGGGCTTTTTCGTCATTTTGACGGATAATATCTCAAAACTCTGACGTGTTGTAAAAAATCGAGAAATTGCATGATAATCATCGTATAAAACTCTACTAGAATCCATTGTTAGGTTTAGGGGGATAATTTTTTTTCAATTTTTGTCGAGCAGTGTTATTAAATAAATAAATAGTTTGTAAACTATGTTAAACAAACTAAAAAATAAAAAAAAAGTTTTAACAAAATTTGTTTATTTACCAAATTTAAAAATTTACTTTTTTATTATTACAATTTTGGCATCGAGTCAACACTCGCTAATAAATATTTACAGCAATAGGTATATTTTTATTATTTCAAAAATTGTAAAATTTTCAATTGAATCTGACTCGAGGCAATCGGCTAAAAATCTGATCCCTACATAGAAGTAGGGATGGCAACGATATATCGATTATTTTTTTATATCGATATATTTCCAAAATATATCTCTTTGCGATATACATCGAATATCGATATATATCGGAATTTTTTTTCACTTGCAAATACCAAAAAACTGCTGCAATTTTTTAATTGCACAATTTTATACGAAATTTTTATTTCACAACATCACAACTATTAAAAAATACTTTGACTAGGTACTCTAAACTCAAAAAAATAAAAATTTATGTCATGTATTGTAATAGAGAGGGGGAAAAATACCATAATACTAGAAAAAATAGCGACAAAAATTCGCAGCCGCTTACTGGAAAAAGACTGTCCAAGCTTTTGTTTTTAGAATCATTTTGTGAAAAGTAGTTTTCCACATGACTATGACTATTAACTACTGTTTATGTTATATCACTAGCTTTGAATATAAAAAATGTATTTTTAAGATTAAATTATTTTGACTATATAGGATGTTTTTATTTCTCAATAAGTTACAATTACCTACTGATATTGGTTTTTTATATGTTAATATCTAAAAAATAATTAATAAAAATATATCGTATATATCGATATATTTGCTGCGATATATTTATGTATCGATATAGCGCTATAAGCACAAGGAGAATCTATTATATTTTAAGGATATCTTTACTGGACATTGGACTTACCTCACAATTTTAGTAAATATTCTGGAGATTTTCTTAGAATATTACAATGTCCCCTAAACATTCCTCTCTTATATTATACACAAAGATACTGCAAGCCATAGGGCGAGTCTGCCAACAGTATCTGCTAGAACTTGGCATGAGTGTTCAGCTTATCGATACAAACTTTTGAGCTATATTTAAACCTAAAGGCTAAATCCTTGAATCAAGAACAGTACCGAGTAATAGGTAGATATATATTTATTTCAGTTGTTGAAAGAAACTCCCTACATTAGCCATTTCCATTGAATGATTCAAAAAATCATTCTTATTATTGTTATTATTTTTTTTTTAAACTTAAATTGGAGGATATATTGAAAACTTTTACAAGACTAGGTACGCTTTCCTTAATAAACTTTGCCAAATTTATTTTTTGAATTAATTAATCTTTCACATAAGTAAATTTGCTAATTTTAATTTATAATAATATTTGTAATGAACTATTACGTGGGTTGTAAAATAAAAAAAAAACTCTTAATTAAAAAATTATTTTTTCTTTTATCAAAAGAAAACATTAAAATATCTATAAAATAATTCTAAAAAAAGGTATTTTCTGCATTTTGAACCGGAAGTTCTGGAGGTAGAGTTCTCTGAATCAGAAATTATGCACACATGAAACCAGAACGAAATTTCTATGACTTATCATGGGAGACAGAAACAGAAATAAAATTATGATTTGAAATGATTTTTCTACTTGTTTCAGAAATTTTTATATACCTACCTAAAATGATCGAAATTTTTTTTAGTGAATTCAATCCTAGGGCCGGGATAAGGCTTCACCTGCCTCCAAGTAATTCAACAATTAAGCTTATCATTTTTTAAAAAAGTGTTACACTCTTTATATAAGTCATTTTAAGTTATCAACTTCCATTGAAAAAATGAAAAAAAAAATTGTTATACAAATTTTTTGTCATCTTTGGAAATTTTATAAGTATTTCTTAAAAGAAAGTAGATACCTAATTGAATTGAAATGGAGATAAAATTCAATTTATTTCTCGAGAACGAGAGGGGACTTTTTTCTAAATCAATATTTTAAAATTTAAATTATTAGGTGATCAATGATTCCTTAATTTTAAAATGAAAGTTGTTTATAGATTGACCAAAAAAATTCCAACCAAAATTTAGAAAAAGGCATTTTTATCATTCAATGGAATAAATTAAATATTCTCTGAATTTAAATATTATGTCATTTCTTACTATTTTATTAAGAAATAATGATACAATTTGGAAAGATGAAAAACAAGACTTATAAATAATAAATAGTTTTATTCAATTAAATTAAAAAAAAAAAAAACACACACGTGTTTAGTTGTTCATCCTTGACGAGCGCGTATCTTTTATCCTTCAACTCTCAACAGGTTAATAGGCCTTTTGAATCTTGCATTTTTTTTATTTCTTCAAAATTCGAAATTTACCACCTGACTCCCTGGGAGTATGATATATTTTACTTTCCTAATTTGTAAAAAATCAAGGATGTTAAATATGTGTCAAAATAAGTGAAAATAAAAATAAAATTCCATGCGCTGCACATTGAGATGTTATTCTCTCCTGTCCTCTTCGTCAGTATAAAATTAAATTTGCTATAATTCAATCGGACAAATTTTAGCTTTTATAATATAAATCTACAACGCTGCAGTAAGTGACAAAAAAAGACTGATGCTTTAGGCTTTGTACTAATGGGAGAAATGTTCCATCTAATAAGCTGGCCAAGACCGAGCCGGACACGGATACCAAGGGTTCCGTACCTTATACATTCTAAGATCTCTCAGATATTAAATTTGTTCTTATTTGTCGTTTATAAGAAGAGAATGAGGGAATTCGTGGATTTTTTTTTTGTAATTTTAAGACAACTCACTTCTGATTGCAGACAGGTACAAAAATGACCTAAAAATGGCCACTTTGGAGCTCTCTCATACCGTCATTTCAAAGTGAATTATAAAAAAAGTCCCTTCTGCTAGCTATCTGATCCAATGGATAACAGTTTTTAAGTTTTTTTAGATTTTTCAGTTTTTAAAGCTTTCTTATTAATGTCACTATTTCAAGTAGTGATTTCACTATTTCAAGAGTGAGGTTTTCACTATTTGAATGTGGTGAAAAGTTGGACCTTCACTAAATCAAATAGTGTAGTTATATATAATAGTGACTATTCACTTCCAATTAGTTGTTTTTCACTCTTTCAATTTTAGGGAGTACTTAGATCTTTGCGGGGTCCCTCAAACCCCTTATAGAAAAATAATTTTTATTTTTGACTCCACAAAATATTCAATCCTCTCCGAAATAACCATTCCATGATACGATTTTTGATTTTTGCTAAGAATAATCCATATAACTTGTAAATTTCAAGTTTGTATCTTATTGAGTTTTCGAGCTACAATACTTTGAGAGCGAGAGAGATAGACAGAGATACCAAAACAGACAAACATACATTGTTTCGTCACTAAAAGGGGGATCCCGCTTTACTTTTGTAAAGAGTTCTGCACCAAACTTAAATTCTAGAATCTTTTTTTTTCCTGAATGCACTATAATATGTCATTTACATAAAATAAAATTGAAACTTATGAATTTCTGACCTTCATATTTCATATCTTAATCATAATCATTGATTTTTTTTCGTTTCTTATATCTTTATATATACCTAACTTCAAAGATAGATATAATTTTATATAAAAATATTTTAAAATTGAAATCGATATGATAAAATGCCTATCTCTTTTTCTGCGTATAATAATGTATTTTCACCCTGAATTTCTGTTGATTATTATACAAATTATCAGATTAATTTTTTTTTATATATAAATTATTATTCACTAGAATGGATTGTTCATTAAAATTATAATATTGAAAGTCATTATTCATGAATTCAATAATGAATAAAAATTGAATAGAATCACAATTGAATTAGAAAGTTGAACCTTTTGTGATTATGTGGATAAAGTGCATTTCCCTCCATAGTGCATTTTCCTGTTGTTATTATGCTGTGAAAATAAAATTTTATTATCCAAAATAGGCATAAACAGAAAAAATTCCAAATTTTTAAAACATAAACATACCTCTATACCTATGTTCAAAATCTAGTGTTTTATAAACCCATTTCAGCTCATTAGCTACCAAGAGGTTCTCCAATTTTTCATTCATAAGTTCAGAACCTAGAGAGCCTAAACCTAAAATATACTTTAACTTTTGATGTATAAATACAAACAATTGGGTGCCAAAAGGAACTTTCTGTTAATATTTTTTTATTGCAAATTAAAGAAAAGTTTTTTAGAAACTTTTTAAAATTTAAAATATAAAATACTAGGTAGATTTCACATAAATAAAAGATTAGATGCTTGTTTAGCACGACTCTATATATATTTCGGGGAATAAGCCCATCTTCAGAAGTTACGTTGTGTCCTTTGTCAACTCCTGAAGATGGGCTTTTACCCCGAAATATAAATATATAGACTCGTGCTAAACAAGCATCTGATCTTTTATTTATGTGAAACCTATCTATTATTTTATATTTTAAATTTTAAAAAGTTTCTAAAAAAATTTCAAAAATTTTCTTTACTTTATTTCAAATGTTTTACCAAGGACCTACACCATTCTCCCTTAACAATTTTTTTTCTTATATTAACGTTATCTCTAGAGACAGACAGGAAAAATAATGCGAGTAAATAGTTTCAAACATTTCTAAACACCAACAAGCAGAAAAAACAACAACATTTTTTAATGAATACTATCATTCATATTTGGGGAGTCGGGTAGCTCAGTCAGCTAACGCACTGGCCTCGCTTTGGCATCGATCGATTATGACGATGTTGGAGTGGAGGTCCGGGGTTCGATCCTGGCTGGCAAATAAAAATTTCTACCGGCTGAAAACTCGGCTCCCTCACTAACCCTACTAACACTCTACTTATGTGGTGTCTAAATGGGCTTTGTTCCCGGTGACATTAAATAAATAAATAAAAAACAATAATTAATATTTGGGAATGTGGATGGTTGCCCGCGTAGCGTTACTGCTTCATCATCGTGATCCTAATGACGAATAAGCTTCGTTCATGGCAGAATAAAAATTGACGGGCTATGATCTTGCTCCTGTACCAATACAACTGACACTTGATAAAATAATCATAGTACTTCATAGGTATTGGCTAAACTAAATGGACTATAAAAGTATATCCAAGACAAAAAAATCAGCTCTGTAACATTTATAAGATAATTAACATATAAATATAAATGTAATTATTTTAATTTTTTTTTTTTTTACTTTTCTTCGAGATATTTATTAAAAAAATTACAAATAGAAATACATTATCCATCGCCTAAGGGGGTCCTTCTTCTGAATACATGAAAGGCGACCATGGGACTTTGTCCTCTATCTTCTGTCATGCAATTTCTTTTATCATTTTCTTTTATCACCTGCCATCTATTATTTCCTATTTCTAAGAAAAGCTTTTATAATGTCAGTTCTCTGTATCAAAGATCACACTTCCGACAAATTTGTCATTCAGTCAATCTAGTCCTTTACGCCGAGTTTCTAAATACCATGTTCGTTAAACCTAAGTAGATGTTTGTTTTTTAATTTACTCTAGCCAAATTATTTTTCATAAGCAATTTCAAATGATCGGTTTTCATAATTCAAAAAATAATAGTTCGTCAATTTTTGTCGAGTTTCGGATCGAGAGGTCAGCGCCAGAATACTTCAAATCCGTTCATATTTGTCGTTGATAACGAGAGAATGAAGGAATTTGTGGTTTTTTCATAAGTTTGAGTTGAGCCCCTAAATATACAATCAGGTATAATAGTCACCTAAAAATGGCCATTTTGGGGTTTTCTCACACCTTTTTAAAGCGAAATAAATTAAAAAAAAAAAAAAAAAAAAACTAATAGGTAAGAAATCTTTTTAAGGATACCTTATGATTTAAAAATATTTTTTATTTTTGATCTCACATAAAATTCGACTCTCTCCAAAATAACCATTCGATTAAAATTCTAAAATTAATTTGATTTTGGGGAAAATTAGTAGATATTATATAAAATGTAAATTTCAAGTTAGTATCTGATTTAGTTTACGGGCTACATTGCTTTGACAGACCAACAGACATAGGTACTTTTTAGGGACATAAAAAGATCCCCGCTTTATTTTTTAAACGGAATTCTAAAAATGACTTCATTCAATTAAAATTTACAAGAAAATTAAACTTGGCACGAAGATGTAGCTTATTTATACAAACCTTATTGTCAAATTTCAGCTAATTAACTACAACAGAGAGTCCTAAGCAAGAGTAAAACAAACATTTGGGCCTCAGAATATACTTTCTACAAGACTATTCTCGAATTATCTTGAGTATTCGAATCCAAAGAGAGAGAAAATTATATTTGAAAATCCTCATTTCAGACAATTATAAACAAGAAAATGAAAAATAAAATATTCGGATCATCCGCTAATGATGATGTCGCTTAGGAAGAATAATTTTCAAATTCCAGCCAGTTGACTTTGTAAAAAGATAAAAAGAGTATGCTCCATAAAAAATATAGATCTGAGGAACTTCAATATTTAGTTTTTCCCAATTTTAGTTCTTAGGGAACAATGAAACTTTTTGAGAATATTCTCCCTCATTCTAATTATATCCTGCATTTTCGATCTTTACTTAATAACGAAATGGTAAACAATTGAATTAATTATTATCAACAACCATTTCTCCGATCTTACCATCACCTTTCAGAGAGCATTGCTTGTACATTCTTAATAATTGATTTGCCCGGCTGGAGCTTCCGCAGACGAGGGTGGTTTTAATTCCAATCATCAGAGGGTGACGAAAAAATTGCACGCCTACCAAGAAGTAAGATATTAAATCTCATCTCCTCGTATTTCAACTTACTCTATCGATTTCCCGGGTTGCCAGGGAAATTACTGAAAGCAGGGCGGCCCAAGATCCAGCGGATGATGATTTATTATCCATTTGCGATGACATTATCTTCGAATGATTGGAAAGCTATATAGATCCTAAAGGATCCCACAAGGAGGGAATTAATGCAATAGTTTATTGGGCTCTCTGTACCTAGACTAATAATCTGTATGCATAATTTGATACCGATGAGGATTAATGAGCACGAAACCGGTTCTAAATTCTTGTTTAGTACAGAGAATTGATATTTTGTTAAGGGTCAGTAAAACATATGACAATAGTGTGTGAAGGGTTCCGTAATTTTTTTCTCATTAAACAACAAATAGAAACGGAGTTAATGGAAACGTTGTATTCGTGAATAATTCAAAACAGTTTGAAAAACTTCTATGTATAAAAAAAAGTAATTTTTAGAAAATGTTGGAGATGTTTTGCCAATTTTCTGGTTAGACCCATGGTATAAAGAGGTCTAGGTGTATCGTGGTTAGACCATTGAAGCAATAATTATGAAATCTTGAATTTAAAAGTTTTTACTAAAAATAATGAAAAGGTCGATATTTAAAAAAACAATAATAATAATTATTATTTTTATAGTACCTTACATTATTCTGGCCCTTTTTCAAACGAGTGGTAGTCAAAAAATTGATTTAAAAATTTCCTATCATATATAAAAGAGTGCTCATCTTTTTATGGTTTTTATACAGAAAGACTGCTTGACTTTGATGAAGCGTGGATATTCTATTGCATTTTTTAACTCATCTGAATGAAATAACGAAACATCTCAATTGGGATTCATATTACTTCTTAACTGAAAACATCTAGTTGAAAAAAAATTCTATCCTATTTATTCACCTAAGTATTTGGAAATACAGTAAAAAATTTTAATTAATGGATGGTATTCATTAAAATTCAGAGCATAGAGAGAGATCGTGATTCAAGGGACGCAAGAATCAAAGATCCAAAAAAGCGGATGCAAACGGATATGAAAGGAATTTTTATCTTTGATCAAAATCATTAGGAAATTGTGTATAGCTACATTCTGTATATCCAACCGCCATCCTCCAACTTCACTTTTCAAAATATACTGGTTTCCAATTAAGAAAAAAAATAAAAATTGTTTCAAGACAATAATGCATGCTTCCGCAAATTTTGGTGATTTGACAGGTTTTTTACCACAGCCAACAGTTTGAGCTAAATAGAAAGTTGAAACTTGCATAAACGTTCAGCTTATTAATAAGAACATGTAGGTCAAATATTAAACTATATCCGTATAAGACCTCCCTATATGACAATTTGATTGTTTTTCTGATTTTCTATATTTTTGAGGTGTAAAATCTGAAGCTAAAAAGCCCGGAATATAGACAGTTTTGTGTTATGGAAATGTATTTTCTTGAGGGTTCTTGAGGGTTCGAATACATCTACTCACTAACAGACAATGAAACAGACATAAAAAATAATTCTTGAAAATTATTTTCTTTCACGTTTCAGACTTTTCTAAAAGGGGGAAAAATACGAGCTGCAATATATTTATAAACAATCTAAGAACTTCTTAAATCGACCTTATATAATAAGACAGTAGATAATATAATTATATATCGCCAAATCACTTAGAGACCAAAGGTCAAAAAAAAAAAAGTAACTTGGTATAAAGAAATAGATTGATGAAGGAAACATGTTAAGATATGAAATGTTCTTTTACTATCGGAGAAATACAAGTCATGACTTACGCTGATTATGACAAAAGATAAAAAAAATAATAATTATTGATGTGAAAAAAATTAAAAAATTGACCCTTAAAGAAATTTAAATTAGTTTAATTTCTCCGAATTTATGCATCATGTAATTACTACGGTTAGTTCTTATATGGATGTCTATATTTACAATCATCATGTAGTGGATCTCAATGAAATTCAATAGAGAAAGTGAAAAAAGAAATGGAATATTCAATACAATGATAATCAATTTAAAGATTCTTTAATTTAGTTTAATTAATGTCAATGAATATAAAACTATAAATGGAGGGAAAAATGAAAACTTTTTCAAGTATCGGTAGTCTCTTCGATACCTATATTATCAGCGCATATTATGATCTGGCCTTAAAATCATAATAAGATGAATAAATGAATGAAAAATTATGTTTCTTGCAATTTTGTACAGGAAATTCTTAATCTAGAGATCTTAAAAACTAATCGGTTCTCTGTATTATGAATACAAACATTTTGGCACAAGAACGAACTTTCTACGACTTTTGGATCTTGAGTTATCGTGAATATCGAAATCCAGTCAGACACACAAACAGATAAACATTCATGTTGGAAATGACTTTTCTTCGGGTTTCAGATATTTTTAAACATAATGAGGAAAGTTTTTTCTTAAATGGTTACTTTTAGGATGATAGAATTTATATATGAGAGATTTCAATTTGCCGATGGTAATAGATTCAAATTTTCTTAGAAAATCATAAGATGGTGTCATTCATCTATTTAGATCCGCTGGAATGGATTATTTTAATTATATGTCAGAAAGGTTCCTTTTAGCTCCTCGGGAATCGAACCCGAGTGCCAGTAACAGAAATCCGGGCCATCTGGCTCACCTGGGAGGGTGAACCTCTCTGACGTGTTTAAATTTAGAATCAATAGATTGCGAATTTTTACAAAAGAAGAAAACAATCTTTGAGTAAAATGTCAGAGAGGTTCGCACCTCACAGGTGAGCCAGAAGGCCTGGATTGCTGTTACTGGCACTCGGGTTTGATTCCCGAGGGAGTAAAAACAACCCTTTTGACATATAATTAAAAATAATCCATTCCATCGAATCTAATAGATGACACCATCTTATGATTTTCTAAGAGAATTTATATACATTAAAGAACTTGTAATACTTGATTAAAAAAGGGAATAAATTAGCAAAAGAGTTAAAAATTCCTGAAGGATACTATAAAAAGGACCACTGTGTGCTAAAGCATTGCTGTACTAAAATTAAAAACTTGCTATACTCTTTCTAGCCGATACCTAGATTAAGTTTCAAACATCAATACTTTTTATGTCTAACCGTTCCTAAGATCTTGGCTACATATATACAGACAACCAGAGCTATAACAAAAATATTTTATTAGAATCAGCGGACCTCAAACCGTATTTTTTCCTGGAAAATTCGAATTCAAATTTTCGATCCGATGTAACAACATACAATACATAACGAAAGCAATTTGAGCCGGGAAAGTAAAATAATGTAATCAATAATTTCTTATGTCAATTCTACATATTTAGAAAAGTATTTTATTATTTTTTTGAAAAGGAAAAATGAATTGAGCCTCCGACGGGATTCGAACCCGTGTCTCTCTTCTTTAGCCGAAAAGTGCTTTTACCAACTATAACGAAGGTAAAAATAATAAAAGCCTTCGTCTGATATAATTTATAGTACCTGGACACCGAGCGATGCTCGGTAACTTTTTGCTCAGTTAAAAGCTATATATTAATCCCCGAAAACAATTTTTGAGTTCATCAATTAAATTGCCAAATTCTAATATATAATAATATGTTTGTGGGATTTAAAACTTTATCTATAATCAATTAAATTTCCTTCTTTTAATAAAGATATAATAATATTTGTAATGATCTTTTTGAGGGATTTAAAATTAAAAAACCAATTGTTTATTAAAAGGAAATTGAATAAAAATGTAATTATATATTTTTATCGAGACAACCCCATGTGAATAATTATTTCAATTAACAAAAAACCCATCAAAAACAACTTAGCCGAAGATGAGATCGTGACAGATCGAAATGTCAACCCCCCTAACCCGTGAATTTCATCCAAATCGTTAGAGCCGTTTTCGAGAACCCGATTCTATATAAATATATTTAGAATTGCTCGTTTAATATAATAAGATAACATTCATGGATCTCAAGATAAAGTTGAAATTTTCGTTATTAAAGTCTCTTAGAATTTATTATTTTTTACCATTTAATAGATTGATTTATTAAATTTTTTATTAAAACTTTGTAATATTATCTCTTCTCGAATATCATCTCTTCAAGAGATTTTTACTCTCTTGACCTTTATACAAAGATAGAGAATAAAAATGATCGGCCAAACGTTTGCAAGTATTGAACCCAGAATGGAGAAGTTCGTTATCAGCTTCTGCTTCTGAGCGGAGTCTCCTCCCCTGGGCTGTTTTATTGAAATGTCAAATAGAAAAATTGAGACGATTTATAAAAAAATAATATGACTGCTGGCTGTTGGACGACACATAGCAAAAAGGATGCCAAAGAGATAAACTCACCTCAGTAACATAAATGGAACGGTCTCATGACTCTTGGTTCACCGAAAAATAGCAAACTTAGAATTAATTATTTTTTTAGATTAAAGGGTCTCACTCAGTGGTAAGTGTGCCGCTGATCGTACCTGGATGATCTCTGCGGCAATACAAACATGGATGTTTGTGTGGCATTTATTTGAGACTATAGTTTCGAAAGGCTCGTCTTTATTTCCAGTTTAATATGTATGAATTCAATTTTGAATATAACTTCATTAAATTTTCATGTGAAATATTTATACTCAATAGACTGAAATAGATAAAAGTAGGAATTTTGAAATTGTTTTCAAAACTTTTGTTTTTTGGATAATTTTTTTTTCAAATATAGGTATTTTACTTGCTTCTTCGAATTCTTGTCTTTTTATTGATTTTTCAAAATTTTTTGAACTTCAGTTTAATACTCACATTACTTCAAGAAACTAAAATTCTTTCTTTTCCGACTCTTCAAGGTCAAACCTACGAAACTATTGTTCAAACAAATAAATTATAATATACATATTTGGTATATATATAGTGGCGTGCGGTCTATGGATGCTGTGGATGCGGCACATCCCTAAAATTTCATACATTTAGAGTAATTTCATAAATATATAAGGTTGACTTCAAAATTTCAGGAGGATCTTTAAATTTTCAAATTATTATCCGTTATTTCAAATATTTCTATAAATAAGCTGATGTGGCCATCCACATGACTTTACCATACACCTGACCCCTCTCTTATATTCAATATTTAATCAAATAATTTATAATTATTTACTAAAGAATCCTATCCCCTCTTAATTTTGAGCCCATTACCAATTAATAATATGTCCTTTTAATTATGAGACTATTCTATTAAAAATATCAGCTTTCTTTGTTTTTTTGTTTGAAAAAAATTTTGAACCCCCCCCCCCCTCCCTCTTCTTGGTCACTATCTACACACAATTTCGTACAAATCCATTAAGGGGTCTAACTTATATTAATTGATAGTTCTATTTTTTGAACCCACTCTTTTTGAAATAACTCTATTTTTAATTATAAATTATTATTTCATTTCTTTTTTAAGTTTGAAAATTTTAGAATTTTAATTATTTAACCCTCCTCCCCCTGAAAGGTTGGTTCGATTTCAACCAAATTCTAATCAGCTCTTAATCTCAATGCACCAAATCTACCTGTGAAATTATAGAGTTATTATAGAGTTTGGCTGATTTTTAATTTTAACCCCCCCCCCCCCCTCCACCCCCCTTAATTTTGGGTCGATATGCACCAAAATCTAATCAGCTCTTAATCTCAATGGACCAAAAATACGTGTGAAATTTAGTTTCGATATTCACACTAGTTTTTGTGCTAGCTCGTCCACAAAAATTTGGTAACGCACAGACTAACGGACAGACAAGACAACCGGACAACCAGACAAACTAACAGACATTTTGACAAAACAATTATTATCTCGAAAAATATAATTTTTTCGATGTTCACTTATTAGAGCTTTTTTGTAGAGCCAAATGCCATGGTTTAGCTCAATTTTTTTAATCAAAATAGTTTCAGGCTTTTTTGAGATATTTCGATAAAAAGAAGGAAAAAAACCACTTTTTTCATTCACGGTTACAATATTTGACCATACCCAGGGTAAAATAAAAATATATATTTTTTCCAAATACTATTTTTATAAATATTCATGATAGTTCCTAAATATATTAGAATTTTCACTTTAATTATTACTTACCAGAAGAATTTTCAAATCACATTCAATCATACCTACTAATAAAAAAAAAAAAAAAAAATCCTTCCTCTAACTCTAATAATTCTATCTCGTTTTACGATCATTCTTTTCCTCTCTCTCTCTTTTCTTCGTCTTCGATACGACACAAGAAATGAAAATTTCACTTTCAAGGGAACTTTACTTTAACTTTTCCGATCCATTCACATTTACGTTTAATTATTATAATTTTCCATTTGATTTCAAGCGAGCAAGCGAACTTTTCTTTGCCTGGCAAAGTTGAATTTCAATTTTCCCATTCCGAACGAGAGATCACCCTGGAGACCTAGAAAGAAAGATCGGCGCCAAGCCTCCCCTTTTGCTTCATTCCATTGCAATAACAATAATCGAATTTTTTTTTAATAAGGAAACAAGAAAGGGATTCATTTTAATGAAAGGCGTAGGGGAGAGCAAAACAGGTAGTCACGGACCCCGTACCGGGCACATATGAATTCGAAACACGTAATCGAACTACATATAATTTATTTATTTGATGATGCCAAAGTAGAAGTGAAGAGAGAATATGATAATAATCATGAAATTTTTGTTTCCTTTTTTTTTAGCTATAAATTACGTATATTAACCTTCATACTATTGACCTATTTCAAGGTCTTGGTCATTTAATTCAATTTTGCTTTATATATATATGTATTTTTATTTTATAAAAATACAATAAAAAAAATAATTTTTAAGAAAAAAATAAAACCGACTTCAAAAAATTAAATGCAACAAATGAAATATACTAAAAGGTATAAAATAATTATTATCTTATTTAGTTACAACTAAACGACGAAATATTAACATGAAATCACTTTTTGAAGTCGGTGCCAAACATATACCTTTTATGAATCGCACTCGACGGTTCTTACCTAGTACGTTTGGCGGGTACGCTCGCTTATAGGTATAGTTTGTTTGGTACCGATTTCAAAAAGTAATTTCATATTAATATTTCTTCGTTTAGTTTTAACTAAATAAGATAATAATTATTTTATAACTTTTAGTGTATTTTATTTGTTGCATTTAATTTTTTGAAGTCGGTTTTATTTTTTCTTAAAAATTATTTTTATTTTTCTCTTTTTAGTGATGTTATTAATAGTGATCATATCATCAGAACTTGACTAAATTAATATGGCACCATCCCTAAGATACCCCCTTTCCAATAATAAAAGAATAATCGAAATCGGTTAATAAACAAAGAAGTTAGGCCTAAACAAACTTAACAAAAAAGGTCTAATACCTATGAAAAAAAATGTGACCAATCGGAAGCTAGACTGGACCCAATGCAAAAAAAAATTTCAAAATCGGTTCACAATTGGCGGAGATATGAGGTAACATAGGCACAAAAAAAAAAAAAAAAAAAAATTCAGTCGAATAGAGAACCTCCTCCTTTTTTGAAGTCGGTTAAATAGTATGGTATGGAGAAATAAATTTATAATTATTTATTAATTAAGATAGTTGTTTCACCATATGCTTTTTCTTAGGATTTTTTTGAAATTTAGACAGATTATTATTTAAATACTTCTGCATCGATTGGTGGCAAAACGAAATTTATGAACAATATAGTTCCAGAGATATTAAATTCCAAAGATAGAGTTTTTCAGATACATATACATTGCACCGAGAGGTGAACCGCGATTGGAATTAGGTGTACACTGTCTTTGGAATTATGTGAAATTATTTTGGAATTCATTAGATAATACTCTTTATCTATTGTCTTCTACTTCGAAATGAAAGTGGAAGTGGGTGTACACGATATTAGGTCGCGGTTTACCCCTCGCATTGCACTATACGGGATATCGGAAAGTTTACATACATATTTAATTATTATTATTATTATTATTATTTGGGGGTTTAAAGGCACATCGACTGCTAAGGTCATTAGCGCCTAGGATTTCTATTATATTCTCTATTTTTTTTTTTTTTTTTTTGGACTTCCATATATCTAACGATACATAAATGTATAAAAATCCAACGAGAGATAGACTATATAAGAAATAACAATACAATAATGAAGCTGTAAAGGGGCTTCTGATAGATATGTGAAATAAACTATATCGAAAAACAGAAAACTAAAATAAATGTATAAAAAATTCAACAAGAGATAAACTATATAAGAAATAACAATACGACAGTGAAGCTGTAAAGAGGCTTCTATAACAAATATATAATAAATAGAATAGTCAACAAAATAGATAATATCACAGATAGTAAGACTGCCCATAGTTAGGCCATGACTAGAAAGAATAAAATACAAGCTAAATCAAATTAAGGAGTTGGATTCGATTTAAAAAGCCGAACAAATTCTCAAAATTTTCTTGACTTCCTAGTAGATTTAGGATAGTCTTGTTTTTTATTTTAAATTCTGTCCTAGCTAGACTATATACGGGACAATCAATTAGGATGTGGTCCACTGTGACTCTAGAACTGCAAGTAGCACACCATGGGGGATCCTCTCTCCGAATCAAATATCCATGAGAGAAGAAGCAATGCCCTATTCGGAGGCGTGTTATGATAGTCTGCATCCTTCTAGGCATATTAGCATATAGTGGAAGGGGACTAATTTTAGGTTTGACTCTTTTGAGATGAGTATTTTCCCTCTCCCATTCTTTGGTCCAGGTGTTCTTGATTAGGTTTTTGAAAAACCTTGAGGAGTCCTCCAGAAAGGTTTGGGAAAAGTCAACAGACGACTTGTTGGCTCCCATTCTAGCTAAAAGGTCTGAAGCCTCATTTCCTACGATACCCTTATGTCCTGGCACCCACATTAAAAGAATTTCCCATTCGTCCCCCGGCGGTTCCCCATACAGGGATTGAATTCTCTGGACCAAAGGATGGGGAGGATTAAACCCCTGCAAGGCAAGGAGGGCGCTTAGAGAGTCACTAATGATTATACTTTTATTTAACCCATGGCGTTTAATGAAGGAGAGCGCTAACTCGATAGCTTTTAATTCCCCAGTGAAAATGCTGGAGATGGCGGGCAGCTTGAATTTCCTTTCTATGCTATCGAGTTTAAAAGCGCAACCTACTTTATTGTCTGATTTCGACCCATCAGTAAAAATAAGCGAAAAATTAGGGTATTTCTTGATGACATCTTGAAAAACCGTTTGGAAGATGTCGCTGCTTGTATTTTGTTTGTTAAATTTATGCAGGTCCCATATGACTGCAGGCTTTTTTATAAGCCAAGGGGGTTTGGGGGCATTAATAAAAGCGACCTGGTGTTTACAAGTGTCATCAAAGGTATCAATATAATGTTTCATTCTTACAGCTAGTGGTTTGGTAGATCTAGGTTTTGAGAATTTGTTCGGGTTTGTGACTGCAAATAAAATTTTGTATGACGGGTGATTTGGCAGTGAATAGATTTTTAATAAGTAATTTAAAGATAAAGTGTCCCTTCGTATTCTTAATGGGGGTTCACCCGCTTCGGCTAGCAAACTAACTATAGGGCTAGTCCTAAAGGCTCCTAATGCGATCCGAATACCCATGTTATGAATCGAGTCAAGCTTTTTTAAGACATTGTCACGAGCCGATGCGTAAACTGGAGAAGCATAGTCAATTTTGCTCCTTATTATAGCCCTGTGAACTCTCAGGAGTGCGGTGGAATCCGCCCCCCAATGAGAACCAGCAAGGACTTTCAAGAGACTCATAGATTTAAGGCACTTTATTCTAAGATAATCAACATGCGTTCTCCAGTTCATCTTTTTGTCAAATATTAGGCCTAAAAATTTTACTTGATCATAGTAGGTAAGCGAATTCCCGTCGAGTGTCAAAACAGGATCATCATGAAGGGAACGAAGTCTACAGAAATGCAGACAGGAAGACTTTATTTTTGAAATTTTGAAGCCGTGTTCAAATGCCCAATTGTCAATATCATTTATTGCCGTTTGCAGTTTAATTTTTACGTTATTTATATTATTAGATTTATAATAAATACATAAATCATCAACAAAAAGAGACTTTTGGATTGGGTATTTGATTTTGGCCAAAATGTCATCAATAGCTATAGCAAATAAAGTGGTGCTTAAGACACTTCCCTGAGGCAAACCATTTTCTTGGGTATTTACTCGAGATAGGGTATTTCCTACCCGAACCTGAAAAAGACGGTCTGAGAGGAAATTACGAATAAATAGTGCAAGATGGCCCTTAATTTTCCAATTATTAAGTTTTTGGAGAATCTGGTGACGCCACGTTGTGTCATAAGCATGTTCAAGGTCGAAAAAAACGGCAACTGTGTGCTGTTTGTTTGCAAAACCCTTTAATACATAATCCTCAAGACGTACCAGGTGGTCGAGGCAGGAACGATTTTGGCGAAAGCCACACTGATACTTAGAAATAAGGCGTTTATTCTCTAGCAGCCACCATAAACGCTTATTCACCATTCGTTCGATTAATTTACATAAGACGCTCGTCATGCAAATGGGCCGATAATTCGTAACGTCTTTATAATCTTTATTCGCCTTGAGGATAGGGATCAGGATTGATTTTCTCCATTGACTAGGGAACAAATCATTTTTCCAAATTTCATTTAAGATATTTAAAAGAATCAATTTTGAATTCGGATGCAAATGTTTCAACATTAAATTATGAACACCATCCGGCCCTGGAGAGGTATTTTTGGAGGAGTTTAATGCTGATTCGAATTCCCATAAGCCAAAAGGCTTATTATAAATTTCGGAATTGTCCGAATTGAAATTAAAAGTAATTTGTTCCGATGCATTTTTAATGTTAAGAAAACGAGGATTAAAATTTTGTGAGGATGAAATGTTGGAAAAATGTCGAGCAAATATATTCGATAATTCATATGGGTTAGACACGGGGTTGTTATTAAAATGAAGAGGTCTAACCGAGAAATTCTGGGACCCTTTTATTTTGTTTATCTTACCCCAAACCTCCTTACTGGGAGTAGAATACGAAATGGTCGAAATATATTCTTCCCATGAACGCTTTTTTGCTTGTTTTATCAAATATTTTGCCCGAGCCCTATGTTTTTTAAAATTTATCAAGTTTTGTGTATTAGGAGAAGCATTGAAAAGCCTAAGAGACTTTTTCCTGTCCCTAATTGCATTTTGAATTTCTTTTGACCACCAAGGGACTGAACGGCGTTTAGGGTTAGTTTTCGACCTTGGAATAGATATTTCGGCTGCTTTAATTATTTTTTTATTAAAATTTTCTAGCTTTAAAATAATGTCGCTTTCATTATCATCGCTTTGGTTAAAAAGGATAGTCTTTCGAAAAGAGGCCAATTCGCGTTTCGGACCAGCCACCTCGCATGTGTTCGGGTAACAGGAATTTTTCTGTTGTCTGATAAAACAATAGGAAAGTGGTCCGAACTACATAGATCAGGATGTACCTTGAAGGAAAACCTATCTTGGATAGACGGCGATGCAAAAACAAGATCTATGATTGAATAGGTACCATATGCCGTGCTAAAATGGGTTGGAGAATCGTTATTCAAAACCGACACGTTGTTGGAATTAAGAAAAGACTCGATTATTTTTCCCCTGGGGGATGATGGAATGTTTTCGAAAAGGCAACTTCTGGCGTTAAAATCGCCCAGAAGAAGAAATGGAGGGGGCAGTTGAATAACCAAATCTTCCAAATCAGATCTAGAAAAACGGTGATCTTGAGGGATATATACACTGCATAGGCTTAAAGATAAAGGGGATGAAATACGGACTGCGATGGCTTGAAGGTTTGTATCAATGGACAAGGATTGCGAAAATATAGCAGATTTAACCAGGATTGCTACCCCGCCCTTCGCTCTTTGTCCTATATCGTTATTTTTAAAATATTCGTTAAAACCTCTAATAGAAAATTTATTATTATTCAAATGGGTTTCTTGCAAGCAGATTACCGATGGGTTGTATTCTTTAATTAATAATCTAAGTTCTTCCAAATTATTAAAAATACCATTCAAATTCCATTGAATAATAAAATTACTATCCATATTTAGATAAAAAAGCAAATAGATAAATTATTAGAAGATTCCAAGAAGAAAGGAAAAATAATATAATAAATAAGATTAGCGATGATAATAAAAATGCGCATTTTGCTAGAGATAAAAATAAACATATACTAAGAGACAGCGTTTCGATTCTGCCCCTTTGATTTCTTATTTTTTTCCTTGCGGAAGTTCGTTGAGATAAAGGGGTTTCATCTTCACTTGAGGTTGGCAGGCTAAGAAGGACTTGGCCATTGGTAGTTGGTGTTAAAGGAGATGCACTAACGATAGGGGCCGCGATAGGTCCTGACGAAGGAGTTGGTTTTATTGGAATAATTACTGTTTGTTTTTTTTCATTTAATTTGTCGGCTGCAGTGAGGGATTCAATTTTACTTGTGAGGGCTACTATTTGTTCAGTAAGGACTTTAACTGTTTGTTTGAGCTCCTCGCAAGAAGTGCAACTTGAATTAGTCTGTACTACAGACGCAAAGGAAGTTTTCTTCGATAGTTTTTGTTTTTCGAATTGGGCTTTGGCAGCAAAGTATGAAATATTTTTATCAACTGACAAATTAATAATTTCTTTTTCTTCAACAAACTTGGGGCATGTACGAGAGAAGCTAGGATGAGAATCATTGTTACAAGGGGTGCAAAAAGTCCTTGAGCACGGGGTGCCAGGGTGGAGTTCAAGCCCGCAGAAACCACAAATAGGGGTTGTTTTGGAACATCTACCCTTGGTATGCCCGTATAACTGGCAGGAAAAACAACGCATAGGGGGTGGTACATATTTTCTTACGGAAAGCCTATAAAATCCAACATTAATTGTTGAAGGAATGGTAGGGGTGCCGAATGTGAGGACAATCAAGGGGGTTGTAGTAATTTGGTCCTGAGCTTTTCGAGTAATTTTATGGAGATCTGTTACGTTTTGATTTTGAAGTTCAGAAAGAATCTCCTCTTTCGAGATGTCAACAAGATCGGGACAAAATATCACACCCTTTGATGAGTTAAGTTTTAAGTGAGGCTGAACTGTTACCGGGATTTCCGGTAAAAATTGTTTAATTTTAAAAAGAGATTCAGTTTGTTTATCATTTGCTGTTTCAACCAAAACTGTTCCATTTCTAAGTTTCTTAATGTTATTTACCTTTCCAGCGGAATTTGTAATAACTTTATTAATTAAAAAAGGGGAAATTTTAGATAAATTTTTTCCGTTTTCACCGTGAGTGAAAACGAGAAAACGTGGCAGAGATTTTTTAATTAAATTGTTTTCATTATTTAGTGAATCATCAGATAAATCACTAAATGGTTTAAAACGTTTAGCTGGGATCCGACCTTGGGCCAGCGAATTGGAAGGGGAAACTTCGTTCCCGTCCATTGGGAGAGGTTACGCGGACTGCTATAACCTCATAAACAAATAAAAACTATTATTTAGAAATATTTACAAACTAAAGCTAACTAAATAATAAAAACTAAAAAAACTATTTATGTAAAAAAGCAAAACAAAACTAAAGAAATCGAAAAATATTAAAAGATAAAGAAAATATAAACAAAAGTGTTATCTTAAAAAGCGCTGCGCAGAGTCGACCGTCCTCTAGAAGCACTCACTCACGAATGATATTTAATTATAATTAAGAAACTCTTCTTACCATTGTTATAAAAAACTAAACCAAAATTAAACAATAACTAATACATTTTTTGAAAAAATTTTAATTCATAGTTACAACACAGTTTCTGAGATAATAATGAATAAATAATAAAAAATGTATAATGAAAAATTTACACTAAAAACAAGCTGGCAACAACGCATTTATTTAACCTAAAAAGTGGCTTAACTTTAGTACTTTTTTGAACGTTTTTACGCTTCAACCATTGTCGCAACAGCTTTTCAATTGCTCATAAAGTACTTTATCTGACATTCTATGATAAAATATATACAAGCTCGGACAGTGTTGCCAGATTTGTAAAACGAGCACGGGATTGGCTAGTAGTGCTACATAAACAGCAAAAAGTTTTGGGCTTATGAATTGTGAATCCTTATTGTCTGTTCTATACACTCTAGCATTAACTTTTAGCTAGTATTGTCGCGAAACAACTACCTTAATAAACATTATTCAAACTCCTAAATATTCCTACATTTAAAACGGTATATTAAAACACAAGTTTTATAAAAGTTATATGTTTCATATTATTTTTTCTTTTTCATTTTTACGTGAGGAAGGTATATTAATATACAGAATATATTGGGAAAACCTGTCTAGGTAAGTACCTATATTATCAAATAGATTTTAACTAAAATAAATAAAATTTTTAATTTATTTTTTAAAACTCATTTATTTATTTATTTAAAAAAAAATTCTCAATTATTTTACAGATTTAATTGTCATATTCCTACATATGTTTTGCCCAAGGGGTGAACCGCGACCTAATATCATGTACACCTACTTCCACTTCCACTCTCATTTCCAAGTAGAAGACAATAGTTGAAGGGGCATTATCTAATGAATTCCAAAGACGTGTACACCTAATTCCAAACGTGGTTCACCCCCGGTTTTACCTATACCTACTAGTCTACTCATCTTCAATGACTTTCTTCGCTTTATATAATTTCACAATTAATTCTGTCAAAACATATTATAATCTCCACCCTTCCTCTTCATTAATAAATTGTGGTATATAATATTTTTTTTTACATAATTAAAAAATAATATCTACAAAACAGAAACATTTTTACAAAATCTTTTGTAAAAATCCCTTATCAATATCATCGAAATCACAAAACTCAAATGTGTCATGTGTTATTTTTAAGAATATTATTTTAATTACGTAAATTTGTTATCATTTATTTATTGATGAAGGATAAGGATGAAGATTATATGAAGTGTTAACAGTATTAATTGTGAAAATATGTCAAGTGAAGAAAATCACTGAAGATGAGTAGACTAGTACTCGAAACATGTATGAAAATTAAATTTATAATAAATTGAGAAAATTATTAAATAAATAAAAAAATTTGATTGAGAATAGAAAATAGAATGTTTTATAGTAAAATAAATACTATAAACAGATTGCTATAATATCACTAAAAACGTTGTTATAATCATATAATCAACACATATTATGAATCGAATTAGAAAATAATTATTTTTTATATAAGTTTGTCCACACATTAAAAACATTAATGTATAGAACACCGGTTCTTTAATTTTGTGATTTCGAGGTAATTATTATACTATTATTTTTTATAACGAAGTTAAATATAGAGTTTGACTTGCATAATCCTTCACCTGTACTCTCAAGGACCCTAAGGGGTCCACGGACCATAGTTTAACATAGGTATATAAGATTTTTTTCTCTACTGTACATCAAAGTACAAGAGATTCAGAATTCGTAATCAAATTTTCTGAAAAAAATATTTTAAGTTTTTGTTGTTTATTTATTGACAAGGCAGAGATATTGCGATATTCATTGGTTCTAAAGTTTAAACACTTTTTGTTCATAGTGGAATCTTGTGACTGTAAAGCAAATATGAACATCAATAAAGTAACGAATATTTGTTTCTATTGTTTCTTCGCAAATATTTTATTAAAGATAAAAGTAAATAAATATTTTATGAAATATTCATTTACTATGAGTTAGTTTTTCTAGGTCACTTGTTTCACATTAAAATTTAAAAAAATAAAAGAGGTAAATTTTTTCAATATATATATTTCGGGCTATCAACCCATCTTCAGGAAGTACAGAAAATAACTAACTCTTTTATTTTTTTAATTTTTAACGTGAAACATGTGACCTAGAAAACCTAACTCATAGTAAATGAATATTTCATAAACAATTTATTTGCTTTTATCTTTATTAAAGATGTTTCAGTTTGCACCAACACCACAATCTCTATTAATTATAAATATTTTATTGTTTATTTGATTCGTTTTTCAAACTAAATGATATCAACAAGTTGGACTTTACGATCGTGAGTAAGAAAAAAGCTAGGGGTGAACCGCGACCTAAAATATTGTACACATACTTCCACTTCCACTTTCATTTCCAAGTAGAAGACAATAGATGACAATAGATTATTCAATGAATTCCAAAATAATTCCATATAATTTCAAAGACGGTGTACACCTAATTCCAATCGCGGTTCACCCCTCGGAAAAAAGTATTTATTTGCATCATTCAATAATGAATGTGAAATGAGTAATGAGGTATAACAATAAACTATAACAATTATCTCGAATATTAATTTAAAGTTGAAACTTTTGTGGTTTACATTTTAATAGTTGTTTCCTTATTACTCAAAGTTGTTATATATAAATAGTAATCAACAACTCGATGGCCCCATTTGCTAGCCGACGCAAGTATTTAATTCAATTTTTTTTAGATATTCGATTTTAGGAAATATCTAGAAAATTAATTCGAAATGAATTTGATTGAAATTAACTCACAGAATTTCAGATTATGACAAATAACAATTTATTAATGTTTTCGAGGTCACTAAAAATGACATCTCTTTCAAAAATTATTAAAAGCAAAGTTCCGCTGTTGGCGTAGTTTGTGAGTCATCCTCACCGGAAATAAAAAGCGTAGGTAAAATTTCTCTTTCTCACTCTCTCTTATTTATATTTAATTCGAAATCAATTTGAATTATATTTTTAGAAATCAATCCCAAAAAAGTTTGAATTAATAAAATGTATGAAGCTTTTTTGGTTGGAGCTTGGTGTTAGCAAAAATTGAGGAAAGCGAATTTATGCCTGGTCCCCTTAGTAGGGAGATAAGCGCTGATATCAGGATAGCCGACCTACATTTTTTAAGTAGTTTCAAGTCCTTTTTAAATGTTTGCGATTTCTAATAAAAACCAAAACTAAAACATGACAGTTTCAATAGATAATTTTGACAGGAGAGAAAAAACATCGATTTCAGTTCACTTGACATCAAATTTCAAATGAAATATTGTACTTTGAATCATGTGAAAATTTTCGAAATCTTATTTATTTCTAGAGAAACAAATAAAACCTTTTTTCTTCTTCCACCTTTTTATTTGGGAGAACTTTTAAATTTTACACACAATAATTTTATTTAATTTAAATTAATTAACCACTTCTAGCCGATAAATTAAGTGAATATGATGTTGGTTTGTTATTATATGTTAACTAGCTGCAAGGCACGCCCCCTGGACCTCCAGCACTCGAACCCCCCCTCCAAGGGCAAGGATTTACATTTTTTCACCCTCCCCCCCCCCTTTTTGGGGAAATTTTTTAAACAAAAGTTGTCAGAAATCACATCCCCTACAACTTTGTTTATCATAAAATTTGCTGTAGGGTTAATAGTTTAGGAGTTATTTGATAATTTTGATTCTTGCGCCCCCCAAACCCCCTTCTGGGTTCAAAATATCAAAACGTTATATAGCTAAAAACGTAAGTTAGAAGACATCTGATGTAAATATGAAATTTCATAATAATCCCTTCAGCCGTTTTTACGTGCATCGTGAGCAACTTTTCGGAAACCACTGAATCAGACATACATACAGACATACAGACATATATACAGACAGGAATTTTGTTGAGGGTGTTTTCGTTCATAACTTTACTTGAAACGTGTGCAACCAAAATTTGGCGTGATTTGGAGCAATGTACAGACAAAACCTTAATTTTATATATATATATAGATTAAAGAGAGTTTTAAAGCCTTGTAGTGTTTCATAGTCAAAAAATAAATTTACATTGGACTGATGTATAAACTCTCAAAGATGGACGAATAACCCGAAATAATTGAATTTTTCAAACTTTATGTTTATTTTTTTAAGAAATATCACTCCTAGACGTTATGGTATAGACTACCAATGGCTTAAAATTTATTTCTAAATTAGTAAATTATAGGCTTTTAATTCTACCATTAGCCTAGCATAGTAAAGCTCTGTGGGATAAAATATTTGTCGTATTGAATTTATTTAAAAATTTTCATTTTTTTTTTATCTTAATTGATTTTGAAACATGGAGATAAATCACTTTCGAACACGATTATTTCTGCCCGTTTGGGTGTTTATAATTATTTTACCAGGAGTCAATAGAAGACAGTTTGAAAACCATTGCTCTAGTACTCTAGTTCAGTGGTTATCAATCTTTTTATATTCATAGCTACTTTTGTTTCTTTGTAGCTCAAAAATAGAGAGAATACAATCATATTTTTCAAACAAGACACAAGGTCACTAATACAACAAATGTCTGAAGGAAAAATAATTTTCAAAAATTAATTTTTATTCGCAATATATTACTAAAGTTGTAATTATAGAGTTGAAAACCACAGATATTTTTATACCATTTCTCTGTTTTATTAGAACTCTACTAAAACCACATATTCAACCAAATATCATGTTGGAAATGATTAAACAAATAATTGAGCTTGTTCACAAAATTTTGGTTATTGAACTTTTAGAATTGATCATAAAACCACGCCTGTTCTTTTTAAACATGACCAATGCTAAACTATCATCTACTTGGTGTGTAATATTTAAACTAGATGGATTTACTTTAAATAGTTTTATAACCCATTCTAGAACATTGATTTTCAAAATGTAGTAAAATCGACTTCCATTTCATTGTACAATTTTTTAAAATGTCCTACATATGTAATTAATAATATTATTATTTTTTTTTTTTTTTAGATTCAAGTGACATACTTAACTGATAAATTTACAACTAAAAAAAAAAACACTTTTTATTTTTATTCATTAATTTTTCACTTAGAAGTTTTTAACACTACTCACGATCGAATAATATCATGTCAAAATCATAACTTTAAGCTAAAGTTTGGTAAAGATAAAAGTAAATAAATATTTTATGAGATATTAATTTACTATGAGTTAGGTTTTCTAGGTCACTTGTTTCACATTAAAAATTAAAAAAATAAAAGAGATACATTTTTTCAATATATATATTTCGGGCTATCAACCCATCTTCAGGAATAACTGTTATTTTCTGTAATTCCTGAAGATGGGTTGATAACCCTAAATATATATATTCAAAAATGTATCTCTTTTTTTTTTAATTTTTAATGTGAAACAAGTGACCTAGAAAACCTAACTCATAGTAAATTAATATCTCATAGCTGGACAAAATGATTCTAAATAAGTTTAAAAAAAAATTTCTGGGGTTTTGAGAGCTAGCTAATTTTCTAAACCAAAAACCTTTAATGATTGATGAATTAGATTCATGAAATTAATAAATTGTTGAAATGGGGGAACCCCCTCGAAAGCGTAACCTTCCAATTTAATATATGGGATGATTTTATGAAGTTGTCATCCCTAGGATTTCTTTGTATTGCTCTTCTCAGAGGTAATCCACTTGGCGAGATGAACTGTCTAACATGGCGAGGTAGAAATTTCTAATGAAGATAAATGAGAGAGATAGATATAGATAGAAAGCACCCCTCTCATAGGTTGGGGACGCTGTTCAAGAAATATCTCTGCCCATTGGCTTCGTTGCCCCCAATTGGTTCTGGCCTAATTTCCCGTTGGTTAATCAGCGAGGCAACTGTTCCAGGCGCTCCTCGGTTAAATTGTTAGGCTTTTTTTTCTATCGCGACCGTTAGCGCTTTCTAGTCAATTGAAATAGGTAGCCTGGTGACCTCCGGTTTGATAGACAAATAAGAATTGGATTTCAAATTACCAGAACGGGACGACTTTTTAAATATATCCAGATCACCCAACGTTCTTCATTCAAAAAACAACCGTATCTTTTTATATCAAATTTTGGGGTTTCAAATTTTATTGTCCATCCTGGAAACGACAAGAATCAGGAAAATACACCATTATGAATTTATTTACGAAATTGTTATAATTGAAAAGTTTTTGTTTTGCCGAGAGTAGCAGAGTTGTTGATTCACAAAAAGAGAAACAAAGAGGTTGTCCTCTGCTTGATGCAAATAAACATATACACATATATCTCAAGATGATATATCTGTATATATATTATTTATTTGTTTGAGACTATAGTTTCGAAGACTTGGTCTTCATCATCAGTCTTTCTTCAATTATAAATGTTTTTCATGGAGTCAATATCATATGGATATTGAAAACTTGGTGTTCTTTCATCACTGCTGGAGGGCTAGGAACCTAGCCCTCCGCACGAGGGACTGAAAGATTTTCAATATCCATATGATATTGACTCCATGAAAAACAGCTTATAATTAGAAGAGACTGATGATGGAAGACAGTATAATATAGTCTCAAACAAATAAATAATATATATACAGATATATCATATTAAGTATATGTGTATATGTTTATTTACATCAAGCATATCTTGCTGTTTCTCTTTAGTGAAATTGTTATAAATGAATTTTAGAACAAACTCGTTATCAAGTTTACTTTTGTTAACTAATAAAACTGCTCAACAAAAATTTCTCCCCGTAAACCTAACAATGAATTCCAGTAGAGTTTCATACACTGATTATCATGAAATTTCCCGATTTTTTGCAATACGTCACAGATATTATTGGTCAAAACGACGAAAAATGCCATTTTGACTTATTTTCGAGTCCGATTAGAAATTAAACAGCACATTTGAAATCAAAATATTTTATTGTTATAATAGAAAACAGCTTCCTCTTTAATTTTCAAATCACCAGTTGTTTTTAGCTCAATTAGAACTCGAATTATAACAAAAAATTAAAACCACGTGATTATAAAGGAAATAAACATAGATAAAACATGGCCTTAGGTTTTTTGTTATAACTCGAGTTCTAATTGAACTAAAAACAAGTGGTAATTTGAAAATCAAAGAGGAGGCTGTTTTCTATTATGTCTACAAAATATTTTGATTTCAAATATTGATGTTTAATATTTAATGGGACTCGAAAATAGGTCAAAATGGCCTTTTTCGTCGTTTTGACCGATGATATCTCAAAATTCTGACCTTTTGTAAAAAATCGGGAAATTATATGATAATCAGCGTATTAAAACTCTACTGGAATCCATTGTTAGGTTTACAGGGACAAATTTCTGTTTAATTTTTGTCGAGCAGTGTAATTAGAGATTATTTTAAGATTCAATTTATTTTTTCTGATTTTTTTAATTTTATATCCGGAATTTCTACAAGAAAGCCCAAAATCTAATACTTTTTTCGTTTTGGAAATACAAACATTCTATGGTTATCCGTAAATGAGAAATCGCGAGTATTTGAGTCAAGAAAGACTAATAATTAATAGAGATTGTGGTGTTGGTGCAAGGTGAAACATCTTTAATAAAGATAAAAGTAAATAAATATTCATTTACTATGAGTTAGGTTTTCTAGGTCACGTTAAAAATTAAAAAAAAGAGGTAAATTTTTTCAATATATATATATTTCGGGCTATCAACCCGTCTTCAGGAAAATACAGAATGTAACTTAATTTTTAACATGAAACAAGTGACCTAGAAAACCTAACTCATAGTAAATGAATATTTCATAAAATATTTATTTACTTTTAACTTTATCAAGAAAGACTTACAAACAGACACTCAGATCAACAATCATATTGAAAATGATTTTTCTCCACAATTCTAAACACAATTAATCAAATATATAAATTAAATAATTTTAAGTAAAGCGTTGAAAGCCATTTTGCCATAAACCTTTCATAAGCTTATTTATCAAAACGATAATTTTATATCGCACCATAAATGATAATATGTACTTCTAAAAAATAAATTAAGTTATCTACAATGTAGCCTAGATAATTCGAAAAGTGGTTTGCTATATCGGTTTACCGTTTTGTTCTATTCTTGTATCCAAGCAAATTAATTGAGTTACTATTGGATACGTTGAGACTTTTGAGCTGGTAACCTCTGATATTGAAGAGAGATGAGTTCAAGAGATAATAAATTATATTTTAAAAAACTAAAAAACACACTTCTAAAAAGTACAAAATAATGTAATACTTAATCAAAAAGTGTGGGGCGCAGAAACATGTACTTTTAATTAATTTCGACAAAGTGCCCCACGCTTTTTGAATAAGTATTAGATTATTTTGTACTTTTAGAAGCGTGTTTTTTAGTTTTTTAACCGACTTCAAAAAAGGAGGAGGTTCTCAATTCGACTGAATTTTTTTTTGTGTCTATGTTACCTGATATCTTCGCCAATTGTGAACCGATTTTGATGATTTTTTTGCATTGGGTTCAGTCTAGTTTTTTAAATATAATTTTTTTTTCTTATTTATTTTATTAGAGAAAAGTTTGCGGAATTTGACAGAACAAAAGTCATATTAATACAAAGATAAATACATACATACATACAGCTAATAAAGCTAATATAAAGCGTGTAAAAAAAACATGGCCTATGAGAATATCAGTTTATCCCGGAATCTTATGGCTAGTATGCAACGGAAATATTTTTTTTTCCGGAAGCATTATCAAATGTTGATATAGATAAAGACGGTGTTCTAAAGACATATAATTTTTTTACATTAGATATTTTCAATTTATTATATGTTTACAACTTAGGTAATGGGAAAAATAAAATTGAAATAATTAACTTCAGCACTTATGTTACTATAAAAGTAACTATTATAAAGTCTGGATTGCACTAGATAAGTTCCATGAAAGTTTATACTCAAATTGAATTGCAAGTCGATTCTCTCAAATAGATATAATTTCAAAACTTGCAACCGACTTTCATGACATCTTGAGCGTATCAAGTTTGTTTATTTTCGAAGTTGACATGAGAGAAAACTTGAATGAAACTACGTAGTATAAAATAAAAATTTGAATTTTTATTTAAATCACACATAATTAATTATAATTATTTATTGAAATAATACAATATAACTACTATTTTATACTAAATTATTTGTTTCAATAAATAATTATAATATATGTGTGATTTAAATAAAAATTTAAATTTTAATCAAATTATTCACAAAAATGAAAAGCTTCAACAACTTCATTACTAATAGTATAAAATATATTTATATAATTTAAGATTAAAAAAAAACACTCACTGTGCAAATATTGATTCTAACAAATCTAAATCAATTAAAACATATTAAGAGAGAAGTTTTAACCTGTAAACTCCTGATGATGGACTAATAATCCGAAATATATTGAGTTTGTATAAACCTCTTTGAGTTTTATTTCATTCACTGTGAAACTACACACCCTTTACTTTATTAATTAATATCATGTTTCACCTAAAACCTACACCACTTTCTCAAAGTAAAAAAAAAAAAAAAAATATTAAGAGAGCTTCAGAATCTGAGGCTAAACCTTTAAAAAAATTTATTAGATGAAGGAGGAGGTATCAGCCAAAGTTGAATGCGCTGGGTTCAATAAAACACCCTGAATAAAACGTTTCGGCCTGAATTTATTTGGCCATCTTCAGTTAATTGGGAGTTATACACACAATGCGGTACACATATGTGGCGCATTGTGTGTATAACTGAAGAAGGCCAAATAAATTCAGGTCGAAACGTTTTATTCAGGGTGTTTTAATGAACCCAGCCAACTTTGGCTGATACCTACTCCTTCATCTAATACAGTTTCATCACAGCCACGAACCCTAACAACATTAAAAAATTTTAATTAATTTTTTATTTCTCCATATGGGTTATTGTTTTGGTTGATTTATATTAGTTAGATTCCCAAAATGTGTAGCATGAAAGTACTAAACATTATGAGGCGTGGTTTGTTTTTGGACGGTTAGTGCCAACTCAACCTATTCGAATGGTGCCTTGCTTGAATTTCTCTGAAATTGATTGGTAATGCCTAAAGTATGATCCTGGGATTTGGAACTCAGCCCGATTAAAAGAATTGCAACGGCATTTCCGGGATCAGCAGAAGTTATGACGTATTATCAGAACACCATATTTCGCTTTAAATTACGATAAACATTATCAATATTTATGAATAGTGGCTCGCACTTTACTGGTTAGTTATCGTGATATGAGAATTTTTTTCGCTATGCACACAATACTTATTTGATAATGAAATGAGATTAGACCACAACAGGAGACATCCCAAGGCCTCTCTCCTCTCTCTCTCTCTCTAACTTTTGAGGATAAATTTTGACAAATTTTAATTTTTTTAGTTTCTTTTTTTTGTAAAAAACACAAAAGTTTTAAAAAATTAATCATAATTTCATGTTATATAATCAACATTAATAAAATGGTCTAAGAAATATGAATTAAACGTTATGTTTTTGGAAGCAAATTGAAGCGAATTTAAATTAGATTTTAGAAAATAAAAATACTATAATCACCAACTCAATTACAATCACATAAGTTTAACAATTTTTAAAGTCCCGTTCAAAAAAAAACGGAACCTTATAGTGTTGATACAATGCCAGTCTGTCTGTTTGTTCGTCCGGCTGTCTGACCATTGTAGGTCGTAAACTAAATAAGATACAAAGTTAAATTATAAAACTTAGATCTATTTATTTGATGTGAAATTTAAAATCATATTAAAATTTTAATCGGATGATTATTTACTTCTTCTTCTTCAAGTGCCCTCGATTAAGAGTGTCGGCGATTATTATGGAGAGTATCCTCTCCATTGTAATTTCCCGGGGAAATTTTTTACAGGGGTAGTTTTCCATTGCCTTTCCTTGAAGGAATCAGATTATAGCCGATCAAATATTGATTAAACCCGCCATAGCTTGATTAGAAGGGATGCACTTTAACCCATCGGTCAACCTGACTCCTATGATTATTTTAGAGAGGGTTGAATATTCAAAAATAATATACACCTATATATATATTATCAAGGGGTGTGAAGTATCTCTATAAAGATCTCTTTAAATAGAATAGAATAGGCTACATTTTTTAAAATTTAAGTCACTTCAAAATGACGCTGTGAGAGGCCTCCGAAATTTTGATGTAATTTTTGTCGGTGTACAGACGTAGTTTTAACTTGAAATTATGAACAAATCCAACCAACTACTAATTCTCTCCTTATCATCGACTAATAAGAACCATAGTTTAAATATTTTAGAAGATATAAGTTAGACTAAACCCTCGGTATGAGAGTCCACTTCGCTCTTGGCCTATCTATTTTTTATTTGTCTTATTTATTTATTTATATCTGTGATTTTATAAAAAGTATTTATAAAACAGACTAGCTGTTTTCTTGGTCTACTAGACCATCTATCTTTTATATCTTCTGGTCGTGAGTCAAAATGGTCAATCAAGACAGGAATTAAGCAATATCCTAGAGGTATCGCAAAGATGACTTCAATTCCCACGATCAGGGGGGGATTAAATGCTTTTCTGACTGTGCACTGGCGAAGACAGACCTATAATATGTTGCCTTGATGTAACAACGCAAGGGGAGACAAAATATCTGATGAAAAAAGTATATATAATTTATATTTATTTTATCATTTATGTGAGTTATCCGAATCGAAAAGATTTATAATAATTAATTTCGATTAAAGTAGTAAAATGTTAGGAATTAGTTTTCAAATAATTTTATTTGTTTATTGGATCATTATTGGTTTTGAAACAAAATGTCTAACTGGAGTCGACAAATTGATCAATTGTTAGTAAAATAAACTCAAGAGGATAATGAAATGTCCAGAGATGGGTTAACATATTAAAGTAAATGTAGTTCTTACGTCCTCTTAAAGTGTAAATAAAAAAGTTAGCTGTAAAATAAAAATCAATTCTCCTGGATCCATTCCTTGGATTAAGGTCTATTTTTTTTTTTTTTTTTTTTACGTCCGGACATAAAGTTAAAACTCGGTGGGTTGAAAAAACTTGCTCTCCTCGATTTTATTAGAGAACTTATTCGGGCTGCTTGGCTTAAGCACCCAGCTCTGCTTAACAAGAGACATTCCGGCTTACAGTCTATTGCGAAAACAGCCTTCACTGCAGCGGAAACCTGCAGAGGACTCAATAAAGCTGGCAGATCTAAAGGGCCGGTCAACCCACCAGTCAACCTACTCCATTAATTACCCGCAATTTAGGAAAATAAACATTTTTATTAGTAGCGGGAGGCTACGCTATTCGCTCTCGAAATGAACAACGGAATTGAGAAATCATCTGGTCGTGTGCAGATACTGATCCACTGTGGAAGAAGTCACTTGGCGCTTTTTTACCTCTATCTTTAATGATTGTATCTATAAGTTCTCACAGAGAGTAGCCTCACAATAGAATTGTAAATAAAAGAAATTTATGTCAGGGTCAAAACGCGGATGTAATAAATAAATAATCTGTAGTTGTTAACAAGACATTCCTGCTCTATTTTGTTATTGGGGGTTTTTTTTAATAAGTGATTTTACTTTTTTCACTGGAGCAGTAGGAAAAATGGAAACATTTTTCATGACGAGGTAGGTTTTCTGGAAATTTTAGGGATTTTTTTTATCTGAAAACGATTGAAGTTAAAAACTTAAAACTTGAGATACCTAGAAGAGTGCAATTTATTAATAAAACTTTTTAATTTCAAATCACAGTTCATTAATAGCTACAACTGTTCAAGAGTGTTGTGATTTTCTGTATTTTTCAGTCGGAATTCCATAGTTAGAAAGTTCAAAATCCATTTGGGTATTTATTTTTGGTAATACAAACATATTAGCGCCAGCTTTGCTTGTCAAGCTTACCAAAATAGGATGTAAAATTTTGAGGAATTTCAATAAGTACCTACATATTAGAATTTGTTATGAAAAATGAAAATTTGTGTAAAAAACCCACATAATATTAAAAATTAATAAGGTTTTTTGCCGATAGCATCAGAAGCATTTAGCTTTTAATAAGGGATATAAATTTAAGACTCAGTATCAAACATCTGGTCTATCATCTGTTCTAAATATTGTCTATTTAATAAATACTATTCTTTTCAAAGCTTACAAATACTGATAAATAATACATTTTTTCTGAGCCATTCATCATTTAAGGAGGTTCGGGACAGCCGCTCTATCTGATCTACGAAAATTTATTTTGTATTTTTGAAGACCGACAACTTATGCCTACTAAATTTTTTAATAAAAACATGAGGTCAATTTCGAATAAAAATCTTTGTTTTGATAATATTAATAAAATGAATATTGAGATACATTTTTCTCATTATAAAAACATTTATTTAACACAAAAACGATTTCAAGAAATAGAGTTGGAATTTTACACTAGTGCTTTTGTTATATTCTGTTGGCTGCAAATAACTTTTTATTCTTTTTTTTTTACATTTATGAATAACTTATTAACTAGACTGTCAAATCTATTGAAAAATGTATCATTCGATTAATAAAAGTTGAATTATTGATCTGTATAAATTTGTTGAAAATGGTGTAATTTGTATAGAAGTTATAGTCCTTTTAAAAGCTTGGTCCATTTACTTCCATGTTAAAAGAACAATTTTCAATAATTTATTTCTCGGTAATGGGACAGGCGATCAATTTCAAATTTCGGGAGTAAATATTTAATACATCAATGATTCGATGGTAAAAATTTGAGAACTTTCTTATAAAAATGATAAACAGTCCCGAACCCCCTTTTTTTCTTTTTTTTTTAATTAATTAATTCTAAATAGGACTTATGATATAGGTATTAGGTACTATTAATTTTAAGAATAGAAAATTGTTCATTTAAAAAGTTGAAAATAATAATAGTGAATTATCGAAACCATGACAAATAAATAAATAAAACTTTATATAGGTTCTCGACTGCCTCGTCATTTAATTTACTTTCACATATAAGATACGCTGTTTATATTTCACAAAAATAAAATTTATTTTCGCGTATGTACAGAACAAATTCCTTTCTGTAAAAACAGTGAAGAATAAAAAAAAAAATGAAAAAATATGCTAGAAATTATTTTCGATAATGGTGAAACGTGAAATTAACATAAACAATAATGACTAGGCATGTATTTAAATTTATTTTTTTTCTGCCAAATTCTCAAGTCATTTTAAAGTATTTGGTAAAGAATTTTTTATAAAACAGAATAATTATTTTCGTAAAATTAAAGGAGAGAAGAAAGTAAGACAAAAGGGGTGAAGTAAATTTTAGTTTTCTTAATAAGAGCCCTTCTCAAAATACTATCCATGAAGAACCACCAAAATACAATTCTAGTTTAGATAGAATAGAGTTATTCAAAATCATGATCATCATTATGCTCATTATTAATTTTTTGGAATCTGCATATATCGTAGCTATTTTGAGTTATAGAAACGTTAGAGATTCGTTTTATAAAGGTTATATTTTTTGAAGACACGGCAATCAAAAATCAAACCATCCGCTACTTATAAAAAACCTTTTTATTCCCTCAAAATTTCATTAAATATAACATTTTTATTTTCCGGAGGGAAAAATAAACGTTCAAAGGATACATTTACATGAAATTTATTAATATATAAAAAATAATTTTATTATTGTTTTAAGATGAATGTCAGACATAGTGAAAGAATTAAAAAACAGTTTAGGTAAAGAAAGACTTTATGTGGAAAATAATCAGAAATTAAGCATTTTTTTCAAAATTGGCTGCTAAGAGTTTTTTTTACTAAAATACAACTACTGAAAAATATTGTCTAATATCTCAACGTTTGGTAACTAAATAAATTGACACGTTCTTATGTGGCCATCCACTTGACTTTACCATACGCTTCTGATTGAGTTTGGTACAAGGGCCTAGATTTTCATTTTTTGACCCTACAACCCCCCCCTCCTTTTTGGGCGGTTAGTTTTTGCATTTTTAGTCTTCTGGTAGCCAACTGATTATGTATACAAAATTTGGTTGAATTTGGTCCAAGGGCCTAGATTTTCATTTTTTGCACCCCCCGCATTTTGAAAGGTTTATTTTTTCATTTTTAGTGTTCTGGGGGCCCACTGATTCTGTATACAAAATATGGTTGAGTTTGCTCAAATGGCCTAGATTTTTATTTTTGCCCCCCCCGCCTTCATAATTTTGGCCCTAGAAAATTTTATTTTCGTTATTATAGGTTCATTTTATAGTATATTTCATTTTGCTTGTTTTTTTAATTTGAAAATATTATAATTTTAAAGTTTACCCCCTCCCAATCTAATCAGCTCTTAATCTCAATGAATCAAAACTACGTGTGAAATTTGGTTTTGATATTCACACTAATTTTTGAGTTAGCTCGTCCATAAAATTTGGTAACGCACAAACAAACAGATAATCACCTAACAGACTAACAGAATAACAGACATTTTGATAAAACAGTTATTATCTCGAAAAATATAATTTTTTGATGTTCACTTATTAGTGATTTTTTGTGGACCGAAATGCCATGGTTTCGCCCAATTTTTTTTATCAAAATAGTTTCAGCCGTTTTTGAGATATTTCAAAGAAAAGAAGCAAAAAAACCTTTTTATCATGCACGATTACAATTCTTGACCATACCCTGTATGGTAAAGTAAAATAGTTATCAAAGAGTTAAAAAAGGTTGTTTGTGTAAGTATAACCAATTTTATTATTATAAAAAATAGCTATTATAAATAAATATAATAAAACATAAGTATGTGCCAAATAGTAACATCAAACAACATTGTTCTTGATATGTTTCCAACCATTTTTTTGCATGAATATTAGTCGAAAAAATTTTTAAAAACATTTTTCAATTGTTTTAAAGACAAAATTTTTAGAATTGTTATTTACTAAGGAAAATATTTATTTTTTGAATAAAAAACAATTAAAAATGTGATATATCATTTCTAATTCAATATTAATATATTGTTTTTAAGAATTCCGGCTGTAAGTAGGTATACCTTTTCACAATTAAATTAGAAATAACCCAATTCAAATAGAGAATAATCAATTTCATAATAGAATTAATCAATTTCAAAATGAGAATTATTACAATGACTATCAGTATAATAATTAATGAATATTCCCAATTCGAAATGATTAATACAAATTTGAAGTTGAAAATGTATATTTCATCTATATCTTAAGCACAGAATAGTATTAATAATATTAGTAATTAGTAGTAGTAATAAATAATATAAAAGGTGTCTACATTTTTTGAGATGATGATACATCAGCTTAACACCCTCAAATTGAACAAGCAAAGGACCTTGTGTCTTTTTTTCAGAATCGCATAAATGACTTGCTACCTTTATTTATTTGCCTATGAGTCACGAATTCCTGCTAAAACAACATACACTCACACACATACATATACACTGACACACATGCTTGCTTCTACCTTCATGCATACTTGAATATATTCAAATAACTTTTGCACGTATAATAAAATAAGAATGAAACAGCGTTTGACGAATTATTTTTGCAATTCTTATTTAGATATCATAGAAATGTGAAAAAGTACTTTTCTTCTTTTTTTTTGTAGTTTTATGCATAGAGAATTTCTAGAAAAAAAATACAAAATTCGTTGGGGAGAGTGAAAGAGAAGGAAAATAAAAAGAGGGGATGATATTTCACAGCCCTTCTTTCCCTTCGCCTGATACCTTCTCTCATTTTTTTTTTTAATATTCTTCATTGTGAGGGTATGTGTGTTTTTCCTCTGTTTATATACATATCATTAATCACAATTTTAAACTCGGTATATTTTTCGTTTTACCTCTTTTCAGGCATATATACCTATTGTTTATTTTTGAACTGGACAATCAAAATAAACTGTTTTTTAAATGCTTTCTTTTTCATTTTTAAAGAGATACCCCGCTTTTACTAATTTAATAAAAAATTACAAAGTACAATAAATCATCAAATTAATTGAAGGAAAAAAGTAAGAAAGCTTTTCCAGGACTATATAAGTTCATTTTTTGATAAGTTGGCAATTTTTGTCAGTATACATTTTGAATTAGAAAGTTAAGCTTAGCATTAAGTTGTAGCTTATAATACTAACTCGTGTGTTAATTTGTAATAATTAGCTACAATCGTTCAACAATTTAAATCTATTTCTAATTTTCTGTATTTTTCAAAGAGCATTTCTGAAGCTAGAAAGTTATCAATCTAATCAGTTCTTTTTTTTTTGTATATATATGTTGCAGTAAAAACCCTTCTTCTTACTAGTTAAAACGCGTTTCACTGTATATCTTTATGGCAACTAGAGTTTACTGATGTTGGTTGAGTTTGGTTCAAATGTCTAAAATCTTCATTTTATCAATTCTGCCTCATTTTGAGTGTTTATTTTCAAAATTTTTTAAACGAAAATGTCAAAAATTAGAAGCACAGTTGTAGAGGATGTAATTTTTGACATTCATGTTTCGAAAAAATAAATAAATATATCTCTACATATAAATCTCAATGTTTTAAGGAAGTTTATGATTTTATGTTTGGCCACACTCATTGCAGTGCTGGGTCGCATGTGGCCCGCAGCCCACGGGTTGGACAGCCCTGAGCTAGATTACTTCAGGGGCCCTTCTGGCATAGTCCCTTCTAGGTACGTATTGCAATATTTATAAAACAACTATAGAAAATAAAATAAATTATTTAAATAATAATATTAAGAGTTTGTCGACTATTTTTATAATTTAACAATTTTGGGAAACAAAAAATAACGAAACACAAGATACCAATTATTTTTATGTGTTATAATCGGTTACAAAAGTTACCAATTACAAATATAATTGGTATCTTAAGTTTCAAGTGATTACATAGTAACAGGTTTGAAACAAACTACCCTGATTTTCGAAAAGATTCCAAACATTTTTTTTGAATTATGAGAAAAATTTCTAAACGCTACGTTCCAAAAAAGGAGAGGTGGCGTAAATTATAGAAGCCATAACATGAACAAAAAACTGTAATAGAGATATGATGTACCGTTTTTTCATTGTTCTTGTAAACAATGATCGATCGAAATCTCAATAACTCAATTTTTTGTTCCACATTACCAAATACAGACAGAGACAAATCAAAAGATACACTATTTATATATTTTATTTACCGAATATATAATCCAATTCTTAGTGGTAAAATATCAATTTAATTGAATGTGTACTTCCAAGGTCTTAGATAAGTAAAAAAATATCCAAATCAGAATAGAGAGCAGAGAACTGGGTGAATTCAATGAGAAACGAGATAGGTTACGGGAGAAATGACTTGCAGTATTTTTTTATTTTTCATCCCCAGGGTGAGCAAGTTACAAGCGAGTTTGCCATTCAACAGTGAAAACTGGAACGAGGAACGTTGGATGGATGGATGCAGAAGAAAAAAAAATAAATAAAAAAAAACGTATTCAAAATTCCACCGGGGAAACCTCCCGTTTTTAACCACAAGAAGAAGAATACTAGCTCTGATGGGGGAGGAACAATTAAAAGGATTTTTTTTCTCTTAAACTTAAGCCGGGAGAGAGATCTCAAACCTGATTTCGTCGGGCGTTCATCCAGGTGAATGTTTTATTTACCATTGCATACTTCATTTCTGCAATTGCTTGGAATTAATTTCCCCCTCCAAAAGTTAAAACAAATAAGTGGCTAATGGATAAATGTGATGTTTCATACAAATACTGGAATGTTTCAAACATTAACCAAACAATAATCAAGACTCTTCAATCTAATTGAAAAGATTTTGTTTTGCCGAGAGTAGCAGAGCTGATGATTCATAAAGAGAAACCAATAAGGCTGTCCTCTGATGCAAATAAACATATATACAGTATGATGTATATGTTGCAGTAAAACCGTTTTTAGTAAAAACGGGTTCTTACTAGTTAAAACGTGTTTTACTGAATACCTTTGTGGCAACTAGAATTTACTGATGTTGGTTGAGTTTGGTCCAAAGGTCTAAAATCTTCATTTTTGACCATCCGCCTTATTTTGGCTGTTTATTTTCAAAAAATTTTAAACGAAAATATCAAAAATTACATCCTCTACAACTTTGCTTCTAATTTTTGACATTTTCGTTTAAAAAATTATGAAAATAACCATCCAAAATGAGACAGAAGGTCAAAAATGAAGATTCTAGACCTTTGGACCAAACTCAATAACATCAGTAAATTCTAGTTGCCACAAAATTATTCAGTGAAACGCGTTTTAACTAGTAGGAACCCGTTTTTACTAAAAAAATGGGTTTTTACTGCAACATATATAATTTATTTGATACGAAACGCCGCTTTCGAATTAATTGTTGTTTCGATTTTTCCTTAGGTCCAAATCCCTGCTAACTTATTTAAAATTTGCAAAATGATGGACACTAATCATATGTTGGAAAGATTTATTTTCATATTATATTGCTGGCATGTATTTTTGAATTTTTTATTTTTTTATTTGAAAAGGTAATAAATTATTGATTTCTAATTAAAGGGGAAAAGGTAAGTAAATGAAAGTCATGTGATATAGCTGCACACACCAGTTTGATTTTGTAAAAAAGGGCATAAAATATGTATTCTGCTTAGATAATATTGCAAAGTTAACTTGAAAATCGTTAATAAAACAAAAATATATAAAGAATAATAATGTTTTTATAATGAAGAACTTGGAAGACATAGAAAAGATTTCTGAATGAAACGGAGTTGAGTTCCTGTTTGAAGGCAAAAACGAGTGTCGTACATTCATTAGCCAACCAGGCGTTAGCCTTATCAGAAAAACAGCGGAGAACTTTATACGACTACGTCAAAGGAGAAGAGAAGCCTTAAAGTCCAACGCAGAACGCAAGCCAGGCATCGCCCTTGGCAGCGAACACCAATTGGCAAGCGAAATCGCCAACACCTCCTGCATACATACACACTTACACAGAGACAACGCCAGAAAAGTAAGTAAGTAAGTAGTAGACGGAGAGGCGGAAGAGGACGGACGGACGGACAAGGCGACCCAGGAAATGAACACTGAAAAATGTTTCAAATATGTCAAACAATAACAACACTTGCCAATTTTTTATGGAATAAATACAATGAAATTGTTTTTTGTCGATAGTAGCAAATTTCTTAAATTTTTAAGAAATAAGCTGATGTGGCCATCCACATGAATTAACTATACATCTGTACTTTTCTTATATTTAATAAAATAATTTACGAAAGAACCCCCACACCCACCTCTTAATTTTGTGCCTATTAGAAATCGAACATATATCTTCTTTTAAATATTGAACTCTTCTTAAGTGAAACGGCTTTTATAACTAATAATCACTGTCATAGAATTTTTTAACCATCTTTAAAAATTTGAAAATTATTATTTTACACTTTAACCTCGAAAGCATAAATATTTTTGGTATTAAAATACAAACGAACGATTATTATCTATTAATAATATAAAAACAATTCAGTTTTAGAAATATAAATATGGTGTGTTTAAACAAAAATTTCTTAAGAAACTTTTTATTTAACAATTTAATAATTATTTTAAATACTTTACTGAAATTTGTTCATATAATCATAGCAAAACTAAGCCAAGTCGATTTTTATATTTTAATCGTTCTTTAAATTTTTGGCGCCTTTGGCCCGGGTCTCACGGGTCTAAGAGTGAATCCATCATGGATCAAAGTAGAGTGTTTCCATCCCAAATCCTGACCAACCAACCCCAAGCGGAAACATTACTTATATAGGCGTAAGGGGCCCCCACCAGCGGCCAGCCGACTGCTAGTGGAGCCGCCAGAGTACCGGAGGAGAGGTGGCCCCCTTTAGGGGGTGGGGAGAGCCTCGCCCACCTCAAAAATGTAAAAAATGTTTATCAAAGATTTTTAGAGAAAAATAATTTTTCGTTTTTATTTGAATTAAACGTAATTTCGTCACCAAGACAATTTGTAACATTGTTTATATTCAAAATATTTAATTTCTTTAGTGGTGCTTTCTAAACGACGGACAGGATGTAACCACATCTTCTGGATGTTACGAAGATAAAACATTATTTTTCATTATCGTTTCTTTATCTTTAATCATTATCTTATATAAGTTTGTAATAAAATTATTAAAATAAATAAAGTTGGTAATAAAATTATCAAGAATGTTGCAGTGTTATTTATTTTTAAAAACTGAGATCAGTATTTGTCTTCATTAACTCACTTAATTTATCATAAAATATATTCATTTTACTAGCCATAATTAGCTCCTGTTGACAAGTTACAACCAGCCCGTCGTATTGTATCAAATAACGTTCAGAACACGTTGTGACTTTTCTTAATAACCACAACACTTAGTAGTCAAATATCATGAGAGCTACGACGCGAATTTCGTATTGTAGTCTTTTTGAGTTAGCCACAACGCGTTCTGGCTATTTTTATAAGTGCCATAACATGAATAACCAGTTGTGGATGTTTTAAAGAGGCCACAACGCGTTTTTTCGCTCAATGGGCTTTTTCGTTCTTAGAGCCTAACATATACAATAAATGTATTTATTTATTTATATATTGTATATGGGGTGTTAATCCAGGTTTACTCATTCGCATGAGCGGCGAGTCGAATCACGAGGCGAGTGGCGAGGCGAGACAAGTGTAAACCCGGTATTATATTTATTTACATCAAGGAGAAAAGACATACTTTTTGATTTATTCTTATAACTATAAGAACAATTAAGTATTTTGAATAACATTTTATCAAGAATTTATTAGTTACTTTTGACAGGTATACCTAGTAGAATGTCCCCATTCCCAGGGAATCATTCAAGTTGATAAAAATAGAATGTCAATTTCTTATCACTAATAAATTATAGATTGAGAATCAATGAAAAGAAATAGAATATGAAATTGAAGAGGAACTACGACTTTAATTCTACACCCTTCACAGAGAAAAGGGTTTTAAATATTGAAAATTATTTTTAACCGACCTGAGAAAAAGGAGAAGGTTATTATAAAAGCGGTCAAGTGCCAAGTAGGACTCTCATGCCATAAGGTTTCGCAGTATTTTTTTACCTGTCATCAAAAGTAATTATTTTATAGCAACCATAATCAATTTCATGGAACGTACCCAAACTAAGCTACTTTTAAAAATTAAATTATTTTTAATTAAAGTTTTGCAAAATTAGAGGACTACACATTTCCAGCGAATTTGTAGGCTTATTACTAATGGGGTATAATAAATAAAAATTACAATGTTTAATAAGATTTTAAAAAACTTATTCACCGGAACATCATTTGCTAGGCTGCACGAATTTTTTATGAACACTTTCTTTGATTGAGAAGGTATTTCAATTTTTTTTTGTTTGTTTTATTTTTATAGTTTCTTTAGGCAGCTGTGTATATTAAAATGATTTATCTTGTAATTTCATCACAATAGATGGTCAAATGTAGGAGCTACCAGGTTATGACTAACGGTTGGAAGGAAATCAGTCATGGCGAAATTAAAAATGTTTATATAGTAATCACAGAATCGTAAAAATATTAAACACTTAAGAATAATTTTAATTTAATACTAAATTAATGTTATATACAAGCCCAGAATTTTTTCAAGTAGATGAATTTTAATATAAAAGAGCTTTTAAAAATATTTACATTTGTGGTAAGTTGCATTTTTTATATAACAAAACATTAAAATTAACTTATATATATGTATGTATGAACAGGATTTACTCAATAGCATATTAAAATGCAAGTTTTAAAAAACAATTTTTATCAGATGAGTTTTTAAGAAAACAGACGCAAACTATTTTTTTTTGATTTAGTTTAAAAACAAAAACTAATAGAAATATCAACCAGCGTAGAATAACAAAACTTTGAGTAAATGCTATTAAATAAACTAATATATTAAATAAAGTTAGTAATCAATATAAAAAGGCTAATAACAATCATCTGTGCAAGGTCGTTCGGTGTACAACGGCGTCAAGATCTTAAAGACACCATTCGCCATTAGTTATATTATACCGATTAAATGAATAAATTAAAAAAAATAAATATACTTTTACTAAAAACTATTATATAACCTTTTTTATGATCCTCAAGGTAATTAATTAGAATATTAAATTTCTTCAAAATTGGCCAAGTCATTTTCAAGATATTTAGAAAAAATTAAAAAGTACTGGAATAAAGTACTAGTGTTTGTGGGCCAATATGTACCAAAAACTAATCAGCGCTTCATTTTGTTAAAATAGTGGTAGATTTTCAATTTCATTTCACTCGGTTGAACGGTATGGAAAAAAAAATTGTGATTTGATTGAGACCATGCGCTCTGTAGTCTTTACCTGAGGGCCCTTTGAGACTGATCAGATGCTTGCTTTATCTGCTTCACATTGGATAAAGTAAAAATGGTGAAATGGCTTGCGCCTTAACTGATCTGATAATTTAGTTGTCTATATAGCAGGGGTTCCCACTATAAGAGGTGTGGCTATCAAAGACCTGACTGGTGCTGCTACTGGCAAACAGCGAGCGTACCGAGACAGGTTTAAACATGATTGTGTGGTGATGCTTCCCCCACCCTATATCATCTATGAAAAAATATAATCGAGGATTAAAAAGTTTTTTTGCTTTAAATTTTCAAAATATCTCAAAAACGGCTGAAAATATTTATTATTTGCTCTATTAGTTCTTTATATAAAAAAAAACCTTGAAACGTGAAAAAATATTGTGGCCGCAGCAATTTGGACTCAGTACATACGCCAATCAATATTTCGCACGACGGCGCAAAAGAGACTTGGGGCGTCTCTTATAACAATAGTATACTGAAGTCCATTAAAACAGTAAAAACAATGTTGTAATGTACACATTATTTTGACTAAATGCTTATCCTTTTATCCTCCGATTTAGATCAAAATCAAAAACTCACCTCCCATAGTGTAGACATAATTTGCTCTTATTGTTAAACATTATAGTTTGAATAGATGGAAAAATTTAAATCGCTCTACTCCATGAGCGAACTGAATAAAAATAAATATAACCATTAATCTCAGCAGAAAAGTTCATGGAATATCCTGGTTTGATAAATATGAATGAAAATAGTTTCAGAAAATTAGGCCAAAATGTCAATTAAATTTTGAAATTAGCATCAATTAATTTAATTCTTGTATTAACGAATAATGTATATATAATCGATATTATTTATATCTTTTCCTGGCATGAAATAATTAATTTAGGCTCACGACAAAAATGATATTCAAATTTGAAAATTGTTTAAGGATATGAAGAAAAATTGTTGGAAAAGTGAAATTTGTATTCAAGGCTATTCACATTTTTAGTATTCTTACATTTTTTTCTCAATGAACGGTTTGAGCTTTGAAACCTGAAACTTGGTAGATAGGCACAGATTATCAATTTACATGTTTGAGTCAAATTTCATCTTATTAACTACAACCGTTCGAGAGCTAAATCAAGAAGTTTTGTAGCTAGAATGATTAAAATATAATCGATTCTTAGTTTTGGAAATATAAACATTTTGACATCTGAACGAACTTACCAAGCCAATCCGTTAAGTCACAAGGTTACCGGAATCTATAGAGGGATAGAAAATATACATGTAAACGTGGAAATTATTTCTTTCCACTTTTCAGGCATATTTAAATATGATTAGACAAAAACAATAAGTGAACATTTTTGACCATATTCAATTCAATGGTATTAGCTCGCGAAGTTTATTCAGTAAAATATTGGACATCAAAGGTCCCTTTAGGTAAAACATTATGTTTGGAGTAAGATTCCCTTCCTAGAAGACAAATATTTATTTTTACTTATTAAAAATAAAAAAATACATTAAATTAACACTGAATTTTCGATTTAGAAAAACAGAAACCTCAACAATTTTTTTTACTTCTAAACCAAACTAACAGAAGGAATAAACTACTTTCTAAAATCGGTTTAAGGTTTTAATGAGTAAATGCTTTTTACATATAATGTTAATAAAATAATGATAATTATTTTTACTACTAGATTCAGCCTAAGTAATTATTTATATTCTTAATAAATATAACTACTTTTTCTATAATTGAGATGGAGGGTTGCAACTCGTATAGTATCCCTCTTTTTAGGCCTCCCGAATTAAGCCGAATTCTGAACTTAACTGCGACGAGAGGGTTGTAAATATTAGGTTTGTTTACATAAGAGCCCCACCGGTTTGAAATTAGTAGGCGCATGCGCAGTTTCCTTTAAAAACCGCATAAAAGAAACTGCGCATGAGCCAGCAAATTTCACACTGTAGAAACAGACTTAATTATAAAGCTTCCAAAAAACAAAGCATCAACTAAACAAAAAAATAAATTAAATTCTAATGTTTTCATTTTATATGTTAGTGTGGGTGGGTAGGGCCGGTTTAATGAGGTAGGAACAAAAATGGGTTATCGTCCATCCAGTAATTTATCAATCACGCTTAATATATTCGAAGCTTGTTTGAATTGTTAAAGTCTTTGCTGGCCATGATAAGATTCAATAGAGGAATTCAATTTCCAATTTAATTAATTCTCTTGTATGCAATGTCTGGACGGAGCTGAAACAAATTCACTCTCTGAAAAGAAACTCAATCCAGGTGAATTTAGAGATTTAAATGTTTCTTGGAGCTGCGTGTAAAAGTTTCGATATAGATTGTTACAGTCGCCAAAAAAGTCAACTGGTAATAATAGAATATAATTGAAAATAGAAAATTTCTAATGGCTGTCAACAAACAAACGAAAAAGGTGAGCAGGATCCTGACTAAATCGATCTGCGCTAATATCTTAAGACTTTAAAGAAAGAGGTCGTATACATAACTACATACAACAATGAATAAAATATAAGGTCCGATTGGTTTATTAGCGTTTCTCAGTAAAATACCTAGACTAGCTGAAAACCACGAAAATATTGTGTTTGTCTGTAAAACTATTATTATCCACATGGCACTATTTTTATTCATTTGTTTTTAATTTATTTTTGTTTCTTCTTATGGACCAGCTTATTTATATATTTTTAAATTCACGTGCGACTTACTACAAGTTGTGAAATCCTGGATTATATTATTAGTATATTTTTACTTTCACTTATATAATTATAAGTTAAAGTATTGCGAACGACTCTGCGTGTATTCACTTTTATAAGTCTTAACTCAAATAAGATCAAATTCAGTTTCACTTTTTTAATTCTAAGTGACTATTTCAAAACATAGATATCGAATTTAAAGTCTTCAGAGCTCAAAAAGTTATTGCACAGAGTAAGTGCACACTTACTGTCTCTAAAATTGAAAGAGAGAAAAACAACTAATTGGAAGTGAATATTCACTATTCGATATAGTTAAAAGTAAACCACTGCCAAATAGTGAATATTCACTATTTGATCTATAGATCTCAGCAATGGTAAATCGCAGATCAATGAAATTTGAAACTTATACTAAGTATCGCCTAATAGGAGTACGATAAGATTTTGGTTCAAATAATCATACGAGAAGTATGACTTTATTTAATTATATTAGGTTGGAGTTGGAGGTGTTCCTCTTTGTGAACCACCACCAAGTCCAACCTAATATAATTTTCATAATGTTTCACTATAAATCAACACCGCATTCCCTAAGTTTGACTTTATTTAATGTTTTTTTTTGTTTTGTTTTTTTTTATCATTTTCTAAACTCAAACTTTTTTCAAATGTTTATCAAGAATTATAATGTTCTTTTGTGTGTAGGTATATGTTGTTTGCCCAAAAAGAAGTTTCAGCTGAAACCACGAAGATTGCACACTTTTAATGAGAAAAACTTATCAGAATTCATAATGTTTCAACACTTAGTCCTAGAGTGGTTTTTAAGTGTTGGAGGAGGTCTATTATATACAGCGTTCGAATTTGAAAACCTTACCAAGTCTTTTTAATCAACTATAATACATTTCCTCCAGCACTTGAAAACGACTCCAGAACTAAGTGTCCCAAAATCATGCATTCTGATGAATTTATCTCATTAAAAATGTGAAACACTGATGGTTACAACTCAACTACTATTATAAATAAATTGATACGTTCTGATGTGGCCATCCACTTGACTTTACCATTCACTTCTGGTTGAGTTTGGTACAAGGGCCTAGATTTTAATTTTTTGACCCTACAATCCCCCCCTCACCCCGTCATTTTGGGCGGTTAGTTTTTGCATTTTCAGTCTTCTGGTCACTAATTTTGTATACAAAATTTGGTCGAGTTTGTTCAAATGGCCTAGATTGTTATTTTTTAACCCCCGCCCCTAATTTTGGCCCCGGAAAAAAATATTTTCGTTATTATAGGTTCATTTTATAGTATATTTAATTTTTCTTGTTTTTTTTAGATTGAAAATATTATAATTTAAAAATTTAAACCCCCCTCCTCTCTCCCTTAATTTTGGGTCGATGTGCACCAAAATCTATTAAGCGCTTAATCTCAATGCACCAATACAATACTTGACCATATTCTGTATGGTAAAGTAAAAACCATCTTAACCATCAAAGCATCAAATTTACAATGTATAGTTTTGATAATTGATTAACTGAATTAAAAAAACCCATCCTTTCTCTAAAATTATATTGTATAATATTTCATATTCATTTGAAAAGTTAAAAATGTTGATTTCAAAAAAATGGGAAGTGATAATTGAAAGTCGTGTAGTGCATGCACCAGTAATTTAGAAAATCTATTTGCTCTAATTGTATAAAAACATTATTACATTCAAATAAATATTTTATAACGAATAAATTAAAGATTACGTCATCTTCTTGATATAAATTTTTACATTTATTTGAAATTATAGTTTGGAAGGTTTTGGCTAGATTATTTTAAGGAACTTTCATTCTTTCCTCAAAAATGTATATATTCCATTTTGATTAAAACTTTATTAGCATTCTATAGGTAAATAAAATAAATCCATAAAAAACTTACTTTTTGTGTTTTTCAATTGAATATATTTATTTGTCAATTAATTAGGTAATTATTGATTGATTTATTTAGTTTTCTATATAAGAAAATAAAATTTAATATCAAAAGTATATCCTCAGCTTTTCTCAATTTAAAAACAAGTTTTTGTCTTACTTATTATTATTTGAATGATAAGATAAGAATTCAAGGTGTTACATCCAGAAGGGTGCTGGACTCTTTATTCAGGGAGAGTCCTGTCCCTCTGAAACCAATACTATATAGAAATGTGGGTAAATCAAAGAAAAATTAATCTATAATATTTTCTAAATTTTATTACTCGATACGCTAGGCAAACGGAATATTGAATTCACTCGGAATGTGTACTTTCACTTACATCATTCGCTATTTAAGTAAATGTAAAAATTATTATCATCGACAATTAATAACGAAATGATATCTCAAGTACTTTTGAAATTGGATACACCAGTCGGTATTAGACTGCACATTTTTACTAAGTTTTTAGCTTTTTACTTCAAGCAGTTTGTTAACAAAAAAATACTAAAATTAGTAGAAAAGGCCGGTTTTACTTTTTCCTTCAATTTGAAATTAAGTTTATTCTAATATTGGTTTCAAAAATTTCTGATTTTCGATAAAATAGAATAAAAATAAAATGTAAATATAGAAAAATAATTTTTTTTTTATTTATTGTCCCCGGGAACAAAGCCCATTTAGACAGCACATCAGTAAAGTGTTAGTAGGGTTAGTGAGGGGAGCCGAGTTTTAGCCGGTCGAAATTTTATCTGCTAGCCAGGCTCGAAGCCGGGTCTCCCGCTTGAACATCGTCAGCGCCTTAGCCAGCTCGGACAACCCGACTCGAACAAAAATTTTTTTACTCTTGATAAAAAATTATTTGGTAAGTGCTTCCCAGAAAATATTCACTTGTAAATTGAAAGATAAGTTTCTACCTAGCTATAGTGCACATTTTAAATAAGAAAACTCATAAGAATACACTATATTTCGAAACCTATAGTACAAGAATCGTTTTCAAGTGCTGGGGGGAAGTCTATAATCGACTGAAGTTTTTTCAGGTTTTATCATCCGCACGTAGCACGCTATTGAAATATGACTCCAGAACTAGGTGCCAAAATTTTGTGGATACTGCAAAGTTTTTCTGATTGTACAATCTAGGTGGTTTTGGACGGAACTTCTCTTTCATTCGTCAAAGCATCAAATTTGTAAACCCTTGTGTTTTGAGAAAAATATATTCAAGGGACGTGGGTGAAGGCGATTCTGATTGTGAACTTAGATAATTTCCATATAATAGTTCATTCAGTCGTTTTTACAAATAAGCAGTAAAAAAAAGTGTGACTCACAGTCTTACGTCACAACGGAAACAAAATTTTCAGATTAGATGATGCCAAAATGTGAAGACCTGTAAAAAACTGGAATTCGAAACTTTAGCTTGAATTTTAACTATATTTATGCTATAGGCGGGGCGAAAAGGACCAAGGACGTGAAATATAAAGATTTGAATAATGCAACTTAGATAGAAATTTTCATTTCTGTGTTTTCTAAGAAAGTATTCGAATTGCAAATCGTTTCCTGAAGAGTTCACGACGGGTGTCAGTGGATGCCAAGGTCAGAGAAGTCCGATTCATAAACGAACATGCTGGCCTCCCAATTAGTCTTCGGTGAATTTTTTATTCCTGGAAGGAAAAAAGTAAATAGGCTTGGTCGATGAGACATCGCCTTCGGCTTTTCCCAGTCTGTGAGTTCTTCAATATTAACTTATTAGGCGATGCCTGACCGTTAGGTGAACGGAGTTCGTCTTCCTCGCCAGTCAGGACCAGCACCTCTTACTTAACACGGGTTGAAAATTTCAAATATATAAATTAATCAATTTATTAAAAAATAAACAATATAAATTAAAATACATAGGTATATTGAAATCAAATAGATTAAAAACTTTTTCATGACTTGGTAGGCGTGATGAAAGACTTGATGATTTCGTACGAAACCACGTGGTTAAGTTGAAAGAGTAGTTTCGGCTGAAAACACCTAGATTGCACATTTTTAATGAGAAAAACTACCTCAGTTGATTAAAAGTCTTCCCCCAGCACTTAAAACCATTTCTAGAACTATAACTCGAAACGTTGTTATGACCTCTGTTGTCATTCAATTTTTACTTTATCTATGCGAAGCAGATAAAGACTAGAGAACGCATGGTTTCAATTAAAGTCACAAATTGTAGTATTTAATCAGGTTGAATTTTAGGACCGGACGTTTTGCCAAAAATTATATGGCGGTATGTAGGTAGGGAATCGGATTAGCCGAGAGCTTAAAGACACTAACCTTCTAAGCAGGAGTCCCGGGTTCGAGTCCGAGTCCCTGCATTGATATTTGACCGGCTATAATCTGATTCCTAGTCACCAATCCGTCTGGCAAGCGTGGTGACTTAATGCCAACCCCTTCCATTTGATGGAAGAGGCCTATATTCAGCAGTGGATATGTCGCTATCGACAGGCTGATGATGATGATGTAGGTATGTATGTATGTTTTTTTTCAAGAGGGGGGAATGCGTTACTCACCTAAGTGATGAATGGGAATCACTTGTGTATTGGGCTAATAACTGCACCTTACCGGCCAAAAAAGTATTTAGCCTTTGTTATTTTAAGAGGTTACCATTAATGGTCAAAAATGCAATATAGAATGGTTATTCCTCAAGTATTAGCTGAGAATCGATCGCTATTTTTGATTTTAACTCTATTCCTCCATGTTAGTGCACTTTGTTTAGCTTATGGACTACAATAATCTGACAGAATTACATTACATCGTGACTGATATTTTTAGTCTTAACCGGAACTCTAAAAACAAAATCGGATATATTATCCTCAATAATATCTATTCTAGTATGAATCGATCTGAATATCTAATAGTCATTCTACATATAAATTTTTCATAAATAAATTTATAAATGTTAAATATCCAGTCTATTGTAGTAAATGCGCAAAAGGTCAACCCATTGAAAATTTAATAAATAATTTACGAAAGATAGAACGTAGAACAAATTCTAATTATTATTAATGTAACTATGAATAAATAATTTATGTAGATATATAACACAGTGTATTTAATATTTATAAAAAACTAAAATTAATATTTAACATATACCTACCAAGATTTAGATGAGTTTTTTAAAAGGATATATTTATTGTACATATGAAAAAAAAAAAAAATTATATTCAAATATTTAAATCTACTATTTTTTGACAATATGTTTTGGTTAATGCTAAGTTTTGAAGAAGTATTTTGTACTTAATTTAAATAGTAGGTAGTACCTACAATATGACCTGTATTTTCATTTCTCCAACTTATTAATTTCATTTCAACGTTTCGTTTTTTTATAAAAGTAATTCAGAAGATTTTATAATTCATTGTTATTTCTTCCAAAAGATCGTTATTTAATATTCGACAAGGTCAATTTGAATGTACTAGCATCCTTTAAAGGAAAATAAATTGTTGTGTGTCTTGCAGAATCAGGCCAAGATGACTATAAAATTGGGACGGCTCAAAAATTACTAAGAGCACAGAGATTCTTAGGGGTTATTGTGGTCTTAAGAATCAACCATGTACATGTACATCTTGCTTAACTTTCCAGATCTAATGGGCTCGGGTGTTTTAATAGGCCAAGGCCGTCTGCATATTTATTATTATTTTCCTATTTAATTATCTTCTGATTACCATTAAATACTTCAAGCTAATACCAATGTAATTTTGTACCATTAAGAATCACCGGGATTAAGCACATTGCGGAGCGGTTTGTTCTGAGGCTGGTGAAGACTCCCTAATACAGACACTGTACCATGGCATTTTTGGAGCCTTCCCGATCCCAGACGTGTAGACTGCAACTTGCTTTTTCTGTATCCGTCTTTCCAGCGCCATATAGCCTTCAATCTTTTAAGCTCCACATCTAGAGATAATATCTGTTTTCCGATACATTACGTTAAATTTCTTTCTATTCTCATTTTTTCAAAATAATTTGCTCCATCCTGAACTACAGGGGTTGCACATACTTGGTTCAACACCTTCTTGCATCAATATGATTAAAAATAGAAATAAAAATTCTTGGGAGTAGGTACCTAAATAAAATTGCCTGTATAGGCAGGACTGCCCAATAGGTGTATATATATATCAGTGGAATGAGGTCCATGGATGCTATGGATGCGGCACATCCCTAAAAGTTCAAACATTTAGAGTATTTTCATAAATATAAAAGGTCGACTTCAATGAGGATCTTTAAATTTTCAAATTATTATTCGTTATTTCAAATATTTCTCTAAAAAAATACATTTTTTTGTTTTGAAAAGTATATTTGTTCTCGAAATGAAATAAAATTGTTACATAGTTTCAAGGGGTGATTAAAATGAATGATTATTCCGAAAAGGGTGCCGATAGAAGGTTTGAAGTCCCTGTCTGGTATATCTTCCAGTTAAAGCAGGTCAAAGACGAATAAAAATTGTTCTCGCTGAGGAACTATTAAAATAGCAATATTACAAAAAAGGAATAAATAAAGATGATTCGGGAATCTTTGGACTAATCCATTTCTAAGAACTCTCAACATATAAGATCGGAAAAACTAAGAGTGTTATAGACAAGTCAAAGCTTGCTTATAAATAGCAATAGAATTAGGAGAAATTTAAGACAGGCTGATTCATTGTGGAAGATGGTCGATTTCAATCTTAGGGAATGTGGAATTTAAGCCACAAGAATTAATTTCTGACTCCTACCCTCACTCACACAAAGCAGTATCCGTTTGGGGCGAAGGTCCAAAAATATATTTAAAAAAAAATCTAATGTTAAATTTGAAAAATAACGAAAATAATACCGTATTCGATAAATTTGAAAAAAAAGCGAAGATTAAAATAAAATTTCAAAAAATGAAGGGTAATTTTTTGGAAAGCATCCCCTGGTTGAAAAGTCACCAACCGCCACTGATATATATATGTATATATAATATATTCTAATTTTGCCTTTATGTGTGTGCCGGTGTTTTTATAAAAATTCTAGCAGTCAGTCTAAATTTGAAAATAGTGTAACTCCAACTCCTCACAGTGGAAAGCGGCAACACCCGGACCCTCATAGGGTTATTATTTATTTCGAATACATAAAAAAAAAAATGAATAAAATAAATTAAAATAAAATCTATACTTGTATTTTGTAAATTAGTAAATAAAACTTAGTGTGGAAGTTGCAACAAAGTAGGAAATGTGTTATTTCTATTTTATACAACTTCAATTCTACTTCGCCTATTTATTATTAACGACTCCAAAAATAAGATTTGAAATGTTTAATTTACTCTGAAATAGACAAGAAAATGGTTTCAACTAATTGCTTTAAAATATTCATTAATTAAAATTGGAAACATTGATTGTTCAAATTACTTCCTACGCTTGCCCAGAGCTTGGCTGTCTGAATATTGGATTCACTCGAAATTTTGAATTATTTTACATAAGTTATCTATAAAAATGTAGGAAGTGTAAAGAACAATTAACTTCAAAGATATTTTAGTTTGTCTGAATTCCGAATAGGGACAATAATAGAAAAAATCGTATTCCTATACTTACAGCTCTAGCTCTTAGATGATTGAAATTGAACATAAACTTCTCATTTATGTCAAATTTTAGATGTATCTTAAACCGACAGTATAGACCTTCTGTCAAACGATTCATTGTATTCTAAGCTAAATATTTCGTTTATATAAGAGCTACCTACTCATTTCACAAATCGATTAAAATTCGAAAAGTAAAAAAAAAATATTTAAATAATATATACCATAAGTAAGTAGGTACATTGTTTTTTAATTTTTTTTTAAATATGAATTTAATTAAACAATTTGGAGGATATTAATAGAGACGCAGCTTTTATTAGTTCTGAAATGGTTTCTGAAATAAAACAATTCTGAAACAAGGGTTTCTAAATTAAATATTATTAAGGATCATTTATTTGTCATCTAGTGGTTATGCCTAATCATTAAGAGAATGTATTTTAAATTTAAAAAGTTAAGCACTAAAAAAAAGGAATGGATTTACGATTTACGTAAAATCCCACTAGAATTTCTTTGCCTTGTATTAAAAAAATCGAGTTTTTCTCTTTGGCCACTGAACGGATATATATTAGGTAGGTAGGTAGGTATATAAATTATGTTGATGATTTTGTGCATGTAACATATATTATGGAGCTCTCATACTTAATCTTTTAATTAATTTAATTATATTATTTCGATTTCGAAATAAGCTGTTACACACGATTAGTAGGTAGGTAGTTACTTAAGTTATTCATTAGTGTGAGAATTATTTCAATAAACGCTATGGATAATAGGATTAGAAAAAATGCCAAAAGAATCGGCGACATATAAAGAAATGGCGTTAAAAATATACAAATTCTCAAAATTATACAGACATCGTACCAGCCCTAGTAGCATTAAGTTGGAAACTATATACATAGTAACCATATAGACACTATATCGATCTCAAGAATCTAAATAGACTGTATATATTTTTTTCAAACTTAGTCCTACTAGGGAAGCATGAAAAAGTTTCCTTTTCCTTCATTAATATTTTTAGATAAAAAGATTTTAAGATAAAAATATTACTCTTTCATCAAAAACCAAACCTAAGAGGATACCTTCGAAAATACTATTCAATTTATTTTGATACCATCGAATAATCAGTCAGAAAATTTATAGGTCTACATAAAACAACTATACATAAAAAATGCAAGTTTCATATGAGACTCCCTATAATATCTTAGACTGGAATCCAATGGGTTGCGACGTTTTCTGTTTTAAGGAAGGTTTGAAATGCGGTAAACCAGATACTGTTTGAGAATATATTCATATCCAATGCTATTCTCTAGACGGGCCTTTTGGACCGAACTAAAAATATCACAAATGGAATACAAATTATTTTCTAAATATACTCAAACTCGTCATGCGAGGGTTAATCTTATTTATTTTGATACCAATTGTTATTACATTAGCTACAATTTATCTATGCAAACTCCCCCCTCCCCCTTTTTTTGCCTATTTTTTGAATTCTCTTATTTCCTTCAAGACATTTCTTTCCTCTTATAGATAGTTTTCAGACTTGGATTTTCTAGCTACTTTCTCTTTTCAAGGTAATAAACTTTTTTGCAAATTCAAACATATTTTTAAAAATAATATTACCTAGTTAGAATATTTTTATTTATTTCTTTTATCAAAATTATTTGAAAATTTTTTTACCTTTCAAAATGCCGGAAATTAGAACCAGGTATTAAAACAATGTTGTTAAGTTGTTTTGTTGAATAAACGGTGTGGCTACTTTATATTTTAAAAGTAAAAACATTACCGTTCCTAGATTAGATATTTCAGACAATACATAACTATTGAATGTGAAGTTATTTTTCAACTAGGTTAGTGATTAAATAATATTAATAAAACTGAAAAAATAAATGCTTTATAAAATCAACCTGAATTAACTTTTTCAAAATAGAGGAAAAAATTTAATGTGAAATTTTTTTATAATAGGTATCAATTCTTTTTTCAAAATGCGGTAGGTGGGTTCGTAATGATCAAATTTTATATAGGCTCACTATACATCGAAAACCAATAAAAATATAAAAATCATATAATGTTATGTATAGGTAGCTGTTTAATGTTTAGATTAGATTTTTAGTCCAATTCGGATCACATACCTATTTACTATTTGACGATTTTTAAGTTAGAGTAATATATTTTTAAAAATATCTCATTAATAGTTTGTTGATTCTTAAAATATTATTTTGACGGTCTTTACTATAATTATAGGTATTTCACTCAATTTTTATTATCTAAAAAAGTTATAATTTTTTTTTTAAGATAGATATTTCGAAAAAACAGCTAGGTGCCTAAATAAAATACCATTTTCCGTAGACAATTAATATTTGTGAAATAGAACCAATGTTATATTAATATATACAATAGGGAGGCATTTGTTAAAGTCACGTGATATGTTTATAAATTGCACCAGATTTTTTAAATATACCTAAATTAAGAAAGTATTTTTAATGAAATGTTCTTATCAGAGCTCACACAATATTTTATCCAGTTACGTTTTTTCGTCCTATTATGTTGTGTACCTATAGGTATTTTGAAATAATATATATCCCATCGAAAGTACCTACTTATCAAGGTAGTCAATCGAAATTTTCAATTTATATAATAGTTATTCAAGTATTAATATATCATTTAAGTATCAAAGTTGATAATATGGAATTATAAGAGTTATTTCTTTAGGAAATTTTTTCAATTTGCATTTTTATATAAACAATGTAGGTATTCAATAGTGATGAAGGGGAATCACGGGAGTAAAATTATAATTATTTATATATAGTAAAAAGAGAAGAGGCCTGATCGATTTCAATTCTTTCTCGAGATTACAATTGCAACGTGTTTGTTTTCCCATTAATATTTGTTTGAAAGTCAAGTGGAATAACATGTTATATAATAGAGATTAGAATGATTAAAATATGTGTGTAGAGTTCTAGAGTTACGCAGAAATCTATGTAGGTATATTTAATGAACCATCGTAATTTAAATTCAGAAAATATTTTGAGAAGAACATTTTTTTATAAATAATAACCACAAAATTGTAATTTTTCATTTTTATTGATAAAAAAAAAATAATTAACAAATAGAAATAGTGATCAAAACGAATATTTTTTTATAAATAACCAAATTGTCGCACCTTATGGAGAAGTATATCAAATTTAGCCAGCTGTGGAAAGGTTAAATGTTGCAGAAAGAAAACTTCCCTACAATTTTAAACTAACCTCTTCAGGCCAACAGTGAGATGATAAAAATAGCAGGCCAGCAGCTATCAGCTGATATAACCAAGATAGTCAGCTAACTGAGCAGGGCTAGTTAAATTTCTACCAAGATTTTTCAGAATAGTTAACTATTTCGAATGTATTTAGACACCTATTATAATAATATGTTAGCTAATTATTATTGCCTAATACTAATTAATATCTATCATAACAGAAATAAGGTCAAGCAGCTAAAATTCTAAAGGAGATCCTTATTATTTGTCAATGTGTGAGTATTTCTTTTTAGGCCTCTTCATGCCAGATATATATGATGGCTAGATATAGCAGCTGAAATTCTAGTGGAGAGACATCAGGACTATTTTTGTTACTCGAAGCTTCAGAGCTCTTGTTATCACAGATTTGAGGGCTATATGATAGCGAATTCTATAGTGGAACTATAGTATTGTTTATCACTACAAGTATTCTTCTTTATGACTTTTCATACCAGACATGAGGTGTATAGCTGACGGAATTCTATTTCAATTGTACTGGGATACTAATACGATTCAGATTGGGACACTTGAAATAACAGAACACGCAGTTACAACCAAGAACTAACTGCGCCACATGTTTCTGAACTAATCCTATCTAATTACTATGGCAAAGAATTATCTACATATCTACATATTATTTAATTATTACAATGGAATGCAAGCAACACGATATGAATTGGAAGACGGCTGAAATAACAGTATATAGTTATTAACAATTAAAGCTGAGTAAAATGTTGATTAATTCTATATATATTATTTTGCAAAGAATTCATCTACATATTATTTAATAATAGATTAGGCAACAAGTCAATGGGATTGTGATGATGTATCTGTGTGTGTGAGGGGATTTAATTTAATATATCATCAAAACTTTAATTCAAGAATGCTGTTCGCGTGGATTAAGTCCCAGAGGCACTGGTTTGTATTCTTGTGGCATAGAGGCTATGTGACGAGAAGTTGCAGAGGAAACTACTTTAGAAATATTCCTTTGCTGGGAACAAATTTAACTTTTAGGTCAGGGCTAGTGTTGTGTCGGTTTTAAATGAAACAAATTAGGAAATATTATTATTAAGATCATTACGGTATAGGTTTTTCAAAAAAAGTCGTTAACTAGGGATGAATTTCAATATACAGAATCCATTTTGAATTTATCAATTTATCTTATAAAAAATATTATAAAGTTCCTTGAAAAATAGATAATATCTTAGAAAAAATCATTTCCACATCATTTATCATAAGAGCTGTTTTGAAAAAAAAGTAAGAATCAAAATAAAATATTTACTTTAAAAAAATATATAAAAACTCTCAACTTAATACTTTTCAGACAAAATCACTAAATTCTATGATTGGTTTAATACTCGGTTTAATACTTTAGCTGGAAAATAGGTAGCATATTACACCCACATATAAAAGTATAAATAGGTTTCTACATTTTCAGAAAAAATACTTAGGCGACTTTGAAACAAGGGTCTGAAAAATTTAATTTATATTTTTTTCACGTTAACAAAGTTTCCATTAGTAATTGCATAAAGAAACCCAGTTTCTATTGTTATTCTTTGTGTAGTATAATATTAATAAGTAAATATATATATCTCGATTTACAAATCAAAAATATTTTGGAATTCAATGAATTCTACCAACTTTTTGCAGATTCTTATTGTACTGGGGACATATTTGTACAATGTCTGTTGTTTATTAGCCTCTGTAATTGATATCTAATCTATCCATTTATCCGATATAAATTGGAATAGAATCCGCCAACATATTATATAATAATAGAATATAGCAAAAAATAAAATAAAGTTCAATGCGATTTTTACGGTCTATTTCATGTGGAATCCAATTAAAAAGGCATTTTCATCATAGAGGCTGATAGTTAATTAGTGGCTGGATTAACGAACAAAAACAAATTGCATTTGGAAGAAGAACTGTGAATTGGTATCGATTCTTTTCGCGAAGTTTCGAACAAGATACAAACTCATTTCAATTAAAAAAAAAATAGTAAAAAAAAAAAAAAGAAAGAAAGAAAACAAATCTTGATGAAGGAAACGATTCATCTTTTGTTGTCGAATAGGATTTCTTTTCTAAATTCAATATTTAAACTTTTGCAAATATAATTTCGAACCAACAATTAAGACAGATCGTATATCTATAAAAGGATTATTTATTTTTGTCATTTTAGCCCCGTCAGGATTCGGCAAAGTCCGTTTCCGCCAATCATCATCTTTCTCTTTCTCACTCCCTCCCGTACACATGGACACGTTCTCTTTCCCTCGCTCGTGTATCCCAGTGAAAGACCGTTGTATAGTGAGTGTGCGTTTGCGCCCAAACGGCCAAGCAACAGATGTCTGCTGGAGTAAACGCAGCGTTGCAGCCCCGCCTCGGAATGTGCAAAAAGGACCAATCAGCGACCAGGAAGGGATCCGAAGCCACGCCCAAGCGTCTTTTCAAGAAAAAACGACGCCGATAGGGCGAGCTGAGGGGCGTGGCCTAATCCCCGGCGGGATCTTCCCTCCTCGGGGGATCCCTATTCAATGAACCGGCAGCGGAGACGAGCAAACGCATTTGCCGAGTGCAGACCGAGCAAAACCGCGTTTCCATCCACCGAAAACGATAAATATCCAACCGCGTGCCATTAAAATTTCATCTCGGAGTTTGGAAAATCTCCTTCGGTCGATGGGGAGAAAAAATTTAATGGAAAAATGTATTGAATCGAAACGATCAATTTTCGGTTTCAAAATCATCGCAGAAAGAATTCCTTCCCAATTTCCTAAACCGCCAATCCTTGTGTTTTATTTTTTATAAGAGTGATATACATATAAGCTACCAAGTGAGACACCATTAAATGAGACACAGAAAAGAAAAACAAAATTAGCATAAGAGAGTGAGCATTTTCCCTTTTTATAAATAGTAAGAACAATAATACTTTTTTTTTCTTTCTCTACTAAATTCTCTAACCTACTCTTATTCTACTTTTTTCCTTTAATACATAATTCAAAATAAAGCCAAAATTTCCAAATTAACCTTCTCTATTGATTTTATTTTTATTTTTTTGTTTTCATTGAAGTGAGGAAATCTCTAGCTAGAAACCAAATCCGAAATTGCGTGGATTGGCATGGAACCAATCCAATCAAACTAATCCTTATCCTAGGAGATTACTTCCATTCGGACGAAATTACAAGCTCAGCTTTTCGGGATTTCCGAATTTCAATTTGGAATTGATCCTACGCTATAGACCGAAACATTAAACTACTCTTCTTTTAATAATCAAGCAAGTTTGTATTTGGTGAACATCATTTATTAAAGAAATAATATCTTTTCTTTTGTTTCCATTTTTTATAAGTACAATATATCGTACCTATCTGATATACTATATTATAGATATTAATATCTGTTTCTAGAGAATATATTTATAATAATGTATGTTTAGATGAAAAACTAATAGTTGAGATTTCTAGATATCGATAGTTTTCAAGTTCTGAGTCCAAAATAGTGTTTTTTTTAGAAAATTTCTGTTTATATATACCTATAGTTATAGGTATGCAACTAATAATCTGGATAAATCGTTGAAAAATTTTAATAATAAAAATATGAGTTTAGATGTTTCGAATAATTTTATTTTTCATTCTTTTTTAATAAAGTACCTAGGTACTTAAAATTTAATAGATATAAATTCCTACTTTTAATTCCATTATTTTTTAGTTTTTCAAAATCTCAAAAATTGGTGAAATATTTTTTTAATAAAAAAAGAAGAAAAGACTTTTAAGACCTATAAAAAGCTTCTCTAATGCAAAACGGCGTAAAAATGTTTTTTTTAGAAATATTAATTATTTATCTCTAATAATCATTTTTACTTGTTAAAGTATTTTCAAAAGCGAAAAATGGTCCAAAATTCTTTAATATAAATTTGTTTCCTGTTGTGAACCATTTTATTAAATAAATACAATTTAAATTAATGAAAATTATTTTTAATACCACTTTCATAAGTAAATTAGGTATAAAAGCATTTTTATTCTTAATTTCAAAGATCTTACTTATTTAACCCATTAAAAATAAAAAAATAAACAAAATAAAAAATGGCCTTGATTTTCTTGTTCATGTCGATGATTTGATAAAACTTTAGATAATTATTTTACCAATAAAATTTATTATTATATATTACTTTTCTGAAACCATTATAAAACATTTTGCTAAACTCGTTTTACTAAATATCAAAAAATACCAGAATTTCTCAAGTATTTATACTTGCCTCTCTATGAACCTAAATATCTTGACCACCCTGAGAAAGATTAATAAAAATTAATGATTTAAACTTTCTATTTATTACTTTTTACCACTCGTAGTCTGGGAAAGATTTGTAAATTTGTAATACCTGAGCAGAGGTTCTCAAACTGTTTTTAATCGTGGATCATTTGAAGTCATAAATTTTTTTTATTCACACTATACACAAAATGCTAATAAATATATAACGAAAAATCATTTTCTTAGGGCGCACCTAGGAATGTCGCCGGGCACACCATTTGAGAATCAATCACCTATAGAGCAAAAAAATTCATTTTTTTCTTATTTTTTTCCCTTAAAAAGTGCTTATAAAAAATTAACTATAGTTTTTATATAGGTAATTTTTTATTTCCAGCCTTTTTGAAATTTTTTGAAAAACAATCAAGTAGACATATGAATATGAAAGCTATATATTTTTTTTTGCCTTTTCGGATCTTCTGGGTCATCAGTCAATTTAAGATACCGATATTAAATTATGACTTCCATGCAGGGATCAGATTTTTAGCCGGTTGTCTTGAGTCCACTTGATTAGCAGGCTGGTACGCTAACCCCTCGGCTAACCCGACCCCCAAAAGCAAATTACAAATTTAAAACTCAGAGGGTTACCTACAATAATATGGCCAGAGCGTCTCTATTCAAGATTTAATATAAGATCATCAAGGGTCTATCTAGAATTAACATATATAGATACACAAAAAACTCTTTTTTCGACTCAGTTTTGAAACGTTAAGATGAGAAAAAAATTTCAAGGTGGAAGGAACAGGGGGATGTCATGATGTTTTTAAGACACGCCCGATTTTTTTTTAATGTTTCAGCAATAGTTAAACAAACCCACACAAACTCAGTTTCAAATTTCAAATTACATACAAAAAAAAAATTACCCATACTTACTAGGTATAAAGTTTTAAAATGAAATAAAAAATATTTTTTATTTATTTATTATTATTTTTTTAATAAAGGCAAAATTAGTTTTCTTTAAATCGGAAGATGAAAAACAGTAAGTTTTAATAATATATACATAAGTAGCTATATTTTTTTAGTCTATTTTTCGTTGCAAGAATACCTAGGTAATTTCCAGCTAAAGTTATATACTTTGTGTTTTATGTTGAAATGTACTTAAAAATGAAAGTTCAGGGCTCATTTGAAATAAACCCCACTTTCCTACTCAGATGAAATGGACGACATTTCCTTTAAGGGGGAGCAGCACCCTAAGTTGAACTTGAATTATTCGTATAAGCTCGATGATATTATGATATATGATATGCATTTAAATTAATTTCGATTTAAATGAAGATCATATATATAATACATATTCTTTTTATTTCTTCATTTAAATTTAATTTACTACTGGACAAAATCGACTCACTTCAATTTTTATTTCAAATCCCATTTTTAATTAATTATGGATAAAAATTAAAATTGTATTTTGCCGAGGATAAAGGATGGCTTTCAAATTTATAATAAATCAATCAAAGAATATGTCTTCTGGTTAAAATATTATTAAAAAATAAAAAAATACAATTTTAATTAATTTACAAAAATATTGATAGGTAGATATTAAAAAATCTCAAAATCTCGAAAGTTTAAATTTGTTTTAAAAATATTTCATTTTTATATAAAAGCAAAAGAAAACATGGAAATGAAAGATTTCAATTTGCCGATGGTAATAGATTCAAATTTTCTTAGAAATAGAAAATCATAAGATGGTGTCATCTATTAGATCCGATGGAATGGATTATTTTTAACCGACTTCAAAAAAGGAGAAGGTTCTCAATTCGACTGAATTTTTTTTTGTGTGTCTATGTTACCTCATATCTTCGTCAATTGTTAACCGATTTTGATGATTTTTTTTTCATTGGGTTCAGTCTAGTTTCCGTTTGGTCCGGTTTTTTTTTCATTAGTATTGGACCTTTTTTGATATGTTTGTTCAGGTATAACTTCTTTGATTATGAACCGATTTTAATGATTCTTTTTTTATTGGAAAGAGGGTACCTTAGGGGTGATACGATATTAATTTGGTCAAGTTCTGAAGATATGATTAATGACGAAATAACGTAAATCTCCAATTCTTATGACCAAATAATTGAAATTATAATAAATAAAATCTTTTATATAAAAAATCTTAAAACATTCATTTTAAACCCGCAAACGTTTCGAGAGAATTTCTATATTTATGAATTGAATTTTATTATCATTTCCTGATTCATTCGCCCGACGCTTTCTCTTAGGAGATGCATGCAAGGTATAATATAAAGTACTTAACTATTAATAACATCACTAAAAAGAGAAAAATAAAAATAATTTTTATAAAAAAAAATAAAACCGACTTCAAAAAATTAAATGCAACAAATAAAATAATAATAACTTAAAAATAAAATAAAATACACTAAAAGGTATAAAATAATTATATAATTTAGTTACAACTAAACGAAGAAATATTAACATGAAATCACTTTTTGAAGTCGGTGCCAAACATATACATTTTATGAATCGCACTCGACGGATCTTACTTAGTACGTTTGGCGGGTACGCTCGCTTATATAGTTTGTTTGGCACCGACTTCAAAAAGTAATTTCATGTTAATATTTCGTCGTTTAGTTGTAACTAAATAAGATAATTATTTTATACCTTTTAGTGTATTTTATTTGATTTTTAAGTTATTATTATTTTTTGTGTTGCATTAATTTTTTTGAAGTCTGTTTTATTTATTTTTTTATAAAAATTATTTTTAATTATTGCTGTTACTGGCACTCGGATTCGATTCCCGAGGGGGTGAATAACAACCCTTTTGACATATAATTAAAAATAATCCATTCCATCGGATTTAATAGATGATACCATCTTATTATTTTCTATAAGAAAACATGGAATTTCACTAATAAAATTATTGATACTTAATTTCAAAACCTACCTAGCTATAAAACATGCGAATAATGAATTTTAAAATATGATCAATCATTTTCAAAATGGGAATAATCATCACAATGATTAATAACAATGACTATTCTTAGTTCGAAATTGATTAATCCTATTTTCAAATTGAAAAGGTAGATTATGCAAAATAAATAAAAATATGTACCCTATATTAAAGAGGATTCTTTTATTTTTCATTTTCAAGATTTGATATATTGTTATTTGATTAATTACAAAAATTCTATGAATTTATAATGAAAATATTTAAGTACCCAGATGATGCAATTTTTATGTCGAAACGTTCATAATGAATTCTATGAATAAAATATATTAATTAAAATTTATTTAAATATTTTGAATACCTACCTGCTAAAAAGAAATGTAAAAAAATAATTTTTAATGTTGATTGTTTTTAAGAGTCTCTGGACCAATCGAGAGACAGTGGTGAAAGTTGATTGAGAAACATATGTTTATCTTTTTGTATATATTTTTCTATTTATGGTTCATTTTGCCAATGTTCCTTCACATTTATGGTTGTTGATGCTTTAGTCAATTATAAAAATATACTTATAAAGAATTTAATAAATTATACTTGTTTAGAAAATTTGTTTTTAAAATTTTTACAAATCAAAAATGGTCCAGAGCCAAACCTAATCGCACTAAAAAACAAAAGTTATTTTGAATTAGAATTTTACGATAATCGAATATACATGTACAATGAGATTGTTACATAATTAATATTTAAAAGTATCCTGTATGGTAAAGTAATAATACATTAATTATTTATTTGTAAATTTGTCATTTCCTCAATAAAAATCAGAAAATGAACCGTTAATCTACACAAATATTATTTTATAAAAATTATTTAAAAAATAATAATTTCAGCATGCATTGGTATATTTTGAAATAAATACAATGTGAGTGATTAATATAAACTGGTTTATATTAAAAAACCAACCTAGAATTTCAAATACGAATTTTTTTTATTTAAATATATATATTTTATATTGTAAACCTGATTTTTCTACCTAACTAAATGGATGTTCACTATAAATAGGAGAAATTTCTCTAATCTGGAAAGATTTAAGTTACTATATATAAGAATACCAGTATTTCATCTACATATGATACCTATTTCTCGGATCAATTTGGAAAAATATTCGATGACTTCTAAATATTTAGAAATTATATTTCAAAAGATAAAAATTATTATTAAACGGGGTTGATTTTAGTGATTAAAAATCTCACACTGTCTGCGGTACGAGCCGCTGTTTGTCTTTTGAAGATTTCCACACACTCAGGTAAAATAAACAAAAAAAAAAAGAAAATATTAATTATTATTAAAATAAAAAGCAGAAAGAATTAAACGACAAGTTTAGTTTTTCACGAATACAAACTTTCCCATGCTATGTATGGTAAAGTAAAAGTTCTAAATAAAAATATACCCAGAAACATTTGGTTTTAGTTATGGCGAATCAAAGATTTTTTTAGTATATATTTGATTTATGAGGGAAACTTAGTGATATTAAATGTAATTTACCATAAGATGTGAAGATTTCAAAAAAATCCTTTTGTACGTATATATCTATATTAAGTAGGTAGGCAATAAGTACTTACTTTTTGAGAAAATTCATAAAATGACAAAAATAGTTGATATCCCTATTTTAGAGAAAAAAACTATAGGTTAAATTAAAATAAGAAAAATTTTGGCTGTTAATCTTGTAGAGAATTTAATTATGAAAAAATTCATGTAATATCAATAATAAACAGAGTCTGAAAAGTAAATTAGTTTGTAATTTTATTTAAAATAAAAAAAAACCTACTTGTTTAACAAATTATTCACAGAAAATCATAAGATGGTGTCATCTATCAAATCAGATGGAATGGAATAATTTTAATTATATGTCAGAGAGGTTCGCATCCCTCAGGTTAGCCAGATGGCCCGGATTGCTGTTACTGGCACTCGGGTTTGATTTCCGAGGGGGTGAAAAACAAACCCCTCTGACATATAACTAAAATTATTCCATTCCATCGGATTCAATAGATGACACCATCTTTTGATTTTCTAAGAAAATTTGAATCTATTATCATCGGCAAATTGAAATCTTTCATAAATTATTCATACACTCACGAAAATTAAAGTATTATACTAGTAGTTCAAATTGAAAACAAATCATTTGAGTTTATATAATATATATTTTTTTTTCATTTTAATCACCATTAAATATGGCAGGAATCTCGTGTAACACTGTGTATGAAATAATAATATGTAATATGTAAGAAACGCATGTAATTACTAGTGTGAAACACTGCCGAAGCCCCAGGCTTACTCTCTATATCTATTATCTGTGAATTCGTCAGTTGAGAGTTGCAATTGAAAAGAATTTCCAGGTTGCCATCCTCCTAATCGATCTCTATTCTAAGAAAAGAAACGTCTAGTGGGATCGAAATCTTACTGAATAGTATTCTCAAGTTTCCATCGATAATACTTATTGAATAATTCGGAATTAACGGTTTTCAATACGAGAAGAGAAATTCGAAAATCCATTCTCAGAGACGGCCTGTTCAAGCGAGAAGAGCAAAACAACGAAATGAAGAATGGCGGCTGCGGATGCGGCTTTTCGTTGGCTCTATCCTCTTTAAGTTGCCAGAAGCCAAACAGAAGAGCGAGAAAGGAGGCCCTCCTAGGCCGGGAGGGAGCCAGGCTTGATGGGGTTTCCACGAACCAGCAACGAAAACAAGAAACGAAACCATTTCGAAAGGACATTTCGGAAAAATCATTAGCTAGCCAATGATGTGGTGGGACCGGTAGCTGGACCCCGGGGGATGTTCACCAAAAATGCGAGATTAATTCCAAAAGATTATACATTAGCCTTTCTTTGTGTTATTCAATACACTATAGATACTATATAGTCATGGGAAAAATTAAGTTTCGAAAAAAATATATGAGAGTGATCATTTGGGTGTCATGAAGGATGGAAGGGGAGGGTGAAAGTCAGAACAAATTCCGGAGGCCCATGTAGTAAAGAGCAGCGGTCGGCAACCTTTTAGATTTTGCCACTAAATTTGCAATTTAAAATTTCGCCGACCACTAACATAATTTTTAAAGGAACTAATTATTTAAGGTAGTTGTTCCTCCAAATGCGTTTTCTTAGGATTTTTTTTGAAATTTATACAGATTATTAGTTAAATACTTCTGCATCGATTGGTGGAAAAACGAAATTTATGAACAATATAGTTCCGGAGATATTAAATTTCAAAAATCGAGTTTTTCAGGCTCTTTAACATTGCACTATACGGTATATCGAAAAATTTACATATATATTTAATTATAATTGAATGTAATGGAAGGCAGCCCAGAAGTAGTGAGGAAAGAAAAAATTAACACATATCAAATAAGGTGTAATTTATTGGAATCCTTCCTCCTTTCCTTTCAAACAGACGTTTTGGAGGATTTTTCCCTCCTTCTTCAGGGTTTCAAAGAGGTCAATGAATGAAACAAATAAAATGTTTCCTTCTTCTCTCCACAGTAGTGTTCAAAAACTTTCTTCATTTTTAACAAAGGCATAGAAAAACATTTTATTTTTCCTCCTTTTCTTAATTAGATAGCTAAAAAAAAAATTAAGAAAAGGAGGAAAAAAAATGTTTTTCTATGCCTTTGTTAAAAATGAAGAAAGTTTTGAATACTACTGTGGAGAGAAGAAGGAAACATTTTATTTGTTTCATTCATTGACCCTTGAAACCCTGAAGAAGGAGGAAAAATCCTCCGAAACGTCGGTTTGAAAGGAAAGGAGGAAGGATTCCAATAAATTACACCTTATTTGATATGTGTTAATTTTTACTTTCCTCACTACCTCTGGGCTGCCTTCCATTACATTCAATAAAATTTCTACCAGTCCGTCTCTCTCCAGAGAAAATTTCGTTGCAAAAAAATATTTAATTATAATTAAGAAACCCTTCTTACCATTTTTATAAAAAACTAAATCAACATTAAACAATAACCAATACATATTTTAAGACAATTTTGATTCATAGTTACAACACAGTTTCTGAGATAATAAGGAATAAATAATGAAAAATGTATACAAAAAATTAACCATAAAAACAATTTGGCAACAGCGCATTTAACCAGTGAAAGATGCATGAGCTAGATTTTTTCAAAATTATAATTTTCATAAGGTGTAACGTAGGCGTTGATTACATTTGTTAAAAAATAACAAAACGATTTTTATAGAAATTTAAAATGTATTTTATCTGTCATTTTAATATAAAAATATTCAATCTCTTACAATGGTGTCAAATTTGTCAAACGAGCACGGGATTGGCTAGAATTGGTACATAAACAGCAAAAAGTTTTGGGCTTATGAACTATGAACCCTTATTGTCTGTTCTATATACTCTAGCATTAACTTTTTGCTAGTATTGTCGCGAAACAACTACCTTAAGAGCATTGAGAATGATATACAATTGTACACAGGGCCGAGACGACTATATGGCGAATGTGGGCAAAACACACGGGCGGCCAAGCTAAAGGTCGGCAAAACAGCTAGACTGATAGTTGACTAACCGTCTTTCAAGAACAGTGTTTCTCAACCTTTTTTGGTTGACGGGACATTAAAAATATCTGGAATTATTTGCGGCACACAAACTAAATTTAAAAATATTATTTTTGAATCGTATCCATAATTTAATTAATTTATAAGATCTTAAGAAATTGAATAAATAAATTGAATTCAGAGTTTTATATTGAATAAGACGGACGTTTCGTTACTATATTTGCAACTTATTCTTCAACACAATTGTTCTTTCTGTGGTTCTTTGTTTTAAAAGTGATGAAAAATTAATGTGTTTAAGAATAAGATAAATTAAAAAGATAAAATGTTTCGTATAATAATATCATACAATTGAGTTGAAGTAAAAGTCGCTGAAGAAGTCGAAAATATAGTGACGAAACGTCCGTCTTGTCCAATATAAAACTCTAAATTCAATTTTTTTATCCAATTTCTTAAGATCTTATAAATTAATTTGAAAATATTTTGCATTTATTTGATGATAACACAAAAAGTGTAATAAATAATAGTAATATGGGTATATTTAAAATTAGTGCTGCATAAATAATATCTGAATTTCTTTGCAGACCATTAAAATTACTCCACGACCCACCGTTTGCTGAGCGTTGGTATAGAGGGCCCATTTTTTCAGTCATATTTGAGATTTGGTTGCATAGGTAATAATGCTTTTATTCGATTTTTTTTTTAATTTTAGAGTATCCAGTTTTTTTGATTTTAAGTGTATAAATAATAATATGCTGGGCAGGGTAGCCGTCCAGTCGTGCGTTAGTCATACCCTTAACAGATCTGCCGATTCAGTTGTCTAAGTACCAGGGGCTCACAGGATCGAGGTGTAGCTATTAAATGACTGGCAAACAGCGAGCGTGCCGCGACAGGTTTGAACATGATTATGCCCCACCATCTGCTTGCTAAACTAGCCTTCGCGTCATTTTGTTTGTAAACCAATTTTATAATAAAGTAGACAAAATATTAATTAAAAAAATCGGCTAAATCAAATACTTCTGCAAAAACATCTTTTAGTTCATCATTCACAATTAATTTTTTTATTCAATTTATAGATTTTAAATGAAAGTCAGACGTCGTGTACATGTGAACTAATTTACTTTCAACCTCATAAAATCAAAATATTCCATAAGGTAGCGAAAATGAATCAAATATGAAATCAGGAAAATTCTATTCATATTTTAACGTTAAAAAGTTTCATAAATTTTAAATTAAATCTAATCAAGCTAAACGAAATTAATATATGACACGGTATGAAGATACTCTTGACGTTCTAAGATTTTATGGATGCGCCGCATCCACAGCATCCATGGACCGCACGCCACTGATATATATGAATGTGTACCAGCATAATAGTATAGTATAATAGTAGGTAGGTATATTAGAACAATTTCCTTTTGGAAAGACAAACTTCAATAGAGAATTGATGGAAGGCAGTCCAAGTGTAATGAAAAATAAAATTCCGAATAAAATAAATTTATTTTAATGTCCCTTTCATCCTCTTAGGGCCAGTTGTATGTCGGTTGGTAAACTCTTTTTAACCTTTGGCAAAGGGTAAAAGGCTGGGATGGCCAATCAGATGAAAGTGCCTGCCAATCAGATGCCTATCAGATGACAGGCACTTTCATCTGATTGGCCATCCCAGCCTTTTACCCTTTGCCAAAGGTTAAAAAGAGTTTACCAAACGACATACAACTGGCCCTTAGAAGCCGATGTTTCAGAGGATCTTCCCTCTCTTCTTCTTCTTCAGGGCTTAAAAAGGTAAACGAAGAAAATAATTCTTCTATTTTTAGTATTTCGTCAAATTTTTTAATGAAATCATTTTTTTTTTTGAAAAAATTATTTTGACCTCATCTCGACGAATCCTGAGTTAAATTTATAAATCGCGGACACGAATCATTTTATATTAATCAAAACCTTTCCGAATTCGAGCTGTTATGCATACTTTTTATTACATGTCAGATGGGATGTATTCACTCTCCTACAGAATTAAAGTAATATTCCCTCATTATTTTTTTAGAAATTTTAATTTCGTTACTATTTCCAAATTGAACTTTTACATACCTATATACAATTTTACTCACTCTAATTTATTTGTGTATACAAGAGATACATATGGGTCACAGAAATGGGTTGTCAAAGGAGCCATGCGTGAGCAGGCACATATAAAGTTTCAAGTATTTGATACGATTTTCCCTACCCTAGAAAAGTTTAATAAATAATGTGCAAGGTTCTACTTGGCCCATGTGTTTCTGGCAATCGCTCACTAGTGTGCACGAAGAATGTTGTTTTGCTGAGCTTGTCTTAATTTAGAAAAAAGCCAATACGCCAAGAAATAAAAGAGATCAATAGACTTGGAACGAAAAATAAGAAAAAAAGAATCTGGCGTGACTTAAGCATACCACGGAATGTTACTATACACTATCAACATTTTTATATAATTTTATATTTATATTTTATATAATATGGTTTTCAAAGATGCATCCATAAACGAAAAAGTCCTTTTTAAGTAGATACTATTATTAAGATTACATAAAATTATTATATTATTATTGGGAAAAATCTTTTAGGAGGGAGCTAAGTTTTAATTTTATTCATTTATGGGGTTAAATTATTATATAATTATTGAGAAAAATCTTTTAGGACGGAGCTAACTATTCATTTTATTTAATTGAAAAGTTTTTGTTTTGCCGAGAGTAGCAGAGTTGTAGATTCACAAAGAGAAACAAAGAGGTTGTCCTATGCTCAGTGCTGGATTTACGCCTAGGCCACAAGGCCCGGGCCTAGGGGCCCAGCCGGCCTGGGGTCCCCGGTTGCGGAATCTTTTTTTTTTATTTTTCAACCTAAAAAGATCACAAGGGATCTACAACAGGCATTACAAATATCATACAAGTATGCAATCACAATCTCTGGCTTAACAAATATCGCTTAACATTCTCATTAAAATTACTAAGAGTTTTTACGTTGGATTGCTGCTCCATTTACATAAGCACATTTATCCAAAAGTAGGAATTGCGTTCCGAATGCTATTGTGTACACCAGCGTCAAACAGCTCAGCAGAACGGTCGTTTTCAGCGCTAAAGAGAGTAAAGAATTACTTAAGATCTAACATAGGAGAGAACAGGCTCAATTCACTCTCTGTAATGTACATAGAGTCAGAAATAATGCAGTCAATTGACTATGAAGACGTCATTCGTTCTTTTGCACAGAAGAAAGTTCGCCGTAAGATTGTATAAATTTTATAGAATAACTTATAGTAACATATACTGTATTATTCTGATGTTTATTAAACAGGTCGATTAAAAATTTCTTTTTTCCTCTCTTCTTTTGTCTATATCCCATATATATATATATATATATATATATATATATATATATATATATATATATATATATATATATATATATATAAATTATTTATTGTTTGAGACTATAGTTTCGAAGACTTGGTCTTCATCATCAGTCTTTTTTAATTATAAATATTGTTTTTCATGGAGTCAATACCGTATGGATATTGAAAATTTTTTGAATTCTAACTGGCTATCAGCTAAGAAAACATCAAAAAATTTTCAATATCCATACGGTGTTGACTCCATGAAAAACAATATTTATAATTAAAAAAGACTGATGATTAATGAATTGAAACTATAGTCCCAAACAAATAAATAATATATATATACAGATATATCATTTCGATATATATGTGTGTATGTTTATTTGCATCAAGCAGAGGGCAACCTCTTTATTTCTCTTTGTGGATTCATTTTATTCATTTATGGGGTTTATGGGACTAACAAGTTTGGGAAAATTAATATAAAAATATTGGAATAGAAGTTATAATAAAAAATATTTTATATTAAATTTTCGTGGATTTAAATTTAAATCTAGTGTCAGCTATATAACATAGCCCAGGGTACTATGCTCCCCCCCCCCTTTGGTAAGCCCCAGCAAAATTTATACGTATAATTATTTAATAAATTTAAATAGTTTGTTATTGTGTCTTGAATCAAATAAATTATATAATATCTAATTGATTACATCAGGAAAATGGAAAAAAGAGAAATGATTAATATAATTTTCAAAGAAAAAAAAATCAAATTATCAAAATAAACAAGAAATGAAAAATCATTAGAGAAAATTTCGATGAAATCTAAATCCTCCCTGATATACTGTATTTATTTATTTACTTGTTTATTAAATTTCAAGTTGAGTAATTTGCTAAGCAATTGGTGATATAACCTTATCATTCGATTAATCATTTTCTTCTAAGATAATTGCCAAATGCGAAATGCGATTAATTACCCATCAAGAGGTAAAAAATAGACTTTTTGTTGATATTTCACTCTGAATGATACGTCTTCTTATCATTAGAAGACCTAGATACAAATTGGCAGGAATAAACGAATAAAAAGAAAGAAAATCTTGAACTAAATCCGCAGATAACAAGAAGAGATCTCTTGATCGTTTTTTTTCTTATTTAATTCTCTTGAATGAAAATAAAACCTTTATCTAATTAAGTTGAATTTTCATCTTATTTAATGGCACATTCGAAATGAAACTTTTTTTTTTATTTCAGTCAACGTTCAATCTATTTGAGATAAGATAGCTATTTAGAAAATCCTTCACCTTGAAAATGCTGATCACACTCGTTATGGGAGGTAGCAGTAATTATTATCAGTCCCTTTGGCGCAGTGGATAGCGCGTTGGACTTCTAATCCAAAGGTCGTGGGTTCGATCCCCACAAGGGATGACTTCTTTTTTATAAAAATATTACAAAAGTATTTATTTATTTATATAATATAATAATAAATTAGTAAAATAAAATAAAATAAGCTGACATGTTCTGATGTGATCATCCACTTGACTTTACCATACAACCTGGCCCCTCACTTATATTTAACATTTAATAAAATTATTTATAATCATGTAGGGGGGGGGGGTTAGTTTTTGCATTTTTAGACTCCTGGGAGACACTGATTATGTATACAAAATTTGGTTTAGTTTGGTAAATGGCCAAGATTTTCATTTTTGACCCTCCGCCCCCCCCTTCCCATTTCGGGAGGTTAGTTTTTGCATTTTTAGACTTCTGGGGGTCCACTGATTATGTATACAAAATTTGGTTGAGTTTGCTCAAACGACCTAGATTTTTAATTTTTAACCCCCCTCGACCCCCCTTAATTTTGGGTCGATATGCACCAAAATCTAATCAGCTCTTAATCTCAATGGACCAAAACTACCTGTGAAATTTGGTTTCGATATTCACACTAGTTTTTGAGCTAGCTCGTCCACAAATTTGGTAACGCACAGACTAACTAACTAGCTAACTAACTAACTAACTAATTAACTAACTATCTAACTTATAGACATTTTGACAAAACAATTATTATCTCGAAACATATAATTTTTTAGATGTTCACTTATTAGAGCTTTTTTGTAGAGCCAAATGCCGTGGTTTAGCTCAATTTTTTTAATCAAAATAGTTTCAGCAGTTTTTGAGATATTTCGATAAAAAGAAGGAAAAAAAACACTTTTTCATTCACGATTACAATACTTGACCATACCCTGTATGCGAGGGGCTTATGTGACCTTCGCAGTTTTTTTTTCTTAATTCGTTGGGTTTTTTAATTTTATTATAGGGGGTATAGCTTTTATGAAGTTATATTTGTTAAGGGGGTTCCAGAAAATGTGACGAAGGGGGTCCAAAAAGGCGAAATTTTACATGATGTATTTTATGAATGGCCCTTAAATAAAAAAAATAATAATTAAAAATAAATAAATAAATAAATAATAAAAATATTTAAAGAAAAATTTAATTAAAAAATATATTTTCTAATTATTTATCCAAAGCTTGGAAACCAAGGCTTCGATTTTTAACGTCCCTTGGCTTTAAGGACTTCTAATCCAAAGGATATGGATTCGATCCACACAATAAGAATGACTTGTCTTTTATTTATATTATTATTACAAAAAATATTTATTTATTCATGAATCAAGAAGATTGGTAAAATTAAAAAAAAATTAATTAATAATAAAAATTTATAAAATTTTAGAAAAAATTTTTTCCTGATTATTTCCATCAATCAGATAATATCTTTATCTTTATTTAATTATTTACCCAAAGCTTGATTGTATGAGGGGGCAAAAATCTTTATCGTCCCTTTGGCGCAGTGGATAGCGCGTTGGACTTCTAATCCAAAGGTCGTGGGTTCGATCCCCACAAGGGATGCATTCTTTTTAGAATTTTTTATATAATTAAAACTATTAAAAAAATATTAAAAAAAAAACTTATTATAATATATTGTAGCCCGTTTTATGTTTCAGTATTTAATGTTTTCCAGATGAATTTTACATTTTTTGAGGGGCCCTTCAGTTTTCCTATACAATTCACACAATTTATTAAAATTCACGTTTTTTTAATGTGATATGTTTTAACATTTGAACAATCCTTTCTGCTAATTTCCGAAATCCTCTAAATTTCCCACAATTTGTACATTTTCTGGTTCGTTGAAAAGAGTAAAATAGGGGTAATACTGTAACCACAGTATTTGAATTTGTATAGGGTCTAGTGATTTCAAATTTTTATAAGAACTTATTTCGCCTGATTTTTAATTTTTTTCTAAATTAGTACCTAGTATTTACCTAAAAACATTTTGATAAATAAATCTTATTAAAATAGCTCTTTGAAATATTTCAAAAATACTAAGCAAACTCTCTAGTCTCCACGATTACAATACACAATACTCTCCCATATTATTATGACGATGAAGTATCTTTATATTTTATTCATAGTTAAAAATGTTTCTACTCTTCGGATGAAGTGATTGCATTTTTATATAAGTATATCTACCATATACATATGCATCAGTGGATGCTATGGATGCGGCGCATCGCTAGAATTTCAAACATTTAGAGTATTTTCATAAATATATAAGGTCGACTTTAAAATTTCAGAAGGATCTTTAAATTTTCAAATTACATATTATCCGTTATTTGAAATATTTCTATCAAAAACATTTTTTTGTTTTAAAAAGTACGAATTGGTTCTCGAAATGAAATAAAATTGTTGCATAGTTTCAAGGGGGATTTAAAATGAATGATTTTTTCGAAAAGGCTGCGGATAGAAGGTTTGAAGTCCCTGCCAGGTATATCTTCCAGTTCAAGCACGCAAAAGACAAGTCCTGACGAGTTTAAGTCGAATAAAAATTGATCACGCTCAGGAACTATTAATAACACAAAAAAGAATAAATAAAGATGATTCGGGAATCTTTAGACTAATCCATTTCTAAAAACTCTCAATATATAAGATCGGATATAACTAAGAGTTCTATATACAAGTCATAGCTTGCTTTTATAGAAATAGAATTAGGAGAAATTGAGGATTTTCTTAAAGGATAGGCTGATTCATTGTGAAAGATGGTCGATTTTTTTTTTAATGATATTGATGTGAGAAGGAGATACACCAGAAGGTGCATCCCCTAAAGGCCTGTATGAGATGGCCCCTCCATCGTGAAAAGAACAGAGTAGAAGGAAAGAAGCCGGGATCACGAGCCAAATCTCAGAAACTTCGATACAATCCAATATCCAATTCACTAAGTTTTTAGGGGCTTCGAGCAGTGTTAAATTCTCCGATCGATAAATTAGGTTTTTAAATTTATCTCCCACTCCCACGATTTCCATCTCAAGGTCCCTGTGAAGTTTTAAGTCACAAGATTTAATTTCTGACTCCTACCCTCACTCACACTAAGCAGTATCCTTTTGGGGCGAAGGTCCTATAATAAATTAAAAAATCTAATGTTATATTTGAAAAATAACGAAAAATTAAAACCTAAAAAATATATCTGTCTGATGTTTCGAGTAGTTTTTTTTTTTACTTTTTTTTAATCAATATCCACCTAATAGCTATGTTTATACCAGCCGTTAATTAAGATAACAAACATTGTTATTAAACTACAACAAATAAAGACGTGATAACAAACACCCATTAACAAACTTTGCCTTAGAGAGTAAGTACTAGACAATATACACTGGCGAACACAATTAATCATTTGGCCTCCTTTTAAAACATGAATATATATAATTTTTAAGAATTCTAACGACTTTTTCACCAGTGTCCTTTCCTCTTTACTAAATGGTATCCACTAAATAACACAAAAGTGGCTGCAAAACTTTTTTAATCATCATTCTCAATTTCTGAAGAAAATTTCTCAAGAAAATAGCTAAAAAAAATTTAAAACTTTTTAAAACTTTTTTAATCATCTTTCTCAATTTCTGAAGAAAATTTCTCAAGAAAATAGCTAAAAACTTTTTTAAATCATCATTTTCAATTTCTGAAGAAAATAGCTAGAAACTTTTTAAAACTTTTTTAAGATTTTTTAAACTTTTTTAAGTTTTTTTAAACTTTTTTAAACTTTTTAAAACTTTTTTAATCATCATTCTCAATTTCTGAAGAAAATAGCTAGAAACTTTTTAAAACTTTTTTAAGTTTTTTTAAACTTTTTTAAACTTTTTAAAACTTTTTTAATCATCATTCTCAATTTCTGAAGAAAATAGTTAAAAACATTTTAAGATTTTTTAAAACATCTTAAAACATTTTATAACATCTTAAAACATCTTATAACATTTTAAAACATATTATAACATCTTAAAAACATATTATAACATCTTAAAATATCTTTAAACATCTTATAAGATCTTTTACATCTTATAAAAATCTTGGGACAGTGAGCGATGAGCTCGGGGAACACTTTCATCACGATATTTCAGCTATGGAAAAGAGCTATCAAGGAAAATGTAATCCTAGTATGCTCGCCGATTATTCTTGGATCATCAAGAGGAATGTTCCACAGACGAAATGTAGCATCATTTCTTACTTTCTAGGTGACTCAGACTGTTTGAATATTGTGTAGTTAAGAATTTAGAAAGTATTAAATGTTTGATTTTATAAATGCCTGTCTCGGAAATGAAAAACCGATTTCCCATTTGAATTAAGGAGAAAAAGTACTATCCTTTCCTTTCTGAGACAAAAAAAGAAATTCTTATTTGTTCCTCAGAGTTATTGTTTTTGACTTTAGAGAATTAGAAGTCGAAACCAAGTGGATAACGCAAGGAAATTGTAATAATTATTGTATTTTCACCATGGAAGATTTTTCTATTAAATTTTAAAAATACTATTGTTGTCCTAATATTAATATGTACGATTAATAGGTCCATCTAATGGATTGGCGGTTGTCTAAACGTAAGGGGTAATTTCTTACGGGTTTGTTTATATTGTTGAATGGATTGAAATGGATCCTTGGCTAATATATAGAACAGTACTACGCAACACAAATACAAATACATTTGAAAAGTCAAAGCGTGCGTGTCTTTATATTTTAAAAAGTTACAACAAGAATAAATTTAAATATAAAACTAAAGATTTCAGCATCTTTTTTTTGAAAATAGTTGGAATGTTTTTCAAAAAATCAGCTCGGGTTAAAAACCAATGTATACCTATTAAAAAAGAAAGAATTTAATTTTTAGGACAAATTCAAGAATTAAATTCTTTCTTTTTAATAAATTTAACGTTTAAATAATTAAAAGATTGGAGTTTTCTTCATGCGACATTTTTGAGTGACACTTCAAATCAAACTAGGCATCAGAGGCCGTCCATAAATTACGTCACACGAATTTCAAGACTTTTAGACCCCCTGTATCGCCGCGGCGTGGGAAGGCACCTTTATTTAGAAATAGATGAAGAAAAATCATATACCTACAAGCAAGATTTTTTTCAACTATCTGTGTATGGATGATTGTCTTTCTGTATTAAGATACTTACGATAACTAAAGATAATTCAAGAATGCTAAGTCGAAGAAATCAATTTATAATTTTTCTCATTAATATATCAAAGAATAATTGATATATTAACGAGAATTGTTTTGACCGCGCTTTTTTGAAAAAGATTTATATCACGAGACTACTGCGGATGAAGCTATTGGAGTCTGCGGAGTCTTAAGTCTGGGCCAAGAGATCGGGCGCTCTGGACTATGAGATTGAATATATAACATCTTAGATTTCAAATTCATTTGGTGATCCATCCGAGTTTCATGCGGGCTATACGCAAAATGACGTTGGATTTTAGCTAAATGGATCATATCTTTTTCTCTCTTTGTCCAGACTCCGCAGACTCCAATAGCTTCAACCGCAGTAGTCTCGCGATATATATCTTTTTCAAAAAAGCGCGGTCAAAACGATTCTAGTTAATATATCAATTATTCTTTGATATATTAATGAGAAAAATTATAAATTTATTTAACATCATTATTTCAAGTTAGAAATATATAAGTTCAGATATTATTTTCACTCAATATTTGACAAAAATCACCTACATTTGATTTACGATTGAATCAAATGTAGGAAACATACGATTAAGTCGAAGAAAGTTCCTTCTGATGCCAAAATGTTTGTATTTTCAAAACAAAGAGTTTATTAGATTTTGGGCTTTCTAGCTTCAGGAATAATAACTGGATTTTCACAAAAATATTTGAAGTAATAAACTTTACCTCTATTCCAATTTTCATCTTTCTAACATAAGCCTTCAACTTTTGCAAAATCACTAAAATTTGTGGGCAAGATAAGTTAGCTTTATTTGTAAAATATTTTCAATTTAACCTTTTTTATTAACAAAAATAATCGACAAATATATATTTTAATTAAAAACTTTTAATGAGTTTTTCACTACAAGGTCGAATATTTAGTTTTTTTTAAGGTCAATTCCTTCTGAAAGTGCGTCTATATTTATTAATTCAATTTCTTTAATTAAATTTAAATATTTGTTGTTGTTGTTCTTACGTCATAGACGTTACTATGGCCTCTTTAAAAGTATTATAAATTCTAATTGTGATTAAGATTAATTAAAATATTTATTTATGTTTTTATCTTTTAAATACTCTTGAGGTAACCCACATATAACTATGTACAATAACACTTTCAAAAAATTTTCAACATTTTAATAAATGAAGTCGAAGCAAATGTATCCGAGATCGAGGCTATTCATTCAAGTCGATAGGCAAAACAACATTATTTTAAATGCAAGTGAGCGAGGATGAATTTATCACCCCTCATTCTTGAACTCGTTTATACATACACCCATATAAACCATGGTAAATATAGACATACAATAAAAATAAAACATTACAATTGGCAAAAGGGACTATTTTACAGATGGAATTAAATCATGTTAAAATAATACTACCTCCTCATTTTAGAGAAATAATAATTTATTTAGATATTATTATTGGATATTGAATTTATTATTCACGATTGCATAAATAGCAATGGGATTATAACATAAATATTGCGAATGAACGAAAAATCTTAATGGCCTGTTTCCAAAACAGTCCTATTATTTTATAAATAATAAATTATTTCACCTCCCCCTCTCTCTAACTCATCTCTATTTATACATATTTATATTATTATAATTTATTTATATCCAAATTGAGTTAAAATGAAAAACTTTGTAAATTTCCAAAATCTAAAGAGATGCACAACAAATTCGCTTTCGAGAATTTCTAATCCGTAAGTTTAATAGGATTTGCCATCAATTAGTAGCTATTCGATATTCTTAGACATGTGTACGTTGAAGCATTAATATTCATTTCCTGGAGGATAGAAAATAAAATTCAATCGAGAATAATTGATAAGATTTTATTTCCATTAACCAACAAATAAAATCGTTGATTCGAATAGTAGGAATGGAAATCTTGTGTTTCTGCAAAAATACGAAGTTGATATTTTAAAGTAGTTGTTTCGCGAGAATACCAGCAAAAAGTTAATACTAGAGTATATAGAACAGACAATAAGGATTCATAATTCATAAGCCCAAAACTTTTTGCTGTTTATGTACCACTACTAGCCAATCCCGTGTTCGTTTGTCAAATCTGGCAACACTGTCCAAGCTTGTATATATTTTATCGTAGAAATTTCATATAAAGTACATTATAAAGGGAGATTTATAATACAAAAAGTTCTTAATAAGCGATTGAAAGCTGTTGCGATAATGGCTGAAGCGAAAAAACGTCAAAAAATTACTAATGTTAACCCACTTTTTAGGTTAAATAAGTGCATTGTTGCCACGCTTGTTTTTAGTGTAAATTTTTCATTATACATTTTTCATTAACTATTCATTATTATCTCAAAAACTGGGTTGTAACTATGAATTATTTTTTTTTAATGAATTAGTTATTTTTTAATGTTGGTTTAGTTTTTTATAACAATGGTAAGAAGAGTTTCTTAATTATAATTAAATATGTATGTAAACTTTCCGATATTCCGTATACTGCAATGTATAAGAGTCTGAAAAACTCTATCTTTGGAATTTAACATCTCCGGAATTATATTGTTCATAAATTTCGTTTTGCCACCAATCGATGCAGAAGTATTTAAATAATAATGTATCTAAATTTCAAAAAAATTCTAAGAAAACCCATATGGTGAAACAACTACGTTAACAGATCTTTATCAGGATTCCCTGAATCCAAAATAGTAATTATATTGTTTGTCAAGGGCGTAAAGTGAGGAATATCCGACAAGCCAGAGTTGAAGAATGAGACCTGAGACCTTATGTTACATTTACCTGAGTATGAATGTGAAAAGTGATAAGCTGTGCCAATTTTCTCTTGCATTTAAAAAGTGAAATATCTTATGTGAATATTACACCGTCCATTAATGCTTTTTCTTTGGGGTTTTTCTATTTAATTTCTTCAAATGAGTTATATTCAGCGAAAAACATTATATATTATTTATTTACATCATTAATTCATTAAAATATTTTGCAAAAACTTTCGAAAATCTAATTACCATTCGTGTCCACACACACTTATTTATTAGTCAACAAAATTTCCTATCCCTAATTAAGCAAATCGAATATCATTGATATGTAAATTATTTTGTATTTAAATAGTCACCTCAATATATTTTTAAATTTCGCAATTAAATTATTCACCAATATGAGATGGGCAGTATGAAAGGAAATCATTTCGAAAATTCAATTTTGAATTTTCAGCGGAATTAGATATTTTGAGATTCCCTGAAACCAATAAGATCAACATTTTTAGTTCTTGGTCTGTATGTCTTTCCTTGTTGTGATGATTCAAAAAAGGTAGATCTTAATAGATGAAATTTAATATATTAGTTAGTTGTCGTCGTAAGCTTATCCTAGAATGGTTTTGGTTCAAATTGACTCACCGGAAGTAACTATTTCCTTTAGATAATCAAGCCCAAAAGATTCGCCCAGTTCCTCAATGTGAGGATCAAATTTTGACAATGAAATCTTTATATTTTTAACAACTTTGATGTTCTTTGATGTCTATACATTTCTTAAAAAAAGGTGAGAGGAGGGTTTGTGTGAAATGATTTAGAAACCTATTCACAATTCCTGGGTATTGCATTAATTGTTTATTAAAAATGCAACCATTTAAAGTTAGAGTGTAAAATGGCCGAAATCTGACTTTAATGAATGCGAAATTGACTTTGAGCCATGAGGTGAACCAGCTGGCCCTTGGTTAAATAAACGATAAAGAAATACTTTATTTTTTCTTCATTTTAAGATTAGTTGCAGCTCGGTACTCGAAGCTCACCTTGAGCCCGGAGTATCAAATCTACAAATTTTTGATTTTTTTAAACTGAAAACTTCTTTAGGCACGTTGGGCACTTTTGGGATGGGGGAAAAGTACTGAACTCGTGCGACCATCACGTTTGCTTAAGACAGCAGGACGGCGGCCATGGAAGTCGAAATCTCTGAGAGCCGGTTGTATGTAGCAAAGTAAATGCTTTTACAACTAACAAAGGGTAGATAGTAAATGGAGGGACTGGGATGGCCAATCAGATGACAGGGACTGACATTATATATTATTTATTTCAGTCCCTGTCATGTGATTGGCAATCCCAGACCTTCCATTTACTATCTACCCTTTGTTAGTTGTAAAAAGCATTTACTTTGCGACATACAACCGGCACTAAGGAGTGTGTAAGAACTAGAGGTGTTAATAGTTATTATTAGAGAAATTTGTTTTGAAGATATACAGTTAGGAGTCACTTAAGTACTTTGACATTAAAATTTAATAAAATTCAGAAAGTGGAGTTAATCGATTTGGCAAGTGAAGCATTCATATAATGCAAAACTAGATATCTACCAAGATCTAAAATTTAAAATGGCCTTCTTTCTTTTAGTTTTCAAATTTAAATAATGAGGCGGTAAGACAGCCTCATTGATTTCTTCTTAAGAATCAACAACTCTGCTACTCTCAGCATGATAAAACCCTTTCAAAATCAAAATCCGGTGTGAGAAAAAGAAATAGTTTCAATCAAAAATTAAAAAATGCAGTCATGAAAACTCCCGACAGAGAGGAAAACTTAAAACTATGAAATAACAGTGTTTTTTTTTTTGAATTTTCAAATTAATTGTAGTATCAAAAATTAAAATTTCATAATTTGTAAAAAAAAAAAAAAAAACTTATTTCATAGTTTTTAAGTTTTCACTTCTGTCGGCGTCCCCGACTGCCTTTTTATTTTTTTTCTGTAACATTTTCAGACATAAATTTTTTTTTACTCTCTTTGTCTGGATTTTGATACCCACGAAAATCCAAGAATAGAAACTTGCAGAAAGATCTTTCTGTCTATTATATTAACAATATTAATATTTGAATTTGCGAAAAGCGTTAACATTTGATAATAGTATTCAAATATCTTGGATCTTGAAAAGCAGCAATGATTCATATGTGACCGCCCCTTTCTAAAGAAGAAACTCATCAATCTAAATACTTGAAAGGGTTGATCCTGAAATCGAAAGGAAGGAAGTTGCCTGGAGCATTCATGCATGCGAAGAGGAAATGTCTCAGGCTTTCGTCAGTTTCCTCCGAGCTGAAAGAAAGCATACAAGCCACAATTCATTCATTCATTGGCTAATCAATCTGGCATCGGAATTCATCGTTTTCAGAATTATATTTCTTATCATAGTGGATTGTTCAAATGTAAACAAAGGTTCACGAAGTATGACATTTATACAATATTGATTCTATTTACCCAATCAACAATGGTCTGGATACCTACCAAATGGATAAGTCAATAAATTGTGAGTAGCCTCAATCAAGGGACAAAGACTTCTTCATTCAATGGGAGTGAGATACATATATCATGACTGGTACACTGAATCAAAAATTTCAATAGAAAATAGGGTCACCATTCGGTCATAAAGCAGCCATTTGTTTAACTTTAGTGGCAAAAATAGAAACCAATTTTTTCAATATGGAATTGGTAAAATAATAGTCTTATGTTAGTAGGAATATAGTAATTTCGTTAACCTAACAAAACTGGCTATCTGTTCTCTCTCTGGGTGATGTCTCCTTTCAAAGTTAAATATCTCGAAACCAATACCTAAATACGAGGGGGGTGAACCGCGATTGGAATTAGGTGTACATCGTCTTTGGAATTATGTGGAATTATTTTGGAATTCATTAGATAATGCCTCTTCATCTATTGTCTTCTACTTGGAAATGAAAGTGGAAGTGGAAGTAGGTGTACATGATATTAGGTCGCGGTTTACGCCTCGCCTAAATAGCTGCAATTTCTCAAAGAAGGTAGAATCAAAAGCATAAATCAAATGCATGGTGTCCTGAAATTCACCCGAGGAGCTTCAAAATTGATTGTGTTCGAAAAAATCTAAATTTATCGGTGAAAACCTAGTTATTGAAATTTCCAAAAGGATTGGGAAATACTTGGTGTTGGGAAATTTCTAAGAAGGAAGAACTAGGAATTAGAGTTTTTCCAAAAAATGTAAATGAAATATTATTTTTCATGGGAAAATTTTTTTGCTCTTGCTTGACTGGAAAGACAGTTAGAAAAGATGATGAGGGCCAAGCCTTCGAAACTATAGTCTCAACCAAATAAATTATATATATATATATATATATATATATATTGGATATATATAGGTGTGTATGTTTATTTGCATCAAGCAGAGGACAACCTCTTTGTTTCTCTTTATGAATCAACAACTATGCTACTCTCGGGAAAATAAAAGCTTTTCAATTGAAACTTTGAAAGATGGAATTATTCAAGGAGGTAGGATTGAGCTCGAATATTTGGTTTCGTGAAATTTACAGGGAAAGCATTCTCTCTCTTGACATTTTTCTGAGTTTACGATATTGAAAATAAAATGTCTAAGATCTGTTATCTTCTTTTTAAAAAAAATGCATGCATTCATAGAAGCGCCGCGAAGTAAGTAATACCCCTAACGAATCTACCAATTCAGTTGTCTACATAGCAGGGGCTCCCATTAAATGGTAAGTAGCTATAAAATGACGGATCTGATCCTGATATACTGGCAAACAGCGAGCGTATTGTGACAGGTTCAAACATGATTCTGTCTAGTAATGCTTCCCCACCCTCCGCAAATAAGGAACAAATTTATTTTTAAAATTAAGACACTTTGAATTCACCTGCAAGCGTCTCTTATTTTAAAAGATTCACATTTTCAATGTCTTTTAAATTCACTCTTATTACGTTACTACATAACATATGACGTAGAGACCGGATTTTTATGCAGTAAAAAGAGCCAAAATATGCAGTTAAAAATGCTGAAATATGCAAGTAATATGCTTTATACGCTGAAATATGCAAATATATGCAATAAAAGATAGCAAAATAAATTTTTTATGCACTAAAAAATTAAAATTGAAGACAAAAATACTATATACTTGAAGGAGCGCTATGAAAAGAATAAACTATAGACACCAAATGTCCAATATCTACTTTTATTGAGTAAAAAATTGCTCAAAATTCTCATTACATTTAATATATTAAAAAAATCTCTTTAAAAGACACGATTGTATTGTTTTGCTTTTATTTTCAACTATTTGACCAGCTATAATCTGATTCCTACACTAATTTACACACACACGAACATCCAATGTCCAAAAGGCCCTGAAGGGCGTAAAAAAAAAAATTAACAAAGGATCTCAAAAATAATTAAAATTTTATTGTAATTGTGAATAATTTATGTTTACAAGTATTTTTTTCAATTATCTTCAGGTTATTATATGTCCACGGTCACTTAAAATTGATATACTATGAAAAGAAGCGTTCCACATCCAAAGATGTAATGGGGGCAAATTTAAAGTAACTTAAAACCCAAATTGGAAACTTTTCGTCATTTTCGTGTAGAGGAAAGTATCTAGTCAAATCTAAGCACAACTGAATAAAAAGAAAAATCAGTGGGTTGTTGTTTTATAGCTACGTTTACATCCTTTGTAATTCCTTCGTAGTACAAAATTACACTCTTGTCGTTGAGGCCTATTTCAGTTTTCTTAGAATTTAAATTAGTGTCCTCCTGTTTGATTTCTTCATTTTTTTTCATCCTTTCTCCGAAAATTTACTTTTAAAAAATCTATATTTGTCTCGAAATAGGCAATATTTGACAAAAATCCTTCAAATATCCAATTTTATGCAATATTCTTCAAATATGCAATTTTATGCAATATTACTCAAATATGCAAAAATATGCAGTATAAAATTTAACCCACAGTATCCTAGATGCATGATTCGAGAGATAATTGATCCTCTGGGTCACTTGTGGCGGGAAACAAAATATGCAATTGCATAGGAATCCGGTCTCTATTATATGAGGTATTATGAAATGTTGTAATTTTTTTTTTTTGCTTTGTATTTTCGAAATATCTAAAAAATGGCTGACACTATTTATTATTCGTCCTATTAGTTCTTTTTGTAAAAAAACCTTGTAACGCGAAAATGTGTCCGCAGTAATTTGGGCTCAGTGCATACAAAGACGCCAATCAGTATTTCGAACGACTGCGCAAAAGGAATTTGGCGCGTCCTTGCATGCACTTGGAACCAAAACGATAGACGTACAGACAAAGAGCTTGAAAATGATTTTTCTACAGATTTAAAGCATTTTTAAACATGATTAGAAAAAAATTTTAAATTTTCGAATGAATTCAATTCTTTCATCTAACAGGCTTGTTTACCAAGCACACCGAGTAATTTAAAATTATTAGGAATATCTCTCTATATTTAGCTACGAGATTAATTAAGTAACGAATTGTCCAAGTCATTAATTGAGCGGAAATGCTGATTGTGGAAAAAATAGAAACGTTTTTTTGTTATGCCGGTTTCTGAAACTAATGAAAAATTCTATAGATCAAGGTTTAATGACTTTATTAAGGGTTCGTAGTTGCTACGAGAGTGAATGTAAGTTGAAATTAATCCGATTTTCAGACGCGATACTTCGAAAGGATTTGCCAGAATTGTATAAGCTTCACTATTAAAATGAGATATTCAATTTGCTTTGAAATCTATTCCGAACAACTTCTATTTATTGTTAGAGTTCGTCGCTGTGATGAAACTATTAGATGAAGGAGGAGGTATCAACCAAAGATGGAATCACTGGGTTCAATAAAACACCTTTAATAAAACGTTTCGGCCTGAATTTATTTGGCCATCTTCAGTTAATTAGAAGTTATACACAAAATGTACACATATGTGATCGAACCAAGCCTTGACAAAAATAAAAATAAAATTTTTTAGCTTCATGCAAATTTATAACGTGCCTGGACCCAAAAGTTTCAGAATGAAAGTATCTCTATTTATATACAGTCCATTCAACAACATTTGAGAGAGAGAATAAAGAATTTTTACATACTATACTATTCAATCTAATTTGATAAGTCAACTTATGACTGGACCATCTCTGTTATACCTTTTAGGATTATGGGTGTTGCATCAGCTTGTACCAATATCATTAAAACGAGTTAAAAAGCCATTACTCTAGTTCGCAATTAGCAATAACGACATCTTATGCTATAATTTATTAAAAGGAAAAAACAAATTAAAAAAGGAGAAAAAAGTTAATACATTATTAGACTCTCCCCTAATTTTAGTGATTTTTTATTTTTTATTTTTTAATAATTGAATGGTTTTAACTAGAAACCAAATTTTTTGACAAAATTAGCTTATTTTTATCAGAACAAATTCTATCAGATATATTTTCAAGAAAGTACATACTAATGTAAATATTTGAATGATTTTATTTCAATTTCATTTGATTGCAAAGCTGGGCTGCAGATTGCTCTAAACCTGTAAGCCTGTAACAATTGATAGAGTCTGTGCCTTAGGCTGGAAGAAAATGGCATGAAAAAACCGTCGATATATGCACCTCCCAAGAAAATATACTTATAAAAATAATAATAACTGCTATTTCAAAACATCTTCACTATTCCAACGAATGACGATAATAGATCCAGTCAGACCTTGTTATGTCTCCTATCAAATTTAAATTATTATAAAAAATAAATCGAAAAAATATGTTACAATAATTGATTAATTAACTGTTGATTCGAATAGAACAAAAAATTATTGTAAGTATGTTGAATTACTATTGAAAAGAATCATTCATTCAATTATTACAAGGTTTGATAATGAAGTATTTTCTGTTTTATTGTGACTCACCTAAGTCCGAAGAGAGGAGATGCTGTACTGAAGGTGTTGCTACATTAAATGGAGTTAAACCATGCGCATTTTTGGCCTCAAGATCAGCTCCACATTTGACCAGCATGTGAACTAGCTGAAAAAGAGAAATATTAAGCATATTAAAATTTGATGAAAATGATAAAATACTTATAAATTTGAAACTAAAAGAACCTTATCAAAATTTAACTTCTAAGCATTTACATTAAAAAAAGAAAAAAATGGTTTCCAAAACTGGACTAATTTCTTTCTAATGCAATGATTTATTATCTTTTAATGAAATTAATTATATTTTAAATAAGATATTGTTAGGTACCGCTATTTTTCCGAGTAATATTTTTGAATTTCAAAAAATCGACTTTGACTTTTTAGTAAAAACTTCTATATTCAACATTTCATATTAATCAGCCCCATATATTATTGCCGAAAATTGGTAACATAACAAGTACACCCAGATTTTCTAAAAATCTTTTTTTGAACTCAAAGGACCCTTGAAACTTAAAGATTTTTAAATCTCAACTTCGAAATTTTCCGGGAAAATAATATTTTCATTTTTTTTTATTTAATGCAAACCTTGCATATAGGAGCCCAGCAGCACCTATAAGTAATGTCATATCCTTATATTAGTGGAAAGAAAATAGATTTCATTGGAAGAAGTGAAGACTATAGTATATTATAATTTGTGTACCCGGGTATTGAAGAAATAAAGATTGTAACTGGAGAATGAACGTTCCATTACTTCACAGAGAAATCTCAGTTTCTATAAGTTGTGTATCAATGGAAATTATATTAAACATATATATTATTCAGGCAAGAATTACTTTCAAAAGCAATTAGAAATATATAGAAAATGGGGTCGGGTTAGGCTATAGGGGTTAGCGTGCCAGCCTGCTAACCAAGTGGACCCGGGTTCGAATCGGACTAGAGGCATCCTGCTAACCCCAGGGTAGAGACAAATTAAAAAATAATAATAATAAGTTGTATCGTAAAATTGGCTTATGGCTAGAAAGGCCGAAAAGCCAAAAAAAAAATATATAGAAAATAAATAAAAAGCAAAATTGAAGGAGAATCCTTATTGTATGGGAGGTGATTCTTCAGTGTACGAAAAACAAAAAACAACATTTTAACAAAAATACTTTTTTTTTTTACAAATAATGTCCGAAATAGTTCCTTTTTAGACTTTTTTTATTGCGCAAAACAATTTATTGCACAAAACGAGCTTCTTTTGTCAAAGAGGGCCATCTTGACTCTTCCCATTTAGTAGCACCCAATCCTTTTTCAATGAATCCTTTTAGAAAGCTTTCCTTCTTTGTCGAATCGAGACATTCTAATAGGGGAACCATGAAATTTGCCATTTTCAGAAAATATCGCAAGTAAGAAATAAAAATTCGTTTCAAGAACGGTTGCTTTTAGCCAATGCCACGGAGAATTCGCCAAACAGTTAGTCAAATAGTTTAATCATGTCAATGGGCTCATTCTATGACTCCATTAACACATATATGTGAATTATTCGCAAAGATGGAGAGATTGTGAGAACACTTGTGGGTTGGTTGTCTCCTGTCTGGTCAATCATTAAAAACTACCAGCATAACACTCCAGAAAAACCGGATTAATTTAAGAAATACTAAAAAGAGTGCAAAAAATTATCAAACAAGTTTCCTTATTATATTGTGTATTCGATTAGTTTTTGATTTATTAGAAAATATCATTCTAATGGATGGCTTACTATTCTCCTAAGGTTTCAAAAAGTTTGCATTATATGAATTAAATTGTAATATTTTAAATGAATATAGAGAAATCAAAGTCTCTAGAACCTAATCAAATTAACGATTTACCAGCTAAGATCGGTTTGCCTACTTATTAATTTTGGCTAGGCCCAATTTTTTGCTCAAATTTTAGATAATGGCTTACACATCTGACCGGTTATTGGATTTAGCTCGAAGTCAAAGATATCCTGTATATGTATAGAGAAAATTGCATAAGTTCTTTATTTGTGTATGCAATTTTTGCTATTGATTCTTTAAGAATTAGGAAGAGGATGAGAAACTTGAATATGGATTATCGAACATTAAATGGGTGTACGTAAGATCACTAGTGACGATATTCTCAATAGGATTAAGGAAAAAAGAAACAATTAGATAGAAGAACTCAGATGATAGAGCAAACCATTAGGCTTAGGGAATTTCGGATATTTTGGAGGTTGAGTTACAAAACAAAACAAAATCTTTTCAATTGAGTTAGAAAAGAGTAGGTGGAAATCTAGATTATAATATTTTCTTTCGAAATAGAAGATGACGGATTTTAGAGCGGCGAAAACTAAATAGACTTGAAATGGAATAAGATGGAAGTCAGCAGTTATATCAAATCGGTCTTCAGACTGATGACCTTATGCCAGTTATGAATTCACAAGAACTTATGAAGATTAATGCAGCAGCATTATGCTCGATATTTACTATTTGAATAAGGTAGTGTATAATTCTAGACGTGAATTGATTAATTATTTTGTTTTCTGATGGACTACTCATTTTTTCGACCTAGTTTAATAATGTAAAATAATGAATGATCGACTTCAATAGAAACAGAGAATTTCGACAAAAACTGAGCATGGTATAAAGTTAAAACAAAATGTGAATATAGTATTGTACTTAGGACACTTAATTTTTAAAGGAACTATGAAAAAATTTAGACTTTTTATCAGATTGAATGAAAACGACAATTTAAACAATTATATTTGATATACGAACCTATTAGAATGTACTTACTCTTTTTTAATAACCTCGACATTTCATGTGTGGTTGATATAAGAATTAAAGTTCTGTCCATCAACCATCTTAATTTTAAATAAATATTCTGAGTGTACTCCACTTCTATTATTATCAAAAGAAACAACAATTTTTAGGGTAGGAAAAAATCTTAATAATAAATAGGTTAAACTTTGTTAATTGATTAATGATTAAATAGACGATTTTGTTAAAAAAAAGTCTATTTTCTAAAGCTTCATTAATGAATTCAACCTGATTATTCAGGTTATTGACAGAAATTGTACTCTTAAACTGGAAAGATTCTTTGATCATTGCACGTTTTACACATCTATAATAATTTATCATGAATTCAACTTCTGTTCTGGCAGACTGTAACGAACCACGCATGTACATTTTAAACTTTCTAGAGAAATTCAATGGTAGCTCACTCAAGAGTAGTAGAGTAAGTAAACACCAAGTTGAGAAAATAAATTACAAAACTTTACAGAAGTAGATATACCTACTCGTGTTTAGGCAGAGTGAAAAATACGCTTCTTTAAAGTTGTACCCACTGTCTTAATGGGAGTCTTAGCGGTTACACTATTTTTATTTTTAAATAAAGGGTGGTAAGTTTTAGGAGCTCTTAGGGCCGGTTGTATGTCGCAAAGTAAATGCTTTTTACTATTAACCAAGGATAGATGGTAAATAGAGGGGCTGGGATGGCCAATCAGATGACAGGCACTGAAAGTTCCTGTCATCTGATCGGCCATCCAAGCCGCTCCATTTACCATCTACCCTTGGTTAATGGTAAAAAGCATTTACTTTGCGACATAAAACCGGCCCTTAGAGTCTTTCTATTATAATGACACAAAGACATCATTTTTGGGTGTAGATCGGCTAACTAATTAATTCTCTCTCTTTTTTTATGCCGAAATCTGTTACAAAGGAGCTTGATTTTTCTATTCAGGTCCAAGGCACAAGTCTGCCCATGTTTCAAATATGGCTCACATCTGTGAAGAGGTGCCATCAACCATTCTCTCCCCAACATCAGTGCAATTCTTATTATAATAACATTTAGGGAAAGTGATGTTGGTTTATAGTGAAACATATTAAACACAGGAGTTTTTAACGGTCTTTTGTTAAACTCCTGATGATGGGCTCATAACCCGAAATATGTATAGAGAAAAATAAAACTCCAAAAAATATAATTAAAGGAATTTTTAATTTTTTTATTTTTGAAACACCACTATAACCCGTTAAAAACTCCTGTGTCTTATTATAATAGATGACCCGATTCTTACTGACTATTGGTATTGATTCGTTAGTCCGTTGATGAAGCAATTCCGTCCTGCACTTTTTTATAGATACTATCACGGTAGATAGTCCAAAGAGATTAATGAATAATTTCATCAAAACCTTATTTTTTCTTACTCAACACCACTCACAGATAAATGTGTCGAACTAGATCATTCGCTGAAATACGTTTATCCTCATGACTGGAATTCTCTTCCTACAAACTCCTTTTCTGAATATTAAAATCTTCAATCCTTCAAGGTAGGGGTCCACCAAAATCATCCTCTTTAGACAGTGATCACTCAACTTTCATCCATAAATTATGGATCTGTCAATATCTGCCAGCTGCGCTTTCTGTTGCATAAATTTCATAAAAGAAATAACAGCTTACCTTGTAACAAGTCAAAAGTACATACACATATTTATCCGTCGATCACACTAGAAGTACTAGTAGGGCAAGTAAATAGTTTTGTTTTCAAGATAAGGCCCTAGGTCTTGACTTTTAATGGACTATTTGTTAATAATAAGAATGAATTATACCTAGAAGTAAAAAATGTATACTTCTTAAAAATTATTCTTTGATAACATTTTTATAATTATAATTTATTATAATTCTTCTATTATTATTGATTTATATCGAAAATATAGTTTTAGATAAAGGTTTCTTATTCTAGTACCCTCTCCCAGAAAGTACTGTGATAATAAGTTCTAATGAAAGATATAGGTAAGTGAAAGTAATAAAAAGAGAACTTATAATAAATTAAAAACATATATACTTATTTTTTATGATAAGTTTCTATAACATGAAAAAGTACTTTTAATGTCATTTAAATGAAACAAAAAAATACACTGTTAAATAAAGCTCAGATTTAAGTTAAATCTGACCTTTCTAATAAATTATTATAATATTAATTTTTTTATAATTTTTATAGAAATAGAGAAAACGATTAATTAATTAGTAAAATAAAAAAAAGAAGATTATTCATGATTAAGACTAATGATAAACAGGTTTAGATAATATTTTTTATTGATTCCAAGCATATCAACCACTTTTGTGCAAAGATTGTAATACTTTGTCTGTTATTCCGTAAGTTATTTACATATAATTAAAATCGTTTTTTTCTAATAAATATCTGATTCACGTAAAAAAGGGTAGAATTAATCATATAAAAATAGAATTTGAATTAAGAGGTAAATTGAAAGGAATCGCTTAGTGAGTGCTTTATAAACAGGTTTTGATATTTTTTCTAAGTATGCAAAAAGAGATACTTTGTAGGCTAAGAAGTTCTTTCGATATAATTGGATACATATTTTTAAAAGGATTTCCGAAGGGGTAACTAGTAGTCATTATAAATAATATTTATATAACACTTATACAGTAAAATCTCGTTTATACGGACCTCCGGATTATCCGGATCTGATTTGATTTTTATTTTAATATAGATTATAGATAATAAATAACAGATAGTAATTTTTAGCTCTGATACCAAGAATGTAATTATAAAAGACAGTGGACCAATTCTTTGAAATGAAATGATGTGAAAAGTTATTTTTTTTTTAATGTATGTATTTTCTTAAACAATTCTATGTAATTTTGATATAAACATGTATTTTTTATCGTAATAAATTCAAATTCGTTTATTTGAAGATTTGTTTTGTTTTTATTAACCATATATTCGGATTATCCGGTTTGCCTTTGGTCCCAGTTAGTCCGGATAAACGAGGTTCTACTATACAAAGAAGAGTGATAAAAGAAAATATATTAAATTGGAAAGTATCGATAATAAATAATTCATTATGATTTATTAAAACCAATACAAGTAGCCCATTGGTATAATGTTTTTACAGAATGTAAATTATTTCTTAATATTTTGACAAATTTGTCATTAAGCCTAATTTTTATACAAGCAATCGAGCAGCTCTTTTGATTCTAAAGTTAATTTTACCTCTGATCAAGTTTATTCGAAAGTAAACAAATTCAGTGACATAATTATACTCAGCTTGTGACTTAAGTCTTATTGCCGAGAAAGAAAATATTTTTACTTTTTTTAACATGGTTCCTGTTTATTTGTCCTAATTAGAATCTTGTAGTAGAATTTTGACCCACTTAACTGAGTTTATTTTCTAAAAATTTCGTATATTTCATAAATTTCGGACATCAAAAAAGAAAATTAAAATCTTAAGGCTAACAAAATACCTGTTATACCTACACCCAGTCAATGAGCGTTTTCAACTATTTTTACTTTATCCAATGCAAAGCATGGGTAAAGTATTGCAATCGCTCTCGTTTTTTTTTTAGTATTGCTGTTTCTCACTCATCTTCGCGGTATTAAACGTGTTAATTTTAAAGAATAATACTTTAAAATAAAAATATATTAAAAAAAAAAAAACAATTTTATTTAAAAATCATCTAAAGGGAAAAAATATATTTTTATTCAGTTTCAAAAATTGTGTCCATTTAACTAAATAAAAATGCCTGAAGATTTTTTAACTACAAATTTAATTAAAATGTGTGTCCAAAAAAGTATTCTTCATTTTTTGAAATGCTGTCCAAAAAAGTATTCTTAATTTTTTGAAATTTTATTTTAATCTTTGCTTTTTTTTGCAAATTTCATCGAATACTGCATCATTTTCGTTATTTTTCAAATTTAAAATTAGATTTTTAAAAATATATTTTATAGCCTTCGCTCCCAAACGGATACTGCTTTGTATGAGTGGGGATAGGAGTCAGAAATTAATTCTTGTGACTTAAAAACTCCACAGTCTCTGAGATGGAAATCGACCATCTTCCACAATGAATCAGCCTGTCGTATAAGAAAATCTTAGATTTCTCCTAATTCTATCCCTTTAAGCAAGCTATGACTTGTCTATAGTATTTCCGATCTTATATTTTGAGAGCTCTTAGAAATTGATTGGTCCAGAGATTCCCGAACCATCTTTGTTTATTCTTTTTTTGTATTATTAATTACTATTTTAATAGTTTCTCAGCCAGAAAAATTTTTATTCGACTAAAACTCGTCTGAACTTGTCTTTGACATGCTTGAACTGGAAGATATACCAGGTAGGGACTTCAAACCTTCTACCCGCACCCTTTACGGAACAATCACTCATTTTAATTGCCCCTTGAAACTATGCAACAATTTTATTTCATTTCGAGAACCAATATACTTTTCAAAACAAAAAAATGTTTTTTATAGAAATATTTCAAATAAGGGATAATAATTTGAAAATTTAAAGATCCACTTGAAATTTTGAAGTCGATATTTATGAAAATACTCTAAATGTTTGAAATTTTAGGGATGCGCCGCATCCACAGCATCTGTGGACTGATGTCTATCTACTATACTATTTTCGGAAACTAAAAAAAAAAAAAAACTAAGAATATTTTCTACTTTTTAGTGCATTTTTAAATAAATTTGAATTTTTTAAATATAAATAATATAGGTAGATACAAACAGCATAAAAATAATAATTTTCTTACTAAAATTATTTGATGACTTGGGTATTAATCATCATTTGATTTATAGTATTTTTTTTAATAACTGAAATTGTGAAAAGGTAATTCCATATTTGATGGGTAGAAGATTGACGTAAAGAAGTAATAGATAGTTTCTCATCAGATCGCAAAATAATGTGAAGATTGTGAAAAATCGATTCTGAGCTATTTGGACCACTCTGTTTGGCAGTGACATGGTCATCGGAATTCCAGCTGGACGATCGATGATGCTTGGTACCTGTTCGAAAAGTGATGAGGGTATGGGGGAGGGAAGCTGCCAACTCATGATGACCAGCAGGCGAGCCCTGATGGCTGTTGTCAAGAGAGGCTCCAGTCATCAAGAGTGCGAAACTTCATCCCAATCTCAGCTCTTCCAGGAAGCCTGTCCATGATTGGACAGAAAAAAATTCTCAGTTTCAAAATTCTTCACATCAGCTTTATAACTCGAAGAAAAAAGAATTATTTGCTAATCAGCGAGATATTCTTTTCAAAAAGTATGTAGATTAACTCTAGATTGGTCTTTTTCATAATGAATAAACAAAATCAACAAAAGATCGAACAAACCCCGTGAATTAGAATAGATTTTTTCACTATGAGGTCTAGAAAATAAAACTTATTCATTCCTACTTGGATCTTACCCAAATACCTATTTACAATTAAAGGGAGCCTACCAAGTCTTGGAAAATGATTTCATCTACTTTCCAATTTTTTGAAATGTCCTACTCATTGTTTTTCATATACCTATTTCCCGATTGAATTTTGGAAATAGTGTGTTGAAATGGATTCAGTTAATAATTTCACACCTTAAATAATAGAAATCACCCTTAAGAATATGACAGGGTTCAAAATAACAATAACTTTTAAGGTGATAGGTGTTGGTTCAAGGTGAAACATTTTTTAATAATAATAATAAAACTGAGAGAGTTTTCTAATTCCTGAAGATGGGCTGACAACCCGAAATATATCCAAATCAAAACTCATTTTTGTTTTATTTTATGTGAAACCCACCTCGTAATTTTACTTAATTTTTTATTATCAAAATAACAAGCCCGTTTTATATAAAATCTTTAAGGCCATTTTGTCAATTTTTAATCAAATTTCACTTTTAAATTTTATAATTAGCTTAAAACGAATTGAATCAAATTAAACAATAGTATAAACTCGAGTTAAGTGTTTTCTTATTGGCTAAGAGAGGATGATAATTCAATTTCAACATTAGGGGGGGGAGGTAAATTTCACAACCATGCCGTATTTTTTTTTTTTATATATAATTCAATAACTAAACCGCCCGAAACAATTTCTAATTTGAAAAAAAAATCTTTGTAAGAATTTTTTTAAAAATTTCAGTTTCTGGCTGTATATACATACACATACCATATTTAACTATATTTATTTTTTAAATTTTACTTTAAACAGTCGAGCAGACTTCCTAAATTTTGTATATACACAGAGTGTGTATCTGTAATACGCGGAGATAATTCAAAGGGTGATTATATGAGTCAAAATAAAGAAAAAAGATCATATAAACATATGTACGGAAACGCTTCTTTTACGCTTCATTTACCAGCTATCTACCAATTATTTTTGTATTTTTTTTACTAAATAATTAATATATCTGATTGAGTTAAAATTTTGCATGGAACACATCAACGTAAAGACCTAGTTTGAAAAAAACATCAATTCAAACCGATTTTCTTTTTTAAAATGGCAACCATTTAAAATTTTTAAATGATACCTAATAACTCAAAAACGGTATATTTTTATAAATAGCCGCCAATTTGATAATAATCATTGATTCAAGTTGATATTTTTTCTAGTTTTTAACATTACTTAACGTTGCTTGCAAAATTTCAACTCAATCGGTCAAGTCTCTCCAGAGATATAAATTATTTAGTAAAAAAAAAAAGGTGGATAGCTGATAAAAGAAGCGTTTCCGGATATAATATTATTATATCTATACTTACTTTTTTCGTTAATTGACATATAAAACCCCTCTAAATTATTTTCGCGCATTACATAATACAGTTTTTATTTAATTTTTATTCGGTATGCTAATTACTTAAGTAATTAACTTAAAATACCTATATCATTTTGAAAAAATAATATAATAAAAATTGTTTAATTCAGTTTAATTATTATTATTATTATTTATAGCCAAGATAAAAACATCCAGTAGTAATTAAATATTAAGGGGGGAGGAAAATAGTTTTTTTCTAGAGCAGCCATATTGGGCACTAAATTCGTAGACAAAGTTCTCTTTTTCCTAATCTTAATGAGAACTTCCTTATTGTAATTCTGCCGAGTAGTTTTAATTTAAACTGTTTTGTAGTTTTTGTAGTCCAGAGAATACTAGAGCAAATCCCTAAATAAACAATGTATTATCACCTACTGGTGAATTTCAATTTTATAGAGATTCCGAACAGGTGTCGTACTGCAATTAGATTACATAAAAATTCGGAATACTATTGCAGCAATATGTAAAGAACCGTTTCCAAGACAGGAAAATTTCTCGGTCAAACAGATTAGGCAAATTAATCAATTCAAAGAAATCTAAACTTAATTAAATTGATAAAATAATTATTTTACTTATGAATCATAAATTAATAGAGGAAAACATTTGATTGAAAAATTTAATGTTAAATTTCATCATCATCTTATAGTATTTAATCACTTTATCAATTTATCAAGAGAGTGAATCATAAACAGGTGAGAAAAAATATTAATAAAAACGAACAACAACAACATTTAATTGAAACATTTTAATTTCATTAAAACTTTCTAGTCTACTAGTGTTTTGTTGAAAGAGCCTAAATAATGAATAGAACATTGAAAGACCACAAAGCAAAATTGTTAAAAAGCATAACAAAAAATAAATAAATAAATTAATAAAAAGTAAAAATAAATAAAACAAAAATATAAAAATTAAAGGTAATTTCAAGGTATTTCATTTTCAAAATGAAATGAAATGTAAATGCTTTTTTTTCATCAGAAAATCCCAACAAAGGGTAATATGGAATAAATTTTGTGTCATCAAACTCAGTATTTTAAGAAGAAAGCTAAAAATTGGCCCAAATGTGTAACTTGATACAGAAACTTTTGTTTCATATTTAATTTCATTAATATCCATTTTTTGAAAGTTTTAACGTTTTTTATTTTATTTCAGAAGATCTTAAGCCAGCAAGTTCAAAATCAAATTTTTAATTTAATATTAGTTTTTAGTAAAATAAAAAACACACAGACAAACCCCTCCCCCCCCATCGCACCCCAAACAAACAAACACAAGAATATACTTTAGACGAGCTTTCTTCTTCGCAATTTTCTTGGGTATTGAAATTCAGACAAAGACAGACAAAAAAGAAAATATAATTTTTTTTCCGGTGATATTTTCACTAGCTAAATATATCGAATAATTAATAAAGTATAAAAATCAATAAGCCAGCCAATCGGATAGAGAGGGTTTCGTTTTTCGTATCTTATATCTTCTAAAATACTTAAGGTGTATAGTGTATACGTATATGTTAAATTCCTTAAAAAATCTCTTTTAATTTCGAACCCGCCGAAAATTCGCCCTATATCTTCCAAAATACTTAAATTCCATAAAAAATCTCTTTTAATTTCGATCCCACCGAAAATTCGCCCTCCCCAAAATAATACAATTTTTGATTTTGCCTAAAATAATACTCGTACATATAACTAAAATAACTAAAAAAAATTCATGTTAGTATCTTATGTAGTTTAGGAGCTACAATAAATAATCCAAAAGATGGACAGACAGACATTGTCTCAACATTAATAGAAAACCATTTTACGTTCGAAAGGAACCCAAAAAATCATATTAATAATTATTTTCCATTTATAATTATTTATAAAAAAAAATAATAATAATAAAAGTAATGATAAATTAAATAAATAAATAAATAAATATAATTGAGTGAATTCAATACATGCCTCTCCCGGCACCGAATGATTAAATATTTCTTATTCTATAATTTGTACTGTTTGGTTTTTTCGATATATTTACAGTAGTACTAGACTTGTTCAAAAATGTTCATAATTTGAATGCATATTCTTTATTCAAAAGAATATTTTTGGTGAAAAAATGCTTCTCTAATGTACACTTTGATTAAGCTATTTTTTGCTTCTTATCTCTTCATAAACGCCACTTGTCCAAGCCATCTTCAGACCCTGCCTGTAATTGCCTCGAGACACCAAGGCCATTCTCAAATGATTACCAGACATTCTTTTCTAATCCAGTGGTTATGGCAATTGTCAATGCGCCCACCAATCCCACACGGCCCCTCTCCAACAAGTTTCAATTGACTGAACAAGGACCAGGGGGCTCGGCTCTTCAGCCTCAATCTTCCAATCTTGAAATGCACTTTGGAAATTCTGATAACTATTTAAAATGAAAGTAAAAAATACCATTTAAACGAGATGCTTCCACCCTTAGTGGTGAATGCAGCTCACATCCGCCAACCGCAGGTCATTTACAATAAATTATTCAATAGTTTAGTTACCTTACGATCGGGTCAATAAAAATTGATCGAGATTACAATTTGAACTTATTCAGTGTCTTTTCCATTAATATTAAATATTAAGTCATTGATTTTATTTCTATTGCACAAGACTACTAAATGAGAAAAGAAGAAATCTTGATTTAATGCAAATCTTAGGTTAAAATTTCTTCAAAATTTAATTTAATTTTCTTAGAAAAACGGACTAGTAAGCGAACTAAGTAGGTTATAATGAAAGGCAATCCATAAATTATTTAAATTTTTATTCAAATTCCGACGTTTTGGAGACCTTTTCTCTTCTTCTCCAGGTTATTGAATAGTTATTGATGGGTGAGTATAACTCGGCTCCCATTTGTCTTTCTCTTCAATGATAACAACAATATTACAATACTTTTCACCATTATATCATAAGTGTACTTAGTTGACAAATGGGAGCCGAGTTATATTCACCCATCAATAACTATTCAATACCCTGAAGAAGGGAGAAAAGGTCTCCAGAAACGTCGGAATTTGAATAAAAATTTAAATAGTATGGACTACCTTTCATTATAACCTACTTATTTTTCAAAATATTTATAAAGAAAAACAAAGTGGCTGTCCTCTGTTTGATGCAAATAAACATACACACATATCTCTATTTGATATATATATGTTTGTACATATGTTTATTTGCATCAAGCAGAGGACAACCTCTTTGTTTATCTTCATGATTCAACAGCTCTGCTATTCTCGGCAAAATAATGAAGTCGGTTAAAAACTTTACGAATAAAAACTTTTCAACAAAATACTTAAATCTAGAAATAATTAAAAATTATTTTATTTAAAAAACAGAAGACTCTCTCATTTTATTTTATTTTTAACCTAAAATACTTAAGTTGAGTTCAAAATGTGCTTTTTGGAAATATGTGTCCCCATTTTTCAGCTAGATGCTGAATCACTTAAAAAAAAATTATGAAATTTGGGATTTAGGGTTTATAACTAAAAATGGTGATAATAGAGATAAAATTTCCAAAGAAAATCACAAGAGCTTGTCAACTACTGAATCCGAGATGTTATGAATATTTTTCATAAGATGTGGACTCACCTCAGTGAACAACTCAAGTGACCGGATTGCATTTTTGGCATATGGGTTCAATTCTTAAAGGGGTAAATACATATAATAAATATATCCATAATACCTCGGATTCACTAGGTCACAATCTATGTGATTTTAAGAATTTCCGAAAGCGATTTTTAAATTTTTTTAAAGGACATCTAATTCCTACCTATTTGTTTAGTTTTTTCGCAATTTCTTAAAAACGCTTCTAACGAGTTTAAAAAAATAATTTACATAAATAGAGTCCGACATAGTCTTCAAATAAGATTCCAATCATGTTACGGAATTTATCTTAATGTAGGGTTGGCATTTGTCTGTTTTTTCTCGGATACCTATGTTCTTTTTTTTGTTAGAAATTATCCCCTGAAGTACCTAATTTTAAAATTTAGCGAAATGTACGGTTTTGTGATCGGATCATAAATCAGTGACGTTTTTAAGTTTTAATTTTGACAGATCCTGAGCTAATTGTATTTATACTTAGTGAGATTCAAGTCGGAAATAAAAACCTTGCTTAATATTCCCTTTTGCACTACAGTAATAAGAGCATAGATACCTTACGATGTCCATTGGCACTGGCGTCGTGCAGAGGAGTGTCGTCATCCCAACCTCTTGCGTTGACGTTCGCTCCATGGGAAATGAGCAGACGGGCAATTGACTTACAGCCTTTGATACACGCTTCATGCAATGGAGTCCATCCTAGAAAAATCAATCAATTATTTATTTATTACATATCTCAAATAATAAATTCAAATTTTATAATTAATAACTAAAGGAAGTTTTTTAGTGCTACTGCGAGCAGAGTGGTAAGCTTGTGAACGCAGATTCGATTCCTGCCCAATCATAATAAAAATAAAAATAAATGATTAAAAAAGCGGGTTGCGGGTTGGCCAGACTTGATCTAATCCATCCCAAAATAACTATAAATACGTTATCAATAAATAATCACTTCTCAAATAATCCTACCGAAAATCCTCAAGAAGAAGATGTATTCCCATACACAAATAAACTGTGGCGAATCGTTGCTAAACTTTATCCAAATTCATTTGAAATATTAATATGTTTATTCCTTTAATATTAATCAGATATCATTTGCAATTTGCAGTTCATGTTGACTTTAATTCAAAAATAATGATCGATTCTCATTTAACAGTCGTGGAATAACAATTCTACATTGGATTTTTGACATTTCGGTTATTATTGGTAACCATTGCTGAAGACATGGAGGAATCGACTTAAAATCAAAAATAGCGATTGATTCTCATCTATTACTTGAGGAATAATAATTCTACATTAGATTTTTGACCCTTCGATTATTATTGGTAACCATTGGTGAAGACATGGAGGAATGGACTTAAAATCAAAAATAACGATCGATTCTTATCTAATACTAGAGGAATAATCTTATTGCATTCTATTTTTGATGTTTTGACTATTAATGGCAACCTCTACTGAAAACGTGGAAGAATCGACTTAAAATCAAAAAGACTAAATTCTTTTATGGCAAACAACTCAAGCTTGTGACTGTAATTGAGTCCATGGGTTCCGTAGTCTTTACCTGAAGACCCTTTGAAGTCGCGCTTGCCGCGAGACCGATTACAATTCTTTACCCATGCTTCGCATTGGATAAAGTAAAAATCAAATATATGTATATATTATATATATTTTTAAAGTTAAAAACTATAAATAATTACTCCATTTGAATGTGCAATATAGAAACGTTGTAACTTATAAAATATAATACAAATTCAAGTTCTTTAAAAATACTCGGTCATAGAAGTTATCAGAAAGATGGAAAATTTTTCTATTAGGTTAACAAACAGATTCCAAAAATATTTGTAAATGTCGAACTTGAATATTTAATACTTTGCAAATATAGTGCTCATTATTTGTACATTGTTCTGTTTTTGAAACTCTGTATGCAAGCCTTGCTTGCCGGGCGGGCTGACTGTTAAGTTAATGCAACAAATATTTATTTTTCTCATTTGTGTACATGGAAATTCTGAAACTTGGAGAAAAGAAAAATTAAATTTTTGCCTGTCAGTTTGGATTCCATAACTCACGAAAACTCAAGAACGAAATATCGTAGAAAGTTCGTACTAATGAAAAAATTATTGTATTTTTAAAAATGATAAAATGGACTTTCTTTCTTGAGATCTTACCGATGAAAAATGCAGAAAATCATAAAAGATATAGAATCCTTTATAATATAATTATATCAGTGGCAGTTGGTGACTTTTCAACTAGGGGATGCTGTCCAAAAAAGAAAGAACCCTTCATTTTTTTGAAATTTCTCTTTAATTTTGCAAATTTCATCGGATACGGCATCATTTTCGTTATTTTTCAAATTTAACTTTAGATTTTTTAAAAATATATTTTGAGACATTTCGTTATTGAGTTTTCGTGAGTTATGGAATCCAAACTGAGAGACAAAAATTTAATTTTTCTTTTCTCCAAGTTTCAGACTTTCAAACGGATATTTTGTGTGAGTGAGGGTAGGAGTCAGAAATTAAATGTTATGACTTAAACTCCACAGTCCCTGAGATGGAAATTAAGCATCTTCCCCATTGAATCAGCCTGTTCTATAAGAATATCTTAAATTTCTCCTAATTCTATTGCTATAAGCAAGCTATGACTTTTTTTAATGCAATGTCTATAGAACTTCTTTTATTTTCGATCTTATATGTAAGTATTTTGAGGGTTCTTATAAATGGATTAGTCCAAAAATTCTCAAATCCTCAGCGAGAACAATTTTTATTAGAATAAAACTCGTCTGGACTTGTCTTTATCATGGTTGAACTTGAAGATATATCAGGGTCCCTTCAAACCTTCTATCGGTACCGTTTTCGGGAAAATCATTCATTTTAATTGCCCCTTGAAAGTATGCAACAATTTTACTTCATTTCGAGAACCAATATTCTTTTTAAAACAAAAAATGTTTTTTTATAGAAATTTTTGAAATAATGTAAAATAATTTGAAAATTTTAAGATCCTTCGGAAATTTTGAAGTCGAACTTATATATTTATGAAAATACTCTAAATGTTTGAAAATTTAGGGATTCACCGTATCTATAGTAACCATGGATCGCACGCCACTCATCTATAATTTAGGTACCTAATTATATTTTTATTAACAACAGCGAATTAAAAAAAAAAAAATCAGCCAGCTTTTGAAAAAAATATAGACAATGAATTTAACTATACTTAAATAATAAATAATTAGACTGGAAGATGTTAAATTAAAATTGTTTTATATACCTATGTAAAATTTGTTTGGCTAAAATTCAAATACATTTTATATATTCAAGGCATATGCAGTATTTCGAGGTTGGAAGCTGTAACAATCGTCAAAGACAAGTTTCTCACTTACGTTAATTGCAAATAACATTATGTAACAATAAACTCAAACAATACAAATAATTTTATTTTACACTTCGTACATATTTGGATTTTTGTCAATAAAATTTTATAATTTTTACTGATATAAGGGGATTTATTTTGACACCTTCCAACGTAATTAAATAATAATCACTATAAGCACCAAAAGTCACTGTTAATAATGTATTTAAGTCCACCGATTAAAATCAAAATGTTATTTTTATCTACATATGCACCAGAACTTGAAATTGAATTTTCGTGTCCTTTGCAAGACTATTATAGTTACCTAAATATAGATAGTGTATATTTGTAGATTAATCAAAGTATGTATATGCGAAAATTCGTAAGCATGACATCCCTTCAAACTTCACAGAATTAATAATTACATGTACTTTAAATATCCTCCCTGCATTATTATTGTATTATAATGAATTTTATTTTTGTATAATCTTTTTGACAATTAGGAGAACATCCTAAGAGAATTCAATAAATAAATCGAAATAAATCTAAATTTAAATCTATTGGCAGAATGGTGTTTAGAAAATAAATTATATTCTCCCATAAGAATAATACATTTACTCCCCCATCCCCTCCTTTTATCGCTAATAATTATTAAAGATTAAAAATACAATTTATTGAAATTATTGAATTGAATTCGTGTATGTGATATGTGAAGAGACCTGAAGGGGATCAGCCATCTCATAAATAACCGCGCTACGTGTTTCTTAACTTCGGCGATCCTTTGGAAGCTGGTTTTAAACATGCTTAGGAAATGTACATATTATAATACAAACGAATTTAAATATAGGTATAAATTTTTTTAAACTTTTCTTATCTTAGAGAGGAGATAATTATAAATTATTCTGAAGAAAACGACGTTCTTCTAGCCAGCACCTAATTTCGATTTATTCTTTCTTTTTTCCATATAAAAAAATAAAAATTAAATTTTCATAGAATTGTACTAATGATAAGCGTCTTGAGATTGTTTTTCCATTATTTATTTCTATTTAGTTGTGCATAAGCATTGCTAAGGCAACAGCCATTTGCTCTCTACTGCAAATATTTTTTTCTTAAGGTAACTCACCTTATTTATGTATACCTAACTAAAAATTAATATTTAATTACATATGGTTAATTAATCACTGATAATATTCTAAAATTAAACTAATTTTTTCATTTTTATTTTTAACTGATTGCGATATAAATTAATGAGTCTGGCTTTTCTCTTTATGAAAATAAATATACTTACATATAATAATGTATATATGGTACTCGCCCACTATGACAAATCGGTTTACTTCAAACTTTTGAATTTTCATAGTATTAGAATTAGATTAGTATATTTATTTATCGTGATTTCGGGTTTATTTTTTGAACTTGATCTATAGTGTAGGATAATGAAGCTCTATGGAATAAAGCATGGTTTTTTTAATTTTTAGGTCTATATGTTTTTTAAAAGTATGGCTTGATTGATTTTTTTTTCAAAAAAAAACAACTTTAATTTATTTATGAATTAAAATGTCTTTATATATTTGTAAAATCTATGAAATTGAATGAAGATATTGATTAAAGCTTTGGTGGAGGAATAGTTTATTAGAACCATATTATGCACCGTTTAATATATTTATATTTAATATATTTATTTTGCCCCCAAGGCCAATATTTTTTCCTTTATTAAAAAAAATATAGTACTATATATTATATATTTATTTATTAAAACATTAACAAATATATAAGGAGAAATAATTGAGCTTGTAATCAGCAAATAAATAAATACTATATAATTTTCTAATTAGAGACTATAGTTTCGAATGGTTAACCGTTGTCATCGTCTTTTTAATTAAAAATATCTTATGTGTTATTTTTCATGGGTTAAAATAACCGATTGGATGGAGGTAAATTCGTTTTGATGTAATAGTAAGCTGGTCACTCAACAAACTAACAATTACACAAAAACAAGAATATACATCACAGATGAAGTGATAGAAAACTCGTTAATTTGTGTTTGAGATATTTGATAGTGTTTTATTAAACAGTGCATAATGTGGTTTATTTCAAAAAGTTCCAATGAAGATGAGATGAATTTATTGACAATTTCCGAAAAATTAAAACTTTATTTACCGATTCCGCGACATTTCAGACCCCGACAAAATATCCCCGAGAAAACATCCCCCGACAAAATATCCTTCAGACAAAATATCTCATGACAAAATAATCCTTCCACTCGTGAATCTTATGAGTAATGTAAATCGACTCTGGTTCGGTTAATATATATTCAGTTCGGCTCGGTTGAGTTCGTATAGCTCCTGACCGGAGTCGATTTGAATTACTCATAAGATTCACGAGTGGAAGAGTTATTTTGTCTGAAGGATATTTTGTCGGGGGCTGAAATGTCGCGTCCTTTTCAGGAGCTATACGAACCCAACCGAGCCAAACTGAATATATCTTAACCGAACCTCCGAAAGTTTAGTCCGGGCGGGGTGTGTTTCGGGCTCCCATTTTTTTTCTAATCAAACACACATTGAAAACCGAACCAGCCAGTCGTTGGGCGGGGTGTGTTTGGGGCTCCCATTTTTTTCTAATCAAACACGACAGACAGCAGCACTTTCAAACGGCTAATTAGCCGCCAAAATATGAAAGTCTGTTTATATTATTCAAAACTATGATTATAAGCTTCTCACTTAATCTCTTTTATATTCTCCCTTATACTAGGGAATATTTTGTCAGAAGATATTATGTCGGGGGATATTTTGTCTGAAGGATATTTTGTTGGGGGATATTTTGTCGGGGGATGTTTTGTTGGGGATATTTTGTCGGGGGCTGAAATGTTGCGGTACCCTATTTACCTACTACCGAAGATGGTCATCCAGTGGTAACTGAAAATCTTTAGTGGATTAGTAAAAATAAGTAAAAAATAATTTATCTAAATTTTTAAATTTATTTCATTAGCATGATAAATAAGGCCAGAATATTTGAAGTTTTTCTTACTCAGTCAGGTCTAATTCATGTGGAAGTTACCTGAAACTTCAAAAAAATATTCTATTTTTTATTCTTTTTATTTATTTAGTTATTTTTTAAGTGATTTTGCATTTGACATAAGTTTAAGGTATACCTACAGTAACAAAATATACAATAATTTTTTTCATTTATATTATTTTTTACTATCTAATAAAATAAACACAACTTCACTGAGAGTTTTTGATTGTTGTTTTAATGGAAAACAACTGTCCTTTCTACTTATGAATCACCAGTAGACAGACCAGTGACCACACGCTTCGCTTTGAGTTTTCATTTACATTCGCATATTCATTTCTTTTATTGAATGAAATTCCGCTTTGAACTAATATCGAAATTACAACAAATCAAATTAGACAATTAATTTTATTTTCAATTAACTTAAAAAATAAATAAAAATTAATTAACAAAAAGAGAGAGGAGAATGTTAAATATTTCATAAAATAAGCTTATCGTGCCCAACTCAGTAATATTTTTTTTAATTATAAATAAAATCATAACAACAATTTCGAAATATATTTGAATTTTTTTAATTTAATTAAAATAATTATTAATACAGAAAACAAAACTAACCATATATACTGAAAACTCAAAATTCAATCAAAACAACAAAGAATGGTTTTATTCGGTACACCCACAACAGGCAGGCTTAAGGGAGTTCAGGACAGGTTATTTATCTGGTTGATCTTCGAAAAAATCTTTTGTATTTCTGCAGAGTGACAATGTCTGCCTACTAAATAAAAAAAAATTGTTAATAATGAGGTTAATTTCGAATAAAATTCTTTGTTTCGATAATATTAATAAAAAGATAATTGAGTTAAATTTTTTCTCATTATAAAAATATTTAATAATAAAACTTGAGCAAGATGCGAGTGTAGGTTTCACAAAAAAGATAAAACAAAATTGAGTTTTGAATTCGAAATATTTCGGGGTGAGCCCATCATCAGGAGTCCAAGAAAACTGATTTCTTGGATTCCTGATGATGGGCTCAACCCCGAAATATATCGAATTCAAAAACTCAATTTTTGTTTTATTTCTTTTTTGTGAAACCTACCTAGCATCTTGCTCAAGTTTTATTATTATATTAAAATGTTTCACCTAGAACCAACATCTAACTCCTTAAAATTTATAAAAATATTTATTTAACACAAAAACGATTTGAAGAAATAGAGTTGGAATTCTACACTAGTGCTTTTGTTATATTCTGTTGGATGCAAATAACTTTTTATTTTTTACATTTATGAATAACTAATTAAATAGAATGTCAAATCTATTGAAAAATCTATCATTCGATTCATAAAAGTTGAATTATTGATCTGAATAAATTTGTTGAAAATGGTATAATTTGTATAGAAGTTAAATTGAAAGTTTTTGCCGAGAGTAGCAGAATTTTTATATATTGAAGGAGACAATAAAAGGGGACAATAAAAAGAGGAGACAATAAAAAAATCCATTGTAATAGACTGATGAAGAGGGCAAAGCCCTCGAAACTATAGTCTCGTTATAAATAAATAAAATTTATAATTCCAGCAGAAGACACACTCTTTTATTGTCTCCTTCAATTGTATAGAAGTTATAGCCCTTTTAAAAGCTCGGTCCATTTACTTCCATGTTAAAAGGACACTTTTCAATAATTTATTTCTCGGTAATTGGGTAGGCGATCAACTTCAAATTTCGGGAATAAATATTTATTACATCAATGATTCGATGATAAAAATTTGAGAATTTTCTTATAAAAATGATAAACAGTCCGAACCCCCTTAAGCCTAATATTGAATTCATTCAAAAATTTTCATTTTATTATTTTTGTTTTATGTTCATTGTGTTTAAAATGTCTGAAACAGAGAAAAATAATTTTCAACCATGATTTTTTTTCTGTCTGTATCTCTGGATTCAGATACCCAGGATAACTTAAGAATGAAAAGTCGTAGAAAGTTCGTTCTCATAATAAAATATTTCTATTTCTAATGTGGAGAATTGATTAGATTTTGGACTTTCTAGTTTTAGGACTTCTGGTTCAAAATGCATAAACATCATTTTTTGAATCATTTTATTGAAATTTTATCCGTTTTAATAGTAAAAAATTAATCGAACAGGTGTGTTTTGAATTATCATTTAATAAATTGTATACAAAAATAAATATTTTATTTTTTTGAATATATTTTAATTTAAGAGAATAAACAGTAGAGGTTAGACTGAAAAAAAAATTGAAGATCATTATACCATATAGGGAAATTTTATATCTTGAGCAATAAGCGCTTAGAGCAGCAGCTATGGCACTGGTAATATAATCATATAATTTTATTTTCTAAAAACTGCTGATCCAGCTAGACTCTGTGGGCGGCTTTTTGGAGTTCTCATTAAAAATGTATAATCTTAGAAGTGTCTCATCCTGTCAAATCCCCCACTCGAAGGCTCTTTTAAAAAGCACCTATGCGAAATTTGTTCCAGTTCAGTCAAAGGAGCTAGAATCCTCAGATAACTGAATTTTATACCAAGGTTTGCGTGTCTTTGGCTAGGAATCGATAAGCCCGGGTCCAGGCCCAGCTCAGCGCACTGACTATAATTTGGCCTATCCTAATTTTCACAAAATAAACACATAAATATGAATTGAATATACAAGAAAAATACTTCACTTAGGATCAGTCTAAATGAGTATTGTTTCCGAAGGTTAGGCACAAGAAAATTTAGGTACATTTTGTTATAGTATCATAGTTGTACTGGTGAAATATCTATTTTGCACTTTATTACATTTTAAAAAGGTTTTTTGGTGTAAAAGGGACCTTTAAAAGAGCTTGATCTTAAAAACATTAAAAGTTTAAAGTGTTAATTTTTTTTTACCGACTGTGTAAATAGGTGTAATTGAAAAGATTTTGGTTTGCAGAGAGTAGCAGAGTTGAATCATAAAGAGAAATCTGAGGTAATCCTCTGCTTGATGCTGACCTACATGCTATTCAGATAAAACGAATTTGCTTAAATCCAATCGGACTTTTGAACCTATAAGAAATGCCAGATAAAATATTTCTAATTAAAATGACTGATGATACCTAAGGGTTAAATCTTCGCAACTATAGTCTCAAACAAATAAATTATATATGTTGAAGGAGACAATAAAAGAGTCTTCTGGTGGAATTATATTATTAAATTAAAAATGTATAATTCCACCAGAAGACAGACTCTTTTATTGTCTCCTTCAATTTATAAAAATTCTGCTACTCTCGGCAAAAAGAAACTTTCAATTTATATATATTTGCATCAAACAGAGGACAATCTCATTGATTTCTCTTTATGAATAGGTGTAGTTTAATTTTAGTTCTATTTTGCACTCTATCTCTACAGCTTAATATTAATTGATTCTCAACTCCTTTCATGTCACAGATCTCGGTGACTAAAGGGCCTTTATTTCCCTAGTGAGGATAAGCAAGTGATGCTTTTAATCGAACCCACTTTTCCTTTTGAGAAGGCTTCCTGATGCCATTGTACGCCCGGCTCTTGAAGGTATTGCATACCAGGCAGCAACAAATACTCCAACTTAAATCAAATCTTATATCTTTACAAATATTTGTCTGGAGTTCCTTAGCCAGAATCGCTATTTATTTTTTTCCATCGACTTGAATGGTAGAGCCCAAGAGATGGAAGTGGAAAGCCGACCAAAAGTATCAAATGATTTCTATAAAAAATTTTATTAAAAGGATTCTTTGAAATATTTCGATTTCTTTCTAATTAAGCCACTAGGACGCGACTTGTTTGCAATGAGACTCTTTTCATTGGAATATTTGTTTTGATGAGATGCTTTGAACGAGGTTTCGAAATTGGATATCACTTCACCAAATGAAAGGATAAATCTTATTAGAACTTTAAAATGATATTTTATTTTAAAATAGCTGATTTTTAAACAAAAATTTAAATCAGTTAAGCAAATAATTCCTCAATGCTACTTTAACTCAGTACTGACTTTCTCATCCAATAAGAAAGAGTGGGGATATTCAAGGGTCAAGTTGTCAGAGATACTTGTGAAGTCAAGCTTGTTCTTAGATGGTTCTATATGACAAAAGAGCTTTTGGTGTGTAAAGAAAGACATCCCGGATTGCGATTTGACATTTGGGTATGATTTCTGAGAGGATAAAAGCCCTTTTGTCATTAAATCAAAAATATCTAATAATATCGTTGATACCTCCCTTGTATTTATGTCTCGGGGAAGATACAAGGGATGAATGGAGTTCCATTCTCTCGAAATAGTCTCTGAAAAGAATGAATTTATGAGTGAGTTTTATCCATATTCTGGTCCAATTTTCTTCAAGCATAGAGGCTTAGAATTTTTAATATCTTCAACTTTAATCTGATTCTTGGATATTCTTTAAGTTCTATTACTCTTTCTTAGGTAGCTTTTGCACTTTTTGTATCTTATTAAAATAAATTGACACGTTCTGATGTGGCCATCCACTTGACTTTACCATATACTTCTGGTTGAGTTTGATAGAAGAGCCTAGATTTTCATCCCCCCCCGCCCCATTTTGGGCGGTTAGTTTTTGAATTTTTAGTCTTCTGGTAGGCCACATTATGTATACAAAATTTGGTAGAGTTTGGTCCAAGGGCCTAGATTTTTTTGACCCCACCCCCATTTTGGGTTTTTTTTGCATTTTTAGTATTCTAGGGGGCCACTGATTATGTATACAAAATTTGCTTGAGTTTGCTCAAATAGCCTAGATTTTTATTTAGCACAGACTAACAGAATAACAACCTAACAGACTAACAGACATTTTGACAATCTCTTGTTATTATCTCGAAAAATATAATTTTTTCGATGTTAACTTATTAGAGTTTTTTGTAGACCGAAATGCCATGATTTCGCCCAATTTATTATATCAAAATAATTATAGCCGTTTTTGAGATATTTCGAAAAAAAGAAGCAAAAAAAAACACTTTTTTCATGCACGATTACAATACTTGACCAAACCTTGTATGGTAAAGTAAAATTCCCATAATGGATTAACAGGTGAACTTGAATTTTATAAAAGATAAAGAGAAAGCATTTTAATAAATTAATATAATGGATTATTTTTATGTAAAACAACAATCTGTATACATATAAACTAATTTATAATTTGGAATATAATTACATTAATTTTATTCAAAAGTGATTTTTAAGTTTTTTTACATTTTCTCATTTTCATATTTTGCTATCTAGATCATTCTACTGCTTAATATAGAGATGTCCTAATGATGATATAAAGCGAGCCAAAGGAACCGGATTTTGTTCAAGTCAATAAATAAATAATAACGATTTTCAAGACCATTTCGATTAATTGCAATTAATCTAAATCTTTGACATAGAACTGCCTGAGATAAGCAGTTCGGTTTATGATTGAGTGCTGGATCTAAAATTAAATTAATTTAAAAGTTAGTAATTGAGGTATATAATATATTTGCTACCGGAAAAACTTGATTTTAGTCTGAACTAGTTTAACCAAAGTTAAATGTCCTAGCCTTCTTTTTACTTCCCATTAGTTCTGAGATTAGAGATGCAGGACATTTTTAAAACTTATTTCCTTCATTTCTTTGAGAGCCTTTATTTACCTTTATTTAAAAATTACTTCAAATAAACTATTCTTGGAATTGCAAAAAATGCATTTAAGTGACATTTACTTGACACACTCCTTCTGAGATTTGGTCTTATTACTCAGGCGTTCTGGTATTTTACGCTAAGAATTTTCTTAATATAAAGAGAAACCCACACTCTTCTATCCCACAGTTTTTTTTTAAATTTTATTAGATATTATTGATATCACTCCTCACTAGGCGTGGTATCTTTAATTTAAGATCAACGACAGAGACTGCTCGAAATATTGAGAAAATTAAAAAATTGAAATGGTAGAAAAAGGATAAAATATTTTTTTTTAAGGCTAGCTTTCCACGTAACTTTATTTCTACTTAAGTATCTTGATAAAATTATTAATTTTTTCTGAAAATTTATAAGCTAAAAAATTGTAAGAAGATATTAAAAAAAACAATTAGGACTACGCTGTTCGCAAATTTTGGTGCTTTAGAATACATTTTTTCAGTGCCCGGTTTGAACTAGAATGCTGAAATATGGCAGAAAGGTGCTCCCTTATAGTGATACTCATTTATTAACTAAAAGTTTTAAGTTTTTTATTTTGGAAATACAAGCATTACAGTCTTAAGTTCTTGAGTTATTGTGAAACCATAATCCATATATGGAGAAAAGAAAAAAATGGAATTTTTTTGAATAAATCTTATACTTAGCATCTGTATCTTTTTTTAATGAATTTGGATGCAAGAAGAGGTGCATCAGGAAGATTCAGCCTCAATGGATCTCGAAAGACCCTTGCATTACCGAAGAGAAGGGAAAATTGATCAATCGAAAGGGCGAAGGCATATAGGTGTTTGAACTAGAATGCTGAAATATGGCAGAAAGGTGCTCCCTTATAGTGATACTCATTTATTAACTAAAAGTTTTAAGTTTTTTATTTTGGAAATACAAGCATTACAGTCTTAAGTTCTTGAGTTATTGTGAAACCATAATCCATATATGGAGAAAAAAAAATGGAATTTTTTTGAATTAATCTTATACTTAGCATCTGTATCTTTTTTTAATGAATTTGAATGCAAGAAGGGGTGCATCAGGAAGATTCAGCCTCAATGGATCTCGAAAGACTCTTGCATTACCGAAGAGAAGGGAAGATTGATCAATCGAAAGGGTGGAGGCATATAGGTGTTTGTGCACCCGGGTTTTGAAGGTTTAAAGGTTATAATTGTCGGGAAAGACGGAGGCCGGAAGAGAGTTTCAGTTCCTTGAAGTCATGGGGACAAATGTATTGGCGAATTAAGTGGTCCGCCACTTTTCCAATTTAGCCGGGAAAGGATGTTGGGAATCTGCATAACGCGTGCTAAGCGCAATGCATGCTTTGGGGGGAATGACTGATGACTTTAACTCATCAGATGTTGTATTTTGTCTGTGAATTTTTTTAAATATAACATACAGGAATTTAAATTCAAGGACAAACGATTGATGTGATTAGATTTACTAAAGAAAACCACGAGAGATTGTCAACTACTGAATCCGAGGTGTTATGAATGATTTAAGAGTTATATTCAGACTCCATTCCTCTTAGAAAATTATCCCGTGTACCAAAAGCAATCCGGACCAACGATTTATGCTCTGAGGCGAACCAATCTAACATATATATCACGCTAAAAACTTCGCTGAAAGATTTAATCTTAATTTAATAAAATTTCGTGGTTTAGTCATTCTAAATTTAAACATACGTATAGCCATGCTATAACTTAAATAATGTTTTGTACGTGTGTCGAATTTTTAATTACTTCAAAATTCAAAAGAAAATGGAATGACTATTTCCGAATTGATTTGGCATTGAATAGAGTAAAGTAGAGGAGGTTTGGTTGCGTCCAACCCTTCTTAGGAGTGTGTAATGTGTATTCTTTAATGATGTTGATGATGGACAATACTTCGAGTGTTCTGTATAGTAAATCGTTCTTACCTAATTAATTTTTTTCAACTCTCCTATCTGCTAAAAGTTTAATGGTGACTGTCAACTGTTTTTGAACTAGCAGAAAAGTTAGTCTCAACACTTGATTCTGACAGATTGCATGAAATTCATCAAAACTTATTTTGTCAAAATTAATTAGAATGGATTTCTGCTAATTAGCCCTTATGTTAATCAATATAGTTATTTATTTGGAATAATATTGAGGAAAGAAAAATTGTCTTGCATAAAAAAGCCACTTAATTGAATCAAAGTTTTGTCTCTCTTTCTAATATACATATGAGAAGAAGAGTTCACAAGCACATGTAATCAGACCAGAGTCCAGTCCGAAAAATCTCGAATCCAAGAAAATCTAGATAACTGAAATTTGATATAATATAAACGAATGAACGAATATTTTTTTTTTTGATCTGAAATTACCGTAAAAATTAAACAAAAATAAATTTATTTAGATACTGAACTTCAAAACCTATGAACTAAAATTTAACAGAAAAGAATATCATGACCTAAAAGATATTATATAAATATTTCTTTACTATAAATTTTTACAAAGATGTACCAAAATGCAATGTATTTGATGAAATAAGAAAATATTATCTCGGATTCCAGAAAAACTAAAAGATAAAAAAATTATTATCTTGAAGATTCATAGTTCGACAAATCTTTTTTACTTTATCCAATGCAAAGCATGGGAGAAAGTATTGCAATCGGTCGCGGGGCAAGCGCGAATTCAACGGGTCCTCAGGTAAAGACTACGGAACCCATGGACTCAATTAAGGTCACAAATTAAAGTATTCAATGAGATTGAATTTTAGCACGTGGCGGTTTTGCCAAAAGTTAACGGGAATCTCGTCGAGAGGCCAAAAAGTGCCATTTTTTTTGGAAGTGCGTGCGGATGGATGTTATCGTTTTTTTCGTCCACGATTTTTTCCACACCTTTGCACCGATTGAAATGAAATTGAAAACATACCACCATTTTAACAAAATTAAGCGCTGATTAATTTTTGGTACATATCGGCCCACAAACATTAGTATTATACAACATTATTTATTTCAGTACTTTTTTAGTTTTTTCTAAATATCTTTAAAATGACTTGACCAATTTTGATGAAATTTAATATCCTAATTAAGTACCTTGGGGCCGACAAAAAAGGTTAAATAAAGTTTTTAGTAAAATTATATTTTAAAGTACTTTACTCTAAAGTAAGATTTTTGAATTCTTTAAAATTTATTCATTTGATCTGTTTATGGTAATATAGGACTCATTTAACCTAACTAAGTAAGAGTGGATAGGCTTTTCTCTGTGAAATGCTAAAAATTTGGGAGGAAAGTTTATAAGTAACCATAGCAACTGCGTTCTTTTCTTATCCGTTACCTTTATAGAGGAATCGACTTAAAACCAAAAATAGCGATTGATTCTCATCTAGTACTTGAGGAATAACCATTCTATATTGGATTTTTGACTTTTCGGGTTTTATTGGTAACCATTGCTGAAGACATAGGGGAATCGATTTAAAATCAAAAATAGCGATTGATTCTCATCTAGTACTTGAGGAATAACCATTCTATATTGGATTTTTGACCTTTCGGTTATTATTAGTAACCATTGCTGTAGACACGGAGGAATCGACTTAAAATCAAAAATAGCAATCGATTCTCATCTAATACTCGAGGAATAACAATTTTACATTAGATTTTTGACGCTTCAATTATTATTGGTAACCATTGCTGAAGACATGGAGGAATCGGCTTAAAATCAAAAATAACGATCGATTCTTATCTAATACTAGAGGAATTACCTTATTGCATTCCATTTTTGATGTTTTGACTATTAATGTCAACCTCTACTGAAAAGGTGGAAGAATCGACTTAAAATCATAAAGACTAAATTCTTTTATGGCAAACAACTCAAGCTTGAATTTAGTCTTTTTGATTTTAAGTCGATTCTTCCACGTTTTCAGTAGAGGTTGACATTAATAGTCAAAACATCAAAAATGGAATGCAATAAGGTTATTCCTCTAGTATTAGATAAGAATCGATCGTTATTTTTGATTTTAAGCCGTTTCCTCCATGTCTTCAGCAATGGTTACCAATAATAATCGAAGCGTCAAAAATCTAATGTAGAATTGTTATTCCTCAAGTATTAGATGAGAATCGATGGCTATTTTTGATTTTAAGTCGATTCCTCCATGTCTTCAGCAATGGTTACTAATAACCGAAACGACAAAAATCCAATGTAGAATGGTTATTCCTCGACTATTAAATGAGAATCGATCATTATTTTTGAATTAAAGTCAACATGAACTGCAAATTGTAAGTGATATCTGATTAATAATAAAGGAATAAACATATTATTTTTTCATTGTTAAAGGATAAATAATTAATATATCCAGTACACACCAAGCCAGCAAAACATATTAATATTTCAAATGAATTTGGATAAAGTTTAGCAACGATCCGTTGCAGTTTATTTGATCTATATTCCCATAGGCCCAAAACTGTGAGGTTTTATGGAGAATATATATGCAAGATATTTTACCATAGCTAGCTAAGTATAGTACCCTCTAATACAAAAGAACAAATGCTATTTTGATCCGAAAATATATTAATGTGTTCCAAAAAGAGAAATTTCCAAGATGTATTTAATTGCCGAATCTCAAAGTCTATAAGCTTATATTAAAAGGGTAAAATTATTCTCACAATTCAGAGAGAGGAGCCCCAAATTAGAAAGTATTTGATAACATAAAAATTCATTATTTCGTTCTCTTGGAAGACCAAACAGATGAAAATTTCACTATCGACAGTCTCAAAATGAATCTTTTTTTAATTCTAATTTTCCATAGATAGCTCCAAAAAGTGAGATTTCATGAAAAATTTCATTTACATGAAGGCTTTCCCTATAAGTTTTGAAAGTTGGTACATTTAGATACTTATCTAAAAGAACAAGAAAATCTCTGCCATAAAAATATGAACTCAATGAAAATCACTTATTGAGTATTTTAATTATATAATATATGGTACATAAAATAATTGGATGAATAATATTATATAATATTCAAATTTAGTACAAATTTTTAGTCACCCTTAAATGATAAGCATTAGAAAATCAAGTAATGAAATTTATTTATGGTCTGCTTATTTTTGGGGGTTTGGCGGTCAGGTTGATGAACTGGAGGGCAGAATAGTAGATATCAATGGATATATATTAGAGGCACCCCAGGATAATGAAAAGAATACATTAGGAATAAAATATTTTATTAAAAAATCACTTTCAATCTTTTAAAAACCGGCAATCATAGGACCTTCACTCCTTCTTCAGTGTGTTAAAGAGCCGATGAAGAAAGCATGTATATATAATCACGACGTCTCTTCTATCGTTGCCTTGGAATTACAACTTCCAGGTAACATTAAAAAAAAACTTTAATTTAAGCCTGAAGAAATTTAGAATCATTATCCATGAGCTGCCTTCCAATCAAATCTGTATTGTTGAATTCACTAAAAATAAATTTTCTGCATAATATCGTGTCTAAAGTTTGGAGGAAAATCATTTCCAAGCATTTTCATGGCTGTGTGTCTGAATTCAGTCTCCCCTTAATCATTCCGTGAAAAGTTCATTATGGGGTCAAAATATTTTTTAGATTTTATAATTTCTATCAGAAAAAATCGAAATAAAAACGAATCGTTATTTAGAAATCTCTTGGACGGTATAGTATGTAATGATCTCATATTTCATATTTAGAACAAAATTTTGTATTGCCTAAATGCAGATTTGTATTAATTTTTAGCTTTTAGCTCAAACTACTCACAGCCCAATATTTTTTTTTTATTTATTTATTTTTTAACCTAAAAAGATCACAAAGAATTTACAACAGGCATTACAAATATCATACATGTGTGCAATATCATAATCTCTGTACAAATAAATATCGTTTAACATTTTCATTAAATTTACTCTGAGTTCTCACATCTTTCAACCCTTCAACAGTTCATTATACCAGATCACAGCAGTGTGAGAGATTCTCCTCTGACCCACATTCCCTGGCACTTAGCAGCACATGTTAGTGCTGATTAGCTTTGGTGTTGTGTCCATGTATATCACTGTTAAATAGTAACTCAATACCCGTACCTATCAAGGTATTTTTGATTTTGAATATTAACATCACTGAGTCTAGCTTAATTATTTCTCTGACCCTCAATAGCCTCAATTCATTATATAATACTAGGGTCTTTGTCCTATGGTGTCTGCAGAGTATAAGCTTGATAGCACGTTTCTGAGAGACCTGAAGTCTATCTAAGTCCTGACTCCTAGCATGACCCCAAATACATGGTAGATACATTAGGTGGGTGTTAATATAAGCATGATATATTTGAAATTTAGTCTTTACATTTAATAGATGAATATTCCTTCTAATGAAATAACAGATGGAGTTAATAATAATATCACTTAAATTCGTGAGAGTGTACAGAGAGTGTATTCCTAACTTTGAAAATTTTTAAGTTTTTCCTTCATTTATGCCTTGGAAACGGCTTTAGAATTAGTAGCCGAAACAATGTGAATAAACTAGGAAATTTTAACACATTTACTAATTTTACCATGAATAGCTATGTCTGAAAGAAATCTCCTGTTTAATATAGGTATGTTTATATATCTAGAATCGTACTCTAAAATCTTCTTTGTAATCCATATCTGTGTCGACGAAGAACGGAAGAAGACTCGTCTATTTTTATTGGCTCATGCTGTCACGTTTAATGCGCTAATTATTTTAGCACGTCGTCAATTAAACAATGACTTGAGCTTCCAAGCATGTTATCACCTAATCTCGTTTAATCTACTAAAATAGAAACTACTCATAAGCCATGTTTTCTCTTTCTTTATACATATCTTGATAATTTCCAAAGCCTCCCGCATTTAACATTTCTAAGAGAAATGGCCTTCTTAAATCTTCTTTTTTTTACAACGTTATTTATTCTATGAGCATGTTGAAAATTTTATGCCAATTAATTTGCAATCATTCTTTAGAAACATGTATATATAGAAGAGTGGGAGAAAATTTTGAATGAGTCAGTATTTTCACAATTTTATTACTATTATCTAGCTTCGCCACTGGCTACACTTAGGCTATGCTGGTGGCTTTTCATAAATTATTTTTTTAAGAATCTAAATTTTTTGGCAAATATTCAAATTTTTTAAAATACTTGTCCGAGTTCCCACTGTATTTAGTATTTTTGGTAAATAATATGGTAATATTTGATTAAATAAAAATTAGTTGTTAATTTTTAGAAGGTAAAAAGAATATTTATTAGGAACTCCCAAAATTATCTACTCCAAATCTAACTTTTGAAAAGATAGCAGATTTGATGTAAGTATCTGTTGTTGAATTATTTATCAACAGAGAAATATTGGCTGAAACAACCAATAATTAGTCATGGATGAGAGAAAAGAGATGACACAACGTTTCGACATCTAATTCTGTAGACTTTTTTAAGTCCTTGGGTAATAATTTCAAGATTAGTTCAACGAATCCAGTATTACCCATCGAAACGTTGTCCATACTTTTCAGATTATTTATTCTAAGTGGTTTTATCCGAAACCTCTTTTTTTGATATAAAAAGATAAGCCTAAATCTAGAATGTTTTTTTATAAAGACTTAATGAATGTGTGACAAACTTAGAGACACAAGCTTGATGTAAGTTTTACAAATTCATCTTGGTTTAATGGGCTTTTATTATATTTTTTCAATATTTTTGGTATGGCTCAAAATGGTATACACATATATATTTTTTTTAATTTTGACAGTGAATCGTTTTAAACGATTAATAAATGATGAAAACTAAAATTTTGAGACCAACAAGGGGCTATGATAAGACCTAGAGACATAAGTATGTATTTCTACACTATTTTTTTTACTTGGATTGATTTCAGGATGTGACGTTATTAGTAAATTAGTTTCATTATGCAAAAATTAAGAAAACTAAATCATATTTGAAGAAAAAAAGCGTAAACTTTTTCAAGAAACGCTACTCTATCTACAAATTTTGGTTAGTTTACAATTTATTTTGTCAGGTTTGGGCTAAGAAGCTTTTGGCTCAAATATCCCATACTGTAATGTGATCAGCACACATCACGAATGTCAAATCGTCGCCGAATCCAGTCGTTTTTAGGGGTAAATGACCACTGAAGATGTAAAAAATAATGTAAAATCAAGTCATTATGAATAGTCTTCATTTTATTTATATTCTAGGTATTTATCTCTATAAAAAAAGTAAAATTGTTAATTTTTTTGAATGAATCAATACTCTATTCGAAATACATTGTGAAATTTTCTACCGCGATGCCAAAAATGGACTGATGGCTAAAATAAATTCGTAAATTCCAGAAAACTTTGCTGTGGATTTTCAACCCAACTTCACTTTATAACTGAAATAGTGATCAAAACGTGTATTATTTAAATTTTTATTGTAATAAAAATTAAAAATTTCTATCATCTAATTATTTTTCAAATATTTTGATTTTCGAATCAATAAATGATTTGATCCATTTGACGTATCGAGGACCTTTCTCCTCCTCCCCTTCAACTTACAAATACACGAATTAGCAAATTTTATCTGACGTTGAGTCATATATGCTATTTTTGAAGTCGTGGATATTTATTTTCGACCGGGTGTGGGTTGTTCGGGTAGAAATACATGAAACTGAACTTGTTTTAGAACCAGAAACGAGGGATAAATAATCAGTCGGATATATTTATAAAAGAAAAAAAAATTAAAAAATAACACACACACATATACACACTTACCTAATTGCTTCTGTGCAGCTTACCAGAAGGAAACCATAAAAGAAATGAAAGTAGGTTTTTATTAATCTCTATGGGAAGATCTAAATCTATCAATCTATATATATGTACTTGTACATATGTTTAAGAGGGTTACGTGGCATATCTTCCTCTGCGTTCAAGTCAGGATGTTTTTTTCGTTTTATTAGAAATTATTTAACTTAATTTTTTTCAAGGTGAGTTGATCAAACATTAAAGGCCACCTCAAAAGTAAACAAACAAGGAATATAAAAGAAATGTAAAATGATAATAAAATCAATCAGAACACCCTCAAGATTAAATTAGTTTATGTTCCCCCAAAACCCGATAATAAATTTAGTCTAAATATTCATCATATTTTTTTTTTTGAAGTGAAACTTCTTTAGCGAGGTTTCTTTTTTTTTTTTTTTTTGGCTTTTCGGCCTTTCTAGCCATAAGCCAATTTACGATACTATATATTTTTTAAATTTTGTCTATACCCCGGGGGTCAGATTTTAGCCGAATGCCTCGAGTCGGATTCGAACCCGGGTCCACTTGGTTAGCAGGATGATACGCTACCGCTAGCCTATCCGACCCCCCACCTGTTAATTCTAGCGAGGTTTCTGTTTTGAAATTTTTGTTACAATAAAGATGGCTGACTCAATGGAGGGGAAATAAGGGAAGGGAGAATGTGTTGGGTATCTAGTTGGTTATGTGTCAGCGCATGCTTGATTGACCAGTCGAGCTGTATTAAATTTATAAATGTAAAAAAAAGGGTAGGCTTTTTTTTTTTTTTTTTTTTTTTTGGCTTTTCGGCCTTGGTAATTTACGATACTATTTATTTTATTTTTAAATTTGTCTCCATCTCGGGAGTCAGATTTTAGCCGGATGCCTCGAGCCGGATTCGAACTCGGGTCCTCTTGGTTAGCTGGCTGACATGCTACCGCCTAGCCTACCCGACCCCACTAAGGGTAGGCTAAATCGAAAAATAGAAATACTTAGTCCAAAATCCTGAATAAAAAAAAGTAAAAAAAAAAAAACACAAAAAAACTAAACATTAAATATAATAATATTATATATATAAATAACATAACATACTTAAATAGATTAAATATAACAACTCAAAAAAATAATTCAAATTTAGGGAACGCGGTGTTGGTTTATAGTGAAACATTGTTAAAATTAAAAATTTACTTGAAAATTTTTTAAGTTATATAGATATGTCTCTGGAGTGTGATTTTTTTAGAGCAGTAAACTTTTTAGCCGTTATGTACAAATAACATCTACGGCTAAACAAGTTTCACTTCTCCCGTGAGCTTATGTGGATGAGGTTCACACATATATATATATTTTTTTAAATATTATATACATATTTATTTAAATTTAATTCGTCCCACTCTTTGAGTTTGTTTATTGAGGTTAAACTTGGCTTGAGCTTAACTTAGTCGTGTTGTAGAATTCAGATTCCAGTCATTTTATCTCTAACTTTAGGTCGTGGTTGCACACATATCTCAACTAATTTAACATTTAAAAATATTCGGTAGTTTAGAGAAGGGCAAACTGGTTCTTAAAATTCATTTCTGCAAATTTTTTCTATTTGAGTCTTTTTATTTCTAAATTATCAAAACTTTATTAATTGGTTTAATTTTTCAAATTATTAATTTAATATCTTTTTAATAGAAATAGGACAGAGTTTTAGAGTTAGTTTTAGTTAATGAGAGCCTAAATATATAGGGTATTTTATAATTTCTAGGAATAAAAGAGGGTTTAATTTAAAAATAATATCCTATAATTAAGGCATCGTTTCACCATCATGTGTAAAACGTTCCCTTTAAGTAATTATCTTAACTGAAGAAAAAATATATTTGGCTCTATATAATTTTTAAATTAAAAAGTCTTTAGCAAAGCAAAAACCAACTTGAACGTAATTAAGAAAGATAATTAAACATCAGGGAAGTTTTTCCGACTTCGAGTTGGCTTCGAGGAAGGGCTTCGCTCTCTATACGCGGATTACTTATTGCGCAGTTGAATCTAAATAAATATCGACAAATGGGTCAGGTTGAAATCGCATAGTTGCCTTATCATTTTAAAACTTAAACCTTATTAGGAATAAAAAAGGTTTTGCCATAGATTCTCTCATCATCATCATCATCATCATAAAGTAATCCGAGGTAATCAGTCTGAAGACTGATTTGACGCACTGTTCGGTTTGATTTGGCTACATACCAAATTAATTATCTTATCTCTAAAATTCTCACATATTATATTCTTCATTATCTACAGGGAAAAAATAATTTCTTTCATGGTAAACGTTTGGAACATGTAGGACCTACATGTTCCAAACGTCTACTACATTGTAGGTATGGGATCTTTCTTCAGAGTGTTGTCAACGTTAAAAACAACGAGAGTTTTTTTAATTTTTGGGGAGAAGTTTTACAGTTGAGAACACTCCAAAAAATGCTTCTGAGCATGTTTGGAATGTCTACTACGAAATAAACTAATATAATCTAGTCTTCCTCTGCTCTTTATTACACTCAAAATACCCCAAAGCCTTCCTTCTGTCTTTTGTTGAGTCTATCAACAGAACACTTTCTCTTCATCAAATTCTTCCAGAAAATTTTATTTTCCACAATCATTCAAGAACTAGTTATGAATTTTTATTAATGATCTATATCTAAGCCCCACAGGCCTTATTTTTATATTATCTAGTTTTCACAGCCAACACTAGTAATCTATTTCATACAAAAGTCTGACTAGAAATATCTAATGTATATTTTGAAGGCTAATTAATTGTGAAAAACATAATAATTAAAACTATTGTTCAGCTATAAGATTGGTTGAATGTCTATAATTATTTTAATATATTGTGGAACTGATTAATTACAAAAGTATAAATTATTAGAAATAAAAATCATACAATATCTATAGATTTTAATCTATTTTTCAATAGAAAATACAATAAATAAATGCTTTAGAATATCCAGTGAATTTAATTTTTATTTTACAATTTAAGTATGAGGAAGTGGGGGTCGATAGGCTAGTCGGTAGCGTGACAGCGAGCTAACCAGGAGACCCGGGTTCGAATCCGACTCGAGGCAGCCAGCCAAAATCTGACCCCCGGGGGTAGAGACAAATTTTAAAAATATATCTAGTATCGTAATTAGGCTTATGGCTGAGAAGGGCCGAAAAGCCAAAAAAAAAAAAAAAAAAAAGTATGAGGAAGTATTGTAATCGTGATTAAAAAAAAATAATTAAAAATCTTAAAAGGACAGAAAAAATTAATTTATATTTTATTTATTTTTGATAGGGGAAGCAATTGCATGTTAAATTATGTGGATAGCACATCATTTAATTATTTCTTAAGGGTTCAGTTCAAACATAATACGGGTTTTTATAGTGTCGATACAATGTTCGTCTATCAGAGTATTGTAGATGGTGAATTTAATTTATACTGTAATCTAGAGTAGGCAATTTTTTAATTGAAACTTGTTTAGAGATTATGAAGGCAACATTTGTAATATAACTGGTTCATATCTAAATAAGCCATAAAGCTGAAATTTGGAAGGTAGATATTTTTTATTTTAGGAATATCGAGAAAATTCAAATAACTTGAAAAATCTCTTGGGAAAAACTTAGGTAGTATAGAAACTTGTTTTTAAAAATATATTGGGCACAAGTAACTTAATTTTAAATAATAATCAAGAATTATAATATTATAAATAAGGATATTGGAAAAATTGTTGCTATATTCATAAGTAGGTAGGTATTATATAATAATCTTAGGGAAATTCACAATGACTCACACTAGGAAATGAAAGACCTAGATCCTATATCTATATCTATCTATATATATCATATCAATATTTATATTTTTTATAACTGTTTTATATAGCAATAATTTTTATTCTATATTAGTTCTACAAAGCAATTAAACTGAAGATGGTAATAATGGTAAATATCGTAATCTTGATGAATTTTTTAAATTGATTTTTTTGGAAAAGTTCAATTTATTTTTAGATTAAAGTTCTCTAGATCTTAAAACAGAGGTTGTAATATATTAAAATAGAAAATTTGATTTTTTTGTTTTAAATGAAATTAAGTATCAAAGTTTGATGTTTCAGTTCAGAGAGTGTAGTATTATGGTTCTTCTAAAGTCCCTTGTTCGGATGAACATTTTTAAGACCTGAAAGACGGGTTTATTTTCAAGAGCTATAAAATTTATATAGGTGAACTAGAAAAGGCAATGTCGCAAATCAAAAATTATTGAATTAATTGTTTTTATTATATTCTAGAACTTTAACGTAAGAAGAAACAAATACAGAGACACCTGCATTGAAATATCAAAATTATATTATTATTATTATTATTATTTCATCTAGAAAACGAACAGCTCAATTTCAATTTGTTACATTATCTATTATTTGGCCAATTTTTTTATAAGCCAGCAACGTGTTATATCTTTAAGATCCAGGACTGATAATATTCTATAGTATCAAAACAGTATCTTCCTAAAGAGACCCTTACCCCAAAAACCAATGGCAATGAGCTAATAGAACAGAGTGTTTTAAGGTTATAATCCACCTAAAACAAAACACACCATATGTTTCTTATAACTTCTCGAATTCATAGGATCAGATGCTTTTAACAGACCAACATCTATTACGTTTTTGATGCAAGACTTATTTTTTTTTTATTATAAATTATTAAATTAGTTGATTCTACTGAAAATAAATTATTCTTAAATGAAAAAGGTAGGGTTAATTGAAAATTCACAAAGGAAATTGACACATTCTTAAGAAAAACTGTTTAAATACAATAAAATGAATGAGATAACTACTCGTAAAAATAGCTTCTTAGGATTTCTCTCTAAGAGCTGCTCTTAAATTTTCTCGTAAACTAGAGTATTTTTTAGTAGAAAATTGCATTAAAATAAAAATATTATTTTAGGACAGAAGGTTATGTGCTTGGTATGTGTGTGATCAACACTAAGATAGGAATTGAGAAAAGCGATTGAGGATTGTTTCGGCCGAGGCAGGTAAAAAGTCAGAAAAAGCCGCGAAGGAGGCCGCGAGGATCTTGTGGCCTTGGAGGTAGGTTCCTTCTCCAGTTTCCATCTCCGCTCTGGAAGAAACATCTCAGACAAGAGTGGTTTTCTGGGTCAATGGCTGCATCGATGGACCAAAGGCAACAAGAGCATTACTCACCTGCGGGGATTGCAGCAACTCTGGTTCCATACAAGGTATAACCCCGTGAAATTCCTTATCGGAAAAAGAGATATCTCCACAAGACATTGCAAATTCTAAAAAAAAGCCTTTTGTTGTCTTTTATTTTTACATTTCAAAGGACTTGGAATGTGAATCCTTTCAGATCTTTTCGTTCATCCTCGAAAAAGTTTTATATTTTGTCTCCAGCTCCAAAGAAATGGGAATTTCATTAAAAGAAATATTTCTTTTCGAATGTAACATTCTTTTTAACCGACTTCAAAAAAAGGAGGAGGTTCTCTATTCGATTGAATTTTTTTTTTTTTTTTTTTTTTTTTTTTTTTTTTATTTATTTTTTTTTTTTTGTGCCTATGTTACCTCATATCTCCGCCAATTGTCAACCGATTTTGAAAATTTTTTTTGCATTGGGTCCAGTCTAGCTTCCGATTGGTCCCATTTTTTTTTCGAATTTTTTTCATAGGTATTAGACCTTTTTTATTAGGTTTTATTAGGTTTGTTTAGACCTAACCTCTTTGTTTATGAACCGATTTCGATGGTTCTTTTTTTATCCGAAAGGGGGTGTCTTAGGGATGGTGTCATATTAATTTGGTCAAGTTCTGATGATATAATCACTATTAATAACATCACTAAAAGAGAAAAATAAAAATTTTTAAGAAAAAATAAAAACCGACTTCAAAAATTAAATAACAAATATAAAAATACACTAAAAGGTATAAAATAATTATTATCTTATTTAGTTACAACTAAACGACGAAATATTAACACGAAATTACTTTTTGAAGTTGGTGCCAAACATATACCTTTTATGAATCGCACTCGACGGATCTTACTTAGTACGTTTGGCGGGTACGCTCGCTTATAGGTATAGTTTGTTTGGCACCGACTTTAAAAAGTAATTTCGTGTTAATATTTCGTCGTTTAGTTGTAACTAAATAAGATAATAATTATTTTATACCTTTTAGTGTATTTTTATATTTGTTGCATTTAATTTTTTGAAGTCGGTTTTTATTTTTTCTTTAAAATTTTTCATATAAATATATCATAATGATGTTATTAATTAAATTACCAAGTAGGAATATTATTTTTTTATATTTCGTCGCTTTAGAGTGTAAACCTGCTAACTCACAACAAATACATTTTACAGGGCAGAGAAAAACAAACAAAATCGAATATTGTTGTAATGGAAAGAAATTATTTTTCACATTTTTTTTCTACAACTTACGATCTTAATTTTAAGTAGCAGTTTTACTTGGACGATGCCTCATCTATTTTTCATTCGAATGGTATTAATATGTCATATATGATGAAAAATGGATTTAGAAGGTTTACACTCTAAGGCGACGATTTATATAATTTCTGTTTATAGAATTAATCATCTAAGTATTTACAAAGAATCAGAACCTCTCTTTCGTCAAATTAGAACCATAATATCAAATCATTCATTCCCCAGGGAAAACATATCCCTATGATTTCTAGATAGTTTTTCTTACTTCCGAATTCTCCCGTAAACTTTAATTCTTCAAAACCCATGTTTACAAATACCTTAAGCTCTAATCAATTAGTAGGTATATATTCTTTCTCTTTCTCACCCCGTCTCTTCCCCTTTCTGAATATGAATAATTAAAAAAATATATAATACTTACAACTGACTGGATATATTCTTTTAATGATGGGAGCTCAACAATTAATTTACATATTCATTTGCACGAGAGTGAATATTTATACTATCAATGATAATGAAAAGACCTAGTTCCTGCTGATCCCAAACCAAGTACCAATAGTTCAATTTACATCTAATTTGATCTGAAAGAGAAAATTGCTGGTAAATTTATTAATTATTTTGATAGTACGCAATAGAATTTTCTGTATATTTTTAGAAAACTAAGCCTACAGCCTTGCTATGTTGAAAGCATGTAAATCTTAGAGATTCAGAAAAATTAGAACAAATATCCTACATTGTAAAATATGTATATAGTGTAGTGTATTCTATAATTTTATAATGTTATAATAATAATCCAAATCCTAGTCGAGTTTTTGCATTCCCCTAGAATTGATTGTTAAGGCTTTAGGGATTTTAAAGGATATTGGGAACTGAGAATCTATATCTGTTTTAGAAACACAAAGGCTATTCCATGCATGCTAAGACTATATGAGTATTTGTCAGCAGAAACAGGATGATAATTATATTAAGAATTACCAGATCAGGCAGAATCTGTATAAGTAGATAATTTCAGAAACAAAATTGAATGTCTCAAAATCCCAAAAAGCACATCTTTTTCAATTCAAAACATCCCAACGGCTATCTTCATGTCATTAAAGTAAAATTCAAAATATTCTCAAAGACTAAATCAAAGTTCTAATTATATATATTGGATTAAATGTAATCCTCTCAGAAATCGAGCACGAGTGTCAGATTCATTGTCCAGGCAATTGGTTCAATACACAAGATAAACCCCTTCCTAAATACCTAAATTGCACAGCAGAGAATTTTCACTCAAAACACCTAGCTACTTTTTAGTGAACTGCTTTGTGCGACTGAATTAAAAATCCATTGTGAACCCTTATTCTATTATATATTATTGTATTTTTGTATACTCAACTAATTCAAATCAGTTGTAGGCTAATCCTTTATTTGAAAGAATAATTGGTTAAAATATTTTCTAGTTAGGTCCTTATAGGTCATCAAGCATTTTTAGACGGTAACCTGTCATCTATTCTGGCTCTTTCGACATTAAAAACATATTAAACTATACCTATAGATAAGTATTTCGGCTTAAAAATTCTACATTTTACAGTCCTCGTCCATTAAATCAAGAAATAATCGTATTAAAATCTCAATTAAAAGGATAATTAATAGACATTAAAAAAATTCCAATTTTATAACTAGTATTTTAGAAATAAAAAAAAAATAATTAGTGGAATAATTTGAAAGAGAGAAATAAAAATCAAATTTGTCTGGGATCAGGTTTTCCGGTGACTGAAACAAGATTCATCATCTCACAAACGAAATGAAAGTCGGTTGACGTGATAGATCTAAAAGCCGTTGCCTAAGGGAATCAAGCAAAGAGCAGTCAGCGATGATGATGTCCCTGAAGAAGAAAATATTTCCAAAATACAAAATATTAAAGTTCTTTAAACTTCATGAAACCAAATCCCTGGGGAGTTTTTTTAAATATCGGAAGAGAGATGAAGTCTGGATTTAGAATACTTGATTGGATCTAATGAGATGTAAAGCGACGGGTTTTATTTTTTGAAACACTAAGTTTGGCTTATCGCCTCCGAAAAAATTTCTGGATATGTGAATCAAATTTTTTATTTGTTTGTTCGTGTTTAGAAATGTCTGGAACATACGTAATTTCTTTAAGGATGTTCGGGACAGGAGCTCTATCTGGGTGACCTACGAAAAAATCTTTTATATTTCTGCAGAATGACAACTTCTGCTTACTAAATTTGTTAATAATGAGATTAATTTCAAATACAAATCTTTGTTTTGATAATATTAAAAAAGAATATTGAAATAAATTTTTTCTCATTATAAAAACATTTAATTAACACAAAAACGATTTCAAGAAATAGAGTTGGAATACTATACTAGTGCTTTTGTTATATTCTGTTGGGTGCAAATAACTTTTTATTTTTTACATTTATGAATAACTAATTAACTAAACTGTCAAATCTATTGAAAAGTGTATCATTCGATTCAAAAAGTTGAATTATTGATCTTTATAAATTTGTTGAAATTGGTATAATTTGTATAGAAGTTATAGCCCTTTTAAAAGCTCGATCTTTACTTGCATGTTAAAAAGACAATTTTCAATAATTTATTTCTTGGTAATGGGACAGACGATCAACTTCAAATTTCAGGAATAAATATTAAATACATCAATGGTAAAAATTTGAGAATTTTCTTATAAAAATGATAAACAGTCCCCCTTAAGTCTGTTTGTGAATCTGTTTAAATAACCAAAAATTGAAATTCGACTTGGAATAGTCGAAAAAAATTTCGTTTATGAGAATTTTTATAAAATCTCTAATGAAGAGATAAAGTATCTTCTTTACGAAATATATTAAATGACCTAGGAAATAAAGAGAGATTATAAATGGAAAACAAGGCATCGTCCCAGAAATTGGATGCCGCTGCCGACTACGATGCGGAACTGCTTATGCGTGGGGGGCTTCATTAGCCATTAGCCATTATAGCCATTAGCCATCTGTGGCCGATACCCCTTACCGCCCCTTCAGATACGCAACCATTTCTCCTTTGCCAAGGTCATGGCCATTCTAGGTTGCTGCTACGTAACACGTAAAGTACACGCTACTTGAATCACGCGTTCCAAATTATGAACGAGTTCTATTCCAACGAGTGATCCACTTCAACCAATCGATAATTAGATCATTTTCTTTCAAGCTCTAGTGTAAATTTTTAATGTAAATTGAAAAAATTTAATGATAAAAAAATATAATATTTTTCTTCTAATAAGAATGGTTCAATAAACTATTATATTAAGTTCCTAGATTTCACATAAATAAAACAAATATATTTTATGACTGTATATCATATAAACGGTTTAATTATTATATTATAATAAAAATTGGTCGAAATCGTTTAATCGATAATCGAAATTTATTCCAATAAGCTTGATTTCGAAATTTGTTTATGAACACAATTTTTCGAACATTTTTAAAAATATCTTAACAACTGCTCTAAGAAGATATCTTTATGGTATATTTAAAGAGAGTAGCAAGATATAAAATCATATCTATATTTAATCGGTATTTTACCCTAAAAGTTTAATTTCAAAGATGACTTTAAGACAAATTAGAGAACAGTCTTAAAGAGGTTTTGCTATATTGTATAGAAGACATCTTAAAGTCATCTTTGAAAAGAATATTACGATATAAGATCATAAAAGATCTGAAGAAGACATCTTCTAGAAAGTAAAGAAAATTTTGGAAAAATTTTTTAGAAACTTTTTAAAATTTTAAATACTAGGTAGGTTTCACACAAATAAAAGATCAGATGCTTGTTTAGCACGACTCTATAGTTATATATTTTTCGGTGTCTTTTGACAACTCCTGAAGATGGGCTTATACCCCGAAAAATATATATAGAGTCGTGCTAAACAAGCATCTGATCTTTTATTTATGTGAAACCTACCTAGTATTTTATATTTTAAATTTTAAAAAGTTTCTAAAAAAAATTCTTTACTTTATTTAAAATGTTTCACTAAGAACTCACACCTTTATTTCTCCAGCAACAAAAAAAAGAGTGTGTTATCTCCAGAAGAGAGGATGATGGCCGGAAATATATTATATATCGAGATAAAACTAATAAAATATATTTGTTCTATTTATGTGAAACCTAGTATAATCAACTCTTATTTAAAATGTTTCACCTAAAATCGACTCCAAGTTCCTGAAAAACTGAAAAAAAGAGATTTATATTTCGCATTTTAGAAGAAATTACTCAAAAATTGAAGGAAACCCTTAAAAAATTTAATGACTAGATAGCTCTCCTCAAATTTTTGGCGATATTTATTTATTTATTATAAAATAATGCTCTGAGGTGGATACCTCGTAGAGCAGATAGAAATACAGAAATAGTTAGCATGTAAATGAGCAAGTCGCTCTCAATATATAATCATAACAAGGCCAACACCCCCCTTTTGCAATTTTTCGACTTCCAACAAACAAGAAAATTGAAATAATAATAAAACTTGATCAAGATGCGAGGTAGGTTTCACAAAAAAGAAATAAAACAAAATTGAGTTTTGAATTCGATATATTTAGGGGGTGAGCCCTACTTTCCCCTCACCACATACATAAAAAAATTGTTATTTTTAAAATTATTTTTCCATTGTATAATCAGTTTACTTTGACTCCTGATGATGGGCTCAACCCCGAAATATATCGAATTCAAAACTCAATTTTATTTCTTTTTTGTGAAACCTACCTCGCATCTTGCTCAAGTTTTATTATTATATTAAAATGTTTCACCTAGAACCACCGCCTAACTCCTTAAAAGTTAAGAAAATTGAAACTTGCCAGAGACGTGCTGTTTATTAATACAATCTTGTGGGCTAAATTTCAGGTAATTAGCTACCAGGGCTCGGTAAAAAAACACACGTCTCCGACTCTGGCTAAGTTAAATACGAAGTTATTTCATGAGGAGGGCGCAGAGGTCCCCGTAGGGGGACCCTACTTTGAAACTATACATATATAACTACGAAGAACATATATTGGGTTTTTTAGCTTCAAAACATCCGTTTCAAAAATGTAGATAAAGAAAAGAATCGAATGATTTAAAATTGTTGCTAATAAGCTCAAATTATAAATATAAATTATGTTGATTAATGTCCATTATAATTAGTAGATTAAAAATTCACAGTTTATTGGACAAAGTTTTTTATTATTGAAGCTCTTCTTCAAATTTTGTACAACGTTTCGTCTCTCTCGAGACTTTTTCCAAGTACTGCAAACAAGAACAAAGTGGTGAGTCTTATGTAATAGTAATGTCGTTTTTGTGATATTTGTGATTTTGATTGTACCTATATATTTAGTTGATTTGTGAAGACTTTCACCGAATAGATCTTTGTTCTTGTTTGCAGTACTTGAAAAAGTCTCGAGAGAGACGAAACGTTGTACAAAAATTGAAGAAGAGCTACAATAATAAAAAAACTTTGTCCAATAAACTGTGAATTTTTAATCTATTATAAATATAATTTGTATTATATTTTATCTTTGAATAATTCGCCTTTGTTCAAATTTCATATTTCTAGCTCAAAACTTCCAGTGACAAAAAAAAGGCGAGCGTACCGAATCTTGATTTTTTTTTCAACAATATATTAATTTATTCCAACTAAAACAATCTCAGGCCGAAAATGGTGTATGTTTCTTCGAGCGTGAAAATCAAATTTGCCAAATCGGTCAAATCCTTACCTTCTAAGATTAGAATTGGCAACGTTGCATAAAGTGACAAGAACAGACTTATGTGTGACTTCGTGTATTTGAAATTAATAAAAGAGTAGGTACTAGTTAAATTGCTCGCACAATACTGACTGAAAGAATGACTTAAATAAGCAATGTATGGTTTCAACCGAAACAAAAACATCAAAATGAATTTAAATAAAAGAGTTCACTATTAACGTTATTTCGACAATTTCACAAAGAAAGGCTTTTGCGAACATGAAAAAAAATCATTAAAACAATCATCTGAGTGGAAATTATAATAGAGATTATTATTATAGTAAAATAAGTAGGTAATAAATTGTTTTAGCTGAGAAGTGAAATAAAATACAAATTTATTTTAAGACATAAACAAAATCAGCAAAGTGTGAAAATATCGAAAATTTATGGCGCAATTTTAAAATCTCATTACTCCACCCCTTGAAGAGTTAATCGAGGAAAAATTGTCCGTAAATCTCATCTGACTTCTTCTTTATTCTCTTAATAATTGCTATTCAGAAATCTTCCTCATGTCTATATTTATTCAAGCAAAAATTTTCTGCCCTGTTTAGCGTATAGTACATGACATTCAATCCTTAAAAAAAACTAAAATCAATATTACAAGCAAATTTATTAATTTGCATTTTATTTGCAAATGGCTTGTTTGGATTGTATTTTTGATCCTGGGGTTCAATTCTTGAGAAGATGAATGCAATTCTGCTCACATGTAATAAAAATTATTCATGTTAGCTCGAATTTAGAAGACAATTTTTTTTCTTAAAAAATATTATGTCTGCTACCATCGACAATTATATTTTTACTTTCACATTTATATTCATAGAATATGATGTGGAAGTGTTGCGATAGGTTGTCTGAGACTCTTTTAGAGCTTGTTTCTCAAAGATGAAAAAAGTTAATTTCATTTTGTAGCTTCTAGGTGGAAGGAATCGATGGCCTTAATAGTTGGAAATCGGATTTAGGACATAAAACCGGAAATTGTGGTCCCCAGAGGCCAAAAAGGATCCAAAAATCCATTGGTCAGTACGTATACACGTATGTATGTAATGTACCCCATCTGCGTTTCACAACCATAAGTCTCAGAGCTACGAAATTCGAAACTTAAGCGATATAGGCTAGAAGGAGTACAGCAAGCTTTTGGGTGAAATCGGAACACCAGAAGTGGACATTTACATGAAAGATTTTTCGTTTTTTTTTCTCAAAAACGGCTTTATCGATTTTTTAAAAATTAGTGTATTTATCAAGTGTCATGAGCTATTAGTCGTGCATTTATTTACTATAGAGAAATCTTAATAAAATTTATTGAGGTCAAGCTTGGGAGTGAATTATTCCAGGGGTCCGATTTATCTATTTATCGAAAATATCGAGAAGGTGCTCAGACTAAATATTTTCTCCTGGTCCCGCCGTTGATTACAAGCTAAGACAAGTTTTTCAATTTTTTCTTTTTTGTTTACATTTACGATTTTTATTCCTAAGTTAAATATTTTTATTAAATACCCCAATTGATTTTCTTCTAGAGCCTGTCTAGTGCCTCCATTCAATCTAGTCGTGCCCATATCCTGACAAGGCTATGTTTAATAGAAAATTATTTTATTAAATTTTTTTCTAAATCACCCTTATTATTTTTGCTTAGCAGGCAAGTAAACATATATACACTTTACGATTGATCTGAGTGTAGCTAAATCGCCTGGTTTTTATTGGGAGTTGCCCTCTCCCTAAGTAAGTTCTTTGACTTCTTACTAAAAAAAAATTTGGAACTAATATATATATTTCATTCTCATGGGATGCAAGCCCCTCCTCTGATGCAATTTCTCATCAGTCCATAAAAATTTATTCAGGAATTACATTAAAATCCTAATCAGAATAATCATTCATTTAAATTGTCCCTTGAAACTATTGCAACAATTTTATTTCATTTCGAGAACCAATATCTATACTTTTCAAAACAAAAAAATATTTTTTATAGAAATATTTGAAATAATGGATAACAATTTGAAAATTTATAGATCCTCCTGAAATTTTTTTAGTGGACCTTATATAGGTTATAAAAATACTCTAAATGTTTGAGATTTTAGGGATGCGCCGCATATATACGGTATATACGCCAGATTTAGTTAGACATAAATATCTTCTTTTCATACTACTTATAAAATCACAGTTAATGGAGTACAATATTCTGATGAATTCATCAAAAAGAATACAATATATAAATACATATAAATATATGTATTTATATAAAAAAATATATACCTATGTAAGACATAAATTTCTTCTGTCATACTATTTATAAAATCACAGTTAATGTAGTACAATATTCTCATGAATTCATCAAAAGAAATACAATATATAATACATATAAATATATGTATTTATATAAAAAGAAATATATACCTATTTAATATATATTTTGAAATAACAAAAAATGGACTTGCACCACTTTCAAAATAAATGGCCCTATGTATGTATGTTTGTTTGTATCTTGTAGGGGACACCTTTATTGATTTCTCTTTATGAATCAACAAATCTGCTGCTCTTAGCAAAACAAAATTTTTTCAGTTAAACACGAATCTTTTGAAAACTGTAATGTGATTAATTCATCATTTGAATTAATAATTTAAATACTATTTTATAACTCAAGATGAAATTAATCAACTAAGACAAATAGGAATGTTTTTCCTGTGGCTATTGGGAATGAAAAAGTGAAAGACTCCCATGTGGGTTGAAGTCAGTGAGAAGGCCGATCGGATGACTGATAAAACCTGCCAAGAAGTTAATCCCATTCAAATAGAAGGGCAGGCACAGCTCTAGTGCAGATAAACATCGCTGAGAAACGTTTCCCATTCGCACGTATCCTGTAATCCATACCCATATGCAATTAGAAGATGGGATAATGAACATAGACATTTAATCAGAAATTAAAGCTTATTATATAAGACAAGATTTGCTTTTGTCATTTATCAGAGCCTCTTAGCTGGTAAATTAAATATCAAAAGAAAAAAAAGTGAGTTTATCCCCAGACCTTCAGTTCACAACTGATTTCAGGGGTTGCTCACACTTGATTATCTTAATAAAACCGGCTTGTCCACCTTGACTTAAGGCAGTTGTTTCACCATATGGGTTTTCTCAGGATTTTTTTTGAAATTTAGACAATTTCTTATGTAAATACTTCTGCATCGATTGGTGGCAAAACCAAATTTATGAACAATATGGTTCCGGAAATATTAAATTCCAAAGATAGAGTTTTTCAGACTCTTATACATTGCATTATACGGGATATTGGAAAATTTACAAATATATTTAATTATAATTAAGAAACTCTTCTTACCATTGTTATAAAAAACTAAACCAACATTAAACAATAGCTAATACATTTTTCAAGAAAATTTTCATTCATAGTTACAACACAGTTTCTGAGATAATAATTAATAAATAATGAAAAATGTATAATGAAAAAATTTCACTAAAAACAAGCTGGCAACAAAGCATTTATTAACCTAAAAAGTGGGTTAACTTTAATACATTTTTTGAGCGTTTTTTTTGCTTCGGAACAGCTTAATAATGTACTTTATCTGACATTTCTATGATAAAATAGACAGCGTTGCCAGATTTGTCAAACGAGCACGGATTGGCTAGTAGTGGTATATAAACAGCAAAAAGTTTTGGGCTTATGAATTATCAATCTTTATTGTCTGTTCTATATACTCTAGCATTAACTTTTTGCTAGTATTGTCGTGAAACAACTACCTTAAACTTGGCGAATGGTCAGCATCAGAAGATTAAACAGCTGCCAGATATTAGATATTTTTGCTTTAACTTTAGATGGTTTTTCACATATCTTACGTTTAGAGGATTTTGCCATCAGTTAAAGTTATCAGACAATTTGACCAGAGGTGGACGTTTTGGGTCAATTGCATATAAAAGAAATTTGTAGTGCGTATAGTGGCTCATGTTTGAGAGTTAACCCAGAAAAAAGTAAACAAAAGTATGGACAAAGTAGAGTTAATTCTGAAATATCTTTTATTTTTAGTCAGAAAGGACCATCGATGTGTAAGTAAATTTTGGAATCTTCCCTTACACTCGCTTTATATGCAATTAGCCCTAAGAATGAAATGAAAATGAAATATTAACTTTTCTGACTGATAAACACAACTTATAAATTCATTATTTAATCTTCTAGATAACAAGATGTGAGCATACAAATTTAAATTGGAAAAAAATTATATTAATCGATAGTTTCAAAACACAATTTTTAAATCTTTTTTGTTCATTTGAAAATTCCCTCTGTAATTTTTCAAATGGGAGAAACAAATCCAAGATGTCCAACATAGATTCTAGAATTAACTAGTACTTAATAAAAAGAAAAGTAAAAATATTTTTTTTTTGGAAAATTATTATTTACTATCAGTTATTCACTAGGTCACTCGTTTCACGTGTAACAAATGACCTAGTGAATAAATCATAGTAAATAATAATTTTCCAAAAAAAAAATTTACTTTTCTTTTATTAAAATATGTTTCACCTCGCACCGAAACCAGATTCTAAAAATTATTAACTAGTTCTCTCTTATTTTCAATATTTTCCTTTTGAAAATCTAATTTAACTAGCAAATATCTTTGTTTCTATTTAATATAAGGGGTAACAAATTAATAAAAACAAGAAGACAGTAACACAGCAAGAAATTTTTATAAAACCCTCGGGCCTTGCATTAAAAATATTAGTAAAATTTTATTTTTAAACTTTAATAGCCGAATTTATGAACAAATTTCAAGCAACACATTTTTATTCTTATGCAATTCTGTTTACAACGAGAATATGGTTGGACCCGTATGTTCGGCCCGAACATTGATTATGTTTATCCTGGCAAATAAGATCAAACTATAGTTAAAAAAATCAATTATCAATTTTTTATTTTTGTCCTTAGCTTTATGATAGACTGGCTAAAATCGAAATCATTGCCATGACGGTAAAAAAAAAACGTTTGGCCCCTGTACGATCTGCAACCTAACATACAGCTCACTTTAATATGAATGCGTATTGTACTCTAGGCTGTCTACCTTACAGGCAATCATGATGAGTATAGATACTCTGGCTATATATACTAACTGTGGCGCCCGCCTTTGGCGGGCCTCTTGCTACCCAGAGAACCCCCTCCCTCGCCCCTTAAACCCTCTCCCCTCCTCCACCTTAGACCTCTCCACCCAAAAGATCCTATCCCTAACCCCGGGACTTCCTCCCCCGCCTATGATCACCCTCCACTAGATGGAATTGATCACTATTTTTGATTTTAAGTCGATTTCTCGCTGATTACCAATAATAATCCAAACAAGAAATATGGAAAAAATCATCGACGTAAACAAGGAATCCATACGTACCATACATAATTACATATGGTACATACATCCTCACGGACTAAATGAAAAAATTACTTTTCGGGGCTTTGGAGACTCCTTGTAATTTTTGGCAAAATCGTCAGTTTCTAAAATTCAACATGAATGAATTCTATAATTTATGGTTTTAGTTGAGACCAGGGGTTCCGTAGTCTTTCCCTAATGACCCTTTGAATTCGCGCTTGGTGTGAGAGCGATTACAATACTTAACCCATGCTACGCTGTGGATAAAGTAAAAAGAGGAAAATGTTGTCTAGATTTAATAGTAGATATTATTCAAACTATCAAATGAATCATAAAGTAGTATTTGTCAAAGATAATTTTTATTATTTAAAGACAAATATTTGCTCATAATTATCATTTCTTAGAAATAATTAATGGTGCCATGTAAAAGTCTAACTGATAATTGCACACGATAAAATGTTACATGTAATAATAAACTAAGAATCCAATTTTTAGGCATATAAAACAACATAATAATAATAACATAACAAAGGGCGTTAAAAATTAATTATTATTATTTCATTCTACATGTATTAATTTCAAGGAGGGATTAGACATCAATCAATTCAAAGATAATATAAATATTTAGTGTTGGGTGGCTTATGAGAAGATTACTCAATACTTAATTGTATATGCTACAATAAGATTAGATAAGAATAGTGATGTGGCTTTTGAGATTGATGAAGAATTTGCCTGGATTTACATTATGGGCGGGCCAATGTTAATCCCAACCTGACTATCCCAAAACATCAACAAAAATTTATATGAATTTTTTATTTGTAGAATTACTAGTATTTAAATTAAACATAGGCTCCCTTACGGTAACTTGTTTACAAATAATTTTATATATATTTATTTATTTATTTATTAACGGGCAGTCACACCCTTTTTCACAAATCACAAGTACATGTATATAAATAGTAAAGTATGAGAAAAAAATAATATAAAAATAAAGTATAAATGACAAAGACAATAGGAAAAGATAGATGATAACATAAACATATTATAATTATAAAACAAAGTCCAATGATATACCATATAGGTATAGTATTGGAATGGATTAAGAAATTTCAACGTTTCGAGGTCACTTGTTATCTAATTAGAACATTTTCAGGCATAGGTCCTGATTATCTGAATGTTTTACATTTTACCATGTTTTTATAAAAATATGGCTTTTAACAATTATATGTAAAAAATAACATTAGTTAAATGTCCATCACGAGCAAGTCTTACTCTCAAACAAACACCAACATTTTGAAGGACCCGTTCACACATTTCAGCATCAAGCTTATCAATTTCGACCAGAATGTTGTTTTTCAGCTGTGCAATTGTTGTTGGCTTATTCACATAGACTTTACTTTTCAAAAAACCCCAAAGGAAGTAATCTAATGGGGTTAAATCGCACAATACCTTCGACTGCTACTTAATCCCTAAACCTCCCCTTATCTTCACGTTACAAGGGTCCACCGCGGACTACAGAGGTTGTACCTTCTTGGTGCAACTTCTTCTTGTATCAATATCATTATATATAAAAAAAACGATATAGGTGTCCAGTTTACGTCACCATTACGTGAAATTAATCGTCCTGGAAACTTAGACTGCAATAGGTCAATGTAACTTTATTTAATAACTTTAATGCGTTGTTCTAGCGTGTAACTAACTATCCATGGTTAAAATTGTACATGTGTCGACTTCAAAAATCTCAAAGCTGAAATAAAAAGAAGGTATCGTTCAAAAATTATTTACTACTGACATCTAGGCCCGACTTTTGAAAGACCCTATAATTTACTAATGAGATAAAATTAATAATTTCCCTAAAGCCCCCCATTACGCGAAACAGACGATTTTTAAACAAACAACACCCTTCGTGATTAAATTAGATACAATAGCTCGAACAAACGTATTCGCCAACTCGTTTATTCCTATCACTTCTAGAGACTGAAAGTCTCTTCATGTATGAATCAGTTTTTCCTGAGATAAAACTCCGTCCACAGATACCTTCGACTCTGACCCAATCCCTGGAATTTATTTCTATTTTTCTTCTTTTTCTCACAATGACCACCCCTTAAAACAGGTCTTAAACTTTTTAGTATCATACATGTTCTTCCATCAATATCGCTCGACTTATAAATGTCTATTTTCATAATGATGTGACGCATCTAATAAAAACCTATCGTAGAGTTCAAATTGGTAGTTATATTGTATTTACAATACCAATTTCTCAGTATATATGAAGTGAACACTTAACATACACCCACGCGATGTTTACATAACTGCATAACCATGGGAGTACTAAATAGAAATTTGAAATGTGCTTTCTTTTAAATATTATTTAAAGAGATAAGTGCTTTTTATTCTGAGGCGCTGGCTAGAAATTTTATTATTCCCGATGTGAAAAAATTAAAATCTTGAATTTTATCTCCTATTATCTCAAATAGAATCTATTCTACTAAAATCACTTAGTCCGCTCGACGAGCAATGTCCGTCGAGCTGAATGATTATATTGCTTTCAAATATACCATTTTCATGAATTTCGATAATTAGTAAAGTTTGAATATTAATTTAGTTAACTAATAATTATAATAATATTTAATAACTAAAATTTTGCTTTTTATTAATTAGGTTTAATAATACATGACGGAAATCAAACATCTGAAATTAGAGGAGGCCACAGAAATATTTCTTTTATAAAAAAGGTCCATGACTAGTTTAGTAACCACTACCTTATTGTAAGAAACACTAAAAATAAAAACAGTTATTTAAAATTAAAAAAATTACCTCTATTCAATTTTGACTAACATTTCATCATCCTAGGTAATATATCCCTACTAAATTCCACTTCATATTCTAATTTAAAAGACTGAGAAGGGTATAAAAACTTAATTTCGAAGATTCATTAGGAGTTCATTCTGAGGAGCCAAAATGATCCGCCATCTGCACCAAGTTGTCGCTAAGTTCTCGGGAAAATTGCGCAACGTTTAAGTGAGAATATGTAAATATGGCTGCCAAGTCGGTGAGTGGAGGTGAATTCCCTAATGAAGAGACCGGGAAAGGAGGTGCGAGATAAAAGTTAGACAATCCAAATGAGAGCTCAGCATAACTCTCATTAGAATTTCGAAACAAAAGACCCGGGGACTTAAATCAAGAGCGGAGCACATTCAGCATACGCCTCCGCCAGCCCGCCCGGGGGGAGGAATTTACTTATTGTTGTTGTTGTTCAGGTGGGCTTAAAAAAGGCGGAGGAAATCACCTGGCGCTTTGGACTAAGGTCAAGAGATAAGAAAGGAGGTAGAGAAGTTGAAAATATATTCGGGATCTTGAAAAGAAGTATCTCAGTGGATGGTGGGGTTTCATTTCTAGTTCATAATTCGTATTAATTTGAAAGTTTATAATAGGAAAATAAGAACACGTTTTTATGTGTGACTCTTTTATTTATCAGCCAACGTTTCGTCGACTTTGCCGACTTCTTCAGGGCTTCAAATAGTCATGCCACATATTCATCTAAATTTTCTTGTTATCTTCGTTACCATTGAAGACCATCAGAAACACAAATTACAAAAAATATTTGGCACATTCACATAAACAATTTTTCTTTCTTTTCTTTTTATATTAACAATTACATTAGATATAAAATTTTAAATTTGAGATTTCTTTATGTAAGAATCAAAAGAAAAAAGATTCTATTCTGTTTTTAAAAACAGTGTTGCCTTATTGTATTTATGTTATATCTGTTTTATATCGAATGTAATTGTTAATATAAAAAGAAAAGAAAGAAAAATTGTTTATGTGAATGTGCCAAATATTTTTTGTAATTTGTGTTTGTGATGATCTTCAATGGTAACAAAGATAACAAGAAAATTTAGACGAATGTGTCTCATGACTATTTGAAGCCCTGAAGAAGTCGGCAAAGTCGACGAAACGTTGGCTGATGAATAAAAATGTCACACATAAAAACTTGTCCTTATTTTCCTAATATAAACATTCAAATTTAGTTATATTTATATATGAATAATGAAAATGACTTTTCTACAAGGGTGAAAGTGTGGAAGAACCATGAGTTTCGGATTGAATCCACAACAGTGTAGCGGTAGATTTTAGGTGATAGACTAAACTAAGGTTTTTCGTCATGTAAATAATGCATAGTAAATACGAAATAGAGGAAAAATTTAAATTATTATTATAAATATCCAAGCTAGGTAGTAAGGCAGGTTGCGTGGCAGGGCTAGAGTACTAGTTTATTGAATAGGTGACCCGGGTTCAAGGCTTTAGATATTTGATAATGATATAATCTGACCCTACGTCAATTTACTTACACTGAAGAAATGTAAATTTAAAAATTCGATTCCTGAAAACCAAAAAAGGGGAATTTAGCGGAGATGTAGTCCCTTAATTAAGAAATTGTGTGAGTATTCTACGAGAATTTTGCTTTTAAAAAATCTAAATTATCACTCTTAGTCTTGATCGACATGGACTAAATTTTGCCTATCTGATTGCATTTTAAGATTTACAGAAATTGCTTATTGTTTTAATGAAATTGCTAGACACACTAAATGAGATTAGTTTTTTATCGATGCCTTCATTTTAGGAAGACCAAATATTGGAGAATCAGAGATGCGGTTGCTGTCCGCAGGACCATGGTGTGAGTAAGGTCGAAGAAACTTCTAAAATTATATAAGAAAATTAGATAATAGCAATTAATAATTTTATTTATATTTGACATCAAATGAAAACGGAGTAAAGTGAGTAATGGAAAAATTGCTGCCGAAAAAAAATTCAAAGTTGAGATTTGTACAGATATAAGGACACCTGACTACAAAAAGTTTTTTTTAGAAAATCTGTCTGTGTGGGGTTGTATACTGAGATTTTTATAGACCTTGAATCTTTGTGTTTGTTCTCTCTATTTAAATCAGAAGAGCAGTTTTTGAAGAATTTTGAAAAACAAAAAAGTAAATCGGTCATTTTAGAGTAATCTTTCTGAATACTCTGAGAGAACTACTCGCTTCTATTTGATTCGATTCCTGGATGGTTTAAAAATGCAGAAAAAAACCAAATTCTCAATTGTAGATAATGAGCTTAAATTTGGCAAAAAAAAGTTTTCATTAAGTAGCCTCGGCTCGGTTCCAAGTTTCAACTTTCTAGCTCAAAATCCGTTTACTAACAAAAAAATTGCTGACACGTTAAGTTTTGGAAAAGTTTATCTTTTTCTCTGATTAATAATTCGAAAAGCTTACAAAACTTTGATTTACAATAATTATTAAAGACCAGATGGTAGATTAGAATTATGTGATACTCAAATCAATTTATTAATGATATTGATAAATAAGATAATATATAAGTCTAAATTGACTCTTGTAATTAAAATAAGAGAGATTTTCAAAATTTAATTAATTCCTATTCACAAATTTAAATAGGACAAGTAGAGGTTTAGAAATAGTATTTGTAGTTCAGGACTTTATGAACGTGCCATGAATAGCACAAATATTTATATTTATGTTTTTATATTAAACAAAACTTGAAAAAACTTTTTCCTAAATAATATATATTGCTTTAGCTTATGCTTATGCTTTAGCAGTAGCATGAGAAAAGTATTATTTGGAATCATGCAGAAAAATAATGGTGTTTTTGCTTAATTTTTTCGAAATGTTTTAACACCTGCTAAACTATGTATTTTGGTTAAAGAACATCAAACGAAAGAACGAATTTAAATCGTAGAAAAAATCATTGTATAGAAAACCAGAAAAAATGACATTTAAGATTTAAGAATGTCTGTGAGTGGATTGTGAATCTTCAAATTTTGTGTGCGCTCTAATTCAAAAACCAATAAGAATATCAAAATGAACAAGGGCGTGCCCAGGATTTCACCTAGGGGGGGGGGGCAGCTCATATTAGTTTCGAGGAAGAGGTGGGGAAAAAAGTGTACTAAATTCTGCTGAGAATGAAATACTGTATAATATTGTTACTGCCACTGAGAGAGGAGACAGAGGCACATTGTATTTCCTTCACTGACCTTTCAAAAACCTTGAAGAAGGAGGGAATAAGCCTCTGAAACTTCGGCTTTGAATAAAAAAAGATAGTTAGCTCAAAAACTATGTGAATATAAAACGAAATTCAAATGTAGTTTAGATGCATTGAGATTAAGAGCTGATTAGATTTTGTTTGAAATTGAACCCAAATTTACGTCTAATTTGAAAAAACGCTAATCACTACCTTGAAATAATTGTTAAAAATATAAAATTATTAAATATTATAAAACAATCGATTATTATTAATATTCAATTTTGGATGAAATTGATTTATTAGTTTTTCAGAAAATGGTAAAAAGCTAGAAAACAGTAACATATGACTCGCTGATGCCGGGTGACTTGCGACCCAGCCTCTTGATAGAACAGACCAAAATAATTATAAATGAAATAGAAATCGATCTTATTTTATCAATTTCATCTATCTGAAGGTTCACAGTATGTCTATTATATAAGAAAATAGCATTTTGATTAAGAATTTATTAGTTTAAAAGAAATTATATGAAAAGATTCAATTTCTTTTCTCCGGGAGCAAATCAACTAGAAATGGCCAACAGATTTATTTTTTCCGCATTAGATATTTATTCAAATCTCTTGAAACTTCATATCTATGGGTTATTTTCATGTATATTTTATATGAAATAATTATTATTAGGAAATTTACATTTTAAAGGGTAGTTTATTTGAAGTCCAATTTGAAAAAACGCTAATAACTCCGTTGAAAATTAAAAAAAAAAATGAAATTAATAGATATTATAAAACAAATAATTATGAATCATTTAATACCATTTTGAACGAAATCGATTGGGTACTTTTCGAGAAAATTGTCAAAAACCATCTGAACCGTCAAAAAACGATGTTTTTTTAAGGCACGAGATGGATTTGAAAAAGTTTAAAAAGTCATATGAAACGAAACATTGACTTGTGACATGGAGGTGAATTTTAAAATGTTTCTAAAACGGCCTTTCATAGACGGTATTCGGGGTTTTTGACGATTTTCTAGAAAAGTACCAAATCGATTTCGTTCAAAATAGTATTAAAAGATTGATAATTAATTGTTTTATAAGATCTATTAATTTCATATTTTTTAAAAAATTTTCAACGGAGTTATTAACGTTTTTTCAAATTGGACTTCAAATAAACTACCCTTTAAAATGGAAATTTCTTTAAAATAATTATTTGATATAAAAAATAAATGAAAATAACACAGAGATTTTAAATTTCAATATATTTGAATAAATATCTAATGAGAAAAAAATAAAACTGTTGGCCATTTCTAGTTGATTCGCTCCCGGGGAGAAGAAATTCAATCTTTTCATACAATTTCTTTTAAACTACAAAATTCTTAATCAAAATGCTATTTTCCTATATAATAGACATACCGTGAACCTGCAGATAGATGCAATCGATAAAATAAGATCGATTTCATTCTCATTTATAATTATTTTGGACTCTTATATCCAGAGGATGTTTCGCCATTATTTGTCATTGATTCAAGTCCATTCACTCTACAATATTGGAAAAATTTTAACGGGCAATAACGGGGGATCTTAGACATTTTACTTATATGAACTTTTCTGTTGGAAATGAAATCTTGTTTAATAAAGATCATAATATAAATTTGTGTGACTCAAAGGGTGAAATTTATGTGGAAAGTTAGATAAATCCTTCTCTAGAGGCTTAGATATTCTACATATTCAAAAACTCTAATGAAGAAACATTTTGATATTTTAATTTACTAAAATTAAGTTCAATGTCTATAATGACTAGTTAAATATCTAGAGAAGATTCTTCTTCTTCTTCAAGTGCCATATTCGATTCCGAGACTTGACGATTACTGTGGCCATTGTAATTTTCCAGAAGAAATTTTTCACAGGGGTAGTTTGCCATTGATATTGATATTGATAGTGACCAAAGAAAAAAAAGGGGGGGGGGGATTAAAAATATTTTCAAACAAAAATGGAAGAAAGCTGAAATTTTTAATAAAATAGTCTCATAATTAAAAGGAGATATTATTAATTGATAATAGATCCCAAATTAAGAGGTGGGAAATATCATGAATCATTATGGGATAAGGCGATGTTCCGTTTATCAAATAACTATAAAATAATAAAAATTATTTTTCCCTAAAAATTTTTGATAAATATTAGAAAAACAGTCCATGTCTGACCATTTGTTAAGTGAATTTTTGTTATTTAAAATTTCAATTGTTTTTACTTTACCATACAGGGTATGGTCAAGTATTGTAATAGTGCATGAGAAAAGTGTTTTTTTTTTCGTTTTTTTCGAATTATCTCAAAAACGGCTGAAACTATTTTGATAAAAAAAAAATTGATCGAAACCATGTCATTACGCAGTCTACAAAAAAAAATCCTCGAAAAAATTATATTTTTCGAGATAGTAACTGTTTTGTCAAAATGTCTGTTAGCTAGTACTTTAGTACGTGGGTGATATACCAAATTATTGTGGACGCTCTAACTCAAAAAGTAGTGTGAATATCAAAACGAAATTTCATATGTAGTTTTGGTGCATTGAGATTAAGAGCTAATTAGAATTTGGTTGAAATCGGACCTAAAATTAAGAAGGGGTTTAAAATTAAAACTATAAGGTTTTCAAACTAAAAGAACAAGAAAAAGGAAATATACTATAAAATGATCTGTGCCCCCTTAATCAGTCTATCACAATTGATTTACTTGAATTGATGTGTGAAAGTAAGACACACTCTTTTATTGTCTCCTTTAATCAATATTTAGTGATAAAATATTTCTATTATTACATGAAGTTATACATTTATTATATAATAGAAATAAAAGTATATAAGATTAAGAGAGGTGCTTGGGAATTGTAAATTCACGTGGTATGTTTAAGTCACACCAAATTTTTTTATTATATTTGTTACTTACAAAAGCCATCAAGTCGAGCATGATCAATTTAATTACTTAATTAATTTACAATTAATTAATAATAGGCATACGTGAATGTACCTTACATCACAGTACATACTATAGGTATATTTGATTATCATATTCTATTCATATGTGCCAAAATCAAGTAGAGACAATGTAATTTCATGATTGCACAATAAACATACAGTTTCGAAAAAGCACCAAGATGAAAACCTCTTTTTAATCATTCAAATTTAATTGAATTTACTTTAATAAGATAAATAAATAATCTATATTTCATGTAAATAAATTCTTTTAAAAAGCAATCAACAAATTGTTACTGAAAGGTTTTATGTTCAAATAAACTGATATTTATTTAAAATAATTGTATTTATTACACGATAACTTCTGTACGCAGGAAAAGCAGTATTTAATTCACTATGATTTTTTTTAATTTTTAAAAAATCTCTGAATAATTGTTAATTTTATTTTGAAGTTGTACCTTGATATACCCTCAGGGCCGGTTGTAGTTCCGCAAAGTAAATGCTTTTCACCACTTACACAGGGTAGATGGTAAATGGAGGGACTGGGATGGCACTGTCAGTGCCTGGCATCTGATTGGCCATCCCAGTCCCTCCATTTACCATCTACCCTGTGTTAGTGGTAAAAAGCATTTGCTGACATAACCGGCCCTTAGTATACCTTTAGATTTAAAAACTTAAAATTCACGGAAGTAGCCTAGTGGGGTACCTTCTGCGAATATTATTTTGGTTACGTTAAAATAGTCTCAGATGAAAATACCACTAAATCCTCAGAATACAACTAATCATGTTTTTTCTTTTGTTTCAGGTAAGTCCTCTATCTCTATCAACTATTTTTTTAGTAAGTAGAGAATTTTCAGTTATTTAATACAATTTTTATAATTATAAAAACTAATGAGTATTATAATCAATTATTAACTTCTTAATAATTGTAGAAAAAGCTATATATTTTTTCAGTATGTTAGTATAACCGAATTTCTGAACTCATATATATAATATACACATATACTGAAAAAAAAATACCTTTTCTCTAGAATTCAGAAATTTTTAAAGAAAAAATGTATTTGAGTGAAATCAACACTTCAGAGTTCAAAAATGGAGAAAATAAATATTTTGATATTCAGAGATGTTCAGTGTTCATGGGTACAATGAAAAGGGCATAAACAAGCAAACAGGTGTTTCAATAAATACATTTTCAAAAGTTATATTCCAATAACCCATAACCCGATATACTTCAGATTTTTTTTTTAATTTTCAACATTTTCTCAAAAATGACTACTTATTTTTTTTAATTCGACCATTTAGGTGTCACAAATTTCATGTCTAAGAGAGGAGTTGTCGGTAGGATTTAGGCGAGCTAAATGTAAGTCATTTGGAGAGCATAATAATATTTATAGTATTTAAAAAAAAAAAAATATCCCATAAAAATACATAATCGAAATATAGACTCTTATAAGACATTTTTGGGAAGAAGTCTAAACCTCTAAGCTACATCACTGTTATTAGGTTATTACTTTTCCATTACGTCTTATTCTTATTGTATAATCGTGCATGAAAAGTGCTTCGTATTTTCGAAATATTTAAAAAACGGCTAAAATATTTTTGATAAAAATATGAGGGATTTTCGGTCTACAAAAAACCTTGTATAGTGAACACCCAAAAGTTTATATTTTTAGAGATATTAATTATTTTGTCAAAATGTCTGATAGTTAATGCGATTAGTATGTGTATTAACAAATTTTTTGTACGCTCTAGATCATTTCAGGTATCAAAACGAAATTTTATGTTTAGATATATTATGTATATTGGAATTAAGTCCTGATTAGATTTTTTTTTGAAATAGGGCCAAGAATTAGAGGGGGGGGGTTAAAATTTGAAGGTTTTTGTTCGATTTGGGCCAAAGGAAATTCTTATAGGGGAGGTGTGATCAGGTGAACATGGTTAAGTCATGAGATGGCCACATCACATTTTATAGAAAAGTTTTAATTATAGCTATATAATTGTAAAGAGCTATTTATAACATATATGTATATTTGATGCCCAAAAAATATTTATCAAATAGTAATTTCCACCAATTAATCATTCTTTGATCTTTTCTCATTACCGATGATAAAAAAAATTCAGTCTCTCAGGGAATCAGTAATTATAAACACCAAAAATGATTGGTCGAAATTACCATATTTGATAATATTTTCACGCATCAAAAAATATTTATATTTTAATTATAAAATTATTTATGGAAAACAATATTAAAAAATAAATTAATAGGATTTAGATATTTATAAATGACTTCTGAATTTTCGATTTTTATTTCGCTGATAACAAACTTATGAATTAATTTAGCGGAGATTTATTTACTCAATTTTCAATGATGGTGATATAATATAACCTCAATAGTCCAGGATATACTGCTCCATTGTAAAAAGAAAGAGAAGATACCATTTCAGGGGTTGGATCGGAATCGCAGATACCTATGTGGGGGTATTGAAGGCCTGAAGGCTGTTTCAGGAATGAAGGATATGACAAATGATTTCCCGAGGGGTAAACCGCGATTGGAATAGGTGTACACCGTCTTTGGAATTATTTAGAATTACTTTGGAATTCATTAGATAATCTATTGTCATCTATTTTCTTCTACTTGGAATTGAAAGTGGAAGTGGAAGTAGGTGTACACGATATTAGGTCGCGGTTTACCCCTCGTAATTTCCAGTCTCTAGAAGTCATAAGAATAAGCGAGTTAGCCAATGCTTTCGTTCGACTTGTAATAATTTTGACAGCGAAGGGTTGTTGAACGTTTCAAATTCGTGTGTTTTTTACGAATGGGATTTTAGGGTAGATTATTGACGTAAACTCGTCAGAACAAACTATATGGGTAGTTTCTACAATCAAGGAAAAGGGTGGAGAAGCTTCTACGATAGCTCAGAGGATCAAATGAGCTAGATTATCTTAAATTAGTTTTATTACTCGTTTCTTGATCCCAGCCAGTTTGGTGACCCATAGAGGACTAAGGATAGAATGAAATCATAAATGAGAAATTTAATGATTTTATATAAAATTTCAAAAATGCAAGATGTGTCTAGCTCATTCATATTATATATTGCTTAGAGTTTTTATTAGGTTCAAGTAATTTATTTATTCACATTACGTTATATTTTTATCATTTTTCTTTTAGATCTTAAATGAAAAAATATTAATAATGTTTATTACTTAATTGTATTATATAAAATGTACAATTTTACTTACTGAATATGACTCAAGAAGACAGAAAAAGAATCCAATAAAGAAATAATGACGGATTTTCCTTCAACTCACCTGAAAAATAAGAAAAGAAACAGTTCTATTAAAATTTCATGTGTCATAAAAATATACATATAAAAATAAGAATTCGTATTGTATATTAAATTAAATAGTTTATTGAGCTTTTTAGTTGAATAAAATGCAAACGATGCAAAGAAAGACATAAAATGATGCAGATATAGATTCATTTCTTGATAAAGCTGATTGTGAATGGCATTTTGTAGCGATTGGAATTTCATCCGATTAAATAGGACTGCATGAAGTTTTTTTCTATTAAAAGGACAACTTAGCAGAAAGCATAGATAAGCTTTTACTACAAGTCATGCATTAGAAAGAAAAATAGTTCTTAAAAAATGCCAACAGACAAACTATTATTTATTTAAGCAGCAGTACACTATTGTAATAGATCTGGCTGTGTTAGTAGCATTGGCATAAGGTAGCTCACAAAATAGATCAAAAATTTCAAAGGCTTTTTCAATGAACCTATTAAGTTTTGTATCTATAAAAGATTAAAGCAATCTTTTTTGGTCCATGTCCTAACTCCAACAACTCACGGGCTTTGATCTCCCCTGAGTCAGCCAAGTTCTAAAAAATATAGTATAAAAAATTAACAGTTGGCATTTCTGAGAGTTCTTCTTGGTATTGGTATGACTCATACCAAAGATAAACCCACTAGAAATGGTTGAATTTAAGAGAAAAATACAAAAATTACTCATGCATAGGTATTTTGCATATAAAGATTCTATATGCTCTTCACAATTTTGGATTATTTGGCAATTTTCTGTCTTCAATCTATGAATCAATTAGAGCTGAGATTGGACAGAAGGTTCCAACTTTTTAATAAAAATCTTGAGTAGAACTTCAGCTCATTAGCTAAAACAATTCAAGAACCCTCTATATAACCAGGACGAGGAGTCGGAAAAAAAGACACAACTCCGTCTCCGACTCCTGATAATTTTAGTAAACTGACTCCGAATCCGGCAAAATTAAATACTAAGTCAATTTATGGAAAGGGGCGTCCATGAATCCTTCAATAAATAAATTATAACACTACACAAAAATATTTTAAAAATATTAATAAACATAAAAGAGGGTGGTTAATAAATTTTCTTTAATTAAAAAAATGAATTAAATTTAAAATTTTGAATTTAATAAAATGGTTCTAAGAAACAAAATCCTCCTTCATAGATGCCCTTAAATCAACTTTATATACTCCTAATTATTATAAACTATTATATAAAAACATTTATAATATACATCGAAAACACGTTCATTATTGTCAAAAGTGATACTTTGGCCACTGGTTTATGGAGTTGACAGTAAGTTGGTTGGTGCCTTCCCGGCTGCGAGCGCTCATCAAGGCGGGTTGCCTATCTCCGCCTGGATCGTTCATCTTGATGAACTGCCTGCTCGAGCCCCCCCCCATTCCCCCCCATTCCCCCCCAGTTGGCATGGCTGAAAGAGTAAGGAAGCTAATATACAAAATACTTTCAGATATCAAATTCGTTTTATTTCTCTCGATGATAAGGTGTGGAACAACGAAATCGTTGATTTTTTCATAATTTTAATTTAGGTACAAAAATAATCTAAAATAGGGAGGGCTGCTCTTCACACTGCCATTTGAAAGTGAATTAAATTTAAAAATGTTTAGCCTAATTTTTCTTAAGATCTTTACAGAAATAATCTTACACCTTGGCAAAACATGTTATTTTTTTATTTTCGACTCATCAAAAAATTCGACTCTCCCCAAAATAATTAATAATTATTAATAATTAAATTTTCAATTTTAATTTTGGGGAAAATGAATACATATAATTTGTAAATTTAAAGTTATACCATATTTAACTTATGAGCTACAATGCTTTGACTGACGGAAGAACGAACACACATACATTATAAGGGTACTATAAGGTTCCGATTTAAGGCTTGAACAGAACCGTAAAAGTTGTTCTTAAAATAAACAACGTTTCTATAAAAATTCATTTTGTAAACATTGCAACAAATCGATGTTGCATAGCAAAGAGAAATTTAAATTACATATAATTTCTTGATTTGTTTAATTATTTTTAATCCATGTGAGGAATAACCCTTCACTGATTCAGAGATTTAAAAAATTATTACTTCATTAATATGTTATTTATAGCTCTTGAGAAATTATACTAATTTTGATTGCTGGAAAGTTTTCTTCTTAATCATTGATAATTTCCGTTTCCTGTTGATTTCAATTTCCAAATAAATATAGAAGAAATCCGTTCAATTTGTGTTATTTTCATATACATACATCCGCCTGTGTATGAGTGGGATTGTGTGTTATTTGAAAGTTGGAATTTCAATTTCATAAAAACGAATTATATTCAACATTTTATTGGTTTCTGTGCTCTGGAAAACTTTCTTCAAAACGAAAATAATTTCAATGCCTAAAATTTATTTGAGAAGCATTTTAGGAGTCTGATTATTAAGAAAAAGTTTAGAGACAAATTCTCCAACTCGATAACGAAATTCAGAAAAAGAGAGCGAATTGAATTTTATCATTTATTTAGAAACAGCGAGGGTCTAACTTTTATATAAAAAAATATATGTTATTCTCAATTGATCTATATTTGAAATTTCGCCTTGTAATGAAGCTAGTCTAATAACCTTGACGAAGAATTAATTTACACTTAACTATCTCTCATGGTCGTGGCCTAAAGAATAAATGATTAAACGAATAAGTATACCTACCAAAAATTTGATCGACAATTATAATATTTAGTAAAAATTAAATTTGATAAAATTTCAGGGGTTTAAATTTAAATAATAAAAAAGCCTTCAAGTTCAATGTACTATAATTTACTTATATAATATTAAATACTTATCTATAATTAGAAATGTGGTCCCTAACACAAGGGACAGATTTAGATTACAGAGGGCATTTTTAAATTGAAATTCATCCCTTGCGTTAAGGACCATATTTTTTTTAACTAATAAATTTAAAGTATTTTTTTTTTCGGAGATAGACTAGTAGAATTCAATGGCGAATTAATGGAAAAGCAGTTAAGAATAATGTAAACTAAAAATTCCGAATAATTTTTTTTTATTGACATCATTTCTATTTGCTTTTTCTCCGTTTCGGAGGATCTTCCCTAATTCTTCAGGTTTTAATGAAAGACCACTCCTTGGCTCCTTTAGCAAAGCTTGTGCTTATGGGTTAGAATTTGCCATTGACATCAACAGATAATATTTATGCTCAAGTAGGCTGCATGCTTGAAAATAATTATTTTTCTCCACGTTTAGGAAGCATTTCTAAACTTAGGCAAGCTTGCTTGCCGAGCATACCGCGTATTTTGTTTTTTAGGTTTAAAAATGCACATCTATCGAAAAACAATAAAATTCTTCTGTAAGTATACACAACTATTTAGGTTTACTTGTAGAGAATAGTATATTAAAATACATATTAATAATGCTTTGTTTTATCACATGATACTAACACGAATAAAGGCAAGTTTCCCAAATTACAAATAAAATTTTTATTAAATCTTATATTTTATATTATTTTATATTATTTTTATTTTTTTATTTTATTTATTTTTTGTTTAGTGTTATTTTTATTTCAAGCCAACCTCTGATTTATTGATAAATTTCTCAAAGCTCGTGTGCTCTGTTCTGTTCTGATTTTCTAGAAAACCAGCTTCTAGTTTGATTTTGTCTTATGATTTCTAGTTTTAATGATTAGAGGTGAACCGCGATTGGAATTAGGTGTAGAAGTCTTTGGAATTATGTTAGAATTATTTTAGTATTTAAAGTACTGGAATTTTTTGGAAATATTTGGAAATGAAAGTGGAAGAGTGGAAGTAGATGTACACGATATTAGGTCACGGTTCACCCGTCGGTTTTAAATAACGAACTCTTTTTTTTAATTCAAGAAAAATGATATAGGTATCTAAAATGTTTTCACATTAAATATCTCAGCAGTATGCAGTCAGCAGCAAATGTTCCATATCTTGAATAGTTTAAGCTTTTTCTGCCTTTTCCGGTTTAAGCTGAGGATATCGAAAATTAAAGTCTAAAATTATATCATTGACAATGACTTGGTGCTTATTGATTGTTAAATTAGGTTGGAAAATGTAAATTAAAAATTCTTTATATCAGTAAAAAATTATGAATATTTTACATATTTGCTAAATTCAAATATTTTGAAGGCATAAGAAGAAATTATGATAAATTGTTGTTGTATTCTATTGAAAGCTGACGTATTGGTGAGATGACTGGCTTCTACACATATGATCAAGAAATGCTACATATATATGCATTCGAAATATTTGGACTTTTTTACTGATATAAACCATTTTCAATTACCATTTTCCAACCTAAGAAATTATATCCTTACAGATTTATTTCTTGTTATTGAAGATAAAGCTGAAGAAAGAATCAGAGCGAAAAATGTCATTCTCCGGATGTTCGGAGAAATGTCTTATACGGGCAATCATTCCATCCAATCAAGGCCAAAATAAGTAATCCGATAATAATCCACTTTTCTAAGAGTTATAATAATCTTCCAAGGTCCATTCCCGAATTCCATGGCATAATTCTAGAATAATTCCAAGAAAGCGCCTACAAAGTGAGAAAAGAATAGAACATGATGTAAGTGGAATTAGGAATTAGGTGGCAGGGAATCGCCTACGGGATCCAACGGGGGCCGAGGGGATGGAGGGGGGCAAGGACGTGTCCGTTATCGTCAGACGAATGGGGGACGGGACATTAATGGTAGCGTGGGTCGACATGGCACTTCAACGAAGAAACATTAGCATTCGCCTTTGGTAACACTTTTGGCTACCTCCAGAAATTATACCTTTGGAATGAATCTGCAAATAAATATTTTCATAAGTTACTCATCTGAGTGGAGGGAGAAGGAAAATTTTCTATTTTCAATGAAAATATACATATAAATAATCAAAAATAATTTATGAAAATTATTTTTCTGATTCAATAAGCAATCGAATGATTAAGATATTCTTAGAAATTCTTCCTAGTGAACATAGATGAAAAATTGGAGGATAAAGTGAAAAAATTATTTCTGACTCAGTATGTGCGCATTTCGAAATTTGTCTATCTTTTATCAGCCAAATGATTGAACTATAAAGTTGAAGCTTTTCTATATTATTGTAGATTATTAATATAAATGCCAAATTTCAGCTCATCACAATTCGATTTCATCTGGTATTCTGAATTTTCTATCTAGAACTAATGAAGCTGAAAACCCCAAAAACTATTCAGTTTTCGGAAAAAGACACTTCTTGTATCAGAACGAATTTCTGACTGTCTTCCATTTTTGTCTTTTTAATTAATGATATCCATTGTTAACACCGTAATAGATGTTATTCAAGAGTATAGTTAGGAGCTAATTTCATGAAATTGTCTCATCTGGGAATCGAATGCATGCATGAGCTTAAAGCAGTTTCAGTCAAAGTAAGAAATGGACTTGACTCTGGTCGACAGATGAAGTTTTATCTCTTTTATTGTGAGGATCGGAATCCATACTGAGACAGCCACACAATTCAAGAAAAATTATGTTTAAAAATGATCTACAGGTTTCAGATATTTCTAAACACGAATAATAATAAAAATGATAGAAGCTGGATCTAGATTTATAAATAATTTTATGTTATTTTGAGAAAGATGAAATTCACATCCTTAAAAATTTATAATATTTGCTTTAAACGGTTTTAAAGTGGTTCTTCTACAAGTGCAAAATTTCAAGAAGCCTTCAAAGCTTGGAATATAAGTCATTAAAAGCATAATAAACATACTGTTAAAATTTGACGACGATTTACCACACCAAACATGAAATAATTGCAATTAAAAATGGAATTTTTTATATATGGTAGATTGGGAAAAGGGTGGGAAAATGAATGATCATTATTTTATTTTTTTCATTCAAGGACTTTCACCATCTTGATGAAAAACTAATATTTGTTAGAGATAATATATTCGGAGTAACTTAAAAAAATTGAAATTATTTACCTAGTAGTTTTGATAAAAAATAAAAACAAACAAACATATTTGTGGCGATTATTTTTAGTGGAGGGGATATAATATCAATGGCTTGGAAACGATCCATTCATAAAGAGGATATAGTAGTGTGAGAAGTATAGTCACGTTAAAAAAACATAACCTAAAATTTTAGCACCGTTCATATGTATACTGAGTGGCTCGTACCAAACGAGGCTAAAACTTGTTGTGTCTCCTATAAGAATTGAAAAAATAGCTAGGGGAGCCAGACTTTACAGTTTTTGGTCAATTTTGAGGGTGCTGATTTGTTATTCACCCTTACAGCCATAGTTACTGTCAGAAAATGAACAAAATCGTCAAATACATACATTGTCTAGCTTCTGCATTGGTTATTAGAAAGGGCCCATTCCTGTAGCACGTCTATATGCAGTCAGACATGATTGACCACTAAAAAGTTAAATGAACTGGTTTACGCCAGTTTTGTCTTATCCACCACACTCACAGGAATTCTCGTAAACATATCCCTATTTCTTCAAGAATTTTAGTTGCTTCTTAAAAGTAAAAATCTGCTATTGAAAATACATCAGTAATGCTGACAGAATTCAAGCCCATCGGAATAAATAAACTTGGATTTTGCAAATATATGTTGAATCTAATAGGTACTTATTTAAATTAATTAACTTAAGAACTAGCTGAAATATATGTATTTGAAATTGATGGCCGCAATTTTTTTCTTGCATACCTAGTATAGTTTTAATGCATCAGACTTGTCATTTGTCTTTTTCTATTGTATCTGATTTCTCATTTGAAAAGCTTATAAAATAGATATTTAATTAAAAGAAATTAAGTGGAAGTCATTTCATAGAAAAGAAATCAATGAGGTTGTCCTATGCTTTTCGTAAATAAACATATACATATATACCAAATATAAATATGTATAAGTATATATAATTTATTTGCATCAAGCAGAGATCAATGACATTGATTTCTCTTTATGAATCAACAACTCTGCTACAAAATCTTTTCAATGGACGTCGTTTGCTGCACAGACCAGTTTATTTTTTATTAAAATAGAACAGCCAAATATAGTGGGTTTTTTGTGTATTTTTGTTTGTAATATTGTTTTTGAAAGTTGTCTTGTTTTAGGTCGATATTGTAAACGAAGGAATCTTTTTTCGATGTGATGAATAATCATTATTGGAGATAAGCTTAGAGAAAATTTCTAGAGACCTACCTACTTTGGAATTATATGCAAGAAAATTAATTAAATTTAAGTTAAATTAGATTTTGATAGGCATAAAACCTGATTCAAGTGCGTTTCTGATCAAAGATGCATTTAAATAATTCGAGGTCAAGTGTTAATTTTCCAGTGGGGTACCTACATTGGCGTAGTTAGGGAGTTTTCCTAGGGGGGGGGGGGGGGGCAGCCGGCCAGCTGATTAGCCACCACAAGGATTCCAATTTCGGTAATCCGACTAACTTTTTAGTAGAATTGGCGAAATTTTGAAAGTAACGAAATAATTCAATGAAAGTCTTGAAAAATAATAATTGAATTCAATTGCTTGTATTGGCTTAAATGATTTCCAGGGTTTAAAATAAAAAAAATTTATTGGAACTCCTCTTATAACTAGCAAAATTTCAAAGATAAAATATAAGTAAATGTTAAACTAAAGCTATTATATTATGATTAGCAAAACCGATTTTGCATCTCTGGTCAAACAAAAAAAAAACTGCCTGAAAGATTTCAGCTAACCATCGGATATGTGTCCATCCATTCAGGCCCGACGAGGGGGTGGGGTGCAGGGGATATAGTCACCCCCGGGCCCAGGCCTGAAAGGGGCCCGGCTCTATCACTGTTAAATAAATTTTTATACCACTAAAAATCTATTACTTATTATAAATAAAAATATAAAACTGCAAAATTAGGTAACAAAGCATATTAAGTTGGATTTATTTATTAAATAATAAAATATTTTACAAATTGAAAAATGTAGTATTTTTATTTGTCCCAACATTGAGGCGCTGTTTTGATTTTTGCCCCAGGGCTCGTAAGAGCTCTCCACGGGCCTGCATCCATCTATGTAAAGTTAGAACCCAAGATGTCCGTTATCTAAGTTCAATTTGTCTTTAAATGCTAAGGTAACTTCCAGACACCAAACATCAAGCTTGTCTGGGTTAATAATCCGACCATTAATAGACTGTAATCAAAAATTAATTGAAAATTGAAGTCTCTGAAAATAGAAAGTTTCAAGTTGTAACATTCACAAACACCATGTGTTGATTTGTAATAAAAGAGGGTTAAATGAAAGTCGTGTGATGTGCATTCCTGTTTATTTATATTGTTTTCAATTTCTAGTCCGAAGGTTATCAACCTCTTTAATTTAATAATTGGAAAGATCTTGGATTGATCATATGTATATTAAACTAGACTAATGAAGCCTGAAACGGATCTATGATAGAAATCGTAGACACAAAGTTTCTAGTTTTAATTTAATATTAATTTATACGTGAATAGTGTAGAGTTTAAAATCTTAATTATAAAGAATGAATCAAAGGCATCGTCTTTTGCTTGAAGTGAATAAGTAAATATATAAACAAAAATGTATACTTATAATATTTTCTTCAAGTACAAGATGTACTTTGAATTTTTCTTTATAGATTGAACAAATCTGCTACTAAGAACAAATTTTTTTTAGTATTTCATAAGAATAAATGGATAAAATGAGTTGGTTTTTGGTAAATAATTAGTTTTCTAATGGTCATTGTGTCTAAAGACAAGTAGTTTTTTGAAACTCATATACTAATTATACATTTCTTTATTAACAAGCTAATATATGTTTTTTTATAGGTTTAAGAAATAATAAAACAATGAAAATATATATTGGTTAGGGTTTTCTAATATTTGAAAACTCACCTTAAACGAGGTATCTAGGTACGCTCTACAAGTATCCAAAGAACTAATTAGAGGCTCAAAAAAACAAGAAAGTAATTAACTTATCATATGAAGAGCTATAAAATGATTGTAACTAATGTTTGTGTTAATAAACTGCACTTCACTGATAAATTTCAAATCGTTAAGTGACGAAAAATTCACAATTACTAAAAATTTACCGAAACTCTATCGAATCCAAAAAATGTTTTCACTTTCTCGGCCTATTAAAATTTTCAAAATGGTTACTCCTATTAACAAAATGTTTTAAAAATTTGTATGGAAAATTTTATAATCTACAAATTCGATAATAACTATTTTTATCGTATGACCAATAGATAAGTAACTAAATATTTACCAAAAATAAAAGTGCTTTTATGTAACCCCATGACAAAATTCATGACACTTGGCTTAATTTTATCTCTCACTTTTTTGACCATGTATAGCTACTATATCAAAAGAAATTTTCATTTTACCCATGGGCTGAATATAAACAAGATATAGCTACTATATACCTACATAAGAAATTATTCTCGTCAAAATCAAAATGAAATTCCTTTTTATTTAAATTATATATGAATAATTTCACATTCACCGTTGGGATAAAGATTAATATTGATATTTCTAAAATGTGAGGCAGTACATTGTTAAGAAGATTAAATAGTAATATTATTTTACATCGAGATAAATATCATGTACAAAGATCTCTAACATTCATTGATATCACAAAACATTGGATAGAGATAATAATAAAAAGTATAATCCCCAATGATAACAAAATGAAATCGGAAAAATTGGTATATATAATATATAATATTATATTTCGTTTTCAGATTGTCTCGTACACATTTGATTAGTATTTTTTGCTTGTAGTAATTTGATCAGTTGCTAGACATATCACTCGCGAATATGGATCGCATTTGTTGTGGAGGTTATCCAAGAATTCACTTGCCATCCTGGATATATTTCAGATACAGGCGATTAAATTAATAAGAGATTAAGCCCTGAGAACATATGGCTTTTTGTTGAAAAATTTCCGCTCTTTCCCTTTCGAGTAAGACCATGTCTAACTTCCATCCCAATCAAGAGTTCTAGAACTAAAACGCACTTTAGAGAGATAAAAAACTAAGAGTATCAAAAAGTAACTCTGCAAAATTTGGTCCAGGTCGGAAAAAGGGTTGAAATTTTTAAAAGACCTCCCATTCTCTAAATTTTGGTCTGATTTCAACCAAATTCTAATAAGTTCTTAATCTGAATATAAAATAAAGTTTGGATTACTTAATTTTTGAGCTAGAGTCTACACAAAATTTGGTAACTCACTATCCACTTACTAACAGAGATTTTGACAAAATAATGAATATCTGTTAAAATATAAATTTTCCTATGTTCACTATATAGGGTTTTATTGTAGACCGACACACCGTGAATGGCTATTTTTTTATCACAATAGATTGAGACATTTTTGAGATACAGTAAAACCTTGTTTATCCGGACCTCCGGATTATCCGGATCGGATTTGAAGACATTTTTATTTTAATAAATGTTCACATAGATAATAATTTTTAACTCTGATAGCAAGAATGTAATTATAATTTCACCAAAAATTCCTTTTTTTAACAATTCTATGTAATTTTGATATTAACATGTTTTTTTATCGTAATAAATTCAAATTCGCTTATTTTAGAATTTGTTTTGTTATTATTGCCCTTATATCCAGATTATCCGGATTTTCGATTATCCGGTTTGCGCTTTGGTTATTAGTCCGGATAAACGAGGTTCTAATGTATTTCGAAAATAAGAAGAAAAAAAAAGGAAAAAACGATTTCTGAAAATGAGATGGTGAGTAATGGAGCCTTTGGAGAGAAAGAGGATGATCCAAACCTACTGAAATCTCATCTCGCAATATAAGAATATAATGTTTCTTTTTCCTTTGTCCTCGTTTTAGAAAATGAAAAAAGATACTCAACATATTCTCAGTATAGATTTTTTCTTCTTAAATTATTTCTTCATTTAATTTTCAAATGCATTTGCATATTAGAAATCCTTTTTTCCCCGAATAGCGGGGAACAAATAAAGCTTTTAAGATTGCTGCAGCAGTCGAGCTGGAAAAATTCCCCAGCGCTCTCCGATGAGATCCCAACGGAATTGGAAATTACGATATAGAATTGGCTAAATGGATTATCTGGCAACTTTAATGAACATTTTTCTTCCTTCAATTAGAAATGTATTTTTTGCTTCGTTAATAAGCTATTCATCATGGAAATAGGGAATCGGATTCTCCGGGAGATAATCAAATGATAACAGAGCAACGACGCAACGGTTGCTTGCCGAGCAAACATCATTTACTCCTCCCAAGTACAATCCGGATGAAAAGATAATATTTGCAAGGGCCGTACAAAAAGAATCAATTAAAGAGATGGAAACAATGAAGAGAAGAAGACCTGCGAATAAAATTCAACAAATAAAGAACAAAAGATAGCGCCTGGTTTGGAAGCTTTTAAAATAGTCATCAAAACAAAGAATGATGCAATGATGAATCTGTGCTTCTGACTCTTCTGAGTCAGAGGCAGAGTGGTTCACCATCAGGCTGAATCTAAAGGCCCACGCACCAAACAAAATATTATACCTAAACAAAATAAAGTAAAAAAAACAACATAATTCTGTCAAAAATATTCCATACTGCAAGAATTATTATATCATGAGCACATGCTTGGTTGTGAGTTTATTCGTTATCGAGTTATAAGTCAAAGTCAGGTAGATTTTCAAAGTGTCAATAACGTTATCATTTTTGTGTGTGTAGAGATATAAAAAAATCGACGCTTATTATATTGCATTCTTGTTTATTTGATAAAACTTTAAATATCAGGAAACTAACAATCAATGACTTAGACCAGGGCTGTCCAACCCGTGGCCCGCGGGCCGCCTGCGACACAGCAATGCAATGAGTCTGGCCCAACATAAAATCATTAACTTCCTTAAAACATTGAGATTTATATGTAGAGTTATATTTATTCCCTTTTTCGAAATATGAATGTACATTTGTAGTTGTTGAGAAGTTTTTTTCACTTATAATTACACGAGAGCTTTTTTGCCGAAGTAAACTTGACATTTTAATGAGAATTTTGTTGCCTCGGCAACTAAACGAAAAAACTACCTGTGAAAAAATTACGAGTCCGTAGGACGAGTAATTTTTTCTGGTAGTTTTTTGAGTTAAATTGCCCAAAGGCAACAAAACTCGAATTATAAAATATCAAGTTTACTTCGACCCAAAAAAAAGCTTGAGTGTAATTCGGTAAGACAATTTAATGAATCAATACGTAAATCACAAAATTAACAAAATTAAGACATAAATTAGTTTATTTAATTTAGAGGAAAAGTACAATTGTTAAAAAATACAATTCTTATAAACAACTTGATAAAAAAATAAATAGGAAAATAAAAATAAAAAAAATAATCGTATAGGATCTGAAATAAAAACATAAAATTAAATAAGATTTGTTTCCAAGCTATATAAAAAAAGCCACTTGAACCACTTTATTTGTAAACACACCTGTTTTGTTATGATTTAGACACCTGTTAATTTTTTTTTTTTTTTTTTTTTTGGCTTTTCGGCCTTTCTAGCCATAAGCCTAATTACGATACTAGTTATTATTTTTTTAAAATTTGTCTCTACCCCCGGGGGTCAGATTTTAGCTGGATGCCTCGAGTCGGATTCGAACCCGGGTCCCCTGGTTAGCTCGCTGTCACGCTACCGCCTAGCCTATCTGACCCCCCACCTGTTAATTAAAAACAAACAAAAAATTTCTAATTTTAATATAATATAATAATATTTGCTTTAACCTATTAGTGGGTTTTAAAATTAAAAAACCAATTAATAAATAAAACATAATTGAAAAAATAAAGCTAGGTTCAGTTTTGTCGCTGGAAAAGTTAGGGTAAACTTTTTTCGCTGTCATAGTGACAAAAACACCGTTGCTTATGGGATAGTGTATGAATTAAATTGTCAAGAATAAAATTCACTAAATGCAAAATTATTAAGCTCAACTATATAAGATAAAAAAAATAAATAAAGAAGTTTGAAATATTTAAAAATTCTTCTTCTTTTCATATTTTCATTTTCTAAAATATTTATTATTTCAGTAATTTATATGCTACGACACTAACCAAGTCTATAGTTATCATTCTAGTACAAGAGGAGACAAGTAATTGGGGTTTTCTAGAATAATAACAATTAATTGATAATTCTTCCCCTGGACTAAAACTTGTCAGGACTTGTCTTTTAGATCTTTGTACGTTCTTACATAATGGATAGTCAGGGAATATTATATCCGTGACGCTTTTAAAAAATAAATTATCATTCCTCATATCCTTCTTTAATCCCATTCGATTTAAACCAGGGCTGTCCAACCTGTGGCCCAATATAAAGTCATAAAATTTCTTAAAACATTGAGATTTATATGTAAATACTGGAAAACACACAACAATGTAGCCTGATAAATTTTGTTTTCTAAAATATGAAATCTGAAAATCTACTGTGAAGTTTTCGAAAAACAAAAGTGCTAATTTTAAGTTTTGCATCTGGAACTAGATTTCAAGATTTCCGAAAAAATAATCATCATTTTGGTCTATTTTTGACTCCATTTTCATTAGAAACTTTCTGATTGAATCGCTAGTACAACAATTAGATAGCGATGTGAAAGAAAACTGAATATGTCTCTTTATTGGAATTTTATATTAATTATCTAGCCAGGAAAAAATTTGAACAAATACTAATACCTACATAAATCACTTTTTGTAAGTATGTAGGTATATATATATATATATATATACGAGAAGCTATTTTAAAGTATAAAATTTAGGAAAAGTAAAATTAGAAGCTCACTATGAGCTAAAGAAATAATAAAGTTCTTATTTCTACATTATTACCTATCTTTTTTGAATAACAAATATCAATAGAATTATAATATTTTATCTGAGGTCCGAGACAATTTTTTTCTTCAAATGTGGCCCGCGTAAGCCAAAAGATTGGACACTCCTGACTAAGGGCCAGTTGTATGTCGGCTGGTAAAGTCTTTGTAAAAGTTGACAAAGGGTAAAACCTAGAACTCACCTTGTGCCCAGTGGGATGGCCAATCAGATGAAAGTGCATGCCATCCCGCGGGGCACAAGGTGAATTCTAAGGTTTTACCCTTTGTCAACTTTTACAAAGCCTTTACCAACCGACATACAACTGGCCCTTAGAACACTTTCATAATTATGGGCACAGATGCATATACGTTTTCTTATTTAAATGTGTATTGCTTTTATTAGAGAGTTTGGGGAATTTTTCGATTTTCCGAAAAACAGGATTTAAAATGTAAATGTGATGAGTTTCTTTAAACAGTTTAAGCGCTAGAACGAGAAGATGAAAGATAGTTTCAAAGCTATTTACTTATACATGTTAAAAGACTAAAGAATGGGGAGCAATTTAGTATATATAGACAATAATTAAAATTTAAATAAGGATTCAAGTCAGAAGTGGAATTTAATTTAAGTTGAGTGGACGGGAAAAATGTCCTCTTTGTTGGAATTTTAAAAATACAGATTGTTCCGTTTAAAAATACAGAAAATTGAATTGTCATATGGAAAGCTATCAAGCTAATGAGCTGGGCCTTGATGAGACGACTTTCTAACTTTTAAATTCAGAATCGACAAAAAATGCCAAATCATTGAAATTTGAGTTTTGAAAATGTTTTCATATTTTTCAAATTTAAAATATAGACTCATACATATTAATGTATAATAAAACGAATTTACCACAGATTTGGAGTAGAAACAGAAGCATCGAATGGGTAGGAGGTGTAGTTTTGGGAAGGGGATTTGGCCAGCTAAATTATTTTGAACTTTATACTTTTAATACCAAAATTTGAGTGTCTTATTTTTGAAAAATAGAGGGATTTTTTTCAAAAAAGAAAAACTTCGGGCTTCATACCTATATTTTTATTAAATGAGAACACTTTTATACTAAGTATTCTTAATTTTTAGATTACATTAAATATCAATGTTTAAATAAATTTATATAAAAAATATTCTATTTAAACTAATTTTTTAACCGACTTCAAAAAAGGAGGAGGTTCTCTATTCGACTGATTTTTTTTTTTTGTGTCTATTTTACCTCATATTTCCGCCAATTGTGAACTGATTTTGAAAAAAAAATTGCATTGGGTTCAGTCTAGCTTCCGATTGGTCCCATTCTTTTTTCATAGGTATTAGACCTTTTTTGTTAGGTTTGTTCAGGCCTAACTTCTTTGTTGGTTAACCATCCCAGTCCCTCCATTTACCATCTACCCTTGGTTAGAGGTAAAAAGTATAAAATACCTAAACCTAAAAGGTTTAAAATAATTAATATCTTATTTAGTTACAACTAAACTACGAAATATTAACATGAAACTACTTTTTGAAGTCGGTGCCAAACATATACCTTTTATGAATCGCACTCGACGGATCTTACTTAGTACGTTTGGTGGGTACGCTCGCTTATAGGTATAGTTTGTTTGGCACCGACTTCAAAAAGTAATTTCATGTTAATATTTCGTAGTTTAGTTGTAACTAAATAAGAAAATAATTATTTTATACCTTTTAGTGTATTTTATTTGTTGCATTTAATTTTTTGGAGTCGGTTTTATTTTTTTCTTAATTGACATGAGTGGTGGGCTCGAGTATGGTCTTGGAGGTCTTTAGAAAAAATATCACAAAATTTGAAGAAATAAATCGGTACGATGTTTTTAAAAATTAAATTTAAAAAGATTTTCTTGAATTTAAAAGAATAAATTATGCAGATTAATGGATCAAAAAATAAATAAATTAATTAATTAAAATACATTATTTATAGATTTTTTACATTTTATAAAAACGGAAAACTGATTGAATTATATATAAATTTTAAGTGACGTAAGTGAATGACACACACCATCTTATGGTTATTTTTACTTTGGAAGTGACTATTATGTAAATATTTATTAAAATATATCTTTTATGTAGTGCAATCGATTTCCAACCTATCACTATATATCAGTGATAAGATATCAATATATAACGGGAATTTTCAATTTATATTATTTATAGACAATGACGAATGAATTTTCGATATGTTTTCTTATTATAAGTTAGAGAGGTAAATGGGAAAGTAGGCTCGTAAACATTGATGGTATTTGAATCTGGATGAGAATTCAAATATTTCCGATACATTCTCTATTATTATTATAGGGATTGGTGATGATGCGACTTTCTTTAGAGCTGTGTAAAATTTAGACTCTACTGTAAAGTAAATAATCATTTGGAAATATATTTTTCCATATTAATTTTAAAATAATATGTAAATACAAAAGATGCCTAGAATTAAAACCTCTAAGAAATTTATTAATACGTTCCTGTGGTATAGAAAATAAGCTGACGTGTTCTGGCCCTCACTTGCATATTTAATATTTAATAAAATTATTTATAATCATGTAGGGGTGGGGGGGGTTAGTTTTTGCATTTTTAGACTCCTGTGGGCCCATGATTATGTATACAAAATTTGGTTAAGTTTGGTACAAGGGCCTATATTTTCATTTTTGTCCCCTTCCCACCAATTTTGGGCGGTTAGTATTTGCATTTTAGACTTCTGGGGGTCCCACTGATTATGTATACAAAATTTGGTTGAGTTTTCTCAAATGGCCTAGATTTTTAATTTTTAACCCCCTTAATTTTGGGTCGATGTGCTCCAAAATCTAATCAGCTCTTAATCTCAATGGACCAAAACTACGTGTGAAATTTGGTTTCGATATTCACACTAGTTTTTGAGCTAGTTCGTCCACAAAAATCTGGTAACGCACAGACTAACAGACATTTTGACAAAACAATTATTATTTCAAAAAATATAATTTTTTCAATGTTCACTTATTAGAGCTTTTTTGTAGACTGAAAGGCCATGGTTTCGCTCAATTTTTTTAATCAAACTAGTTTCAGCCGTTTTTGAGATATTTCGAAAAAAATAGGAAAAAAAAAGACTTTTTTCATGCACGATTACAATACTTGACCATACCCCGTATGGAAAATTAAAAATAGAAGACCTAAAACTCAAAAAACGACTGGATTCGTCGAGTAAGAATTTCAATTTCGGGATGTGTGCTGATCACACTACAGTATGGGATATGTTATTTGTATTCTGAAATACGTTCACTAGCTCTTTGACTATAAACAAAATTGTAATTACTTATTTCTATCAATGTTCTTAAGAGCTTGTACATGAATACTGAATAGGAAAGCGAATTTAGAGCTAAACTTATGTCGCTTGAAAGAATTCGTCCAATTCGCAAATTCAATCTAAGTATATTCAGATTTTTTTTTGTTCAATTAGTTCGAAATAGCAAGCATACACTATATCCATTTATGTAATTTTCTAATGGATGTTAAAAAATATATGCGTATAAATAAAGGAATAAAAATGAAACTATTCCACTTTACATTAGGAAATGCCAAATATTAGAGCAAAAGATTGAGAAGATTGCTCTCGAAAGCAAATACAAGGAGCAAAACATGTCTATGAGATTTTTGAAGGGATTTTGTAGAGAGGAAAATAAATCTACAGTGTAAATTAAAAAAATTGAAAAAAGTACTAGTCTTGAGTGGTTTAACTTAAAAATGCTTTTATAAAATAAATATACAATACCTACACAGACTAAAAATTTAATAAATATTCGCTTTCCTAGCACGACTGACTCTCAATCTCGTTTGGCTCGGAATCAAATCCTGTAATTGTAAGAAAATTGTAATCTATTGCTTTTGTTAACGCCGACTCCTCAAATATAGAGTTTAAAACAATTATAGGATTTTCCGTTGAAGCTATCTGTGAAACCATTTCTTGAAGGATTGATTATTATTATTATTAATACAATAATGAAATATGTGCTTGAGATTAGGAAGTCTGGATGTGTGTTTGAATGAATTAGGATACCCATGATAACACCAAAAGTTGAAGGGCATAGAAAGTTCGTTCTAATATCAATGTTTGCATTTTAAAAAACTGATAAGATATAGGTATCTATCGTCTTCTGTTCTATGATGTGAAGTTAGAAAAAAATTCCCAAATACTTGAATATTGTTTATTTAGTAACTTTACCGATTAAAAGCATTTTACTCAAACACATATTATCAGCTTTGCATTTATACATTTATAATTTGATTAACACCTAAATCATCACAATTTATAGCCAAAAGTACATATTTCTTTAAATATATTCTATTCCACATATTACATTTTGTGATTTTATAATTTTGAAGGTGTTAATCAAATTACAAATGTAAATCTGATCTCATATGATTGACTATAATGATTATAATGGAAATTAAAACCTGATGAAGCTTCAATCATATGAGAAACGTTGATAAATATACAATATAATATAATTAGGTATTTGAGCTTAGGCCAGGGGGTCAAAACTTGGAAAGTGATGTGGCCTACCGGGGTGTCTGTAGGGTATGGAATAATTCCCAGGAGGGTCAGCTGACTCCCCTGTCCCTAGTTGAGAATCACTTTTTAAAAGTGAGAAGGTTTTGAATTTTCTAGCTTGGATTTTTTAGCTTCCTGCTCAAAAATGGTGGAAATTATAAATTAAAAAGCGGTGCTATCGAAAATTTGTCGATAATTTTTTATTATCAAAACACACATCTATGTTAAGTTTGAATTTTCTAGCTAAAGCAATTCACTGTCAAAAATTGTATAATCTTTAATAAAATTTGCACAAGGCCTAGGTACTTGAATTTTTTTCACTTTTTATTCGAATTTATATCAAAAAAAATTTAATTAATCCTTCATTCCATTTCATTTGTGCTCAATTTCCAAAAAAACAAACAATTGCGACGTGATGTAAACTGACTCTGTTGAACTCTGAAGAGGATGGATATATGAGGATCGTAAACGTGGAAGGATTGTTCTATTAAGTCTATCATTAACGTCGGGATGCTCAAGTAATCAACTCAAAACTTGAGGCATCTTGAGCCCATCAAGCACTAATGCACCAGCGTATTAAGCCTTTCCGTCATTTGCTAAGCAGGAAAGGGACTCGAGATAGGGAGACTTACTTCCTCCTGCAATTTCGGACTGGATTTACAAATTATGTCTGGACGAAATACTTTCAGTTCAATAAAAACACAGGTCTTTTGAATCAAATTTAAAGAAACAAATGAAAAACAAATTGCGGAAAAATTGAACTATTTTCAAAACGCTCTCTGATTGATCTTGTGATTTGGAAAGCGAAAAATTTGAGTTAGAAAGTGGAAATTTGAGACAAAGATCTGCTTATTAATTCAAATTTTTGTGTTAAATTTCAGTTCATTACCAAAAGAGTTAAATAACTTTCCTTACAATTCTGTTATTTTGTATTATTCTTCATTTTTTATCTACAAGTTAGAAAGTCCAAATGTAAGTTCTTCATTTTGGAAATAGAAACATTTTAGGCAGCAGACCGAACTTTCTTCAAACTTCTATTCTTGATTATTTATGGGTACATCAACACGAATAGACACAGCAAAACAAATCATGTTTGAAAATTATTTAAATTGTCCACTCATGATAATAACTCAAGGACGAAATAGGGTAAAAAATTCGGTTTAGTATCAAAATTTTAGTATTTCCAGCGCAGAGAATTGATTAGATTTTAGTTTCTTTAACTTAAGAATTTCTAGTTCAAAAATGCAGAACAATCAGGAAAAATATCAAAACATTAAATAGAGAATTCTTGATTAATACACTGTATCTGTCTGTCAAACAAAGTAAATTTGAAAATTTTTAGAGATCAAGCATTTCCTCTTCATTTCCCTCTTAAGTTTCTATATAATTATATTGGCCAAGAGAGTCATCTCATAAGTTTAAAGGTGTCAACATCGATAGTATTATTTCATAAAAATTACCCTTATTTAATTAGAAATCAACTCCTATCCATTTTCAGAGCTAATGTTTGTTGATAAAAAAATCTGAGATTTAAGCATTACACATGCACATAGTCACTTTGTTTTTGGGGCCCTTTTTTGAGCTTAAGGACTCATAAAATCGTCATTTGTTTATTTTTTAAAACGTGTCATGTATTTTCCCTTACATTTGAAAAGTAAAAGTAAATTTGATCAAATTGGAACTAGAAAATCTCAAAATGTTAAAATGGAATTAGGGAGATCAAGCAAAGTAAAGAAAAAATCTCCCATGAATATTTCCTGGAGAAGGAAATTTAATTTTAAATCTTTTAAAGGCACTGTTAAAATTTTAATTAAAATTTATTTTTCGCCTCCCCCTGTCTAAACCCGACAACGGCTTTCATTTTAGGACCAGAGAAAGGTCCATCGTGAAGAAGAAATATATTTTTAATTAAAGTTCAACTTCATTTTCCAAGCAAAGTAAAATAATAATAATAATAATAATTTCTTAAAAAAAAATTAACCATTTGATTGTGAATTTTATAAAAATAAAAATAATACACTTTATTTTCTATATAAAGATAGTTAATCAAATATTAATTAATAAAATTACAAATTTAAATTAAAAAAAATATAAATTACTAGGTAGGTTTTTCCTCTAGAACCTACACCAAAAATATTAATTATCAAATATTTTATTATTTTATCTAACAGTTTTTAATAATGAAGCCATAACTATGGTGATTTTAAAGAAATTATTGGGTCTATAACTCACTAGTGAGTTATTATATCTATAACTCACTCATTTATGCGGTTATATAAATAAATATATGGAAAAATGAGTATGCAAAAAGTAAAGAAAAAAATATCCGATTTTTTTATCCACTTGCGAACAAATGCTTGACAATGTCACATTAATTGACATGTCTAATAAAAGAAAATTATTACATTTTAAAAAACTGTTGGATAAAATTTTGTATTGCTCACTTGTTGAGAACAAAACTTTTTTGCATGGATATACAAGAATTGTTAAATACAAGTATTCTTATTAAGTACCGAACCATAAAAAAATAATTTTTAGAAAAAAAAACCGACTTCAAAAAAATAAATAAAATAATAAGAACTCAAAAATAAAATAAAATGCACTAAAAAGTATAAAATAATTATCTTATTTAGTTACAACTAAACGATGAAATTATTACATGAAATCACTTTTTGAAGTCGGTGCCAAACAAACTATATAAGCGAGCTTACGCGATGTTGTCTTCATTACCCGCCCCGACTAAGATCCGTTGAGTGCGATTCATAAATGTATATGTTTGGCACCGACTTCAAAAAGTGATTTCATGTTAATATTTCGTCGTTTAGTTGTAACTAAATTAGATAATTATTTTTAACTTTTGATGCATTTTATTTTATTTTGAGTTCTTATTATTTTATTTGTTGCATTTGATTTTTACTTTACCATACAGGGTATGGTCAAGTATTGTAATCGTGCATGAAAAAAGTGTTTTTTTTGCTTCTTTTTTTCTAAATATCTCAAAAACGGTTGAAACTATTTTGATTAAAAAAATTGAGCGAAACTATGGAATTTCGGTCTACAAAAAAGCTCTAATAAGTGAACATTGAAAAAATTATATTTTTTGAGATAATAATTGTTTTTTCAAAATATCTGTTAGTCTGTGCGTTACCAAATTTTTGTGGACGAGCTAGCTCAAAAACTAGTGTGAATATCGAAACCACATTTTACACGTAGTTTTGGTCCATTGAGATTAAGAGCTGATTAGATTTTGGTGCATATCGACCCAAAATTAAGGGGAGTGGAGGGGGTTAAAAATTAAAAATCTAGGCCATTTGAGCAAACTCAACCAAATTTTGTATACATAATTAGTGGGAAGTCTAAAAATGCACAAACTAACCGACTTTTGTATACATAATCAGTAGGCCCCAGGAGTCTAAAAATGGAAAAACTAACCCCCCTCCCCTACATGATTATAAATAATTTTATTAAATAATAAATATAAGTGAGGGGCCAGGTTGTATGGTAAAGTCAAGTGGATGGCCACATCAGATCACGTCAGCTTATTATTTTTTTTTTTTAAAAACATAAATACTTATAAATTTTTTAAAATAAGTTAAAATATTCTAAACAGCCCTTAAGAGACCTAATTACCACCCTATATATACATTATATTAATCATAAAAAAAAATTCAAAAATTTCAAAAATGAGTTAAAATTTTTTACCCTAATACACTTTTTAGAGATCCTGCACTGTTATCTGAATAATTAGGGATGATCTGGTACGAGTCTTACCCTCCCCTGATTTTTATTTTCACTTTATTTATTATATTTCTTTGCAAAAACAAATATTGTTATTATCATTTTCCCCGAATTCGATAAAGGCAAAATGTCGACCAATTTATCAAAATATATTTTAGTTTAAAACGAGCCTTCCTCACGGCAAGTTTGATTCTTTCTTGTGCATTATAGAAGAATATTCGATGTTTTTCATGACATCTAGCCTGAAATAGAGTAAGTAAGTAAATGCTTCTAACCTTCTATTAAGAATTATTGACTCTATGTTACATCATAAGATTCTAATTATTTTACAAATTGAATGAAAAAATTGAAACTATCTTCAAAACACGATACACTTATCGGTTGGTGCTCTGTTATTAATAAATTAAAATATAATAATCTTTTAAAATGTTACTTTTAAATTTAACAAACTTGAAATATATTTTAATTTATTCACTTATATTAAATATATACCTTGGCTTTAACATAAAAAACATATAAATAATAATAATAAAAACATGTAAAAACAACTGATTAAATGTACACCAGAGAAAAACTTGATTAATAATTTATGAATACTTTTTTCTTCACATTTTTCGAAGTTTCTAAAAGGATATGTAATTAGATTTGATAAATTTTGCCTGATTATTAGTAGAGACTGGATTTGTATGCAGTAAAAAGTGCCAAAATATGCAGTTGAAAATGCTGAAATATGAAAGTTATATGCAGTATACGTTGAAATATGCAAATATATGCAGTAAAAGATGGCAAAATAATTTTTTTTATGCACTAAAAAATTAAAATTGAAGACAAAATCAAAATATAGGTATATGAAGGAGTGCTATGAAAGAAATAAAATGATAAAGTAAGCTATAGAGACCAAGTATCAAATACCTACTTTTATTGCGTAAAAAATTGCACAAAATTCTCATTACATTTAATATATTAAAAAATCTTTAAATTCAAAGAAATAATAGGTGAACTTGAATAAAATCAACAAAATAAATATGATAATGTTTCAAAAAATGTCAACGAAAAAATCAGGGAGGGGGTGAGGTAATTTTATTTAACAGACCCGATTGTATTGTATTGCTTTTATTTGCAAATATTTGACCGGCTATAATCTGATCATTACATTAACTTACATACACACACACGAACACTCAATGTCTAAAATGTCCCGAAGGCCGTTAAAAAAGAAAAGAAAAAAAGAAATAATTAACAAAGGATCTCAAAAATAATTAAAATTTGATTATAATTGTGAATAATTTATGTTTACAAGTATTTTTACAAGCTTTTATTCTAAATTATCTTCAGGTTATTATGCGTCTACGGTCACTTAAAATTGATTTATACGATGAAAAAGAGCGCGCTCCACATCCTCAGACGTAATAGGGGCGAATTTAAAGGGACTTAAAACCCCCAATTTTACTTTGGAAGAAAAATATTGCAAACTTTTCGTCATTTTCGTGTAGGATATAGTATCTATTGATAGTACAGCTGAATAATAAGAAAATTGAGTGGGTTGTTGATTTGTAGCTTGTTTATATCCTTTGTAATCCAACTTCCTAATTCGTAGTCCAACACTACACTGTCGTTGAGTAGTTTTTAAAGAATTTGGTGTTGGTACTTGGTGAAACATTTTTTTAAATTATTAGATAAAAAATACTTGGTAGGTTACACATTAAGATATAAAAATAAAACGAAGTCTTTAATCTCGATAATATATATACTCGTATTTCGGGTGACTAACCCATCTTCAGGAGCAATAGAAAGTATTATAACTCTGTTGCTCCTGAAGATGGGTTAGCCACCCGAAATACGAGTATATATATATCGAGATTAAAGACTCTCCAAAAATAAATTCGTTTTATTTTTATATCTTAATGTGAATCCTACCAAGTATTTTTTATCCAATAACTGTCGTTGAGGCCTATTTCAGTTTTCTTCGAATTTAAATTAGTGAACTCCTGTTTTAATTAATCTTTTTTTTTCATTCTTTCTCCAAAAAGTTACTTTTAAAAACTCTGTATTTGGCGCGAAAAATGCAATTTGATGCAATATCCTTCAAATATGCAATTTTATGCAATTTTACTCAAATATGAGAGAATATGCAGTATAAATTTCAACCCACAGTATCCTAGATGCATGATTCGGATAGATAATTGATCTCCTAGGTCGTACGTGGCGGCAAAGAAAATATGCAATTGCATAGGAATCCGGTCTCTTATTAGTAAGTAGAAATTCTTTATGGACACCGTTCTAGTAGTGGGGCGCTCCTGTTATGTCTGACTATCCGCTAAAATCCATGACTCTTGGTTCTTGCTTTTACTTAGCACTACTAGATCCCCTGAATCGCGTTAATATTACTTCAGGGTGCCAGTATATTAAAATTTTCTTAAAGAAAGGATGGATGTCATCAAAACATGTCTATGTTTCCTTTGATCACACGATTGACACATAAAGGATCCCACGAATGCCTGTGGGAATCCATAACGTATTAAGTCGAACTCTTGGAATGATTTCACAAGCACTTGAAAACGAATCTAGAATCACTTGTTGAAACGTTGTGCATTATAATAAAGAGAGATAAGTCCCTCGAAATCATGGTGATTAACGAATTGGCGAAATCTATAGCAAAGATATTGGGATTCCTTTAGAAGAAGCCTCTCTTGATGCTAAGTGCTCAAGAGTGGGACATGAAATTATAAGGAGCTAATCTGATACGACTAATTTCTATCTTGTGAATAGAAAATAAATATCATTCTAGAGTAAGGCATATTTTTACGATAAAAAGGAGGTGGCGCCAGAGAGAAAAAGGCAGGACCAATTCATTCGCCAATATATTTGTCCCCATGACTTCAAGGAACTGGAATTCTCTCCCTGCCTCCATCTTTCCTAGCACTTATAATCTCCAAACCTTCAAAACCCGAGTGCACAAACACCTACGCCTCCACCCTCTCACTTGATCAACTTTCCCTTCTCTTGGGTAATTTAAGGGTCTTTCGAGATCTATAGGGGCTGCATCTTACTGGTGCGTCCCTTCTTGCATTCGATTGATTAAAAAAAAGAGAGAGAAACCTTCTGAGATTTGAGGGTTTTATATTATATGTCAGAAGGGTTGATTTCACCCCCGCACCCCCCTCGGGAATTGAACACAAAATGCTATCCGATTCATTCGTTTGACTTCCCAAGCAAACCGGTTTGACTTATATAGTATATCACGCGTAAACAATCTCTTGTGTTTCTCCAGAAATCTTAACTCTGCTACTATTACTGTGAACTTTTTTATTATCAGAAAATAGATAGTGAATGGAAAATCGATTCTTCAGAATTGAGGGACCTTGAAACTTATGTCTTCCTTTTATTTCAATCGGAAAGAGTGGTTTTTGTTTAATGAGTGGTATTTTCTATTGTACAAATGCAAATGAGGTTTGCTCATCATCTAATACGACTGTTCCATATTTACTACTCTGAATACATTTGAATCGAAATTGTTTATCAGGAACATAAGCTCCACTCTGTTGTTCCTTCCAAGTGAATCACAATTATGCAATTCCCATAATTCTATCTATGATTATAAAGGAAAAGCAATTTTCGCTGATTTTTGAAAAACAATTTGGGAGATGACATCCGCTCAACAAACCTCCATATTCTAAACAGTTTATTCTCTTATTCAAATTTTGTTTTTTCTACTTTTAGGTAACAAAAATAACATACTATATATATTTTTTATTTTTTTTAAAGAGCATGTAAATTGATTATTTAAATGATCGGTTATTTATTAAAAAACTCAACGAAATATCTTACTCTGGAATAGAAATGAGGTTTTAATTGCAGGTTCCTTCACTTCTTCTCCTGCTAATTACTGCGCAAAAATCCTTTGAATGGCTGTAAATAATAAAAGAATAATAGATTATATCAATTATATAATTAATTAATTATTTATTAATTATAACCTGTCTTACATGATGGAGGACACCAAATTTTTCATTCTCTTTTAGAGTACAACATTCGTTATATCATCGCAAAATCTAAAGGCTATATTAATAATTAATATCATAAACATTCAACTTATCTTAATTAAGAAAAAAAATGCTTGTTATTTATTTGTCTTAAATCTCAATACCCATGATATCGCAACAATTTAAGGTATAGTGGAAAATTCATTCCGGTGCCAAAATGATAGAAATTTCCAAATTAAAGAGCTGATTAGATCTCGTATTTCCTAGTTTGAGAGCTTGTGAATGAAAATGCTGATATATAATCATAAGAAAATTGTATCGATATATGGGCAGCTCTTGAACGGGTTTTCCCAATGATCTGAAACATGCCAGAACCGTTTGCAAAACTTTATTGAAATGATTCTTAAAAATATTTTTAGTTAGCTTTTTGTTTAAGTATTTTAGTTTTAATAATGATAAGAATGAAAGATTGAAGATTTATTTGAAAATATGTATTTTTTTGAATCAATGAGTACGTGCATTGCTTTTAATCAGACCTCGAAATGGAAAATGTATTGATCGCAACGCCAAGTTTCAAATGAACTCAGACCAAAAATAAACAGAAATTTAATTTATTTTATTACACAACGAAGTAAAAAGTTTGGTGTAATATTACAAAAATAAATCAAAAGAAAAGTTTACGAACCGAACAATATCTTACATAAGTTCATGAATCAGAACACCGTTTCGATTTGCTTCGGTCCAATCTGAGCCTTGCTTCTACTTCAATGCACAATGTCGTGCTTTTTCTTGCATCTTTTCGTTTTTGCAATACCTGTGGATCATGATTAACTTTTATTTCGCAGAAGGAAAGAGAAAGTTATGGACACTTGGAATATTCAATCGATTAAAGTTATAGGGATTTGTGGATTTTAGTCTTGAATAATTGAAGAGAAAATTTTATATACAATGTATATTAGGGTGGTCCTTATTTTGGGTATTTTCGATTTTTTACAACAACAAGGGCTTATATGGTTCGAAATAAATAAATAAAAATATTCCCCAAGTTTCAAGTCTCTATCTCAATTATAAGCTGTGCCTCCAGCACGTAAGTTTCTCATCTAAATAACATGGGGTTTTTGCCATTGAAAGATCAATATTTTATTCCGGCCAAAGTAATGGTTCAAAAATCTGAAACTCTGTAGACTTTATACTTATAGTAGTTATCCCTAATAATTTTTACAGATTTTTAGCAATTATAATTTTAGAGTCTATAACTTAGTAACACTAAGATATAACAGTATTTTATCTAGATATAACTCCAAAATTATAATAGCTAAAAATCTGTAATAATTCTGTTGGATAGCTAGTATTATAAGTTAAATTAGGTTGGAGTTGGTGGTGTTTCACAAGGAGAAAAATTATTGTGGGGGTTTTTTATTTTTTATTTTTAAATAGAAAATAGGAGATGGAAGTTTTCACTATGCATCCTCATCACATTGCATAGTTTATTGCCCCCTTTATGGGACATACATAATTTTCGGCAACTCCCAAGTATAAATATCTTTTCTTTATTCCCAGTTTAGCCCTCTGTCCGCTCCATCTGTTCATTCGGCTCTCTCTCTTTAAGGTCATCCCATCCCCTGATAATTCTTTTATATTTACACTAAGTCATAAATAACTGTCCATCATATTGAAATAAGTTCTGTTCATTATTTTATGTTACTCCAGTCAATGTTCTCTTGACGATGAGTTAAGAGCTCGAAATATATAGAGTAAACTAAAAAAATCTTTGTATTTTAATTTTTCTCCTTGTGAAACACCACCAACTCCAACCAAATTTAATTTTAACAATGTTTCACTATAAACCAACACCGCGTTCCCTAAATTTGATTAGTATTATAAGGATAAAGTCTACAAAGTTTCAAATTTTTTGAACAATTAATTTGGCCTGAATTAAACATTTATATTTTAATGCCAAAAATCCCATGTTATTTAGATGAGAAACTTACATCGATGGGGGCACATGTTATAATTGAGATAGAGACTTGAAACTTTAAGGATATTTTTTTTGCTATTTATTTCGAACCATATGAACCCTTGTTTGCGTAAAATTTCGAAAATACCCAAAATAAGGACCACCCTAATATATATTTCATAAAACAGTTTTGAATTAATACAAATACTTGCTAAAGATTTTCATAGCTGTTACGAGATATGGACATCCACAAATTAAAATATGTTTTGTTTGCCTCCCTCTGTGCGATTCCAAGATTGAAGCTATATTTGAAAATGCCTATCTTAAATTATATTATATTTCTATACATCTGAATATGACCGACCATACTTCTACTCTTATGTCATCTATTTCTTTTTTTGATATTCTCTCTCTCTATTTTTAATATTTTTTATATAAAACCTTGAATTTCAAATTAACTTTTTTTGTTTTTAAGTTTTTGAAAAGGGAGGTTCTAGCTAACTGGTGGGTGATTTGAATGATTAATAACATTGAATTAACGATATATAAGGTTGGCAACTAAGTAATTGCGGATTTCACCCATAGATGGCTTCAGTTGAATTTTTAGGTTTGCTGGCGTAGTCCAAATGTAAAACACATTTTGTTATTTGATAGTTGGCAATTCAGATGTCAATCAGTAAAAAAAGTTTTATGATCGGTTTCGTAGTTTTCGTTTGGCGTTCGTTGAAAAATGGAAAATCATCTTTGGTCACTCGGCAAAAATTATTGGAGCTTGGTTGGGATGTTTTGCCACATCCACCATATAGTCCTGGCCTTGCACCATCTGATTACTTTTTATTTCGATCTTTACAAAACTCCTTGAATGGTAAAAATTTCAATAATGATGATGATGTTAAATCGTACCTGATTCAGTTTTTTGCTAATAAAAACCAGAAGTTTTATCAACGTGGGATTATGATGCTGCCTGAAAGATGGCAAAAGGTCATTGATCAAAATGGGCAATACATTACAGAATAAAGTTATTTAGTTCCATGAAAAAATTGTCTTTGATTTTCTAAAAAAAATCCGCAATTACTTAGTTGCCAGTTGCAGTAAAAACCCGTTTTTAGTAAGAACGGGTTCTTAATAGTTAAAACGCGTTTCACTAAATACCTTTATTACAACTGGTACTGATGTTGGTTGAGTTTGGTTCAAAGGTTTAGAATCTTCATTTTCTTTAGAAACTTCATTTTCCGACTCATTTTGGGTGTTTATTTTCAAAATTTTTAAACGAAAATGTCAAAATTATGTATAGGATGTATACATCCTCTACAACTTTTCTTCTAATTTTTGACATTTTCGTTTTGAAAATAAACACTCAAAATGTGACGGAAAGTCAAAAATGAAGATTCTAGACCTTTGAACCAAACTCAACCAACATCAGTAAATTCTAGTTGCTACAAAGGTATTCAGTGAAACGCGTTTTTTTTTAATTATTTTTTATATAAAACCCGTTCTTACTGAAAAACGGGTTTTACTGCAACATATATATATATATGGTATAAGATTAAGTCTCTTCTATTTTATTATTGGAAATAACTCAAATTGAAGGTACCTATATTATTGAACTTCTTAGGACTATACTTGTTATGCAGATCAGGCGCGGATCCAGACCTCTGTTTGGGGGGGGGGTCAGAGACGCCGCCCCCCCCCCCCACCTAGAACTTTATTTTCTTCAATTTTAAAATTTAATGTTATAAAAAAAAAACATAAAAAATGTTGATCTCCAATGCTTTGGGGGGGGGGGGGGCGGTCGCCCATCGCCCCCCCCCTGGATCCGCGCATGATGCAGATTATTCTGACGGGGTATGCCTCTTTATATTTCTATCGGAATTGTTGTAAGCTGATATATTTTCTTCATCAAATTTATTACATTTATGCAGTTTAAATTGGATCTTCTGTAAAATTTTAAAATCACTTTCTGGTTCCAGGCCTCCATATTTTCCTTTTAAGTTAGTAAGAGTCATTTTTCAGTTATTTCCCCTCTGGTTAAACTTAATCTACTTCTGAGTAGTAGTTTATTTGACTATAACTAGCTGGCACACTTAACTCATGGTTAGCTGGCAGTCAGATATCGGACAGTTTGACTGAAGCTGGAAAAATTGATCTTAAATGTCAAACAATACAGTGGTTTAATTCCTCAGAGATATAATTTCATAATTACTATCATCAATTTAATAACCCTCAAAACGGTATGTCTCCTCTCTTTTCTCCCACTTCAATCAAGTAGGCATTCTTTTTCTTTTCCATTCTATCATATCTGAACCTGACTAAAGATAAATCATTATTTATGATGTATATCAAATCTTATGAATCTATCCTTGGAATCCTCGCAAACATCCCGTCATAATAAAACAACACAAGAAATAAACCATTTATTTCCAAATTCAAAGTTCATTATTATTAATATTATAATTTTTTATTTCACATATTTTGAAGAACTCTATCCCTTGACAGTCGTAAATGTTGACGATTTCATTGATGGCCAATTTTTCTTCACTCTCTTTCTCTTTCTTATGTTTTTCTTAAACTTAAAAGTGGCTACGCAAATTTCTTCGGGCATAAATGTCAAAAGTTTTGTCAGTAATCACAGGGAGAATTCTGAGCCAAACGGGTTAATAAAAATAAAAACATGATTCATGCATTGTTTGTCTGCTTTCTCTTACTTGGAATTCCTCTTTGCCAAGTCAAAAATACATAATAATAAATAAATACCCCACGGGGATATAAATTAAAGTGCTAGTACTCAGGATGTTTGTGTCTTTTGGCATCAGAATGAAATCGATTTGGATCATTTGCTGGACAATTCGATCGGTCTGCCCACATTTCGGGGCAAACATTCAAGAGATGCTATCATATGGATTATTTATACTCTTCCACGATGCCAATATTTCTTTTTCTATTGCTTTTTTCAACTTGCTATCTATCTTTCTTATTTTTTCCCTTTTTTCTTCATTAAATTTTCCTCAGATAAATCAAATAAATCTTTATTAAGGAAAATGGAAAGTTAGAGAACAAATTATTATGAGTTTATTTAAATAGTAGTGTTTTTGGAATTTAGAATAAACATGTTAGTAATAAGAGAAATTTCGTATAAATCACTTATACAGGGTTTTCAAAATGATCGACATTTAAAAAAAAATCTTTCAACTATTAAAATAGAGATATAAATACAAGTTTTATTTATATTTATATAGGCAAACTGTCCAGGTTTTTGTAACGAACAATTCGTGAGTCGTTCTTCACTCTGTTGGTATCCACTGGATGATCCAACATGCTCGATGTAGGTAAATTTGTTTTGTTGTATAGTAACCTCTAAGCTGGTCACTCAACAAACGGGTATTTGAACCCATGAGAAATAAGAGAGAGTATATCTATTTAAAAAGACTAATGATGGTCAAACATTTTTTGAAGCTATAGTCTCTAACGAATAAATTATATATAGGTATATGTACATATATATTTATTTGAATCAAGCAGAGGACAACCTCATTGATTTCTCTCCTTATGAATCATCAACTTCTACTCTTGGCAAACTAAATATTTTCAATTAAAATAAAATTCGATAAGGTATTATATTTATTACACTGTCTGATGTTAAATTAAATAAAGAGAGGTATTGAAGATTTAAAACAACACAAATTCTTCAAGAAGGGTTAGATTTTTTTAAATTTATAATTTTAGTTAAAAGTACATATCTGATGGTAAGCTGATTTAGCTAGTAGTTGCTGATATTCGGAAATGGCTCTAAAAATATTTAGTTATTTTTAAAGATGATTATTTCATAGTAAAAATATTTTTTTATTAGTAATTCATTTCTTAATGTCAAAAAACAAACAATAATATCGTTTGACGTAAAGAAAGTTATTTTCTATGTTCAAAGCTATGACAAAGTTTCATCTCAAGTTTAAGGATTGCTCAAGTTCAATCGTATGGGGAAGACCATGCATGTAAGTTAGATATGATAAGGAGTGTTGGTTAATCTCTGAAATGTAAACATCCCACGATATTTCAAGTAGAAGTTCAGAGGTCTAATTTCGCATTCGAAAGATCTAATTGGAACAAGACCATAGACCTCGACTCTTGAAGAATTCAAGTTAAAAGAATTGCAACTTCTTTTTACTAGTTTAAATTATATTGAAAAAAAAAATAATAAAAATTATTTACTACCAGATAAGCTTTTGGAAAATGTAAAAATAAAAAATTTGACGTGACTTAAGAATTCCACTTGACTTAAGAATAAGCCTTCCTTTCTCGTATATTGATATAATTTTATTTATTTCTATTACACAACACATAGATCTAATTGTAATCTTGCAGGAAAAAGTACTATCTGTGTAATATTAAATTTATTCGATTTTTTTTTATCATGAATAGTCATGTTTGAAACGTGGAGAAAATTTATTTTCTGTCTGTGGGTCCGTCCAATGTCTGGATTCGATTACCCCCACTTTAACTCATGAACAAAAAGTCGAATTTTGGTGCGAAAATATATTTTTTCTTTTCAAACAAAGTACTTATTAGATTCTGGACTTTTTATCTTCAAAACTTATGGTTCAAAAATGAAATGAGCAGATAAAAATAGAAATATCAAAATGTTGTAATGAGTTTAAATTTGGTAAATATGTTTTTTTTTAACAAACTGCACATCTATACTGAGTTTGAACTTTCAGGTTCAGAGAAAAATTGACAAATTACTAAAATTTTGGTCATCTTATTGAAATTTACTCCAAATTTTGTCAACCAAATTTAAACTAAGATAGTACTTAATAAGCCAACATTTTAACCTAAATTGTATCGCCCCGATGATATTTTGAGGAAACCCGTTCATTTCCCTTAATTACTTTTATATTTTTTCCCCTAAGTTTCATTGGCGAAATACAATTTACTTTAAAATTGGGCTTAAAGTTAAATTAATTACTACACCTTAGTGTGTTTGATAGGCGAATTCAGAAATGCTTATTTCGACATCAAAATTGAATCATCTCTTATTAAACATCTAAATATGAAATTCTTTATTGAGATATACAATTTGTCTACTCACGAATTCACTCACAAAAGAGCAAATATGTTTGGTATAGGTAGGTACAGATTGAATCTCTTAAAATATCATTTATACAATGTTAACCACATTAGCCTCTTTTATGGAAGTATTAACGCCATAATTTCCCTTAATTTTGCTCATTAAAATAGTTTTTGCTATTTTGAGATACTTCTAGAATACGAAGCAAAAACTGTACTGTACTCACTCACGAAGCAAAAACTGTACTGTACTCACTCATGCTGCTTTTGGTATAGTTAAAAAAATAAACTGCATCAGATCATTCCTAGACTTTATCCTTAGTCATTTGAAATATTAATATGACCTTATTTCTTTATTATTAATCAGATAAACCGACCAAATTAAAATATTTTAAAAAATTAAAAAAGTACTATCTTAAAGAACCTAAAATACTTTAAAATGTAATTCTCCTAAAAATTGTATATAACATTTTTTGGGGTCCTCGAGGTACTTAAATAAAATATTAAATTTGATCAATATTGGTTAAGCCATTTTCAAAATATTTAGAAAAACTCAAAAAGTATTGGAATAAAGCACTAATGTTTGTGTATATGTACCAAAAACTAAACAGCGCTTTATTTATTTAAAGTTATAGTATGTTTTCAATTTCATTTAAATCAGTGGAACGGTGTGGAAAAAATCGTCGACATAATCATCAGGGTAATATGTATATCGTCGCTGATCTTACAAAACCTCGTAAGTCCGATTTCTGATCAAATACGTATTATACGTTTATACCGATCAACTTTTCACGGCACGTCTGTCTATTGAAACCTTATTATTCTATAGTTTTTAAGGAATTTGGTGTTGGTACTTGGTGAAACATTTTTTAAAATTATTGGATAAAAATACTTGGTAGGTTTCACATTAAGATATAAAAAAATAAAACGAATTTATTTTTAGAGTATCTTTAATCTTTTAATTAAAGATTCTCTAAAAATAAATTCGTTTTATTTTTTTATATCTTAATGTGAAACCTACCAAGTATTTTTATCCAATAATCTTATTATTCTACTCCAATTTAATTTCGCGCTATGGACAAATAATAAATATTGATCAATTTTAGAGAACGCGGTGTTGGTTGTATTGCATTGTATTTGTATGTATTGTTGTTAAAATGGTTTTTCTTGTTTTCTGGCAAACAATGAATTTAGGACTTTGGCGGTTTTGTAAGATCAGCAACGATATACATACATACACAAATACTATTATATCCCCACGGACTAAATGAAAAAATCCCACTTTTTGGGTTGTGGACGAAACCGCAAATAATTTCGGGCAAAACCGTCAGGTCCTAAAATTCAACCTGATTGAATACCACAATTTATGACTTTGATTGAGACCGATTACATTACATTATCTGCTTTGCATGAAATAAAGTAAAAAGGATTAAAAAATATATACAACCAGATAAGCATAAAAGGATTGTAAAAAAAAATTAATTAGAAAAGGTAACGGAATGTTATTAATTGTGTTAAGTAGATATGCATGCTCTAGGCACTCTAGAAAAGGAGAAAAAGAGTGGATGAGTCACTGGGAAAGTGATCTTAAGAAAGGTGAAGAGCTGAGTGAGTTTTTGTTCCAAGAGATGGGAACCAACGTTATGGGATATGTCGCTGGGTAAAAAAAATCCCTGAGAATCCAGACATAGTAACTTTTTGTTATTCCTCAACACTCTCGAGGCAGTTTTGAAAGAGGACTTTCATTATGCAACTTGGAACTGTTTTGCACCTAATATCGCAGATTATCTATTCTATTTTGCAAAAATTATCTAGCACTTCGCAAGCATTTTTTAGTTTCACTTAGAAAGAATAGTGGAAGAATAGCTTCAAAAATTCAACTTTAATTATCACCGGAAATACATGTTTTAAGCCCATCTGATTCTAATAACACCTTTTCAGCTGTCTGTCGGTCTGATTGTCGGTGTGACTGTTAACAGAATAACTGAAAAACGGTAAAGCTAAGGGAAATTAAATTTAAAAATTAAGTTATATATCCCTCAGAGGTGTTACAATAAGATTTTGGTTTGAATCAACTTTGAATTGTTTCATGAATACAATACCTATATCTATTTGATGGTTGCCCACAATATAACTTTAGCTTCACTCTTTAAAAACAAACTATTAGCCATTAATAAAAAATCATTTTAAAAAATAGAGTGTCTGAAAAAGCTCTTAAAATATTTTCAAGATTTTGCAGACAAACGATTTTTATAAAAATTTAAAACATGGAATTCGTAATAAATACAGCAAATTAAAAAAAAATCATTAAAATGACAAAAATAATTTAAAAACTTTAAAAATAAAGAAATGAGTGCTTCCATTGGGTCTTTTCGAGCCAAAACCTTCATGTATTACTTACCACCAAACTCAAGTTTTAAATTTAATTTCTATATCGTTTTCGAGTTATCATGAAAACAGAATGTGTGATTTATCAATGTATTTTTGATCACTATGGTATTTGACTATAAAGACCACAAAAGGGGTATCTTTTTTCTTTTTATCTCTCTAGAAATAAAGGCTATCTTTTCAAAATTTTAAAATTCTGAAGTAGAAGATCAAAAAAAAGTGAATTTATAAAGTAGCTATTTTATTATATCATATAGTAAAATAGCTCCAATTACTAAAAATAGAAGTACAAAAAAATTATATTAATGTTTTACCTTATTTTTTCAAATGCTTTGAAAGCAAGAAAATAAACTTTTCATCAGTATAAACAAAATTTTTAATACACTGTCTTTTAAAATAAAAACATGGCACTTATAAATTGAAATTTAATTAAAATAACTGTCCAAGCTTATTTTTCTTATATTAGTTATATATTCTGTATCACCTGATGATGGGTTGACAGCCCGAAATATATTTATTGAGAAAACACCCTCTCTCTTTTATTTCTTACATGCCAAACAAGTGACCTATTAAATAACTCATAGTAAATAATAATTTTCCAAAAGATATTTTTACTTCTTTCTTTTATCAATCTTTAAGTCACAATTTTTCAAAAGTCTAGTGGCGTAATATTTTGACCACCCTGTGTTCTAATTTAAAGTTGAATAATAATAATAAATGATTTTTTTGTTATCTTTTAATCATTTCCTCTTCTTCTTCCAGTTTTCACCTTAACGTGGCTGATATGCAAGGGAGTTGCGTTCCTGACTGATTCTTTACTAAGGCTCTCATTTCAAAGAACTTGGTGAGAAAAAGGTCAGTTGTTTGTTTTGTTGTGGTCTTTAAAGAATGCGGTAATTTTTATTTTTATTTTCTCTTATAAAATGTGTACGTTTCACTATAAAAGAAGGAAAAATGATAAATTCTGACCTGGAAAACGTGTCTGAATTTTCAAATCGAGTTTCCGAGAATAAAAGAATGGAGAGATTAAAGGGGAAATGAGATTGGAGATTGGCGTTTTCTCTGAACATACTATTGCGAACGTAGATATTCAGGGAAATTGAGTAAAAAAACAACCTTGATTAATAAACGTTTAAGAAATAACACATATAATACTTTTATTCAGTATGCCCCTCTCGTTAAATTGAAATTTGTATTGTTAAACTGGACATGCCAAGTTTTAGCTTGTTAGTTCGATTCTTTCCCAGAGTAGCCATACAAATTGACAAATATTATTATATTAATTTTCTTTGAAGTAAAATAAAAAATATTTACTTTTAAAGTGATGACAAAGCTCCAACCTATGCTCAAGAATTGCTCTGATTCATTCTTCGGGAAAAGAGCATGTATGTATAAGTTTATGATAAGGAGTGTTGGATAATCTTTGAATTGCAAACATCTCACGATATTTCAAGTAAATGTTCAGATATCTAATTTGCTTGTACTAGCATTTCCCCTTGCTGTTGCGTTTTCACTGGAGATAGTTTGTCTTATGTCTAACTTTAGGCCCCTCAATAAATTTTAATGGAAAGACTTTAAATATTCCAAAAGAACATATTGTCGTAGAGCTTATTCAAATAGCACTCTTTCTTTTAATTGAAAAGTTTTTGTTTTGACGAGAGTAGCAGAGTTGTTGATTCACAAAGAGAAACAAAGAGGTTGTCCTCTGCTTGATGCAAATAAACATACACACATATATATATGTGTGTATATTTATTTGCATCAAGCAGAGGACAACCTCTGTTTCTCTTTGTGAGCACTTTTTCTGTAGAAGATGCCCTATTCAGCTGTTTTCTAGTCTTAGGATCTTATTATCTTACCATTTGCTTGTTTCTGAACATGTCTCCTAATCTAGACCTCATGGTGAGAATTCTAAGATTATTTTACATAAAGATATCTTTGAGAATATGCAAAAAATTAAAATTAAAATAGGCATTCTCCATCATAAAAACTTACCGCTATATTTGTTGTATTCTTTTTTGATCATATGATAAATAGTGCTTTCAACATATCAACTTTTTAGGGATCCAAACAAATAAGTTAAAAACAGAACCCAAACATTGGGACTTTATTGACTGTATATCTTTCTCGTCTGACGAAAATTTGTTATTTTTAAATGAAACTTGTAATTTGCTATATAGGGAGTTTGATAAGAGTAAGTAAAATAAAATTGAGGCACCTCAGCAAACATAAGTACCTAGTGATGAAATAAAAAATCGCGAATCCCATCGAGATACGCTGAAGGTCTTTAAAAAAATCTAAAGTAAAAAATTCCATCTTGTAATTTCTGATTCTCAATCATGTTTAATTCAAGTTCCTTTTAGTACTTTACGAATGGACCACTTTCAAATTTCAAGTATTTTATTATTATATTTTAATTTGTTTGACTTTACAAAATGTTAAACCAGTATAGATGTCAAACTCTTATAGCTCCAATTAATAAGTTCTACAGGCACCTTCCGGTATATCTACTTTGTTAAGGCTTATCTGATATGGGAGGGATAAATTTAAACCACTCGACTCCCTGGCTCACCGAAGAACCGTTTCTGCCCTTTCCCTGTACTACAGATACTATCACGGTGTCTGTTCAGTCGAGCTGAAATCAATTATCCCCTCTAGAGCCGTCTTTGCTAGAAACATGCGTTTTTCGAAAGCTCAGCACCCCTTCGCTGTCAAATTGGATAAAAGCCGAACCAACGCTTTCGCCAACTCTTTTATCCATATGACCTCCAGAGACTGGAACTCACTTCCAGCCACCGTCTTCCCCGCAACTTATAACATTCAACTGTTTAAGATCCGCATCCACAGATACAGATACTTTCAACTCCTATCCAGCCCATCAAATCCCCTCTTCTTCTTCTTTTCACGGTGGAGGGGCCAACCCAGGCCTTTATGGGTGCACCATTTTGGTGTATCTCCTTCTCACATCAATATCATAAAAAAAAACGGCAAAAAATATGATAATTAAAAGTAGGTAGGTACTAATGAAAAGAAAAAAATCGCGTACCCCACGAAGTACCGCTGAAAATCTTTTAAAATTCATTAGAAAACATTCACTTTGTAATTTTTATGTTAACGTCCCAGTTGCTAGTTATGAGCCTGAAATTGGCAGACCCCTCTATGTATGCAACCAATCCAGCTAAGATACTTACTCGAGGTATTTTTGATTGTTGTGATTTTTTTATTATGATTATTTATTTTTTATTCATTCACCTATACATATATTACAAGAATAAAGTGTTTACAATTAAAGGAGACAACAAAAGAGTGTGTCTTCTGCTGGAATTATAAATTTTTAATTTATTTATAACGATAATTCCAGCAGAAGACATCCTCTTTTATTGTCTCCTTTAATTTATAAAAATTCTGCTACTCTCGGCAAAAATAAACTTTCAATTTAATGTTTACAATTAGTTGAATTATAAAAAAATTACCCTAATCCTTTTTGTTTTTTTTTCTATGATATTAGGCAAGAAATATAAAACCCGTTTTCATCACCTCCATCGACTAGGATATCATTGTAAATGCTTATAAAAATTATATTAAGCTTGGGATCTACTAATTTTTTTTTAAGAGTGAGCTATGAGCCTACTTTACTTTTTATGGAAGAAAGTCTAGGCGGAGCCAGGTTTACATTTTTTTTCATTACTAAACATTTTAAAATTTTCAAAATCTTTAATATCAGCACTAGCCACATTTTCAATAATACAAATAATCTTTTTATTATATATGAAAAAGGAACATAAAAATATGATATAATACAATTGAGCTCGACTTGATTAAGTATGTACTATATAATGAATAAAGTACTTATGGCAAGACATAGAAATATTCTTTGTTTCAAGTCTCTGAATTAGTTAATTCCTATTAGATTCTTAAAATAATCCTTAATAAAAGATAAATAATATTTCAAAAACAATTAAATGAAAATGGGAAAAAATAAAATTCAAAGCATTTAAGCTAGGGAGGCTTAAAAAAATCTCGCAAAAATTGAAAGGGGGATTAGGGAACAATTTCAAAGAAGAATCACTGAGTGATAAAGAGACACTTAGAATTTTCATTGAAATTACCATTCTTGTTTTTTAAGAGGATTCGATATTAATGTACATTTGAATATAATCTATTGAAATTAAGATTTTTCCATAGAAAAGCTTAAGAAAATATTTCAATTCAATTTCACTTGAATTAAATTCAGATAACAGTTTCAGTCCTCTTAGGTCCCTGGATTCCTTACAAAACCGTGAATCATTTGTGCACTTTGATTTTTTTAAATATTTTTATAAAAAACAATTATTATGGAGCTAAGTCCTAAATTAAAGCCTCATAATATATATAATATTATTAAAAACACAGTAAAAATTATATTTAAGAGATTAGTAATGAAGCTGTTGAAGCTTTTATTTTTGTGATTAATTTGATTAAAATTTGAATTTGTATTTAAATCACACATAATTAATTATAATTATTTATTGAACACGAACAAATAATACAATAAATATAACTATGTTGCGATTATAATCGGAGTGGGTACTCATACGTGGGAACGATCGCAGGATAAGTCGATCGAAACGTCGTAGTTATATTGTATTGTATTTTTTTTTTTTATAAATTTTATTAAACCAATTACCCCACATTAATTAATGTATACATTGCATTCCCGCCTCGATTCCGGAGATTACTTCTCCACCATCGAGTGTCATTATTCATCTTTAGTCCTTGTTTTTAATAAGAGGAAAAATCTAATTAGATAAAAAAACCTCTTTTCCGATAATTATTTCAATTCCATTATTCCCCAATCAAGTCGATTGGTCTCATTCCCAGTTATATTGTATTATTTGTTCGTGTTCAATAAATAATTATAATTAATTGTGTGTGATTTAAATACAAATTCAAATTTTAATATTTTAGAGATATTAATTATTTGTTTTTAAAACTATCAAAAATAGACGTCAAGTATCATATTTTCGATTTCAACCAAAATCTAATCAGCTCTTATCTTAATCTTAATATAAAAAAAAATAAGAAATTTTGTTTTAATATTGTTATTAGTTATTGAGGTAGAACACACAGAAAATTTGACACTAAAGTATGAAACTTTCAGAAATATTGACAAAATAAAGAAAATAGTTAATATCTTTTAAAAATTATTTCTTTGAGGTTCATTGTAAAATATTTTTCGAAAAGGTTAATGCCGATTTCGAGAGATCAGGTTTGGTGGTTGGCTAGAGTGAGTCCTTGACAACGAATCAACAAGAGCGGGTTCAAGACCGGCCTAACGAAAAGGCTGGACCGGCTATAATGTGGCCTCTATACCAATATACACATATTCACACAAACAAGAATACTTCACGAAGGATCTGGCTAAATGGACATTCTAGAGGCCATACAAAAAAATACAAAAAATTCCGTGATTTCTCTCTTTTTTTATTTTTTATTTTAATAAAATATAAAAAAGTCGATACAATATGATTCTTTGTCCACCTGCCCCTACCAGTGTGTAGGTCTTAAAACTAAATACCTAAGATAAATATTTGAAATTAATATTTGAATTCATTTTCCCAAAAATCAAATATCCAATTAAAATTTTAATCAAAGGATTATTTTGGGGAGGGTCGAAGGTTTTGTTGGGTCGAAAATATTTTTTTATCATGGGGCGTAAGGCAACCCCCAAAGAACTTTTTAAGAAGAATTAAGCTAAATTGTTTCAAATCATTCATTTTACAATCAGAATGCGAGAGAGCTTCAAAATTACCATTATTAGAGGATTTTTGTACTTGTCGGCGTTCAAAAGTAGTTTAACTTAAAATTAAGAAAAAATTGCAATAATTCCTTCATTTTCTTCTTATCACGACAAATAAGACTGATTATAAAGTCTATTGATGATATGTTGATTTGTAGTATATATCAGTATATTTATCAGTTGCGTGTGGTCCATGGATGCTGTGGATGCGGCTCATCCCTAAAATTTCAAACATTTAGAGTATTTTCATAAATAGCTATATAAGGTCGACTTCAAAATTTCAGGAGGATCTTTAAATTTTCAAATTATTATCCATTATTTCAAATATTTCTTTCAAAAACATTTAAAAGTAAATTGTTTCTCGAAATGAAATATAGTTGTTGCATAGTTTCAAGGGGTAATTAAAATGAATGATATTCCGAAAAGGGTACGTAGAGAAGGTTTGAAATCCCTGCCTGGTATATCTTCCAGTTCAAGCATGTCAAAAACAAGCCCAGACGAGTTTTATTCGAATAAAAATTGTTCTCATTGAGGAACTTTAATAAAACAAAAAGTGTATACCTATATTATGTATTATTATCCTCAATCTCATTATACTTAAGTACCTACAGTATACTGAATAAAATAAAATAATTTAAAATTTGATATCTTAAGTATTTTGGAAGTTATAAGTATAAGATACGTAACCTTCGGTATTTGAGTCCCGTCTTACACTTGGCCGGCTTATATGAAATATTCCAAAAACATCGATATATCCTGCACAATATTGCGGGTGGTAAAATAAAAAAAATCGATTGAAAAAAAGAATGTTTATGAAAGTGCAAAGTCGAATAAAATATATATATATATAATAATCCAGATTAATTTGCAGCAACGCTGACCTAATGCTGCCGACAGGAGGCGATGATGCCATCGGTATATTTGTGTTTTGAGTCGAGATAAGTCGAGGCAAATTTGAAATATAATTGTAATTTTAACTCGAATTTTGAAATGAAAGACTCCAATTGATTTTAAATTAAGAAACATTAAATATATTGATAATTATCCTCCCCCCCCCTCACCACTCAAAAATTAAATATTCAATTCGATTTTCTTTGCGCACAGAAGAAGAAATTAATCACATTTATATTTTATATATTATTTGTTTATTGTTTAATAATTTGCCACTTTTTTATAATTTTTTAAAAATCTAAATTTTGTTATTCTTATTTTTTGATTTTTACAAAATTGAATGACTTATGACACGCATGCCCATATGAGTTTCTCATGGCAATTTTGGATGGAGCAGCCTGTCATACAAACAACACCTGATCTCTTTTAAATATTTTGAGCCTTATATCGATTATCGATCCCAAATTCTAAAAAAATGATATAATATAATATCCCACTTATTTAAATAAATCTATTTCCAAACAAAAAATATCACAATGCTGTAGATTATAGAAAAAAAATACTTCCATATTCATATTTAGAGCCTCATTTCTGTAGCTCTGTCAGGACGAAAATGAGGCGAAACTTTTAAAAGAGACTATGTATTTTCGCGAGTTTACAGGTATACATTTGGAATGTGGTTTTTTAAGAGGAATAAATTTTTGGACCGAGACGTCGCCCGCCAGGGCACCAGTCCGGAGGGCCGAGCTTCGAGGGCGTGCCGAAGGCACGCACGACAAGCTAGTAATGCAAAGAAAATAATAGCATGTGGAAATGGATGGGAGATTCCTCAATCAACGGAAGCATGTCCAATAAGAGGGAGAAGAAGGCAATGCAAGCAGCATAGGCGCAATGGGCCAGGTCACCTGCAGCATGAGTCAGCGTGGGAGAGGCAGACACTAGGGCAGCCAGGTGCCCTAATCAGACAGACGGGTCTCCGGGTCGCTTCATCGCTTATTCTGAAGAGAAATGCATTGGAACATAAACAACCGAGAGCCGTTGAGCAACAGAAAAATACAACAACAAGAGAAATCAGAGAAAAGGAGTATGACCTGGATGCAGAGGGGGTTCGCAACCACAAAAGAAATTGAGTTCTACGTAAAAAGATAATAATGATGGGATAGGGGTTTTCGAATTAGACTAAGTCCGATTTCTTGTTCGTGGCAAAATGAATTTTGATAGCTTAAAGACATCCGCGATTGGAAGTAGGTGTACACCTCTTTGGAACTATTTTGGAAGTACTTGGAAATATTTGGAAGTACTTGGAAATATTTGGAAGTACTTGGGAATATCTAGAAGTGATTGGAAATATTTGGAAGTGCTTGTAAATATTTGGAAGTACTTGGAAATATTTGGAATTACTTGGAAATATTTGGAATTGCTTGGAAATATTTGGAATTGCTTGGAAATATTTGGAAGTACTTGGAAATATTTGGAAGTACAAGTGCAAGTAGGTGTACAGCATATTAGGTCTCGGTTCACCCCTCGAAGACAACTATATCATCTAAGCAGAAATTATTAAAGGTGGATTCTACAATCAGTTCTGAAATAAATAAATTGATATTCTATGTGAAAATCCGTAAATATAAAAACGTGTATGGCGGAAGCAACAATACGAGATTCATATTATATAGTTGTTAGATAGTGGGTAACTAACTATAAGTGCACTAAACTTATTTTGGGCCAATTTTACATTGATTACACTTATTTTTTTGTAATATTGCTAGATTTGATCTAGAACATTTAAAATCGGATCACTCTAGCCATTCGGTAATTTACGTAGAGTAACATAGAATATTAGATGTCACAAATTTTTTATTTCTTTGTCTTTTTGCAACGGACTGTTCAATTTGATTCAAAACTACAAGTATAGAAAAGAATTTCCCGAGTTCGCCTTAAACAGGGAGAGATTGCCTGGCCTGAAAACCTCCTACTTTAAAGACTTTGGAAAATATTTCACTTTTTTTCTTAATTAATAAATGTGCGGGGGAGCGATTCTTTCATTAGAATCTGATCGAGGAAAATAATTAAAAATGGTGTGGATAGAATTATCTAACTTCTTCATTTATAGCGAAGGAAATGCAAGGATTCGAAATACAAGTCATGACCTGTTCAGACCATTAAAGATTCAATTTTTAATTTCAATTATTCTAGGAATGGCCTTTTGTTTTTGGATGAAAATTATACTCGTTATAGAGAGAGCAAATATTTCAAAAAAATTCAGACAATAATGTGAAAAAAATCTTGTTCTAGCTGGCGAACGTACTGTCACTAAAATTTTTTATTTTTTCTTCATTTTTATCATTCAAATAGAAAAATTCAATTAATAAAAAGAAATCGTATTAGAAAGTTTGTTCTTTAGCAAAATTTTATATTTTCAATGCGGAGAACTGTTTAGATTTTGGGCTCTCTAATCCAGTGTTTCCCAACTGTGTGCCGCGAGAGATTGTCAAATGTGCCGCGAGCGTTTTTGACAAATAATTAAAATAATATAATTATATATGGATTATATGTAACTTTGAAATAGTATTTGTAATTTTTTTTTTACTTTTACTATATATATTTAGGTGTGCTGCAAATGATTCCAGATATTTTTAGTGTGCCGTCAACCAAAAAAAGGTTGAGAAACACTGCTGTAGATCATAAACTAAATAGGATAAAAAATTGAAATTTAGAAGTTATATGTAGGTATTTATTTTTCTGTAAATCATAAAATCGTATTAAAATTTCCATTAAATGTCTATTATGGCGAAGGTTGAATTTTACGTAAGGTCAAAAATAAAAAGTTTTTTTTTATCATAGAGTGTGAGGTATTTCACCCTGTAAAGATCTCTTCAAGTAGAATTAAGTTTAATTTTGATTTAAAATGACAGTGGAAAAGAGCTCCAAAGCGGTTTCATGTGATTTTTGTACTTGTCAGCGGTTAGTACTTAACTTAAAATTAAGAAAAAATTCCACAAATTCACTCATATCAACCCTGAAAACAAATTTTATATATCTCTATATTTTGGTAGTTATATGTTTTGGGTGGTATTTATTATTATAAATAATAAAATAATATAGTAAGTACCAGCTTGAACCATTCAGCATTTGACATTTACTGGCGTATGCGTAGTGTAATCTCATCATCCTTTAATTTTGAGAGATAAAAGAAGGTTATCTCTTATCTTATAAATTAAATGAATTTGAACGATACATGAAAACAAATGAGAATGGTGTATATTAGGCTAAGTACATTTATTTTTTAAATTAAATGTAGATAAATTAAATTAAATGAAAATGAAAATGTTTGCATTCATCCACCTTTAATCTGCATTTAAAGGTTTAGTGTGTACATGTCATTATAGTATTCGCACTTTTCCATCAGTCATTAAAGACAAGAAAATTAATCATATTATTTAAAAACTTGGTTTCTGATGATTAGGATTGATTGAATCTACCCTTTAGGCTTCATCATCAATTTATTGAAAGATGTTGCAAGAAAAGTGAATAGAACTGTAAATACTAACGGTAGGAAGTCCCCAGGCAGATGCTGCGCCCAATATTGCTTAACTTCGAGAATTACCGGTTGATTCAACATAATTAGGCCTTTGGCAATAGAAATCTTAAAAGTATTCAGATCTCCAAGACTTTCATGGTAACATCAATATGGCATAGAAAAAAATATTCTATTATGGAGAAACTTTGTTGTTACCTATATCTTTTACTAGTAAATCTTTCAAGTTATTTTGACAAAAATCTATATAGATCAAGAGCCCACGACGGCCAGACGGTATTTTATAAAAGCTGAAAGTTTTTCTGTGCATGTCCCCTATACAGGTAAGAACGACCAGCGACTATAGAGTTTGGGTTGTGGTTACTTTGGCAGGTAACAGGTAATAAAGGTGTATAAAATAGTACTTTAAATTCGTTAAAGTATAAAGCTCAATTTTTTTATATTTTCTTCGGGATAACTTTAGAAATCTCGCCATCCATTGCCGGACACTTATGACAGTTGCTACCCCTGCTAGACACCCCTAAACTTTAATAAATTATAATTATACTTTCATTATAATATAAAAGATAAATTTTATATATGTTACTTGGCGACCTATAAAAAGATGTTACCTCAATAGGCGGACAATTTTAATTTTTTTTTATGATAATGATGAGAGAAGGAGTTACACCAAAAAAGGTGCAACCCCTAAAGGCCTGGGTTGGCCCCTCCATCGTGAAAAGAAGAAGAAAGAATTTTATGGGTTGGGCGGGGGTCGTATCTGTGGATACGGGTCTTAAATAGCTGAAGGTTATAAGTCGCGGGAAAGATGGTGGCAGGGAGCGAGTTCCAGTCTCGGGAGTTCTTAGGGATAAAAGAGTTGGCGAAAGCGCTTGTTCAACTTTTATCCAATTTGACAGCGAAGGGGTGCTGAGCGTTTGAAAACCGCGTGTTTCTCGTAAAGAGGGCTTTAGGGGGGATAATTGATTTCAGCTCAACTGAACAGATTATAAGAAGGTGACTGGGAGTGTAACAGCGTTGTAAATATGGCGGACTTATATTAAGTATCAAGATAAATTTTATGGTCGGTTCTCTATGTAAAATTATCCCCCAGAAGTAGATTACCATTTGAGAAATTTTGAATAAGATGCTTAGAAAATTGACAACATTTACAATCAGAAGATGGTGTTCTAAGAAAAAATAATAATTTAAAAAAGGGTTGATTGTCTCATATTAGCTCGAAGATTATATTTCATTCTAAGAAGTTTATCTAATGTCAGGAAATAGACAATTGTCTATTGTTCACATCCGTTCAAAGACAAATAATGCTTCTGGCCCCGGATCCCTGATTTTTCAAAAAGTTAAAACAAATGTTTGGTCTAATTGGTTTAACCAGATGGTCTCTCTGCGAATTTTAAATTGGATCCTGGCAACTGAAACTTCCTGTATTTCTTCATTTCATGATTAGAAAAACTCTATATTCCCAGAGTTAAAGTGATTATGCTATTTTCAAAAAAAGAGGGGGAATTTTATTCTCCTAGAATAAAACCAACTTTTGACCTGATATGAATAAATTGATAAATTTCCATAAGCCAAATGGCAAAAAGTCATATGTTGGTCAGCTGGGTTTGTTGTTGAATTTTAAAATAGGATTTTTCGGCGAGGTCTGGTCGATGGTTAATGCGTGGGTGCGTGACTGGTACCGATTAGCCCCAGGTTCATGTGTCTGGGAGTGGCGCATTCTGGGAACTTCCTAGGAATCCTTGCCGAAGATGAGTCAGGTGTTGGTCATTAGAGTGGGAACACACACACACACACCCTCAAAGAAAGAGATAGATAGAAACACACACACTTCTCTTCCAGAATGAGAATCGTTTGCGGTCTATGGTCATCACTTCTGGAAACCTCATGGAATTTCCAAATGTCGAAAATTATTTCAATACAAAAGTGCTGCAGTAGTAAGCTCTTTTTACCAGCAATATGTAATTATATAAGATAATAAAAAAAGAGTTTTCAGGGATTTGGATTAGGGAGGAAAATCGAAACAATAATTAATTCGAAATCGAAGTTTCGTCTCTTTTTGAGAATTTTTCAACTCTTGGAATTTTTGTTTCAAAAATTAACGTTTTGTCTTCAAATTTATGTTGTTGTATTTACAGTTATGAATAGGATTGATATGAAACAATTCAGTGTACGCCCCTTTCTCTGTAATGAATTATGATTAATTATAAGATCACAAAGGAAGCTACTGCTCAGTGAATGGTTTCGTGTCAATCCTATTCACAACTGTATGTTATATTTGAAAAAAAAAATAATGTTTATTATTGAATCAAACGTGAAACAATTTTAAGAACGTGTAAAAGTTTCAATAAAGAGACGAAATATCGCTTTCGAATTAATTGTTGTTTGGGAGATCTCTTTTATCTAAAATATTTTTAAAAAAATCCAAAAAATCCTCTTCTATTTCAAAACTAAATATAAAAGCGAGTTCTTACTTTAAGGTAAAAATCGTCAAAGTTTTTATTTCTAGCCATATGAGAATAGAAAGAGGATTGCAAGCATCCTTCACGTGCTTCTTCATGGTCAAAATGGGAAAAAATCGAAAAAAGTGCGAGTTTTTGGGATATTCAAAAGTGATCCGGAGGGCTGTTTTTTGGATCCCAAAAAAAAAATCAAACTACTTTTGAATTTTTTTAATCGACGCGAAATTGTGTCCTCTTTAATTTACTATACGGTTATTTACAAAATATGGACTGTTTTCGAGCTATAAGCGAAAAACTGGAAAAAGACCTAAGTTTTTCGGCCACCAAATGTAAGCTGAATCATTTTTTGGAACTCAGAGAACAGTTGAGCTAAATGGTGTGAGGCAAACTAGATTGACAGGGGCTTATTCCCGGTGGGATTGTCATGTCGCCAGACATTATCAGATTTATCATTCTTGACTTCCAGGGGAATGTCTGTGTCTAACCTGTGTCTCGTATGTATACTGGGCTAGACGAAATATATTTAATTACGGTTAGTTTGTCTAGTCTGCCATAAGAAACGGTTTGCCCTTGCCGTTACTCATTTCATGAGCCCTGGCCTTGGGGAGGGGGGGGGGGTCAGAACCCCCCCTTGGCTACGCCTCTGGTCGTTACAATGCTTATATGTCCGACTGTCTGTCAGAGCATTGTAGCCCGTAAATTAGAAAGGAAAAACTTGAAATTTATAAATTATATTTAATATTTTCTAGCAAATCAAAAACGGAACTAGAATTTTAATCGAATAATTATTTTGGTAGTGTTTTTTTGTGGGGTCAAAAATAAAAATAAAATTTTGTGGAGTAAGCGATATCCTTACAAAGATTTCTTTATGTAGAATTAAGCATAATTTTTTAAAATTTATTTCGGTGCGAGAGAGCTCAAAAATGGCAATTTAAGATGAAAAAATTTCACAAATTCACAAATTCCTTCCTTATCAACGACAAATAAGAACAAATTTGATATCTCAACTATTTTAAAGTTTTATTATATGCTATCTATCAATCTACATCTACACAATATAGTGATATTTCTTGTTGATGTTCAAAGATTTGTTTTCTATTTATTTTTTAAAAGTTTAAATTTACTTCTTGAAACTGATGAAATACGAGTATTGTAACGTTATCGCATGTGTGGAAAATTAAAAAAAAATCGATTCTATCGAAGGGGGGGGCAAAATTGAATTTTGGGATTCTACCCAAACAAACAGACAGACAGACAGAGAAACCAAGTTAGTAAAAACAACGCTTCTCTTTTGGAGCTTTTTCAGCCAAATTGTTTTTATTTTCGTATTTTATCAAATGAAGCATGTGATAAATATATAGTCTAGGCCAAGTTAGATTTAGAGCCCTTTTCTTGCGTCATTGCCAAATTATTTTAAATTTAATTTGAAAAAAAAATCTGATTTTACTTCTATCTTTTTCCATTTAAAGTGGGACAGATGTATAATAAGGGACAAACGCAGAATTAGGCTTTATTCCGGCGATTAAACAAAAAACATATTTAATTATTTTACTTCATTAATAAATTATTTACAATATACATTTAGAGGTATATAAATGGTAGTGCTTTTTAGATCTTTAATAATATATTTCAATATTTTTTTACTGTTCAAATAACAATAATATACATAGCCCCCGAAATATTTGAAAATAATATTGAATATATGTGTAAATTTCTGAACATACCATATACTCGTTATTTTTAATGTAAATATTTATTTATTCTATTTATTTATTCATGCGTATATTATTCACATAGAATATATACAAATATTATATTATAAAAAAATATAAAATATTTACAATTTCGGAAATGGGGCGGTAGCAATCTCATAGGCTATAACCTTTTTTGTAATGTAATATATTTAAAAAACTCGTACTCAATTTTTTTTTACATATTCTTAAATATACATTTTTGAAACGTTTCAAGAATTTCTTTTTTTTTTCTATGTCTAGATTTAGATACCCATGATAACGCAAGAATGAAGGGTTGGATAATTTCAAATTGGAGCCAAAATGATTGCATTTTTGTTTTGTTTTTCTAAATCAGATAAGGTTAAATTTTGAGCTTAATATATGTATTATCTACTTTAAAAAAATCTTCTGAGAGCTCCGACTTGGCATGTTGAAAGCATCTAAACCCATTAGATCTCAGATATGAAGCAATAATGAACACAGCTAAGTTCATAGATGAGTTCTTATTATTGGCTAGCTTCTACCCTTACTTGCAATGCTCTAAAACTTTTTTAAGAGGTATAGCAAGTGCATTTTTAATAAAGATTTAATATTCCGATTTCAAAATATGAACAGAACACAATCAGGTCTTCTTCTTCAGACACTCGGGTCTATTCTGTATTTTTTAGCTAAACTTATTTTAAACGACTTGTTTGGATTTAACGCGATAGCTAAGAAATACAGAATATTCTTTAGTGTCTGGAGAGAATCACCCATCTAAGAGCTAACCGTGGTAAAATGCTGCTTAGCTTCATTGATCCTGATGCAAAAGCCGGTGGCTTAAATGAATGATTGTCTTAGATCCTATATAGAAATGCTTTCTTTATCTCTATCTTCACAAGAATGTAACAAATTTATTTCTTGAAGGGTTCCGGGCATTGCCAATATAGGCATAAAAGCTGATCAATAAAAAAAAAGAAAGAAACAAGTTAATTATCCTTCATAAAGAAGTTTCTTGTATACTTAAACAAACTTTTTTTGTATTTTTAATTACTTTTCGTAATGATTACTTGCTTTGTCTTTTCGAGCAGAAACTTTCCTAATAGGAAGACGTCCTCTCAAAGAGCTCATAATCTCTATTTAATCTTCTTTCAGTTGAACTCGTGGTCTCCTTGGATCAAGGGTTCTATCCGTTGCATAGAATCCCACAGCATCTCCAAAACCTCCCATCTATTTCCCAAGTTTCTTTCTTAAAGCTGATTTAGTAATTGAAAAGAAGTACGAAACTTTTGGATTCAGTCACTCAGTCAGTCAACGTTCCCTGAAGCTGTTTTTAATTTGTCCTCTCAGATTAATTAGATTAACTTTTATGTTTTGTGTAAAAAGTTCAAACGTTTTTCTATTCTATTTGCAGCTGCTCTCAGGTAATTTCTAACAGGAAATGTTGATTTTCTAAACATGTTGGGTAGAATAAAAGATAATAATAACCCCTCCTATGTCTGGTATGTAAAAAATTTGAAGATATGAATTTTGTTAATTTTGAAGGACGCTAACATAATTATTAGCGCTAGATCAATTCCATCTCAAGTCTAAAAATCTTCATCACTGATAAAAATTCACCAAATTCAGACGAAATTATCTTGGTGTAGAATTTTCTCAACACATTACTATGCTAATAGCCATCAATTCTCAAAAACGACTTTTTTCAAGAGGCTAGAATTTTGAGAATATATTATGATTGTGCATATTCCCTTGTGTCTAAGTTTCTTATACATATCGTTCTAATGTTTACTTTTAACCATAAGGTAATCAGTCCTAAGATAGGTTAATACAACTATACTGTGAAAACCATTCTTATAAATTCATTCTTTCAATCACACTGGTATTAAACTATAATTAAAGAAGCAAATTTGAGAACATGGTCTATAAAACTCGTCAGAACGATTGATAAAAAATTCGGCTGTTCTAAGTTAAATAGATAGATTTTTCTTTGTATATCACTCTTTAATGACATTTTTAAATAAAGATATTTTTTTGGAACAACAGAGAACTAAGTGAAAGTCGTGAGTTGTATGTGTAAATATGGTGTGGTTAATTCTTCTTTCAATTCATAATTCGTGGGCTGTCATAAAGAAAAGTTATCTCTATAGCCTTAATAGTACTAATGTCTGTAAATAATATCATCAGAGAGACTTCTAAAGAAAATGGCACTCAGCTATAAAACTTTGAGAATTTGCAATAAATAAATAATAAAAAGATAAGTTAGGCCAATTGAAATATTATCTAAATATATACCGAGTATTTTACAAATGTGAAGATTCTTTCGTACTTAATAAATCTACTCATCTCGAAGAATTCTTCATCGCTTGAATAGAACTTTAATAGAACTTTAATTTCTCTTTATATTATATTATGGAAGCATTCAAAAAGTCTCAGCTATAAGATGATCTATAGGGGTCCAATTATAAAATATAATCAAAAGTTTGAATGGAAACCGTTATTTCGGACTGAAAGTATTTCTGACCTTGAATAATCTTTTCTTTCAGGCTGCTTCCTTATAACTTAATTATGACCATTATACATATAATCTTAAACAGCTATAATTAAATATTAATGCAAAGCAGAAAAATTTATTCATTTTTGAGAAGCTCTAGACACGATTACTTCACAGTAATTATAATAATTAAAGTTTGATGAGCTTAATCTCGTTAAGAAATTCATGGTGACTGTAAAAGTGCATGAAGTTATTTGTTTGAATAAAATTATGAATTAATATAATAAACATTTAGAGTATGAAGCAATAACATTCATTGAATGACTTATTTCAGTGCTTCCCAACCTCTTTTATGCCTCGGCCCCCTAAATCTGAAAAAATAATTCATGGACTTCCGAAAAAAACATATTTTAGTCATCAAAATTTTTATTTCACATGTTTATATTTCATCACAAACAATATTAACTTACTTACAAACAGTTTTTAAAAATAAAATAAGAAAAACTATACAAAGCGTGAAGCTCACAAAACAATTTAATCAGATGGTTTTAAAAATGTTCATAAATAGATATTTGTACTCTCTATTGAAAATTTTCCCTGATCCCCGCGAAAAACCCGCAGACTCCAGGTTGGAAAGCACTGACATATATCAAAGTAATTTTGGAAAAGTTAAGTTAAATTACTTTCAAAAAATTCTAAGAAACAATTAAATCAGTTTTGTTCTTTTGTGATGACAAGGACGGATTCAGGAGTTAATAATGGCGAAATATCTGTCGGATATTTGAAAAATTGAATTGAATCTTTTTTATTGAATAGAAGATTATATTTTACTTAATTTGAAATAAAATTATTTCATACTGAACAATGGCAGCATCAAACAATTTGTACTTTAAACTATAGTAAAATATTCATAATGTTCGCCATTAAGAAGTGAGAGTATAGGTATATATCAAATGATAATTAATTCGGATTCAACGAATTTTTCAGAATATCGAATATTTATTGGAATTAACTAATGTAGGTAGCTACTTATAAAAAATAATAAATCAACCAACAGATGCTGTTTTAACATAACAACAAGTTTAACGAACATTTTTGATCGAAGATAGTTTTCTCCCTAATAGTGGTAAGTGGTCGACTTCACACGAAGTTCAGTAGACCTACGAAAGTTCACTATCATTGAAATGTACTAATAAGTTGCGTGCTTCTCAAAATTTCATTGGATAAAGTTATTAAGTATAAGATTTTCTACGATTAAAATGTATAAAAGAAAAAGCATTGCTTTACCCTCAAAGTGTTACGTTAAGAAGAAAATTTATTATATTTCTAGAGTATTTGGCTTTGGTGATTCATCTACTTTTGTTTTTCTGAAGATACAATTTGAGATCGAGTATTGAAGCCTCAAGGAAAGAAAATTCGAATCCAATTAAACGTTGACAATGGCAAAATTTTCTTTTGCTGGTTATAACAAATGTGTATAAAAAACAATCCAATTATCGGGTTGATAATACTTTAAAAAGTTTTAGAATTCCGGAAACTATTACAAATCGATAGATTTTATGAGAGTTTTAATATGTTTATAGCAAGATATGAAAAAGTTTTAATTCATTTTTTTTAATTTTGTATAACAGTATATTTCGTTTGGTCACACAAATATCATTTTAATACTTATGGGATTTGACCTGAAAGAACCAAAAGAATTCGATCGTTGGTAATAGAAAGTTTTTTAAATTTGCCTTATCTAAATCGAAGATTCATTTAGACCTATATCTTAATACTTAAGAATAACTATTGAATTAGGTATATTGCAGGATGTTTCCAAATACCTGTAACAAATGAACGATCTCTTAAATCCTACACTCTTTCTAGTTCGGATCCACTCTTGTGTACTCTCTGTAACAAAAATTTCTATAAGAGGGCATAGGCTGGCTTCATGCTAGAATACTTATTTACATCGACCCTGTAACGATTCCAGTACAGAAAGGCGAAACTTTGTTTGAATGAACAAAGCTAATTCATTCAAATGGTTTCATCTGAAGTTTTTTGGCTTCACAATGAGAATGTAGAGATAAAAGGAAATTTCCAGAGTTTCTTTCTAAGCCAATTCCTGTAGGATAAAAGTAATTTCACTGAGAGTGAATGAGTTTTTTGAAGCCTTAATTATTATACTTTTTAATCAGATATTAGATGATCATTAATATTTTTCATTATATAATATTCTTTATCGAATCGATATTGAACATTTCTATTTCTAGAGTTAATAATTTTGCATACTACGATCTCACAATTATTGGTGTTTTGACCGTACTGGCAATGTTTTACCATACATAAGGGACATCGAGGGGTGAACCGCGATTGAAATTAGGTGTACACCGTCTTTGGAATTATTTGGAATTACTTTGAAATTCATTAGATAATCTATTGTCATCTATTGTCTTCTACTTGGAAATGAAAGTGGAAGTGGAAATAGGTGTACACAATTTTAGGTAGCGAGGGATATAATATCTCTTATTTAAGTGTACAAACATTGGAGCTACAATAAACTATAATAGGTACGATACTAGCAAAATAAATTTTAGATGGAAGTGTTTGGAGTAGATTCACACATGTTAGCAAAGCAAAGAGTAATTCTACATTAATTTAAGCATCAATTACACTGCTTGACAAAAATTAAACAAACATTTCTCCTCGTAAACCTAGCAATAGAGTTTTCTACGCCGATTTTATCATGCAATTTCCCGATTTTTTACAATACGTCAGAGTTTTGAGATATTATACATCAAAATGACGAAAAAGGCCATTTTTGACTTATTTTCGAGTCCCATTGGATATTAAACAACAATATTTGAAATCAAAATATTTTGTTGACGTAATAGAAAACAGCTTCCTCTTTTATTTTCAAATTACCACCTGTTTTTAGCTCAATTAGAACTCGAATTATAGCTAAAAGACTAAAAATGTTATGTTTTTATCTATGTTTATTATCCTTTAAAATCACGTAGTTTTAGTTTTTTAGTTTTTAGTCGAGTTATAATTGTGCTAAAAACAAATGGTAATTTGAAAATAAAAGAGGAAGCTGTTTTCTATTACGTCAACAAAATATTTTGATTTCAAATATTGTTGTTTAATATCTAATGGGACTCAAAAATAGGTCAAAATGGCCTTTTTCGTCATTTTGATCGATAATATCTCAAAACTCTGACGTGTTGTAAAAAATTGGGAAATTGGATGATAATTAGCGTCGAAAACTCTACTGGAATCCATTGTTAGATTTACGGGGAGAAATTTCTTGTCGAACAGTGTTATCTATAGCTCTTGTCTAGAATGGAAGTCTACGCTTTTAATAGTGTTTATAGCAGGGTCCAAAAAAAATGAAATAATACCTATCAAAAGTTTTCTACCTTCATTCTCACGAATTCCACATTTCTCTGACATTATTTTGAGATTCTCCTAACATAACTATTAATAGGGTGGGTAGAAAACTTGCACTCTTTTTGTGTAATTTTAACAATTTAGTACTTTGTAAGCTTGAAAAAGTTCTTTTCGAGAATCACTTATTTTTTAATATTTTCTTTCAATTTGTGGCTCTTATCGTTTATTGTAGCTTAACTTAAACGCATCATTCTAGACATAGAGGATCGTGATTCTCAGTCTATCTAATGAATTTCAGTTGGATGGATATAAATAAGCAGTGTGTTATACTCTTTAATTTTCTAAAAACTAATCAGGTTGCATTTTGGTTAACTTACAAATTCCAATGGTTTCAGGCGCTTTCAACAATCCAAGGCCGATAGTACAATTCGATTCAATTATATTTATTTATTTTCTTTTTTTTCCTTCAATGTTCCTATTTCTGATCTGAGGTGAATACTCCCTTTTGGACTAAAATCAATTATCAACGCCGCTAAATTACGAAAAAAAACAACTAAATTTAAAAAGAGAGCTTAATGAAACAAAGTTCATTGAATTGAAGAATTTCAATAAATAAAGAAAGAAAGCATTTTGACCTAAATCGAATGATAAATAGAAAGAGAAGTAACACGTCATGTACTGTTGTCCGTTGTTAGATAATCTCACTAGACGATAATGGTTTCATTGATTCAATGAGTAATCGTTTATTTTGTTAGCTTTTTACGTTCTTTCTCTCTCTCTGGCTATTTTTCATTCTAATTTTGACCGTTCTGTGAATTGACTCTTTACACGTTGATGGCGTAACTCCGTTCGACGCCACAGGAGCCAGTTAAAAGCAGGTTTCTTTAATAAATGCAAATCGATAATCGAATACTAGAAATTGATTTTCTTTATTTGGAATTTAGTTAAAACCAGAGGCGAGCTCGTCAGATTCAAGCAAGGGAGGCTATTCTTTACCTTGTGTACCTACTCAGAAGAGAAATAAAAAGGAAAATATATGTACAAACTTTGAAATAAATCATTTAATTTATAATTTCGAGTCTTGAAATTGTTTTATAAAAGAATTGTATTTATTTAGTATTTCGTTTTAAATTCTCTATTTGGTTTCAAAACTTTATTTCGAAAATCGAAAGCTGTCAAACTGATATTATTAGTATAGTTAATTTCTGGAGAAAATACATAAGATAATGTGTTGAATTACAGGTATATTATTATATATATATATATATATATATATATATATATATATATATATATCCCACACGAGGAAAATTTAATGAAAGCTCAGTTTTTTTGATTTTGTAATTTCAAAAATTGTGATTCTGTGAGTTTCTCAAGAACAAGATTCGCTACTTCTAGCGAGCTTCTCTCTCGGAGCTACCGTAGTAGTGAATTCATTCAAAATTTTTTAATGTTTTTGCTTATTCGAGCTTAGAAATGTCTGAAACGCGAAGAAAAATTATTTTCATAGATGATCTTTTTAATTTTTAAGGTACTTGGTGTCGGTTCTAGGTGAAATTTGTAAAATTGTATTTTAAATAAGAATTGATTAAATTTCTAGGTAGATTTCACATAAATAAACCTACCTAGTAGTTTAATCAACTCTCTTGATTTTTTGTTTGTTTGGATTCTAATACCGGCAATATCTCAACAAAAAAAAGTTGTAGAAAGATCATTCTGGTGAAATATTCTTGCATTTATAAAATGAAGAACTTATTGGATTTTCGACTCTAAATCTTAAGAACTTCGAAGATAATATACAAAAACCAGAAAAAAATCGAATCATTATACTCGCAAAGAAGCTCTTGCAGGTAATGAATTGAAATTACTCTGTAAAGTCTGTATTGATAAATTTGTTATCTCAAATTTCAGCTTAGTCTAAATCGTTTACAGTCAAAAAATTCACAAATTACAAAGTTTTGCACAAAGTGTGCCGAAAGTCTTGATAATATTTTAATTTCAGGTGATTAGTTCTGGTACATGTACAAATTTTGCATTTTTTGGGGATATTAAAATTATGCTCGCAAACTAGGCTCTGACAAACGGAATACACTAAAAATCGATTTTCTATATTTTTCAATTAATTAAAACTCAAAGATCGCTGGATCAAATGTCATATTTATTTGAAGTGTGGATGAAAAATGGATTCTTTGGAATCCAATTGGCATTTGTAATATTAGATATTCTGAAGGGTTAAGCCAATTTAAGTGGAATTCGTGCAAAATACTTAATCAATGAAACTAATCTAGAGAGTAATCTAATTGATTAATAGGTAATCTGCAATTGGAATCGTTACTGTGTCTCACGTTTAAAACAGGTTAAACCACGGTGTGCTGCTGCTGTAATTTCAAATCAAGGCTCTCTTTTCAAACGCGCCTATAATCAAATAATTAGACAAATAGAAATTTCCCCACACGTCAGGAAAGAAATCTATTGACTTTCGGAAACAGGAAAGGAAAATAATGCGCATCGTGGATTTTAAATACGAGTGATTTTCAATGTTATTTTTAGAAAAATGATCGTTGAAGCAAATTGAAATTTTCCTCCATAGTTCCCTTAACAAAAAAAAAAAAATAATAATAATAATAATAAAATAAAATTTGTTTATCTATTTATCATTCTTTTCATGTATGTTGTTTTTTCATAAATAATTTTTAATTAAAGATAAATTTTTCAAACACTTTGCATGAAAAAGGATAAAATTAAAATGGAAGGATGTGATAATATTAAATATTAATAAATTAAAGTTGTTTTTTTTTTGATAAAATAAATAAATTAATCAAATTGGGTCAAACGTTATGTCCAAATTTTAATTTTGAACAAAAAAAAAAAAAAAAAAAAAGCTAAGAAGCAGAAATTTTTAGATGAGCTAGAAAGAAAATCAAAAGATGTTAAATATGGAAATTAAATGATTTTTTATTAGACATTCCAGCCATTTTCTTTTTCATCTGGAGTGAGTCTATTACTTTTTCACAAACTTCAAATTGGGATTAATCAAAGTAGGAATAAACAATTTCAAATAGGGGATATTCATTATAGATAGTGATTGTGATTATTCCCATTGTGATTTGAAATTGTCTATACTTATATTGAAATTGAAACATTAATATAATTTGTCCAATTATCTATTTATATTATAAGACCATATAGGACATAGGGTGGGGGAACCCTCACCAAACACAATCATGTTCAAACCTGTCGCAGCATGCTCGCTGTTTGCCAGTAGCATCATTTAGGGGAAAGTGGGGGAATTTCGACTATTTAAGATCTGTATTAATCTTGGTAATAAGATGCTCCAAACAGTCAAATTGCTTGGTTACTTTATCTATTATGAGTTTCTTCTATTGGATTTGCAAACAATCAAATGTTTTTTATAAGGTACTTTTTTAAAAAAACGGAAAACTATGGGGGAATTTCGACCGGTAGGGTAATATCGATCATGGTGGAGGGCGAAATTGACCAAGCAGTAATATTTTTAAATAAATTTAATTTTAACATTGCAACTTTAGTAATGTTTATATTTATTACGCACTTGATTTAAAATAATTATTACCCCATACCTACCAAGTGTAAATATTAGGTTGGGTAATATCGATCACTGGAAGGTAACATCGAGCAGGATGATCGTTTTTACCCGAACCAATATACTTAACATTACATTTTTTTTTTACAAAAATTGTAGATTAAAAACGAACAAAATTAGACCCAAATTATTTCAAAATATCCGCTGTATCCTAGGAAAGTAAAATACAATACATTTAGAAAATAGAAAAGTGTTCTTTCCTTAATAAAACCAGCACAATTTTAATAAGAAATGTCTAGACATCAGCAAAACTGACAGCTTTAGAGAAGTCGAGTGATGGCCCAATACTAACCATATAAATTAGGTATATACCAGGCCATCCTTCGAATGGTCTCTCTCGCTCGTATGGCGATAAGTTCATGAGATTTGAAACTGGCCGATTTTGCCCGATGGTCGATATTCCCCCACTCCCCCAATAACCACAACTCTTGTGAGCCCCTGTTACTTAGACAACTGACTTGGCAGATCACTTAAGGGTATATCTACCCTGTGAAAGAAAGGCGCAAGCCATTTCTCCATTTTTGCGAAGCAGATAAAGTATTGGATCGGTCTCATGCCAAACGCAACTTCAAAGGGCCCTCAGGTAAAGACTCCGTAACCCATGGACCCAATCAAACTCAAAAATTGTAGTATTTATTAAGTTTGAAATTTAGCACGTGATGGTTTTGCTAAACATTACATAGGGTTTCGTCCAGAGGCCAAATAGTGCGATTTTTCCCTAATGATTGCAGATGGTTGGATGGATGTAGGTACGTATATGTTACCCTTTTTTTACGTCGACGATTTTCTCCACACCGTTCAACCGATTGAAATGAAATTTAAAAGCTACCATTACTTTAACAAAATGAAGCGCTGATTAGTTTTTGGTATATATCGGCCCACAATCAATAGTACTTTATTCCAATAATTTTTTAATTTTTCTTAAGAGGTGATAATACTATTTTACCATCCAAAAGCTTTTCTTACGAAGGAAGGAAAAGAGGGAATAAATTAAGCTAAATTGTATTCAAAAATGGTTAATAGAGGAAATATAATATTATATATTATATACTAAATATTGAAATATATTTGTTTAAAGGAAACCGGTAGAATTTTAGGCTGGAGGAGTGAATTATTTCCAAAAGCAACCAAAGAAAGATTCGAGTTATTGGTTTTCCCGCATCAAATTCTCGTCCCTCGAGCTAACCTGGGTGTGGTTCAGGGGTTCAGCTAGGGCCTGGCGAAGCTAAAATTGCCTACTGCAACTGGCTGGGTGACCTCTGCGTTTGCCGTTGGGGGACACCAATCAATTTGAGCTCAATTAATCAATAGCAACAACACAAAGAGTGAAAAATTCCTGAAGATGTAGAAAAAACAATTAAGAGATCGAAAGTTATTAAATATGTACTTGAACATAAGATTATTTTTTTTTTGAGAATTTTGTTTTCTCTTTAGAAAGCTTATTTGAAAATCTTCCCGTCTAAAGTATCAAATTCTAAGTACCATATACTATCTATATATATATACATATTGTAAGAACGTTTAAATTAAATTCCACCTCTATAACATGTTATGTAAATTTTCCATTATATATATCCAATTTCAAATTTAAATAATTTTCGATTATATAATATATCTAATAATATAATATAAAATATTCAAATCATGGAGTTCGACCAATATTATATGTACCTACCTACCTAAATATATATATAGGTATAGATAGGCCATATATAGGGTATATCGTAAGTAAGCATCAAGTTTTATTTTCTTCTCCCTTCTATTGTAACATTTTAAATTTTACCAAGTTTTTCAGAAGGTTGCTGCCATACATTAAATGCTTTTTTTCTATGAATTTGTTTATAATTAAATTCCATACTTAATTAAATCGATTTAAAGCAATTTTTTTGATATTTTGTCTTAAATCGGGAAAATCAACTTTTTTGGACACTTTTTTTTAAGAATTTTCATAATAATTTCTCACAAGACATACAATGATGGTGTTAAAACAAATTCAAACAATTTTTTTCTTCTTAAACTTAAGGAACATTTAAATTAAAACCAGTAAGATAGAGGTATTGCAATATTTGAGGGCACAAAATGAGGAAAAAATCTTTGATTAGTAAAAATATATGAATTCCAGACAATATCATTATTTTGATTTAAGAAAATTGCCTGTAAAGTAGGACAAGAAATACCCTAGCTAATAAAAGAACAAGAATAGATCTTTGAAAAATGCTTTATTAGAAGATGTTTTCTATTTTTACTTTCACATTTATATTCATAGAATATAATGTGGAAGTATTGCGATACCCTGTCTGGATCCTGACTCTTTGAGAGCTTGTATCTCAAAGATGAAAAAAGTGAATTTCATTTTGTAACTTCTAGGTGGAAGGAATCGATGCCCTTAATAGTTGGAAACCGGATTTGGGACATAAAACCGGATATTGTGGTCCCCAGAGGCCATCCATTGGTCAGTGCGTACGTAAGTATGGACGTATGTACGGACGTATGTACATTGTACACCCCTTGCGTTTCGCAACCATAAGTCTCAGAGTTACCAAATTCGAAACTTAAGCTCGATATAGGCTAGAAGGAGTATAGCAAGCTTTTGATTGAAATGGGAAAACCGGAAGTGGACATTTACATGAAAGATTTTTCGTTTTATTTTTGATTTTCTCAAAATTTTTTTTTAAAAATTAGTGTATTTATCAAGTGTCATGAGTTAATAGTTGTGTCAAATTTTCAATTAAAAATAAAGGAAGGGGGTGTAAATTAGTAGTGTCGCGATGATTTCAAATAAATGAAAATGTGAAAGTCCTGTGGTGAACACACCATTTGATTCTTAATCATTACGATTCTGATATCATCTATCTTAGATAGTATTAGTTAAAAAAATTACTTTTTGATTTCTTAAGCCGTGAGTTTTTTCCTAAATATTTTCATTATTTTATCAAAGTTTAAATTATATATTATTCTAAAATAGAAGAAATATCGTATTGCTGTCGCAAATATATGTGTTCGAAATTTCAAGAAACTTGGCCCAATAGAGGAGGGTGAAAATTCCATTACAATATTTTATTTAGCCAGACAAACAGGAAGACAGAGGAACCAAGTTAACCAAAAGCATATCAAAATGGCCGCAACCTGACGACTTTTTCGACTCTAGGCTATGTTGACCTCAACCAAGCCTCAGTAAGAATTTACAATTATACCCCATAAAGAATAATAATATAAATTCTAATATTTAAAAAATGTAATTCCAGTAGCTGGTAATAATAATAAAACAAATCACATCGTCTCCTTGTTATTTAAATGGAATAAGGCAGAACTCGGAGAATTACTTTCTAGAAATTGTTTAAAGAGCTATCTATACTTCTGAGATTTTTTTTTAAATATATACATACCTACATAAAGTTTTTCCGGCCTGGGGGAGAAAAAAATGTTTAGGAAGGACACACCCTAATTATATTATATAGATAACTTATTTATTAATGCTAGATAGTATTGGAAAATTATTAATAGGTGATTAGAAATTAAAGGGATTAATTATTCGTAGTATGATTTAAATTTCAGTGTGAAAAAATGACTTGGAACAGGTGCTAGGATGTTTGTCTGAACGAGTAGGTCAGCTTTAAGTTAAAGGTAGGGGACAAAGGGGGACAGGGGAAAGGGGGACAAGGAAAGGGGGAAAGAGGAGAGAAGATGGATTTGTGAGAAAGATCGAGAAAGAGAGAACATGATCGTTCTATCCTGCTTGCTACATTCAACTTCAACTAAACCAGTTATAAGGAAATGATACATAGGGTTATGGGTATATATATGTATGTATATATGAAGCTGTGTGTAAAATTTATTATTTTATTTTATTAAAAGGATAATTGGTATATTATAAAAGTTGATTGTACTGTTCAATTTTATTAATGTCAAGAGAAAAGGACTGATCCCTTAGCCCACTTGTGGTCTCGATGGGTTTAAAATCAAGACTTTTTGGGGTTTTCTGTACTAGAATTTTGGGAAATGGACATTTAATTATAAGCCCACAGAGGTTATTCGGATCTTAAGCAATCCTTAGATAATCCAATGTATCTTGAGTGTATAATTCTCTTTTAAAAATGTGAATATCCACTGATTGATTCTCAGTGTATAATCACAAATTGTTCCAATAATAAGTAGGTATGCCCCTGGGATTAGTGAATATTCACTATTCATATTAATGAACGATGATTGCTTATCAATAATTTCACGATGATTACATATGAAAATTACACACAATTTGCCCGATTTATCAGTAAACTACAATGACTGCACTGTTTCAAAAGTGACACGACTGACAGAATCATGTTACTGATTCATTTTTAGAAAGTTTGGAATATCTCATTAAAAATATCAAAAGTATTGTGTAAAGATATTGTGCAATATTATTGGCTGACTAGGGGTGGCTTGAGATACAAACGTCTACCCTTCCTTAATACTTATAAATAGACTATACAATTCTGCAAATTCAACTCGAAAAAAATCAAAATTCAAATAATTTCAGATATAGTCTTAAAAGAAAACGATTCCTCAGAACTACTATTACCTACCTATAGGTTATTTTAGCTCCATATTCCAAATCAATATAATTGTCTTAAATGTGCAATATTATTGATCATCTTGAGCCTTCTCAAGTTTCGTTTATCCTCTCTTTTCTATAATTCATGTAAATGTCCATTTCGACAAATCAATATCACAAGAATCGCAGTTTCATTTGGTTTCAGATATTTTATTCAGATATAGTCTTAAAAGAAAAAGATTCCTCAGAACTACTATTATAGGCTATTTTAGCCCCATCTTCCAAATCAATATTATTGTTTTAAATGTGCAATATTATTGATCATCTTGAGGCTTCTAAGTTTCGTTTATCCTCTCTTTTCTATAATTCATATAAATGTCCATTTCGACAAATCAAGATCACAAGAATCGCAGTTTCATTTGGTTTCAGATATTTTTTTGAAAATATACTTTTCATTATAATATATGGTATATCTAATCAAAAATTCAATATCTGAGATATATCAGTTCATTATTTCAGATTAATAATATTGTTCAAAATATTGTTAATTTTCAACAATATTATTGATCATCTAGGTATTGTCTAAGATTTAATTAGATATTTTAGATTAAATATTTTCATATTATTTCTGATAGAAATATCTAATCAGAAATAGCTGATCTAGGCCTAAATTAATCAACCTAAATACATAGATACAAATATTTGATATTATTCTAGGAGAATAGTAACTATAATATAATATTATTGTTCAGAAATAATACTTATTTGATTCTTATAATATTTTTTATAATCAGGAACGAGGCTTTTTGAATCCCAGTAGGAAGATGGAGTCCTTATAGAATGATGGTTATTTTTTCTTTTTCAATAAAAAATAACCATCATTCTATAAGGACTCCATCTTCCTACTGGGATTCAAAAAGCCTCGTTCCTGATTATAAAAAATAATATTATTGATTTCCGAGAGGAAACGTTAGGATTAGATTTGGATAGTACTTTAAATAAACTTTTTAAAACAATAAATTAGATAATGCAAGTGATTCATTAAATGACTTAATAAATAATTAAGAAATTAATTTATACTAATGGTGAAAAGCCCTAGATATTAGTAGAAAGGATGATACAGGGTGGCGCAAATGGATCGGGTGGTTTTAAAATACTTGTCAAACTGTGTCGGGTGGTTTTAAAATACTTGTCAAACTGTCAATTTTAAAGGTATTGGATTGAAACAAAGTGCAAAACGTGTAGTTACAATGGAAGTTTATCAACAAAAAATTAGTAAAGTTAGTTTTTAAAAATTACATCCATCAAATGCCCTCCTTCTCGAGCGACGCATTCTTGGAGTCGGTCCTTAACGTTCCGCATTGCCCGCTCAAGCACATCACCAGGAATTAATGTGATTTCGTTGTGAATTGCTGCCTTCAACTCCTGAATGGTCCGGGGTTTGTTCATGTACACCCTTGCTTTTAAATAGCCCCATAAGAAGAAGTCACATACCGTGAGGTCCGGTGAGCGAGGGGGCCAATGGAGATCTCCATTACGGGAAATCAAACGGCCAGGGAACAGAGCGCGTACAGACAGCTTGCATTGATATCCTAGCGGTATGTGCAGTTGTTTTAAAAACTAACTTTACTAATTTTTTGTTAATAAACTTCCATTGTAACTACACGTTTTGCACTTTATTTCAATCCAATACCTTTAAAATTAACAGTTTGACAAGTATTTTAAAACCACCCGACACAGTTTGACAAGTATTTTAAAACCACCCGATCCATTTGCGCCACCCTGTAGTTCTTCATTAGCCGGATACTGAATGTGCGAGCAGCCTCGCCAGGCAGAACCATCCTGAGTGGACGCAGGAAAGGACACGAGGCGTCTTTGAGCATTCACAAAAACCGACAACCGATGGATCGGGCCGAGGCAGCCTCAGACGAGGCAACGGGCACTTTTGCCTTGGGCGAGGCAGGGACTGACTGACCAGGCATTTGCGCTCAAGGGGCTGGCCTCGCGAGGCAAATCCTCAGTCAGTACCTGGCTATTTAGGAATGATTATTGTCGATTATCAAATTTCTTATGATTTTCAAATTACAGATGAACTGTGGCAAATATCACGAACCCTTATCAAAGTGATTGCAATTAGTTAATTCAGAAAATCTTAGTTATAAAATGCTTGAGCAAAGAGATCTCATATATTAAAGTAAGATATTTTTCAGATCAAATCTTATCCAATGTAACAGCAGAGGAATATTTGCAAATCAAGATTATTTACAAAAGAGCTTTTTGGGTAAATTATCTATTAAAGACATCTACTATTAGTATAATAGATTTACTTAAGCAAATTAATAATTTAATTAAAGTGTATTTAGTAATTTCAAATGATAATTTAAGCAGAAATTGTGGTAAATGTATTTATAATGCAAATTTACAAAGGAAAATTTATCAACTTCGATAATACTCATATATTAATATTTTTAAAAGAACTTTATATTAATTATATGGATGAAAAAGAATGTTCAAGACCAAGATTTAATTGGTTGGAAGAGAGACTTGAAGAGGAATAATATTTAATAAACATTCAAACATAGTAAAAATGCAGCAAGGAAGATTGGCTACTTATTCAGGTCCAAGCGATTTCATAAGCCCCCATATCTTCTCACCATCTACAAGGCCCAAATCCGCCCCTGTCTCGAATACGGCTCTCATCTATGGAGAGGAGCCTCTAAATATTCTCTTGCTACCCTGGATGGAATTCAGAAACGAGCCGTCAGGCTAATTGACGATTCTACCCTTACCGACTCCCTCGACTCGCTAGCTCATCGAAGAAATGTCTCTGCTCTTTCCCTTTTCTATAGATACTATCACGGCACGTGCTCTGATGAGATAAAATCAATAATTTCCCCCAAAGCATAGCACGCGTTTTGCCGACTCCCAACACTCTTTCGCGGTCAAATTAGAAAAGTGCCGGACCACTTCATTCGCCAATACATATATCCCCATAACTTCAAGGTCTCTCCCAGCCTCCATCTTTCCCAGCCCTTATAATCTTCAAACCTTCAAAACCGGAGTGCATAGACACCTACGTCTACACCCTCTCACTTAATCAACTTTCCCTTCTCTTCGGTAATGCAAGGGTCTTTCGAGATCCATAGGGGCTGCATCTTTACTGGTACACCCCTTCTTGCATTCGATTGAATAAAAAAAAAAAATCTATTTTGAGGATTGAAATTTCTAGGATTATGAAAAGGCATGAGCTTGAGGTTCTAGAGAAAGAGACGTAAATGGGTCAATAAAATACTTCCCTACAAAAGTTTGATCTTGAAGGGGTATTGAATGAGTCATAGCAAATCGGTGTTTTTATAATATAGATATATAAAAGTGGAAGACATGAGTCTAGATCAGGGTGTCCAACCATTTGGCTTACACGAGCCATATATGAAGAAAAAATATTGTCTTGGACCGCGGATAATATATTATAATTCTATTGATATTTATTATTCAAAAAAGATAGTTAATTATGTAGAAATAAAAACTTTATTATTTTTTTAGCTCATAGTGAGCTTCTAATTTTACTTTTCGTAAATTTTATAATTGAAAATAGCTTCTCGTATATGTAAATACATACCTACATATGTACTTACAAAAAGTGATATTATGTATTAGTATTTGTTTATATTTTTTCCTGGCTAGATAATTAATATAAAATTCTAATAAAGAGACAATATTCAATTTTTCAATTCCTGTGAATCAATTGCAATAGACTGATGAAGAGCGCAAAAGCTCTCGAAACTATAGTCTCGTTATAAATAAAATGTATAATTTCAGCAGAACACACACTCTTTTATTGTCTCCTTCAATTCAATTTTTCTTTCAGATCGTTATTTAATTGTTGTTCTAGAACATTCAATCAGAAAGTTTGCAAGTAGAAAATTTATTTCTAATGAAAATGGAGTCTCAAATAGACCAAAATGATGATTATTTTTTCAGGAATCTTGAAATCTACTACCAGATTCAAAATTTAAAATTAGGACTTTTATTTTTTGAAAACTTCACAGTAGATTTTCAGACTTCTTACTTTAGAAAAAAAATTATCAGGCCAAATTGTTGTGTTTTCCAGTATTTACATATAAATCTCAATGTTTTAAGGAATTTTATGACTTTATATTGGGTCACGGGTTGGACAGCCTTGGTTTAAATCGAATGGGATTAAAGAAGGATATGAGGAATGATAATTTATTTTTTAAAAGGGTCACGGATACAATAATCCCTGATTGTTCATTATCTATTGACATGTAAAAACGTGTAAATATCTAAAAAGACAAGTCCTGACAAGTTTTAGTCCAGGGGAGAAATTATCAATTAATTGTGATTGTTCTAGAAAACCCCGATTCCTTGTGTCTCCTTGTACTAGAATGATAACTATTGACTTGATTAGTGTCGTAACATAAAAATTACTGAAATAATAAATATTTTAGCAAACGAAAATATGAGAAGGAAAATTTTTTAAATATTCGAAACTTCAATATATTTTTTTTTTATCTTATATAGTTGAGCTTATAATTTTGCTTTTGGTGAATTTTTTTCTTGAAAAAGCTTTAAGTATTGTACAAATGTACATTCTTTATTTTGAAAAGGGAATAAATATATCTCTACATATAAATCTCTATGTTTTAAGGAAGTTTATGATTTTATGTTGGGCCACACGAATTGGATTGCTGGGCCGCTTGCGGCCTGCGGGCCACGGGTTGGACAGCCCTGGTCTAGATCGACCTTTGTATATCTGAAAAACAAAGTTGGAATGGCGAAGCTATCCATGGAACTGGGTCTTGAAAAATTGGAAATATTAGAACTCACGAAAAGATGAAGGAAGAAAGTGAATTCTAGCCTCTAGAAGTTGAATGTTCAAATGTATATTAGTGAAGTTTTTCTTTGACTGATGTATTAATAACTCAGGATTGGATGAAGGCAGTCCAGAAATAAATAAGAGACCATTTTCTATGAAATAGTATTTATTGAAAATGTTTTCCCTTATAATATTATTTTGAAACCGACGTTTAGGAGGATCTTCCATCAGCAGCAGTTATGTTATCGAATCACGAATTAAGCAAAAAATGAAAAAGTTTTATGTGGGTTTATCAATTGTTTTATTAGAAAATATCTAATAGAAGATTCAATAAGAATAGAAAATATTCTACAATAATTAAAAAGGATCGAGAGATCTAATCTCGGAAAATCTTCCATCAATTTAAGAATATTGTTTACATACAAATCTTGAGTAAATGTCGGCTTATTGTGGTTTTGTTAGTGAGGTATATGAAATAGAGAATATTTTTGGTTGAACCACCCTTAAAATGACACTCATATCTATCAATAACATCAACATCATTAAAACAAATCAATAAAAACTAAAGTGAATCGACTATTTTATTTATTTATTTATTTATTTATTTAAGCCTTTTTTTTGGTACATTTTGTATATTTATACAGTATTTAGAAAATAAAAGAGAACTAAAACAAGTTACAAAATAGATTTTAGTAGTAGCCTACGCCCAAACGGGCCTGGTGCAAAATGAATGAATCGACTATACAAGATATCAATTGAAAACATCTTGAGAAATAGAAACAGAAAAATCCATAATAAATTTTAACAATGTTTTTTGATTTCACTAAAAGTGGTCCTTCATTATTAAGAATTCGCTTGGAATACTATTTTTGGAGATCCTCTTCTTAGATGCTTAAGGGCAGTGATCTCCAAACTTTTTTGACCGCGTACCCTTATGACATAAATAATAATAAATTGTTCCCCCATGTGTGTGTGTGTGTGTGCCAATTTTTTTTTTCAAGAAATGAACAGAAAAATTGCAGAAAATCAAGTTATTTATTTATTTTAAATGAAACAATATATGTACATTGTATATGCAATTGATAAATTACAGGAGGAAAAAGTATTTTGAAGAGAAATGTGGCGTACCCCCTAGAATTTTCTGCGTACCCCACTTTCGAGATCACTGGGTGTTCGAGACAAGCTCTAATCTGAACCTCATCAAATCAATAATAATTTTTTGATTCGATAAAAACTTGGAAAGTTTTTGGATTTGAATCTTTGCTTGTCATGATAATAATGCAAAACGACGTTTTAATCTTAAATTTAATTTCAATTAAAGAAAAAACTTATTTTCTAAGTTTAATTCCTACATAATTCGTGATTCGACCAATACGGAGTTTTCAAGGGTGAATGAAAAAATAAATAATTATCTTTGGCGATAATTGACACTCTATACCCGCTAAATGCGCATACTCACAGGAGAACAAAAAATTGAATCAATTCACGTGGTGGGATTCTTGGGAAGTGATAATTGAATAGGACTGGGCAATTCATGCTTAACAATCTTACTATTAGTTTTTAGAAAAATTCAATTTGCACCCAACTAAGGAGTTGTTTTTTAAGTATTCTGTAAAAAAATAAGCTGACGTGTTCTGATGTGGCCATCCACTTGACTTTACCATACAACCTGGCCCCTCACTTAAATTAATATTTAATAAAATTATTTAAAATCATGTAGGGGAGGGGTGTTAGCTTTTGCATTTTTAAACTCCTAGGGGCACACTGACTATGTATACAAAATTTGGTTGAGTTTGGTAAATGGCCAACATTTTCATTTTTTGACCCCCCCCCCCCCATTTTGGGCGGTTAGTTTTTGCATTTTTAGACTTCTGGGGACTCACTGATTATGTATACAAAATTTGGTTGAGTTTGGTAAATGGCCAAGATTTTCATTTTTTGAACCTCCACCCCCCACCCCCCATTTTGGTCGGTTAGTTTTTGCATTTTTGGACTTCTGGGGACCCACTGATTATGTATACAAAATTTGGTTGAGTTTGATAAATGTCCAAGATTTTCATTTTTTGACCCTCCACCTCCACCCCCCCCATTTTGGGCGGTTAGTTTTTGCCTTTTTAGACTTCTGGAGGGCCACTGATTATGTATACAAAATTTGGTTGAATTTGCTCAAATGACCTAGATTTTTTCATTTTTTGACCCCCCCCCCCATCACTCCCCCACCCCCCCATTTTGGGCGGTTAGTTTTTTCATTTTTAGACTTCTGAGGGCCACTGATTATGTATACAAAATTTGGTTGAATTTGCTCAAACGACCTAGATTTTTCATTTTTAACCCCCTCCATCCCCCTTAATTTTGGGTCGATATGCATCAAAATCTAATCAGCTCTTAATCTCAATGGACCAAAACTACGCGTGAAATTTGGTTTCGATATTCACACTAGTTTTTGAGCTAGCTCGTCCACAATATTTGGTAACGCACAGACTAACAGACAGACTAACAGACATTTTGACAAAACAATTATTATCTCAAAAAATATAATTTTTTCGATGTTCACTTATAAGAGCTTTTTTGTAGAGCGAAATACCATGGTTTCGCTCAATTTTTTTAATCGAAATAGTTTAAGCCGTTTTTGAGATATTTTGAAAAAAAGGAGAAAAACCACTTTTTTCATGCACGATTACAATACTTGATCATACTCTGTATGGTAAAGTAAAAATCAAGTACATAGTATCATCGACCAATATTCTCACCTGGTAATAATAAAAAATTCTGGCAATGGCAAATTAGAGTGCATCACAATCACTTTTTCTTATTTACGCCACCTGAATAATAAGTTTTTAAAGTTACTTTAAAAAGTACCTTTTATTTATTTATTGGCATTTTGTTATGGAAAGGTGAAAATTGAAAAATGTAATTTCCATTATCTTAAGTCAGATCTTTATATTTTTAAATCTTTCATAAAAATTAGCCTTCTTGTGTATATACAATTGATTTACATAAAAAATTGTAGTCAACAAAGAATATATATATAATTCATGAGAAATTAGCTTAAAAAAATAAAATAAATAAAAATAAATAGCTGAAGGTAACGAGGTACTTCCATTAGCTTTTTTGAACGAAAAACTTCCTGAACCAAATTTTGTGTAGGCTCTAGCTCAAAAACTAGAGTGAATACCAAAATGAAATTTCACATGTAGTTTTGAAGTACACTGAGATTAAGATTCTGATTAGATTTTGGTTGAAATCCAACCAAAAATTAAGAGGGGGGGGGGTTAAAAAATTAAAATTATAAAATTTTAAAACTAATAAAAACCAAAAATGAAATATACTATAAAATGAACTCTATAATAAAAAAGAGAATTATTATTTTTTTGGGGAAGGGGTTAAAAAATAGAATTATCAATATAAGTTCTGGACCCTTTAATCGATTTGTAAGAAAATTGCATATGCAACCTTATGAAAATGATTCACTATGTGAAATTTATAGTGACCAAAAAGAGGGAGTGGTTCAAAAATAATTTAAAATAATAAAATTTTCAAACAAAATCAAAAATTTCTGACATTTCTATAAAATAGTCACATATTTAAAATGAGATATTATTCACTTCTAATGGGTGAAAAATTAAGAGGAGATTCGTGACCAATTATAAATTATTTTATTAAATATAAGAGAGGGGGAATTATTATATTTTTGAATAATTTTTATTAACTTATTCTCTCAGAAATAAATTTTTTGAACTTATGATCAAATAGCATTTAGTTTTTCAATAAACTATCTAATCACGCCTTAAAACTCAATTTGAAAACTCTGTATTTAGTACAATATGGAGGTTTACTGGGTTGAAGTAATTTGAAAGGTCCATTTCGTTCTTGAGATTAAACATGTAAAAATATAATTTCCTTTTTTTTAAATAATAGCCCCAAAAAACAAAGAAAAATATGAATTGCAAGACCCTTAAATGTGGATTAATTATTCTATTACTAAAATGATTGTGGGTATGTAGGTAATAATAATTAGATAAAAATTGCTATCTAAAAGTTCATGTTAAATTTATTTTCAATTATCTTTACTGATAATTTTCCTTTTTTTAAATAAAAATATTCTTTTATATTTTTTGTTTTAGAGAATCGAGCCCATCTAGAGAAATGCATTCAAGATAATCGGAATTAAAAACGTGATTTTATTCATTTGTGTGGCAGAAATCGAACAGAGCAGACGCGGGAGCCATTCTTCGAAGGTAAGAACAAATCGACTAAACTCTAATTAATTTTGATACACCATTAATAGATTAATTACTATAAGTCATATTAATACTATTACGACATCATATTATACTCAAAACAGCCAAGTCTCAGGATGAAAACTTTATCTTTTATCGAAAATAGTTAAATAAAAAGCAAATCTTTTGGCTAATATATCAACAAACTAGTTAATTATACTTCTTAATTTCAGTGTTTCTATAAGTTAAGTTAAAAAATGAAATTTACAAATGCTACATCTCAAGATATGTTAAGATAAACTTAAGAATCTATGGTGGGTGTTAATTAAGCATAATAAAATAAAAAATACATAAGTATATAAAAATATCCTCATTGAGGAACACACCTAGATCAATGGTGATTTATGAATAGGTTAGAAATGAGATAATATGTATGAAATAGAAAATACATAATTATTTATCGATTTCTAATTTCTATCTAAGCAAAGAAAAAAAGAAATAGTATGTAGAAAGTCTTACAGAGCTGGCACTGGGAAGCAACGGCTGGTCAACCGGACGCTGGCCCGGACCCTGTGGGGCCCACACATTGAAAATTAATTCAAATATTGGATATGTTAGTAAAAGCAGGACTTAGATAAGTTACAAGCATGCTAGTAGTTTCATAAGAAGCAGAAAGTTTTCAATTCATAGAATAATCAATTGCAATAGTCAATCCCATGCAACATGCTGATTATATTATGTAGGTACCTACCAATGACGTGTGGTCCATGGATACTGTGGATGTGGCGCATCCCCCGAATTTCAAAATATCAAGAGTAATTTCATCCCTGTTATATTTGAAAATTTGTAAAATTTTAAAAATTCTTTCAATAAATAAGTACTATACAACTAATTCATTTAAGGATATATAAAATTGAAAATTTACGGAACTTTTTAAAGTTACCAAATTTTTTTTCCATGGAATTCTGCAGAATTCCTATTTTAATCACTTCAGCTATCTTGTGGAAAATACTTTGATTTTATGAGATTAAATAGTGAATTAATTTACATGTACTCGACCCATGACTTTTATTTAAAATCTATAAATTGCATTAAAAAAATTAATCGAGAAAGATGAACTAAAATATGTTTGGGCAAAAGTACGAGTATTTGTTTTAATGAAGACCAATTGAATATTATCTCTCTATAACAAGAGTATCGTTTTAGTCCGGTGCAAAAGGCCATTCCTAGAATAATAGAAATTAAGACATTAATCTCTAATAGTCTGAAACAGGTCTGGACTTGTATTTGACAGGTTTTAACTTGTATATATGGCATCGTTGCAATACACCTTAGCTCCAGCGGCGTAGCGAGAGAGGGTCGAAGGAGGGCAACGCCCCCCCTATCTTTAGCGCCCACCAGCTCTCAATATTTATATACTGTATAACCAAAATCAAAAGAAACTTGGGGGAAATGTGTACCTTTTTATTTATTTTTTTATTTTTTTATTCTTTTTGTGGTCTTTAAGTCGGTAAATGGTTAATGCTATTAAAAGAGCCAAAAAAGTTAACGAGCAGATGATTATAGCGAAAATTACACTCGACAAAAATTTAAAGGGAATACTTTTGATGTCGCGCTGAATACTTTTACACAAACTTTGACTGAAAGATTTGATGATTTTTTTTTAAATCATAGAAAATAGGTCTATTTTTTGGACAGCATCCCGTGTTTGAAAAGTCACCTCCCGCCACTGGTACCTACATGCCATGCATATTTTTAAATCTATATTTACATTTACCAATTATATATAATATAATAATATATAATTTTGTTATTCTTATATTTTACAAAAGTCAATTATTCGGAATTTTTTTTAGAAAATTAATTGGATCTAAAAATTAATATATTTTTTTTATTGAATAAATATTAATAATTTTTTAGTTATTTTCAAGTTGTGTAATCTAATTAAAGGGGTATTTATAGGTATTCATTGTTTTTATAGGGCTCTTGTACAAATATAAAACTGGACCATATAAGTATCGCTGTAATATCAGATCTTTTTTTTTTTTTTTTTTTGGCTTTAGAGAACTATGCCCATACAGCCACGCAATTAATGATTCTATAATTTAAAGTGAAAAATGATGGTACAATTGAAGAAAGAAAAAAAACTGTTAAATATGTATCTAATTTATAGCTCAATTTTGCAGCTGATGAAAAAAAGGCTACTTTATGTAAAATTTCTTCCTCTTCTAAAGCTAGCAGATTCGTAATATTAAAAGGCGCAGTCAAGCCAGAGGCAAATAAATAATTTAATAACTTGTTCGATTCTCTTTTAAATTTAGTACAATTAAAAATTAGATGGTTGGCAGATCCTTCATCTAGGTTGCAGTAAATGCACATCGGGCTGTCAAAAATGCCTATTTTGAATAGATGTGCTGGAAAGCGTCCATGGTTAAACATTAGTCTAACTAATGTAGTATAGGCATTTCGACCCAGATGCACATCATCAAGCCAATGCTTCTTTGGAATGTTAGGGTGTAGAAGAGCATAGTGAGTTGGGTGATTAGTATACCATTCTTTCCAATAGGTAATCCAATTATCATGAAATTTTGATTTGAGCCAATTGATAATATCAGATCATTGTAGTTCATAGAGTGAATAAGATACAGACTTGAATTTACAATTTAATAAGAAGGATTCAAGGTATAATTTTACAAAATAAAATAAGTGTTTTGAAAACTGTTTTACTTTTGAATCTTCGCTGTGATCTTTCTTACTAAATTTAAATAATTTTTTTCTTAGAACCAACACAATAAATAATCCTTGAATATTATTGAAATTCGTAAATAATACGTATTTATTTTTACCCCAAATCATAAATCGTATTAACATTTTAATAGGAAGTTATCTAAAACAATTTTTTTACTTTCTTCTAAATTTCAAATAATAATTATGTAATTTTATAGATATTTTACCGAGACAAAGAGAAAGAGTTTTAAAAAACTTGAGAACATTTAATTGTAGTTCTAATTGTTAAAATATTTTAGATTACATATAGAGCCATCGATATAATAGTCCTGTATACTTATTTTATTATTTTTATTATTTATTGATTCCTTAGGTACATAGGGCATCTATACTTATACTGATTTTCAAAAGATGTTTTTACTGGATCTATTCTTTGGTACGTGTAAAAACAAGATTAGTTAGATTTATTATGGAACACTAGAGCATCCTAAAGTAAAAAAAAGTTAGAATTATATATAGACATTTGACGATGATTCTGGAAATACGTAATAATTAGATTATAACTATATACATAGGTGGTCTATATTTCAGGCAAAATGAAATAATTTTTTTAAATTTTATTTTAAGAAACTCTAATTAAAGTTCTTGTTCGAGATTACTATCGGGACTGATAATTTTCTTCTAGTTGAAAGTATCAACCGTTGGAAGTAGTTGAACTAGATTTCATAATAAAATTAAAGTATATAGAAAACAGAACAGGAAGTCACGCCATGATTTGTCATCTTCTCCAAAGAGTCTCTAACGACATCAGACAACCGTCTAGGAGCTGTTACAAATATCTGAACTCATTCCAAAACTTTTGAAGAGTAAAAAATGTCAGAGATAGATGGAAATAAGTGCTAAAGTTATCAGGAAAACATTTTAATGGTAAAAGCAATGTTTAGTTTCTGCTAGTACTGACACTATTACTAAGCTACTCTGACAGAAAATTTCTTCCTTTTTTTTATGTGACATATTAGTGTTAGCGAATAGCGATTATTTTGGAAAATAGAATCTCAACCAAAACCTTCTGTGAAAAAACAGGCCAAGTTCGAAAAAATAGTGAAATCTAGTGTGCAGCCAAGTTAAATTGGCTAAGAATAATTAAGTTGAGAGATCTATTATTTTCTCAACTTAATTATTCTTGGCGAATTTAATTTGGCTGCACACTAGATTTCACTACTTTTTGAACCTGGCCTGTTTTTCACAGAATGTTTTGGTTGAGATTTCTTTTCTTTTTGTAAGCTATGTTGGTCCAAAGGGGTAGAATTTTTATTTTTTACTCCCCCCCACATTTCGGGTTTTTTTTGCATTTCTAACTTCCTGGGGTCCCACAGAATATGTATACAAAATTTGGTTGAGTTCGGTCCAACGGGCTAGAATTTTCATTTTTGACGAAAGCTAGAAAGTTTGGATTTTTGAAATTTTTTCTTTGTTTGTGTCCCAAACTCTACTAGCAGGCGAAATTTCATGATTGGAAGCACCCTAGAGGTTTTGATGACATGTCAGTGAGTGAGTTCCAAAATTAGCTATTTTCTCAGTTCCATATCTCAGAATACATTTAAGCTATATTATTGAAATTTGATAACTTATGAGGAGAATTTTCTAGTTAGGTTTCACAAAAAGGAAATATTAAAACAAATGTATGTTTATTTGAGTTTGATTCACTCGATATATTTCGGGTTATTACCCATCTTCAGGAGTTTTTATTTGAACTCCTGAAGATGGGCTAATAACCCGAAATATATATCGAGTGAATCAAACTCAAATAAACATACATTTGTTTTAATATTTCCTTTTGTGAAACCTAACCTAGAAAATTCTCCTCATAAGTTATTTATAATGTTTCACCTAGAACCGACACTAAAATCCTTTGAAATTTGATAGTCTCCTCAAGATGGATTACATAATTACATGTGTATCATTTCAGCTCTGTATCTCAAATAGGTTCCGAGCTGCAGGAGGGTCCAAATTGGCTCGAAATGGTTCGTGTAAATAGCGTACAGCGTGTACGGCCAAGTCAACTCGAACTGTGCGCTTTGATAATCATGAAAAAATTTTCATTGTCTTCATTTGTTTTGTAGAGAAGCCTACGAATCGAAAATTACTTAGTAACGTGAGGGAAACCATATATGTAAGAAATGTAGTCGTTGTAATAATTTTAGATTTAAAAGCTAAAATTAAAAACAGGATTGGAATAATTTAGGTTTGTTCTAAAGAGAACCACTATCCTCAAGAATATTTACAATTTCTTAGCTTGGATGAACAAATTAAACAAAAACATTCATTTTTTTATTTCATTTGTTCATAAAATTATTTGGGTACTTATAAAAAGATATATTGGGAATTCAGAATTAAAAACAACTAAATAATATGATAAAAGCTTTACATTTCCATTGTTTGGTATTCACTAAAGTTTACTCTCATCTGAGAGCTGGAATCTGTTATATACATTACAGTTTTTTAATCCTACAATCAAGAATAATATCCATATTGTTAAACCTTTGTCCGTCCGTCATACGTGTCTTGTCTCTTTGCAATTCACATATAGAGTTATACAGTTTGTAATTTTTATATTATATTTTACACTATGGAATATACTTGTATTCATAGATTTTTTCAGATCAGTGAAAAAGAATAATTTATGCTTCACTGAAATTAATAATAATAGCTACTATACGTATTTATTAGCAAAAGATAAAATTGTCTGAGATCAGCCAGAAGTATTCAAATAGGAATATAAGGTTCCAGCTTCCAGTATCCAACCTGCAGAAGGTGAGCTGAGCAATACTCCTGAGCATAAAGAGAAACAAAGAGGTTGTCCTCTGCTTGATACAAATAAATACACACACAGGAATTCCACGAAAAATCGGACTGTTTGAAAAATTTTAATTTTTGATTTCCTTCATTTTTTGACATTTTTTAGGACCCATCAAAAAACTATTCCTGGCAAATTTTGAATTTTTTTTTATCACCGGTTTAAAAGATATCGAATTTCGGTTTTCGCTCATTGTAAGTTCTTCAAAAATGGTTTAAATTCCATTTTTTTTTTTTTTTTTACTTTTTAGAAAAAATACAAAAAAATTATTTAAAGTGTTTTTATATTTAAGTTTGAAAATTTTAATCTTGTTTTTGATATTGTATGTACTCTTCGATTTTTTTGATAATTTTTTATTTTAAACTTCTATTCATTCTACAAATTTTAAGACCGGGTTGGTAGTGGTCCAATGATAATTATAATTTTTTTTTTCTTCGAAAGAATGAATACGCCATCTTAGAATGTCGCTCATCCAAGAAGGACTAGCACTTCATTTTGATTAATTTTTTAGATCAATGCGATTGAATGTCCTCAACGTTCCTTTGCTTCATTTCTTATTTAATATATGTTCATACTTAAGAAATTCTTTACTAAGATCACATTTATTTGCACGTATAGCTTGTTCTAACATGCGTTCACTAGGGAAAACTAATAATAGCAAAACTATATAGCATAAGATCATTTAATATGTTCTTAATTGTATTATATAAAATTAAACACTTTTTCTTCAACAACAGGACTCTTAGGCCGGTTGTATGTCGCAGTAAATGCTTTTACCACTAACGCAGGGTCGATGGCAATAGAGGGACCGGGATGGCCAATCAGGTGCCAGTCCCTGTTAGTGCCTGGCATCTGATTGGCCATCCCAGTCCCTCCATTGCCATCGACCCTGCGTTAGTGGTAAAAAGCATTTACTTTGCGACATACAACCGGCCCTTAGGGCAGGTTATATCTCGTAAAGTAAATGCTTTTTACCACTAACAAACGGTAGATGGTAAATGGAGGCACTGGGATGGCCAATCAGATGACAGACACTGAAAGTCCCTGTCATCTGATTGGCCATCCGAGTCCCTCCATTTACCATCTACCGTATGTTAGTGGTAAAAGCATTTACTTTGGGACATACAACTGGCCCTGAGTAACACCTCGAAATATTATAAAGACTAACTTTAATAAATAATTTACCGTATTGAATTAGATATAAACTAGTTGAAGACATAAACTTTCAAGTTAAAATCGATGCATATATATGCTGTGGTATATATAAAAATATATTCGTTTTCGATCATGTTAGTTAAATATAAAATACAAATAGAACAATAATACAATAGCATCCGAACATTCACTAAAGCCTTTTGAACTATAAACATAGAGAATTTTAAACAAGAAGTCAAACATCCTATTATTTATTTATTTAGTTATCATTTTAAATAAAAATCTGCTACGCTCAGTTGAAATTCCCTCTAACCAAGGAAACAGCCTCTGTAAGCATCCTCTTTGTTTAGGCAGCAAATTGTTTTGATTCAGATAACAAGGAACAATTCCAAAACTCATTGTGCTACATGCGACATACAAGAAGGCTGCATGTCAAATAGATAGTTTTATTATAAAATAGACAGCGTTAAGAAGTAGAATTAATTAATAAACGGATTCGCCAAAAGGGGTACACGGAGCTCTTAACATAATGGTGAAATAAATTTTGAGAAGTTTATATTTTTATCCCTGGTATTTTAAATTTTTTTACATAAAATATCTTTAAAATATATTTATATAAAAAAATACCTTGACAAATATTTAATAAGAGATGAATGGGGTTAACCTTGGGATTAACCCAGGTAAGCTCTCGTCAGCCCCAGAGTACCTATATGTGTCGAATAATTTCAAAGTGAACTCTTTTGAAAATGGAACTCACCATATTTAGTTAATTTTAATGCATCCATTATCTAACATCAATCATACGATTATAGATTGCCCCTGTCTTGAATATAACTGAAAAGATGAAATCTCCCAAGCATTCTCACTCCAACCTTGATGTATTTCAGAAATGATAGTTAAATAAATAGAAGATTCGGCAATCACAAAAAATATCGATTATCTGACATATTGTAGAATCGTGTTATTTCCTTGTTTAGGGTTTTTGTCATGACATATGATTCGATGAAATAAATAAAGTTCATATTTTCCCAAAATCTTATTTGCTTATTCTATAGCATTTTAGTGAGCAAATTTGTCATCATCGATTTGTTTATCTCGATGACTTCTTTTAAGGACTGGAACTTCTCACTTTCTCGAATGTAACAACCTTCGGTCCTTCGAACCTGGGTATAGACATCTCTTCTTCTAGCCCTGAATAATTTTAAATAATAATAATTTATTATAATTTTTAAAATCATCAGAAACGTGAGATATGGTAGGTCGTTAGTTTCCGAATCTTAAATTATGATATCTTAAAAATGATTTTACTACTTATAAAATCATAAGATGGTGTCATCTATTAAATCCGATGGAATAGATTATTTATAATTAAATGTCAGATAGGTTGTTTTTCACCCCCTCCGGAATTGAACCCGAGTGCCAGTAACAGCAATACGGGTCATCAGCCTCACCTGTGAGGTGCGAACCCCTCTGACACATATGTAAACGCGTTAAATATTTTACTCTTAATTTGTAAAATTTCGCGATTTACTGATTCTAAATTTAAACATATAGCCATGCCATATAATTTAAATAAAGGTCGTTGAGTGTTTCGAATTTTGAAGATATTCAAAATTTGAAGGGCAATGGAATGACTTTTCCTATTAGAATATGAAAGATTTCAATTTGCCGATAACGATAATTTAAATTATATGGCATGGCTATATGCTTAAATTTAGAATCACTAGGTCGCGAAATTTTACAAATAACAAAATAATAAAATATTTAACGCGTCAGAGAGGTTCGCACCTCACAGGTGAGCCAAATGGCCCGGATTGCTGTTACTGGCACTCGGGTTCGATTCCCGAAGGGGTGAAAAACAACCTATCTGACATATAATTAAAAATAATCCATTCTATCGGATTTACCATAATAGACACCATCTTATGATTTTCTAAAAAAATTTGAATCTATTACCATCGGCAAATTGAAATCTTTCAGATTTTACTACTATTAGACCAAATTGAAAAGAAAAGATTTAGTTTGCCAAGAGTAGAAGAGTTGTTAATTCATAAGGATTTTCTAAAATTCAACACCCCTACGCGCTTAAACTGGATACTAATCGAACAAACACATTCGCCAATTCATTTATCCCCATGACATCTAGAGACTGGAACTCTCTTCCCCCGACAGTCTTTCCAGCAACTTATGACCTTCAATCTTTCAAGACCAGCATCCACAGATAGCTTCGACTTCTACCCAATCACTAAATCTCCCCTTATCTTCACGTTACAAGGGTCCACCACGGACTACAGAGGTTGTACCTTCTTGGTGCAACTTCTTCTTGTATCAGTATCTTTATAAAAAAAAAAAAAAAAAAAGGAGAAATTAATAAGCCTGTCTTCTGCTTCACCTTCGAAACTATTGTCTCTAACAAATAAATTTTATATATTTTTACATCAAGCAGACGATAACTTCATTGATTTCTCTTTATTTATCGAGCTGAAGAGGTTTATACCTAAGAACTACTATTATTGCAGACTTTTTAAAAGTCTTTTAAACAGAGTGTCCACTATCACAACGATAAGCCGTGAACGGCGGATAGGGAAATTTACGACGGCCCTGAACATAAATTTTTTTTAATAAAAGTCTCATGATTTTTGAGTTATGAGCATTTTTTTGAAAATGGTGACAATCGCTACCCTGCCCTAAATATCTTTTGTTATTTAGACATTAATACTATACTATCTATTAATAATGCCATTAATAGTAAAAAATTAGTTTTATTAAGATGCGACATAATTGATTAACATATTAAAAAAAAACACTAAGATCAAAAAATGATTTTAAATTAGCTAATTTTGCCAAATAAATATCAATATTTTTTTTAAAGAAAGAAGTACAAAGTGCTGTACTATTTCGAAATCTAGACAAAATGGGCCTAATAACTTGCCGTGCTAGTTTACTAAACTTTTTTACATTAAAGATGATTCAAAGTTAGCTGATCAAAATTTTTTAAAACATAAGTCGGGCAAAGATATTTTTTTCTCCAAAAGTATAGGACCTACTTACTTGTGGTTTTATTTTGAATTCTGGTCAATAGCAGGATTATTCAGGATTGCGTAACAAAAATTAAAATAATAAAATATGTAAATTTGTAGCCACAGTATCTCGATATTTAGGGCAGGGTAGCGATTTTCACCATTTTCAAAAAAAATGCCAACAACTCGAAAACTATGAGACTTTTATTAAATAAGCTGACGTGTTCTGATGTGGCCATCCACTTGACTTTACCATACAATCTGGCCCATAAAATTATTTATAATCATGTAGGGGGGGGGTTAGTTTTTGCATTTTTATACTTCTGGTGTCCCACTGATTATGTATACAAAATTTGGTTGAATTTGGTAAATGGCCAAGATTTTCATTTTTTGACCCTACACCCATTTTGGGTGGTTAGTTTTTTCATTTTTAGGCTTCTGGGGGTCTACTGATTATGTATACAAAATTTGGTTGTGTTTGGTAAATGGCCAAGATTTTGATTTTTTTACCCCCCCCCCCATTTCGGGCGATTAGTTTTTGTATTTTCAGACTTCTGGGGGTCCATTGATTATGTATATAAAATTTGGTTGAGTATGCTCAAACGGCCTAGATTTTTAATTTTTAACCCCCCTCCACCCCCTTAATTTTGGGTCGATATGCAGCAAAATCTAATCAGCTCTTAATGTCAATGGACCAAAACTACGTGTGAAATTTGGTTTCGATATTCACACTAGTTTTTGAGATAGCTCGTCCACAAAAATTTGGTAACGCACATACTAACGGATAACCAGACAGACAACAGACAACCAGACTAACAGACATTTTGATAAAACAATTATTATCTCGAAAAATATAATTTTTTCGATGTTCACTTATTAGAGCTTTTTTGCCATGGTTTCGCTCAATTTTTTTAATCGAAATACTTTCAGCCGTTTTTCAGATATTTCGAAAAAAAGAAGGAAAAAAACACTTTTTTCATGCACGATTACAATACTTGACCATACCATGTATGGTTAAGTAAAAAAAATTTTAGGTTCAGGACCGTCTTAAATTGCTCTATCCCTGTTCATGGTTTATCGTTGTGTTACGGGACACCCTGAATAGTTTAAATGAGTTTCAAATAATATGCAAACGACAGAAAAATATATTAATACTAATAGTGATTGTGATTGTAAGATATTAGGGACAACAATACATTTCTTTTGAAAAGTACTATTTTCTCTCCCTGGGGCGTAGTGTTCTCGGATTGGAGGCCATGTTCCTCGTTAATAGTTCTGCCATTCAATGCTTTCTCCTCTCATGTCTCGTTCTCAGAATAGTCATCCATTCGTATGTTCGTTGGTTGGACTTGTTCATGTCTTGAAGCAATTTCACTTGTACGAAAGAAATATGCCTGTGAATATATTCCGCCTTGGCAGAGAGACTTTGAAAAATGGTCGCTACAATTTATCGAGATTGTCTCTTGGGGCTCAGTCCGTGCAAAATTCACGTATACACATATTATTCAACTATTATCTATTTGGTTAATAGGATAATTCGAATTTAAGAAGAATTTAAAATAATACTAATAAACATTTACTTATTATCAAAATAATGTGAAAAGATTAGTTTGTTGAAACCTGAAGAAAATTTTAGATTAAAATTTTTCAAATATTAAATTGGAGGAAAAAAATGTAATCTTTTTTTGAGACTAATTACGATCTAGACAAATTTTGGAAATGGGTTGAGTTGTCGCAGGTACTTTATTAAATATAATAAGCCAGGACTGTCCAACCAGTGACTCGCGGGACGCATGCGGTCTAGCACTGCAATGACTGTGGCCCAACATAAAATCATAAACTTCCTTAAAACATTGAGATTTATGTGTAGAGATATATTTATTCCCTTTTTCGAAATATGAATGTACATTTGTACAATTGGTAAAGCTTTTTTCAAGAATAAAATTCACTAAAAGCAAAATTATAAGCTCAACTATATAAGATAAAAAATAAATAAATAAGTTTCGAATATTTAAGAATTCTTCTTCTCATATTTTCATTTTCTAAAATATTTATTATTTCAGGAATTTATATGCTACGACACTAACCAAGTCTATAGTTATATCATTCTAGTACAAGGAGACAAGGATTTGAGGTTTTCTAGAACAATCACAATTAATTGAAAATATTTCTCTCCTAGGCTCAAACTTGTCAGGACTTGTCTTTTAGATCTTTGCATGTTCTTACATGTCAATAGATAATGGATAGTCAGGGATTATTATATCCGTGACCCTTTTAAAAAATAAAATATCATTACTAATATCCTTCTTTAATCCCATTCGATTTAAACCAGGGCTGTACAACCCGTGGCCCCATATAAAGTCATAAAATTCCTTAAAAGATTCATATGTAGATACTGGAAAACATTCACCAATTTGGCCTGATAATTTTTTTCACTAAAATAATTTTAAAGTATAACATTTACGAAAAGTAAAATTAGAAGTTCACTTATTTTTACATTATTAACTATATTTTTTGAATAACAAATATCAATAGAATTATAATATTTTATCCGCAACCCGAAACATTTGTTTTTTCTTCAAATGGGGCCCGTGAAGCCAAAAGGTTGGACACCCCTGCAATAATCTATTCAAAATCTGTAACTTGAAATACCTGTTTGTTTTTTCTTATGTTTATACCTAACTCATGGTAAAACATTAAAATCCCCCCCCTCTGCTATTTTTAATCTAAAATTCTGAGACTAATAAGCCCAAAATTTAATGAGCTCTTTGTTTTGGAAATACAAACATTTATGTACCAGAGTGAACTTTCTTTGATTTTTCATTTTTGAATTAACGTACCTACATATCGAAATATAGACACAAAGACAGAAAAAAACTAATCGCTGGAAATGGTTTTTTTCCACGTTTCAGTCATTTCTGAACACAATAACCACACAAAAAATTATAGCCAAGTGCTAAAATAATATATTCCACTTTGAAATAAACAGAAATTTCTATAGTACCTAATGTGAAGTATAGTGATTCCCGAAAATCAAACAAAAATATGTCACTAATTCAAAAAGATTGGAAAATACTGTCATAGAAAACAGCTCATAATAATTTTTAGGGTGACGTGTATTAGGTTGTCTACCTCGCAGGCAACCATGAACAAACTTCAGTTGACTGTATCTAATATATTATTTCGTATAAAAACATTCCAAATTATCGTTAGAGATAGTTTTAATTATGATAAAGAATTACATACATTCAAGTAAAGATCTCAAAGGAAAAATAAATCTTAATGATTGATGGTTTTTAATAATATTAAAATATTTTGTGTCGTACCATTCTAATATAATATTTTAAATTTTTATTGTTTTTTTTATGAAATTTTACTGTGCAACATATAAAAACTAAAAATAAAATCATTTCACCTAAATAAAAAACACGCACAGATATAATAAAAAAATAAAAAAAGGTAAAATATAGCTATATATTTAAATTTAATGAAGATGGATATTATAAAAAAGGCAATAAAAGAGAAAAAATATTAATTTAATGTTTATGTAACTTCTAAGGTAGGTGGTTGATGGGTTTTTTTGAATCTTACTAAAGGGAGGCTGGGTAATGATTTTTATTACAAAGAAATACTAGGATTATATAAAGGTGATTCTGACTTATTTGAGTAATCTTTCCATTTTTTCACTTAGTTCTTAAGAATCGAATTTCAAGAAAGTGTGAGGTATTTGTCTGATAAGTCATTAATTAATAATGGATGTCATTATTTTGTCGGGATTTTCCTAGATAGCATATTTCTTCTCTACACGGTTGAAAATGGATATTTCATAAATCGTAAACTCAAATCATATACTATTTATCTCAAAAAAAATATCGACCAGCAGTATCTGATATATATCTGATTCCTAGAATACGCCACAAACTATCCAAGTGTTGCTAAATTCGGAACTAAATATTTTAGGCCTATAAAAAGTAAAGCTTCATAAAACTTTTTGATATTTTAATTAATATATTACTTATACAATTTCAAAATAAATTCTTCCTACATATTTTATATCCAGAAATATGTAGATGACATGATATATTTTCTATTAGACTTGCATTAAAACACCAAACAATTTATCTTGCTCATGATTGACAATTTGTCTTTTGTCTTGAAATCGAACAGAAATTTAAAAAAAAGGGGATGGGATTAAAAGAATTATAAAATTTTCAAACTAAAAGAACAAAAAAAATAATAATATTTCTTATATATTATCTACCTATATATTAATTTATATATTTTAGTATTAATTTATATATTATACTATAAAATTAACTTATAATAAGAAAAAGAGTTACTATTTTTTTCTAAGGCCAAATTTGGGGGGTTCAAAAAATAGAACTATAAGTAGACTATATGGTGTGTAGACCCTTGAATCGATTTGTTCGAAATTTCGCATATGCACCCTATACGACCTAATGAAAATGACTCACTGTGAAATTGATAGTGCCAAAAAGAAGAGTGGGGGGGGGTGTAAAAAGTTGATATTTCTAAAAAAATAGTCTCATAATTAAAAAGACATATTATTTATTAATTGCTACTATGCCCAAAATTAAGGGGGGGGGGGGAGTTCTTTCGTAAATAATTATAAATTATTTTATTAAATTTTAAATATAAGAGAGGGGCCAGGTATATGGTAAAATCATGTAGAGGGCAACCCACATTAGCTTATTTTTTTACTTTAATTAATTTTTGATTAGGTTCGGCAATGTGTTCTTTCTACATCGTTTTTAAAAATTAAATGAAACTAAGCAAAAATTTTTTCTTTGTTAATTTATTTAGGTAATAATAATAACCTATTTGATACAATTATTTATAACTTTAAATGTTATTTAGAGTGAAAGTAAGCAAGCCATACCTTTCTAATATATCAAAATAAAAATGTTTCTGACATTATTACTTTCCCTTAGGATACGTAGAAACCATATTTAACGGTAGATTATTATTTTTATATATTTCACTGAATTTATAATAGGTATATACAAATACAATTTTTATTTCCTCATTGTCTTTTACAGCGTTTTTTAATTTTTTCATAAAAAAAATAACTTCGTGCCACTTCAAGTATAACGCACAATTATTTTAATAATGTCAAATATTTTTTTTTTTACTTATATATCGATTCTATTAAGATTTCTAATATTAATTGAATTATTAATAGAGAATGTTAAATTATTTATGTTTTTAGGCATTTAGTTAATAGTTAAATTCAATTAATAATATTCTTGAAATTAATACAACATAAAAATAAATGAATATTATACTGAAAAATAAGTCTATTTTTATGGGCAACGATGTTGAAATAAATTTGAAATAAAATGTATTTACAAGACCATTATTTCACTTAGAAAATAAGTCGCAAATAGAATGTTGTCTCTGATAATTTATTTATTTTTATTTATTCACTTAATGATTCTCTGAGGCATCTCGCCTCTTAGAGCAGAAAATACAGAAGAAACATTGGGAGTACAACTGGTATTTATTTACTATATATTTTTGATTTTGACCACAAAAATCCGTCCATAACCAAAGTATCATTAATCGATTAAAATTTTCGGTGGAAATGAATAAATATAAATTTCAAATTTGTATTTTATTTAGCTCACGATACACAAACATTATTGTAGCGACTCTATTGTGTCTCGTTTTTACTTTTGAACGGAACGCTAAAAACCTAGATTAACTAGACTCTGAAATATAACTTGCTTGGAAGATTTTTAGTCTCTTAAGGTAATATATTTTTGGTTACAAACAATATATATATATATATATAAATATCATATAATATGGCGTGGATGTTGTGGATGTGGCGCATCCCTAAAATTTCAAACATGTAATAATATATAAGGTCGACTTCAATATTTCAGGAGGATCTTTAAATTTTCAAATTATTATCCGTTATTTCAAATATTTCTGTAAAAAACATTTTTTTTGTTTTAAAAAGTACAAATTGTTTCTCGAAATTAAATAAAATTGTTGCATAGGTTCAAGGGGCAATTAAAATGAATGATTTTCCAAAAAGGCTGCGGTTTGAACTCTCCCTCCCTAGATATATCTTCCAGTTCAAACATGTCAAAGACAAGTCGAGGCGAATTTTACTAAAATACAAATTTTTCTCGCTAAGGAAGTATTAAAGTAGTAATAATAGAAAAAAAAGAACAAATAAAGATGATTCGAGAATCTTTGGACTAATCCACTTCTAAAAACTCTCAATATATAAGATTGGAAATATAGACAAGTCATAGCTTGGCTATAGCAATAGAATTAGGAGAAATTTAAGATTTTCTTAAGGTCCCAAAATATATTTTTAAAAAATTTAAAGTTAAATTTGAAAAATAACGAAAATTATGTCGTATTCGAAGAAATTTGCAAAAACAAGCGAAGATTAAACTAAAATTTCAAAAAATGAAGCGTACTTTTTTTGGACAGCATCTCCTGGTTGAAAATTCACCAACCGCCACTTATATATATAACTATAATATACCTATACAAAGAATTCTTAACATTTTCTTGGCGAATATTATATGCCAATTTGATTTTCTTCGTGTATGCCTACCCATGGTAAAATTAAAAAAATATACAATTTGTGACCCAAATGAAAATAATTTTGCAAATCTCAACATTTCAAAAAAAATATAATTTCATTCATTTGGAAGGAGAAAGTATATTAGTTGACTAGACATAATATGACTGTTTTAGAGTAGTAATAATAGAAAAAAAACTAATCAAATAGAACATCTGGACTGACATATGTAGTTTTTCTTTCATTTGTTCATTTTAGTTTAATGAGAGTAAATAGAAGAAAAATAGTTTAATGAAAATAGAGTATGTATGTTTTCAGTTGAGGCAGCTGAGCGTGGTTCAAGCCTCCAGGAAATATCCAATTTATAGACCCGAAATAGAAAGGTTTGTTGATTTTATAAATAGTAATTTGAAAATCTTTTATACATGGGGTACTTTAGAAAATAACATTTCAATAAATTAGAAAAATTAGAATTTATTTTGGTTACAATAGACCACCTGTAATCTAGGACAAATTTATTTTTGAAATCAACGTAAAGAAAAAAAATTGAACTGTATTCTTTAACATTTCTTTCAATATTTGGTTTACTTTCCCATTTCGTTATCCACAATTTTATAACGAAGAATAAAATTTATAGTTCGGATGATTTGTGAATCAGAGACACTTTTGTGGTTCAAAATAAATTTCAGAGTTTCGAAATTAAAATACTTTCACGAAATAGTTGAAAATACTCTCATTTCTTAAGATAGCAATCTATGATGCTATTTTGTACAACGTTTCTAAGAATACTTATTTGACATATCAGTCAAAATATTGGAAAATTATAGACCCAAGGGCAGAACCATTTCTTTGTCTAAACATAATAACTAACAAACTAGCATAATATTCTTATGTAATCATAGATGCTCAATTCCACCGAAGAAATGTTCTATACATTATTAGTCTACAAAATATCAAGAATAAGGAAAGCTTATGGGCCCTTTAGCTCTGACTGGCTTTACAGGGTCATAAATACCATTGAAGTAAAAATGTAATTCTTTTGCTTATGTGGAAAAAATGTGTAGCTACGCCACTATAGAGAAAATTACAATAACATAATCGGGGGTAGAGATATTGCAACGTATTCGTGTAATCAGCAGCTTTCCAGTATAATAACCAAACTTCTATAAAAACAGCAATCATGCAGTCGTGACGACAATGTTAACTATGATGAGTCCTGGTGAATTTTTTTCTGCTTTCTACTGTAGTTATATACTTTTTCAGAATTAATTTACTAGTTACTAAAACTAGAACATTGAATAAACATATTTAACAAGAATCTATTTGCTTTTTTGGAACCCGAGAAGTCATTTACAGTCATTTTGAAGTTAATGCAAACATATGGGATAGTAAACTATACAAATTTATGGTTATATCATTTAGAAATCTCACTCATTTTATCTATCATAATCCAGAAATAATAACTTTAATTTAAAAGTTTAATGTGCTCTCATCGCTCCGATTTCTCCTAGAATGCAAGAATAAATCTACAAGGTTTTTTCCTAAAGCCATTTCCTTGTAAAAAAAAATGTTATATTCCTATCCCTTAATCTAAGAAGAGGAAAACCCCCGAAAATGTCTGTAATATAAATTAATAACTACAAATACTTTCTATCTAATGTAGATTAAACTTAAAATAATATATCATATCCCGAAGTGTTAGGGATATTACTGTAAAAAATGTATATAAAAAATCTTTTTGGCTAATAAACACTTTAAAAAAAGCAAGAATATATCTAACTTTTAGAAAATAAAAGTTCATTTTCTCGATAGTAGAAGAATTAGATTTCTTTGAAAAATTATAATGTTGTGTACTACTGAATTCGAGTTGTAAAGGATAATTTATATACAACTCTCTTTTTAAATTATAATAGGTTAGAGTTGCATTTTTGCATTTTATTGTATTCTTCAAAAATGAATAAATCAATCAAATCATTTTGACGAATTTTTTTCTTTCGATTACAAATTGATCAGAACATTTTTACCAATCACGTATTTTTTTTATGAAGAGTTGTTCTGGACTAAATGGATTAAACTTAGTGATTCTTTAATTCATAAGTTAGCAAATAAGAAATTTTATGATCAAATCAATTCAATTTTCAAGCTAACATCGTTGTATAGTTGTTTTTTGTTTTTTATATTTTGAATCACACACAATTTAATTATTGAAGTTTTTAGTAATCAATTTCAATCTTGCATTATAAAATTATAGAATAATGCGATATGTTTGGCATATCTTTCACCCTTAATTTTATATGATCAAAGAATAATGATTGATCGATATTTATTCTATAGAGGATGAAATATCCGCACTCCTAAAATATTTATACATTTACTAATAAACAATTATTTGATTTATTTTATAAACAAAATTAGATTGAAAATATTTTTTTATAAAAATAATTTAAATTAGTTTTTCAAAATGTAATTAGATTTTAAAGGACTTATTCTACTCATTAGAGTGAGCAAAAGTATTTTCATTAGCATTTTTAGTGGTGGTAGTTGCCCCTCAATTTTATTTTTTCATTGAAATATCGATTTAATTTTGTCATACTTTAACTACAAGGCGATTATCAAGCTACTAGCCACTTTATAAGTTATAGATTCTAAGAAATAGAACAAATTTTCATACATTACCAATATGAATGTTAGAAATTTTAAAAAAGTTTTCAAAAATATATGTACTTAAATCAAATGATTTCGATGAAATTTTTTGAAATTAAAATGTTATTTTTTTATTTTTTCGTTGATGAGAATTCAAACGATGAACGTTTGAGACTATAAAAAAATGGCCCAACAGCCAAGGGTGGGCGTTGGCTAGTAAGTAAGTAAGTAAGACTATAAAAAGAAGGTGAAATCCCCCCTCAATCTTCATTTGCGCGAAACACTTTTTTTTGAAGATTAAGCATCTCCTTCACGATAAAAGTAAATAAAAAAACGAACAAACAGCCTACTGGTTTCTTCATATGACTTTAGAGACTGGAACTTTTAGTTCTTGCATTCTTCAAACTTTCAGTATCGTATCCACAGGTACTTTTCACTATGACTCCATTTATGAAATTGTTTCATTTTCTTCTTTTCACGATACTTGAATCTATGATGGACTAAAGAGATGGTTGCATCTTTTTGCATTAATTAAAAAAAAGCTGGGGAGTCGGGTAGCTCAGTCAGCTAACGCACTGGCCTTGCTTCGGCATCGATCGATTATGACGATGTTGGAGTGGAGGTCCGGGGTTCGATCCTGGCTGGCAAATAAAAATTTCTACCGGCTGAAAACTCGGCTCCCTCACTAACCCTACTAACACTGTACTTATATGCTCGTCTAAATGGGTTTTGTTCCCGGTGACATTAAATAAAAAAAAAGCTCATTTGTGATTTTTTGAAAGCAAGAGAATTCTTGAAAACCCTTCTAAAGGTTAGAGATTACTTCGTTAATTCCTGTGTCGAATTGAGATTGGCTAATTAAGCACATTGAAGAAGATGACGTGTATTTAGCAAAAGCAAAAAGTCGATTAAATAAAAAATTTTATCTGAGCCATCAACATTAACGTTCCATTTTCACGAGTAAAAGAAATTCTGGTTAGGACAAAAATCCATCAACACCAAGCCTTGCCTGTCTAATAAATTGTATCCTTTTAAAAATGATAGCAAGATAAAATTTATTGATTCACATTTCATTTCAAATAAAAATATTTAGCATTCAAATGTTTTATTATTATTATTATTATTTATTTATACTCGTACATAAAAATTGTCTAAAATGAATTTTCTATTACTTTAATAAAAATGCAAATATTAATTATTTATTTTTATCGAAATTGACATATTGCTATGAGGAAGATTGAAATAAAATAATGTTTATACGATGGTTTGGAAAGATTATTTATAATTTATTTTGATTTTTTATAACATTTTATATTATTTCTAATAAAAAATAATAGAAAACGAAAATTTTTCCAAGAATAATAAGCTTTCATTTTTGGCAATATTTTTTTTTCTGAGCGAATGGTAAGAAAACTTGCCACAGAGATGCAGTAGGTATAATATAAATTTGAATTCCAAGTAAGGCATAATCTACAAGCGATAGTTCTTTTTAACCGACTTCAAAAAAGGAGGAGGTTCTCAATTCAACTGAATTTTTTTTTTGTGTCTATGTTACCTGATATCTTCGCCAATTGTAAACCGATTTTGATGATTTTTTTGCATTGGGTTCAGTCTAGTTTCCGATTGGTCCCGTTTTTTTTTTCATTGGTATTGGGCCTTTTTTACTATGTTTGTTCAGGCATAACTTCTTTGTTTATGAACCGATTTCGATGATTCTTTTTGTATTGGAAAGAGGGCGCCTTAGGGATGGTCCCATATTAATTTGGTCAAGTTCTGATGATATGATCAATGACGAATTAACGTAAATTTCCAATTCTTATGAGCAAATAATCGAATTTATAATAATAAATAAAATCTTTTATAAAAAATCAATCTTAAAACGTTCATTTAAAACCCGCAAACATTTCTAGAGAATTTCTATATTTATGGATTTAATTTTATTGTCATTTTCTGATTCATTCGCCCGACGCTTTCTCTTACGAGATGCATGCAAGGTATTATATTAAGTCAGTATTAATAACCTCACGAAAAAGAGAAAAATAAAAATAATTTTTACAAAAAAAAATAAAACCTACTTCAAAAAAATTAAATGCAACAAACAAAATAATAAGAACTAAAAATAAAATAAAATGCACTAAAATGTATAAAATAATTATCTAATTTAGTTACAACTAAACAACGAAATATTTATATGAAATCACTTTTTGAAGTCGGTGCTAAACATATACATTTTATGAATCAAACTCGACGGATTTTACTTATTACGATTGGCGGGTACGCTCGCTTATATAGTTTGTTTAGCACCGACTTCAAAAAGTGATTTCATGTAAATATTTCATCGTTTAGTTCTAACTAAATTAGATAATTATTTTATACCTTTTAGTGCATTTTATTTTATTTTTAGTTATTATTTTATTTGTTGCATTTAATTTTTTTGAAGTCGGTTTATTTTAGTAATTTTTTCACTTTTTGAAATTTTGAGCAGTTAGCTGAGAATCTAAAAAGCCCAAAATTAAATCAGATCTTCGTTTTGAAAAAAAAAGTTTTTGACATCGGAACGAACATTCTTGGGTCGATTTTGGTATTAGAATACATTGAAACAGCCAGACAGACACACTCATATAGAGAAAAAGGGACTTTTTCAATTTTTCCTTTAATTTTAGCTCAAACTCTACCAGTATGCCAAATTTCAGCATTCTAGGATCAGCGGAAGTACTCCAGGTTTTTGATATGTTAGTCAGTTTTAAAAATGGCACTTTTCAGACATTAATAACTCAATAACTTAAATAGGTTTATTAATGAAATTTGGGATTCTAGGTGTTCCAATGGGCCTTATTAGACATGCAAAATTGCAAATGTGTAGGTCTAATAGTTTTTCAGTTATGGTGGGGTCGAAAGTAGCTCGAAATGGTTCGTGTAAATACTATACACATGAGCGGTGGCCGCCTGTTCTTTTCCGAACTTAGCTTACACACTAACGTGTGTCTAGATAGATAATTTATTAAATAAAATATTTGAATAAACTGAATATGTATGTAATATTTATTGAGGATAATAATGACCCTGCTAAATGTATAATTTAAATTATTTTTCTTCAATAATCAGCATGTGATAATGATAAAACTGCCCTTTTGTATAATTATAAATATTTATTTATAATAAATTCTCAGCTCGCGTTCGCCTTAATCTACAAGTATTGACATGTTTGGCTGCAAGTTGGCACAGGTTGCCGTGATTAGGCGTTACCTATGCTTATAAAAGCGCCCTTTCGTGTTTTTATTATTTGTCCTTTTAGCTTTACAATTATTTATTTATTTCTTCAAGCCTATCTATATGATTTGCGATAATCAAAATAAAATTAATTTTCTGTTTTATTAAATACATAAGATGTTTCTTAAAATTTTCACTATTCTAAGGAAATTAAATCAATAAAAAAATCAAATCGTTTTCTTTGAAAAGATTTTGTTTTGCCGAGAGAAGCGGGGTTGTTGATTCATAAAGAGAAATCAATGAGGTTGTTCTCTGTTTGATGTAAATTAACATATACATAATATATATATATATATATAATATACCAAATATAAATATGGATGGAAGGCAGCCCAAGAATAATAAAAAAAAATTCCTAATAAAATAAATTTATTGGAAAGCCATTTTTATCCTCTTTTAAAAACCGACGTTTCTGAAGCTCTTCTCTCCTTCTTCAAAATTTACTTTATATTACTTTCATTTTATTCGGAATTTTATTTTTCCATTATACTTGGGCTGCCTTCTATCAATTCTCCAACGTTATAATATAATAACGATATAAGTACATATGTATTTAAGACAATATTAATCTAGAATTTTTATGTTGAAGTGCAAATTCATTTATTATATCCTCTAAATCTAAAGTTTTGGCAAATTTTTTTCAACATGAATTATACCTAAATCACATAATCTTTCGTTTAACATAGAATTTGATAAATAATTCTTTAAAGTACGCAGACAAGAAAATATTCTCTCGCATGTTAGCGTAAGTTGTAAGACAAATGCTACACAATTTATAAAATTCTCTAAAGGCTAATTTGTAAATGCTTGTCATTTCTGTCAACTGAATCAAATTATTAATTTTGATATTATTTTTCAATTCATATTGTTAAATTGTTCTAGGTAGGAGATTGAATTCTGATTTTAGTGATTCTAAGTGAATATCGTCGAGCCAAATATCACATCTTACCAAGTGGGGAAGGGGGTCGAAAAATTTCCAAAGTGGCCTCACGCAATTAAGGGACGCCCCCTAAGAAAGACTAAAAAACACAGTGTTAATTTAAAATAATATAATTTCTAAATTATTTCTTAGAATGTTTTCAAATTTTAAATGCGGTTTCTGGATATATTTATGAATAATTCCAAGATATTTCAATTAATTCATAGTATTTTTTAAGGGTGTCATATTTCCTCCCTCGAAACGAGTGATGCTTAGAATATCAAGTAGCAGAGATTTCGAAAAGCTGAAAGGATATCTGTACAACGTCGATATTCAAAAAAAAAAAAAAAAAAAAAAACAATGCCAAAAAAATCATGTCCCGGCGTAATATAAGAATAATAAGAAAAATATATATATTCTTGAATACTATTAAGGTCCAGAGCTTGTGATGTAATTTTCTTTTGCGAAACTTGATATTCTATCTTGTCATGGTTTGATATCAGTGATTTTCTGCTTCCATTAATAAATTTTCTAATACCGAACGTCTTCTGGCTAGCCTCGATAAAATTAAACCTTTCCCCATTTCTCGTTAACTAGATAGTTATTTTTTATACTATTTTATAAAAGCAGTAGAAATGTGCTTAGATATTAAAATATGTAAATAGATCGTAACAGGTTTTTCCAGATCTCCTCCAGTTTAGATATCCTTTTATTTAATACATGTAATTTATATTTCTTTTTTTACTTCTAAGTCCAAGAGATTAAAATGGATTTGTTTTGATGTCAAAAATAATAAAATCTGCTGAATATAGAATCAGATCATTTGAATTTAACAGAAACCAGGGACCAGGTTCATTCAGATGTATGATAATTTATAATTATAATAAATTTTTACATGAACTTTTAGTTTTTATAGAAGAGTCTTTAATGCAGGTAATGAATTAAATAGCCATGTATTCTTTTAAGATGCTACACTACCTGCGATGCTCGGTAACTTTTTTCGTCAGTTAAAAGCTTTATTTTAATTTAAAATTCTGATAAAAATGTCGATGTTTATTTGAGAGCCGTTTTCAAATTAAAAAAAAATACAAATATATATAGTATATTAATTGTTGTCTTTCTTTCAGCTTAATTCAATTATCCATATTTCAAATTTGCCGCGCCGCAATTTATTTAATAAATTCTATTTATAAAATACATATCTATATATAATATATTCAATTATTTCCACACTTATAATAAAGTCTAATTCAAAAATATTCATTTTAGTAAATGTAAAAAAATAATTTTTAAGAAAAAATAAAAACCGACTTCAAAAAATTAAATGCAACAAATAAAATACACTAAAAGGTATAAAATAATTATTATCTTATTTAGTTACAACTAAACGACGAAATATTAACATGATATTACTTTTTGAAGATGGTACCAAACAAACTATACCTATAAGCGAGCATACCCTCAAAACGTATTAAGTAAGATCCGTCGAGTGCGATTCATAAAAGGTATATGTTTGGCACCAACTTCAAAAAGTAATCTCATGTTAATATTTCGTCGTTTAGTTGTAACTAAATAAGATAATAATTATTTTATACCTTTTAGTGTATTTTATTTGTTGCATTTAATTTTTTGAAGTCGGTTTTTATTTTTTTCTTAAAAATTATTTTTATTTTTCTCTTTTTAGTGATGTTATTAATAGTGGTGATATCATCAGAACTTGACCAAATTAATATGACACCATCCCTAAGACACCCCCTATCGGATAAAAAAGAAACATCGAAATCGGTTCATAAACAAAGAAGTTAGGTCTAAAAAAACCTAATAAAAAAGGTCTAATACCTATGAAAAAAATGAGACCAATCGGAAGGTAGGCTGAACCCAATGCAAAAAAATTTTCAAAATCGATTCACAATTGGCGGAGATATGAGGTAACATAGGCAAAAAAAAAATCAGTCGAATAGAGAACCTCCTCCTTTTTTGAAGTCGGTTAAAAAGCAAAGATTTTTTAAATAGTTCTATGGTATACTGGTAAAGTCTACGCCTCTGATGCAAGAGGTCTCAGGTTCTAATCTGACATGCGGCAAATCATTTTTTTTTATTGAGATTTTCATCTATCAATAATTACTTTAATTAAGAAAAAATCAATTAAGATGAATTTTGATGAGGTTCAGACCTAGCCAGATCGTTTTCTCACCTCAAAACTTGTTAATAGGTTTTCTTTAATCAAAATCGGTAGGGCCGTTTCCAAAATAGAAACAAGATATAAATATATAAATAAATAAATATATATATATAAATAAATAAATATATATATATATATAAATAAATAAATATATATATATAAATAAATATACCTACAATTTTTGCTCGTTTAATAAGAGTAGATATATAGCAATGGCATCTTTGATACAACTAATGTAAATGGATATTATTCAATTGTTCTTAAGCTTTCGTGGAGCTTAGACATAGATTCAATTTTAGTTGCTTCAAGAGGATTTAACGTGATAAAAATTTAATTAGGCTACATCTCGTTCTACGTATTCAGTCTGCTCTTACAAGATACCTACTGTCACTCGGAGAAATCGCCAATTACAAATCTCTCAAAGAGAATGACTAATAGGACCTGATCCCATTAATAGTGTACCATAAACTTCTTATCATGATTCATCCATCGTTATGAGGAAATATCCTCAATAATTGAGGCGCCTGGACTAGCCTGCTTTTAAGGTAAGTAGTTGTTTCACCAAATGGGTTTTCTTAGGATTTTTTTGAAATTTAGACAGATTAATATTTAAATACTTCTGCATTGTGACAAAACGAAATTAATGAACAATATAGTTATTGAGATATTAAATTCCAAAGATAGAGTTTTTCATACTCTTATATATTGAACTAAACGGAATATCGGAAAGTACATACATATTTAATTATAATTAAGAAACTCTTTTTACCATTGTTTAAAAAACTAAACCAACATTAAACAATAACTAATACATTTTTGAAGAAAATTTTAATTCATAGTTATAACACAGTTTCTGAGATAATAATGAATAAATAATAAAAAATGTACACTAAAAACAAGCTGGCAACAACGCATTTATTTAACCTAAAAAGTGGGTTAACTTTAGTAATTTTTTTGACGTTTTTTCGCTTCAGCCATTGTGGCAACAGCTTTCAATCCCTTATTAAGAACTTTTTGTTTTATAAATCTCCCTTTATAATGTATTTTATCTGAAATTTCTATGATAAAATATATACAAGCTCGGACAGCGTTGCCAGATTTGTCAAAAGAGCACGGGATTGGCTAGTAGTGGTACATAAACAGCAAAAAGTTTTGGGCTTATGAATCCTTACTGTCTGTTCTATTTACTCTAGCATTTTGTTTTGTCGCGAAACAACTACCTTAATTCAGCGAAATGATCTATCTATTGAAGATTATGCCAGTGATTTCCATTGCTATTTTAAATAAAATACCTCTCAATAATTTGTTATTATCCAGCAACGATAAGTATCAATAGTAATTATTTAAAAAATCCTAAGGGTGTTCAGTTCACAATCTCTCCACAAAAGAGTGGACTGAACAACCTTAGTAATGAGACGAAACGACTGACAATAAATACCAAAACGTATTTTCCTTCTATTGTTTTTGATTTCTTAGAATAATTAATCTGTAATGAGAAAATTAATTATTATAATATTTGAGGCCGATTGTTTTAAAAATCTAAGAAATCTTTAAAGAATTTCTTTCTCTCTGAAGTTCTTCCAGAATTCATGATTTGAGTAAACATGAATTCATTAATTCAATAGAAAAAAATGAATGTCTATCTTTATAGTCATAAGATCATAAATAATGTTTGAAGTAAAGTTTCGGAGTATTGTTGTTCATTTTTCCAAGTCACTATGATTGGCAGTTTTTCTGCAAATAATTATGCCATTTTGGGATGGCATTATTTGAAAAGTCATGAATGTCATTGAATGAAATCAATGTCAACTTATTAATGTTGCCCAGTGTTTTTTTAAAAATGCAAAGAAAGGTGCAAAGTTTATTAATTGGAATCGACTATTCCCGCATCCTAGAGTAATTTGGGGTGTTTGAATATTCAGTTTTTGGGCTAGAGGTAGGATTTTGGTCTTGTAGATTCCGCAGATGGAAGTAGAGAGAAAGTTCAACTTTCTATAAGTCAGAGAATAATTTGCAAATAAATTAGTTAGATTTTCGTATAGTAGGTGCCCTTTGAGACCTTACGAAAATGACTATCCACGACAAATTTTTAGTGACCAATCATAAAATAATTTAAATTTTAAAAATCTCCAAAGTTATAAAAAAACAAAAAAAATCAACTGCAGTCGTTAAGGGATATATGTGAATATAGAGGAGAAGAACTGAGTTGAAAAGTGGGAGATTGAAGCACACCTATTCTCATATACTAGGTGTATAACCTTAAATCCGCTGTTTTTTAGTAAAAAAACACATGGTTTTTTCATAGAAAGCAAAATCAAATTTATTCAAAGTACTTGCCCTCGCTAGCTAAACATTTCTCCCATCTCTCGGGCAATTTGTGGATACCACGCCAAAAAAATACCTTCTCTTTTGAGGCAAACCACTCATCAAGCCATTTTCGGACGTCTTCGTATGAATGGTATATTTTGTTATATACAGGGTGACCACGAGAAACATTTACGTTTTAGAAATAAAAAAACAATATTAATTTTTCAAGATACTATTTATTTAACTTGAGTTACATAGTTGTGGTCATAAGACATTTACTTTACGTAGAGAAAATGATGTCAGGAAGGTGACGTCCTTCTTCCCTGAGGCAATTTTCTATTCTGTGCAGGAAGCTCCTCCACACTCGTTCCAGTGTATCCTCAGTGATCAACGCCACCTCAGTACGTATCGCCGCTTTCAAGTCATCTAAAGTACGGGGTTTATGTCGATAAACTTTCTCTTTCAAATGTCCCCACAAATAAAAATCACACATGTTAAGGTCCGGAGATCGAGGAGGCCAGTGCACATCTCCAAATCTTGAAATCAGGTGACCTGTCAGGACCTGTGGAGGAGCTTCCTGGACAGAATAGAAAATTGCCTCAGGGAAGAAGGACGTCACCTTCCTGACATCATTTTCTCTACGTAAAGTAAATGGCGTATAACCACAACTATGCAACTTAAGTCAAATAAATAGTATCTTGAAAAATTAATATTGTTTTTCCATTTCTAAAACGTAAATGCCTCTCGTGGTCACCCTGTATAACAAACATTAGTTAATTTATATTTACGAAATTTATTTGCACTCACTTCTTAAAGAATAATTTCTTAAATAGATTCTTAAAATATTTAACCAAACACTATAATATTGATCGAATGTTTCCTACATTTGAATCAAATGTAGGTGATTTTTATCAAATATTGAGTGAAAATAATATCTGAACTTATATATTTCTAACTTGAAATAATGATGTTAAATAAATTTATAATTTTTCTCATTAATATATCAAAGAATAATTGATATATTAACGAGAATTGTTTTGACCGCGCTTTTTTGAAAAAGATATATATCGCGAGACTACTGCGGATGATGCTATTGGAGTCTGCGGAGTCCCAAGTCTGGACCAAGGGAGAAAAAGATGTGATCTATTTAGCTACAATTCAACGTCAATTTGCGTATAGCCCGCATGACATTCGGATGGATCACCAAATGAATTTGAAATCTAAAATGTTATATATTCAATCTCCCAGCCCAGAGCAATGGATCCCATCTTTTTCTCTCTTGGTCCAGACTTAAGAATCCGCAGACTCCAATAGCATCATCCGCAGTAGTCTCGCGATTTATATCTTTTTCAAAAAAGCGCGGTCAAAACAATTCTCGTTAATATCTCAATTATACTTTGATATATTAATGAGAAAAATTATGAATTTACTATAATATTGCTATGCTCATGTTTATTTAAGGTAGTTCTTTCACAAATGCAAAAATTCAAGAAGTCTTTGAAACTTGGAATATAAGTCATTAAAAGCATAATAAACACACTCATAAAGTTAGAAGATGATTTATTACACCAAACATGAAATAATTGCAAATAAAAATGAAATTTTTCAATTATGGTAGATTGGGAAAGGGTGGGAAAATGATCATTGTTTTCTTTTTTTCATTAAAGGACTTCACCATCTTGATGAAAAACTAATATTTGTTAGAATAATATATTCGGAGTAATTTAAAAAAAAATGAAATTATTTACCTCGTAGTTTTGATAAAAAATAAAAAAAATAACTTATTTGGGAGACTATTTTTAGTGGAAGGGATATAAGAACAATCGCTTGGAAACGATCCATTCATAAAAAGGATATAGTAGTGCGAGAAGTAAAATCACGCTAAAAAACATAACTTAAAATTTTAGTACCGTTCATATGTATAAAGTAGTTACGAGGCTAAAACTTTTTGTGTGGATGTCGCGAAAGAACTACCTTAAAAGACGAAATATGAGAAAATATGACAGTCTAAATTCAAACAAAATTTGAAAAAAGACATTTTGACAAAATAATTAAAATTTCTTATATCATTTTGTCATTTTTACTAATTTAAGCATTTTTGTATGCCTTACTGTTGAGTTATCACAGAATTTTTTATTAAAATAACCATACTACCTTTACCCCGTATCACCAATTTTTTCCTACATGATTACAATACTTCTTACTTCATTCTTGGTAAGACAGAGTAAAAAATATGTAGGAAATGTTTTTTGGAATTTGAATCCCTGGAGGGAAAAAGAAAGAGAAATGCACTCCTGGGGAGGTGTCAGCTTTGAAAGGAATTCTTATTTTAACAAGTTCTAAAGTTAAAAACGAGCTTTTAATTAAACACGAACGAAGAAAAAAAAACAAGGTGGTCGCTTTCTGTCCTCGAGAGCAACAAAAAAAAAATTTCGATTTTTCTATAAAAGGAAAGAAATTCAGCAGCGTCCAGTAGGTATTGTGTCAAAAAGTCAACGAACCTAACTGTCCAAAGCGAGGACTCCGGCTTCCCTCTTGTCCGTCAAGTCCCTCCTTAATTAACTTAATTAATAATTAAAACCAGTTGCTTGTCTGTCCAGAAGCTCCTTTTCATTTTCATTTACAAACTCTTTGGGCACAATTTCTTTCCTTACGAAATATTCAGATTTTATGATAGCATGCTCTTCAAATCTCTCCCCATTTGTTGTGGGATGGCCTTTCCTGCCTTAAGAGCCCCATTTATCATAAAAGGTCGTCGAAATTATCTTTAATGACCTCCCTATTTATTTTTACCTGATTCATTCTTAATCTGTGCAGTCAAATTAAATCTATATTTATAAAATTAAGGTTTTGTCTGTACATTGGTTCAAATCACGCCAAATTTTGGTTGGACACGTTTCAAGCAAAGTTATGAATGAAAACACCCTCAACAAAATTCCTGTCTCTCTGTATGTATGTATGTATGTCTGTCTGTTTCCGTCGTTTCCGAAAAGTTGCTCACGATTCACGTAAAAACGGCTGAAGGGATTATTATGAAATTTCATATTTACATCAGATGTCTTCTAACTTACGTTTTTAGCTATATAACGTTTTGATATTTTGACCCCAAAAGGGGGTTTGGGGGGCGCACGAATGAAAAGTATCAAATAACTCCTAAACTATTAGCCCTACGGCAAATTTTATGATAAGCAAAGTTGTAGGGGATGTGATTTCTGACAACTTTTGTTTAAAAAAAATTTCCCCTAAAAACCACCCAAAAAGGGGTGGAGGGTGAAAGAATGTAAATTCTTTCCTTTGGAGCAAACTCAACCAAATTTTGTATACATAATCTCTAAGACTCTAGAGAGCTAGAAATGCAAAAACTAACCACCCAAAATGGGGGGGGGGGGTCAAAAAATGAAATTGCTCTCTCTTCGGCCAAACTCAACCAAATTTTGTATAAATAATCTGTGGGTCACTAGAAGGCTAGAAATGCAAGAACTAGGTGCGGGGGTGGAATGGGGATGGGGTGAGGAGTGAGGCTGAGTAGGGTGGTGGTGCAGGGGGTGGTGCGGGGTGGAGTCCAGGGGGCTAGGCGGGGGTGTGGTGCGTAAGGTTGGAGGGCACGGGGTGGATGGGGTGCGGGGGTTGGGGACGGGTGCATAGTTGGGGGGGGTAGTGGGTTGGGCATGGTGCGGGGTGCTGGATGGATTTCGGAGAGTGTGGTGGGTGGGAGTGGGGGTGAGGGTGGGGTTCGAGGGCTGGGGGTTCGGGGGGCGTGCCCCCTGGCTAGCAAGAGGGCCACCGAAGGCGGGCCTTGCAGCTAGTGTTGAATAAATTGGAAATTTCTTTTCACTTTTCCTTATCTAATATTACACGCTTCTATTTAACTTGGCTTATGAATAGAAACAAAGAGGTTATCCTCTGCTTGATGGAAATAAACATACACCTATATATCAAATAAATACTAGTACCTACATATATATTTTGCAGTAAAAACCCGTTTTTTAATAAAAACGGGTTCTTACAAGTTTAAACGCGTTTCACTGAATACCTTTGTGGCAACTACAATTTATGTACTGATGTTGATTGAGTTTGGTCCAAAGGTCTAGAATCTTCATTTTTGACCTTCGGTATCATTTTGGGTGTTTATTTTCAAAAGTTTTTTTAACGAAAATGTCAAAAATTACCATTTTTGACATTTTTGATTAAAAAATTTGTATTTTATTCTTGAATAAAGTTTAATAAAAAATAATTTTAAATATCGCCCTCGTCACTTTCTTAGATGTTATTGTAAAAAAAATGTACCTAAAAGTTTACAATCATTATTGCAACGGTGTATCCAGAGTAGCGAATTTTAATAGACACTATCTAAAAAACACTCATTTGGATCTATGGGATGTTGAAATGTAAATTTCAACTTTGAATTTTTCTTCATTTCTTGTTTTAGGAATCACAGTTTCGATTTGATAACTAAAAATGGAAAGATGGTATTTTTTGAAAAAATATTTAAAAGAATTTCCAGCTGAAAGTAATAGAAGGCAGCCCAGGGGTAGTAAAGAAAGAAACAATTATTTCATTTCCAAATAAGGTGTATTTATTGTATAACTTTCCTTTTAAACCAACGTTTCGAAGGATTCTTCCCTGCTTCTTCATGGCTTCAAAGGGTTAATGAAAGAAACAAACAAGATGCTTCCTTCCTCTTGTTTGTTTCCTTCATCGACCATTGGAAACCCTGAAGAAGCACGGAAGAATCCTTCGAAACGTTGGTTTAAAAGGAAATGAGGAAAGAAATAAAGGAATCCAAAAATAAACCTCATTTGGAAATAAGATATTTTTTCTTTCTTCAATACCTCTGGGCTACTACCTTCCATTACTTTCTAGCTGGAAATTCTACCAGTCCGTCTTTTTTTGTTCAATTATATTTAAAAGAATTGTTATCCTATTAAAAGAATTCTTTTTATACGTAGGTACTTAGTTCTATCTTTCTTGACAATCCAATTCAAAGCTCATGGAATTTTTAATTAGAGTATTAATATTAAAATAAATATTTTTTTTTAATAGAAAAGTTGAATTTAAATTACCTAAACTTTCATTTGAATTTAGATAAGGCATTAATTAAATACTAATTTATTATTACACTGAGAAAAACATTTTTATAATTGAAACAAGTGTGTGTTTGCACATAGATAGTGTATTTGACACATTATTGTAATACTATCAATTACAGGCCTAGCCTGATGTATTTTCAAACAATCTCCATTCATAAAAGTAAAATAATTGTGCTTTTCACACACAGGACCAAAATTGTATACAATTACATCTCAGCAGTGTCAAAAATCAATTGGGGCTCCATTCCAACAACATAATTAATGAATTGCCTACATTTTCCAAGCCATGGACCTTTTCTATTTTCGAAAAGGCCAAAAATGTGTAACATAGAGTGCTGATAAGGTAGAATTAAATGTCATTTTGTGTTCTTCTCTCTTTTTTCTCGTAATTAGAAACATGTCAAAGGAAATTTTGCTGAAAAATTGTTACCATGACAATTATAATGTAAAAAGACAACAGATCACACACTAAACAAATTTCTGTACTCCTTATGTGCTGAAGAAGGGCCAACAGACAGAAACAAAAATATGTATATTTTGTTCACCAATAAACACCATCACACATTGATGTTTTAATTCCTACACTTAAGACTGTTTTCTTATTACTCACCAACAAGTAAATAATCAATTTCCGCAACACCTCAAAGAAAAGTTCCATCTCTACTATAAATACTAATTTCTTCATTATTTGACTATCCCCATAACGAAATGCCATCTTCTATTTTATTTTACTTATTTTATTATATTTGAATTTCGAATAATCTTTAAAATATGCATACATTTTATGATGAATGCATTTAATTTTCCTTTTTTTATTTTTTCGTTCCTATGTATATAAATTTAATTTAATTTTAATATAAATTTTTATATAGGTATATATTTAGATGATATAGTAAGGATTTGAAAACAATAAATTATTATTTTAACTATCTTCGTGAGTAAAACCTCCAAATAAATTACACCTAAACAACAATCAGAAGACGAAAACTCCACGATAGCGTCCCAACTAAGCCGAAATATTGATGAAACCCAACATTCGTCTTGTCAATTACAATAAGCAATTTATGAAATATTTCTCATAATTTCCGTTTATCTTAACTGGGAAAAGGTACAGATAGTGGTGTCATGAACCTGCAGATATATTACAACCATATCACAGATTATGGGCCATTGGATGAGGTTTATAGGTGTATTTAATCAGTTCAGTAATATACACCATAGACAATTTACTCTGCAATATTAGAATTATGACTCCCATTACAAACTATTATTTTTGTAGATTAAAGTATAAATCAATCATTAATCACGATTTTAGGTTTTATTTACTTAGTTTTTTATTGACATATCAAAAATTATGGAAATCATGCTGATTATTGTGTTTATTTTTTATTAAAAAAAATAATGGAAATCAAATCAATTAAACTCAAAACTCAAAAGATGCCATTTATTGTTCGTTCAATTAAATCAGTTTATTTTATTTTCAATGATATATTCATTATGCAAAATGTAATCTGATGTACCTGATAAATTAAAAAAAGGCTCTTGTATCCTAGAAAGAATGAAGAGCTCTCTAAGTTTTTAATAATTTCCAGGGTTTAGATCAGATTAGAAAGAATTTGAGAAATCAGATCTTGAAGTTTCTAATATTTTTGAATAATGGATATTCTAGTCTCTAATACAGTGTTTCTCAAAGTGTGTTCCGCAGAACCCTGGGGTTCCATGAAAACTCGCCAAGGGTTCCGCAAAAAAATTCAGGACAGGTGAAAAAATTCTAGAGTTCAAAGGGAAGCTGCAGTTTTGGATTATTTGTGTGAATCGCAGAGATCTCGAATGTTTTCCAGTTATAAAGGATATTTTGGAAGAGGGTATAGATCTAAATACCAGTCAAAATACCAAAATCACTCATCACTTGGAATGTCTGAATAAATTAATCGAACAATATTTCACTGATGATAATTTCAAAAAACTTTAAAATAATTCCTGTGTGAAAAATCCTTTTGTTGTTAGTGAAAAGCTAGCCTCCTTTTTTACACCAGGATTATGAAAATTTTATCGAAAGGACTTCAGATTCTTCACTCCAGAGAGCCTATAAAATGATGGCTTTGGCAAAATTTTGGTGTAGTTTTATTCACAGCTGACCCAGAAAGCTGTTTTAATTCTCTTTTACCATTTGCTACAACTGCTTGATGAATTCTTAACTTACTTATGAACAAAAAAACAAGTAGCACAATAAGCTGGATACAGAGTCGGATATATGAGATTACAACTTTCATCAATAAGACCTGATATAAACACAAAAAATAGTATCATTCGACGCATTGATGGCAATACCGATGAAAAGTTGATGTATTCGAAAATGTTTTTTTTTCTTTTACTTACGGAAATTTTGATTTAGTTACTGTTTAAAAATATATATATATATATATATATATATATATATATATATTTATTTATTTAGTGGGTGATTGTATAAATAAAAAAAATATAAGACAAAAAAGTGGTTTTTCTTAAATAATTTACTCCATATAACTATATTTCAAAGTCAAAAAAAAAAAATGTTCACATAACAACGTTTTAACGCGCATCACAAGATTATCAGGTTCTACGCTTACCTTCCAAACGGAAAAGAGTTCCACATTCGGAAAAGTTTGAGAAACACTGCTCTAATAGATCGAGAATTTAATGAATATGTTTATTCGAATCGTCTCTAATTTGAATACACTAGGGAAGATCGAAAACTATTCTACGATGGCTCAATGTTTGCAAAATTTTGTGTAATTCATGTTTTAAATGTCACTAATAATATCATTATGGCATATACCATATAGTCTATATCTATAAGAAAGCAGTTGCTTGAGTGTTTGCTAATAAACTGCCCCAAGTTGCTTCCATATAACTGTTACACACATAGAATATCTGTTAATCACATATATGGTCCACGAACAATTATCATTTGGTATTTTACCCATTTATCGTTTTGTATTTAACCATTCTTTGCCGAAGTGTATATCGAAAAGATTAAGAACCACATTTTCCGATTTCATTTTAAAGATCGGTTTGTTTGTTCTCGCCGCCCTATCAAACTGCCGTATGTCTATTACTGCCAACTAAATAAGCTAAAAGCTCAGATATCTTTGCATCCACTTAAAATTAGAGCCAAAGATGGATGCAATCTGAGAGTATTTTGACTTTATCATGTAAGGAAATCGACGTAAACAAGCCAGGCTTAAAAGTTCATATTAAATAATCTCTACTCTTTTATGTAAAATTTTGAAAATATCACAAGAGACAACATTGAATTCTTTCATTTTCAAGATGCTTTTTTTGAGATTGTAATGCAAATGTATTAGCTAGCTAAGGAAATCAGGTTGTCATCTACTCGATCAGTGAGTGAATTGATTATTTTTATTTATATGTATATATTAGGAGGGTTTATTTTCACCGCATCCATTCCATCTCGGATCTAGTAGATGCAACCTCTTGGGATATGCTTAGAAATTTAGAGTCTACTTCTATTGGTATTTGAGCTCTTGTATTAGCTAATTTTGAGCGTCTAAAAATTCTCTTAATTGAACATGAATAATTAGATATATCGAGACGCTGTCTTCAAAAACGAATATATTAAATTCATTGTTTATTTAACAGGGACGTGCTGAAGCTCGTTTTGATAATGTTTGCAATTAACCTGGTTTTATCTACAAATGTACTCAAGGATTTAGCGACCCCCCTTTTTAGCCTTAGTTTATTCAAGTAAAATAATAGGAAATTTAACGAAAACTGAAGAGCTTGAAAAGAACGATAACAAAAAAGGGTCTCAATTGAAAAGTTTTTATTTTGCCGAGAGTAGCAGAGTTGTTGAATCATAAAGAGAAACAAAGAGGTTGTCCTCTGTTTGATGAAAAATAAACATACACACCAGTGGCGTGCAGTCCATGGATGATTTGGATCAGTGCATCCCTAAAATTTCAGACATTTAGAGTATTTTCATAAATATATAAGGTCGACTTCAAAATTTCAGGAGAATCTTTAAATTTCCAAATTAAAATCCGTTATTTCAAATATTTCTATAAAAAACCTTTTTTTGTTTTAAAAATGATATTGGTTCTCGAAATGAATTAAAATTGATGCATAGTTTCAAGGGGCAATTAAAATGAATGATTTTTCCGAAAAGGGTGGCGATAAAAGGTTTGAAGTCCCTCCCTCCCTTCCAGTTCAAGGAAGTCAAAGACAAGTCCAGACGAGTTTTAGTCGAATAAAAATTGTTCTCGCTGAGAAACTATTCAAATAGTAATAATACAAAAAAGGAATAAATAAAGATGATTCGAGAATTTTTGGACTATTCTATTTCTAAGAACTCTCAATATATAAGATGGGATAAATTAAGAGTGCTAAAGACAAGTAATAGCTTGGCTATATGGATATAGAATTAGGAAAAATGTAAGATTTTCTTATAGGACAAGAGCTGATTCATTGTGGAAGATTGTCTATTTCCATCTCAGGGACTGTGGAGTTTAAGTCTCATAAGATTTAATTTCTGACTCCTATCCTCACTCCCACAAAGCAATATGCATTTTAGGCGTAGGTCCTAATACCTATATATTTTTTTAAAAATCTAATCTTAAATTTGAAAAATAACGAAAATGATGCCGTATTCGCAAAAAAAAATTTTCAAATGTGAATATATATATATGTGTAAGTTTATTTGCATCAAGCAGAGGACAACCTCTTTGTTTGTCTTTATAAATAAAAGATTGTAAAAAAGTGGCTCATCCTTGGTTGACTTCAATGGATTAAAAGAACCAGCGCATTCAACGGGACTTGGGATAAAAGAATTGGTTTTTGCATTATCTAGTGTTCTTTCCATATATAGTGATAGTTAAATGAATACATTTAAACAATCCAAAAGTAAAAGAAGAATGAAAATTAATCAATGGAGGTGCAGCAGATGCAAGAGTAAAAGGCACTGGAGACCACACCTCCCTTTGAATCAAGCGAGGTCAAGTTTATTCGACTCCTCAGGTGCTAACTTCTAACAGTAAGTGGAATTTAATAACACCATCGCGGGAGTTCTCTTAGAAATCACTCAATCACCAGCAGAGAACATACAGGTTCCAATTAGAAAAAAAATGTGTTAATTTGTTATAAATCGTTTTTTTCTTTTTTTTTCGATGGAAAATAAAGAAAAGCAAAAGAAGATAAAAAATTACTTTTCATTTTTATGAAATATTCCATGACATGGAATATATTTTATTTAAATTGACACTTGCTCGATTCAATGGGTAAAGTGTGTGTGAATGTGAGGAGGTGGAGGGGTTAAATCCGAGGAAATAATTGAATTCTATAAAGAACCAATGAATGGAAATCAGAGGAAGTCTGAGGACATGGGTTATTAATGGATTCGCCCTACAAGGAGAAATTCCTGTTGCCAATAATATAGGTATCGTTTAAAATTTTCTTTTCACCATGGGTGTGTACTATCGTCATAGAAAATTTATAATATGAATTTGAATGCCTATAGGTATACCTAATCCAGTTCGAATATTTATTAATGCTTCTCTACAGAATGCATGAACATTCAGTTTTAATTCCAAAACTTTGTAGGTAATACAGCCACGCCCAAATATAAATACTGGGAGGAGAAAAACGGAAATAAAATCGACTAGCCGAAATGGCATTATTATAATTTTACGATTAAAACGAAGCGGGTTTATCAATTTAAAATAAAAATAAAAAAAAAATTATCTAAACCAGGGCTGTCCAACCTGCGGCCCAGCACAGCAATTAAAGAGGCCCGACATAAGATAATAAATTTCCTTGAAACATTGGAATTTTTATGTTAATGAAAAAGATAGATATCTGATACTTTGACCTGATATTTTTTTTTCTAAAACAAGAAGAAATTAGAAAATCTCATCAAGAATAAAAGGCGGATTTTCAATTTTGAATTTTAAAAAATTATCGAGAGGTCGAAAAAATAATCACAATTTTGGCATATTTTGAACCATTTTTATTAGATTTAAATATTTTAACTGCAAACTTTCTGATTTAATGTATGGCACTTCAATCAGACATTGAACTGAAATAATTATTTAATAATGTCTCTTTATTAAAATTGCATAAAAATTACCTACCCAGAAACAATATACCTACTAGCTTCACAATAATTATTTACTTTTAAGAAATATGAATTTACATATACCTACCTAAAGCTATTTTTAACCGACTTCAAAAAAGGAGGAGGTTCTCTATTCGATTGAATTTTTTTTTTTTTTTTTTTTTTTTGTGCCTATGTTACCTCATATCTCCGCCAATTGTCAACCGATTTTGAAATTTTTTTTGCATTGGGTCCAGTCTAGCTTCCGATTGGTCCCATTTTTTTTTCGATTTTTTTTCATAGGTATTAGACCTTTTTTATTAGGTTTGTTTAGACCTAACCTCTTTGTTTATGAACCGATTTCGATGGTTCTTTTTTTATCCGAAAGGGGGTGTCTTAGGGATGGTGTCATATTAATTTGGTCAAGTTCTGACGATATAATCACTATTAATAACATCACTAAAAAGAGAAAAATAAAAAATTTTAAGAAAAAAATAAAAACCGACTTCAAAAAATTAAATGCAACAAATATAAAAATACACTAAAAGGGTATAAAATAATTATTATCTTATTTAGTTACAACTAAACGACGAAATATTAACACGAAATTACTTTTTGAAGTTGGTGCCAAACATATACCTTTTATGAATCGCACTCGACGGATCTTACTTAGTACGTTTGGCGGGTACGCTCGCTTATAGGTATAGTTTGTTTGTCACCGACTTTAAAAAGTAATTTCGTGTTAATATTTCGTCGTTTAGCTGTAACTAAATAAGATAATAATTATTTTATACCTTTTAGTGTATTTTTATATTTGTTGCATTTAATTTTTTGAAGTCGGTTTTTATTTTTTTCTTAAAAATTTTCGAGAATAAAATTCACATAATGATAAACTAGATAAGTCAGGGGTTTACAAATTGGACTGCGATGGATGTGATTCCTTTTATATTGGTCAGACTAGTCGTTCCTTTAAAAAACGTTATTCTGAACATGAATATGCTCTTAGAGTCCTTAACAGATCTAACGATATTAATTCAGATTCTACCTCTGCTTTCGCTCTTCATTTACATTCGAAAAATCACACTGCTTCTACTTCCAATCCTACCCCAATTCATTTTGAAAGAAGTGGTCCCAGACTTCTTCTTCTAGAATCAACTGAAATTAAATTGGCACTTATGAATAAATTCAGTATTCTCAATAATCAATTGGACTTTGACAAAGATGTAATCATTGATTCTAATTTGGCTAAAATTAATAATAAACTAAAAATTGGCTCCTAAATTCGATTACATATTTGGTGTTTGTAATTTGCTTTTTGTTTTTAATTTGATTTTGTTTGTAATTTTGTTTTTAATTTTAATTTTTTTATTTTAAATAATAACATTTTGTTTATATTAAAAAAAAAAAATTCTGAACGTACTCTTCTTTCTCAAAATTTTACCTGTTGAATGTTTTTACAAATTTGTATTCAGTTTTCATTTGAACTCCTGATGATGGGCTAATAACCCGAAATATATATCGAGTGAATCAAACTCAAAAAAACATACATTTGTTTTAATATTTCCTTTTGTGAAACCTAACCTAGAAAATTCTCCTCATAAGTTAATAAAATTCACTAAAAGCAAAATTATAAACTCAACTATCAGGTGACAAAAATAACCAACTTTAGAATAATTAAAAATTATTTTTCATCTCATATTTCCATTTTTTTAAATATTTATTTTTCAGTAATTAAAAATAATTAATCTAGGAAAATGACTAAAAAGTGTGTGGATAGAATGATCTCTCTTTCTTTATAGCAGCTAAGGCAAGGATTCAAATACAAGACCAGTCCTGTTTTAGACTAGTAGAAGTTAATTTCTTAATTTCTATTTGTCTAGGAATGGCCTTTTGAATATTGCACTTGGACTAATTGGATACTCGTTATTATATGTAAATAGAGAGAACATTCAATTAATTCAATAATTTAGAAATGTTAAAAAATAATTAAACTCGATATACATATTTCTAAAAGACTTCAAATTGCTAATAGAAGTAGATATATTATTTAAAAACAGAATCCTGAATGAAAAGAACTCAAAGATTATAATGCTATGATATTTTTGATTTTTTTGTCTTGGTGGATATCATTATTCTACATTATTAGCCATATTTTTTGATTAACAAATATCAATGGAATTAGTAAATTTTATATTCGGCCGGTATTTGTTTTTCTTTAAATGCGGCACATGTAAGCCAAAAGGTTGGACACCCCTTATCTAAACGGTCGAGAATCAAATCACCTATTAGATATGTTTTATTTCATGTCAGAAGGGATGGCCTTCTCAGGAGGCCAAACTTGCATTCGGAGCAATTATAATTTTAACTGGCTTTCAAAAAAGTGCCTCCTTTGAAAAAATAAATAAATAAATAAAACATATTAGGCATAAACAGGGTGATATTTAAAAATTTTAACAACAGATAGGGTAAAAAAGTAATGAACAAAGAAGATATACCTAGGTACCTAAATAAGAAATAAATAAATAATATTCACTATATTCATCTTATTTTCAGTTTTATTGAGGGATTGTACTCAATCTGTTAATTTTCATATAATATTTGGTGTATTGAGAACTTTTTATTTATTTACATTTAAAATAATCCAATTGTGAAGCATTTTAAAATTGTAATCAACGTATAATTCCTAGCTGTAGCTCGAGAAAGTGCATCTACAAAAGAAGTTTCAGATTGATGGTTGAATTAAGTATTTTTAAGTCAAATGATTTTGAAATTACATTAGGTACAAAATTAGTGTAAAATGGGTACTTTGACGCCTTTCTACGTCGCCATTTTAAAGTCGATTAAATTTAAAAAAATTTCGACTATCTCTACAGATTACACCAAATGATAAAAAATATTTTATATTTTTGACCCCAAAAAATTATCTATTATATTTAGTTTTCAAGTTACAATGCAGACAGGGTGCTTTCTTACGATTGTACGGAAGCCTAATAAAAAAAATAATTTTAGTTTTACTCATGAGTTCTCTAACTTTTCTAAAGGAGGTTTTTTTATTATTAATGTGATAAACTATTATTCGGCTTTTGATATCATTTTTGATACCCTCAATTAATAATTTAGTAGACTTTGATAGCTCCATTAGACCTCTATAAGAAAACTTTTTCGATTCTCCCTTTTTGACGCTCAACATTAGTATTTTTATATTTAAAATTTGAATATCGGATTTTGTTATTATAGAACTGGATATGGATAATAATATCAGAACACTAACTGGATTAGTTTATTAAATCATTAATAGACAGACAGTCCATGGTTTCTGTTTCACTGACATTTTTTAGAACAGCATCATCAGTGGCCGTCTAGTTTAATGATCATAACTTTCGAACCAATGAAATTAGTTTTCACTATTAAATTATACGTGTAAGCAGTGTCGTTCAATTTTCAACGATTTTATTTTATTATCCAACTCCAGTTCCAAAAAATCCGATAATCAAATTATAAATATAGGTATAAATTGAAAAGGAACATGCTATACAGGTGGCCAAATTATTATATTCAAATGATTTTTAACAAGTATATTTATTTTATTCAAACTTTTCAAAAAATCTAGTAGTAATCTAGTCTAATAACCCTTTTGGACTGGCCTGGCAACTCGCCAGACCTCAACCCGATCGAAAATATATGGGCGGCCCTAAAAAAAGATAAAATAATTACTAACAAAAGGTAATTGATAGACAATATTAGCACTTCAAGAAATAGCCAAAAAATGCATTGCCAGCATGCCCCGCAGCGCATACAAAATGTGATTGCTCGAAAGGGAGGATTTACTAAATATTGAAATTGTATTTTGAATTGTATTTGTATTATTGAATTTGTATTGTCCTAAACTAATAAGCCTATAAAGATAACAATTGAAACGATATTATGAGCTTAATAGTAAGCTAAACCCTTAAAAACGTATGAAAGATATAAGTTTTCATAAAGAGAAACAAAAAGGTTTGTTTGGTGCAAAAAAAAAATACACAAATATATATCAATTACATATATATATATATATATAATTTATTTGTTTGAGAATATAATTTCGAAGGCTTGGCATAAAGTCTAAAAATTGTTTAATGTTTAACTGGCTTGTCTGCTAAGTAAAAACAAAAAAATTTCAATATCCACGCGATACTGACCCCACGAAAAATTTTATATTTATAATTAATAAAAATTTTTAAGAAAAAAATAAAAACCGACTTCAAAAAATTAAATGCAACAAATAAAATACACTAAAAGGTATAAAACAATTATTATCTTATTTAGTTACAACTAAACGACGAAATATTAACACGAAATTACTTTTTAAAGTCGGTGCCAAACAAACTATACCTATAAGCGAGCGTACCCGCCAAACGTACTAAGTAAGATCCGTCGAGTGCGATTCATAAAAGGTATATGTTTGGCACCAACTTCAAAAAGTAATTTCGTGTTAATATTTCGTCGTTTAGTTGTAACTAAATAAGATAATAATTATTTTATACCTTTTAGTGTATTTTATTTGTTGCATTTAATTTTTTAAAGTCGGTTTTTATTTTTTCTTAAAAATTTTTATTTTTCTCTTTTTAGTGATGTTATTAATAGTGATTATATCATCAGAACTTGACCAAATTAATATGACACCATCCCTAAGACACCCCCTTTCGGATAAAAAAAGAACCATCGAAATCGGTTCATAAACAAAGAGGTTAGGTCTAAACAAACCTAATAAAAAAGGTCTAATACCTATGGAAAAAAATCGAAAAAAAATGGGACCAATCGGAAGCTAGACTGGACCCAATGCAAAAAAATTTTCAAAATCGGTTGACAATTGGCGGAGATATGAGGTAACATAGGCACAAAAAAAAAAAAAAAAAAAAAAAAAAAATTCAGTCGAATAGAGAACCTCCTCCTTTTTTGAAGTCGGTTAAAAAAGACTGATGATGAAAGCCAAGCCTTCGAAACTATAGTCTCAAATAAATAAATAATATATATACATTTATAATATGTAATTGATATATATGTGTGTATGTTTATTTGCACCAAGCAGAGGACAACCTCTTTGTTTCTATTTATAAATAAACAACTCTGCTACTCTCGGCGAAATAAAAAACTTTTCAAATGAGTATAATAATTTGGCCACCCACTGTATATACCGTAAATTAACAATAATTAGTATTTTTTTTAAACTCTATGATTAATTTATTCCCATTCTTGAGTATGTAAATTAAAAATCAGTGATGAAAGATAGAAATAACCAACAAAATATGAGGTCATGAAAGATTATCTTTCTGCAAAGTCGCGATGCCAAAAAAATTGGTAAACACTAAATAGATAACAAATAACGAATTTCCATATATCATGAAAGGACTGGTCATATGGTCATGTTGCTATTTAATGAACGGCTGTGCAAAAGGTGCGATCGAGGAGACCTCTTATCAAAGAGTTCAGCTGAACAAATAGCTGCCATTTTTATCTGCATCGATCGATGACTCAAACGTCTTGGCTTGTATTCTCGTATGGCACATCACACTGACACTGCTATATAATATAATAGACCCAATATGGGAAGAGCAAACATGGGGCGAGAGGACCTTAGGGTCGCGATTCATTATCTCCCGAAGGAAATGGCATCTTAATGATGTTCAATATTTCGAAATTACATTTGTTCATTAATCAAGAAAGCTAAGTCGATAAATCAAATGACATTTTATGTTTATTAATTATTAATATAATATTTACAACGTGTTTGAAATATCATTTTGTAGAAACCGTAGGCAGATAGATTTAGGGAATATTTTAACAATAATAAATCATAAAGAACTCTTTTTATTGCCACGTGAAGAATAATTAATCATCAAATTGAAAAGTATTTTATTACCACAGGTTTTATTGGGGATGAGTATTGAATGGAGCATATAGCATTTCTTCAGTGAAGAGAGCTAGTCGGAAACTGAATTTCGAGGAACAGTTATCTGTTAAAAATTCAAATAATTAATTTAAAATGAAATAGTTATTTCAATTTTCATGGAGTAGGTAGGTATTCAGTCGAAGACATTTTGACTTAAAAATTGCCTATAACCCATGATAACTTTTCACTTCTCTAAAAGTTTACATCATTTACATGGAGAAAAATTTTAACTTAGTCTTCCTCTATTTCTCTTCTTTCTTACTGCACCTCCGAAATAACTCTCAGCGATCCTCCGTGTTACAATGTGTACCTATATCAATTGAGCTCTTCTCTTGGTCAGAGTTTTCTACAAAGCTCTCTTTTTTCTCATCATATCAAGAAGTATTTCATTTGTAATTCTAACTACTTATTTAATCTTTGATATTTTTCCGTACCACAGTTTAAAGATTTCAAAGTCATTTCCTTCTCTTTGCCTTTTTTTCTGGTTCATATGTTCATAACAGCATCTTCAAATTCTATGCTAATTGGCAAAGAAACATAATTATAATGAAAATTTTACTTTCATTTTTTTCTAATTTTCTTTAATTTTACCATTTTTTAAAATTTTTTTGATTTAAAAACTAAAGTGATTGAGAATAGTGAATATTAAATAAATTTTTTTATTTAATTTAATGAAGGAAATAGAAAAACCAAAAAACAGCTGCATGTCATGAATCACAATTTCGTTTCATTTAGATTTTTATTTTATTTTTTAACACCAAAAGCTTCCACAAATATTGAAATGATATACATAATTATATGAAAACTATTTAATGATATAAAAAGAGAATATAGGTTTGTTTGGTTTTGACATTGGAACGAATAATAAAGTAATTCTATGATTTTCAGTCGGTATTAAATCGAGGGATAGTTATTTCTCAGTTAAATAAATAATGAATAATTGAGAGAAATGGAAACGAGATTTGAACATAAAATTATCAAAAGGAGAAAAAATGATTAAATAAATAACTGAAATGCAATATTAATCTATATAAAAGACTAAGCAGTGAACGAACAAGTGAATAAATATTTGAATTACGAGAACGATTTTCTATCTATCTAAATATTATATTATAGACCACTTGTATTTTGCAAACAGAACAATAACCTTTTCAGAATTAGATTTTAAAAAAGTTCCTGAATAATTATAAAATCCAGGTTTAAATCTAACATTGAGGGCTTTAAAGAAAAAGTAAGTTAAAAAAATAAAAATATAAAGAAAAAATATTTGAAATTAAAGGTATAAATAGAATGGAGTTTCAAACACCTGAGATAGATACAATTATTTTATTTTATATCTAAGTTCTGTGAGTGACAAATTATTGGAACTCACTATTATCTTCTGTCAAAGCCTTACACCCCGAAAAGATTTTATCCATAAAACAAATAACTTTTCTTTGATTTTTTTTTGATTTTTAAAAATTACTGAGAATGAAAATTTATTTAATTTTAATTATTCTCAATCACTTAAGTATTAGTTATTAAATATTAAGGAACTCTTAAATATCAGAATCGATTTGAAGAATAAAAAATAAATGAAGCTAAATAATGATTTATGAAACTCTACTTTCTCAGGGATATTAAAAATTCTTAATAAGTTGGCTTGAAAATAACCAAAAAAAATATAATTAACTAATTATTTTTCTAGAGACAGCCTGTGTGGTTACCCATCATCATAGACGCTGTGTTGCTTACTTTAGGTAAAAGTGGGTCAGTTTTAAAAATGGTACTTTTCAGACCTTAAGGTAGTTCTTTCACAAATGCAAAAATTCAAGAAGTCTTCGAAACTTGAAATATAACTAATTAAAAACATAATAAACACACTGTTAAAATTTGAAGATGATTTAACACACCAAACATGAAATAATTGCAATTAAAAATGAAATTTTTACATATGGTAGATTGGGAAAGGATGGGAAAATTATCATTATTTTATTTTTTTTCATTAGAGGACTTTCACCATCTTGATGAAAAACTAATATTTGTTAGAATAATATATTCGGAGTAAATTATTTACCTCGTAGTTTTGATAAAAAATCAAAAAAAAAAACATTTTTGAGCGATTATTTTTAGTGGAGAGGATATAATATCAATGGCTTGGAAACGATTCATTCATAAAGAGAATATAGTAGTGTATAAAGTACAGTCACGTTAAAAAACATAAGCTAAAATTTTAGCATCGTTCATATTTATAGAGTGGTTACGAGGCTAAAACTTTTTGTGTGGATTTTCGCGAAAGGACTTCCTTAATAACTCAATAACTATAATAGCTTTATTCATGAAAATCGGGATTCTATGTCTTCCAGTGAGTCTTCTTAGACATGCAAAATTTGTGTAGGTCTAATAGTTTTTGAGTTATGTTGGGGTCGAAAGTAGCTCGAAATTGTTCGTGTAAATATACATATGACCGATGCGTCGCCCGTTCTTTTCCGAACTTAGCTTACACACTGCCGTGTGTCTAGATAGATAATTTATTAAATAAAATATTTGAATAAACTGAATATGTAACATATGTAATATTTATTGAGGATAATAATGACCCTGCTAAATGTATAATTTTAATTATAATATGATGATAAAAGCGCCCTTTTATAATTATAAATATTTCTTTTCAATAAATCGTCATCTCGCGTCTACAAGTACTGACATGTTTCGCTGCAAGTTGGCACAGGTTGCCATGGTCAGGCGTTATCTATATCCTTATAAAAACGCCCTTTCGTGTTTATTATTTGTCCTTAACTTTACAATTATTTATTTATTTCTTCAATCCTTTATGATTTGCGATAATCAAATAAAATTAATTTTATTTTTTATTAAATACATAAGATGTTTCTTAAAATTTTTAGTATTCTAAGGAAATTAAATCAATAGAAAATCAAATACATAGTTTTCTTTGAAAAGATTTTATTTTTCCGAGAGTTGCAGCGTTGTTGATTCATAAAGATACATTTTTTTTTTTTTTAATGCAATCGAATGCAAGAAGGGGTGCACCAGTAAAGATGTAGCCCCTATGGATCTCGAAAGACCCTTGCATTACCGAAGAGAAGGGAAAGATGATTAAGTGAGAGGGTGTAGACGTAGGTGTCTATGCACCCTGGTTTTGAAGGTTTGAAGATCATAGGTGCTGGGAAAGATAGAGGCTGGGAGAGAGTTCCAGTTCCTTGAAGTCATGGGGATATATGTATTCGCTAATGAAGTGGTCCGGCACTTTTCCAATTTGACCGCGAAAGAGTGTTGGGAGTCGGCAAAACGTGTGCTGCGTGCAAAGCATGCTTTGGGGGGAATTATTGATTTTATCTCATCAGAGCACCTGCCGTGATAGTATCTATAGAAAAGGGAAAGGGCAGAGACATCTCTTCGATGAGCCAGCGAGTCGAGGGAGTCGGTGAGGGTAGAATTGTCAATTAGCTTGACGGCTCGTTTCTGAATTGCATCAAGGGTAGCAAGAGAATATTTTGAGGCTCCTCTCCACAGATGAGAGCCGTATTCGAGACAGGGGCGGATTTGGGCCTTGTAGATGGTGAGAAGTTGTGGGGGTTTGTAAAATCGCTTGGACCTGAATAAGAAGCCAATCTTCCTTGCTGCAGATTTCGCCACAGAGGAGATGTGTTCATTCCAAGACAGGTCAGATGCGACAGAGACGCCCAACATGGATAGGCTGTCACACATTTTCAGGGTATTCGAATCGAAGTGAATATCAGGGATATAATATCTCTATTTTCGCGCCTAGAAATTAGACAACATTGAGTCTTATTTGAATCTTATCAATGAGGTTGTTCTCTGCTTGATGCAAATTAACATATACTTACCTACATATACATTTAGGTATATACCAAATATCTATGGCATGAATGGACAACACATTTTTTATGATTAGTAAATTGAAAGAAGTAGATAACTTTGTTTCATCAACCATTATATTCATTAATTTTTTTAACTTTTTTCAATTAATGTTTTCCAAATTTTCGCATTGAGAATGTATTCCAGCAAAAGCACACTAAAAGGTTGAGATGAAGAGTGAAGTCGTACCACCAGTAATGGATAATAAATGATAACATATGGAAGTGGGTTCTTTATATTGTTTTATTTAATATTCATTATTATATTTATTCAAAAAAGCTTTGAAGATAGAGGGCTTAAAGAAAGAGAATTAGTGTATTAATACGGATTAATTTTGAAGGAGAATTTCAATATGAAAAGATTAGCATAATAAAAATGAACCAGATGCATCAAACAGGTGCGTAATATTATATAACGTCTGAAGGTCAATTGCCTCTACATTACAAATTACATCTTAGTTAGTTTCATACTTTTTATTTAAAAAAAGATCAAATCGAAAACAATTCACAATGGAACTGAGTGGCTGAAAAAGGAAATTTTATTGACAATTGAGTAATTGTAGAATGAAAAGAGGGGACGTGAGGAAAATTGAGAGAGTAATTGCTTTTAGGAAGACATAAATGCTAAATTCGAAACTAATTAAAGAGAAGTCGTAGAAATGAGAGAAAAGGTTTCTTACAATTCAATTTAGAATCCAATCAATAATTCATAGAAATGAAATACAAATCCACTTCATTCTTGAAAAATCTCATTTGATTTCTTTTGTTTTCCGTTTTTTTACTTTATTATTATTTTTTTTATTTAAAAAGAATGGGTGATATAACTTAATGAGAAATTTCGCTTACGTCGCAATAGAGTACCTTCTGGCGAATTTTATTTTATTGTTTTTTTTTTTACAAAAAAATCAATTTATGTTACAATAGAATCTTCCATGAAATTGTGGATTTTGAACTGGAATATCAGACATGCAGGGACTTAGGTCGGTTGTATGTCGCAAAGTAAATGCTTGTTACAACTAACAAAGGGTAGATGGTAAACAGAGGGACTGGGATGGCCAATCAGATGACAAGGACTTTCAGTGCCTGTCATCTGATTGGTCATCCCAGTCCCTCCATTTACCATCTACCCTTTGTTAGTTGTAAAAAGCATTTAGTTTTGCGACATACAACCGGCCCTTAGGGTTCATATGTGTAAGGTAGAGCGGTGCACGACGGCGCCAATGCCTTAAAGGCGTCAAGAGGCGTACATTGACCATGAGCTATATTATACCATCAAATGAATAAATTTTAAAGAATTTAAAAAAGTACTATCTTATATCTGTAGGATAAAGTACCTACTTTAAAATATAATTTTACTAAAAACTTCCAAACGTAGATCGCGAATCGTAGTGTTAGCGATATTTAATCTTATCATAAAATCACTCATATTCACAAATCCCGCTTCCATTTGAATTCGCGAAAATAATGAAACTGTGGATTCGAGCTTGTTACCGCATAAAGAGCGGGCTAAATACATTATCGTTTTCCCATGAATGGGAGCACGAGTAGCGAAGTTTGCAGAGTAGATTAATCTTCTCTAAAATTGCGTGGCTTGGCTATTTCTAAAAGCATTGTACTAATATACTTTTAGAAATTCATTCTGTCTAACATGAAAATCTTGTAGGCGTTTACTAAAAACTTTATAAAACCTTTTTTGTGGCCCTCAAGGTACTTAATTAGAATATTAAATTTTATCAAAATCGGTTAAGTCATTTTCAAGATATTTAGAAAAAATTAAATATTACTGGAATAAAGTACTAGTGTTTGTGGGCCGATATGTACCAGAAACTAATCCGCTCTTCATTTTGTTAAAGTAATGGTAGGTTTTCAATTTCATTTCAATTGGTTGAACGGTGTGGAAAAAATCGTCGACGAAAAAAAGGTTAACATATGTACATTGTACATTGTACATCATCTGTAATTCTGCATGCACTAAGTGAGGACCCTTTGAAGTCGCGCTTGGCACGAGACCGATCCAATACTTTATCTGCTTCGCATTGGAAAAAGTAAAATGGAGAAATGACTTGCGCCTTTTTTTGAAGGGTAGATATACCCTTAACTGATCTGCCAATTCAATTGTCTAAGTAGCAGGGGCTCCCATGAAGCGAGGTGTATGGTGTATAGGTTATTAAATGACAGCATTCGTTAGTAGTCACTAAGCGCTCGGCCGGCTAGCGTTAATTTTTTATTGAAGTAGAAAGCCAAGCCAAGATTTTTCTTCATTAATAAGGAAATATCACCCGTGCATAGTTGTTTATAAATAAAAAACGAATGACTGTGCCTTACGTAGTATGGGAAAGTATTGTTCTCATGCAAAAAAAATGATGTTCTTGTTCTTTCAAAATATCTCAAAAATAGTTAAATTATATGCTAGAAGTTTTTCTTTTGAGACAGACTGATATATTTATAGGTTAGGATTGGATTTATGGAATCCAGAAATAAATAAGAGACTAGTTCCTTGTCTTTTTTGAACCCTGAAGAAGGAGGGAGATCCGATTTTGAGCCTATTAGTTCTAGAACTTCCGTTTCAAAAATAAATAAAATATCATTTTTTTGGATGATTTTAGTGGCTTTTTATATGTAGACATAAATGAACAAATTATATTTAAGGTTGTTATTGATAGCCTAAAGCGGCTATAGCGTGCGGAATCTTGAAAAAAAATTGTTATCTATTTAAACGAATTCATTATATAGTTTTGGCCACTGGTTGACCTTCTTCAGTAGTAAATATCATTTTTTTTGGAAAATTCTAAAGAAAAAATCTCTTCTTCAAAATTAAGCTAAAAGTTCAACAGTGGTTACTGGTGATCGAAACTGTATTGTTAATTCATATAAAAAAAGTAAACATAATTTATCGAAATTATCAATTTTAATTCAAGACTGATGTGAAAAAATAGCCCTTGAAGTTTGAAAAATACTTATTATTATATTTATTGAAATTAATTCTAGCTGAAAGTAGGAGAAGTGTTGGTTTTTATGAAGAAATCAATGAGGCTCTCCTCTGTTTGATTCAAATGAACATAAATTTTATATATATATATATATATAATTTATGTTATATAAATATTTTTTATTGTTGAAAAAAATATTATAGAAACCGATATAAGGTTCTTAAATATAAAACTAATCGAGTACAATGTGAATGCATAAATTTGCTTGATAGTAAAACGCTTCATCAGCGATAGTTAAGTTGCATTTCGTGGTCATCAGGTTTTTCAAAACGTGATCTCGCGTCCCGATCTGAGCAAAGCTCGATTAGAACAGGAGAGTCACGACCAGTGCAAATGCCACTGCTACAACCAACGCCTTCCATACGGCTGTTCACATCCAATGGATGGATTACCTTTTTTATATGGAAAGAGCAAAGTGTCTCTGGGGGATGACGAATTAGCCAAATGCCCCCTTACATATAAAAAAAACATATTTCCATTACCCAACAAATAGAATCGTTGAGTCTATTAATAGGATTAGAAATTGTATATTTTTGAAAAAAGTTACAGATCTTTACGTTTCAAGATATTCTAAGACCAAAACAGTTTTTTTTAATGCCTGTGTGTTCGTAACCAAAATAATGTTTTCATTATTGAATTAAAAATTATTAAAACCCCCTACACAGTATCGTACCTCACCTCACAGTTTAGTCGTGTGAATTTGCTGATGTGTAGGGCTGTCCGAGGACAAAAAGTGACGACTGAGACCACAGACAGAAGTTGACAAAAGCTTGATAGAGCCAACATTTATTCTAATAATCCTTTATTTCTAAAAAGATCGCTCTTTTAAAATATATGGGTATATATGGTAAAAAAGAGTTGACTATTGTAAATATTTGGGTATCTATATAGACTGTCATATGAGATGGAACTATTACATAAAGCAAATTATCAAGAAAACCAGATATATAAATTTTGTATTATATAAGTTGTGTACAATATTGGATCCAAGGGCTATGAAGATAATTTATCAGGCTGTTTGAGAGTATAATTAACTATGGTATAATTGCGTGGGGGGGGGGGTGCATATGATAATGCAACGAAACCACTTATCACTATACTGACTAGACATATTAAAAAAATTAATTGTAATCTGGCTTGAGTATTGATAAATCTTTTATTGTGAACTCTGTTGTTTGTTATTATGATGTGTGTAGGATGATAGTGGCAGAACTAGACATAGCTCAATTGTCCTGCCAAAGATTAATAAGTCAATACCCAAAAAAATGCCTATTTTGTGGCAATTAAATATTTTAATAAACTCCCAAATGATCTAAAAAATCTGTCGTGTGACAATAAAGTATTGAAGAAAAAATTGGTTAAATAGATGGGATCGCTGTGATTCACCCTGTGATATTTATGTAAATGTGTAATGTGGACTAATGGTTAGGAATGTACACCATATTTCATCTATTGTAATAGTTTGTAAAATTAAATAATTATTAATTTAATCCGGTATTAAGTACAGTTGACTTGTCAACTCTATAGGACACGACATATTGTATGTTGTTTATTTTCTGGATAGTTAAATAAATAAAATAAAAAAATAAAAATATTATACATATTATTATATCGAAAATATCAATCTTCATCGTATGAATAGATAATAAGGTATTTCATCTATCAAATAAAGTGGCTCTACGGATTCGGTATTAGAATATAATATTTGTTTGATAGAGATTTTCTTTAGGAGACGGACGATCAATATGTTGATCATCAATTGCTTGTTACTTTATTTTCTATTCGAGATGAAAAAATTTATGTTTTTTTTGGCATTGTCAAAGGAGATAGAAAGTAATTATATTTTGAACTACTTTCATTGACTTTTTGTTACCCTGAAGAAGGAGAGAATAAATCTCCGAAACGTCGGTTTAACAAATAAATGTAAAATAATAAAACCTCTATAGTCTTATTTTTTTACAACCACCGTGGACTGCTTTCATCAACATCCAATTGCATAATATTTGTTAATTTGCACAGGACAACCTCATTAGCCGGATACTGACTGAGCGAGCATCCTCGCGAGGCTGCCTCGGGCGTTTGCCGCAGAACCGTCCTGAGTGAACGCAGGAAACGATCCGAGGGGCCTTTGAGCATCCACAAAAACGGACAACCGATGGAACGGGCCGAGGCAGCCTCAGACGAGGCAACGAGCACTTTTGCCTTTGGCGAGGCACGTACTGACCGACCAGGCATTTGCCTCAAGAGGCTGGCCTCAGTCAGTATTCAGCTAATGATTTTTAATTATGACCAATTTCAAGTATTTTCTGAAAAAATCTATGTTTAGGTCGCGATCAAATTTTATTTAAAATGTGGATCCCGACACAAAAAAGTTAGCGCAGCACTGTTTTGAAAGACAATTTCCCCGTTAATTTATTTTTACTTTTTATAACACTTCTCATCGCTGAGAATTAAGACACCGACAGCTAGTCAGATTTTTTTCCATTCAAAGCACGTGAGGTATAATGAAGGTAGTGTGTATTGTGGGCTTTAAACAAGATTCTCTCCACGCGAAGCCAAATTCAACTCTGATCAATGGCTTCATATTTCTCTTGGACAAGACAGTCTAAAAGAGAGAATATGACGCCATGTCTTGTCCGTGGTTTGCTCTGGTAGTGTGTAGGGGGCTGATTTTTTTTTAATTTAGATATTTTGGCTAATTTATAAGAAAGTCACGAGGGCTGATTTTAAAATTTATTTATTTTTTGAAGTACTTTATCCTTAGTTTTTTTTAGTTATTTTTTCTTTTTAAATTTTTCCAAAATAGTTCTCCCAATTTTGATAAAAAAATAATAAATAAATAAAATAAAAATGAGAGAACAAAAGATTTTTTGGCTACAAAAAAGTCCTGTCTTGTAAATAAAAAAATAATGAAAGTTTACGAGGTAATAATATTTCTTCTAGTCAAGTTTAACCTAACCTCAATCAGTGAAATTTGAAAAGTAAATCACTTGCTTTAGAGCGAAGCTAGCCGGGACAAACCTAGGATTGAATTCACTCAAAAAAAAAAAAAATGCTCATTTTGTGTTTAAATATGTATGGAACTTTAAGAATAATTATTTTTTACAATAATTTTTTCTGTTAAAATTCCATTACCCACAACAGTCCAAGAATGGAAATAAAGTAAAGAGAATTTTAAAAAATTTTAAAAACTTTTTAAAATTTAAAATATAAAATACTAGGTGAACTCCTGAATATACCCCAATATATATAGAGTCGCGCTAAACAAGCATCTGATGTTTTATTTTTGTGAAACCTACCTAGTATTTTATATTTTAAATTTTAAAAAGTTTGTAAAAATTTTCAAAATTTTCTTTTACTTCGGCCTTCTAATTAAGGATTTTCAGTTCAAAAATGCAGAAATCCGAATGATTTATTGAGATTTTAAGGTGATGTCCTAATATAAGCATAGATATAAAATTTATAATTAAGTTTATTATTTATTAATTATTACTAAGGAGACTGAGCGTGGTGAGATTTCACATTTTTCGTCCGATTTCTCCTTCATTCCTTACTTGATTCCATCCTGACTGTTACTGATCGGTCAAAATCCGATGATAGATTGATGTTAATTTGAAAATGTGAAGCTGATTCCAATTGATTTAAATGAATCAGATTAAATCTGAATTCTTTATTCAAGACCCTCTAGAGAATGTCGAGAAGGAGGAGTGGAACAAGAAGTGTAATTGTGTGAATAATAGATGTTGGTTAGCCGTGTGCTGGCAAGAACCGCGTGTCTTCAGCTAACGACAAAACATGGCCAAATGCCCACTGAAATACATATGCACAGGCTCTTCTCCTCGAGCAAATTTAGATAAATTGTCCGCAAGGGGGACTTGACATCCTAATTATTCAGAATAGAAAAACTTGAAACATAGAAACGCCCCAGGAAAATGAGCTGGAGCTGGAAAAGATGGCCGCCGTGGCACTGGGCTGGAAAAAGCAAAAACGTCTCTTCTCAAATGGTAATTGCGTGTACCAAGGCTGCCAGCCACTCTACAAGCCAGGACCAATTCATTCTGTCGGGCTCTCACTTCAATAACCATCAGAAGAAGAGAGAAAAGAAAAATCTATCGTGACTTAAGCTCATCACATGACTTTACCATAAACAGACACCCATTGCATTTTTATATTATTTTATTTAGTAAATGACAACCTTTCGTGATTTTCTACAGAAATCTTAAGTCTGCTTCTCTCGGTAATTTGAACTTTATATTCGAAGTTCGGAAATTTTTAAAACTCCAAACCTTCACCAAATTCTATTTAAGCTATATGATTCGACTATGATGTCAATAAAACTATTATTATACTTTTTTACAGGCAATTTTCTCTGGAGAGAGACAGTCTGGTAGAACTTTTAACTGAAAGTAATGGAAGGCAGCCCAGGGATAGTGAGGAAAGAAAAATTATCACATATCCAAATAAGCTATAATCTATTGGATTTTAATTTCCTTCTTTCTTTCCTCCTTTCCTTTCAAACCGACGGTTCGGAGAATTCTGAAAAAGGAGGGAAGAATCCTCTGAAATGTCGGTTTGAAAGGAAAGGAGGAAAGAAAGAAGGAAATGAAAATCCAATATGTGTTAATTTTTTCTTTCTTCACTACCCCTGGGCTGCCTTCCATTACTTGCAGCTATTATTATACTTTTAGGTTGTTTATAACAGTTGTCTTAACCTTTTTAAGACCGCGACCCAAATTTGAGAAATACGTTCATGTCGCGACCCCCCCCCCCAAAAAAAAAAAATCAAACTTTTAAATTATTTTTGTAGATTATACTTAAGCATTTTTTTTTCGATTTTACAATGATGAACCTTTTTTAACTCAGATATTATCTACTCTTATTAAAGGAGCAAAAATTGTATATATATATGTAAGATATACATATATAAACAAGGGTACTTTTGGATCCAATGAAAATTTAATGAAAAAGTACGTGTTTTTCATATTTTCATTTTTAATAGTATTGAATAAATAAAAATATATTTTTAAACTTATCGAAAATAAATATAGTAGGTAAAATATTTGGTTACCGGCACTGCGCGACCCAAAGAATATGCTTTGTGGCCCAAAATTGGGTCGCGACCCCTAGGTTAAGAACCAGTGGTTTATAATATACGATTTTTTGTTTATCTTAAAGCCCTATTTTCTTTTAATTTTTATTATCAAAATCTTTTCAGGCCTTTTTTACACATTCCAAAAAAGCAGAATGAATTTTTTTTCACTATTATAATACTTTCTCTACTCCGAATAGTAAAGTAAAAATCATATAGTACGAATAGCCTTTTCCGAACTCGAAGAGGATGTTTGCCATGCAAACGAAATTTGATATCATACTTTTTTTTGTAGATGGATCTACCAATATTTCCTCGTTTTACTATTTTGAAATGTTGCCAAAATGGGGAGAGAGAAAAAAAACGATTAAGGAAATTTTTCTTCTATTGAGAGGCTTTTTAATTCGCTTTTTCTTTCCCTCTTCCTATTCTAGTCAATATTTATTTTTCCATTTCATGCCATATCATTTTTATGTAAATAATTTTAAGAAATAAAAAAATGTATATTTTTTTCAGTAAATAGAAGAATGGAAAAAATATATTTTTTTACCATTAAGATCTTTTAATTTTATCAGAAAAAAATTAAGAATGGTCTTTAGAGTGATGTATATAAATATAGTATATATTTTAGGGATGTACCCTCTGGAAGACCTAAGTTATTTTCTATTTACTTAGGCAAAATTCACCTCGCCGCTAGAGAAGCCGAATGATTAAATTATCACTAAAAAGTTGATTTTCCAGGGTAGCAGAGTTAATTATATAAAAGAAAATAATAGAGAATGTCTGCGCTGTTATAGATAATTTTGTCATAGTATTCACCACCTCGGAAAAAGATGCCATGGCGATGACAGAAAGCTTTTCTTACATGAAAGCATTATTTATTATTTATAAAATCTTAGATTATTCAGAGGACGGACGCTCTCTTTGATAATTGAATGTAATGGAAGGCAGCCCAGAGGTAGTGAGGAAAGAAAAAATTAACACATATAAAATAGGGTGTAATTTATTGGAATCCTTCCTCCTTTCCTTTCAAACCGACGTTTCGGAGGATTTTTCCCTCCTTCTTCAGGGTTTCAAAGGGTCAATGAATGAAACAAATAAAATGTTTCTTAAAAATTATTACTTATAACTAGAGACCTGATTCCTATGCAATTGCATATATTGTTTGCCGCCACATAAGACCCAGGGAATCAATTATCTATCCAAATCATGCATCTAGGATACTGTGGGTTAAATTTTATACTGCATACTTTTGCATATTTGAGTAATATTGGATAAAATTGCATATTTGAAGGATTTTTTGTCAAATATTGTCTATTTCGCGAAAAATAGAGATTTTTTAAAAGTAAATTTTCAGAGAAAGAATGAAAAAAAAATGAAGAAATATTTATATAAATTTCCTTTAAATTTGCCCCCATTACATCAGAAGATGTGGGAGCTCCTTTTCATCATTTAAATCAATTTTAAGTGACCGTAGACACAATAACCTGAAAATAATTTAGAAAAATACTTATAAACATAAATTTTCACAATTACTATCAAATTTTAATTATTTTTGAGATCATTTGTTAATTATTTCTTTATTATTATTATTATTTCTAATGGCCTTCGGTAACTATAGCCCATTTCGTCCATTGAGTGTTCGTATGTGTGTGTGTGTGAAAGTGTGTGTAAATTAGTGTAGTGATCAGATTATAGCCGGACAAATATTTGCATTATTTTATTATTTGTACTCAATAAGTAAAGCTTGTTAATATAAAAAACTAAAACAATACAATATAATCGTGTATGTTAAATAAAACTACCCTCCTCTCCCCCCACCCCGTATTTTTTCGATCACATTTTTTGAAACATTATTATATTTATTATGTTGATTTTATTCAAGTGCACCTATTATTTCTTTGAGTTTTAAATTTTTTAATATATTAAATATAATGAGAATTTTGTGAAATTTTTTACTCAATTTCTTTAATAGGTCGCCTTCAAATAAATAGTCTTTTTGTCTTCAATTTTAATTTTTTAGTGCATAAAAAAATTTATTTTGTCAATTTTTACTCCATATTTTTGCATATTTCAACTTATTCTGCATATTACTTGCATATTTCAGCCTTTTTAACTGCATATTTTATGGCATATTTTGGCAGTATTTACTGCATAAAAATATGGTCTCTACTTATAACGAAAACGATCATTTTAATGAATTCGTTTTTCCAAGTCCTAGTAGAAGTGTTTTATTTTTTGTATATATTTATATGGTTATTTAAAATATATATAAATCGCATGTGTAATATTCAGTTCTCTTTGTTTCAGAATTCGCGCACTTCTGACCATTCCAGAGCAAAACACATCATCTGGGCGCAATTTTTATTCCTTATCAATAAATGAAAACAGAAGAAAAAACAGCAAAATATGAACTAACAAGAATTTTACATTGGGTCTCAGTAAGTTTAACAAATACATATTTATTTTTCTTTTTTCTAATCTCTTTAAGTAATTTGTATTTTTACATGCTTCATATTAGCTTCATCTGTATGTATCTATCTGTATCTATCAATGTAACTTTTGTTCTGTTAAATTACGCAAGCATTTCTCTATAAAAATAATTGTTTACCTACTCAATTTAAATGAAATTATATAAAAATAAATACATTTCATTCTGTTAAATTTTGAAAACTTATCTATATAAAAAAATTAAGACTAAAAAGTAAAAAAAATAAATTATATTTAAAAAAAACTAAAAAATACGCTTTTAAAAAGTATAAAATAATGTAATACTTAATCAAAAAACGTGTGGCACTTTGTCGAAATTAATTAAAAGTACATGTTTCTGCGCCCCACACTTTTTTATTAAGTATTACATTATTTTATACTTTTTTAGAAGCGTGTTTTTTAGTTTTTTTAATTCTATTTTAGTTTATTAATCTATTTTTTAGCACATCTTTTTTTTAACTAATAATAGCTATAAGTTTCATAAAACTATGCTCGTTAATAGACCTACGTTATATTAATTTTAAGCAAATAAATAAAAAGGAAATAGAAATTTGTTTATAAAATGTATCGTTCCTTGTGAAATTTGCCTACTCCCCTAGTGTCGACTCTTATAAAAAAAATATAGCCTTTTAAAACTTCTATTTTAATATACTATTTAACTTTTTTTTTACTTTATTTAATTTTGATCGGCAATTTGTGAACATAGGAAGCTGGTCCGTAAACACATATAGATAAATAATTTACTACTAATTAAAAATAATATTGAAAAGTTTCTAGAGAAATTAATTAAGAATTTATCTAAATGGCGGTAAGGTAAAGGGAACAGTCGCTAAGTGTTACTAATTGGTACCTACCTATCTCTTTTATTAACTTGCCGATAAAACAAGTGCAGTAGAGAGGAGCGGTTGGATGTAAGCCATCAACACAGAAGGAACATTACACGCTCACCTCCAATTTCTATTTATTATTTTTATAAATTAAAGGGTTTATTCAGTCACATAAAATAAATAAATAGAGTAATTTTAGACAATTAATATATTTATTAGATAGAATTACTAAACAGTTTCGGTCACCACTGGTAGACCATCTTCAGTAGTAAATTTCGTTCAAGATTTGGAATTGGTCAATTTGCATATATAACTCATTCTCTATTCATAAACATGGATACTTCAACAATTTTCAATGGATAAAATAATTTATAAATAATTTGTTATTGAATTTAGAAGATGATTTGACAATTATTTATTAATTTGTATTATGAATATATCTTAGAAGAGAAATTAAAAATCGATTTTCGCTTTCTAATATGTTACAGTTGTTAAAAGAAATAATATTTATATGGGGCAAGTGAAAAAAAAACATGCAATTTTATTGAGATTTCGCAAATTCAAAGCATTAGAATACGATTTTACAAATTGGTTCTTCTGAGTGTTTGTTTATGAAACCAATTTTAAAAGGAATCTTGAAAAAAATATGTTGCTAGATTAACAAAAGTTGATTCATTAGTTAAAATCACATTAATAAATGTTACCATTAGTGGTCAAATCTTGAAAAATGAATTTCAAAATGCTATTTTAGATTTTAGGTCGACTTCTTCCATGTTTTCAACATTGATTATTAATTATTTCAATGATAATCAAATCATTAAAAAAATCAAATTTTTAGTCCATTAAAATGAAAGTTTTTGTGCCGAGGGTAGCAGAATTTTTATATATTGAATGAGACAATAAAAGAGTGTCTTCTGCTGGAATAAAATTTATAATTCCAGCAGAAGACACACTCTTTTAGTCCATTTTTTATTTCCGTTTAAAAATTAAAAGTAAATCTTATTAGAGACTCCACAATATCTATTGTATATGTTCGTTTATCAGAGCTCTCAAAGTAAATAAGACGACATTTGAAACTTGAAATTTATAAGTAATTTTCCCCAAAGTCAATAATCGTATTAAAATGTTAATCAAATGATTATTTGGGGGAATGTTAAATTTTATTTCGGATCAAAAAAAAAATCATTATTAAGTGCGAGGTATTCCTGTAAAGATCTCGATTAAGGGTATTAGGATCATCATCATCGAGTATACAGTCCTAAGACTGGTCTGATGCAACAATCCGTCTCCACTCGATTCTGTCCCCCGCCAGCTGTTTGACCTCTCTAAATGTCTGGCATCCCATATCCCCAATTATTTGGTTGAAATATTCTAATCTGGGTCTTCCCTTCCCCTTTTCTTTCCCACCTCCCCCTCCAAGATATCCCTAAGCAGTCCCCCATGTCTCAGTGTGTGCCCCATCATCTGACCTCTTCTCTTCTTCAGACTCTTCCACAAGGTTCTTTTTTTTCCGATTCTTCCAAGAACTTCTTCATTTGTAATTTTATCCATCTATTTGATATTCATCATTCTTCTGTAGCACCACATTTCGAAAGCCTCTAATCTCTTTCTCTCCGCTTTTCTAATTGTCCAGGTTTCACACCCGTACATGGCTATGCTCCATACATATGTCTTCAATAGCAACTTCTTGTTTTCTAAGCTGATTGAGGAGGAGCATAGTAGTTTTTGTTTTGAATTAAACCCCATTTTTGCTTGGGCAATTCTTGATTTAATTTCGTTTTCGCTCCTCTCATCCCATGTTATTTTACTTCCTAGGTAGCGGAATTCCTTAACTCCTTCTAGGTTTTCTTGGTTAATTTTGATGCATTCCTGTCTCGTTTGTTCTTTTTTTGTACATACTAGGACCTTGGTTTTATTCTTGTTTATTTTCATTTTGATTTCTTCTATTAGGATTTGGTTAATTCCATTCAAGACGTCCTCTAATTCTTTTTTATTGCTTCCTAGAAGGGCAATGTCATCGGCAAATCTTAACATAGCGATCTTTTGACCTTGGATTTCGATACCTGTATCAATTTTGTCTTTGAATTCTTTAATCGCTTCTTCTATGTAAAAGTTGAAAATCATGGGTGACAGCACACATCCTTGTCTTACACCTTTTTTTATTTTGGCTTCTCTTTGCTCATCTCCAATATTTATAATTGCCGTCTGGTTTTGATATATATTGTAGATTAGTCTTCTCTCGCTGAATTTTATTCCCGCCTGTTTTAATATTTTAAACATAATTTCCCAATTGACGTTATCGAATGCTTTTTCTAGGTCTATGAATCCGATGTAGACAGATTCTTCCCTGATAAAAGCCCTTTCTATTATTAGTCTAAGAGAGAGAATTGCTTCTCGAGTGCCTCTGTTTCTTCTAAAGCCGAACTGGTCTTCCCCCAGATTTTCTTCAACTCTTTGTTCTATTCTTCTTTGGATTATTTTGGTTAGGATTTTGGAGGCATGTGAGGTTAGGCTAATGGTCCTGAAATTTTCACATTTATCCGCGCCTGTCTTTTTGGGAAGTGTGACTATTTTGTTTTTTTGGAAATCTTTTGGGATGATTCCCAATTTATAGATTTTGCTAATTAGTTCAAAAAGTTTGTCAAGTGCCTTTTCCCCAGAGTTCTTTAGGATTTCAGCTTGTATATTGTCTATTCCGAGTGCTCTATTATTTTTTAGTTCCTTCAAAGCTGTCTCGAATTCTGACCTGAGTATGGGGTCTCCTAATTCGTTTTCGTCCACAGATTCTTCTTCTTCTATTGGGTTCATTGTTTTTTCTTCTCCTCCTATTAGGATTAATTTTTTTATTAAATATATTTAAATTTAAAATGACGATATATAAGACCTCCAAAGTGGTCGTTTTTAGATCACTTTTGAACCTGTATACATTTAGAAACGGCTTAACTTAAAATTATGAAAAAAATTCACAAATTCTTGCAACAAATAATGAATCTGATATCTTAAGTATTTTGGGAGTTTTAAGATACACTTGGCCGGCTTATTTCATTTATTTGAATATTTATTAATTTTTACTTTATTTTATTTTATTTTATTATTATTATTATTATTTTCAATTTCTCTATACATTGATTAAAGGAGTATAATCTTTTTCTAGCATCACATCTTAGATTCTGATTTCGGTTATATAATCTTTCAATGATTTTCATAACAAAAAAATACCTATAACTAAAATTTTAAAAGTTATACTTTTAATCATACACGCAATTTCTGCACAGAGTATCAAATTTGTATTTACCGAGGGGTGAACCGCGATTGGAATTAGGTGTACACCGTCTTTGGAATTATTTGGAATTTCTTCGGAATTCATTAGATAATTTATTGTCATCTATTGTATTGAAAGTTTTTTTGCCGAGAGTAACAGAATTTTTATATATTGAAGGAGACAATAAAAGAGTGTATCTTCTGCTGGAATTATAAATTTTATTTATTTATAACGAGACTATAGTTTCGAGGGCTTTGCTTCATAAATTAATTTCTATGAATCCATTGTAATAGATTGATGAAGAGGGCAAAGCCCTCGAAACTATAGTCTCGTTATAAATAAATAAAATTTATAATTCCAGCAGAAGACACACTCTTTTATTGTCTCCTTCCTTACCTTACTGTACTTGGAAATTAAAGTGGAAGTGGAAGTAGGTGTACATGATTTTAGGTCGCGGTTCACCCCTCGGTATTTACTAATATCATCTCTGAGGGTAGATACATTTCTAGATATTTTTCTAAAAATTCAATTAATATTGGAGTAATTTTTGGAGACGGACTGATAAGTGAAATTGTGTGGATATTGATTAGGTATTCCAAAAAAAGAAGAGGAAAATTTATACTATCTTTTTATTCATAAACCGACGTATCGGAGGCTATTCCCTCCTTCTTCAGGGTTTTGAAAATTCAGTGAAGGAAATTCAATGCGAATTTCCCTCTTTCAGTGGGAGTAACAATAATATATTGAAGATAAGAGTAAATAAATATTATAGGAGTATGTAATATTCATTTACTATGAGTTAAGGATTCTTGGTCACTTGTTTTACTTTAAAATTTAAAATTTAAGATTTACATCTTTCAACTTTTTTAATTTTAAAGTGAAACAAGTGACCAAGAATCCTTAACTCATAGTAAATGAATATTACATACTCTCATAATATTTATTTACTCTTATCTTTATTAAAGATGTTTCACCTTGAATCAACACCACAATCTCTACTAATTATTAATAATATATTGTATTTCATTCTCAGCTGAATTATAGTGTGGATATTGATGAGAGCAGTCCAAGAAAAGAAGAAGATAATTTATACTATCTTTTATTAACTTCAATTAATAGTTAGTATTTCGAGAAGAATGTTGAACTTTTAACATTCTTAATGATGATGTTTGATGAATTTTTAAATGTGTAAGAAAATATTTCAAACTGACCGTGATATGATATAAAATGTGATCGATTATAGCCAGTGCAGAAGAGTAGTACAAGAGAAGGGGACGGAAAAATCGCAGAGTCATTTTTTATTGTCCACTTGCAAGGGAAATAAATAAAAGCCTGACAAATCTAATTGCCGAAAAGAGACATGGAATAAATCAAAGGGTAAGTCGCATGACGCGTTTTCGAAGCAAAAAAGCGCTCGGCTGTCGGTCAGTTGCCGGCCGAGCCAACCGGGTCGGGAATGCAATTGGAGAGGCCTTAAAATAAAACCGGACGGCGTAAGAGACCCGTCAGATCGAATTTGGCTCTCGGGGAAGAAAGTCGAGGGCGCCAACGACAAGCTCACCCTCTCCTCTGCCCGGATTCTTAATTTACTCATTCGTCATCCGACCTTCCAGGAAGTCCGAGAGCGAATCACCTGAGGCCAACAAATTTGTCGAGAGAGGAAGGCGAAGAAAATTATGCAGAGGATTCTAGACGAAAACAACTAAAACGGGAAAAGGAAATATCGGGAATAGGAAAATGGAGGATGTTGCGTAAAAATCTTTTCAGAAAAATAGAACACCCTGAAGTTTTGATACGATCAGAATTTTTATATATTTGGAAAACTATTGAAAAAAAATTAAAAATTAAGAATAAATTCCTAGGTAGGTTTCACAAAAAAGAAATTTTGTTTCTGAACAAGACTTGATATATATTTTGGGCGACATGTCCATCCTCAGGAGTTTACAGTGTTATCAATACCCATCCTACACATTGTTATCAATGTAAACTCCTGAGGATGGACTCGTCGCCCGAAATATATATATTTATAAGAGTCCTTATAATATTTATTTTTTGTGAAAACTTACTAGTAATTTATTCTTAATTTTTAATTCTATTAAATATGTTTCACCTCGAACCTACAACACTCTCCCTTAACAAAACAATTGACATATTAATTTAATTTTATTTATTTTCTTAGAAAGAAGGACTGGTAACCGAAATAAATAGGTTATAATTAGAGACCGGATTTTTATGAAGTAAAAACAAAATATGCCATAAAATATGAAGTTAAAAAGGCTGAAATATGCAAGTATTATGCAGAATACGTTGAAATATGCAAAGTAAAGTAAAAATTGGCAAAATAAATTTTTTTATGCACTAAAAAATTAAAATTGAAGACAAAAAGACTATATATTTGAAGTAGTGCTATGAAAGAAATAAAATGATAAAGTAAGGTATAGACATCAAGTGTCAAATATGTACTTTTATTGGGTAAAAAAATTTCACAAAATTCTCATTATATTTAATATATTAAAAAATCTTTAAACTCAAAGGAAATAATAGGGGTTCTTGAATAAAATCAACATAATGTTTCAAAAAATGTAATCGAAAAAATACGGAGGGGGGGGGGGGGTAGTTTTATTTAACAGACTCGATTCTATGTTCATTTTTTTTCATTCTTTCTCTAAAAATTTACTTTTAAAAAATCTGTATTTGGCGCAAAATAAGCAATGTTTGAAAAAAAATCCTTCAAAAATGCAATTTTATGCAATATTCTTTAAATATGCAATTTTATGCAATATTACTCAAATATGCAAAAATATGCAGAATAAAATTTAATCCACAGTATCCTAGATGCATGATTCGGATAGATAATTGATCCCCTGGGTCGTATGTGGCGGCAAAGAAAATATGCATATGGTCTCTAGTTATAATGAAAGGCAGTCCATAAATTATTTAAATTTTATTCAATTTCAGACGTTTCGGAGACTTATGTTATGGATAACCAAGTACACTTATGATATAAAGTTTGAAAATATTGTAATATTGTTGCTATCACTGAAAGGAGAGACAAATGGGAACCGAGTTATACTCACCCATCAATAAATATTCAATACCCGGATGAAGGAGAGAAAAAAGTCTCCAAAACGTCGGAAATTGAATAAAATTTAAATAATTTATGGACTGCCTTTCATTATAACCTACTTGTTGAAATATTAATATTTTTAAATTTGTTGAAAATATTTCGTTTTGCTGAGAGGAGCATAGTTGTTGATTCATAAAGAGAAATCAATGAGACACTAATTATATTTTATAATAGATTTATTGAAACATACGAGGTTTTTCACAAACGAACTTTTGCAATTTAGGTGACGAAATGATATGAAGAGACCACGAAAAAAAATTCTTAAATTTTTGAGGAAAACAAATTTAAACTTTCAATAAAATATGGATAAAGTAAAAAATCTTAAAACGCCCGAATCGAGTGTAAGCAATATAATTGAGGAGCTCTCATAGGAAAGCGCTTAAGTCCAAAAATCATTTTTTTAAATCAGTCTACGGACTGAATTGTCTTTGATGATGAGAATTTTATATATAAAAAATTATAGATTTTCTAATTAGCATATTTTATATATAAAATGCTCATCATCATAGACAATTCAGTGGGTAGATCTGATTTGAAAAAACAAGTGATCTTTGGACTTGAGTGCTTTCCTATGAGAGCTCTTCGAATTATTATGGCTTTATTTCTTAAAAAAGAAGTAAATATCAAAATAATTTTAGCCGCTTATGAGAAATTTTGAAAAAATTAAGCAAAATTACCTATTTTTCTGAACATTCACAATAATACAGATTTTGTTGTTTTTTCGGCTAAAACTACTTAAATTGCAGATTTTATATGACATAAACTCATTAGTTGTCGAGCCTGGGTGACATATTAAAAGTATGCTGATTTGAAAACTTGAAAAACCCTCAATCAATTAATACACTACATTTAAAATCAGCTTCAGAACTAGTTGTCTAAACGTCGTATATTGTGATGTGTCGAACTCATTTAAAAATGTGCATTCTTAATGTTTTCAGCCGAAACTTCTTTTTTGATAACGATTACAATACTTCCTTATACTGCATTTGGTAAAGGAAAAATGTTCATAAAACCATTAATAAAATAAAATAATAAATTCAGTCAAAACTCGTTAAATCGAAATCTTCATTATCTCGACGTAGAATAATTTATAGGTATACTAAAATATTTTACTCGAAATACGAGACCTACTATAGTTGAAATAAACAATCGGGTGAGTGTTGAATTTTCCAAACTGGAGACTAACTCAAAAATTTAGCTCTTTTTTTATTTTTAGTAAAAAATATTTTAATTTTCAAAAATCGTCATTCGATTGCACAGAATCAATTTGCTTTCCGATCAGGCTCGGCATAAATATTTTCCAATATATTTATTATACATGTACTTTTAATAAACAAGTATTTTTATAAATTATTCATAAAAATTCGAACCAAGTACGGACTAACGGAAAATATAAATTCATCTTAAAAGGATTAGAAAGAAATGAGGAAAATAACTAGATCGTCCATCTTCTCATGGAGTTTTGATTCCTCAACTACGTTCATTCGTCATGGCCCTAAGAAGACAGACAACCTGTAAGAATTCATTCTTAACGCAACACAACCAATAATTTCTTGTATTTGGTCCCGTAATAAAAAGAACCGAGAATTCTCAATGAGTCCACCAGGCATTCAGGATCTCGAGGAAAGGGTGCTAGTGGTTATGTTGGAGGAGAAACGGGTCATAAAGGTATAATAATAATAAAAATTCCAACAAGATTCTTTACAAGTTAATTTCGGTGTTCTTATTACTTTCCAATGAACGAGTGAGCAAAAAATCAATCGAAGTGAAGAGGAAAAAAGAAATACTAGTAGACTATGCAATCAGCAGTATCCGACCGTTAACACAATTTGGGATAACGTGCGCTCATCTGCTCATATATACATTTTGCTTGTTAATATCATTCATCATTAACGGTCTTGGAATGTTCAAAGTTCTCTTCCGATATTCGGAAATATGTTCCACAATTTCTTCTGAAATGGATGATACTTAGTTAGATACCATGTGCTGTTACATTTTCATTCACAGTCCTGCCGTAGGCATCCATTCGAAATTATTTGGAAGGGAGTTGTGAATTTATAATACATATTCGCTATAGAAAAACAATGTCTATATTTTTAAGTTTATATGAAACTGGCAATAATCATTCATACCTAGTGGTGATCCGCGATTGGAAGTAGGTGTACACCCCTTTGGAAGTATTTTGGAAGTACTTGGAAATATTTGGAAGTACTTGGAAATATTTGGAAGTACTTGGGAATATTTGGAAGTATTTGGAAATATTTTGAAGTACTTGGAAATATTTTGAAGTACTTGGAAATATTTGGAAGTACTTGGAAATATTTGGAAGTACCTGGAAATATTTGAAAGCACTTGGAAATATTTGGAAGTACTTGGGAATATTTGGAAGTACTTGGAAATATTTGGAAATACTTGGAAATATTTGGAATTACTTGGAAATATTTGGAAGTACAAGTGGAAGTAGGTGTACAGCATATTGGGTCGCGGTTCACCCCTCGATTCATACCTTCATCAAATAATTTACCCGAAACTGTTAGTCCTATCTATTCGACTTAATGCACTCGTAGCCAACTTTAAAATTACGAATGCTCGCAAGGCTCCAAGTGCATTAATTACAATACACCATAAAACACTGTTTTACCGTATTTTCATCAGTCTCACTTTTTGCAGTGTTACCCGCATGATGTTTTTTGGGAAGGCCAAAACGGAGATATTAGAAGCTGCAATGCTCTATCATCTGTAATCTAGAAAAACTTATTTACTATTTCATGGACAATTTTTAACGATAATGATGTTTAAGTTTACTTCAAAAAATACTGCCAATCACGTCAAGAATCTGCAACGACTATAAGTCATTAGTGACTTTTGTTTCTCAGACATTCAGTGATTGAGTCTCTGAATCGAAGGTCTTTGTGAAGCTGGATCTAGATGAATTGAAGATTGTACAACACATCAAAGATTGTAGCAAGAGGACAGGTATTGTATCTAGAAGTAATAAAGTTAAAAGAAATAAAAAATTATTCGGATCATGCTAAGTATTGTTCCTTATTTAAAAGTTGGAACAAATGCGAAAGTAGTGGCCATCAAAATGGTAAAGAAGAAAAGTTATATGATGAGCCAAGAAATTTATTAAGCTAGTTATGGTTAATAGATTATTATTTTTATTAATAATCGTTTCTGAATTTCAATCGAGGGATTAAGTATATGGTGTAAGAAGTATTCTTAAAAAATCGTCTGAATCCAAGATAAAACTTGCATGAGGCATTGCTATAAAGGCACTAGGAATATTCCAAGAGAGAGATCAAAACCTAGAAGAATGACACCTTTAAAATTGATAATTTATATGTTGTTAGGAAAATAAAATATAATTTAATGTATATAAAAAAATTCTGAATTCAACTTTATACCAGAAAGAAGCTGTTCAGCCTGTCCCGGTCTGACTAGATCTTTTTCCAATTGGTCGGTAGTTCCTGTTTTTTGATTTTTTTTTTAATGAAATAGCTATAGAATAACTATAAATTTAAAATTGACATTTCCATAAGCAACGTTTGTTTAATTAATCCTAGTTATCTTAATTGGGGTCGATTAAAGATCAGAAAGTTGAAACTTTTCATTCTATATTCAAACCATGAAAAACTTCAAAATCTTCAGCACACCATTAAAGTTACGACACAAGTCGGTTAATAAAATATTCCTGAAATTAAATTATAATGGAACACACGTTAGGTATAGACTAGAAGAATTACAGCAAGATTTTGGTTCAAATTATTTCACAAGAGGTTCCCATTTGCTTTTAACAATTTTTTTCGCCATTTTCTCAAAACGACTCTCATGATCATGAACCTAATTCCTTTCATCGGTCCATTGTGATCAAGAGAGCATTGTGGTAAGTGAAAGTCATATGACCCATGCACTATACGTGTTTCATAATATTAAATTCGCCAAAATATTTTCATTTTTTTTTTATTCGTGACTATAAATGTAACGTGGAGAAAAAATATATTTCTCTCAATTTGTCTGTCTTTCTGAATTCTGATACTCACGATAAGTTAAAACAGTAATAAGTCAGAAAGTTCGCCCTGTGATTAAACAGTTTTTATGGGGGGTCAGGTCGGCTAGGGCTTAGCGTGTCAGCCTGCTAACCAAGTGGACCAGGGTTCGAATCCGATTTGAGGCATCCGGTTAAAACCTGACCCCGGGGTAGAGACAAATTTTAAAAAAGTAATTAGTATCGTAAATTGGATTATGGGCAGAAAGGCCGAAAAGCCAAAAAAAACAACAAAAAAAAACAGTTTTTATTTCCAAAACATGGCACTAATATATAATTTTGGTTTTTCGGAATTCCCGACTGAGATTTTCAATGAATTAGAAACAATTATAGAAGTATTATTTATGCGGAGAAGAGGAACATCCATATTGCAATATTTTTTAGTATAAATTAAAAATATTCAAAGATCAAGAGAACTTTTCGAATATGGGGCTCTTGGAAAGTTAGCTAATAAACCGAAATTTGGCATAATAGTTTGTATTCAACAAGATGCATTTTTACCAGGTTTTAGCTTACTAGACACTAGAGGCATAAAAAAAGTCGAAATCATATAATTTGCAGAGGTTTGAACTTAATTAACTGAACTGATATCGATTGTATCATCAATAAATTTACAAATACATTTGGAATTTTACTAAAAGTAATCATTATTCTGATATTCCCCGCAGGCATTTTATTCACTGGAGATCAAAGTTTTCTAGTGAAGTGCTTTCAATATTTTATAAATTGACACAAGTAACAGAATTCGATAAATTATTCACTCTCAAAGTCGATATTTGTTTTTATACCCCGAACGAACGAGTCTTCAAAAAATTCTCCTTTACGCCTTTGCTTATAGGTTTTGTTTCGAGCGCTTTTCAAGTTGGTTGGTATGCATTTGAAAATTCAATAAGTAAAATTCTAAAACAGGAGAAGACGCAATAATAACGTATTCAATTAACTTTTATGTATCGTTAAAAAAAAGCAATAAAGGAAAAACAAGCCCTCCGTGAATTCATTTTCGAAACTCAGCAGATAACGTAGAAATCATAATAAGAAAATGATTAACTCTTTCTTTCTGTTTTTACACAACCATTTGGCATTTTATTAACCATTTGCCTTTGTACTTATTTTCCCCTTTTTTACTTTATTCGAAATATGGAACTAAACTCAAGAGAAATTTAGAAATGAAAAATTGGTAAATAAAATGAAAACTTTATCGAGACGCGACTCATAGTAATTTGGCAATTTTTTGTCAACGAACAGTTTGACCTAGAGCAGCGGTCGGCAACTAGTTGCTCGCGAACTACCGGTAGCTCGCGACAATTTTTGGTAAATATTAAAAAAAAAGTTGAAAGTAAAAATTAAAAAATTATTTAATAAGGAACTTTTTTCTAAAATACTTTCATAGAAAATAAATATATTAAAACTACTAATTTTTATAGTTTTCATTGTTTTATAAGGGAATTTAAAAAAATATTTAATTATTAAATAGAAATTTTTTCAAATATTAATTCAAAATAGCGCAAAGTCAGCCACGATATCGTCTAGTTCAGGGGTGTCCAACCATTTGGCTTACTCAGGCCGTATTTGATAAAAAAACAAATTCTTCGGGCCGCATATAAAATATACCAATTCTATTGATATTTCTCAATAAAAAAGAATAGTTATAATATAGAATAATGTAATCCAGGTGCTATTGATATTATATTCCCGAGAGGGTGAATATAACTCTTCTGACATGAAAGAAAATCATGCATAACAGCTCGGATTCAGTAATTATAATAATAGTTATATTGATTTTTATTCAAATTAGTTTTTATATTAAGATTTATATTACATTTACTTGTATACATTTTACAATGCTTGATTTGAATAAGTACCTATAGAGAAAGCAATCGTATATAAAACATCTTAAAAGTGAATTTCTTTTAATACACGTATTTAGTTAGAGTTCATAATATAAGAATTAGAATAGATTTAATTGTATGTAGAGAGAGGTTGGAATACATGCTCAGACTTGTCCGTAAACAAGCTCCGACCTGTTTGCTCGAATTGGAAAAAATATTTCAATTCGATACTTTTAGGATTTCCCTTTTAACTATTGGGAGTTTGTACAATAACTAGTACTCTCTATTGCAGGGTCCAAAGTTCACTCCACACCATGCACCTTTGAGCCCATGCGAGGTGAATTGTGAACCCCAGACCAAAATCAACGATTTCCAGCAAGGACTCACGCGTTGAGGACTCTCCAGTAATTCTGCGCGCACCCACGCGTCTTCCAGGTGAGATTTTTTCCATTCTTTTTTGAATTTTCTTTATCATACCCATTCTTTATTTATATATTTATACAACAGTTAAAACAATAAATTATCTCAATATAAATATTTCGATTTCTACTATATTTTCAAATACATAACTAAAATTAACATTTAATAACTCGTATTGTAAACCAGTAACCACCTTTGTAAGCTGCCAGCCAAATTTGAAAAATAATATATGTCGAAACGTCGTTTATTTTGATGAGATTTTCTCTACAACAATCTACAATCTACTAGATGGTTTGAACTTGAACTTCTCTTTCGATAAACAACTCAACTACTAAAGCAGGGGTGTACAACCTTTTGGTTTACACTGACCGCATTTAATGAAAAAACAAATGCTTCGGGCCGCATATAAAATATACTAATTCTATTGAAATTTCTCAATAAAAAAGAATAGTTATAATGTAGAATAATGTAATCCACCATGACAGAAGCAAAAATGTCATAGCACAATGATCTATGAGTTCTTTTCCTTCAGAATAGTTTTAATTACTGAAATAATAAATATTTTAGAAAATATAAATATGAGATAAATAATGGTTTTTAAATATTCGAAACCTGATGATTTTTTACCTGAAAGCGGAGCTTTTTTTAGTGAATTTTATTCTTGAAAATAGCATTAGGTATCTACTATATATAAATTCAAATTTCCAAAAAGTGAATAAATATTGTGAAGCCAGGACTATTTGTTTCTGGTTAGACAATTTTTTATATAATTTTAATAAAGAAACATTATTAAATTTTTCTTTCATTTCAATCTCTGAATGAATGTATTTTCAATCAGAAAGTTTGCAGGTAAAATATTTATATCTAATATAAATGGAGACAAAATATGCCACAATTGCAATTATTTTTTCCGAAATCTTGATATATTTTTTCACATTAAAAACTGAAAATCTGCCCATTTATTTTCTTCGAAAACTTTTATGCAATGATTTTCCAATTTCTTTTTATTTTAGAAAAAAAAAATATCATATTGTATCTGATGTTTCCAGTAAGTACATAAAAAACTTAATGTTTCAAGGAAGTTTATAATTTTATATCGGGCCGCATTCATTGCAGTGCTGGGCCGAATGCGGGTTGGACATCACTGGTCTGTTTATCATTAAACCTTCCAGACTTTTAAAATTTTTAAATTTAAAATTCACATTTTAAATATTAAACATTTTTTATTATTGTATTTTCAGTGGCGTGCGGTCCATGGATGCCTGTGAATGCGGCGCATCCATAAAATTTCAAACATTTAGAGTATTTTCATAAATATATAAGGTCGACTTCAAAATTTCAAGGAGGATCTTTAAATTTTCAAATTATTATCCGTTATTTCAAATATTTTTATAAAAAATATTTTTTGTTTTAAAAAGTATATTGGTTCTCGAAATGAAATAAAATTGTTGCATAGTTTCAAGGGGCAATTAAAATGAATGATTTTACGAAAATGGTGCGGATAGAAGGTTTAAAATCCCTGCCTGGTATATTTTCTAGTTCAAGCATGTCAAAGACATGTCTAGGCGAGTTTGAGTCGAATAAAAAGTGTTCTCGCTGAGGAACTAATAAATTAGTAATAATACAAAAAAGGAATAAATAAAGGTGATTCGAGAATAACTAATCCATTTTTAAGAACTCTATATATAAGATCGGAAATAACTATAAGATACAAGTCATAGCTTGCCTATAGCAATAGAATTAGGAGAAATTAAAGATTTTCATATAGGACTGATTCATTGTGGAAGATCAATAATTCAACAAAGTCTAAAAATATTTCTATGATGAAGCTCATAATTTCACAATAAATATAATGAATTCCTCCTCCCTCCCATATAACAAATTTTTGATTCAGTATCTCAAATATTTTTCAAATTTTTTTTAAAACAGGAAAGAAAAAATAACTCAGCCAAGTGGGAGTCGGATACTAAAACTCCCAAAATTCTTGAGATAAACAAATTTGTTCATTTTCATAATTTTAATCCATTTATAAACGCCGTCAGGTACAAAAACCACATAAAAAATATAAATTTAGGACTCTCCCCCATAATAAATTAAAATTGTGCAGGATTTTTAAGTTCCTGAAAAATGAATACATATATTTTGAATCTTATATAGCTTACGATCTATAATTTTCTGACATATTATACGTACGTACAAATAGACATTGTTGAGTCCAGTTTTACTTTTTAAAATAAACCCTAAAAATGAAAGTATCCTTGGTAAAATAGCTTAATAAGTATAATACATAAATACATAAATAACTTATCTGACTTTCAATGTAGAGTAGACGCTCTGACGGCGCCGGCGCCTGAACATATATATATTTAAGATAAAGAGTGAAGGTCGTTCAAAAACAAAGCAAAAACAAAGATATAAAAAGCCTATGAACTGCTTCTATTAACTATATATATATATATACTAATATACTTTTCCGGAAATATGATTTTACTGATATAACTTTTTTGTTTTAAATTTTTTTCATAAATATTACAGTGCCCTAAAGTTTCATTGCGAAACATACATAAATAAATAACTAAGGAATAACTTTTTATTTGGAAAGAAATAACTTTAAAATAGTTTAATGACGTCAAAGCGAATGTTTATAAAAATCATAGGAAAAAATATTAAGTACCCTTCAAATCTTAAACCTCTATTTTTCTTGTTTCTCAAATAAAAATTGGTCCAAAATTATCAAATTAAATATTTTTCTCAATAAAGTGTTTTGATCAATCTTATATTAAAAAAAAAATTAATAATAATCAATGAAATTGCTAAAAGTGAGCTCCTGATTTCCGTTATCACGACCTTTTCAAAAGTTAGATTGTTTCATATTCTTTCTATAAAACAATTAGTTCAAAGTAGCTGGAGCACCGAGCGATGCTCGGTAACTTTTTGCTTATATATATTAATATATATACAATTTTTGCTCATATAATAAGAGTAGATAAAATATGATTTTAAAATAATTTTTCTGGTTAGATCATCATTATTTATTTATTTATTTATTACAAGTTTTGGCCTTCGAAATCAGATGTTTTTGGCCATCATTTATATAGATTGAACATTATATTTACAATTTTGATAGTGCAGAAAGTAAGAAAAAAAATAAAGATAAAAAATTACAATAATAATATTTAGATATAGTCTTATAATTAATTCAATTTAGAATTAGTCAAATAGTTAAGAACATCATTATCTAAAGATAAATTAATCTCAAAATATATACTATATATCGTCGCTGATCTTACAAAACCTCATAGGTCCTAAATTCATTGTTTGCCAGAAAACAAGAAAAACCATTTAAAACAACAATTCATACAAATACCATATAATGCAATATTTATTATTTGTCCGTAGCGCGAAATAAAAGTGGAATAGAATAATAAGGTTTCAATAGACAGATGCGTTGTGAAAAGTTGGTCAGTATAAAAGTATAATACGTATTTGACCAAAAATCGGACTTACAAGGTTTTGTAAGATCAGCGACAATATTTAAATTTGAATTACAGGAAACATGAAAATTTTCAAGCATTGATAGTCTTTTGCGAACATTTTAGTTATTCAGAAATTTTTTCGCTGGGGGAAATTTTAGGTTTTTGAGTTGGAACTTGGCACAAAAGTGCAGTTTGTTATTAAAACATAGTGTCATGTTTTCTCCTCGTTCAAGGCAATGCGAAACACACACTGGTGTGTCTCAGATATTAATAGACGAATTAAATAAATTCAAGGTAAGTTTCACAAAAATAAAATAAAATATATTTAAATATTTAACATAATATTTTTCAGAGTTATACCTAGATTACATCTTCAGAAGATACAAAGATAATCTTAGGGTTCACACAACGCGTTTAAATAAATTTACCTTTCATAGAGTGTACCGTAGACGTTATAGGTCCTTTTTTCTTGGAAAAAGACAAAATATTTTTGTTTTTCTAATGTGAGGCTATTTTTCTCTTATTTTGACTCTGTCATGTAATTAGCTTGCCGTGTTATGTTGTACAGTTCAACTTTTACGTCGTTTACAGTTATAGAGAAATCCTATGGTAGCCTGCAACTTCGGCAACCTAGACCACACCCAATATTTAGTGATTTTCTTTATATTTGAGGTGTGCATTCAATGGAGTAGTTTGCAGGCGACCATGAAAGGCCATAGTAGCTCAAATGTAAAGAAAAATGTGGGATGTGTTCTAATATAGGATACTAATGTGGCAGACTACCAAAGATTATAATTTCTCTCTAACTATAATCTATTAAAAAAAATTTTGATTAATCTTATTTTTGTATTTTTCCAGTTAATATAGGTAGTTATTAATGTTCTCAAATTTCTCTAGTTAGAGAATCATAATACCCAAAACTATCTCTATAATTCATCTGAATCTTGAATATTACATTAACACGACAACTAACTCTAAATCTAAACACAAACGACAAGCATGCAAAATTCCATAAGATTAGGATTGTTATAAAAAATAAATAAATAGTTATCATTGTTTTTATTTTAGTGAATTAAAGATCGTTGTTTGCATTGGTAGTGGCATGATTCAAAAAATTTAATTTTTGAACTTTGCTTTTGATTAAATGAACAGCTGTTGAGCATACAACAGGGGTGTCCAACCTTTTGGCTTACATGGGCCGCATTTGAAGGAAAAGCAAGTGCCTTGGGGCGCATATAAAATTGACTAATTCCATAGATATTTTGTTAATCAAAAAATATAGTTAATAATGTAGAATAATGATATCCACCAAGACAAAAAAGCAAAAATATCATAGCATACCATAATCTTTGAGTTTTTTCCTTCAGGATTTTGTTTTTAAATTTAAATTTAGCTCTTCAAAAAATTTTAATTACTGAAATAATAAATAAATATTTAAAAAAATGGAAATATGATTTGAAGAATAATTTTTAATTATTCAAAACTTCGTTATTTTTGTCACCTGATAGTTGAGCATAAAATTTTGCTTTTGATGAATTTAATTCTCTAAAATAGCTTCAGCTATATTATAATATGTAAATTAATATTTCTAAAAACTGAATAATAAATATTGAGAAGCCAGGAGGAATATTTGTTTCTGGGTAGATAATTTTTATAAAATTTTAATAAAGAGACATTATTAAATATTTGTCTAAGTTCAATGTCTAATTGCAGTGCCATACATTCAATCAGAAAGTTTGCAGTTAACATATTTAAATCAATTTTAAAAATTTGGTTCAAAATATTCACAAAATTGTGATTATATTATTCCAGAAATCTTGATATATTTTTACATATTCAAAATTGAAAATCTGCCTTTTATTCTACGAAAATTTTTGTAGGGAGATTTTCTAAGTTCCTCTTATTTTTAGAGGAAAAAAAATAAAAAATTATCAGGACAAATTGTATCAGAAATCATATCTTTTCCAGTAACATAAAAATCTCAATGTTTTAAGGAAATTTATAATTTTATATCGGGCCACGTTGATTGATGTGCTGGGCCACATGCGGCCCGCGAGCCGCGGGTTGGACAGCCCTGGCATACAATATAGTCTTTTACATGGTGTAAGCTAAGAAATTTATCTGTGAAAAAGAAAATTTAAAGTTGATCATATTTTTTGAGTTAAGCCACTATATGAGTTTATTTAGATCCTTGGTATATAGACACAATAAGAATGGAAAAAATATAAAAAACAGCAAATCATGTTATTTAAAATAATTGAAAAAATATTAATTTGTTTTAGGACAAAATTACAAATAATATTTAAATATTCTATTCATTTGTTATTGTCAATTCTTTTGTTAACAAAATGTAGATAAGTTAATTGCAAGGGAAAGTCAATGAAGTTACCATTAGAGATGTTGTTTTTAGTCGAGAAGAAAGGATACTATAGATACTACTGACCAAATTAAAGACTTCCCGTCTCAAGAGATCTTAATCGTCGATGGACTCACCTAAAAAAGAAAAAAATAAGATTAGTGATTTGGCATCTAGAAACCCATAAACTTAAATCATAAAAGGGAAGAAACCCTGTTCTTAGAATAGGAACATAAATGAAATTATGGTCACTAAAAACTCTTATTTCTAATTCCAGGTAAAATTAATGTGAGTAAAAAAGAAAGTTTCAAAAAAACGTAAATCGTATTTCCTAGAAAAGATATTTTTCATACTGGCGTGAAAATTTCCGAATTTAAATTAAATTTCGTAAATAAATTACAAAAACTCTCTCTGCATCGTTCTCATCCTCGTTATTAATGTCATATTTCAATGAAATTTTATAATTGAGTTTTTAAATAATAATTTTATAAATTAGAACGAAATTTATATATTACATCCAATTATATTATTTAGCGATGATATTAGTTTCTATGCAAGCAGGCGCCACTTCAAGTTAAATTAAATATAATTACTAAAATAAAATATGTATATATTATAATTAATACTAGCAGAAAGCGTTGAGGAGGTTGTAAACATTTGGAATAGTTTAATTAAAGAGGTAATTAAAAACGGAAATTATGGATTAGGTAATGGTAAAAAGAAACCCAGTTTCCAGAGAGAAGGTAAAGACAAAAGGACAAGGCAACGATAGGCAATATGGATTTAGACAAAATCGTTCCACAGGCGACATCTTAACCTATGTCACCCACACCTTGAACAAAACTCTAGAGGCCGGAAAAGAAACCCTCGCTGTAGCCCTTGATATCACCAAAGCTTTTGACCAGGTTTGGCACAAAAATCTTCTTGCCAAACTGCCAGGCTTTTGGATTCACACCAACACTTCGCAAATGAATAGAAAGCTTTCTGACAAACCGAAGTATAAAAGTTGTGGTGGGTGGAATATCATCATCTGAATCGTTCTCCACAAACGCTGGTGTTCCCCAAGGCTCTGTAATCTCCTCCAAACTCTTCCTAATTTATATAAACGACCTTATCGATCAAACGTCAAACCCCACTCATTGTTACGCCGACGATAGCACTCTACACGGCAAACCCTCACTCCCGAATAATCGAATCAATGTTGCCTCCTCAATTACTCTCGACCTAGACAAACTGAATAAATGGGGAACTCAACATTTAGTTACCTTTAATTCAAACAAGACTCAATGTTGTCTAATTTCTAGGCGCGAAAATAAAGATTTCCCTGATATTCACTTTGATTCGAATACCCTGAAAATGTGTGACAGCCTATCCATGTTGCGCGTCTCTGTCGCCTCTGACCTGTCTTGGAATGAACACATCTCTGTGGCGAAATCCGCAGCAAGGAAGATTGGCTTCTTATTCAGGTCCAAGCGATTTTACAAACCCCCACAACTTCTCACCATCTACAATGCCCAAATCCGCCCCTGTATCGAATACGGCTCTCATCTATGGAGAGGAGTCTCAAAATACTCTCTTGCTACCCTGGATGCAATTCAGAAACGAGCCGTCAGGCTAATTGACGATTCTACCCTCACCGACTCCCTCGACTCGCTGGCTCATCGAAGAAATGTCTCTGCCCTTTCCCTTTTCTATAGATACTATCACGGCAGGTGCTCTGATGAGATAAAATCAATAATTCCCCCCAAAGCATGCTTTGCACGTAGCACGCGTTTTGCCGACTCCCAACACTCTTTCGCGGTCAAATTAGAAAAGTGCTGGACCACTTCATTCGCCAATACATATATCCCCATGACTTCAAGGAACTGGAACTCTCTCCCAGGCTCTATCTTTCCCAGCACCTATAATCTTCAAACCTTCAAAACCGGGGTGCATAGACACCTACGTCTACACCCTCTCACTTAATCAACTTTCCCTTCTCTTCGGTAATGCAAGGATCTTTCGAGATCCATAGGAGCTGCATCTTTACTGGTGCACCCCTTCTTGCATTCGATTGTATTAAAAAAAAAAAAAAACAGACATGAACTTAAATTTCAAATTATTGTTATTTTAATATTATCAGATATATTATTAGGGAATAAATGATAAATTCTAATCTATCAATGATTTTCAGTGTTTTAAATTCAATTAAATATAATAAAGAAAAGTTCAATTAAAGGAGACAATAAAAGAGTGTGTGTAAATTTTTCCAGCAAAAGACATACTCTTTTCTTGTTTCCTTTAATTAATCAAAATTCTGCTACTCTCGGAAAAAGGAAACTTAAAAGACTATGTCTTCTGCTGGAAAAAATAAATAAATAAATTTTTCCAGTAGAAGACACACTCTTTTATTGTCTCCTTTAATTTATAAAAATTCTGCTACTCTCAGCAAAAAGAAACGTTCAATTTAATTTAAAAAAGTTAAAACTATAACATTATAAAATAAATTTTTTCTTTTTTTCTCTTTTTGTATTAATTAGGTATATACATGAATATTGAATAATCACAAAAAACGAATCTATATTAATAACTCAAACGTTTAGGGATAGATTTTCCTTTTTTCAATGAATTATTTTTTAGAAAGCAGCTGCTTTTTTGAAAATAATTAAGCAACTACATTCTAAAAAAAATTCCCTGAAAAAGAAAGAATTTTTACAGAAACGTTTGAGTTACCTATTATAATAGAGACGTTTTTTGTGATTGTTTTTAAAGAACTATTTACTACGAAAATATGCCAAATAACAGTAATTTATTTATTTGTGATAGTTTCTATCGAAGGGTGAACCGCGACCTAATATCGTGTACACCTACTTCCACTTCCACTTTCATTCCCAAGTAGAAGACAATAGATGAAGTGGCTTTATCTAATGAATTCCAAAATAATTCCACATAATTTCAAAGAAGTGTACACCTAATTCCAATCGCGGTTCACCTCTCGGTTGCCATGTAAGAATGCTTATTGAAATCAATTATCATTCTACCGCCATGGCTTATAAAGTGTCCTCAAGTCACTTCTCATCTCACCTATTAAGCAGGATTAGTAAACACCAGCGACCTTTAACAAATTAATACAAAGTGAGCAATATAAACATCGGTGCAAATCTTAACTCCTCCAAAAGGGGTTTTTCTAATATTCTACATTTTTCCTAGTAAGTTCTGAAGCTATAAAAATCAAAACACTTCTTTGTTTCGGAAATACAAATATTTTGGTACTAGAACTATCTTTCAACGACCTTCATTTCTTGAGTTATCTTTTAGATAAGGAAAACAGATAAACGCACATATACACAGAAACATGTTCAAGAATTTTTTTCCCCATGTTTCAGACATTTCTAAAAAAAAATTGAAATTTTTTGAGTGAATTCAATATCTAATCCACCAAGTAATTTTGAGTGAGAAAGAATAAAACAGTTGGTAGATTTGCTACAAATTCTAAGAATAGAGGGGATAATATTTGGAATTGAAAAGTTTGCCAACAGAAATCAAGGACATTGATATAATTAATCACGCAGCTAATACCACCATCAGTGTTGGTTGTTATAAATCAAATTGGAGTTATTTCTTGAAGAATTGAAAATTGGGTCAGATTCTTAGAAATTGTTGGATTAATGAGAGGTTCAAAGACCTCGTTAGGAAAACATTTGGTTTTTTTTTATTTTTAATTTCAGATTATGACTCGATCATTAAACGAAGAAGAAATTGAATGATAATTGATCTATCTGCCAATTTCTTTTATTGACTAAGCAACAAAGCTAATAGCTCATTTAACAAACCGAAAATTGCCATCTGTAAAAGACGATTAGTGAAAAAAAAACAACTAAAATTTGACTTTATTATCCTAATAGCCTCAAAATTTCGAGAATATCCTAATAATTGGTTCTTCTAATTTCAGATTTTTTTACATAAAATCAAGAAGCGGCGTTCATGACTGCACGCTAAATGAATTTCATTATCTTGCCCGATTACAGAATGTATTCAAAGCAGAAAACCAGAAAGTTCGTTACTCTCATACCAGTGTAGGCATTAGTTATTCTAAAAAGGAAATTATAAATATTATATATTTTTTAGTACTCAATACGCCCAGCAAGTTGGGCTATTAATTTCAATCACTTTTACTTTTATAATTGTGTTTAAAAATGTTTGAAAGGTGAGAAAAATTATTTTCAATTATAATTTTTTTGAAGGTGAATGAACTTCCTGACAAACGGATTTGCATTCATTCGGGTACCTTCTGTTCATGAGAAAGAAAAAGACTATTTTTAATAAAAAGGATTGAAGATGAACGTTAAGCCTTCGGAACTATAGAGAAATTCAAATAAAATTATATATTTTATACGTATATATATATATATAGGAATATGAATATTTGCATCAAGTAGAAGACACTCATTGATTTTCTCTTAAAAAATTTCTGTTTGTTTATATTCCGATATCCCTTATACTAGTAATTCGGAAACAGAAAGTCATAAAGGAAAAATCATTCGTCCAATGTCAAAATGTCTGAATTTTTCAAAACGAAAAATTGATATACTTTATATATTAGGTCATAACTTCGGAAAAAAAGAAGAAAATCATAAAAATTGATATATTTATTATCAAATCCTACACCTTTATGTCAAGTTTCAAAATTCTACCCCAAACTAGTACTCGGTACCAAAAATATTGTAATCACAAAATACGGAGAAGGAGATAAATGTATGGAATGTGGAGAAAAATCAAATCAGGATAATTTAACTACAGGAAGTTTATTATTATTCAAAAATGTTTGTATTCCATAAGAGCTAATTAAATTTCGGGCTCAATTAGTTTCTGGAACTTGCGTTTGAAAAATTCAGAAAATCAGGAAAGAAAATCAATTGTTATAGTAAAAAGCTGAAATTTGAATTAATTATATTCAATTCTATGCGAAGTTTCAACTTTATTAACTGAAACAAATTTCCAAGTCAATTGAAAAAAGTCACTTTTTTCAAATTATTATTTTGAAAAAATTAATTCAGAAATAAATAAGAACTTCGTTCAGCTACATATAAATTAGTACTGCCAAGTGTCTTGTCATTTTAAAAGCACCACCGATTCTCTATGGATCACTGAATAGATGAATATTTCGCCTGGAAGCGTTTTTGCAAGCAGAGGCGTTTCAATCATATCAAAAATAACTTCAGGGGTAGTTAAAAACAAATTCAGAACTAGGAGCTGAAACGTTGGAAATATCAACAATTCTTACAAGTATTTATAGTAGTTTAAAAGTTCAACTTTAAATTGGGAATATGTAATTGAATAAACAAATTCAAAAAAGGATTAATCAATTTCAAATTGTCAATAGTTCATTTAAAATGTAATTAAATTGATCACAATTTAAAAATGATTAATCCCATTTTTCAAACGAATGCATCTATCCTTAAAGTGATTATTTCAATTTGAGGCTCAATAGTATTGAATTTATGCGATTTTCTCGTCAATTTGATGAATTTGACAAAAATCAGGATTGTTAAATTTAAGCAGAACAGCAGAAAATATATTTTTAGCACAAAAATATTAATTAATTTGTTGAAACTATATTCACTCTGAGATAGATTAATGGGCGATTCATTACAGTTATAATTAAGTTTAATTTTATTAATCAAATTAATTTGATTAGTTTATTCCATTATCTATTAATATCAAAGTGGAGAGGTAAAAATGTGTGAACTATTGACAAAATTTTCGATATGGATATTGCTTGGCCTTAGGCTAAACACGAATAAATAATAGTATTTGGAATTAGGTAAATAAATTGTGCATTTAACTCTCCAACAAACTTTTCTCGTTCCCTCTCCCTTCAATTTAAATGGAGATTAAATCTTTCAATTATTTAACTTCAAATAGAACATACATTAAAATATTAAATAGTCATTTTCAAACCTGGAAACATTCTGAATATTTCATCTGAGCCAATAGCGGAGGCTTCAAGCCATACAATCTATTATTTGTTATTTGGTACATTGCACAATTAATCTTATAATCTTCAGAAGCCATTGAATTGAGATGTCTTTATTTTAAATGATCAAAGAAGAGACATTGTCAAATGTCCCATCCCTTCAGGAATGGTTTATTTAGTTATTCATCAAAATATAAGATCATAAGATCAGAAAAAATCTGAGGAAGACATGTTCTAGAGCAGCGGTCTCCAACCTTAATTTGTGCGTGAGCTAGTTTCGAAATTGAAATCATCCTGAGAGCTAGCTATTTGTTAGAAAAAATTTACTTATTGCTTATACAACCTTATTTATACAATTGTATATATATGTACAACCAAAAAAGAAGAGCAAATCTGTCAAAATATTTAAGATTATATGTGAGCTGACTGCCCGGATAGCGTGATAGTTCTCAGGTTCGACTCCTGGGGGGATGAATCCCCTCTGATATCGCAATTTAATAATATTTCTACTAAAATCTTAGAATTTGTCCGAAAAAGATTGATTGAATTCTGTCTCTTTTAAAATACATCTTGGTTAATCTGAACCCGAGCTGATTTTTTGAAAAAACTACTAACTATTTTCCAAAAAAGATGCTCAAAACTTTAATTATAAGATTATATAGTTATATTAAAATATAAAAAAACTAAGAAATATATTTTATTATTCGTGTCCATGATTAATAATTAAAGGAATCGTAGGGAGTTGGACATGACTTTAAATTAAATTAAATACAAGTTTTCATTAAATACGCCAAACGTTTCGTTGCTGTTTTGCAACTTCTTCACTGCCACTGAAGAATTTATTATTCGTGTCCATGATTAATAATTAAAGGAATCATAGGGAGTTGGACATGACTTTAAATTAAATTAAATACAAGTTTTCATTAAATACGCCAAACGTTTCGTTGCTGTTTTGCAACTTCTTCAGTGGCAGTGAAGAAATATAGTTTGTTATAACTAAAATATTAAAGAAAATACGTACACAACAATGGTGGTTGGTGAATTTTCAACCAGGGGATGCTATCCAAAAAAGTTCATTTTTTGAAATTTTATTTTAAACTTCGCTTTTTTTGCAAATTTCATCGAATAGGGCATTTTTTTCGTTATTTTTCAAATTTAATGTTAGCTTTTTTTAAAAAAAATATTTTGGGACCTTCGCCCCAAACGGATACTGCTTTGGGTGAGTGAGGGTAGTAGTCAGAAATGACATCTTATGACTTAATCTCCACATTTCAAGTTAGAAATATATAATTAGATATTATTTTCACTCAATATTTGACAAAAACTCCCCGCATTTGATTCGCGATTGAATCAAATGTAGAAAACATTTGGTTAATCTCCACAGTCCCTGAGATGGAAATCGACAATCTTCGACGATGAATCAGCCTGTCCTATAAGAAAATCTTAAATTTCTCCTAATTCTATTGCTATAAGCAAGCTATGACTTGTCTAGTTATTTCCGATCTTATATATTATAGAGTTCTTAAGAAATGGATGTTTTAAAAAGTATATTGGTTCTCGAAATGAAATAAAATTGTTGCATAGTTTTATGCGAGGGGTGAACTGCGACCTAATATAGTGTACACCTACTACCACTTCCACTTTCATTTGCAAGTAAAAGACAATAGATGAAGGGGCATTTTCTAATGAATTCCAAAATAATTCCACATAATTCCAAAGAGGTGTACACCTAATTCCAATCGAGGTTCACACCTCGGTTTTAAGGTGCAATTTAAATGAATGTGTTTTCCGAAAAGAGTGTGGTAGAAATGGAGTAGTCCAAAAAAAAGTGATACAAAGGGTCCCCTCTACCTCTCATTTTCGGATTTTTTAAAGAAAATAAAATTTTACTTTTAAAGAAATTTTAATTTATTCTAATATTATATTATATACAGAGCTCGAATATAATATTTATTTTTATATATCACCTAAATATTAAAATTATGAACCACTCCAAAAATGGTAAAGTGATACAAAGGGTCCTCCCTTACCTCTCATTTTGCGATTTTTTTAAGAAAATAAAATTTTTCTTTTAAAGAAATTTTAATTTATTCTAATATTATATTATATACAGAGCTCGAATATTATTTTTATTTTTATATCTTACCTAAATATTAAATTTATGAACCATTCCAAAAATGTATAAACGCATTTTAAAACAAGTTACGCTATTGTTTAAATCTAGTTTTATTATTAAATAGATCAAATTACACAAAAATGTGAAAATACGTAAATTCATAAATAATAAAAATTTTAATTAATGCGAGATCTGAGCTTGAAGTGATGCACAAATTTTTTTAATTCTTCGCGGAATATTGGATATCCACATTCTCATTTCTTCTTCGATCGTTTGCAAACGTTTTTTTTTTATTTTTAATTGACGTAAGAGCCGAAAATCAAAATTCACACCAATATGAAGTCGAGAATTGCAATCATATTATGATAGCTCTTTTAGCTAACTGAGGATAATCTGGATTTATATGTATACAAAATTCATTAATATTCAATTTTCTTAAATTTCAGTTTTTATTTTGTATGTGCCTAACTACAAGTTTATATTTTTGAAATTATTTTCTTAATACTTTCCTTTTCAATGCTCTGGAAACAAATGAACGTGTTTGTCTCTCACATTCGTATTTATTGTTTGACGGATTGAACAAATCTGAGCAAGTCTGAGTCTTCCTGCGCTGTCTTTGCGAAGCTCTGAGAAAAGATTGAACAACAATTTCTACTGCGCGTATGCAGTTTACATGAAGATACTGGTATCATTATGTGCAAGTTTCTACAAGTTCAAAGTGTATTGCGACCACGAAGCGAATACCCCACTACCTAGGTCAATTTTATGAGATATACTAATTATTCAATTACTATGTAATTAATTTTAAAATTAAATAATATATAACTGGCTATAGTAAATAGAATAAAATAGTACACTATATTATAATTGCGGAAATAAGTTTGTATACAAAACCGCAGCGTACTCTCAGTCTGTTTGTTATGTTTTCACGTAAAAACTAAGCAACAAATCTATCTGTGTATGTGAATTATTCCATTCATGGAAAGCCAAAATTAAAGTCACGATCTGCTTAAATGAGATTCACTATCCTGGACCCCCATTTACCTCTCATAGACCCACAATTTTTTTTTTCATTGGCATGGACCCCTTGCATGTTATAGTGGACCCCTGGGGGTCCATGTGGACCACTTTGGGAACCACTGCTCTAAATGGTTTGAATTTTAGGCATGCGCCTCCGCATCCACAGCATCTATTGACAGCACTGATACTCGAAAATACAATAATTTTTAAGACTATAAAAGATGTTTAATATTTAAAATGTAAATTTTAAATTTAATAATTTGAAAATCTGAAAGGTTTAATGAGAAAGTAGGCATTTCCTTTCCTGAGATATGTGGCTGACTTTGAGCTTTTTTGAATTAATATTTGAAAAAATTTCTATTTAATAATTAAATAATTTTTTTAAATTCCCTTATAAAACAATGAAAACTAGAAAAATTGAAAAAAAAAACTAGTTTTTATACAATATATTTATTTTGATCTAAGTATTTAAAAAATAAACATTCCTTATCAAATAATTTTTTAATTTTTAATTTCAACTTTTTGTTTAAATATTTACCAAAAATTTACGCGAGCAACCGCTGTTCTAGGGCGAGTGTGTTATCTGGGTTTATGAGATATTAACAATCCAGAATCTGAGATTTACCATATCATATTTTGAGAGTTTTGTTCTTTGTTCTATTTTAATATTTAAAAGAAATACAATTTCAGACATACTTTTGCAAAGTAAAAATAAATCTATGGTGAAATAAGACAAAATTGAATGTAACGCTAGTTTCGAGCTGGGGATCAAACTCAATTACAATCAGAAAATTTTCAATTCTTTCAAATTTAAGAAATTAAATGCTGCTTAATTTTATAACAATAGAAACTACTTCAGAACATGTCCAATGGACATTACTATAGAGAAAAAAATATAATAATTTTCCTCTAAAAAAAAAAATATTATAACTTTCCTCTAAAAAAATAATAAATAAACTATTCTGAAAGGGAAATAAGCTGACGTTTTCTGATGTGGCCATCCACTTAACTTTACCATTCAACCTGGCCCCTCACTTATATTTAATATTTAATAAAATTATTTATAATCATGTAGAGGAGGGGGGTTAGTTTTTGCATTTTTAGACTCTTGGGGGCCCAATGATTATGTATACAAAATTTGGTTGAGTTTGGTACGAGAGCCTATATTTTCATTTTTTGACCCCCCCCCCCATCCATTTTGGGCGGTTAGTTTTTGCATTTTTAGATTACTGTGGGCCCATGTATTTGTATACAAAATTTGGTTGAGTTTGGTACAAGAGCCTAGATTTTCATTTTTTGACCATACACCCCTCCCCCATTTTGAGCGGTTAGTTTTTGCATTTTTAGACTTCTGGGGTCCCACTGATTATGTATACAAAATTTGGTTGAGTTTGGTACAAGGGCCTATATTTACATTTTTTGACCTTATATCCCACCCCACCCCCACTTTGGGCGGTTAGTTTTTGCATTTTTAGATTACTGTGGTCTCACTGATTATGTATTCAAAATTTGGTTGGGTTTGCTCAAATGGCCTAAATTTTTAATTTTTAACCCCTCCCCCCCTTAATTTTGGGTCGATATGCACCAAAATCTAATCAGCTCTTAATCTTAATGGACAAAAACTTCGTGTGAAATTTAGTTTCGATTTTTACACTAGTTTTTCAGCAAACTCGTCCACAAAAATTTGGTAACGCACAGACTTTTTGACCCTACACCCCTAACTAACAGACATTTTGACAAAACAATTTAATTATCTCGAAAAATAAAAATTTTTCAATGTTCACTTATTAGAGCTTTTTTGTAGACCGAAATGCCATGGTTTCGCTCAATTTTTGTAATCACTGTATGGTAAAGTAAAAAATTTTAAATGATTGCATAGAATTATCCCAAGACGCAAAATGTTATAATTTTACATATAATTTTATTGTATACATTTTTATAAAATTAAATTTTTAAGAAAAATGGGCACATCGTGTTATAGTATAGCCTTATTTGACATTTCATTACGAATCTCGAGATATTGTGTATTTTTTAATAAAATATTTTCTTATCAAGGCAACGCCGAGAAGTTTGGCCACTCCCCAGCTGGCATTGTCATCTCAGTTGGAGCCACCCACTCAGATATTTCACTTATCAAATTGATGACATCCATTCTTTGCACAGCTGTACATTTTCAGTGGAAACCATCAATTGACAAAGGCCTGGAATTACATTCACCAAATTTAACTATTTGGCTTTTGAATAGATATTGTCATTGATAATCGTGTTAAAATGTATGAATCGAGTTTCATTTAAAAATATAAGTCCTTTTGGATTATTTCAGGAAAATATACTTTTTGTTTGAATTCGAAAATAGAAAAAGTGAAAACTTTTTCAAGACTTGATATGTTTGCAGCCCAAAATCTAATTCATTCAGAGAATAGAAACATTTTGGCAGTTTTGAGAAATCCGTTCTCGAATTATTGTAGGTAAAGGAATCCAAATATATAATCCCATATACTGACGTAAAGAAAAATCCCTAAAAATGATTTTTTTCCACATTATAAAGTAATACAAATCAGTGAATATAATATGGTACTCCAGCGGCCCGACCAAATAAAATACACCCTGAATGTAATATACCTCATTAAAAAGGAAAGTTCGCAATCTATAACACTATTACATAAAATTTCAAACTACAATCCTACAGAATTTGATTGTTTCAGCAAATTTTAATTTAGAACAGGGGTGTCCAACCTTTTAGTTTACACGGGCCATATTTGAAGAAAAAAAAAATTTGTCTCGGACCGCGGATAAAATATTATAATTCTGTTGATATTTGTTATTCAAAAAAATCGAAAAATAAACCAAAATGATGATTATTTTTTCGGAAATCTAGTTCCATAATCAAAATTTAAAATTCTCACTTTTATTTTTCGAAAACTTCACAGTAGATTTTCAGATTTCTTATTTTTGAGGATAAAAATTATTAGGCTAAATAGTTGTGTTTTCCAGTATGTACATATAAATCTCAATGTTTTTATAACTTTATATTGGGCCTCGGGAGGGACTGGACAGCCCTGGTTTACATTGAGTGGGATTAAAGATGGATATGAGGAATGATAAAATTTATTTTTAAAAGTGTCACGGATATAACAATCCCTGACTATCCATTATCTATTGACATGTAGGAACTTTCAAAAATCTAAAAGACAAGTCCTGACAAGTTTTAGTCCAGGAGAGAAATTATCAATTAATTGTGATTGTTCTAGAAAACCCCAATTCCTTGTCTCCTTGTATATTAGAATGATAACTTTAGACTTAGTTAGTGTCGTAGCATATAAATTACTGAAATAAAAAATATTTTAGAAAATGAAAATATGAGAAGAAGAATTTTTAAAAATTCGAAACTTCATTATTTTTTTATCTTATATATAGATGAGCTTATAATTTTGATTTTAGTGAATTTTATTCTTGAAAAAAGCTTCTCGTATTGTACAAATGAACATTCATATTTCGAAAAAGGGAATTCATATATCTCAATATATAAATCTCAATGTTTTAAAGAAGTTTATGATTTTATGTTGGGCGCCACTCGTTGCAGTGCTGGGCCGCGCATGCGGCCCGCGGGCCACGGGTTGGACAGCCCTGATTTAGAAATTAGTTTATAACTCAAAGTAAAATAATCATCCAGCAAATTATTTAGGGTGGACGGAAAGTAAAAGTCAATACCTACTTCCGTAAGTCATGGTGTAGGTTATTTTAAGCAAAACGTTGAAATGAACATACCTAAATTCTGTTCTGGGTGGGTTCTGAGATAGAGCTTTTAATCTATTGTATATTAAAGTTTGCAAACTGTATGATAGGACAAAATTACTTTAAAATTCTCCAAATCACTCAGAAAAGAATTATTTGTTTCAAACGATTTACTCTATTCCAGAATATTGTCCTTTTTTATACCTTTACGGGCCTATATGAGAAATCAATGATTCTAACCTGGCACAAGAAAATGTTAATTTAATTCTAGCTAAATACTTCTGGGATTTGATGAATTGATTCAAATAAATAAATTCATAAGTGCCAAATCATTTATATGTTGCAAGCACCAATTTACATCAGCAACAGTGTTGTTTCCCATAGTACTTGAGCTTTCAACATGCTGCGCACTGATAGTTGGCTTATTACAGGTATCTCCGTCATGGATTTGATACCTAAAAGGAATCCTGGAATTCAGATCTGAAATAGAATTTCACTATGCCTATAAAGGCAAGATACCTTTGGCGGTATAAACAGAAAGAAGTTGGCCAATTTATTTTATAAGTGTTTTTATATTACCACTTTGGATCGAAATCAAACTAAAAATAAATTAATAGAATGGGATTCTACCGTTTGTTTCCCATTATATGTAAATAAATATGACTGAGTTAAATTTTTTTTATCACAAATGGTAGGAGCTACAAAAGTGGAACTTGGCAGAGAAACAGTTTACTAATTTAAACTTATGTGCCAAATTTCAGCTGATTAGCTACAATCGTTATAAATTATTTTTCTTAACCTTTCAGACATATCTAAGCTAACAAAGTTGAAATTTAAATTTAAATTGAATATTTAAACAACCCAATAATGTTCATCTTTCAAACTTATACAGAAATTTTAGTCTAATTGATAAAATTGTTAGAAAACTTTGTCAAGAAGCATGTTTAAATTTGATCAAGTTTAAAAAAGAGAAGGATGTTTTCACTACATGCTTAAGGAGCACGAATTCCCGCTAGAAAATTAACAAGAGGATAATTCTAATTAATTCTAATCTATGGAAAATCGGATTAAATCCGGAAGTAATGAGGAACCATCTGATTGCTCTTCCTTCCTTTTTTCATCCAGATTAAAAAAACAAAAAATAAAAATTCTATAAAATTTGAAGAATATTTTTGTAATTTCACCTCTTCCCCATCTATTTTAAATGAAAAATGAGAAAGCCTCTTATCGCCATTATCATGATAGACCTATGCATTCCGGATTGAATACTTTGATAACGCAAAGGAGAAAATTGAGATAGTAGCTAATTAACATCAAGAGAATTAAAGAGACGAAGAACCGTAAAAGACTGTAATTATCAACAAAGGCGATATATGGTGCTCGCAATGGGGAAAGAGATAGCTCTTCAACGATCTAGAAATCTAGATCATCAGCAAACGCTTAAAAGAATTTTCACACGCAAACTGAATTAAACGAGAAACAAAAACATTTTGTTAAAAAGTAACAAGTAGGTATATACTTAGTATATTACTAGCTGCAAGGCCCGTCTTCGGCGGCCCTCTTGCTAGCCAAGGAGCTCGCCCTGGACCCCCCCCCCCCGAAACCCACCCAGCACCCCCCACCCACACCACCACCCCAATGTACAGAGAAAACCTTAATTTTATATATATAGATAATTTCATTTAAATTGGTAACCATGACGACTGTTTTTGTTGGGGGACGGACATTCATAGATTCATAGATTCATACAGAGGTAGGCACAAATGCGCTTTAGTAGTATAAGATATCTTTGAAGTCTGCTGGGTAAACAAAAATCTGTCTTACGAATTTGAAGCTTTTTGGTAGGTTTCTATTAGTTCTTTTTTGTCTCTTTTGGGGAGGGGGTTTGTTAACTCTTCTTTCCATTTAAAGATAAGAAAAGCAAGGGTTGGTTTTGAAATTAGGATGGAATAAGGAAATCTCTGCGTTGCTAAGGTAAATATTTTGTTTATTTAAAATTTTTTTTTTTTTAGATAATATGTTTGAAAGGAGTAGTCAATCCATGGTTGGAACTAGAAGTATAGGTGTTGAAACCAGTGTTGGCTTTTGTTATGAGGATGGTTATTTAGATTATAACGATTTAGGGAAGAATGTTATTAATTTAAATCGGTCTGTTCCTACAAGTTAGTTAATTCAGATATTAATATGTAGGTTTGCATTCATTTGCAGGATCTGGCATTGATTTGTTGAACAGTCTATTTATTACTACTTGGAATTATAATCCTCTATGATTAAATCAATTATAAATTTTGTCAAATCCTAAAGTCCTAGAGTTGTACAAAATTGTATTTAGTTCTCACAAGCAGAGATTAGCTGAGGTAGAGAGAGGTCATACCATCCTTGTTAAGGTTTTGACCAGGTTTCCTTAACAACTTATGGCAAATGCCGGGATGGTTAATGCGCCGCTTGCTCCTGGTATCGGGTTTTTGCGCGGAGTTTTTAAATTACTTTTTGTCTTTTGATGGAAATTTATGGTCATGTTATTTGTTAATGATCATACATTTCTTTCTTTTTCTTTTTTTTTGTACATGTTTATTATTTGTTAAATTGTATCGATGTTTGTTAATGTATTGTAGCTAGATTGTATTGATGTTTGGAGGACCTAGCCACCAAGGAGTTGTGCCTCTAAGCAGGTTGAGGAATAAAAATGTATTTATTTATTATTTCAATATATGGTAGAATGTAATTATATGAATATGCGATTAATAGTATCTCATTTAAAATATTAGAATCAGAAATCTCAGTCTAGAACTAAATTCTTGACTTTATGAGTTTCACCTTAAAAAATAGAATTTTCATTTTCATCTATATAAGCATAAAAATGTATATAGGTATCATGTAAGAGTAGGCGTGAGATTAACACCACGGTGAACGTTTCACCACTACGAATACCCAATCTTTCTTCGCTCCGACGGCGAACATGTATTCTTTAATTAATTTTCTAATAATTTCGTTTCAAAGGCTCGAATCTTAGGTATTTGTAAAAAGTTAGTTTTGTATATACATATTCTAATAAAGAATGGAATTTTGAGCAGTCTGCCAATTCTTAATATATATATAAATTTACTATAATGCCCATTTGTCTGATTCTTTGGGGAATCGAAACAGATGAATTTTGTTCAGATATTCAATAATAAATTTTATTTAGAATGTTTATATGTTAACGTTAGATGAACGCGAAAGTTGAAACTTTTTATCAGGTCACTGCCCTATTTTGGTGCAATTGGAACCTGATTCGTTTTGATACTGAACCAAGAGTTGAAAAAAGATAAGGACCCAGTCGGGTATGATCCGACATCTTCTGCGTTAAGACCGCAGATGCCCTTTCCATTTAAGCGATTAATCCCCGAATAGGTCATATAATCAAATCTTATATATATTCAATTCTTTAGTTCAAGTAAAAACAGGTTCTTACTAGTTAAAGTCCGTTTCACTGAATACCTTTGTGGCAACTAGAATTTACTGATGTTGGTTGATTTTGGTCCAAAGGTCTAAAATCTTCATTTTTGACATTCCGCCTCATTTTGGGTGTTTATTTTCAAAATATTTTAAAGGAAAATGTCAAAAATTAGAAGCAAAGTTGTAGAGGATGTAATTTTAGAGATTTTCGTTTAAAATTTTTTGAAAATAAACACCCAAAATGAGGCGGAACGTCAAAAATGTAGATTATAGACCAGGGGTCCCCAAACTACGGCCCGTGGGCCAAATCTGGCCCTTGAAACTATCCTGCCCGCGGCTACTACAAAATTAATTCATAAATGTTCACTATATTAAATATTAATGCCATATAATAGCGTATTATTATTAATATAATTTCGGTATAATATGTTATAACCGGCCCGCCCATAGTTTTTAATTTTCACATGTGGGCCTATTACTAAAAAATTTAGGGACACCTGTTATAGACCTTTGGGCCAAACTCAACCAACATCAGTAAATTCTAGTTGCCACAAAGCTATTCAGTGAAATGGGGTTTTAACTAATTTTTACTAAAAACGGGGTTTTACGGCAACATATATAAAATGATAATTATTATAAATGAATCTCCCCAATAGCCGGTTTGTTTTCCAACTTAATCTTAGAGTAAATCATATGGCCATCTTAGGTTGCCCACATATCTGCCAGTTAACTGATTTAACTGCCGATCAAAAATACCCGTAAATTTTATTTAGGCTGGACCTAAGAATAGTCATTCTTTATGGCTAGAGGCAAAAACTTTTACAGAAAAGCTGAAACTTTTTGTTTGTAATTGATGGATAGCTATGGACTGATTCTGAGCAGAGATAGCAATTAAAAAATAGCTATTAAAAAAACCATTTTCTTACTCGCACTTCTAGAGTAGAAAAACCAAAGGTCAAGAATTTAGAGATAAATAGATAGTTTTCAATAAATAATAATCACTAAATTATATTAATAATATTATACATTTTTTTAAATAAAATAGTTTATTTCATTTTTTTACTACAGATTTATTCAAGTAAAAACTAAGGCATTGAAATCTTCATAGAGTAAATCAACTACTTAACAATGATATATCTAGATAGGAATGAAAATTCAATAATTCTTAAATTAAACTTATATATTTCTTATAAGATTAAAAATAAAATAAATAATATATCATTATAAAATATTATTTATTACTAACTTGATAAGATTTGTCATTTATAAAAATTTCATTCAAGTAAACTAAAAAATGAAGATTGTAGCATATAAAAGTAAAATTCTCTTTTACTCTCTATTAAATATTGTTTTTCTGTTTCTTAATTGTTTCTTAATAACGAGTGAAAAAAAAAATATTAAAATAATAATTTTTTTATGTTATAGAATGAGCCCTCCGAAAAGATTCAGCTCCTTAGCACCTACACTATAAGTGATATTGAGCGACACTTGTATTAACAAAAACAAAAATTAAATAAATGTATCCCAGAGTGTCTATGTTTTTCAAAGTCTTTTTATACTATATTCTTGATAATACACCTCAAGGAAAAACATTGGATACTATCTGGCCCTTATGTCTATTATTATCACATAGAGGTCCTTTATTTAATGATTGTTGTCATTTTCTATCCCTGTACTATATATGATTCATCATATTCGTTTTTTGTTGTGAAAACAAAATAGTTTTAATAACAGTAAATTTATTAATAAATAAAATGGATTTATTTTATTTTAAGTATATGACAATTCGTTCATGGGATCAAATAAAATGATACCTAGTGTAATTATTACAAAGTATTAAATTTTATAATTTCTATAAACATAGTCACGTGCTCATTTATACTTCCGGAAAAGGGTGGCCAATTATCCCACCCCAGTAGCACAATGTTTCAAACTATAAAGTAACTAACTATATAGTCCCTATATAGATTCTCGAAATATATAGGCGTTATATAGTTACTATATAGTTTGAAACATTGTGCTACTAGGGACTCCTTACTTGAGTATTCCTAATCAAGTGGATGAATCACATAAATTTAATACTCCGGGACCTATACCCGGAAGAAATTGAGCGCTTAGCTAAACTAATCACTATTTATAGTATTTTGGTAATATCACAGTTTTTTAATGTTACTCCGAAAATTGAAAACTCTTTTTATAAATATTTTTTTAAATGCTTGACATTATCTTATTAATTATATTCTTTTTTTGTTTTTCAGAGTTCTGCTTCTCCCTTTCTTTTTGATGTGCTCGCCCTTGATGGTCCTGCTTGAGTTTGATGGAATGGAATTGAAGGAAATCTGCGGTCTCCAAATTGCTCGCAGGTGGAAGCTTCATCATACTTTCCCATAGCTCCATCAAATAAAATGTTGTTTATCAAATGCTTAACAATTGTCTGAGTTCTCGATTTCATTTTCCTTATTTCATTGGCCACATACTCTCCATAAATATACATTTCATCTTTATTTAAGCTTTCTTTGAAAACATGATATTCTTCTTCAGGCGCAGACTCCTGAGGCAAAATGTCAACTTTTTTCTTTTTCTGAGGTTGTGATTCAGGTGCTTTAAATGGGATATATTCAATGTTTGAGGAATAAAAACTTTCTTCTGTTTCTGTTATAGGTTCGGATTTAACCACGGACGGTTCATCTTCATCCTGGAACAATAAATATTATTAAGTTTGTTTTTGTTTGTTTTGTTTTACAGGAAATAGTATTTAAAAAATGAGCGCTACAAGGCAACATTAGATGGAAAAGAAAGAATGAAAAAAAAATTGAAATATTAGCTGATTTTAACCACAATTAGAGATCAAATAGAAAACAAGAAAGAACATAGGTAGAATAAAACGATATATTGTAAGCATGTGCTAAGGAAAAATATGAGAGAGGATTTATTAGTTAAAAATAAATTATAAAAGAAGCTGCAATGTGCATGCTTATTTTCGGTTTAAAAATTGAATGGCCAAGAGCCAATAGAATCATGTCGCTTTTCTACAATACAAGTAGGTATATATTATTTGTATTTAGAAATGTCTAAAAAGTGGGGGAAATGATTTAAGAAATTTGCTATTTCTCTCTTTCTGGGTTATGATATCCACAATAACATAAGAATAGAAGTTTGCAGAAACTTCATTCTAGAGCTAAATATTCGTAAATCGTTTTTAATACGGAAAATTGATCAAATTTTTGTCTCACTAGTTTCAAAACCTATAGCTCAAAATTTGCAGCAAATTTGAAAAAAATTGAATCATATATTGGGAGTTCATTGGTGATAAGTTAAAATTGGTACAAAAGTTGGTAATTATAAGCTTAAATTTGTGCATAATTTCGGCTTACTTCGTCTAAATGTCCCACGACTCGCTATACAATTGATTTCACCCTAAGTTTGAAGTATGGGGAGTTCTAAAGCTTCGTAATTTAGTCAATTTAATGATTTTCGATTCTAAAATAAGTTGTTTATCACCTTTGGAGCATAAGCTAGCTTATAAAGAAAAATTTGTTTCACTAATCGCTATGATTTATGCTAAGAAAAACTGACTTGAAAAACAATGACCCCATTAATTTCTTTAGGGGGAAATGGCGTTAAAATTGCATTAAACCCTCAAATTTTGCCTACAACGAACTAAATTCTGAAAAAGGGTTTTTCTTTGATTTTTTTTTGATTCTAACTAACCTACAAAAAAGATTCACTATTACTGTTGTAGACATACGTCCTAAGATTAAAGTACATATTCAGTACATATTGAAGAAGAAACTCATGAAAGTTGCTGATAATATTTCAATTGTAATAAACCTTTAGTGGTGTAATTGTATTTACTTTACCATACGGCATACGGGGTATAGTGTACTGTTGTTTTTTTCCTATTTTCGAAATATCTCAAAAAAAACTATGTTGATAAAAAAAAAATTGAGCAAATTCAGCGCGTTTCGTTCTATACCGTAATAACACCTTATTTAATGAAAAATTTAGATTTTAAGTGAAAATGGACAAAATTTTAGACAGTTAGCCTTTAAAGCCTGTAGCTTCCTAAAATTGTTGGGGGGCAGGTGTATCGTAAAGTCACATCACATATTTTTATTTTTAATGATGGATATGTCAACTGTCAATAGCACCGGAAGGACACAATATTTTAACCCATAAGCAACTCAGTTGTTTGCCTGCTTTGATGACAACTCATACATAGTTGATAATGATCAAAAACCGAGGGGTGAACCGCGACTTAAAATCGTGTACCTACTTCCACTTCCATTTCCATGTAGAAGACAATAGATGACAATAGATTATCTAATGAATTCCAAAGTAATTCCAAATAATTCCAAAGACGGTGTACACCTAATTCCAATCGCGGCTTAACCCTCGTCAAAAATTTAAGGATTGGAAGGTCGTGAATTTAATTCAATATGGTCGTATTACATATTACATAATAAATATATTTAATAGTGCTTTTTGACAAAAAATTGTAATAAAAATACAATGATTTTTTTTTTCTCATTATTCCTCATCGCAATAAATACGACCATCCTCCATGAATTCGATCATAACTTGTTTTATAATCTTACAATAAGCATTGAAAGAAATCCTAGTTTAGGAAATTTTATTATGAGAGTGTCATTAATTTTTATTACATGTCAGTAGAGTTGTAGAGTTTTCGAAAATTGAACCCAAGTGCCAAAAAGGCTATAAGCTAATTTCTGAAATTTTTCTTTAAGTTTTCGAATGTTCGGATACATTGGAATGTTATTATTAATTATAACGAAAACAGGAATAACTTATTTTTAAACTGATAATCTCTATCCATATATATTCTACTTGATAAAAGAGTATCACGTGAGTAAACAAAAGTCATTCTCACTCCATACAATTGTTTTGATCTTAATCAGATTACATTGGAATTTAGGTCAATTTGGGAAATATAATAAATAATTCTGTTTATGCTAAATTTGAATGAAATCGATATACGGTTAAGGTAGTTGTTTGGCGACAATGCTAGCAAAAAGTTAATGCTAGAGTATAAAGAACAGACAATAAGGATTCATAATTCATAACCCTAACACCCAATCCCGTGCTCGTTTGACAAATCTGGCAACATTGTCCAAGCTTGAATATTTTTATCATAGAAATGACAAATAAAATACATTATAAAGGTCAATATAAAACAAAAAGTTCTTAATAAGCGATTGTAAGCTGTTGCTACAATGGTTGAAGCAAAAAAAGGTCAAAAAAAATACTAAAGGTAACCCATTTTTTAGGTTAAATACATGCGTTGTTGTCTGTTTGTTTTTAGTGTAAATTTTTAATTATACATTTTTTATTAATTATTATCTCAGAAACTGTGTTGTACCTTACTATGAATTAAAATTTTCTTAAAAAATTAGTTATTGTTTAATGTCGGTTTTTTATAACAATGGTAAGAAGAGTTTCTTAATTATAATTAAATATGTATATAAACTTTCCGATATCCCGTACAGTGCAATGTATAAAGTCTGAAAAATTCTATTTTTGGAATTTAATATCTCCGGGACTATATTGTTCATAAATTTCGTTTTGCCATGCAGAAGTATTTAAATAATAATCTGTCTTAATTTCAAAAAAATCCTAAGAAACCCCATATGGTGAAACAACTACCTTAAGAGAAATAAATTTCAAATTAAAGAATTTCAAATATAAATGGACATTATTTAAATGTTAAGATTAAAAAAATTGTCTTACCTCAGATGAATGATATTCTTCGGTTGAAAATTCTGTCTTTGTTGGGTCTATTTCTAATAAGAACGAAAGTGACTCGTAGGCGAACCACTTAGCCTTTGTTTGCCGGTGTGATTTCCTCTGCATCATTAAAGTCTTGTGTTCACGATGGAACGCACTTCGAAGATTTTTTATTTTTTTTCTTATGAAATCCTCGGTCACATTATATTTCTTTGCTAAATTTCTTATGACGGTGGTTTTCTTTTTATTATCTTTGTAGTCTGGGACTCTCGGGTCCCAGAGTAATTCACTATTTCTGTAATCATCAATGAATAGCAATATCTCATCGTGCGTCCACTCCATTGCGGAGACAAACTCCGACTGCCGCATGCGCCATCGGTTTTGTTTCCACTCGGGTCGGAGACCCTGGCGACAGCCATTGGCGCAGATCTAAAAGCTCACGCAACAGCTAGCGTCGTGTCGAGCCCTGTCTCCTCCACTCGAATCAGCCATTGTTGTTTATCAAATAAGCTGACGTGTTCTGATGTGGCCATCCACTTGACTTTACCATACAACCTGGACCTTCGCTTATATTTAATATTTAATAAAATTATTTATAATCATGTAGGGGAGGGTGTTAGTTTTTGCATTTTTAGACTCCTGGGGGCCCACTGATTATATATGTGACCTTCTCCGAGAAAAGTGATCTAGTGTTTCAAAAAACGGGTTTGGACTTAAGAGTGGATTCTGGTACCTAAAAGGGTGTAGAATAAGATGAAATGAGTTAGATTTCTGATAAAAATTTATTTACCCCATATAAAACGTACAAAACGAACTTGGGAAAATCGATAAAAATGAGAAAAACATTAAAATTTTATTTTTTTTGGTTTTAAATTTAAATTAAATTTAATTAAATTAATTAAATTAAATCAATTAATTAAATTAATTTAAATTAAATTTAAATCGCATCTCCCAACTGAAGGTGTGTTCAAAGTGATAATGCGTTATGAAACTTTAAATGCGTTTTTCTCAAAACTTCATTTTCACACACTAGGTCTCTTTTCTCGGAGAAGGTCACATATACAAAATTTGGTTGAGTTTGGTACAAGAGCCTAGATTTTCATTTTTTGACCATACACCCCCACCCCATTTTGGGCGGTTAGTTTTTGCATTTTTAGACTTCTGGGGGTCCACTGATTATGTATACAAAATTTGGTTGAGTTTGGTAAATGGTCAAGATTTTTATTTTTTGACCCTACACCTCCCCCCCCCATTTTGGGCACTTAGTTTTTGCATTTTTAGACTTCTGGGGATCCACTGATTATGTATACAAAATTTGGTTGAGTTTGCTCAAATGGCCTAGATTTAATTTATAACCCTCCCTCCACCCCCCTTAATTTTGGGTCGATATGGACCAAAACTATGTGTGAAATTTGGTTTCGATATTCAAACTAGTTTTTGAGCTAGCTCGTCCACAAATATTTGGTAACGCACAGACTAACGGACAACCAACCAGACAGACAGACTAACTAACAGGCATTTTGACAAAACAATTATTATCTCGAAAAATATAATTTTTTTCGATGTTCACTTATTAGGGCTTTTTTTGTAGAGCGAAATGCCATGGTTTCGCTCAATTTTTTTAATCAAAATAGTTTCAGCCGTTTTTGAGATATTTCGAAAAAAAGAAGGAAAAAAAACCACTTTTTTCATGCACGAATACAATACTTGACCATACCCTGTATGGTAAATTAAAAACACCAACACACTTCAACGTACCTTAAATTCTTCGGAAATACTTGAGATTTGACATTTGTATTTGTCTTCGATAAGGAGAGAATTTTTCATAATTTTAAGCAGAAGGGGAGGGGTTTGGGGGTCAGAACCAATTACTTACTTATAAATTCGATTGTTTTAAGGCTCTCAGACCATTATTTACGGAGATAGAGACGTTTAAAGATTTTAAACTGAAAAAATTTTCAGAAATTTTTAAAAATCTTACAAATTTGATTGTTTTAAGGCTCTCAGACCATTATTTACGGAGATAGAGACGTTTAAAGATTTTAAAGACAAAAAACATTTCAGAAATTTTTAAAAAATCTTTAAATTCCATTATTTTAAGGTTCTCAGACCATTATTTACTAAGATAGAGATGTTTAAAGACAAATAACTAATGAAAATTAAATTGGCGGTAAGGGAAGTACACTCCTGTTCGCTCCTGGTACCCGGATACAAATTTTAAAAACTAAGAAATCAATGGTCAACCCTTGATTTTAAGGCTCCAATTGGCTCGCTATAATACTGGCTTCATCGACGGGAAGGAAAGTAAACTCCTGTTCGCTCCTGGTATCCGGATACAAATTTTAAAAATTATAATAAAATCAATCGTTAACATTGATTTCAAGGCTCAAATTGGCCCGCTGTATGACTTCATTGACAGCTCAAATTATACAGATTAAAAAGATATATTAATTGATCTATTCGAAGTAGGAAAAATTGTTCAAAAAACAATATGAAAAGCAACAATGATTCGTGAAATGAAACTCGATTCTACTGCTGCTTACTGATTTCTTTCATTTCAGCTACTTTTGTGTTCAAACCTACGAACTCATTTCAAGGAAATTATTCCCCTATCATAGCTTTTCACGTACAACTACACTACACCGGAAATATATTACCGATAGGGGCATACTTGTAGTCAAGAGCCGACAAAGTGTAGTTAGCCTGTTACGATATTATCTTTTTACGTGAGGTACATATTATGGTAGTAGCAATATGTTCTTTGAGAGTCACATGCTGTTGCTAAGCGACACTACATCTATATGCGAAGTATATTTTAGATGTCGTAGTTATTATCAAGCTTAAAATCGAAAATTATCTCTCGCATAGCAACAGCAAGTATAATGTTGAATAGAGCATGACACCATTTCATTTGTTTTTCCATAATAACTTTACCATGTTAGTTATTTAAAACTATTTTTTCAATAAATATAAATTAATTTTCAATAACATTCGTCATCAAAAATAAGTTTGTTTTCTCTTCACATTTTCATTTTAGTATATATAATATATTTCATCATTCTTATTTTGTTTTAATTAATTTATCTAATTAATTTAATTGATTTTTTCGATTCTAAAATAAGTGATTTCTTAGCTTTAAAACATTAAATACCTATATTAATAAAAGAATTAGAACACTAGAAGGTGTGATTTCGACTGAATAAAAATTACACAAAAAATAGCATAGCATAAGTAGGTAGGCATTCTCCTCTGGTAAATGATGCCCAAAATATAATTAACATTGTCTTTAGTGGATCCCCACGTCTAAGTAGGTGCTAAAAAGAAACTCCGCCAAACATTTTTTCATTAATTGATTTTTTCGATTCTAAAATAAGTGATTTCTTAGCTTTAAAACATTAAATACCTATATTAATAAAAGAATTAGAACACTAGAAGGTGTGATTTCGACTGAATAAAAATTACACAAAAAATAGCATAGCATAAGTAGGTAGGCATTCTCCTCTGGTAAATGATGCCCAAAATATAATTAACATTGTCTTTAGTGGATCCCCACGTCTAAGTAGGTGCTAAAAAGAAACTCCGCCAAACATTTTTTCATTAATTGATTTTTTCGATTCTAAAATAAGTGATTTCTTAGCTTTAAAACGTTAAATACCTATATTAATAAAAGAATTAGAACACTAGAAGGTGTGATTTCGACTGAATAAAAATTACACAAAAAATAGCATCGCATAAGTAGGTAGGCATTCTCCTCTGGTAAATGATGCGCCCAAAATATAATTAACATTGTCTTTAGTGGATCCCCACGTCTAAGTAGGTGCTAAAAAGAAACTCCGCCAAACATTTTTCATTAATTGATTTTTCGATTCTAAAATAAGTGATTTCTTAGCTTTAAAACGTTAAATACCTATATTAATAAAAGAATTAGAACACTAGAAGGTGTGATTTCGACTGAATAAAAATTACACAAAAAATAGCATAGCATAAGTAGGTAGAGCATTCTCACTCTGGTAAATGATGCCCAAAATATAATTAACATTATCGTTTAGTGGATCCCACGTCTAAGTAGGTGCTAAAAAGAAACTCCGCCAAACATTTTTTCATTAATTGATTTTTTCGATTCTAAAATAAGTGATTTCTTAGCTTTAAAACATTAATACCTATATTAATAAAAGAATTAGAACACTAGAAGGTGTGATTTCGACTGAATAAAAATTACACAAAAAATGGCATAGCATAAGTAGGTAGGCATTCTCACTCTGGTAAATGATGCCCAAAATATAATTAACATTGTCTAGTGGATCCCCACGTCAAAGTAGGTGCCTAAAAAGAAACTCCGCCAAACATTTTTTCATCAATTGATTTTTTCGATTCTAAAATAAGTGATTTCTTAGCTTTAAAACATTAAATACCTATATTAATAAAAGAATTAGAACACTAGAAGGTGTGATTTCGACTGAATAAAAATTACACAAAAAATAGCATAGCATAAGTAGGTAGGCATTCTCCTCTGGTAAATGATGCCCAAAATATAATTAACATTGTCTTTAGTGGATCCCCACGTCTAAGTAGGTGCTAAAAAGAAACTCCGCCAAACATTTTTTCATTAATTGATTTTTTCGATTCTAAAATAAGTGATTTCTTAGCTTTAAAACATTAAATACCTATATTAATAAAAGAATTAGAACACTAGAAGGTGTGATTTCGACTGAATAAAAATTACACAAAAAATAGCATAGCATAAGTAGGTAGAGCATTCTCCTCTGGTAAATGATGCCCAAAATATAATTAACATTGTCATTAGTGGATCCCCACGTCTAAGTAGGTGCTAAAAAGAAACTCCGCCAAACATTTTTTTCATTAATTGATTTTTCGATTCTAAAATAAGTGATTTCTTAGCTTTAAAAACATTAAATACCTATATTAATAAAAGAATTAGAACACTAGAAGGTGTGATTTCGACTGAATAAAAATTACACAAAAAATAGCATAGCATAAGTGAGGTAGAGCATTACTCACTCTGGTAAATGATGCCCAAAATATAATTAGCTTGTCTTTAGTGGATCCCCACGTCTAAGTAGGTGCCTAAAAAGAAACTCCACTAAACATTTTTTGCATTAATTGATTTTTTCGATTCTAAAATAAGTGATTTCTTAGCTTTAAAACATTAAATACCTATATTAATAAAAGAATTAGAACCACTAGAAGGTGTGATTTCGAACTGAATAAAAATTACACAAAAAATAGCATAGCATAAGTAGAGTAGGCATTCTCCTCTGGTAAATGATGCCCAAAATATAATTAACATTGTCTTTAGTGGATCCCCACGTCTAAGTAGGTGCTAAAAAGAAACTCCGCCAAACATTTTTTCAATATTCTGGCGAGACCGGTGCATTCAGTTTAGACTAGGCCAGTGGTGGCGAACCTATAACCTGCGGATCAGACACTGACCCACGAAGGCTTTTTAATTGACCCACGCGTTGATTTTTATAAACTTACTTTTAATATCCTATAAGAAAGGGCTCTAGGAAAATTTAACGCCGCATTCTATAATGTGGTTTGATTAAAAAAAATTATTAATATTAATAATATTTCTATTGTTCTATTATATATTACTATATATATAGATTATAATGAATTGAGTTTATGGATCGTGGAGTCATAAGCAAATATGGACGCACTCAACGCCTGTAGGGCATTCCTCTTCTCTGCTTAAGAATACAATTGTATAAGCACTAGGCGCAAAATGTATTTTGGTTAAAATTACATGTAAATTATAAAAAAAATTAAATAGCTGAGTATACTATATTCTATTGTCACCAGCACCCAAAGTGTGTGGGTGCAGATAATAATGGTCCCACACTAAAATATTATATTAAACGAATGGGATTCTTTACAAATCAATGAAGAAACTTGCTAATGTTCTTTTAACGATGTTTCCTTCCAAATATTCGCCTGAAAAATTGATTTCTTCAGTGAAAAATCTACCAAGAGAAATACATTATGAAATGAAGTGACTGCGAAATTTTTAGAACAAAAAAAAAATAATAATAACAAAGGTCAACCGACAAGTTTTTCTGTTAAAAATTTTTCGGCTTTTCCAATTTATTGGTACTCCCCCCTCTCTCTCTCTCCTCCCCCTTTCCGCCACTGATTTACTAAGCCATGGGCTAGTAGTAAAAAAAATGAACAAAATTTGACCCACTTCTCAAAAAGGCTCGCCATCACTGGACTAGACGATAAACGACTGACAAAAATACTCTTTACACTTTGTCATGCCAATTTCTGTCAACGAGAAAAGTAAATATGTATTCAATATTGATTTAGTCTAATCACTTTTCCTCATTACCTAATCTAATCTAGTTTTTTCAGTAATTGATTTATCAGATAATTGACGAGTTCTTCGCAGCTAAACTTAATAAAATTATCGACATAGTATAGTGAATTCTAAGTTTTTTATTATATCTTTAGTCATTCAAAAGAATTGGGAGGGAATTATCTCTTATAAAATTCAGACAAACAATCAGAAATTGATTATATGATATAACATTTTTATATCTAGCAAAATGATTCATTACTTCTGGCCCTGACATGTTAAAGCACCTGCACTTAATGGCAAAGAAAACGAAGTTAAACAACACGTGATAATTTTAATTCTTGGATGGTGATTCTTTGGAATTATAGTGTAGTATTGTCTTATTCAAATTGATTAGTGAATTAGACCTGAAGGAAGATAGGATTTGCAATTGCTCATTCTTCGCAAAAAGTAATCATACGATATATCCAAAAGAAGATTAACGGGCAAAATGTTTGCAATCCCAATAAAAATTACAATAAAACTTTTTAAATTTCAATCTTGAAAGTTAACCATATGACCAATTAGACTTACAAATCCTCTAACTCTAACTGTAGTAAGATGACTGACTTCTCAAAACGTATATAACTGTCTCTGGTTATTTTGTTAGGTTTTAGAATAAGAGTCAATTTATAAATGAAAGATTACCTACATAAATGGGAATATTTTCTAGTTTTATGACCTAAGTCAGTGATTCTCAGCCTTTTTATTAATATGTATAACCAAATCCAGATTCAAACATTTAAGTGCTATCGACAAAAATAGTCATGTTTACTTTTATTTATCTTAGTCAATATTTCATTTTGAAAATATGATTATTTTATATAAAAATAAAATTTAAAAAAAAAAGATTTGTCCTTTATGAAGAAAAAGAAAAAGAAATCGAAAAGAAAAGAAAAATGAAATTTTTTAATAAATCGATGAAAATTAGATAGTAATTTTTTTTAAATCAACTTGAAGGCTGAAACCAGAATATATTATTAGAAAATATTCTAAATGTAAGGTCAAAATTTCAAAGGTTCATGAACCCCTTTGATAAGCAATATAAAATTATTTCTCCTAAAATCTTTGAAAATTTAGAATCTTTTTTAATAGAAATTTTTTTTAATTTTTCTTTCCCAACAATTTAAGGAAAGAGTTACAATTACCCTAATATATTCAATTTGCGAACAATAGAAGGAATGTTTTAATTAATTTAATATAATATATAATCAATAATTGTATTTTTATGCACTTCTAATTGGTTATTCAGAATATTTGAATTATTTGAGAGGGCTATTTTAATTTCCGTAGATTCTAAAAGATCCAATTGCTCACCCCCGAAATATATCGAATTCAAAACTCAATTTTGTTTTATTTCTTTTTTGTGAAATCTACCTCGTATCTTGCTCAAGTTTTATTATTATAATGAGACTCCATTGGAATTATTCTGTGAATTGTCCTTAACACATCCTCCACAGATACCTTCGACTGCTACCCAATCACTAAATCTCCCCTTATCTTCACGTTACAAGGGTCCACCACGGACTACAGAGGTTGTACCTTCTTGGTGCAACTTCTTCTTGTATCAGTATCATTATAAAAAAAAAAACATCGTAACACGTTCAGGAGGTTTCCCGTTGCCTTCCATGTACTTGTTCCTTCAGTGTAGTTGACAGTAGTGTCTCAGACTCAAATCCACTCAATTTGTAATCTAGTCTTCAATTCAACATCAGCTGCTACTCTGTTTTTTAAAATAAAGAAATTTAAATATCCTAAAGACGTATTTAATTAAAGTGAGATTTTCCGCCTAAGAATCTGGAAATGAATTGAGCGAGCTAGAAAAAATGAATATTTAAGAGGAAACCAGAAGTAGAGCCGATTTTACAAGCTTTTTTGTATGAAAAGTGCTTGAGGGGTTTGAGTGACCCAGAGGATGTTGAAAAAAATAATGACACTCACTGCCCACGTTTATAGATCTAATCCATATTTCATCAGAAATGAGCTACCAAGGTAATTCATTACAATTAATATTATATATGAAGTGTTGTCTACCTTGACGTCCTTCAGCGAATTATTTATAATTATATTTTTATTTACTTAAAATATATAATAAGTGTGATTTTATAAGTGTCAGTGAGCATTTTTGCTGGCCCGCATTTCGCCTGTACTGAAAATTTCCATTTTGGGCTTGAATTTTTAAATTGAAAAATATTTACATTCCCAAAACTCGTAAACTTTTAACTTTTCTGTTGGAAATTAAATTTTCTTTAATAAGGGTCATTACATAAATTGATTGTCCCTCCTAGGGTTAGGCAGTAATGGTGAAATTTAAATGCAAACTATAAAAAACTTTCACGAAGAAACTTTTTGATAATTTAATTTCCTGAAATAATGTTCTTTATGGATAATTAGCTCCGATGACTATTTACCCCATTTAGGACCACTTTTCCATATGGGAACAACTTTTTGAAAGCACCCCACAATAACAATTAATTTAATATCGCGATTTTTTCTTTATTTTTCTCGTTAAAGTTGACTATTATTTGATAGCTAATTTCCATTTGATATCTCCAGCTATTATATTTCCGATTTCATATGTGAATGAATTTATGAAAAATGCCTCCTAAACGAATCCAAAGACACTAAGTATTTTTTATTTATTTCTAATCAATATTTGATGAATTTTGATTATTTATCATATTTTAAAAGACTTTTTTAAATTTTATATATCATATTTAGCGTTAAAATATTATTTATTTATACACTATCAGCATTAAACCAGCCCTAGTAGTACAATGTTTCAAACAATATAGTAAGTTTTTAAGTGGGAGATAAATTTAACCAAATTTTTCGCGCGGAGAATTTACCACTGCTCGAAGCCCCTAAAACCTTAGTAAATTGGATATTGAATTGTATCTAAGTTTCTGAGATTGGCTCGTGATCCCGGCTTCTATTCCTTCTACTCTGTTCTTTTCACGATGGAGGGGCCAGCCCATACAGGCCTTTAGGGGATCCACCTTCTGGTGTATCTCCTTCTCACATCAATATCATTAAAAAAAAAAAAAAGTAACTTTATAGTGCTGATCTCGGAATCTATTATAGAATATATGAGTATTATAGAATTATTATTATTACTATTATAGAATCTATTATCTATTATTATTATTATTATTATTAATAATATATAGGCACTGTATAATTACTATATAGTTTGAAACATTGTGCTACTAGGGATAGTTTTACCATATGGAAACACTGGCCCTGAACGACCCTATGAATACCTTGCTCTCAATGGCTTTGAATAAGTTCATTTAGAATGTTCCAAAAATTCAGTTGTCATTGAAATAATAATAATGCTTTATTATTTTTATTTTTTCATAAAGTAATAGTTCATGAGATTCTCTGCTTGTGAGATGAGAATGATGATGATAATATTATGGAGACCAGTGGCCACGGGGGAGGGGTCTAAGGGGACTGAAGCTCCCCCCCCTCCAAGGACAAGGAAAAAATTAAAGTAAAAATGAACAAATGAACAAATAAAAATGAAAAAAATATTTGGTCAATGTGGGTGGGTTAGTCCCCCCCCCCCCCCCCCCAGGACAAAATTCAGGTTGCGCCACTGAGTATATTTGTATATTATTCAGAGAACTGCTCATGTTCGACCCCTCTTTTTTTTCAATCGGCCGATATTTTCATCAATCTTAAGATTAACAAAACAGAAAATACATCTATCATTCAAAAATATTTTTAAGTTTGGAGTTTTATCTTACCTCTTTTGGTTATATTGATTTATTTACTATGTAGAAAAGTATCTCTACCATTTTTTCTTTTTAAGAAAAAAAAGGAATTCATTTCTGGACAGTATTTTATAACTCCAAAAGAATCAGAATTGTTTTAGAAGCAAAAGCCTCTCGAAAGAAAACAAACGGTTACTGTTCAAAAAAGCTGATGCTGGAACTGTCCATGAATCCTAATTATGGAAAACCACGAACAAGTCTCTTTAAACTTTTTCGTTGAGTGTTTTATGTCATGTTGTGGTATCGTTCGGGCTCTTTTTAATTTACTGGGTTGAATTATGATTTTATTTCTTTTTTTAATTTCAGTTTTTACTTTAAATATTGTAATTTTTTTTTCTTTCCGTTTATCGGCGCGTAGACTACTAAGTATTGTAATGGTGAAAGAAATTGAATTGTCTTTTTGATTAGTTTTTACAAAATTTCTCAATGAGACAAACAACAAAATTCAGTGGAATCGTGGCCCAAGGCTTCCGAAATTGCGAACAAAGCAATAGTTATATTTTTTTTAGAGATATTCAGATTCTTCTTATTTGAATGACCTAGTCGATTCCGAGCGTTGGCGAATATTATGGTTTCATCTCTAAAGTAATTTTCCTGGAAAAATTTTTCACAGAGATGGTTTTCCTTTGCCTTCCCTCCCTCCATTTTTGTTAGTCTCCTTGCATTTTTGACAGAGATGAAAATTTTTCTGACTAAAGCGAGATTCGATCCTGACTAAACTCGATTCGAAGTCGAACGTTTTAATCACTGTCTACGGTGCACTATATTCAGATTAGTAAGTACAATTTCCAAATTTTTTTGGTTATCCTAAAAGTGTCTGAAAGTTAAGAAAAAAATTATTTCAGAAGATGATTTTTTAGTCTGCCTGTGTAGTGTTTATATTCTGGTACACACGAATGGAAGGCCCTATAGATTTAATTCTGAAATAATTTTATTTCCAAAACAAAGAAGTGAATATATTTGGATTAACATCAGAAATTCCAATTAAAAATTCAGAAAAACAAAAAACATCGAATTGTTATAAGAGCTTATTTAAGCTGTGGCACAAATATGTATTAATAAACGTTGTTAGAGTTCGTGCCTGTGATGGAACTGTATCAGATGAAGGAGGAGGTATTAGCAAAGTTGGATCCACTGGGTTCAATAAAACACCCTGCGATACACATTTGTGTATAACTCCCAATTAACTGAAGATGGGCAAATAAATGCAGGCCGAAACGTTTTATTCAGGGTGTTTTATTTAACTCATTGCATTCAACTTTGGCAGATACCTCCTCATTCACCTAATACTGTATTAATAAACTCTAGCTGTAATCTAAGTTTAAGGTTTCTAGTTAAAACTGTTCGCACACAAAAAATTGCCAAATCGCTAAAATTTACCGAAAGTGAAACGAATCTTTAATTATTTTTTTTTTTCAAAATGTGTGTGAGATATGTTGTCAACTTTGATCTGAACACTAAACACCAATAAGAATATTTAAGAAAAGTTTCACAAAATTTTGGTTAAAATCATTAATTTTTTTTATGTATAGGTAACTATAAGGATTTTTGGAAAAGCTAACATAGCTTGAACACACTAAAGTATTATCTTGTCTTTTCTTTCTATTTTTAAAATCCCAATTGTTTTTATAAACATCTTATGGAATAATTCGATTTTAACTTTTTTTAATATTACAACCTTTTTGTTTTCATTTTATTTTATTTAAAAAATTATCAACTTAAAAAAATGTAAAAAGTAGGTACTTACCATAAGTACAAATAAAAATTTAAAATCCGGATAAATCCACCCAGATATAGAGGCATTTTTTAAAAAAAACAACCTTTTTTGTAATCAGATCAGGAAATGTTTTGATCTAAGAAAATCTTGACTTTTTTCAGAATTCCAATTTTCTTCTATTATCTATATGTCTACTCTTTGTTAATAAATTTAATTAAATAAACATGAACGGGTATATGAATAGTAAAGTCATGTGGTATGTTTAAGTCACATCAGATATATTTTTTGATTAAAAATCCCTGAATGGATGAACAGCAGAGACAGATGGGAGGGAACGAGACGTATTAATGGCGTCATTGGATTTCAGGGTTAACTAGAGTTCAACGAATGACTTATTCAGTCTCTTTATAAATGAGATATATTTTTAGATAGTTTAAGTTCAAGGTCTTTTTGAAACCTCAATTAAACTCCGTTCATTAATTGCTCAATAGAACAACTTTTTCTAATTGTATAATCTAATCCACTCATGGGTTTCCAGATACAAGAATGGTTCTTGACTCGGTTTTGTTGTGGGAGGGAAACGCATGAAATTAAACGTTAAAATAAAAACAGACAAGAGCGGAGCAGATTTCCCAGAAGAGGCCCTTATGAATCAACCCCTTCATGAATAGGTCAGAGGCACTTTCAAGGAACAAGTCGTTCTCTTCAACCTATAATACCAAAAATTCAAAAATAAAGACTAAAAAAAATCAAAAAATCTTGGGGGGTACTATTACCGAGGCCGACCAATGCATAGAAAAGAAGTGGGAGGCGGATATTTTTGCTTCCGAAAAGACCAACGTGGCGGATGAATAAATAATAATAAAATAAAAGCCCACAGAAGACTATAAAGAAAAAAGTATGGTAAAATAGAAAAAATATCAAAAGAAAACAACACAATAAAATATGTTTGAAAAAGTATTTTTTTTCTCCCTGTGGTCAGTCTCAAAATTTTTTAAAAGAAAAACTTTGTCTTCTTTTATATTTTCGAGCATATGCTCTAAAGTTGAACATATGACATTACACCGAATGGTGCTCGGTAATTTTTTACTTTGCCATACCGGGTATGGTCAAGTATTGTAATCGTGCATGAAAAAAGTGTTTTTTTCATTCTTTTTTTCGAAATATCTCAAAAACGGCTGAAAATATTTTGATTCAAAAATTGAGCGAAATCATGGCATTTCGCTCTACAAAAAAGCTTTAATAAGTGAACATCGAAAAAATTATATTTTTCGAGATAATAATTGTTTTGTCAAAATGTCTGTTAGTCTGGTTGTCTGTTAGTCTGTGCGTTACCAAATTTTTGTGGACGAGCTAGCTCAAAAACTAGTGTGAATATCGAAACCAAATTTCACACGTAGTTTTGGTCCATTGAGACTAAGACCTGATTAGATTTTGGTGCATATCGACCCAAAATTAAGGGGGGTGGAGGGGGGTTAAAAATTAAAAATCTAGGGCCTTATATCAAACTCAACCAAATTTTGTATACATAATCAGTGGGCACACAGTAATCTAAAAATGCAAAAACTAACCGCCCAAAATGAGGGGGGGGGGAGATCAAAAAATGAAAATATAGGTTCTTGTACCAAACTCAACCAAATTTTGTATACATAATCATTGGGACCTCAGGTTGTATGGTAAAGTCAAGTGGATGGCCACATCAGAACACGTCAGCTTATTTGGGTTAGTTAATAGCAGTAATATACATATTAATATTATTTTTAAACTTTGTATGCTTGTGTGCAGCAATGCCATGATGATGCCGATTGATTATTTATCTGAAGTTATATAAGCCGATTTAGATGACGCCCATACTTTCTACCCCTTTTATGGTGTACCTATCTCATGGGTCTAAAACATTCTTGTCTGTATTATATTCTATGAGATATCATCATTTTTGACCTCTCAGGTCACCCAGATTCGATGGTACAAATGAAGATGGTATAGATAAGTTGATCTATTTCTCTTATTTATTTGAAAATCATAGTTTCATGTACTAATTATATTCTGGAAATCAGACAAAAAGACAAATTCTAGCCCGAAAGAGTTGCTGGTCTAATGGATCTTAGAGAACTAAATACTTTAAGATAACGTTTATACTTAGCTGGATATTATCGACTAAACTATGTCAATAGTGAAAATTAAATTTTTATTTGTATCACGGATAATTAGTAATTATAACTACTTATTGAACAAAACAGCAAATAATATTATGAAAATATAACGATTTGATCGGCTTATTCTGCTATCATTCTTAAGTATATATAGTATACATGGATTTTAAGAGAGTTTACTTGCCAAGGCAAGCGGATATTAGGCTATTTATAAACAAACAAGATACAATTCTTTCTTTATGTGGAAATATTTATTATTGGCCGACTACCATGGCTGTTTGGTTTCGGACTACTAAGAGACCAGTTGTCAAGGCCTGAAAAACAATAGTAGTACAAGTGTCAGATTTTAAAAGTACATTCATTTTATTTTTATATACAAGATTTACTTTTATAATATATTTATATATTGTTATCTCAATCCAAATGTTTCCAAACTTTTTTTAAAGAACAAGAGTCCATCCCAGCAACACAATTTCACATATAATATTTTTGTATTTTAATTTAGTTATAAGTATTTCTCTCTAGTGTTTCTGGGATGGACTCTTGTTCTTTTAAAAAAAGTTTGAATACAATTGGAATTGAGGTAACAATATATTAAAAATTAAATCTTGTGTATAAAAATAAAATTGATGTTCTTTTAAAATTTGACACTTGTACTGCTATTGTTTTTCAGGCCTTGACAATGTCTCCTTATAGACCAAAACCAAACAGCCAAGGTGGTCGGCCAATAATAAATATTACCACATAAAGAAAGAATTGTATCTTGTTTGTTTATAAAAAGTCTAATATCTGTTTATCTCGGCAACTAAACTCTCTTGAAATCCCTGTATATTAAATTATTCTTGTCTAGTTTCCTTAATAACTCTTAAGGAAGTTCGGGACAGCTTATCTATCTGGTTGATCTTCGAAAAAATGTTTTGTATTTCTGCAGAGTGACAACGTCTGCCTACTAAATTTTTAAATTAAAAAAAATTGAAGGAGACAATAAAGAGTGTCTTCTGCTGGAATTATAAATTTTATTTATTTATAACGAGACTATAAGTTAGAGAAGAGGGCAAAGCCCTCGAAACTATAGTCTCGTTATAAATAAATAAAATTTATAATTCCAGCAGAAGACACACTCTTTTATTGTCTCCTTCAATATATAAAAATTCTGCTACTCTGGGCAAAAACTTTCAATTTAATTAAAAAAAATTGTTAATAATGAGGTTAATTTCGAATAAAAATCTTTGTTTTGATAATATTAATAAAAACAATATTGAGATAATTTTTTTCTCATTATAAAAACATTTCTTTAACACAAAAACGATTTCAAGAAATAGTTAGAATTCTACACTAGTGCATTTGTTATATTCTGTTGGATGCAAATAACTTTTTATTTTTACACTTATGAATAACTAATTAACTAGACTGTCAAATCTATTGAAAAATATATCATTCGATTCATAAAAGTTGAATTATTGATCAGTATAAATGTGTTAAAAATGGTATAATTTGTATAGAAGTTATAGCCCTTTTAAAAGCTCGGTCCATTTACTTCTATGTTAAAAGGACAATTTTCAATAATTTATTTCTCGGTAATGGGACAGACGATCAACTTCAAATTTCAGGAATAAATATTTAATACATGAATGATTAGATGGTAAAAATTTGAGAATTTTCTTATAAAAATGATAAACAGTCCCGAACTCCCTTAAGTATACATATAGCCTGCAAAGAGAGAATATTTTGACTAATATCGTATTCTAAAATCATTTTATAAAAAATTCGAATTTCGAAAAAATATTTTGGTTTCTAAATTCATTATGTTCAACTAATCTAGGCAGTTATTTCTATTGAGTAGAGAATTTATTTAAATGAAGGGATGCAGATGGAAAAGTGGGACACTGAGCGAGCGCAAAGGCAATACAAATCTAATTCGATGGACTCGTGGATACTGGCTACCATTTTATTTTTATTCATTAAAATGAAAAATGCCATGCTAAGTAAAAGTATAAGTCAAGATTATTTGAATTTTAAGAGTCTAAAATATATTTTTAATACGAATGAATAAAATCTTGGTTTCGGAGAAAATAGCCAAATATGAAAACTACCATTCTTTTCAAATGCTCTTAATTTATAAATTATTATTAGGGAACTTTGGAACTAGAAAGCTGAAGCTTGACACAAAAGAGAAGCTTATTGATTTAAACTTGGGTTTCAAAATATTTAAAACATGTCATTATTCGATTTGTTACGAATTTTTCTTCAGGAGGTTCTGAACCTGGAAATCACAAATCAAAACCAGTTTTTTTTCTTTTAGAAATATAAGCTCCAAGATGAACAATTAAAGTTTTGAGCATCTTTTTTTTGAAAATAGTTGGTAGTTTTTTCAAAAAATCAGCTCGGGTTCAGATTAACCAAGATGTATTTTAAAAGAGAAAGAATTCAATCAATCTTTTTCGGACAAATTCTAAGATTTTAGTAGAAATATTATTAAATTGCGATATCAGAGGATTCATCCCCCAGGAGTCGAACCTGAGAACTAACACGCTATGAGCTGACTGCCCGGATAGCGTGTTAGTTCTCAGGTTCGACTCCTGGGGGATGAATCCCCTCTGATATCGCAATTTAATAATATTTCTACTAAAATCTTAGAATTTGTCCGAAAAAGATTGATTGAATTCTTTCTCTTCCAAGATGAAGTTTTTACGTCCTTCTATTTTCGTGTAATATGTATGGTTTAGGAATTCAAAAAAGATGATCAATCAAAAAAATCATGAAAAAATTACTTCCTTTATACATGAATTGAATTCTTCAATCCAATTTTCTCGAATAGAAAGCTACTAGGTATATAACATACCTATTATAGGTAATTCTTTTAATTATATTTTTAATTTTATATTGTTATTAAACCTAGCATAATGTTGTCATATGGAGAGTGCTCAAATCACGTCAGAGTATATTTTTATAATTACTAGCTAAGTATATATTTCTACCTAAGATATTTTCAACAAAATATCATTTTAATTTTTTCCAACACGAATTTTATTAGTGTCAATGTTTTTACGTGAAACAAGTTGTTCTATAAACAAATTTTACTTCCTTGAACGATCATATTAGGAGTTTCTTTCTTCGTAATTAGAAGACCATGCGATTCGGCTGATCTTTCATCCTCCATTTGAATCATTTAAGCGGCTCGTTATGTTAATTATTACATGTTTCATTAACGAAGAAAAACAGGTATATCTTATTAATCGGTCTTATTTTCATACTTAGAAAATTTAATCGGATGATTTTATAAAATGCGTGGGAATGACTTTAATTATTCGTTAAGCAATTTTCCTCATTTTATAACTATAATACAAACTCTTAACATTGCATGAAAATAGAAATAATAAAGACGAGAAGTGGAACAACCGGAAATTATAGTAGCTTTTATTAATTAATTACATTAATGACACACCCATCATTTATTTGATTGAACCCCAGCTAGTTGGTCATTCGGCCAAACTCCCTTTTAGGTGTAAAATTAGAAAAAGCTATAACTAATCCGATAATTTTTTTATCCCTCCGACTTCTGGAAGTGGGAATCCTTCCTTGCTTCCCTTTCATTATTCAACATTAATTCCTTCAAAACCCGAATATTTAAATAGCATCGATTCGAAACTATTACATATTCAAGGATATTCTATTTTCTTCACAAGTTTCTCAAAATATTAGAAACAATATGGCAAATAAATTACCGCCTCGGCGGGCTAAGTATTGCGATTTCCATTCCAGATGGTGATGCTGACGAATGTAAATAAATAAATAAAGTAATCGAGAGAATTCGTAAACAAATGAGCAGAACAAAGTGAATACCCGTTTTGAATGTTAAAATTTTTCTCAAATAGAGATCCCATTTTTGTAGTTGTCAATTCAATTTACTTGAGATTTTTTCTTATTTTCTATTGGGAACCTTGGTAGGAGAGTGGTTTAATTTTTTTGGCCCATAGTGGCTACTTTTTTACAAACGAGACAGGAATGCATCAAAATTAACCAAGAAAACCTAGAAGGAGTTAAGGAATTCCGCTACCTAGGAAGTAAAATAACATGGGATGGGAGGAGCGAAAACGAAATTAAATCAAGAATTGCCCAAGCAAAAATGGGGTTTAATTCAAAACAAAAACTACTATGCTCCTCCTCAATCAGCTTAGCAAACAGGAAGTTGCTATTGAAGACATATGTATGGAGCATAGCCATGTACGGGTGTGAAACCTGGACAATTGGAAAAGCGGAGAGAAAGAGATTGGAGGCTTTCAAAATGTGGTGCTACAGAAGAATGATGAATATCAAATGGATGGATAAAATTACAAATGAAGAAGTTCTTGGAAGAATCGGAGAAAGAAGAACCTTGTGGAAGAGTCTGAAGAAGAGAAGAGAGGTCAGATGATGGGGCACACACTGAGACATGGGGGACTGCTTAGGGATATCTTGGAGGGGAGGTGGGAAAGAAAAGGGGAAGGGGAAGAACCAGATTAGAATATTTCAACCAAATAATTGGGGATATGGGATGCCAGACATTTAGACAGGTTAAACAGCTGGCGGGGGACAGAGTCGAGTGGAGACGGATTGTTGCATCAAACCAGTCTTAGGACTGTATACTCAATGATGATCAATGATGATGATGGCTACTTTCAATTTAGACTACCAGATAGAGCGTATCGGAATTCTCAGTTTCCCTTGGTAGTGGCGTGGCTTATTTTTAGCCCATAGTGGCTAGTGTCAATTTAGACCACCAGATAGCGTATCGGAATTCTCAGTTTCCAAATAGAAATGTCTGAAACGTGAAGAAAACCCAATTTCAACGATATTTTTTTTCTGTCTGTCTGTCTGTCTACCCTTCCCGATTTTGATACCAAGAATAATCCAAGCAATGAAAATTCGTATAAAGTTTGTTTTGGTGCATATAAGTGTGGTTGTAATTTATCAAACGAAAAACTGATTAGATTTTGGGCTTCAAAATTTTTGTTTCAAAAAAGCGAAAAATAAGTAAAAATTGAATTATTAAATTGAGAGCCATCGAACACGCTTGTAACTAATGAACTGAAATTTTGGGTGACCTGCTTCTATTAATAGACTATTCCTGTTTGACAAGTTTCAACTCTCATGAGCTGAAATTTGGCAAGAAAATGTGTATGAATAAACTTTACTTTGAGGCCTTCTTTTAACTTTCTAGTTCAAACCGTTCGCTGAGAAAAAATTGCCAAATCATCAAAAGTTTCAACTTTCCTCCAATTTAAAGAAAAGTATTGATCTTCTAAATCGAAACTGAAATTTTCTTTTTTCACATTCTCAATATAACAATGAATCACCTAACATAATACTGACTATAAAAAAATTCTGGAGAGTGAGTAGAGAAGTGGATTGAAACGCCTTCAGGTCATATGGTAGACAATGCATGCGCAAGACTGAAAAGACACTTCTAGTCGAGGACAGTCTAAGGTGCAATACAGTTCCTGCTCAAAGAAGAGCTACTCTATATAATTATATTTAAAGTAATTAAAGTTCCTAAGAAATTATTACTACCATAAATATTTCACTATAATTCAAAAGACTTTCTTATCCTTATTATTTAATGGGATATTAAATAGTGAAGAGGAAAAGATGGTAATATTATTGTTTCAAATTCGGATTAAATTCCTTCTAATCCTTTTACAGGGGATAATTCTGCATCGATTCATTATTTTAGGCATTAAATCTGTTCTGCTATATCCCATTCTCTTTGAAATTACTCTTTTCAGGATTGTTAATTTCCGAAATAACTACAATTACATATGCAAATCATTTATTAAATGAATATGAATAGTTTCCGGTCCTGTATACTCTACAAAGGAGATAAATTTACTGGAAATTTTAAGTTCATTCTCGTTTTTTATATTTTACTACTTCTTCCCCCCAGTAGTAAACAATAATGCTCTCAGGTATTCTGATTGTTCTCAGCCAATAGAAGAACTTCACAGTCATTGAAAAATTTTACTTAGAGAAAGTGGTGTAGGTTTTAGGTGAAACATGATATTAATTAATAAAGTAAAGGGTGTGTAGTTTCACAGTGAATGAATTTGGAGAAGATGTTAAGGTTTTTAGATGTGGTTAAAAACCAAAGGTGGCTGTGAAACTACACACCCTTTACTTTATTAAGTCATTGAAAAAGACTGCAGAATTATGTTTTAAACCACTGTGCATCGAGATTATCTCATTAAAAATGCCCAAATCTAAAATAGACGGTTTCAGCCGAAATTTCTCATTTGATTATATATGAAGTTTGTTTTTGCTGCTTTTAGCTTAAAATTAAACATTAATTTCTACAATAGTTGATTTAAAAGATTTATTCTGTTTAGTAAAATTTTCTTGTGTTTTTCACGACAAGCTCGCTGCTTTATGTGATGAAGAATTCGAGAAAAAAATCATCTCAAAACATTTATTAACTTTTTTCGAAAGATACAAAATAAGTTAGCTGAGAACTTCACTGGATAATAATAATCGTAAAAATTATTAACTTTTAGGGAGTTCGGTGTTGGTTCTAGGTGAAACATTTTAATATAATAATAAAACTTGAGTAAGATACGAGGTAGGTTTCACAAAAAACCTATGAAACCTACCTCGTATCTTACTCAAGTTTTATTATTATTGTAAAAATTATTACTTACATCACATAACTTTCCCTTACTCATCTATAACAACAAATCACTCATATAAAAAAAAAATAAAAAAATTTTAAAAATATTTAAAATGAATTAAATAACAAGCGAATTCTAACTTGAAAATATTTATTTTAATCATCGGAACTTGAAATGAATCTGAAGTAAGCATTCTAACCTCGAGTTACAAGTCGGTTAGGTTTATATCTATAGACAGTTTCAAAACAAGTTTAGAAAAAACTTTAATTAACGTTTTAATTATTGTCTCATCTTTTTTGAAAAAAAATTAACCTTCTTTCATATTTTTAATTATCTATTAAGTAGTTAGGTAGATAATCATATTTTTATGGCTCGTCTCACATAATTTCAATAGAGGAAACATTTAAGGTTGTTCGTGGAAGACAATATAAATCAAATTTTTTTTAATATTATATGCCAATAAAGCTACCTGTTTAGTTTTTTTTTAGTTTTACAAATTTATAATTCAGTTTTTTACAAATTTAAAAATAGTGTTGATAGCAATTAAAAGAAATGACAACTTTTTAGTGAAGAGAACAGACACAAACTAGACAATTTTAATTGTTATTTATTTTAAGATACTAGTCTTGCATCTGAAAAGCAATGGTCTAGTCCTCTAGTCTTTTAATCTGATGAATAAATTATTAATAATATAAGAAGTAGGGTTAGTTTGGTAATATCGATAGGATTTCAATTTTTTCAGCAGGTATTCTGCTACACATAAATATTTCTTCATATTTCAAACGAACGGCTACTTATCGGTTTTCCTTCCAAACTTTCAGCCAAATAACCAATTCAAAATTCTCCCCTCTAAAAACTCGCTAGATAAATGTCAATATTAAAAATGGCTTTATAATAAATTTATTTTATTCGGAATTTTATACTTCCATTATTCTTGGGCTGCCTTCTATCAATTCTCCAATGAATAATATAATATAGATATAAGTACATATGTATTTAAGACAATATTAATATAGAATTTTTATGTTAAAGTGCAAAGTCATTTATTATTTATTAAATTTCTTCCAGAACTTAAGTGACTTGATTTAAATTTTTCGTTAAATTGAAGGGTTGGTTTTGTCATTTATTATGTCCTTTAAATCTAAATCTATTAAAGAAGTAAAGAAGATCTACTGAAACGTCGGTTTTTAAGAGGATAAAAATGACTTTCCAATAAATTTATTTTATTAGGAATTTTATTTTTTAATTATTCTTGGCCTGCCTTCCTATCCATACATATATTTGGTATATATAATGTATAATTGAATATGTTAATTTGCATCAAGCAGAGAACTCTTTATGAATCAACAACTCTGCTACTCTCGGCAAAACAAAATCTTTTCAAAGAAAACGATTTAATTTTTTATTGATTTAATTTCCTTAGAATAGTGAAAATTTTAAGAAACATCTTATGTATTTAATAAAACAGAAAATTAATTTTATTTTGATTATCGCAAATCATATAGATAGGCTTGAAGAAATAAATAAATAATTGTAAAGTTAAGGACAAATAATAAAAACACGAAAGGGTGCTTTTATAAGCATAGATAACGCCTGACCACGGCAACCTGTGCCAACTTGCAGCGAAACATGTCTGTACTTGTAGACTAGGGCGAACGCGAGGTGAGGATTTATTGAAAAGAAATATTTTTAATTATACAAAAGGGCGCTTTTATCATAATCGCATGCTGATTATTGAAGAAAAATAATTAAAATTATACATTTAGCAGGGTCATTATTATCCTCAATAAATATTACATACATATTCAGTTTATTCAAAATATTTTATATAATAAATTATCTTTCTAGACCAGGGGTCGGCAACCTTTTGAGATGGAAGAGCCAAATGTTACAATTTACAAAATTTCCCAGTTTTTAAAGAGCCACTAACATTTTTGTTTCAATATTATGGTATTTGATTAATATTAGGTATATAAATTTAATTTTTGATTTAAAATAAATAGCTTTAAATATGAAATAATATTTATTCATTCGCACAAAACATATTAAAGTATTTTAGCTAGCTCTTCTAGAATAATAAAATTAGTAATCAAATAATATAACTATAATTATTGAATGTAATAGATAGTTACATCAATGTGAGCATTGGCCTTACATGCCTTTGGAAAATTTGATTAAATCTGGCTGATCCATAGCAAGTGATAATGCAGAATCCAGTTGAATGTCTTCCACTTGCATATGTGTTACATTTGAAGACATTTTAGCAGTTCTATCTTGTACTGATTTAGCAGATAATGGCAAATCTTTGATTGACTTAATGATTTTTGTTTTGTTTTTGAAATCATGAAACAGTTCTTCATCTCCACGTATGAAACAATCTTTGAATGGTTTCCCTCTTTTTCCCTATTTTTTTATGAGTTTTGAAAATAAAATAATATAATTATTAATATTTGCGCATGGAAATGGAGAGCCACATCTTGACATCGAAAGAGCCACATGCGGCTCGCGAGCCCCAGGTTGCCGACCCCTGTTCTAGACACACGACAAAAACACCGTTTTAATAGACGCTCTTCATACATCTTGAAATTCATTCACAGGACTCACACTACACTAAAAAACAAGCCTGTACCACACGTTGGATTGAAAGAAATAAAAATTATAATAGCGTTAATAACGTATTTACACTAAAAATACCCATTTTGAAAAATCTCACGTGAGATTAGGGTAGGAGGTCGAGCCAAATCTCACGACATCTCACCAAGGGGTGAGGGGTCGAAAAATTGCCAATATCGTCTCACGTAATTAGGGGACGCCCCTTTATAGGTGTGGAGATCTGTTTGCTGTAACTTCTCCATGTGAGCCAATCACAGGTGCGGTCCTTTAAAATATAAGCTTGGGCTAAATTAATATTTGATGTAGAATTAGCGTTCATTTTTTAAAATAAATAACTAATTCTAGTAGATCATATCCAAGGTTTTGCCTTTGGAATATTGTTCTAAATTTAAGCAGATAAGGAAACCGCAAATCGACCACCGACCACACTAACAAAATACGTTTGAAATCTTAATCGCAGTAACAAACTGTCCACGAAGAGGGTATGAATACTTAATTCTAATAAAAGTCAATCAACGAGGCATAATTATTTAAGTCCCTTATTAAATTATTAATATTTCAGTACGGCATTGAAAAACTTTTAATAAATAGGTAATATTAATGATATTAAAAAAGATATACCTACTTACAAATAATTGAATGAAATATGAACAGGAGAGAAAAAAAAATGTTTGTGGATGAAATATGTTTGTGATAAGAACAAACTAAATGTTTATCCAAGTGGGAAGTATTTTACTTAATAACGAAACTTGAAACTTGAAATAAACCATACCATTCTTCCAAATATCACCTTTCAGCAAAGTGTTTGCTGCGAAAAAAATCGCCAAATGATAAAAATTTACGGAGACTGTAGCCAACTTAAAAAATTCTCAGTATTTCCCCATAGTTTTATTTTTGAAACGCAATATTTGGTTTATTTAGACAATTATGAAAGTGGGAGGTTCAACCTATAACTTATTATCCGGTCCTGTGTGTCTAACGGCCAGTTCTTTTCTTCTTCTTATAGTGACATGCCCGAACGGGCGTCGGATCCTCTCCACATATATCTGTGCTGAGTGTGTTTAGCTGTTTTTACACAGATATACGGGACCTACTTTTTAAAGCCGGTTCCGAACGGCTAGTTTGGAGAGGTTGTCTAGGCAATTATACTCTTGATAGTTTGCCATTGCTTTCCAAGAGTAAGCCACTGCAAATATATGCCGATACTCAGTCTAGAACCAGCATACTACAGGACAGCGGTCTGACACTCTAATCACTGAACCACAGTCGCCACTTCTCCAGTTCTTTTATTGAATTCAAACTTTTTGTTTTTTAATCATTGTGTTTAAAAGTCATTTTCAAGCATGATTTTTTCTGTCTGAGTGTCTATATGCTGTCTGCCTGTGTGCCTGGACCCTATATTACACACACACACACACACACACATCGTTCTGGTGCCAAAACACGAAGAACTGGTTAGATTTTGTGGTCTGTAGTTTCAGAACTTCCGTTCAAAAATGCAGAATGTATCAGTTTTCTCAAGATAATACAAATAAAAAATAAAAATGTTTAATAGTTTATTATTATTTGGCGTTTGCTAAGGTCATTAGCGCCTTAATAGTTTATTATATTTAAGTTTAGTACTAGGGCGGTCCCAACTGGCGAACATACCGAGTCTTGAAAAAGCTTTAACTTTTTCATCTATTTTATAACATTCAATTTCATTGGTGATAAAATCTTTACTCTTTAATTAATATTACATGTTCAAAAATAATCAATATGCTAGATATACAGGGTGGGGCATAAAGATCTAACACATTTTGAAGAGGTATAAAAAATATAAAAATTTAACTAGAAAAAAAGTGAATATATTTTTGAAAAGAACATAATATACATTTTTTTAATGTGTTTTAAACATAGAAATGCAAAAACTAACCACCCAAAATGGGAGGAGAAGGTAAAAAAACTCAAGCAAATTTTGTATACATATTCTGTGAACCCCCAAAAGGCTAGAAATGAAAAAAATAACCACCCAAAATGGATGGAGGGTCAAAAATGAAAGTTCTAGCCCTTTCGACCAAACTCAACCAAATTTTGTATACATATTCTGTGAACCACCAGAAGGCTAGAAATACAAAAACTAACCATCCAAAATGAGGAGGAGAGTGAAAAATGAAAATTCTAGCCCTTTCGACCAAACTGTAGGTATACAAAATTTGATTGAGTTTGGTCGAAAGGGCTAGAATTTTCATTTTGAAATGCAAAAACTAACCACCCAAATGGGGGGTCAAAAATGAAAATTCTAGCCCTTTCGACCAAACTAAACCAAATTTGTATACATATATATATATATATATATATATATGTATACTCTCGTTCTGTATCCTGTGCTATTCACGTGGGTACCCTAGAGAGGTGAGCTTTTGAATAGAATAATAAATAATGTTTCTTATCATCAAAGTAACATGTTTTGACTCCCCGATAAAATTAGAATGAATTTGATTCAAATTCTAGGGAAGTTGTATATAGGTACATTATTTCGTTGTTTCTATAACTTGGTGAATTTCAACCTCTGGTTAGTTTTAATAGAAAATGGCTTTCAATGAGTGGGGACATTTAAATATAGCAGTGGTTTATTGATTGAGTCCGAAATGGATATCGATCTTCATCGAATTCAGAATCCGTAAAAAGAAACCAAATGGAGATTTTCATTAGCGATGCAAACAAATATCTATTTTCAATACTAGAGAGATATCGAAAATTTGCCATTTATTCCAATGATAATTTGTTTAACTTTCGAAAAGGCATCAGAATTGTTTTTCGTTATATGTGATATGATGTGAATTTTAATTAAAGGCTATCTATCAAGAGAAGTTGATTTTTATTTTAAGAAAAAAAATTCAACTTTTTTTTAAAGTTTAAATAATTTTATTTTTAAATGTTATTTCATCTTTTTTTCCAAATTTATCTGCCAAATACTTTTCAGGAAAATTTTATTATTTTAGTTTGGAAAATTAACAAAAGGTGGTTTATTTGTATGAAGTTTCTTATGCTATTCAGTATATATTAAACAAATACATTACAAATAAAAGGAGCTTATGTGGTGTATCTTAGAAAGTGATGATGATGATTGATTTCGAAGCATATTTGGATAATTGAGAAGGTCACAAAGTGAAGCGAAGACGTTTAATAAATCAAGAAACTAAACTAGCAGAAATTGAAAATATAAAATCTGAACAAAATTTTTTAAATGGGGTATTTGAAATAGAAAAGTATGACCGTTTATCAAAATTGAACGTGGAAGAAGCCATTTCCATTTATATGGAAATTATTTGCGATGCAGCTAACCACCATTTCCTAATCTTTCAGCCATGCAGGTTCAACTGGGTGGCTCGAACGGGCACTTCTTCAAGATGAACGATTCAGGCGGAGATAGACAACCCGCCTTGATGAGCGCTCGCAGTCGGGAAGGCACAACCAATCTCCTGTCAACTCCATAATCCAGTGGTATTCAGCTCTGGGGCGCGAGACCATTTCAAAGCGGACAAGTAGTGTTTAATCAAAGTATCACTTTTGACAATAATTAACGTGTTTTCGATGTATGTTATAAATGTTTATATATTTTATAAAATAGTTTATAATAATTAGGAGTATATAAAGTTGATTTAAGGGCATCTATGAAGGAGGATTTCGTTTCTTAGAACCATTTTATTAAATTCAAAATTTTAAATTTAATTCATTTTTTTTATTTTTTTAAATGAAATAAAATTTATTAACCGACTTCTTTTATATTTATTAATATTTTAAAATATTTTTGTATATTGTTATAATTTATTTATTTAAGGATTCGTGGACCCCCTCACCTCCCATAAAATGACTTACTATTTAATTTTGCCAGAGTCGGGAGTCGAAGTCGTGTCTTTTTTTACCGACTCCGCAGCCCTGGCTGAAACCATCAGCTAGAGCCCTCAAAACAAATCACTCTTCGATTTGTATAATTCAGTAGATAATATATTTTCTTTGTGGTGGTTTGTATCTTAAGCTTGTATCGTAACCTTTAAAAATTGAGGCACTAAGTTCTTGTAAAGATGACCGATAATAAAACATGCAGTTGCAAGTGAATCTTGTTCAAAACATATAATTTTACTAAGATGCATTTTATTGTAGGTACTTACTTCTTCATTACATTTTGAGTACGAGTTAATTTAGAGATGCTTACCTGAAACAAGAGAAAAATCAAATTACTATACATATTAGAAGTTTTTCTTCAGAGCCGGACTGAGAATTTAATGGATGGCAGTCCAGGAATAAATAAAAATAATATTTCCAATAAAAGAGTATTTATTGGAAATATCATTTTTATTTTATTGGAAATATTGTTTTTATTTATTCCTGGACTGCCTTCCATTAAATCCTCAGTTTCAAATTAATATAATTATTTTTAATATAGTTAAATATTTTTTAATTTTACAGGAAAATTGATTATAAATAAGGTGAATTCATGTCTTGAATCGAAATTCGATTTCGAGTTTATTTTGTATGTTCTAGGAAGATCCAAGTAAAGATTAATTTCCTTCTCAGGTCTCACTGAAGAAAAGTCCGTCTTGAATTGATTATAAGTAAACGCTGAACTATTAAGTATCGGCTGAAGAGTTTGAATAAAACATTCCATTTTAAAAATTTTTTCATTCCTAGTAGGAATTTCGACCCGGCCCGGTGATCATTGTGACCGAATTTATAAACATTGCAACCGCCATCTTCCTTTTTAATACTAGCATGATCGGTGTTTTTAATATAAAAAAATAAAACATTAGTTCTGCCCAGTAGCTTTCAATGAGCTTGAGATAGGATATAATTTTTTGAATATTGATTGTTTTTGAATAAAATATTAAAATAAGAAAATAAGATTTAACGATTGCTTAAATTTCTTCGCTTATATAATATATTGCGATTCAAAGAGAGGTTTTTGTCTCGAGGGTTGAGCTAACTGCCCGGAAAGCATGTTAGTTCTCAGGTTCGACTCCTGAGGGATGAATCTCATATCGCAATTTAAAAATATTTCTACTAAAATCTTAGAATTTGTCCTAAAAATTAAATTCTTTCTCTTTTAATATAAATGGTTTTTAAGCCGAGCTGATTTTTTTGAAAAACATTCCAACTATTTTCAACAAAAAAAGATGCTCAAATCTTTAGTTTTAAATTTATTTATTTATTTATTATACTTGTTTTTAATTGAAGTGATATATTATATGGATAAGTAAAAAAAATATAGAATTATAATATAGTTTTCTTATTTACTTGTTATTTTAATTAATTTATCGTTTGAAAATATAATAAATAATCGAAGTTGGAGAAGAGAAGAAATGTGTAGTCAAGAGATAATAATATATCGACCAGCTTCTGCATATTCTGGCAATGTCATATACTCATAAGGAGTACTGTCGTCGTGTTTCTAGTAATCTCTAATATATCCCTTTAAGCCTCTCAATCATAAAATGAGATGAGGATGCACGCAACACGACTGGGCTTGGGATCGGTGTAAAAATACCAATACCAATAGCAGAGATATGACCTGAGGAGAGTCACCCATCTCAGAACAGCCCTCACCAAATAATTTCTAACATCAGTGATCCTTTGGGAATACATGTTTTGAGCATGTTAAGACTGTTGACAAGAGATAATAATAATAATAGTAATACTAATTCTCTATCAGAGTATTTTGAGTCTTGGGTCGAATATTCTCGGACAAGCCCGAAAACAAGATTTCCTCTCTATTGTCACGTATAATTAACTATATGTTTATCTTGCATGTCTGCTATCCCCTCTTTATATAATTTATAGAACAATTTTTTGTCTATGATATAATCACTCAGACTCTAATCATCATTAAATTTAATATCAGGGGGTAATTAACACTAATTTGATGTTAACTTATTTTCCTTTATTCGAGAAGAGGAACATTTTTTCTTTTCTTTTTTAATATCAAACCTAAACAAAACAAAAAATAAACTGCAACGGATCGTTGCTAAACTTTATCCAATGTATTACTATATTATTCTAGAGTAAAGTACTTTAAAATATTATTTTACTAAAAACTTTATTTAACCTTTTTTGTTGTCCCCAAGATACTTAATTAGGATATTAAATTTCATCAAAATTGGTTAATTCATTTTCAAGATATTTAGAAAAAACTAAAAAAGTACTGAAATAAAGTACTAATGTTTGTGGGCCGATATGCACCAAAAACTAATCAGCGCTTCATTTTGTTAAACTAATGGTAGGTTTTCAATTTTATTTCAATCGGTGCAAAGGTGTGGAAAAAATCGTGGACGAAAAAAACGATAACATACATCCATCCCCACGCACTTCCAAAAAAAATGGCACTTTTTGGCCTCTCGACGAGATCCCTGGTAATTTTTGGCAAAATCGTCACGTGCTAAAATTCAACCTAATTGAATACTACAATTTGTGACATTAATTGAGTCCATGGGTTCCGTAGTCTTTACCTGAGGACCCTTTGAAGTCCCGCAGTCTTTACCTGAGGACCCTTTGAAGTACCGCTTGGCGCGAGAGCGATTACAATACTTTACCCATGCTTCGCATTGGATAAAGTAAAAACTTGCATTACCGAAAAGAAGAAAAGAGAGTTGTCAAGAGAAAGGGTTGAGAACAAAGTGTCTTTGTATCTTAGACTTGAAAGATTGAAGATTGTAAGACACTAGAAAGGTGAGAATTCCAGTACTATTGGCAAATGAAGTGGATACTGCACTTGCAAGACCCCTTGCATTATCGAAGAGGAGAAGATAATGATCAAGGGAACACAGTTTATTAGTACCTGGGACTTGAAGGATTGAAGATTGTAAGACCCTAGAATGACGGAGGCTAGGAGGGAATTCCAATTCCTAGAGATTGGCAAATGAATTGGTTCGTCACTTCTCTAATTCGACCTCAAAGGTGTATTGGAAGTAGATAAATCGCGTGCTACGCGCAAAGCAGGCTTTAGGGGGGATTAGTGATTATCTCAGTGGAACTAGTATCTATGAAATAGGAAAAGGCGAAGCATCCTATTGGGAAATGAAGTGGTTCATCACCTTCGAGAGAGTCAAAGGAGTAGGTAATGATCGGGCAGTCTATTGGTCTTTTAGGTCCTTTATGAATTTTTTTACTCTAGAAAGGTAAGATAATTCTTGGAGGCCTCTTTATGCAGATGCGAGCCCTGTTTCTTTCTAACACTAAAGGATAAGGTCATGACATTAAATTATCGCTTTTACTAATGAAAAAATTCAAATAAAATACTGATCGGTCTGTTATGACTAGAATTCGCATTTTTGTGCAGCAAAAAACCTCAAAATGTGCAATAAAAGATAACGAAATGTCAAATAAAAGGTGCAGTAAAAAATCAAAATGTGAAAAAAATGTGCTATCTAAAAGATGGTTCAACATTTTTTATTGATAGAATAATTAATTTTAGTAAAATTTTAAAAGCTTAAATAATAAATATACAATATATATAAAAAGTTAGAAATACAAATTCTTCGTTTAGATTTATTTACATTTAAATTAAAATTCACAATATTATATTTTTCTAAATTAATTTCCGTAAAATTATGACTTCTATCGCTTAAAACATTTAAAATGAACTGAAACTGCGTTTCACATCGACAAGAATTAAAGGGGCATATTTAAATAAATGGACCATTTCGGGGCTGATTGGGAAATGTTAATCCACTGACACACGGATCAATATTTTACCATACATTTGAATAATTTTAATAACAGGATTTTTTTCAAAAATATTGTTTAATTTTTCAATTAATATTGCTCGTGTGGGACATGGAATCATTTTTATTTCAGATTCTAAATCTTTTATAATTTCTAATTGGCTCGTTAAACTCATATTTCCTCTAAAAGAGGTAAAAAATGTGAAAATGTGTAGCTAATGTACAATAACTGTGAATTGTGCAAAATAAAATATTAATATAAAATGACTCAAAAAGCGTTGAGATATTTGATTATTTTTTACTTTCAACTCATCAATTATTGGGATGTTCAATTTCACAAGAATGCGAACTCTAGTTATGACAGATCTAATAAGATAGCAAAAAAGAAATATAATTTATTGTTTGGTATCTGTAAAACATTATAACAATTTAGTATAGAGGATCAGAGGCGCCGAGATGTAACTACAGACCGGTCTCTGAAAGTGACCCAGGGCTCACCAAAGGGTGGTTTTCTGTATGATTTTAACCTCGATTTAAACGAATATTTAGTTTTATAAGTGGAGGCCCGAAATAAGACTCACATGTAGGGCCCGAATTAGTTTTCACCAGGATAAATAATGGGTGAAGTAAAAAGTTCTGAGCCTTTTCCGTTAGATGGCTTTAATAAGCCATATCTCATGATGTATACGTCGCATCTGGTGATTCTTTTTTGCGATTTAAAGGTGACATAACGCTTTTAAAAAAGTTCTTTGACAGTTTTGTGTTTGGTGAAGCCAGTTGTGTGTTAGAGCGTTCCAAAATGGAGGTAAAAAAAGAGAAAATTCGATACATTCTTCAGTACCACTACGACCAAGGGGAAAAAGCGGACCAGGAGGCCAAAAAAATGTGTGCTGTTTATGGACCCAATACAGTATCGAATGCAACAGCAAAGCGGTGGTTCCAACGATTCCGTTCTGGTAATATGGATGTCGAAGATGAGACACGCTCTGGTAGGCCAATCCTCGAAAATGTCGATAAAATCATGGAAATTGTCGAGTCGGACCGGCATGCGAGCACTTATTCCATTGCACAGGAACTGAAGATTAGACAGAAAACCGTTTGGAACCATTTGCATAAAGCTGGTCTCAAGAAGAAGCTCGATGTATGGATGCCATACAAATTGACGCAAAAGAAACTTTCGGAGATTAGCTATTACTTGAAAATATCAGAAATGAAAGTTATACTCATTCAAATATTAATTAAATAATTGTCGAATTTTGAATGCACAACTAAAGTAGCTCAAAAACTTCTTTTTTGTATATACATATAGTATATAAAACTAGAAAAGTTTAAAGTTTAAAATTCAGATGTATAATAAGCAAAGTAGAAAGTTTTCCAACTCTTTGTTTACATGATTTCAAGAGAGCTCGTCTATTTCGATTGAAATATTTTCCATGGCAAGAAATAGATAAATAAATCCCAAGTAATTGGAATTTATTTGGTTTATTTCTATACAATTCTAATAGGAATGCAGATTACAAACAATTCATTATTACCCCAGGGAAGCTTTTGGATTTTTGTAAAATACTTTAATAGTGTATGTTTGGAATTGCACAGCCTAGTAGAAATGTTAAAATTCTAAAAATTAAAATTACTTCTAAATTAGATATATGTAAAAAAACGAGTATATTGTTATAGAGAATTATAAACTTTTCAAATTTTCTTTTGAACGAATGTTTAATATTTAGAATGTTTTTTAAAAGAGAAAGAATTCAATCAATCTTTTTCGGACAAATTCTAAGATTTTAGTAGAAATATTATTAAATTGCGATATCAGAAGGGATTCATCCCCCAGGAGTCGAACCTGAGAACTAACACGCTATCCGAGCAGTCAGCTCACACCCTCGAGACAAAAACCTCTCTCTGAATCGCAATATATGATATAAGCACAGAAATTTTTTACTCCATTCTTCTAGAACGGAAATTAAAAAATTTAGCTTAAAATGAAAAAAAAGTTTTGAAAGCTGATTTTTGAAAAAACTACCAACTATTTTCAAAAAAAAAGATGCTCAAAACTTTAATTATACATTTAAATAAGAGGAGTTGTATGAAAAACTTTTTTCATTTTAAGCTAAATTTTTTAATTTCCGTTCTAGAAGAATGGAGTAAAAAATTTGTGTGCTTATATCATATATTGCGATTCAGAGAGAGGTATTTGTCTCGAGGGTGTGAGCTGACTGCCCGGATAGCGTGTTAGTTCTCAGGTTCGACTCCTGGGGGGATGAATCCCCTCTGATATCGCAATTTAATAATATTTCTACTAAAATCTTAGAATTTGTCCGAATAAGATTGATTGAATTCTTTCTATTTTAAAATACATCTTGGTTAATCTGAACCCGAGCTGATTTTTTGAAAAAACTACCAACTATTTTCAAAAAAAAGATGCTCAAAACTTTAATTATACATTTAGAATGTTGTTTTTATTAAATCAAATCAAAAATATTCTCCTCTGGTTAATCTAAGATACTATAGATAATTTTGTTCTGATATCAGAAGAGCTGATATTTCCTTGGGAATTGAACCCAAGTGCCAACAAGCTATCCGAACCATCTTGGATTCGATTCCCTAGGAGTAAGCATGGGGCATGCATCACTTTGATTTTATTTGATAAATCGTCTCTGCATACCCTCGACAATAAAACTTACTATTTTCATTAACGAAATAGTCATTCAATTTTTACCAAAATTACGTTTCTATTTAAACCCTGTATGGTTATAAGTTTAAATTTCAAATCATTAATCAGCGAAAATTTAAGATGAAGATGATTTGACTGAAATTTAGTGTTTGATTTTATTAGTCAGTTGGGTTCGTCTCAAAGGGTTACTGATATATTTATTGGCTTTTGATAATGATCCCCGAGCAAACTAGAGTCCTTACGTTATTAAAGCAATCTTAGATTAAGCTCAGGGCTGTCTTTTTTATTCTATTTCCTCTGAACACATACTGATTGAATTAATCACTACACCATGATTCAATTATTAAAAATATCTTGAAAATATTCACATGTTTTAAGCTCATTTCTAACCGACTTCAAAAAAAGGAGGAGGTTCTCTATTCGACTGATTTTTTTTTTTTTTTTTTTTTTTTTTTTGTGCCTATGTTACCTCATATCTCCGCCAATTGTGAACCTATTTTGAAATTTGTTTGCATTGGGTCCAGTCTACGTTCCGATTGGTCCCATTTTTTTTCGTAGGTATTAGACCTTTTTTGTTAGGTTTGTTCAGGACTAACTTCTTTGTTTATGAACCGATTTCGATGATTCTTTTTTTATTGGAAAGTGGGTATCTTAGGAATGGTGCAATATTAATTTGGTCAAGTTCTGATGATATGATCACTATTAATAACATCACTAAAAAGAGAAAAATAAAAAATTTTAAGAAAAAAATAAAACCGACTTCAAAAAAATTAAATGCAACAAATAAAATACACTAAAAGGTATAAAATAATTATTATCCTATTTAGTTACAACTAAAAGACGAAATATTAACACGAAATTACTTTTGAAGTCGGTGCCAAACATATACCTTTTATGAATCGCACTCGACGGATCTTACTTAGTACGTTTGGTGGGTACGCTCGCTTATAGGTATAGTTTGTTTGGCACCGACTTCAAAAAGTAATTTCATGTTAATATTTCGTCGTTTAGTTGTAACTAAATATGATAATAATTATTTTATACCTTTTAGTGTATTTTATTTGTTGCATTTAATTTTTTTGAAGTCGGTTTTATTTTTTTCTTAAAAATTTTTATTACCTCTAAAAGAAAGGCAGCAAATGTTTTAGAAAGTGAATACCAGATCAGATACTAAATAAATTATTTTTTATTTTTTTGCAGATTCTACAATTTTGAAATTTTCATAATGAAATTTTTCAAAATATTCCACCTGAATTTAAGCTGGCAAACATCTGCTACCTGAAAGATTGGACTTGAATTCACGACCATCAGGAACACATTTTTGTAATCCACAAGGCGCAAACTTTTGTTTCACATATATCTATTTCTAGTAAAGTATGTTATGTCATGTTTCAGCTGACTAACCAGGTGCCCAACTTTACTTTCAGTGACGATACTCGAGACTGTGTATGGACTCGTCTTAAGAAAAGAATAGCGACAAAAAGCTCTACCTACATATTAGCTACTTCTATTTCGTACAATATATATATATATATATATATATATATATATATATATATATATATATATATATATATATAGAGAGAGAGAGGAGAGAGAGAGAGAGAGTTCTTAATTCTATTAGAGTCGAGGGGTGCAAAATCCAATGCCCCATTTAGATCTCGCCAATCTATTCCACGTGACTGGCATCGGGTAGATGACACATGTTCGGTCACTGTCACTGTCTTGATTGATCTTCGGTCCATCTATTATCATTTGAAAACGGTTCTAAAAATAGGGACCGAAACGTCGTGACAAGGCGCAAATTTAATCGATTGGCTAGTTAAATATATAATTTTGGAATTCACCGGCGAACTATGACTAGTATCAGAAATGTCTAGGTTACATCAATCAAATCTACATTCCCCGGCATAATACGAGGTTAATACATGTCATGGAGATAAGATCTTAAGGGTTCAGCCGACTGCCAAGATAGCAAGTTTGACACTTCACTTCAACTTCCAAGGCCCCTTCTTAGATGAAATGACATGCCTATAGCTTAACATTCAATATTTTACTTATTTTTATTAAATAATTATTGTAGCTCATTTAAATCTTTTCGTGATTGAATTTCGAACTAAATTTTTTCCAAGATCAAAAATCTCACTTTTGTAATATAATATGCCTTATGTCTACCTACTTTATCTAAAAAAATTTGAATAAACTTGAATTTACTAGAATTAAAAAAAAATAAGTGTAAAAATTAATTTAAATAAAATTCATTAGCATGGAGAGAGCTACAGGCCTGATCCCACCCCTTGGACATTCTTATGTTTCTGAGCGAAGATTTATTAAAAGAAATTGGAGGAGATTACAAAATCATAGATCCTATTAGTAAGCAAATTATAAGACGGTGTCATCTAAGGTATTAGATCCGAGATGGAATGAATTATTTTTGATTAAATGTCAGATGGATTGTTTTTAGTCCCTCGAGGATCGAATCCGAGTGCCAAAATTAGAAACCTGAACCAATTGGCTACTCTGTGAGGTAAAATAAAAGCTCCAAAAAAAGTCTCTCTTTTCTGGAAAAAAGTCGCTTGAAAAGTCTCAAACAAATACCGTATTGTATCTCTCTAAATACTCATGTATTAGAATCGATAAAAATATCTTGGGAATTAATAATTTATTTTTCTACGAAAAACAAAAATTCAGACCACATCAGGGGACCCTATGTATACATTTCAGATTTTTTCGAGGGTGTCAAAGTTAAATTTTTTCGCTTTATATCAAAACAAATACCAAAGTTCGTCTATCTAAATACACTTGTATTAGAATCGATAAAAATATCTTGGGAATTAAGAATTTATTTGTCCATGAAATGCAAAAACAAAATATCAATGTTGGGTTCTGACCTCTCTTGGAATGACCACATTACTTCACTATCAATAGCTTGGCTATCTTTTCCGGACCAAACGCTTTTTCACTCCCACTCAACTTCTTACCTTATACAAGGCTCAAATTCGCCCCTGACTCGAATAAAGCTTGCATCTGTGGAGAGGAACCTCCATGCATTTCCTTGCTATCTTGAATGAAATTCAGAGGCGGACTAATAAAAGTTCCAGTATTAACTGACACTCTTGACACCCTAGGGCCTAGCCTATCTTAGAACTATCTTGGCCCTTTCCCTTTTTTTATAGATACTATCATAGCGTTTGTTCTGACGAGATAAGTATTTTCTAAGATTCAGCATCCCTACACGCTTAAATCGGATACTAACCAAGAAACGCATTGGCCAATTCGTTTATTCCTATGACGTCTAGAGACTGGAACTTCTTCCTCCACTCGTCTTTCCAGCTTCATATAACCTTCAGTCTTTCAAGACCCGTATTCATAGATACCTTCAACTTCGACCCGATCCCTGATATCTCTTCTTTTCACCTTACAAGGGTCCAAACTAGAAAGGTCGTACCTTTTTGGTGCAACTTCTTCTTTTATCATTAACATTATAAAAATAAAAAAAAAACTTAAACCTCTGTCAGGAGAATTAGCTGAAAGCTTTCGAACACTTAACCTTAACTGAGGGTTTAACTTAAGAAATGACTAGAGAATAGCTTTTTCTCAATTTAAAGTTTGGTGAATCCAAACATATGAATTTTTCTAAGACACCATCTTCAACTCTCTATGCGTGACATTTTAAGTTTTATATTGTTTGCATTGATAATAAAAAGTATAAATTTAATGATAATAATCTAGTCTATTTTTAATTTCCCCTCTTGTCCACTTCCACTCTTGTTTCAAGATCGAATCCTTGAACTTCATTTGGATACGTCCTATTTTTCATCGAGCAATAAAACGCTACATTGGAAATAAACAAAAAAAAAAAAGAAGAAAGCTATTTATGCATCTCCAATTGAGAAGGGAGTTTCCTCTCTTGTGTTCTGGTGCAATTTATCACTTAGAATAATAATACTATCTAGCTTATTATATTTGAGATCAATTATTCCGCCCCCTCTGATTATTCGTGCGTCACCGGAATCAAAAAAGCCAGCTTCAAATCTTTGAATTTTTTTTTCAAATACATTTTTTAAATATAAGAAATATACATTACATTTATATGAGTGTAAATAATGCATTCATATTTTAACGTCTTAACACTTTAAGGACTTCTATCTCCAAAGCTATATAATTCTAGGTGAAAATAAAAGATAGAAAACGGGTTTACAGATTCCCAGGTCTCAAAAAGTACCCAATATTTCATTAGTCGATCCATGTATGTATGTTTAAGTGACGAAAGGGGCAGAGCAAATATATTTGAAAGTCAAGCTAGGTCTATTGCCTAGAAGAAGTACAGCAAAATTTTATTTTAAATCAGCGAACCGGTAGTACTCCTTTATTTCATGTGTTTTTTTGGATTTTACAATTATATACCCCGATATTTCTTAAATTTCTAGGAGTAAAGCTTAAAATTTGAAATAGAATAAAATATAGAAGTAAGTTTTTGGTTCAAATAAATCAATCAAAAGTACTAGTATCAGAGATGGACATATTTATAGGAAATGAGGGATAATTGAGAAAATTATTTAAAAAAAGGGAAGATTTTCTAAGTAATGTGGCACAATCATAATGTTTTTTGTTCTGAATAATACTTTAGCATTCATCCACGTGCATTTTTAAATTTCTATATAAAAAAAAATGATTGATAATATTATATTCAGTAAAATGTTATGCAGTTTTTATATTTAGCTTCAGTCTCAAGGGATATATGAATTTCAATATGAATCTGATCGAGTCAAACAAAAGTGATTTTTTTTTAAAACCTTGCCGCAATTGTTTTTAATACAAGCAATTAACAAATGAAAAAAGTGGAGACTTTTCATATTAAAAAGTTAAATTAATTAGAAAAGTATGGAATTAATTTCCCCTTTGTCGTAGAAATAAATATATAAAGGCAAATTTACACTTCCTAAAAGGTTTCGCCACTTTTTGTAATGCTCACAAAGTATTAAAGTTATATAGATTTGAGGTTAAAACTTTTAAAAAATGCAGTTATACCTAATTATAAATAAATAACATCATACCCTCTATCAGTGGCGTAGCCAGAAAATTTTCATGGGGGGGGGGGGTGTCAGCCCACAAAGCAAAATATTTAGTGGAAATTTTTTTTTATTAAAACAAATAGGTAGTTCAAAAAATTAAAAAAGAACATAATTCTTGAATAAACATATGAAATATATATAATTACCGTTAGTTTGCCATAAGAAACGGTATGTCGTTTTGGTAACTCATATCTTGAGCCCTGCCCTTGGGGGGGATGTTCTGACACCATAAAACCCGCCCGCTACGCCCTTGTTGCCAGGTCAAAATAAGTAAAATTAAAAAAATATATTCAAGGATAAATTCAGAAATTAGAGTAAGGAAAATTGTTCAAAAAACCGAATGAAACGAAACGATAATTCGTGACATGAAACTCGATTCTGTTGCAGCTTAAAGAAATCTTTCATTTCCCCTACTCTTAGAGCAGTCAGATTTTTTGTTGCTAAAAAGTCGATGAAAATTTTTTTGGCGGGAGAGGAAAGTACACTCCTGTTTGGTCCTAGGTGCCGGATACAAATTTTAAAATTTTTAACAAAATAATATTATTAACCCTTATTTCGAAGTATACCTTTTGATATCTTAATTGTTAAAACAAAATTTTATTTGTGAGTTAAAAAAAGGGCCATCATTGTAAAATTGAAGAAAATTGCATAATTTCGATCTAAAAAACAAAGTAATAAAAAAATTTGGCCTTTTTGGGTCGCGACATGAATATATTTCTTAAATTTGGATTGCGGCTTAAAAAAGGTTCTAGGTTCTAGTGTACCTATTGATTTTCAAGAATAAAATGAGATTGTAATTGGGTAATCCTAAAATAACATAATTTAATATTTTATTTTATTTTCGACTAAATCTTGTCAGAACTTGTCTTATCTTGTCAGGACTTGTCTTTTTCACTAGGTAAAGATTTCTTAGCTGATATGAGGTAGCCAGAGAGCGATTCTTCTATCTGCGGACATTTCAGAAAAAGTGTTAAGAACTTCTAAATCAAATCTGTTCTTCGATTTAAAAATAAAGTCATTTTCTACGACCTTCAATTCTTGAGTATTGTAAAATGACAGTTAATTGAAAAGTTTTTATTTTGCCAAGAGTAGCAGAGTTGTTAAGTCATAAAGAGAAACAAAGAGGTTGTCCTCTGCTTGATGCAACCTCTATGTTTCTCTTTATTTTTTTTTATGTGAATGATGAGAGAAGGAGTTACACGAAAAAAGTGCAACCCCTAAAAGCCTGGGTTGGCACCTCCATCGTGAAAAGAAGAGGGAATTTTATGGGCTGGGCAGGGGTCGAAGGTATCTGTGGAAACGGGTCTTAGGGCCGGTTGTATGTCGCAAAGTAAATGCTTTTTACAAGTGACAAAGGGTAGATGGTAAATGGAGGCAAATGGGATGGCAATCAGATGACAGGCAATTTCAGTGTGCAGTGTGCATCTGATTGGCCATCCCAGTCCCTCAATTTACCATCTAACTTTGTCACTTGTAAAAAGCATTTACTTTGCGACATACAACCAGCCCTTAATGATAAAATGACAGTCATGGAATACACATACATACAGACAAATAAAAAAGCATGCTTTAGAAAGATTTTTTACGCGTGACTGATATTAGTAAATACGTATATACTAGTAAAATTGTAAATATGTAATTATTAAAAATAGGATTCATCTAGTTCAAGAAGAAAAATAATGTTCAAAGCTCAAAGGGAAATATTTAATCATTTTTTATTTTTTAATATAATTTAATCTGATTTTCATTAAGCTGTTAAATTATTAATTCATTAACGGTGGATTTATTTGAGAATATTTTAGTAGAGGACAGCGTAGCTAAGAAAGATTATGCAATCATTAGCGAGAATATTCATATTACATAGTTTAATAAATGGCTCTCCAGGCTATAATAAAGAATCTTGAACACGTATATTACAAAATATTCAAGATTTCACAAATTTTATAATTAAAATCTTGTTCTTATTAAAATTTCGTAATATCTAGCGGGAATAATGATTTTTGATGCGAAGAGGTCAAAGAACTTGGCCCGTCAAAGTTGACTGTTGGTTATAAAGAATAAATTAAACTTTCAAAACAAAATTATTGTTGGGCATAGAATTCATATACGTTTATCAAAAGTAGGGGTTCTTCTAAAACTATCTGTAATTTGTATTTTGAGGAAATATTCCTATCAGAATTAAAGACATTACTTTGCTTACTTACACTTACTTACCGCCGGTCGACCCCAAGTATTGAATTCATTTAAAAATTGTACAATTTGACCATTGGTGGTCATCAAATTACAGTTAAAATTTCAATTTTCTATTACTTTACCATACAGGGTATGGTCAAGTATTGTAATCGTGCATGAAAAAAGTGTTTTTTTCCTTATTTTTTTCGAAATATCTCAAAAACGGCTGAAACTATTTCGATTAAAAAAATTGAGCGGAACCATGGCATTTCGCTCTACAAAAAAGCCTTAATAAGTGAACATCGAAAAAATTATATTTTTTGAGATAATAATTTTTTTGTCAAAATGTCTGTTTGTCTGTTAGTTAGTCTGTGCGTTACCAAATTTTGTGGACGAGCTAGCTCAAAAACTAGTGTGAATATCGAAACCAAATTTCACACGTAGTTTTGGTCCATTGAGATTAAGACCTGATTAGATTTTGGGGCATATAGACCCAAAACTAAGCGAGGTGGAGGAGGTTAACAATTAAAAATCTAGGCCATTTGACCAAACTCAACCAAATTTTGTATACATAATCAGTGGGACCCCAGAAGACTAGAAATGGAAAAACTAACCGCCCAGAATGGGGCGGGGGGGGGGGTAAAAATTAAAAATCTAGGCCGTTTGAGCAAACTCAACCAAATTTTGTATACATAATCAGTGGACCCCCAGAAGTCTAAAAATGCAAAAACTAACCGCCCAAAATGGGGGGTTGGGGGTGCATGGTCAAAAAATTAAAATCTTGGCCATTTGACCAAACTCAACTAAATTTTGTATGCATAATCAGTTGGATCCCAGAAGTCTAAAAAGCAAAAACTAACCCCCCTCCCCTACATGATTATAAATAATTTTATTAAATATTAAATATAAGTGAGGGGCCAGGTTGTATGGTAAAGTTAAGTGGATGGTCACATCAGAACACGTCAGCTTATTTTTAATAGCATATGGTAAAACGAGCTTCGAGGGCGTGCCGAAGGCACGCCCTCGAAGCTCGGCCTCCGACTAGTGCCCTGGCGGGCAGCGTCTCGGTCCAAAAATTTTATTCCTCTTAAAAAACTACACTCCAAATGTATACCCGTAAACTACCGAAAATACATCGTCTCTTAAAAGTTTCGCATCTTTAATTTTTGAGTGGCGAGGGGGGGGGGGGGGGGAGGAACAATTATCAATATATTTAATGTTTCTTAATTTAAAATCTATCGGTGTTTTTTCATTTTCATTCGAGTTCAAATGAATACAATATTATCTAGACACAAAGTCTAAATCAAAAATATATAGTTTTAGTAAAAGAAATCAAGATATAAATATTAATGTGACATTGGTCTAGTGGTTAGAGCTGGTGACCATAGTTCAAAAGTTCGTCGGTTTGATTCTAGGCAAGAGGGTAATTTTTTTAGAGAAATTTCTCTAAGCGTTGTTACAAATTAATCTAGATAAATAAATATAGTATAAATACAATTAAAAAAATAATCGAATTTTTTTTTATAAAAATTCAAACATTTCAGAAAAAATTCTTCCTTTTTCAAATGAAAACATAAAACAACTTTTTCCTAATTTTCAATGGATAAAGGGAGAATTTCTTCCCGAAACGTTTTGAATTTTTATTAAACATTTTTCGATTTTTTTATAAAGAAGTTTAATTGATTCATTAAATAAAATAATCAAGAATTTATTTTCAAATATTTAGTAGTTAATATTGCAGACACAGGCCAGACAGACAAACAACGAAGTCTCGCCAAAAGGGTCGCGTTTTTTACCTTTTTTCTTAGGGAAACGTAAAGAATTATTTCTTTGTTTGTTACTTTGACAGTGACATTTTTCATTTGTTAAATCTCGAAAAAAAACTTAAATAGCTCTTTTGCATTTCCTACAAAAATACACTTTGCAGAAAATAAACCAAATATAAATATCTTCAAAAATATCGAATTTAAAAAGGGCTACAAAATTAGCTCTGTTTTTGGAAGTTCATTGTTTGAGAAGAAATTTATCATATAATTTTGTTGAATTGAAAATTGAAAAGTTTTTGTTTTTAACTGGCTCCTAGCTAAGTAAAGATCGAAAAATTTTCAATATCCATAAAGTATTGACTCCATGAATATTTATCATTAAAAAAAAATGATGATGAAGACCAAGTCTTCGAAACTATAGTCTCAAACAAATAAATAATATATATATACAGATATATTTCGATATATATGTGTGTATGTTTATTTGCATCAAGCAGAGGACAACCTCTTTGTTTCTCTTTGTGATACAATTTTGTATTATTAAACTAGATATCTTTGAACAATTTTTTAGTTCAAATAGTTTGCTTTCAAAAAAGTGTAAAATATGTAGGTATTTAAATATATTAGATGATTTTTCAAAGTCTTGTAAAAGTTTTTTCTTTTCCCATCAATCCGAATATTTGATTAATTAAATCAGATAAAAATTATGGTGAAAATAAAAATAAATAACTTTTACAATTTAATGTCATAATCGAAATTAAAAATGTAGTGGGAATCAAAAAGAATTTAAAAATTATTGATTGTATTAGTTATTGCGATCTTAATTTGAGATTATGATATTTTAATAGAGGATTTAATCCAGTGAGAATATTTGGGAAATTAAGGTCGATGGGCAGGTAAATGAAGAACTGCCAAAGACTAATAGATTGGATCCTGAAAAGGGTTGTTAAAAGGGCCGAGGGATGAAATGAAGGTCATCAGGGAGAAAAAAAACAGGTCTAGATTGAAACCAGAACTTTGCTCATCAGATAATAGATAATAATAATAATTTTATATACCATCTGGGCTTCTCAAAGAAAAAATTCTAAAGTGACTTATCCACACCAAATGACTTTAGCTTACCTTCTGTTTAATTAAGTATATATGACCTACAATTAACTCGATGTCCATTGGGCCGATTTAAAATAAAACTATGTGAAGCTATGCCAAGAAAATATATAACTTAAATTTAAAATTATTCTGAGATTTACTGTTTTTGAAATATCATAACCAAAGATAGATTGACAATGAAAAATGGAAGAAAAAGTAAAATATTTTCGCCAGTTAGAGCTACATCAAGTAATTTGTTTTTTACATTTTTGTCTGTATTTTAATGAAATCCAATTGAATATTCACACTGAGACACACAGCAAAAAAGTTTCACTTCAAAAATAATGGTTAGAAATGATTTTTTTCCACGTTTTAGTGATTTTTAAGCTGAATGAGTAAATAATTTTTTTCCCTGAATTCAATACTAAGGCCGCTGGGCAGACAGACTTCGCCTACCTTCAGGTCTACCGATTAATTATACTCTTATGGGTTCAGAGGAACTCACTACGTGAAATCACAGATTGGGTTTTTTGATGCGATTATTATATGTATGTTAGAAGCAATATAATCTCACTAATAAATAATGACATGTGAAGGATCGAAATAAAATAGTCAGTCGCATGTGAGGGTACGAGAATAGCTCACCGGGCGAACCACGTATTGATTTCCCTTCAAAAATCATGCTTGAAAATCATTTTACTTTACCATACAGGGTATGGTCAAGTATTGTAATCGTACATGAAAAAAGTGTTTTTTCCTTCTTTTTTTTCGAAATATCTATAGGCTGAAACTATTTTTATTAAAAAAATTGTGCGAAACCAAGGCATTTCGCTCTATAAAAAAGCCCTAATAAGTGAACATCGAAAAAATTATATTTTTCGAGATAATAATTTTGCCAAAATGTATGTTAGTTAGTCTGTCTGTCTGGTTGTCTGTTAGTCTGTGCGTTACCAAATTTTGTGGACGAGCTATCTCAAAAACTAGTGTTAATATCAAAACCAAATTTCACACATAGTTTTGGTCTATTGAGATTAAGAGCTGATTAGATTTTGGTGGATATCGACCCAAAATTAAGGGTGGTGGAGAGGGGGGGGGTTAAAAATAAAAAATCTAGGCCATTTGAGCAAACTCAACCAAATTTTGTATACATAATCAGTAGACCCGCAAAAGTCTAAAAATGCAAAAACTAACCGCCCAAAATAGGGGATAGGGTCAAAAAATGAAAATCTAGGCTCTTGTACCAAACTCAAGCAAATTTTGTATACATAATCAATGGACCCGCAGAAGTCTAAAAATGCAAAAGCTAACCGCCCAAAATCAGGTGATAGGGTCAAAAAATGAAAATCTAGGCTCTTGTACCAAACTCAACCAAATTTTGTATACATAATCAGTGGGATCCCAGAAGTCTAAAAATGCAAAAACTAACAGCCCAAAAGGGAGGGGGAGGGGGTGCCAAAAAATGAAAATATAGGCTCTAGTACTAAACTCAACCAAATTTTGTATACATAATCAGTGGACCCTCAGGGACCAGGTTGTATGGTAAAGTCAAGTGGATGGCCACATCAGAACTGTCTGTACTCGAAATAACTGGAGAACAAAAGCTTGTAGAAAGTTTAATTTAGTATCAAATATATCGTTGCTGATCTTACAAAACCTCGTAAGTCCGATTTTTGGTCAAATACGTATTATACGTTTATACCGAGTAACTTTTCACGGCGCATCTGTTTATTGAAACCTTATTATTCTATTCCAATTTAATTTCGCGCTACGGACAAATAATAAATATTGCATTGTATTTGTATGTATTGTTATTTAAAATGGTATTTCTTGTTTTCTGGCAAACAATGAATTTAGGAATTACGATGTTTTGTAAGATCAGCGACGATATGTATGTCTAATATAAAGAACTGAATAGATTTTGAGCATTTTAGCTTTCGAATGAAAAAAATGCAGAAAATCAGAAAAAAAAATTGAATCGTTATATGGGTAGCTCTTGTGTGTTTCAAATGAACTGAAAATTGGCATCGATCATAAACTGCAGCTTTTTGCTAAGTTTCAGCTTTCTAAGTTACAAAAAAAGAGAGAACGTAACGAGTTGTGAGAAAAATTTTCCTCCAATACGTTTGAAAATCTCTTGTCAAAATTTGACCTTTCTTGGAAGTATGTGATTGGTTTGCTAGAATATTTTCTTACTTTGCTGGTGCTTGGTTGACATTTCTGTTCTTAGCTTAGGCCAGTGATGGCGAACCTATGACACGCGTGTCAATGGTGACACGTTGAGACATTTTGGGTGACACCCATCATTTTACGGACGGTTTTTGCTCAAGAAGATTCAAAGGAGGTTGGGCTTAATTCACTAAGTCACTAAATTAAAGAATAATTAGGTTTTGTTTTTGAATAAATAAATATATAAAAAATATGTTTGTTTTGTTTATATTTGTTTCTTTACTAGGGCTGCAACTATCACCAAATTATGAATATTTCTAAATGTGACACATCAGCCGAGTTAAGTCAGGTTTTTTCTGAATTTTGACACACCGAATTCAAAAGGTTCGCCATAACTGGCTTGGGCTCTTCATTTAATTAAAATAAAGCGCAAGCTTCTCCCAAGAATTATGCCATCGCGAAAGTAGGGAATTAGAGCAGAAGCCATTACAACTCCGAAATGGATATAAGTTCACCTCTGGGAGAAGGGGGTTTCGGAAACAGCCACTCACCCTTATCCTGATATATCGGCCCATAAGTCTTCATTGTAGTGGCATATTTATTATAAACAAAGTTGCTTTTCGGGTCAACCGGACTCGAATCCACTCCCTGTACGAATGAAAAAAGGAAAAAAAAGATCTGGAATCAAATGCAGGTGGGCAATAAAATCGAGAACAAGATGAAGAAGGCCTTATCTGATGTCATTTGGATATTTACTGATATTTCGAAAAGGTTTAATAAATCGCAAGAAGAGAAATGCTGCGAATCGTTTTAAAAGGATCTCAAAACGTCAGCTATGGGTTTGAAATTCTGAATTAAAAAAAAAAAAAACTAATGAAGGAGAGAAGAGATTTTTTTATCAAACAACAGTTGAAAACAAAATTTTATGAAATTAATGGTGAATTATTGAAAATTAAATTAAATTTAGAAGAAAAAAAGAAAAACATTTCAAAATTCGGCAAGCTCTCAATTGGTAATTTAAAATTTTTTTATCAAAGCTAAGCTTGTCTATTCGATTTTTCTTATTTTCTGTATTTTAATGTCAAAATTTGTACTTCTAATACGATGAAATGGTAGTATTTTTTAAAATCTAGGCCCTTGGACCAAACTCAACCAAATTTTGTATACATATCACTGAAGCCCCAGAAGACTAAAAATGCAAAAACTAACCCACCAAAATGGGCGGGGGAATAAAAAATAAAATCTAGGACCTTGTACCAAAATCAACCAAATCTTGTATACAAAATCAGTATAATTAACAGGGTGGGGCATAAAGATCTCCCACAATTTGAAGAGGTATAAAAAATGAAAAATTTTAACTAAAAAAACAAATGAATATATTTTTGAAAGGAACAAAATATTTTTTTTAAATGTGTTTTAAACATTATATCAGACAAAAGAATAAAAAGGGGTAGGGGGGGTGTCAAAAATGAAATTTATAGCCCTTTCGACTAAAACTCAACTAAAATTTTTATACATATTCTGTGTTCTCCCAAAAGGCTAGAATTGCAAAAACAAACCACCCAAAATGGAGGAGAGGAGGGTCAAAAATGAAAATTCTAACCCTTTCGACTAAACTCAACCAAATTTTGAAAATTATTTTATATTCTTTTAAAAAATATATTCAGTTTTTTTTAGTTAAATATAGTTAGTATGGAAAATGGGTACCACACCAACTGAACGATAGACAAATGGAAAATCGAAAAACCATTTGTGAAATGCTGCTTCAACGGTTCGAAAGGAAATCTTTTCTGCATCGAATTGTCACGAGGGACGAAAAATGGATTTATTTTGAGAACCCAAAGCGAACCTGATGAGACGGTGAATACGGACGCTACCGACAACAAATTATCAATTTGAATCATGCGTTGATCGAAAAATTTCAACTAACACCCCTGGTATAAGGTGTGCCAAAATATAAAATACCGGCATGCTGTTCTCCATGACCTCATGCGTGCCCAGTTCCCACCCCTAGAGTATACAGGTGCACCGCAGCGTTCCTACTTTCGAGACCTTTTACTCCTCTCATATTTCTGATTTTACTAAAATAAAATGCACTGTTTGACAAAAAAAAATATGAAGGAGTGTATTATTTAGTTATTTGTCTATGAATTAATTTGAACTGGGTAATCTCTCTTCAACGAGCGAAATATGAGATTTAAATAGAGTTCATGTGCGTATTGAAGTTCAAAGTCCTACAAGAAGAATGGATTGATGTCATGTTAGTTGGCAAATCAGAAAAGTCAATGGATCCGGATTCCGCCCTGGTGTTCGAAGTACAGCCAGCCGATTCCAAATCAAATGCGTAGTAATCAGATATACAAAGCTTGGTGTTATTGATCTGCTTCATCGGTGGAAATAAAAAATAAATATGTACTTATGATGATAAAATTGATTTGATTGTAGAATATCTATAACTGTCAAGAGACAATTTGAGTTTTCAGTAGAATCAATTGAAAATAATGATTATTTCTTAATTTGTGATGGTGATAAGTAATATATTGTATGCGCACCACACGACTTTCACTTTCGAATAATCCTATTTCTTATGAAATATATGTTTAAAATTTCTTGATTTTCAAAAAAAAAGTCTATTACGTAGAATCACAAGTAAAAGTGAATAGCCTTAAACTCGGTACGCTCTCTTAGCAATTTTTTTGTGAGCGAGGAGTTTGAACTAGAAAAGTTGAAGCTTGGCACAGTGGTGCTGCTTATTAACACATAGTTGTATGCCAGATTACAGCTTATTAGAAATAACCTAGAAAATCAAAATTCTAATTCATTTTTACTTTACCATACAGGGTATTCCCTTCTTTTTTTCAAAATATCTCAAAAATGGCTGAAACTATTTTGATTAAAAAATTTGAACGAAACCATGGCATTTCACTCTACAAAAAAGCCCTAATAAGTGAACATCGAAAAAATTATATTTTTCGAAATAATAATTGTTTTGTCAAAATGACTGTTAATTAGTTAGTCTGTCTGGTTGTTAGTCTGTGCGTTACCAATTTTTTGTGGACGAGCTAGCTCAAAAACTAAAAAACGTGGTATTTCACAGTAAAAATACACATAAAGTAAAGGGAGTGTAGTTTCACAGTGAATGAAATAAAACTCAAAGAGATTTATACAATCTCAATATATTTCGGATTATTAGTCCATCATCAGGAGTATACAGATTAAATACTCCTACAATACCTCTTTGAGTTTTATTTCATTCACTGTGAAACTACACTCCCTTTACTTTATTAATTAATATCCAGTTTCACCTAAAACCTACACCACTTTCCCTAAGTAAAAAAAAAAAAATACACATAAAGGTTAAAAAATGAATATATTTCAGTTAACTTGCTATCTAATTGAAAAGTTTTTGTTTTGCCGAGAGTAGCAGAGTTGTTGATTCACAAAGAGAAACAAAGAGGTTGTCCTCTGCTTGATGCAAACAAACATACACACATATATATCGAGATGATACATCTGTATATATATTATTTATTTGTTTGAGACTATAGTTTCGAAGACTTGGTCTTCATCATCAGTCTTTCTTCAATTATAAATGTTTTTCATGGAGTCAATATCATATGGATATTGAAAACTTGGTGTTCCTTCGTCACTGCTGGTCGGCTAGGAACTAAAACTATAGTCTCAAACAAATAAATAATATATATATATATATATATACAGATATATCATCTCGATATATATGTGTGTATGTTTATTTGCATCAAGCAGAGGACAACCTCTTTGTTTCTCTTTGTAACTTGCTATCTTCAGAAGAATCATTAGACAAAAATTTGTGTTCATAAGTTGCACCTTTATGCCTAGTTTCAGAAAATCTTTCTCGGGCATAAAAATCACCAATGGAGCAAAATTTAGGTACCGAGTCTTTAAAAATTTTCTCTTTTCTTCCAATTTATATCTTTAAAGAATTTGGTCGGAGATTGAATTTGGAAGTTGTAAGAATCCATTGGCTGGTTTTCAAGAGGTTAGTTCACCCAAGTTAGAAATGAAGAAAGAGAGAGGGATAGAGGAGTGTGTGAGAAGAGGAGTTGACTTGGCAACACTGTTCCCTGATATAATCGACGATCGTGCGAGAATCCAAACGGCTGGCAGCCGGAGCGGGCGCAATGGGCGCAACGGCCACCCGAAACAACTCAAGCCCGGATAGCTGAGCCAACTCACTGGCACAAACAACGGCCTATACTAGTGGAGTACCCAGATTCCACTATTCAAATCAGACACTATTTTAACCGACTTCAAAAAAGGAGGAGGTTCTCAATTCGACTGAATTTTTTTTTGTATCTATGTTACCTCATATCTTCGCAAATTGTGAACCGATTTTGATGATTTTTTTTGTCTTGGGTTCAGTCTAGTTTCCGATTGGTCCCGTTTTTTTCATTGGTATTGGACCTTTTTTGCTATGTTTGTTCAGGCATAACTTCTTTGTTTATGAACCGATTTCGATAATTCTTTTTGTATTGGAAAGAGGGTACCTTAGGGATGGTCCCATATTAATTTGGTCAAGTTCTGAAGATATGATCAATGACGAAATAACGTAAATCTCCTATTCTTATGACCAAACAATCGAAATTATAATAAATAAAATCTTTTATAAAAAAAATTTTAAAACATTCATTTAAAACCCGCAAACGTTTCGAGAGAATTTCTATATTTATGAATTGAATTTTATTATCATTTTCTGATTCATTCGCCCGACGCTTTCTCTTACAGCATGCAAGGTTTTAAGTCACTATTAATAACATCACTAAAAAGAGAAAAATAAAAATAATTTTTATAAAAAATAAAATAAAACCAACTTCAAAAAAATTAAATGCAACAAATAAAATAAAAATATCTTAAAAATAAAATAAAATACACTAAAAGGTATAAAATAATTATCTAATTTAGTTTTAACTAAACGACGAAATATTAACATGAAATTACTTTTTGAAGTCGGTGCCAAACATATACATTTTATGAATCGCACTCTACGGACCTTAGTACGTTTGGCGGGTACTCTCGCTTATATAGTTTGTTTGGCAGCGACTTCAAAAAGTAATTTCTTGTTAATATTTCGTCGTTTAGTTGTAACTAAATAAGATAATTATTTTATACATTTTTTGCATTTAATTTTTGAAGTGGGTTTTATTTTTTACTTTGGATATAAAGATTTATTACAGTTTAAAAACAATAACACATAAGCCGGCCAAGTCGGTTTCATATATCGAGGAATCAGTAACTAATATATTACTAGCTAAATCAGAGGTGACCAACCAATGGTTCATTAGAAGATTACAAGTGGCCAAAACCACCATTTGTTTTTTAATGTCAATTTTCAACTGTTTAGCTCAAATCGAGCCCTGAGACAAAATTGTCAAATCACTAAAATGTGTAGCCAGCATGCTGAATTTTAAAAAAGTTTTCTCTTCACCCTCAATTTTAATTATAATTTTTTTTTCATGATAAAAATATTTTAATATCATTATATAGGTACACATGAGAGGTGAACCGCGAACTAATATCCTGTACACCTATTTCCACTACCACTTTTTTTTCCAAGTAGAAGACAATAGATGAAGGGGCATTATCTAATGAATTCCAAAATAATTCCACATAATTCCAAAGACGGTCTACACCTAATTCCAGTCGCGGTTCACCCCTCAGGTACACATATAGAATAGATCTGGCGAATAAAGCATATGTGAAATATACTATAATCCTCGCTATAATCTTTTAATAACAAAAAAATCATCAAAATCGGTTCACAATTGGGGAAGATATAGAAATATAGACAAAAAAAAAAAAAAAAAATCAGTCGAATTGGGAACCTCCTCCTTTTTTGAAGTCGGTTAAAAAAACTAACTGGAATTCGAATTCATATATTTTTCTCGAACACAGAAAAACCATACTTTGGGACATCTTTGTCATTAAAAAATTTTTTTGAACAACTTAAAAAATCATCAATTTTAATTATTTATTTAAAAATAAATATCAAATTATGATATATAATAAAAGATCTAAATTAAATAAATAATTTAAAACTAAGTTAGCCCTATATTAATAGAAATAGAAAAAAAAATATTTGGAAAGCTGAATATTCACTCTGAAAATTTTAACGGGGCTTTAAACATTCATTTTGGATCTTAATATATGGGCCATTTTCTCCCCAGACAAAGCACTCAACTCATAAGGGGTTGGTGTAGAAGGGTATTAACCATTAGTGATAATTGCTCATTTTAAATAATAATGAATTCTTTCCATTCCCGAACTCTTACATGTTTTCAAGTACATCATTTCATTTTCAGTAAAGTTTAATCAACTTGATGTTTTATCTTTGGATAATTTTGATCGTTAGATTTTGAAAATTTATTTTTTACAATTTATCATAGTCTAATTAAAAAAATCTGGTCCTTCCATTTTAAGATTTACTTATCAGACTTCCTTTCTATGAATCGTTATTTTTGAGTTTTAATTTGAAAAAAAAATAGGTCTCAATTTTCAATACACAATGAATTTCCGACGATTTATGCTATCAATTTTTGATTGTATAAAAATATTTTCCGTAAAAATTTGGAAAAAATACACCAATGGCTTTTTTGTATATCTAGCTCACTGTTCATTGAAATATTTTATCAAAATCGATATAGAAGTTTTTAAAAAATTTTGAAAAAACTAAAAGAAAAATACCTAATAAAATACAGATAAGAGTAAATAGATATTTTATTTAATATGGATTTACTATGAGTTAAAATATCTATTTACTCTTATCTTTATTAAAGATGTTTCACCTTGCACCAACACCACAATCTCTACTGATTACTAATAAAATACTCCTAAATATTTTGCCTTACTCAATTTATTGTTTGTTAATAAATCCTCTAAATTCAAAATTTTATAATTATTATTACACGATTTAGCTGATAAAATGGAACACGCAATCACATATTTTGTAAAACACACTTTTTCAAACTCAGGTGACCTAAAAATATAAAGGTCTGGAAAATCACAAATTCGAATTTTTATTTAAAACATTACTACAAATTGAAAACTGCATTTCTATTTGTTATGTAGAGACAATGAAACAAAAATTTGACATTTACAATATAGTATTTTAGGGAAAGGAAAAATTATATGAGTGGAGTCGGATTGTCCGAGCTGGCTAAAACGCTGCGCCCGCTTCAGCATCGTTGATAACGATGTTCAAGCGGGAGATCCAGTTTCGATCCTGGCTAGCATATAAAATTGGCTAAAACTCACTAACACTACTAACACTTTACTGATGTGCTGTCTAAATGGGCTGTGTTCCCGGTGACAATAAGCAAATAAATAAAAAAAAAATTATATGATTTTGAAAATTCAATGAAAATAAAACTATTTGTAAATATATCATAAAAAACAACTCAAACTGAATAAAAATTCGATTTTAGTATATAAAAGCATGAAAAATATAATATTTAGTAAAAATAGCAAATTTGAAAATAATCAATAAGTTCATTTTTGAGAAAATTAAAAAAAAAATTACCTTAAGTAGGTATATGGATACTTCTAGTGGGTCAATTTTAACAAAAAACTTGCTGTATTACATCATGCCAATACCTAGTTTAATTTGATGTGATAACGTAAAGAAAACTTTCTGGCAGGGGGGGGGGCAATTTTTTTTTGATATTCTCCAAATGAAAACTCGAATTTAGTTGTTTAGGGTTTATGCGGATGAAATTCGTAAACTTTTTAAGTGAAAATAAAAATGGTGAATTTTTTTTTACTCTCATACCTGAAATATAAATAGATAGTTTTAATTCATGTATTCGGTAGCATAGTTGCCAGTTCTGGAGTCAATTAAATTTTATTTGCAACGAACATACCCATATATAAAGATAATAATTAATATTAATAATAGGTAATTAGCTATAATTGGGCAGCAATAAAAAGATTTCGCACCGGAGGGAAATAAAAGAAAATAAACTGCAACGGATCGTTGCTAAACTTTATCCAAATTCATTTGAAATATTAATATGTTTGTTCCTTTATTATTAATCACATTTCACTTGCAATTTGTAGTTCATATTGACATTAATTCAAAAATAATTCTCATTTAATAGTTGAGGAATAACCATTCTACGTTTGATTTTTGACATTTCGGTTTTTATTGGTAACCATTGCTGAAGACATGGAGGAATCGACTTAAAATCAAAAATAGCCATCGATTCTCATCTAATACTTGAGGAATAACAATTCTACATTAGGTTTTTGACGTTTCGATTATTATTGGTAACCAGTGCTGAAGACATGGAGGAATCGACTTAAAATCAAAAATAACGATCGATTCATATCTAATACTAGAGGAATAACCTTATTGCATTCCATTTTTGATGTTTTGACTATTAATGGCAACCTCTACTGAAAACGTGGAAGAATAGACTTAAAATCAAAAAGACTAAATTCTTTTATGGCAAACAACTCAAGCATGAGTTGTTTACCAAAAAAGATTTTAGTCTTTTTGATTTTAAGTCTATTCTTCCACGTTTTCAGTAGAGGTTGCCATTAATAGTCAAAACATCAAAAATGGAATGCAATAAGGTTATTCCTCTAGTATTAGATATGAATCGATCGTTATTTTTGATTTTAAGTCGATTCCTCCATGTCTTCAGCACTGGTTACCAATAATAATCGAAACGTCAAAAACCTAATGTAGAATTGTTATTCCTCAAGTATTAGATGAGAATCGATGGCTATTTTTGATTTTAAGTCGATTCCTCCATGTCTTCAGCAATGGTTATCAATAAAAACCGAAACCTCAAAATCCAATATAAAATGGTTATTCCTCAAGTACTAGATGAGAATCAATCGCTATTTTTGGTTTAAAGTCGATACCTCTATGTCTTCAGCAATGGTTACCAATTAAAACCGAAACGTCAAAAATCCAATATAGAATGGTTATTTCTCAAGTATTTGATGAGACTCAATCGCTATTTTTGGTTTAAAGTCGATTCCTCTATGTCTTCAGAAATGGTGACCAATAAAAACCGAAACGTCAAAAATCCAATATAGAATGGTTATTCCTCAAGTACTATATGAGAATCAATCGCTATTTTTGGATTAAAGTCGATTCCTCTATGTCTTCAGCAATGGTTACCAATAAAAACCGAAACGTCAAAAATCCAATATAGAATGGTTATTCCTCAAGTATTTGATGAGAATCAATCGCTATTTTTGGTTTAAAGTCGATTTCTCTATGTCTTCAGCAATGGTCACCAATAAATACCGAAACGTCAAAAATCCAATATAGAATGGTTATTCCTCAAGTATTTGATGAGAATCAATCGCTATTTTTGGTTTAAAGTCGATTCATCTATGTCCTCAGCAATGGTCACCAATAAAAACCGAAACGTCAAAAATCCAATATAGAATGGTTATTCCTCAAGTATTTGATGAGAATCAATCGCTATTTTTGGTTTAAAGTCGGTTCCTCTATGTCTTCTGCAAAGGTAAGGGATAAGAAAACAACGCAGTTGCTATGGTTACTTATAAAATTTCCTCCCAAATTTTTAGCATTTCACAGAGAGAAGCCTATCCATTCTTATTTAAGCAAGGCTAAATGAGCTATATTAAAAGGTTCAAATGAATAAATTTTAAAGAATTAAAAAAATTAAAAAAGTACTCTCTTACTCTAGAGTAAAGTACTTTAAAATATAATTTTACTAAAAACTTTATTTATCCTTTTTTGTGGTCCCCAAGGTACTTAATTAGGATATTAAATTTCATCAAAATTGGTTAAGTCATTTTCAAGATATTTAGAAAAAACTAAAAAAGTACTGAAATAAAGTACTAATGTTTGTGGGTCGATATGTACCAAAATCTAATCAGCGCTTCATTTTGTTCAAAGAATGCTAGGTTTTCAATTTCATTTCAATCGGTGCAACGGTGTGGAAAAAATCGTGGGCCAAAAAAACGATAACATACATCCATCCATACATACATACATACATCCGCACGCACTAAATGAAAAAATGGCACTTTTTGGCCTCTCGACGAGACCCCATGTAATTTTTGGCAAAACCGTCACGTGCTAAAATTCAACCTAATTGAATACTACAATTTGTGACTTTAATTTAGTCCATGGGTTCCGTAGTCTTTACCTGAGGACCCTTGAAGCCACGCTTGCCCCGAGAGCGATTGCAATACTTTACCCATGCTTTGCATTGGATAAAGTAAAAAGAATGATAGAATGTTAGGTAAAAGGTAAAATAAGAATGACATAAAAAATAGTACCTGACACATTCAGAAAAGTAAATAAAGAAATTTTTCATTAAATACCAAAATAATTTAGTTATCTTTTATTTAAAATATCAAGTTTAAATTTATAGCTAGACAGCATGTGTTATTTTTTATATTTATTTATTTATTTTATTAATAATGTGGAAAGATACAACACCTAGGAGCTAAGATGGACTCATGCATAAGCTGACGTGTTCTGATGTGGCCATCCACTTGACTTTACCATACAACCTGGCCCCTAAAATTATTTATAATCATGTAGGGGGGGGGGGGTAGTTTTTGCATTTTTATACTTCTGGTGCCCCACTGATTATGTATACAAAATTTGGTTGAGTTTGCTCAAACGGCCTAGATTTTTAATTTTTAACTCCCCCTCCACACCCCTTAATTTTGAGTCGATATGAACCAAAATATAATCAGCTCTTAATCTCAATGGACCAAAACTACTTGTGAAATTTGGTTTCAATATTCACACTAGTTTTTGAGCTAGATCGTCCACAAAAATTTGGTAACGCACAGACTAACGGACAACCAGACAGCCAGACAGACAGACTAACTAACAGACATTTTGACAAAACAATTATTATCTCGACAATTTAATTCATACACTAAAAGTCCCATAAGCAACGGTATTTTTGTCACTATGACAGCGAAAAAAGTTTACCCTAACTTTTCCAGCGACAAAACTGAACCTAGCTTTATTTTTTCAATTATGTTTTATTTATTAATTGGTTTTTTAATTTTAAAACCCACTAATAGGTTAAAGCAAATATTATTATATTATATTAAAATTAGAAATTTTTTGTTTGTTTTTAATTAACAGGTGTCTAAATCATAACAAAACAGGTGTGTTTACAAATAAAGTGGTTCAAGTGGCTTTTTTTTATATAGCTTGAAACAAATCTTATTTAATTTTATGTTTTTATTTCAGATCCTATACGATTATTTTTTTTATTTTTATTTTCCTATTTATTTTTTTATCAAGTTGTTTATAAGAATTGTATTTTTAACAATTGTACTTTTCCTCTAAATTAAATAAACTAATTTATGTCTTAATTTTGTTAATTTTGTGATTTACGTATTGATTCATTAAATTGTCTTATCGAATTACACTCAAGCTTTTTTTTGGGTCGAAGTAAACTTGATATTTTATAATTCGAGTTTTGTTGCCTTTGGGCAATTTAACTCAAAAAACTACCAGAAAAAATTACTCGTCCTACGGACTCGTAATTTTTTCACAGGTAGTTTTTTTCGTTTAGTTGCCAGGCAACAAAATTCTCATTAAAATGTCAAGTTTACTTCGGCAAAAAAAAGCTCTCGTGTAATTATAAGTGAAAAATATAATTTTTTCGATGTTCACTTATTAGAGCTTTTTTGTAGAGCGAAATGCCATGGCTTAGCTCAATTAATCAAAATAGTTCAGCCATTTTTGAGATATTTCGAAAAAAAGAAGGAAAAAAAACACTTTTTTCATGCAGGATTACAATACTTGACCATACCCTGTATGGTAAAATAAAAAGAGTGGATGTTGTCACTTACCTTTATGTCTCAGTACCTACCTAACCGTTGAACATACAACAAAAATTATGTTTTGACAGAAAATAAACAATATTATTTTTACCTACCCTGAATTAAATAATTCCATTTTCAATCTTTAGTCTGTTTATGTGATATTTTGTACAAGTGAATAGTACTTACACAAAAATGATAAAATCGAAGAGTTTTCAAACATTTTTTACTTTTTCATTTGATAATTTCCTATGATTTCATATGGAGTGAAAAAAGGATCCAAACAGACTCCTGTCGCCACGGGTATGATTTGACATAAAAAATAAATAAATAATTTTATCGGAAAGATTTAGTTTGACGAGAGTAGCAGAGTTGATGATTCATAAGAAGAAATTAATACATAATTACATATTTATCAGTGGGATACGGCCCATGCATCCCTAAAATTTCAAATATTTAAAGTATTTTCATAAATATATAAGGTCGACTTTAAATTTTCAGGAGGATCTTTAAATTTTCAAATTATTATCCGTTATTTCAAATATTTATATAAAAAACATTTTTTGTTTTGAAAAGTATATTGGTTCTCGAAATGAAATAAAATTGTTGCATAGTTTCAAAGGGCAATTAAAATGAATGATTTTCCGAAAAGGGTGCTGATAGAAGGTTTGAAGTCCCTGCCTGGTATATCTTCCAGTTCAAGCATGTCAAAGACAAGTCCAGACGAGTTTTGCTCGAATAAAAATTGTCGCTCCGGAACTATTAAAATAGTTATATAGAAAAAAGGAATAAATAAAAAATGATTCGAGAATCTTTGGACTAATCATTTCTAAGAACTCTCAATATATAAGATCGGAAATAACTAAGAGTGCTATAGACAAGTCATAGCTTGTTTATAGAAATAGAATTAGGTGAAATTTAAGATTTTCTTATAGGACAGGCTGATTCATCTTGGAATATATTTCTATCTCAGGAACTGTGAAGCTTAAGTCACAAGAATTAATTTCTTATTCCTACCCTCACTCACAGTATCCGTTTGGGGTGAAGGTAGCAAAATATAATTTAAAAAATCTAATGTTGAATTTGAAAAATAACGAAAATGATACCGTATTCGTGAAATTTAAAAAAATAAAATTTCAAAAGATGAATGGTACTTTTTGGACAGCCTGGTTGAAAAGTCACCGCCCGCCACTGATTTTTATATATTCATCAATTATATGTAGATGTTTATTTTTACTTTATTTTTTTAAGAAAAATTCAATTAATTTTCTATCTACCCATGAGCGTAGTTAGGGGGGAGGGAGCAAAGAGGGCAGTTCCCCCTACAAAACTCATTGCCCCCCCCCCCTGAGAAAAATCGAAACTCAATTATTACGAGCCATCATTACGAGTCATTTCACATTAAATTATTTCGTTACTTCCAAAATTTGTCAATTCTACTAAAAAAATAGTTGATCTCTGATCGGATTACCGAAATTGAAACCTTGTGATGGCTAATCGGCTGCCCACCCTACTACGCCAATGTATCGACCCCTCAACATAATATGCAAAAAAATAAAAAAACTCTTTATGCTAATAAAGTGTTATTTGATAATTCTTATCATAGGTTCAATTTAAATAAGATTTTTTATTAAAAGAATCCAATCGATTTTTCATTATAGATATTGATTTCGTTACATTAAGATTGTTTTTTTTCAGAAATACTATATAGATTAGTCCAGATTAATTTGCCGCAACGCTGACGTAATGCCGCCGACAGGGAGCGCCGTCAGCATATTTGCGACAAATTTGAAATATAATCGTAATTTGGACTCGAATTTTGAAATGAAACACTCCAATTGATTTTAAATTAAGAAACATTAAATATATTGATAATTATTCCTCCTCACCGCCCCCCTCACCACTCAAAAATTAAATATTCAATTTTCTTTTCTTTGCGCACAGAAAGAGCGCACGCCCGAGTTTCTCATGGCAATATTGGAGCAGCCTGTCATACAAACAACACCTGATCTCTTTTAAATATTTGAGCCTTATATCGATTATCGATCCCAAATTTAAAAAAATGATATAATATAATTCTCCTCCTCACACGATCCCACTTATTTAAATAAATCTACATATTTCCACACAAAAAATATCACAATGCTGTAGATTATAGAAATAAGAAATACTCCCAGATTTATATCTAGATTCTCATTTCTGTAGCTGTGTCAGGACGAAAATGAGGCGAAACTTTTAAGAGAGTATGTATTTTCGGGAGTTTACAGGTATACATTTGGAGTGTGGTTTTTTAAGAGGAATAAAATTTTTGGACCGAGACGCCGCCCGCCAGGGCACCAGCCCGGAGGGCCGAGCTTTGAGGGCGTGCCCAAGGCACCCACGAAAAGCTCGTGTATAATATATAAGTATATATTGAGGAGCTGACAAATTAAAGATTATATAACAGAATATCCTAAAGAAAGAGAAGGAAAGAAATATATTAAAAAAAAGAATGAACTCAAGTTGTCCGGCCTTGAAATGAGATTCGAATTGCATTTTCGTAAGTCCCAATAATAGAGAGGTCGTGATTTGATCGCAGTTCTCTCACGACTTCTTTTTTCGAAAATGAATTTAATGATAGAGAAGAACTGCATTTCTGTCTCTTCTATTATATAATCCTTGAAATATATATAATAGCAGCCGAAGGGAAGACCAAGGTTAGGTTGTCCCAAAGCAGCCAGCGAGACTGATCCATTCTCGAAAATAGAAAGTAATGTATTGAAAATAATAACCACAACCATTACCTACACTGCTAGAAATAGAGGGCTAGGTGTTAGTCAGGGTTGTAAGAATCAATTCTGAATTTTAAATGAGATATAATTTAAACACATCAAACTGCATTAGGGTTAGGATAGGCCCTATAGGCACTACTCTCCTCCCCAATAAAAAATCATTGGCGATCAGCTTTATATCTTAGGCGTGTTTCACAAAATATGATAATGCAAGAAATACTCTTTTTATTTAGAATAATTATTCTACCTATTATAGACAGATCAAACGTGCAAAAAGCTAATATTTTATATCCTCAAAATTTAACTCTTTATTAGACATTTTAAAAGTAACAAAAATATTATTTTAGAAAAATATATAAATTATGGAATTGGTGGAAAAAAAAAGCTTTTTCAAGACTCGGTAGCTCATCAGTTAGAACCGCCTTAGTAATCAATTTAAATATAATAAATTAACAATTTTTTCTTTAATTATTTTAATTATCTTCAAACAAAATGATAATTTCTGCATTTTTGAATAATAAGTTTCTAAGGCTAGAGAGCTCAAAATCTAATCTGTTCTAAAAACATTCTAGCACCAAAACGAAGTTTCTACGATTTGAATTTATGGGTAAAGGAATTCAGACAAAGACACAGACATAAAACCAGTAACTTTTAAGGAGATAGGTGTTGGTTTTAGGTGAAACATTTTAATATAATAATAAAACTTGAGCAAGATGCAAACCTACCAAGCATCTTGCTCAAATTTTATTATTATAAAATCAGTGTTGAAATTTTTTTTACGTTTCAAATATTTTTAAGCATAATGGAAAATAACAATTTTGAGTGAATTGCACATTGGGGCAGCCCGGCAAGCAGGCTTAGCATGTCTCCCAGGTGTACCGAATAATGAGATCATCAATTAAAAGTTCATTTTGCAACAAACGTTTGTTGAGTGATCAGCATACTATTATTACTATAATATGGTATATTTATTTATATTATACATCATTGATTTTTTCTTAAGGCCTGTTTCACACATATTCGGTTTGGTTCGTTTTTGGTTCTTTGTCGGTCGCTTCCGATATTTATTTATTTATTTAGATAATTTTACGGACTAGTAATCCACTTACAAAAATGTCAAATACGTGTATAATGAGTGTTATGTCAAGAAAAATAAAAAATAAAAAAAAATTTTTACAAAGAATTACAAAATAAAACATCAAAATCATATATAAACAATGCAATAAAAAATACAATAATCTATACTCGAACAATAAATATAATTAACAATAAAAGCACAATCACATGAAAATCATACAGAAAACAATAATGAAAGAAAAGCAAAAGATAAAAGAGAAACATACATAAATAGGTACATAATTCAGTATTGCAATGTTTACGGTGCTGGTGGGGATGTTCACATAAATTCATTCAAAAACAAAAACAAAATCTCGCAAAATTAAGTAAAGACAAAATTCAACAAAGATAAGCCATTCAATAGTTTAATAATAATAAACCAAAATAAAGCAATGCAAATCACTCCCATCAGACTGTCATAAATTTTCGGAAAAAATGATCTTTGATTTTATTTTTAGAGGTGTTAAATATGTCTATTTCCCTATTGCTATTACCTGTTTCCAAGATGCGATTTGTGGACGAGTACTTAAGATATGAGAATCTCTGACAAGGAGTAAAAAACAGCAGTGGATTTCGTGTCCTGTGAATACCGACATTGAAAGTGACCAGCTCTAGAAGTTGAGAACTATTAATTTTGCCACTGATGAGATCATGAAGAAGGAGGAAATCAGATTGCTCTCTTCTTAAGTTAAGAGGCAAAAAATGCAGAGTGAGATATAGACGCTCATAAGACAAATCCATAGTTGGAACATGTAGTTTAAAGGCAACATATCTTAAGAATTTCCGTTCTACCCGCTCCAGTTTTTGGATATGAATCTTGCAATGAGGTGACCACACCAGACTTGCATACTCTAATCCACTTCTAACAATCGAACAATATAAATTTTTTAAAGTAAATATGTTAGAGAAATCCTTTGTATTGCGAATGACGAAGCCAAGGAGCTTCATAGCGTGATTAGATATTTTCGTGATATGATCAATAAAATTAAGCGAGCGATCAAATGTTACACCAAGATCTTTAAAAGTGGAGACGTCTTTTACTTTAGAACTATCACCATCAACATAAACATGCTTAATTTTTCTAGTACCTCTAAAGTAAGCCATAGAGAAGCATTTATTAAAGTTGACCTTTATGCCATTTCTACTGCACCATTCAATAAGCTCCGTAAAATTTTCTTGAAGTATATCTGCATCCTGACTATTAACAACTTCGCGATACAGCTTGAGGTCGTCCGCAAAAAGTAAGAAGTTTACATTATTGAAGGAGTGTGCAATATCATTGATAAATATCAGAAACAACAAGGGACCTAGATGAGATCCCTGAGGAACACCAGATTTTGCTTCGATGACATATGAGAGAGAGTTATTTATTCTAACTTGGAGTTGTCTACCATGTACATAGCTACCTAACCATTTCAATATCTGTCCATCAAAGCGTGATGTGTGAAACGGTGCTTCAGTTTCTATTCAGTACCTAATAGAAACCGTAGAGCACCGAATACGCCCTCGACACGACATCGGGTTTCTATTAGGTACAAATATGTGTCCAGGGAACAGAAAGCAATCAATGCGTTCATACACACTCGGTTCAGTTTCTGTTTTAACCTGATAGAGAGTGGATGTCTAGGTCTCGAACATAATTGTGCAAACTTAATTTTTGAAAGTTTTGTCGCAGTTGATAAAATGAGCAGTTTACTAGATGTTGATGTGGATCGGCTGATTACTGCAGTGCAATTTAAACCATTGCTGTGGGACAAAACCAGTGAAAAATATAAGGATAAATTTAGGAAAATGGTGTAAAATGCTCCAAAATCTTGCCGTAAAGTGATGAGAGGGTGCTTCCAATTAATTCTAATTCGTTTTTTAATTTCTCTATAGAGAGACATCATGGCAACAACTTGCTTTCTTTCGATGATCACTAGTGAGTGATCGAAAAAAAAACTAATGTGATCCGGTTGCACCGAAAACGATCAGAACCCAATGTAACCGCTTATGTGTAAAACCAGCCTTAGTCAAAACTTTATGAATAATTTTTATTAAAACAAATCCCCACTGATGAAATTACAAGAGAATTCGTCAATAAAAAAATGTCTTAATTATCTCAACCAATCTTTTTTTTTTTTTTTTTAATGCAATCGAATGCAAGAAGGGGTGCACCAGTAAAGATGTAGCCCCTATGGATCTCGAAAGACCCTTGCATTACCAAAGAGAAGGGAAAGTTGATTAAGTGAGAGGGTGTAGACGTAGGTGTCTATGCACCCTGGTTTTGAAGGTTTGAAGATCAATCTTATATGTATAATGTGATGAAAGCGACGAGAGGTCGAGCAAGTGCTTCCTCTATCAGAGTTTTTGATTTATAAAATATAAATTAAAGACTTCTGCCTTATATCACTAATTTTATTTAATTGAGAGTATTATTTTCATTTTCTAATAATTTTTTAAAAAAGTTGCTGATGTCACTCGTTGGCAACCAAAACAGTAGTAAAAGTGAATCAAAAAGTTGATTATCAAACGTTAATCTTTCAAAATAATGTCTTCATTTCCAGCTGAGGTCCAAAATATTTTCTTCTTTTCTGGAATGCAAGAATCTATCCAGCCTCATGCACTATCTTACATTCATCTCAAAAAATAGAAAAAAAATATGAACAAGAAGAGTCATATTATTAATAGAGAGAAATCCTCTGTTTGCTGCACATAAATTATATTTATAATGTATTTGTTTGAAACTAAACAGTTTCGAAGCTTAGGTCTTCATGATCAGTCTTCTTAATTAGAAATATTTTCTTTGTCACATCTCATGGGGTCAATTACCCTGTCGGATATAGAAAAATTCGTTTGCTTTTATAGGAAGCTAGCCACACAAATGATTTATCGAATTTTTCTATATTCAATCCGGTAAATGACCCCTTGGGAAATAAGAGATAAAATATTACTAAAATTAAAAAAGCTGATAAAGAAGGTCAAAATCTTCGAAACTATAGTCTCAAACAAATTTGGGCGAAATACGCGATATTCTAAGATTCAACACCTCTACGCGCTTAAATTGGATACTAATCGAACAAACGCATTTGCCAATTCGTTTATCTCTATGACATCTAGAGACTGGAACTCTCTTCCTCCGACCGTCTTCCCAGCAACTTATAACTTTCAAGACCTGCATCCAAAAATACCTTCGACTCCTACTCAATCCCTATATCTCTTTTTTTTCATAATATAAGGGTCCACCGCGGACTACAGAGGTAGTACCTTTTTGATGCAACTTTTTCTTGTATCACTATCATTATATAATATATATATATATTTCTTTGAATCAAGAGGCGGACAACCTTATTGATTTCTATTTATGAATAAACAACTCCGCTACTCTCGGGAAAACAAAATCTTTTTAATATTATTAATAATTTATCATCTCAATTTCTGAGAAAGTGAGTCGAAGAAAATCCCCTCTTCATTGATTTTTTTTTCTTTTGGATTTTCGGCCTTTCTAGCCTTAACCCAATTTGCGATATTTATTAGTTTTTAAAAAATTTTATCCGGATGCCTTGAGTCCGATTCGAACCCGAGACCACTTGGTTAGTAGTCTGGTACGTTAACCCCTAGCCTAACCCGGCCCCTTATTGATTTTTTGTTAGTATATTTGATTTCATACAGTTTTTAATAATCCAAATGTCCAATTGTTTTCACACCTAGAAAGATGACTGACTCTCAGGTCAAAAAATCTATATAATAAAAATGAATTTATTTTTCTTTGTAAGCGCAGATCTCTCAAATGCCTGGACCTATTTGCCTAATTTTTTTTAAATGTTCGTAATAGTCCAATTCAGGTTAATACGTAAAAAAATTGGAAAAGTTGCCCGGAAAATTGGAAAATTCAGGAAAAACTAAAAAAAAATTCAGGTTAGCCATCATATAGCTTGCCAAACAATAAAAGAACTAAACTAGCAAACTAAACATGTGTTGGCGGCCCTATTTGTCAGATTTTTGAATGTCATTCATTCTTAATAGCATAGATAATAGAGTTCTAACCACATTATCGTTGAAGAAGAATTTAATAATGCAATAAAGATTTAAAAAAACTATCTATTTTTTTTAAAGTACATTTAAAAACAAAAATTAAAAATATAAACTGCAACGCAAACTTTATCCAAATTGATTTGAAATATTAATATGTTTATTTCTTTATTATTAATCAGATATCACATGCAATTTGCAGTTCATGTTCACTTTAGGTCAAAAATAATGATCGATTCTCATTTAATAGTCGAGGAATAACCATTCTACATTGGAATTTTGATGTTTCGGTTATTATTAGTAACCATTGCTGAAGACATGGAGGAATCGACTTAAAATCAAAAATAACAATCGATTCTTATCTAATACTAGAGGAATAACCTTATTGCATTCCATTTTTGATGTTTTGACTATTAATGGCAAGCTCTACTGAAAACGTGGAAGAATCGACTTAAAATCAATAAGACTAAATTCTTTTATGATAAACAACTCAAGCTTGAGAATAAGAGAATTTTTTATAAATAGATTGTATATACTTTTGTGTCTAGCAAAATGAATAATAATTGTAATTTTCAAGCCTTCTTATCTATAATAATACCTACATATAATATAACTTTTTTTTATTTTCCCCTTAATGATAACAAGTGGATTTTTAATACATTTTAAATATTTGTTTCATCTTATTTGTTATGAGTGTATATTACAGTTAAATAGAATCTCAAATTATATCTATTTTAGACTTTATAATAAAACAATTATATTTATTCTCTGTTACTAATAAAACATCAATAAAGCAGCCACGTGGGGGTCCAGGGGGCGAAGCCCCTGGCTAGTAAAAGGCCTGCCGAAGGCGGGCCTTGAAGCTAGTAAAATATAAAAAGGTGATCTGCAAATATAACGCATAATATTTGCTCTGTTTGTTGCATCATGTAGAACAAATGAATGGTCCAAAAAAGATAGAGGCCGAAAGAGAGAGAGGACGCAGGAGGTAAGGTGGCATACAAAGTAAAAAAGTGACAGAATGATTGAGGGTAGATTTAAGAATAGATGTAGGAAGTGCGAAGGCACTAGAAAATAGAAAAAAGAAACAGGTTTGAGCAAGGGTCAAGTTTTTCTCTCTTCACGTCATTTTCATTTAATTTTTTATAATCCTAGAAAGGTGAGTCATAGTAGAGAATTAAATTGAAAATTTTCATTTTTTTTTTTTTTCACTTTTTAGTATAATTACTAGAATATGGATACAAATCATTTACAAGCAAGAGTCTTTCTATTTGACCGTCTATTTGTCTGTCTTTCAGTCCGTCTGCTTCGATTTTGATGACAATTTATGTTTTTAAAACGAACAACTGACTAAATTTTGGATTTTATTAGCTTCAGAACTATTCTCACTGAAAAAAGTGTCACTTCAATGATTAATGATTTAGGATGGTCTAGCTTATTAGAGAGAAGAGAATGGGCTAAATTGAAAGTGATTTTCAAAGCATATAAGGGTTTTAGGAGTTGGGAGGAAATAACGAATAGATTTCAGGAACCAAGTTATTTAGGTAGAGCTGATCATAGAAAAAAGATTCGTAAGCCAAGATTCTTGAAAAATATCGGTTTACATTCATTTGTAGGATCTGGCATTAATTTATGGAACAGTCTGTCTGTTACTACTTGGGATTATAGTCCTCTTCCCCTTATGATTAAATCAATTATAAATTTTGTCAAGTCCTAATGTCCTAGAGTTGTGCAAAATTTTAATTAGTTCTCACAGGCAGAGATTACCTGAGGTAGGGAGAGGTCATACCATCCTTGTTAAGGTTTTGACCAGATTTCCTTAACAACTTATGACAAATGTCGGGATGGCTAATGCGTCGTTTCCTCCTGGTATCGGGTTTTTGTGCGGAATTATTTAAATTACGTTTTGTCTTTTGATGGAAATCTATGATCATGTTATTTGTTAATGATCATACATTTCTATTTTTTTTCTTTTTCTTGTTTGTTAATTGTTAATTTCTTTTAATTGATTTGTATTTATGTTTATTAATTTCTGTAGTTAATTTGTATGATGTTTTGTTGACCTAGCCACCGAGGACTTGTGCCTCTAAGCAGGTCGAGTAATAAAGATTTATTTATTTATTATTTATTTATTAAAACGATATATTTATAGTTAAGAAATTATATATGATATGAATAGATGGTGAATTTAATTATGGCGAAATCGATCTTTGTTCAATATGAATAAATGATATACGTAGGTATTTTAAGTATTCTCATATTTTTGGAGCAACTCTAGATATGTTAATAGTTAAGATGCCGCTATTCAAACCAAGCACCAATAAGTAAATTATGAAAATATTGTTATTTCAGTAAAATAGGGGAATAGTTAAATTTAAAAGGTATTTTAAGTATTCTCATATTTTTGGAGCAACTCTAGATATGTTAATAGTTAAGATGCCGCTATTCAAACCAAGCACCAATAAGTAAATTATGAAAATATTGTTATTTCAGTAAAATAGGGGAATAGTTAAATTTAAAAATCACAATCAAAGAAAACAAAATAACGAAAAGGAAAACGAAAATAAATAACGAACAAAGGAAATTTTTTCGCGTGTTTGTAAACATAAAACCAATAAACAATCCAATTATCCATATCGTTTAGGTATAAGGTAATCTAATTTTAATATACATTAATATTTCTTATAATCTTATAGTGGGTTTTAAAATATAAAAAAAAACCACTTAATAACGCAAACAAAATTTTTAAATTGAATGTTTTTGCCGAGAGAAGCAGAATTTTTATATATTGAAGGAGACAATAAAAGAGTGTGTCTTCTGCTGTAATTATAAATTTTATTTATTTATAACGAGACTATAGTTTCGAGGGCTTTGCCCTCTTCATCAGTCTATTACAATGTATTCACAGGAATTAATTTATGAATCTATAGTCTCGTTATAAATAAATAAAATTTATAATTCCAGCAGAAGATGCACTCTTTTATTGTCTCCTTCAACAAAATTTTTGTTAATTTTTTAAAAAAATATCTTAATTATTAAGATATCACTATTTACAGAAAATCTAAGTCGTTTTATGATAAAAAAACATTCGTTTAGATATAATAAGGGGTATCACTAGAAGTAAACAAGACATTCATTAGATATTAAGAGATATCTATTAGAATAAAATAGATCACTCAAGTAAATAATATATTTGGATTAAATACCTAAAAATTTGGTCATATTTGGAATGATTTCGATATATCTTGATTAGTAATCAAATATCTTTGGAATAAATAAGAGCTCATTAAAAATGCTCAACTCGATCAATATATTTATTATAAATAAATTGTTTTTTATTTACAATACAATGAAGCACACAAAAATCCGGTTTCCTTGAAAAATATAAAAGAGGAAAAGCAAAATATTTTTTTTAACTGTATGCTCACCAGCTTGAGTCACAGCAAGTTAATTCCTTTTTTAGATTTTTTAACCGACTTCAAAAAAGGAGGAGGTTCTCAATTCGACTGATTTTTTTTTGTGTCTATGTTAGCTGATTTCTTCGCCAATTGTGAACCGATTTTGATGATTTTTTTGCATTGGGTTCGGTCTAGTTTCCGATTGGTTCCGTTTTTTTTTCATTGGCATTGGACCTTTTTTGCTATGTTTGTTTAGGCATAACTTCTTTGTTTATGAACTGATTTCGATGATTCTTTTTATATTAGAAAGAAAGTACCTTAGGGATGGTCCCATATTAATTTGGTCAAGTTCTGATGATATGATCAATGACGAATTAACGTAAATTTCCAATTCTTATGAACAAATAATCGAAATTATAATAAATAAAATCATTTATAAAAAAATCAATCTTAAAATGTTCATTTAAAACCCGTAAACGTTTCTAGAGAATTTCTATATTTATGAATTTAATTTTATTACCATTTTCTGAGAGTGGAAATTGGAAATGGGATGAATTGGAGGAAGCATAATTATCGGAAAAGAGTTTTTTTTATTTAATTAGTTTTTTCCTCTTATTAAAAACAAGGACTAAAAGATGATCAAGAACATTCGATGGTGGAGAAGTAATCTCCGGAGTCGAAGTTCAAAAACAATGTATGCATAAATTCATGTAAAATAAATGGTTTACCATTTTCTGATTCATTCGCCCGACGCTTTCTCTTACGAGATGCATGCAGGGTATTATATTAAGTCACTATTAATAACATCACTAAAAAGAGAAAAATAAAAATAATTTTATAAAAAAAAATAAAACCGATTTCAAAAAAATTAAATGCAACAAATGAAATAATAAGAACTTAAAAATCAAATAAAATGCACTAAAAGGTATAAAATAATTATCTAATTTAGTTGGAACTAAACGACGAAATATTAACATGAAATCATTTTTTGAAGTCGGTGCTAAACAAACTATATATAAGCGAGCGTACCCGGCATGTACTAAGTAAAGTCCGTCGAGTTCGATTCATAAAATGTATATGTTTGGCACCGAAAGTGATTTCATGTAATTATTTCATCATTTAGTTGTAACTAAATTATATAATTATTTTATACCTTTTAGTGCATTTTATTTTATTTTTGAGTTCATATTATTTTATTTGTTGCATTTAATTTTTTTGAAGTCGGTTTTATTTTTTTTTTATAAAAATTATTTTTATATCTGAATTTTAGTGTAGTCCAATTGAATATTCTCTCTCTATATAACGAGTATCGTTTTAGGCCAAGTACAAAAGGCAAAAGGTCATTTCTATAATAGTTTGAAACAGGTCTGGGCTTGTATTCGGGATCCTTGCAATGTCTTAGTTCTAAAGAAATAGAGATGATTATATTTGTGCCCTTTTTAGTTTTTCTTCGACCAGATTCTATTGAAAAAATCGCTTACCTGCAATAAAAGAGTGAATTTTTTTCAAGATATGTTATACTAGAGCAGGCCTGACCAACCCAAATTGTTTCTCGGGCCGCATTGACGACCAAAAAATTTTAAAGAGCCGCGCACAATAAAAATAATTGTAATTTTTACAAATAACAGAATTAAAAAATAAATAGTATGAAAGCAGTAAATGTTTGAAATAAAAACAATTATAAAAAAATAATTAAATACAAAAGTTAGTTTGATTTATTCAAATCAGCTGATAATAAGTCTTGTATGATTTGGCAATGCGTTGTATTAATACTGCTTATGTTTACATCCAAACATAACATTTATGTGATTTTTTAAAGTAAATAAATATCTTAGTAAATTCCTCGGTCAATGAAATATTTTATTGCAAAAAAGTTACCTGCCTGTTTCAAAAAGCTCATTTTTTAACTTTATATAATCAACTAATAGTAATATAATTCAAGAGAAAGTGTCAAGATCTTAATTTTCCATTAGTTTAAAAAAATTTATTTTAAATTAGATTTAAAAAAATTTATTTTCAAAAATTTGCAGGGCAATGTTTGATTGAAACTTCACCAAAGCATAGATAGATATTTAAACTATTATAAAAAATAAGTTATAATTAAGTATAATCTAATATTTTTTAATTAACATTGGCGACGAAAGGACCTCCTTTAGTGTTCGATCAGTGTAAATGTGAAAAAAAAAACAATAGAATAGGGACTATAACGACATATGAAAAGAAAACATGCATTGAGCTAAAAACAAAATCTATTTGATAGTAATAACTATAAAATAAAAATAGTTTAGCTATCAAAATTATTTGTTTAGTCACATAAACCAAACATTTTTTGGAATCTTATTTTCGAATAACAAACAAATATGAATGGCTATTTCTTTCAGTGTGATAATTTCTGTTTCTTTTCGCCTATTTAATTTTTCTAAATCTATTTATTTCTCTTGTTGAAGTTTATTATTATTATTATTTATTATGTTATGCATCACGTAATTATAGGGAATGGTATCTTTTAATTAATAAAATACATTCTGAAATATAAAAAAAAAGGTACACTTCGTCATATATGACCGCAGGCGGCTGATTGGCCAGCCCTGCACTAGACAAAACTAAAATGTTCATTTATGACTATTTCTTATGAGATCGCCTTAAAATCTTAATAAAATCATTAAAAAAAAATTTATCGCACTTTTAAACCGGAAGTTCTGAAGATAGACAGCTCAAAATCTAATCAGTTCATCATATTGAAAATACAAACATTTTGATAAAAGAACAAACTTTCTAGGACTATTTGATTTTGGATATCAGAATCCTGGCACAGACAGACAGAAAAAATACATTAAAATTATCTTTCTCAAATTTTCAGACATTTTAAATAAGAACATTTTTTTAGTGAAGAATAAGTTGTTAAAATTGAGACCTTAAAGTCATAGAATTATTGCAAGTTTAAAGGGATGGTTATTTTTATGTCCTGCAATAATTATAGGTATATATAGGTATATAGGGTGTGTCAATTTTAGAATCAGGACTTTACTAATCGATAAGATTTTGTAAGTTAAAAAATGTTATATAAAATGTACCCAATGGTTCTTCTTTTACAGGGTGTCTTAGATGACATTTTTAATTTAATTTTTTCAGATATTTTCAGAAAGAGATTAAAATGAAACTCGGAACGCTTTACCTTATGATCAAAAGCTTTATTTGGATAATTTTCTTTTTAATTAGAAAAATAAAATGGAAGTGCATTAGGAGAAGCTATCGAGCCTTAATTTATAGACCTGCTAGTGCCTCTGTGGCAAGTTACAATTTTCTATTCTAGCTTAAACGGTTAGCTGAAAAAATGGCCCAATAATTAAATTTTGCGTAAAGTGTATTATGTTTGGAAAAAGTTTTGTTTTATTTCAATTTTTTAATTTAAAATTGAAAAACTAGAATTAGCTTTTATTAAAAAAATAATATACAGAATATTTTTTCAAACATATATATATATATATATATATATATATATATAATTTATTTTATTCTATTTTTATTTATTTATTTGTTTAGCATTTAGATAACCAAAAGAAGTGCAGTTGTCAAATTTATTCGGTTCAGATTTTTTTTAATGCAATCGAATGCAAGATTTGCACTAATCCTTCATCCAATAGTATTAGTATAAACTAAATGAGAGTTTTATATTTATTTATATGCTTATAACTTAAAATAATACTTTGTTAATTTATTATTCTATTTCATTTTTTAACTAAATTTTCCATTCAATAATATTAGAATTATTTATTGAGGTTTTACTTTTCAGTCATACAAAAAGATAAAATAATATAAATACAACCCTATGAAAGTGAAATTGTAAAAATACATCAGAAAATTATAAAATAATTTATTTTGAAAAATATAAAATGTTTATAAAAAAAATCAAAATATGTGAAGAATATAAAATATGGAAAAATAAGAGGTACATTGGTACATAAATATAGATACAAAATCAAATAATTAAAACATTAACTTATAATTTCCCTATTAGATTCTCGAAATCTATATAGGCACTATGTAGGTAGTTACTATATAGTTTGAAACATTGTGCTACTAGGGTTAGAACAAAATTTTATTGTAATTTTTCATTGTTTTATCAGAAATTTTCCTGAAAGAAAAAAAAAGTCTCAAACTGATAATGAAGCTGATAATTTCGGGTCCTAATTGAATTCACCCTTTAATAATAATAAGTAGATTTAAACAAAATAAATATAAAAATTTTAAATTTTCATTTACAATAAAATTTCTTAAAGATGCCTCTATAAGTTATTATTACTACTTCAGAAATTGTCGTCCACTGTAGAGGTAAAAAAAGTAGAATGCACATTCCGAGAAGATGAAGCTGAAGATTTAGGTGTTTGGCCAAAGGGATCCTCATTGATTTTTAGCGAATGTCTGTGCAGAGTACCTTGACTAGCCTCAAAAAGAATGTCATTAATAGCCTTTTCAGCAAAAAGCCTTTGTTCGGGTTCTAAGATTAAAAGTTTTTCACCCCATGCCTTAGCGATACTGGGAATGTTTTCTTGGGCTTCCCTTGAGCTTTCGATATATTTACATGCCATAGCTAATAGTTCATTTTGTTCCAAGGTTGGCCCAACTGTACATTGTTTCTTGGATGGAGGTGGAAGAATTGATGATCGTGGTGGTAGTGGAGACGATGGTGCCGGAAATTGTTCTTCGCTATGTTTTTCAATAACACTCTGTCTTCCATCATCATAGTGGATCTGAAAATAAATTAATAGATTAGTGATATTGTTGTTAATTAATTTAATTTATTTTTGCAGTTTCTCACTGCTGTTGAGTGATTTTGGTTCTCTCGATCTGTTTTGGAATTGCCTCGGGTTTCTTTTAGACCGCAAGCATATTGTCCCTGAAAAGCCAGTGAAATTAGCTGTATTGCAATTAAATGTTTTTTTAGCATCATATCTAGTTAGAAATGGTAAATGTTATAAAGAATTTAACATGATAAATGCTGAATGCGAATATGAAATGGTCGAGTTTTGTGCTTCTCACAATGTGGAAAACATAAGAATTCTAACTGGCTTTCGGATGATAAGAGCAAAGAATTTTCAATATCCACGCGATACTGACCCCTAAAAAAAGGACTGATGATGAAGGCCAAGCCTTCGAAACTATAGCCTCAAAAAATAAATAATATATATATATGTTACTGTAAAAGCCCGAATATTGGTAAATCTTAGGTTTTACCCGTAAATCTTAGGGTTTACCAACACGAGTCGGTAAATGTACGAATATTTAAATAAGAAACTATTTTTTCGGGCTTTTACCATTAGAATTTAGTACATGTTAGGTTTTACCAGTGACGGTTGGTAAATGTTGGTTTTGGTCAAAGTCTTTTGTTTCTTTTGACAAGGTTCGCATAGCTTCAAAAATGTCATGATAGCTTCAACTGTTATGTTTTTATAATTGCGGTTACATTCCTTAAGCATCCTTGTCCTTCCACCGTGTCCAACTGCAACATGAGTTTCATCGAGAATGTTGAATAAGTCGTCATAACAAACGTAATACTTAATTTCTCCATTCTCTTCTTTCATTGGCGCAATTAACTTTTCTTCGCCCCCTATGGTCAAAATATCATAACGCTTGATACGTCTGTAATGAACAGCTTCTTTCTTTTTTACGTTCTTTGCAGTTTTAACCTCCTATAAACACTTAGAGTATTTTTCATTATCAAGATAAAAGTTATTATCCTTCTTCCTTGCCACGATTTCGTGCATTAATTCATAAAATCTATGTTTTACACTCATTTTCTTTCATAAATTACTTCCAGACACTAAAAACGCAAACATAAAACAAATCAAACTCGTTTTTTGTTTATAAATTACTTTTAGACATCGAAAACACAAACAGGAATTGAATTAACGTGCGCGTTCCAACGTGTCGAACGATTGACTAAGGCGAGCGTAGGCGGTAGAGGGAGATGGAACGAGTAGAGGGGGGCTGCGCGGTCATACGCCGAACACGTATTGTCATGTTTTTCCCAACATTTACCGTGTCATTGAGGTAAATCCTAAGATTTACCAAGTGAATAGTGGTAAAAGTCCGAAATGAACGACGATTATAGAACGGTTCGGACTTTTACCATTAAGAGTTGGTAAATCTTAGGATTTACCGTAGTTCGGACTTTTACAGTAACATATACATATGTATATTTGATATATCGTATATGTGTGTCTGTTTATTTGCATCAAGCAGAGGACAACCTCTTTGTTTCTCTTTATTAAAAACCGAGTCGACAATTAACAAAAACCCTCTATGTTACCAATCACAGTTGAAAATTCTCTGTATATTCTTTCAATGTTTATGAGGCTTATGCATTAGATGGGAATTTAATATATATTCCAAAAATACTCCCAAGAAGATATATTCCACAAAAATTCAGTAAAAGGGTATCTCGTGCTCGAGTTACTGTGAAAAATTCTTTTAGTATGCTGGCTTCTAATTAAAAAGATCAATATCCTTGAATCAGAGAAAGCTACGATAGTGTTACTATAACAAATAGCTACGTCAATGATTTCTCTCTAATTAAAAAAATCAACAGTCTCGAGTCAGAGAAAGCTACGATATTATTTCTATGGCAAATCGCTAATTTAATGATTTCCAAGCTTAGACATTCGTACAAGTATACTTCCATTTATATAAAAGAAGCAATAATGAATCCACCTTTAGGGAATTACAAAAGAGTAGCTCACATTCAAAGTAAACACGACAAATTGTTAAGTTCAAAAACAATGAAAACGAACAACAATAGTGAACCTTCTGTAGCATTGAAATTTTATGTAACTTTTATTTGTAATGTTTTGCTTGCTAATTATTAAAAAATGAAATAATAAACATTTTTTTAAAATGAAATTAATATATTTTTTTAACCATACTATGTAGTAGAGTTGTTGATTTTACTCGTAAAATGGATGAAGGCTATTTTAAACTGAATGTGCATAGATAACTATCTATAAATATTATTTGCATCAAGCAGAGGACATTCTCTTTGATTTGCTCTTGTTATTTGTTCTTTTGTTATACGGATAGAAGTCTTCTTTCAATAAATAAAAAAAAAAAATTGAGAAGTTTTAATTTAACACAAATAAAGAATTAATTTTATCATATAAAAATTTGAAAATTTATTTACGATATAGGTACATGAACAGATCAGACAAGTATCCAGAATTTTTTCGGGAAAGGGGGCTTCTGAAATCTGTAGGTATATTGAATAAAATTTTAAAAGATATTTTATATTATATTTTGAAGTATTTATATTTAGTGACAGCTGGAATAAGATCCTGTTACAAGTGATTATTATAATATATCATAAAACCCGAATACGTGATGTAATAATGCATAATGTACATATTTATAAAAAGATGTATATAAACTAAGTGTGATTGATAAATAATTCGAATTTTATAAAACATTACATAGAATAATTGTAAATATCAATTGTCAATTGTATACTGAGTTTTTCTCATAAAAAGAACATAAGTAGAATATTGTATATTATATATCCAGCTGGAGAACATACACCTTCATATTAAATTTTTCAAAAGGAAATACTACATTTATTTTATTTCTATATTTTAGCAGAATAAATATGAAAACAGAATTACAATAATATTAATATACTTCAAAGTCATAGGTACTAACCATTTGTGCATTAGTATTTGTTAGTAGCACAGAGTCGTCCAGAAACTTAAGAGCATGGAATACCCACGAAGTAGGTTGGTACCCTTCTCCGGATGAGATCTTTCTGAGTTCTTTTCTGTAGTTACATCGGAGTGTGTTAATTTTTCTTCTTACGTCATCGCGAGTAGCGCCTTTTTTAATTTTACGGTAAATGTTTACCAATTTATCCAAGGCAATGTTTCTTTTTGCTTTATTCAAATACTCAGGGCGTGAACGATCCCAAAGTATTGGTAGTGATTGGTAGACGTTAATGAATTTTCGAAGATTTTTATTATTTTTTTCTTCATTTTCAATTTTGCACCATTTATATATTTCTTCAGCTTCACTGTCAATATCGCCACGTGGTTGCCTGCCCAAATCCCATTCATCGGCTTCTTCGATTTTTATATGTGCATTTTCTTCATCTATGGGGATCAGATCTATTTCCACGTCATCATCCTCTTCAATTTTGATATTTATATCTAGGTCTTCAGGATCACTATACATGATGGCACGTGTATTCCGGTCTGCTTCTCGCTGAGAACTGAGTAATGACGGAGTAATGACGCGCGCCGTGTGCGACCTCAGACGGCCAAAGCATTCACTATCCCCGCCACGCCCCAGTAATGTCCCTCGAATTTCCATCAATGCCGACTCTTTATCCAGCTAGAGGGTAGAAATACTATATATATATTTTACAATAAAGAAAAATTCTGTTCACTTAATTAAAAAATGAAAATACAAATTTATAGATCTGTTAAATAAAATATAACTAACACTACACTAAGTCTAACTTTATTTTTAACTACTTTTTTTACTAGGTGCCTGTATATATTTTCTGTTTATCTGTTTCTTAATAGAATCTTAAAAATATAGACTGACTTCTCACAGAGCAAATTTCTTGAAATTTCTCATGACAGTACAATATTTCATTAAGGTTGTTCCGCCAAATGCGTTTTCTTAGGATTTTTTTGAAATTTATACAGATTATTATTTAAATACTCCTGCATCGATTGGTGGCAAAACGAAATTTATGAACAATAAAGTTTCGGAGATATTAAATTTCAAAAATCGAGTTTTTCAAGCTCTTTAACATTGCACTATACGGGATATCGGGAAATTTACATATATATTTAATTATAATTATGAAACCCTGGTTACCATTTTTATAAAAAACTAAATCAAAATTAAACAATAACCAAAACATATTTTAAGACAATTTTGACTCATAGTTACAAAACAGTTTCTGAGATAATAAGGAATAAATAATGTGTAAAAAAAATTTAGACTATAAACAATTTGGCAACAGCGCATTTATTTAACCAGCAAAAGATGCATGCGCTAGATTTTTTCAAAATTATAATTTTCATAAGGTGTAACGTAGGCGTTGATTAATTTGTTAAAAAATAACAAAACGATTTTTATAGAAATTTAAAATGTATTTTATCTGTCATTTTAATATAAAAATATTCAATCTCTTAGAATGGTGCCAAATTTGTCAAACGAGCACGGGATTGGCTAAAATTGGTACATAAACAGCAAAAAGTTTTGGGCTTATGAACTATGAATCCTTATTGTCTGTTCTATATACTCTAGCATTAACTTTTTGCTAGTATTGTCGCGAAACAACTACCTTAATTCCAGAAATTAAAAGAGGAAAATTTAATTTAAACTTAGGTTAATAAATGTTATATAAGATTTAAGAAAAATTTCGTGGTTTACAATATTACTAGTCTTACTATTTCTTTGACATACGTCAAATACAAATTTCTAACTTGAAATTTAATTTTAGTATGGACATTTTAGGGGCACCCATGATTTTTTTATAATAGGTGAAATAAAAAGTATTACACCAGATACGATGGCTAAATGGACACTAGTATCTAAAAAATCAAGAAAAAATGTGAAAAATGATATTCACTCTTTTCAAAATCAAAATATATGGACAAATAATTAGGTACAGAATTGAAAGGGATTAGAAATGTAAAACGACCAAACCTTCATTTTCAAAAATATGATTAAAAACCTATTTATAAAATTTCATTTCAGGAAAATAGATTAATTTCGAGATTTATTTTTCCTTTGAAAAAACTGAGAAAAAAATACGAATACCACGACTACCCCAAAGGTATTATTAAGACTGCTTTTGAAATAACTAATCATTTTTTTTATTTATTTATATTTAATTAAATTTTTTAATTAATTAATTTTTGATTTGATTTGATTTATTTAATTTAAAGAATTTTTCTTTTGAAAGAAAAAAATAATTAGAGAAATTAAGGTAATTAGTAATTAGATGATTGATTATTTATTGTTCTAAATTTTAAGCCATCCCCCGATTTATTCCAATAGCAATTGATTAATTCACTTAGTATACAATTTATCATGAGTTATTTTTTGATACTTTGGACTCAATATCCCCGCTTACTTTTTTTTCCAGTCTTCTTTTTTAATTCCGCTTACTTCTGATCTTCTCTAATGCATTATTTAAGTATAAGGATAATTTTTCATAGAAAAAAAAATGAATGGGCGTTCCAATAAAAAAGTTGTCGACTATAAATTATTTTTTAATTTCCATCCCCCCTATGCCCGTCTATTAATCATTCTTTTAAAGCAGACTGCTGAATGAAGAATCGAAACGTTATGGTTCCTTAGGAATTCATTAATATATTATCATAAAAATGCTTTATGAGACGATCATTGATGAAGTTAATGACAAAAATGATTAGTTCTTCTTCTTCTTCATAATCTTTTCAATAGGCCTGCGCCTGTTTCTCCAACTTAAAGACGTTGTTCCAGAATATAGTAACTTCAATTAAAACGCAAGTTTTTCATTTTACTTTTCCATCTATATTTATTGATTTCACATTTTTAGTTGAAATTACTTTCCTAAAACTTGGTTTTTACGCATTGTTATGTATGTAATGAATTATGTTACCATATCATGAGATCATAATAAGAGAGGACGGGCTAAAAGGGAGAAGTGGAGGCCCTATCAAACAATAATAATACTAATTTAATACATAAAAGCCAAGTTTTACGAAAATAATTTCAACTAAAAATGTGAAAGCAATAAATATACCTCAACTTCTCAACTTATTTAATAAATGATGAACTTGGTAGCACATTAGATCTCACTACTTTTTTTGACAAATGGTTTTTATTAATCAAACTTGCCTTTTTTTTAACATTTTTTTATGGCCTTAGGGAACTATAGCTTATTTTGTCCATTGAGTGTTCGTGTGTATGAGTGTGGGTGTAAGTGTGTATAAATTAGTGTAGGGATAAGATTATAGCAGGTCAAATATTTGCAGCGAGTCAGGCTCGAACTTGCGCTAGATTGATTAGAAGTCTTGCACTATAACCACTCGCCCAATCTGACCCTTACACATGTGTTTTTGTTAGGATATATAATTGAAGGAGACAATAAAGAGTGTGTCTTCTGTTGGAATTATAAATTTTATTTATTTATAACGAGACTATAGTTTCGTTATAAATAAATAAAATTTATAATTCCAGCAGAAGACACACTCTTTTATTGTCTCCTTCAATATATAAAAATTCTGCTACTCTCGGCAAAAACTTTCAATTTAGGATATATAATAGTTATAATGATTATGATAATGTTACTAGTTGTTTTAAAGTTGAAAGAAAAATGAAATTTTAAATAATTTTTCTTGTTTGTTCATGATCTCAAATTGGAGCCCCTTAAAAGTAGTCAACTGAATAGACACAATAGGGAATCTTATCCCTACCCTACAGGCAAAAAGAAAAAATCATGGTTGAATGAAAAAAATTATTTAATTTATATGTATACGATTCTTTATATGGTATATATAAACAAGAAAACAGATTTAATATCAACACTTTCAACTTTTTAATACACAATTAAGCCGACATCCGCGATTCTGAGCTACCCTGCGAATGTTTTCCATTTTCTTAAAGAGATGCGGAGATCGATCTTAACTTCAGGTGTTGCATCTCTATAGATTTTCATCATTAAAATATGATGGCAGGAAAAGTTTCGGTTTGTCAATTTCCTCCTTTATTAATGTGCCAAACTTTTCCGCAGTATGCCAAATTTCAGGATTCTATTTCATTGTATTTTCACTATATGCTAATTAATTTACAGAATAGTTTTTGTTGGGATTCGTTTTACATGAAATCGAAAACCGTTTTAAAATTTCAATTCATACTAGTACGGAGCAAAAGGATCTGTTCTCTGTTTGGGGAAATTATCGAACGAGAGCCGCCGTTAGAAGGCGAGCGGAACATTTCCTCGCGCTTAAGGGGTCAACCCTTAAGAAAGACGTCTTTTTATGAATAATCTATATCTATACTATTATATAAAGCTGGTGAGTTTGTTTGTTTGTTGGTTTGAAAGCGATAATCTCAGAAAATACTAACCCGATTTGAAAAATTATTTTTGCATTAGATAGCCTCTTTGTCCATTAAGGTTTTAGGCTATATAACTGCTATGACCCTGAGGTACCTTTTTGGTCCCTTCAAGCCTTCTTCTTCTTAGGCCCGGTTGTATGTCGCAAAGTAAATGCTTTTACCACTAACCAAGGTAGATGGTAAATGGAGCACTGGGATGGCCAATCAGATGACAGGTACATTCAGTGGTACATTCAGTGGCTGTCATCTGATTGGCCATCCCAGTGGCTCCATTTACCATCTACCTTGGTTAGTGGTAAAAAGCATTTACTTTGCGACATACAACCGGGCCTTAGGCAACCAAGAGGGGAGTGGGTTCGGGGGCGGGGTCCTGGAGATGGGGTTCAGAGGGCGTAGCACCTTGGCTAGCAATACAAGTTAGAGAAGCTTTTATTTTTTTTTATGATAATGATGAGAGAAGGAGTTACACCAAAAAGGTGCAACCCCTAAAGGTCTGGGTTGGCCCCTCCATCGTGAAAAGAAGAAGAAAGAATTTTATGAGGATGGGGGGGGGTCGAAGGTATCTGTGGATACGGGTCTTAAATAACTGAAGGTTATAAGTCGCGTGAAAGATGGTGGCAGGGAGCGAGTTCCAGTTTCTGGAGGTCATAGGGATAAAAGAGTTGGCGAAAGCGCTTGTTCGACTTTTATCCAATTTGACAGCGAAGGGGTGATGAGCGTTTGAAAACCGCGTGTTTCTCGTAAAGAGGGCATTAGGGGGGATAATTGATTTCAGCTCGACTGAACAGACACCGTGATAGTATCTGTAGTACAGGGAAAGGGCAGAAACGGTTCTTCGGTGAGCCAGGGAGTCGAGTGAGTTGGTTAGAGCCGGGTCTCCTTGTGAACTGCATCCCTTGTAGCAAGAGAATGCTTGGAGGCACCCCTCCACAGATGAAAGCCATATTCGAGACAGGGACGAATTTGAGCCTTATACATTTTATGAGTTACTTTGAACATAAAGGAGAACTTATTTGTTGAATTCAAACTTTAATTCTCGAATTTAAATTTATAATACTAGTATTACTTTTCTATTGAACTATTGTGATTATTTTAGAATATTTCATAAAATAAATTTAAAGAGAAAAATACTATATTTCTACTTGGGTAGGTATTAATTTGGTATACTTTGGCCATCTTACTCGTGCCAGTGATGGGTTGGAGCGGATCGTGATCCAGGGAAGAGTTGAGGGTTCACGGAGAAGGGGCAGATCTCCGGCCAGATGGACCGATCAAATAAGAGAGGGACCGGCGCGAGCTTCCAGGGTGCTTCGACGGTGGCCCGCAATCGTTCCAAATGGAGAGCAGTGATCCGCAAAATAAAATCTGTGGGCGTGTGGAGTCAGTAGGGTCACGTAACTTCTGCAAAGAAGAATGCGACTTCGAAGAAGAGGTATTAATTTTACTAACCTCATGTCGGCTATGAGGGCCGCCTTGGTTTTGCACAAATTTTAATAAATCATAATACCAAAGATTGGGCTTGTAAACTTGATCGGATGTCCTTTTTGAAATCTTGACTTTCTTAAACTCCTTACGAAAACCGCACCTCAAGTTGTTAATTTTCTTGACAATAGTAGATTTCGTGCACGAGGGATCTACTTCCCTCCATTTCTCTATCAATTTCATGTACGCCGCTTCTTTTTTCGAAAAGTCGCGATAGCTTTTTGATTTCATATGCCAGAGACACGGCTCACTGCGATAAATGGCGATAAATTCCTTCAGACACCTGATTTCTTTTTCACGTGACATAATCCTGCTAATAGTTCTGTACAGTTCAGAGATTCACAAATAAATCGAGCCGTGTTATATAAGCTAGGATCTTGACTGAACTGATGGCCTGACAGGCGGCCGCTTACCATACCCAAGTTGAGATGCGCCTGCGCTCTCGTCAGGCACGCTGGTGGACAACAGTGTTTTTTAACCGACTTCAAAAAAGGAGGAGGTTCTCTATTCGATTGAATTTTTTTTTTTTTTTTTTTTTTTTTGTGCCTATGTTACCTCATATCTCCGCCAATTGTCAACCGATTTTGAAAATTTTTTTTGCATTGGGTCCAGTCTAGCTTCCGATTGGTCCCATTTTTTTTTTCGATTTTTTTTCATAGGTATTAGACCTTTTTTATTAGGTTTGTTTAGGTTTGTTTAGACCTAACCTCTTTGTTTATGAACCGATTTCGATGGTTCTTTTTTTATCCGAAAGGGGTGTCTTAGGGATGGTGTCATATTAATTTGGTCAAGTTCTGATGATATGATCACTATTAATAACATATAAGGAGTTAAGGAATTCCGCTACCTAGGAAGTAAAATAACATGGGATGGGAGGAGCAAAAACGAAATTAAATCAAGAATTGCCCAAGCAAAAATGGGGTTTAATTCAAAACAAAAACTACTATGCTCCTCCTCAATCAGCTTAGCAAACAGGAAGTTGCTATTGAAGACATATGTATGGAGCATAGCCATGTACAGGGTGTGAAACCTGGACAATTGGAAAAGCGGAGAGAAAGAGATTGGAGGCTTTCGAAATGTGGTGCTACAGAAGAATGATGAATATCAAATGGATGGATAAAATTACAAATGAAGAAGTTCTTGGAAGAATCGGAGAAAGAAGAACCTTGTGGAAGAGTCTGAAGAAGAGAAGAGGTCAGATGATGGGGCACACACTGAGACATGGGGGACTGCTTAGGGATATCTTGGAGGGGAGGTGGGAAAGAAAAGGGGAAGGGGAAGACCCAGATTAGAATATTTCAACCAAATAATTGGGGATATGGGATGCCAGACATTTAGAGAGGTTAAACAGCTGGCGGGGGACAGAGTCGAGTGGAGACGGATTGTTGCATCAAACCAGTCTTAGGACTGTATACTCAATGATGATGATGAATAACATCACTAAAAAGAGAAAAATAAAAATTTTTAAGAAAAAATAAAAACCGACTTCAAAGAATTAAGTGCAACAAATATAAAAAATACACTAAAAGGTATAAAATAATTATTATCTTATTTAGTTACAACTAAACTACTAAATATTAACACGAAATTACTTTTTGAAGTTGGTGCCAAACATATACCTTTTATGAATCGCACTCGACGGATCTTACTTAGTACGTTTGGCGGGTACGCTCGCTTATAGGTATAGTTTGTTTGGCACCGACTTTAAAAACTAATTTCGTGTTAATATTTAGTAGTTTAGTTGTAACTAAATAAGATAATAATTATTTTATACCTTTTAGTGTATTTTTATATTTGTTGCACTTAATTTTTTGAAGTCGGTTTTTATTTTTTCTTAAAAATTTTTTTTATTTTCTCCGGCTGCCTGAACAGTCTCTAGAGACAGGTCGATGGGAATATAGTATACACATACTTAGGGCCGGTTGTATGTAGCAAAGTAAATGCTTTTTACCACTAACAAATGGTAGATGGTAAATGGAGCCACTGGGATGGCCAATCAGATGACAGGGACTGACGTCAGTCCCTGTCATCTGATTGGCCATCCAGTCCCTCCATTTACCATTTACCCTTTGTTAGTTGTAAAAAGCATTTATTTTGTGACATACAACCGGCCCTTAGAGATTTCGACTTCCATGGCCCCGCCGTCCTGCTCTCTTAAGCAAGCGTCACGGTCACACGAGGCACTGAAAGATCCTGTCATCTGATTGGCCATCCCAGTGGCTCCATTTACCATCTACCGTTTGTTAGTGGTAAAAAGCATTTACTTTGCGACATACAACAGGCCCTTAGGCGGCCGGACTTCAGGTGGGTTGTTCAATTTAAATCAAACTGCCACGCCTGTCCTTAAGACCTAAAATTGGTAATACTGTTATGCTTATACCACACAAATGTATAGTATTTTTTTTTTACTTGTTCATACATATGGTCACGTATTGTAATCGTGCATGAAAAAAGAGGTTTTTTGCTTCGTTGTTTTGAAATATCACAAAAAAGTCTAAATTATTTTGATTAAAAAAATTTAACAAAACTACTTCTTTTTGGTCTGCAAGAAACTTATATAGAGTGGTGAACAAAATCTTATTTTACGAAATATTAATTATTTTATCAAAATATCTGTTAATTAGTACGTTAGTTAGTAAGCGCGTTACCAAATTGTCTGTACCCTCTAGATCAGGGTCCTGAGGAGTGAACCGCGACCTAAAATTGTGTACACCTACTTCCACTTCCACTTTCATTTCCAAGTAGAAGACAATAGATTATCTAATGAATTCCAAAGTAATTCCAAATAATTCCAAAGACGATGTACACCTAATTCCAATCACGATTCACTCCTCGAGGGTCCCCAAACTACGACCCGCGGGCCAAATCCGATCCATGAAACTTTTCCATTCTAATACAGAATTAATTAATAAATATTCACTGTATTAAATATTAATGCCATATTATAGCGTATTAATTCCCGTATAAAATATTATAACCGGCCCGTCCATAGTTTTCAATGTTCACATGTGGCCCTATTTCTAAAAAGTTTGGGGACCCCTGCCCTAGATCAAAAACTAGTTTAAATACCAAAACGAAATTTCACGTGTACTTTTTTGTATTGAGATGAAGAGCTAGCTGATAATTTAAAATAAATAACATTTTCAAACAAAAATCTAAGAAAGCTAATCTTTAGTATTTAAAAGAAGAGATTATTAATTGCTAATGAGACCAAAAGGGGACTCTTTTAAGAAAATAAATTATAAAACTTTCAATGTTGGCTGAAACTTAATTTTAAAAAGTCCAATATTTAAAAAGAGTAATTATTTCTTTAAAGAATTAAAATAGGAAGGAAGGAGGTTCAAAACATAGAATTATCAATATAAGACAGGCGTCGACAACCTATGCTCCGCGAGTCACCAAGGGACCCATTTAATAATTTCAAGTGACCCACTTGAATACGGCAAAAAAAATCACCGTATCTTCCAGTATTTAGTACTAATTGTGTTAGGGTTTTGATTTACAATAAACTCTAAACGATAATATATGTAGTGGAAAAAAAATTTCTGTTATCAGGCACAATTATGCAACATATGGCTACTTATTGCAGTTCTTAGCATTGGTAGCAACTGGAAACCGTTTACAGAATTTTTGAAAAACGCACACAAATTGATCCTAACAATTATTTAATGACTTCGCAAATAAAAAACAAATACGTAATTGAGAGAATTAAAGAAATGCCATTGTAAGCCAGAAGAGCTCAGCATCGTATTGAAGATACCGAGTTGTGAACCGATACTTAATATCGTGTACACCTACTTCCATTTTTACTTTCATTTCCAAGTAGAAGACAATAGATGAAGGGGCATTATCTAATTAATTCCAAAATAATTCCACATAATCCCAAAGACGTGTACACCAAATTCCAATTGCGGTTCACCCCTCGGAAGATATTATATACGAGTATATCCAAAAATATTGACCCACAGTTATAATATTATTTATTATTTAGCAATGCACTCGATGAAAGTTAAAATGTAAATAGTAGCTCTAGCTATAGGCTGGCAATTATTATTTGATTTCGATATAAAACAATAATTTGAATATTTGAATACAAAATAATAATTTAAATAAATATAATTTAGGAACGCAGATATTGTAGTCACTTCTTCTTTTCACAATGGAGGGGCCATTCCAGGCCTTTGGAGGCTGCTCCTTTTTGGTGTAACTCCTTCTCGTATCAATATCATTATAAATCAACTGGTGTGTTCACCACACGATTTTCACATTTTCATTTATTTGAAATCATCGCGACACTACTAATTTACACTTTCCTTAATTTCGTTTTTAAGGCTCTCAGACCATTATTTACGGAGATAGAGACGTTTAAAGATTTTAAAGACAAAAAAATTTCAGAAATTTAAAAAAAAATCTTATAACTTCAAATGTTTTAAGGCTCTCAGACCATTATTTACGGAGATAGAGACGTTTAAAGATTTTAAAAGAAAAAAATTTCAGAAATTTTAAAAAATATCTTATAACATCTAATATTTTAAGGCTCTCAGACCATTATTTACGGAAATAGAGACTTTTAAAGATTTTAAAGACAAAAAATTTCAGAAATTTTCAAAAAATGTTATAAATTCGATTGTTTTAAGGCTCTCAGACCATTATTTACGGATTTTTTTTTAAAAAATTAGTGTATTTATCAAGTGTCATGAGTTAATAGTTGTGTCAAATTTTTAATCCGATTGAATTAAATGAAAGGGTTATAAATTAGGAGTGTCGTAAAATAAATATTTTAATCGTTCATATCTCGTCTTCGGAAAGTCGCAGAGCTTTGAAATTTGAAACTTAAGCTATCTAGAGGCTACAAGAACTATAACAAGATTTTAGCTAAAATAGAAAAACTGGAAGTTGATGTTTACGTACGTAAGAATGTACGCCCCTGCAACCATAAGTCCCAGAGATACGAAATTCGAAACTTAAGCTTGATATAGGCTAGAAGCAGTACACAAGGGCGGATCCAGGGGGGGCGATTGCCCCCCCATAGAGGGACGTGCCTGGCAAAAAATATTTATTTTTTAAAAAATTTTAAAATTGAAAATAAAGTTCAATGTAGTGTAAAGTGGGGGGGCGTCTCCCCCCCCCCCCCCCCGCTTGGACAATTCGATCGCGACACACTTCCGAGATAAAAAGCAGATCTTATATACATCGGGCACCTTATATACATTCACCCCCCCCCCCCCATAAAAAATTCCTGGATCCGCCCTTGGCAGTACATCAAGCTTTTGGTTGAAATCGGAAGACCGGAAGTGGACATTTACATGATTTTTTATTTTCTCGAAAACGGCTCTAACGATTTTTTTTAAATTAGTGAATTTATCAAATGTCATGAGTTATTAGATATGACAAATTTTTAATCCGATTGAAATAAAGGAAGGGGGTGTGAAATCGCAATACTTCGACATTATATTCATGAATATAAATGTGAAAGTAAAAAGATTGACTAGAATGTTCGGCTTCGAATCGAGTTTACTCGGGATCGAATTTTGTTATAGTCAGAACAATTTTCATCACTATCAAAAATGCAAGGTGCTTCGATAAATTCAGGGAAAAGCAATGGGAAACCACCCTGTGAAAATTATTATAGAGAAGATGCTCTCCAAAGTAATCACCAACGCTCAGAATCGAGATGGCACTCGAAGAAAAAGAAATATAATTAATTAATAACAATTATTTATTTGTTATTTAGTTCTCAGGTCACTTATTAAAAATAATCAAATTTTTTCGTCTCTATTTGGTTCCCACGAAACCCCATCCCAAATTTTAACCCTCCATAATAAAAAAAAAAGGATGGGAGAAAAAACAGACCAGACAGAAAAAGAGGAGACATGGCATGGATTTTAAGTATAGTGATTTACAAAATGTTTCGGCTGGTTAAATAAAAATGTGATTTGTTCTGGTTTCGCGAAAGCCGGATTTTGATTTTGGAAAATGATAACAAAGTTATTATTCTACATATATTGATCCACCGAGATCTAATCAAAATTTTATTCAAGAAAAGATAAAGAGGGAGAAGAAGAAGAATTTTCCGATAATAATTAATATTTTATCGAATGCTAAAATGGAAATTTCTCTTAAATCAATTTACCCAGGGAGATTATCATTAAATCCTGGGAAGATCAATAAAAAACATTTTAAGTAGATTCGAATTTTTTTAAGTAGAAATCACCCACAGAAGTCATTTACTGGTATAAAAAAATCAGACTTTAGAATACCTGTTTTTCAAGTTCAATACAAATACTTAAAAAAGAGATATTCATTTAAGAATAGTTGAGATTTCCTGGTGCATATGCTTCCGTGGTTGAATCCCAGGGGAGTTTCACTACGGAAGTTGATAATAATAAAGGAATAAAAACAAGTTAAGCATCAAAGGAATAGATCAAATTTTGGCAAGATCCCCCGATTAGTCCTCTGACACCGTTGTGGAAGGAATCTTATCCTCCTTGAGCTGGAATGCTAGAAAGGTGGCTTAAAGCCAGATGGAGACGGGTTTGGCGTGAACCCAGGGAAAAAATAGGTTTTTGGCAGGATCCAGTGACTTTTAAACCCTAATCTGAGCCTATGAAAAAATTTCAAACCCATTGTACTCACTAGTACCCGGGTGGGCTCGCTTCAGGGATAAAATGCTTCACACGTGGGAAAAGATTATAATAATAATAATAACTAACTATTCAAATTAAATATATTCGCTAAAAACAAATGAAAAGTAGCAGAACCAGATAGGTATTAAAATCTTATTTATAAAAAATAATAATTTTTTTTTTTTAATAAACCAATGTTTGTTTCCTTATTGGTGTAAATAAATTTACATTTATGTATATAATATTATATATAAATAAATTTTATAAATATGTCACCATATCTACATATATTTTCGAAGGTATTACCATCAATTTCAGTTGCGTAGTCAGTGTTAAACAGTGAATGGTGAATAGTAATTAACGAGGGGCGAACCGCGATTGGAATTAGGTGTACACCATCTTTGGAATTACTTTGGAATTCATTAGATAATCTATTGTCATCTATTGTCTTCTACTTGGAAATGAAAGTGGAAGTAGGTGTACACGGTTTTAGGTCGCGGTTCACCCCTCGGTAACCAATATTACTTTGTAAAATTTATTTTATTTTGAATGTTTCCAGGCATTATTGGCGAAAATCGCACTAATGGTGACATCTCTTTAAGATATGAAGAATTAATGAGGTCTCGCTATAATTAATACGACGATGCTATTGGATATAACGGCACCCGGAGTGAGCCAAGACATTGTCCTAGATAAATCCCGAGTCAAGGTCACTGTTTGTGAATGTCACTCGTCCAGAATAGAGAATAGAAAATGATAATGAAAAAAAATTCTTGGTTACTCTCTGCTTTCCTCATCGATAAACTTGGCAACACCGCGATAACAAAAGACCTCATTATCTTTGGGACACCTTTTATCATAGGCACGCATAAGAGGGATAGATCAAGGGCAGCATTTTCCCCTCAACGCCTCAACCCCTCTAGATTTGATATTACTTATTTTCTTTTTTTTTTAAATGAAGAAAATTTTAAAAAATTTTTAAAACTTTTTAAAATTTAAAATATAAAACATTAGGTAGGTTTCACAAAAATAAATGATCAGATGCTTGTTTAGCACGACTCTATATATATTTCGGGGTATAAGTAACGTGACCATTTTTTTTGTGTCAGAGCGGGACGCTTACGGAATTTTGTATTCTTTATTTCTTATCAAAAATATAATTATGATGAATTTTTATACCCTTAACTTGAGAAATAATTGGTTCTCCATACAAACTTTTATCCCCTATTTCACCCCCCTTCAGATTTATTTTCGCTACAAAAAGTAGCCTATTTCATCAAAATCGGTTCAGCGCTTTAATCGTGAAAATGTAACAGACAGACAGAGTTACTTTCGCATTTATAATATAGTTAGGAGTTAGGATTAGATATTTCTAAATAAATACATAATAAAATAGATAAATTAAGTATTAATATTTATTAAATAAAAATAAGAAACTTATTTTAATACTTATTCAAATACAAGAACAATTTTATTATTCTTATTATCTTATCTTCTACTTTGAATTAAACCGAGATCTTAAATTGTAGTTGCGGACGCAGGTGTTTTGTATTTGTTGGCGTAGCAAATCATTTTCAAAATATCTGGTCTAGTATTTAAATAGGAATAGAGCTCATTACAAGATTTGTTAATGTTTGTTTTTGTAATTAAAATGGCTTTTAAAACTGCGACACCTAACTGTGTTTTCTCACTGATCCATATTTTATTAATTAACGAGAAAACCCTTTCCACAGGTGAGTTACTGCCCGGCAGACATAAAACATATTTAATAATTCTTCGAAAATTGATACAGTTGAGATTATTATCACGGAAATATGAGAACAACTCCACCCAACGGTCTTCAGCAGCAATATTCTTAGGGCCAGTTGTATGTTGGTTGGTAAACTCTTTTTAAACGTTGGCAAAGGGTAAATGGCTGGGATGGCCAATTAGATGAAAGTGTCTGTCATCTGATTGGCAGGCACTTTCATCTGATTGGCCATTTACCCCAACGTTTAAAAAGAGTTTATCAACCGACACACAGTTTTAGCCCTTAGTTTGCCAGCTTGATATTTTTCATCTGTGATCAGAACCGACTTTTGTAGGGAATTGAGCGCTCTACAAAAGAGATCTATGATTTTTCGATAAATTCACATTTTTTTTTCTCAGTGTATATAAATCTGGTCTGATTTCAAAAGCGGGACGTATGGTCACATTAGGTATAAGCCCATCATAAGGATCTTTGTGAACACCTGAAGATGGGCTTATACCCCGAAATATATATAGAGTCGTGCTAAATAAGCATCTGATCTTTTATTTTTGTGAAACCTACCTAGTATTTTATATTTTAAATTTTCAAAATTTTCTTTACTTTATTTAAAATGTTTCACCAAGAACCCACACCATTTTCCATTAACAAAATTTCTTTTTTTTTATCAATTTTGTTCGGCATGTTTTATTATTCACATTTCACTAAATAATTATAATAAAGTTATTTTGAGAAGCAAACTTATGGTCACTAAAAGATGAGAAAAAAAACAAGTTCTTTCTTAGGCTCGGCACAGGTAAAGCAGAAAGGTATACCTGTGTAGGCTGGAGTACACACACGCTACGGTAAACCGGAAGATTTTAATTCAGTCGAGAGATGGCGAGCAAACAAGAATAAGACGACGCGATCGCTTTAGTCGGTTTGTTAATGGCCATGAAGTGTAGCAAAGCTTGGTGTAAAGATTGGCTTACAAAGAGTAATGAATATACTAAAGATTACTAAAAAAGTTAAGTTCAGATTCTACAGATTACCGAAATTATTTGCGAGAAGTCTACCAAAAACTGTTGTCACTTGTAACTCCTCGAATACAAAAAAAAATTACATTCATGAGAACTTCTATTTCTCCTCATGATAGACTGACAGGTACTTTGAGGTTTCTTTCAACGAGTCATATGAGTAATATAACTAATCTGAGAACTTACTTCATCGATCTTACTTCCATCCTCGTCATCCAAGTTTGACACAGACGCACCAAGAGTGTCTTGATCGCCAAGAAAATCGAACAAATCAAAGTACCACAATTTTGATGTGTAGACGTTGTCTGTTGAAGCTCCGGATTTCATTGACATTTCACGTTTCCTCTTCTCTTTACGTACATTACTTCTTAAATTATTTATTTTTTTAACTACAGATTTCTTTGTAGCATCGGGTTCTAGCTCCTTTAATATAATCACAAGTCTTTCATAGGCTGCATATTTCTTTTCACGGTCGTGGTACTCTTTACTTTTCATCCGCCACAGACAAGGTTCCGACCTATATATTTCGATAAACTCTTCTATCACTCGGTTCCGTTTTCGGCTTGACATGATGATCACAAAAGTCACTAGTACTATCGTACTACTAGTTAACACTATTCTACAGATAAATACAAAGACGCCCGACGCTCTCTACTCAAGGAACTAGCCACGCCACAACTAACCTAAAAACTGTACAGGCGTGCAGAAGTGACACACTCACGCTCAGGTCTACACGCCTGCGCGGGTAGAAGGAATTACATTTCGATTCTTCTCCGGTCGCCTGTGCAGTTTGGCCTGCAGTGACTGGCACACACGCTCCGGTTTACCTGTACAGGTAAACCTCGCCGGAACGTGTGTACCAGGCCTTAGACTGAGAAAACATAGTTCAGTGCTGCTATCAAGCGGAATTGCGAAAAACGACCTTTCTTCATTGTTACTGTAGCCCAGTGTTTACCATAGTGGGCAGTAGTACCTTGGGGGGAGGTGGCTTTGAAGAAAAATTTAAATTTTACTTACTTTGTCCTTTCTGAACGAAAATTTGCTTTTATATTTCAGAGTTTTGTGGAATTATTTGGGTGCGAAAACCAAATGCAAATCTGTTGAAAAACCTACGAGTGATAATTTCAATTTTTTGAATTGCTACCCATTACAGATAGACATTTTAACAACACTAACAGAACTTTTACTTTTAAATTGAACCCTAAAACGAAGAAGACTTGTATGGCTACTATTGTTTTGTTTTGTTTCTTCTATCTGTGTTTTTGTGAATTTTGGAATGTGTTCATTTTATTAATTGTTAAAAGGCGTAGCTATTCTTTAAATGTACAATAAATATATACATGTATTAATTCTGTAAAAAAAAATTTGTGTTTTTACTTGGTGTGTAGTTAAGTAAAAATTTGAAAATCTCTGGATCAGGTGACGCCCAGCTTTGCCCTGCATTTAAGAAAGATTAACCCAGAATAAGATTTACCCAAGGGTAAAGTGTTAGCCTGAATTTTAGAAATTTATGAATTGTTGACATTATTTTCTGAAATAAAGAAACATACACTTTTGAAAATGTCTCAAAAATAATATTAAATTTACTAAATTAAGAACAAGTTTATTTAAAATTTATAGAAATCAAAAATTTTCTGTAACTAAAAAATGAAGAGCCACTGCTGTAAAACAAGTAGAAATGTAGATACATAAAATAACTATAAATTGTTACTATTTTTGCTGTTATTTCACCTAAGGAAGGTAGATTTTTTTGGGGGGAGGGGGGGATTTTTTATCTGAAAAGTGGGCGTTAGGCCATATAAGTTTGGGTCCTATTCGCAATGTTACTAATGTAATTTAGCTAATTTATTGCTAGACCTGGCTACTTAACAATTTATCATGACTAATTTTAGTGATTTTTGTATAACCTATTATTCAAATAATATAATTTAACACCTTTCTAATGTCCCGTTAATTACAGGAAAAAACTAGAATAATTTATTAATTACTTATGCTGTCGTTAAGACTATTATAATAAATGAATAATTTAATAATAATAAAAAAAAAGAATTTAAAGATGTATTAAGGTTATATTTTTGATATTTTTAATATCCACGTCAGTAGGCCTTGTCTCCATCTTTAGGAGTCAAATTCATGTTTTTGAAAATACTTGGAATTATTCAATTAGCATGACTTTGTTAATTTAACAGTCAAAATCGTCTAATTTTCTTAGTTCCTTTTTGAACAACAGCCAGTATTTTTATTTATTCCACAATTCGAAAAAAAAGATTAAGATACTTTATTAAGAAAAATAAAACATCCAAGATCAAGCGTTCTAGCTTGGAAATGATAGAAAAATCCTCTATCTTCGAGGAAGTTTTCTCCGGAAGAAGAATAAAAGAGAAAAATAAAAGTTGTTTTTCAGAACAACTTGGAATCACAAAGATGAAGGCCAGGATTATTTGCAAAAGGGCTTCCTTTTCTCCAAATATACGATGATAAATATTTTTCTTTCCTTTCGAAATTTATTGACTAAAATTTAATTAGACCTTTGTGGAAATATCAAGGCATTTCTAAGGACGAGAATGAGAGAGGCTCGGGGGGGGGGTCTAATGGGACAACAATGATTAATTAAACCGTCCATTTCAAAATATGAGTAGAAATATTTGAAGAAAATTTATCAAACGAGGGTTGCAGGCTTGCAAGGGAGGTAAATGTTAAAAGAAAGAAAATAGCTGAAATAACAAAAAAAAAAAAAAATCAAGACAAAATTAGTGAGTCTATATGTTTTCATGAAAAAAGCATTGGCCTAATTAAAAAAGAGATACTTCATTTACTTATGTCATTCGGCTTTTTAGATCGTTGTAAGTAATGTTTGGAATAAAATTAATAAATGGCTCTGTTATTTGTTTTATTTTCTTTCGGTGAAAATCATGATAGAGGTCACATTTCTTCGAGTAATATAGAATTAAAAATTACATGTAATGGTGGAATAAGTAATTCACCCTTCCTGGCATTTTCCAATCACTAAAATTTGCAAATGGCGCATTTGAGTCTTGAAAGTACTTAATTTTTCCTTCTATGATGATTAAAATAAGCTGACGTGTTCTGATGTGGCCATTCACTTGATTTCACCATACAACCTGGTCCCTAAAATTATTTATAATCATGTAAGGGGGGGTGGGGTTAGTTTTTGCATTTTTATACTTCTGGTGTCCCACTGATTATGTATACAAAATTTGGTTAAGTTTGGTAAATGGCCAAGATTTTTATTTTTTGACCCTACACCCCCCCCTCCATTTTAGGCGGTTAGTTTTTGCATTTTTATACTTCTGGGGGTCCACTGATTATGTATACAAAATTTGGTTGAGTTTGCTCAAACAGCCTAGATTTTTAATTTTCACCCCCCCCCTCCACCTCACTTAATTTTAGGTCGATATGCACCAAAATCTAATCAGCTCTTAATCTCAATGGACCAAAACTACGTTTGAAATTTAGTTTCAATATTCACACTAGTTTTTGAGCTAGCTCGTCCACAAAAATTTGATAACGCACGGACTAACTAACTAACTAACTAACAACCAGACATTTTGACAAAAAAATTATTATCTCGAAAAATATAATTTTTTCGATGTTCACTTATTAGAGATTTTTTGTAGAGGCATGGTTTCGCTCAATTTTTTTAATCAAAATAGTTTTAGCCGTTTTTGAGATATTTTTTTAAAAAAGAAGGAAAAAAACACTTTTTTCATGCACGATTAAACCATACCCTGTATGGTAAAGTAAAAAACTGATTTTTCATTTTAAAAACAAATAAATGGGAAATTTTTGATATACACTTAGCTCAAGGAGTAATTTAATTACATATATGGGGAAATCGAGATATCTATTATAGAAATCAGAATGTTAAATTTCCCAACATACATATCGTCGGCTTAGAATGTAAGCCTGCTAACTCCATTTTTTATCAAATATGATATATTAAAACCGTCCGAAAAAAAAGAAATACAGCATCGTCCAAGTAAAACTGCTACTTAAAATTACGATCGTAAGTTGTAGAAAAAAAAATGTGAAAAATAGTTTTTTCCATAACAACAATATTAAATTTTGTATGTTTATTCTCTGCACTGTAAAATTTCCTTGTTGTGAATTAGCAGGTTTACTCTCTAACCATATGTTTTCTTTTTAATATGTAAACCAGGGGTGTCCAACCTTTTGTCTTACACGGGCCACATTTGAAGGAAAAAATTGTCCCGGGACCCGGATTAAATATACTATTTTTACCTAATTTGTTGGTCAAAAAAGATAGTTGATATTATTAAAAAAATATATATTGATTGTTAAAATAAATACAAATCTTTTAAAAATCAATCTTTAAACGATTAATCAAACCCAAAAATTTCGGGAGAATTTCTCCCTTTCTTAATGGAAAATTTTCAACTAAGACTAGCTAATAAATATGTGTTTATTAATTGAAATTTTATTATTTCATCGGTCCATTTTATAATTATAAATTTTTAGCCTTCAATCAAATATAAAAAAATGATCATGAAAAATATTACAGTCATGCAAAAAATGTATATATAATCAGGAAAGCTAAAAATACATAGTTGCGTACCATTTTCAGCTCATTATCTAAAACCTTTCAATATTGTCATTTTGTACTTTCATAAAACTTTTGCATGTAAAAAGCTATTTGGTGTATTGTAAGATCTTTGAGTACCAATTTTCAGTTCATTCATTAAAACCTTACAAGATTGGCATTGTGTACTCTCAGGAAACGTTTTTAGGTAAAATGCTAAAATTTAGTACATTGTAAGATATTTGAGTACCAATTTTCAGCTCATTAAGTAAAACCTTTGAAGATTGGCATTTTGTACTCTCAGGAAACGTTTTCAGGTAAAAGCAAATGAAAATAATATGTATTATATCTTATAAATCGACATTTATTTTTAACGTAATTGATATTTTTTCATCAGAGAAAATAAATAATTCGAAATATTCGAGAAAACATTTTTTTCCGCCAACACGTCTCAACTTGTCCACTAGTCGAATCGTTTGAAATAGTATCGAGTTTTTATTATTAAAAAATCTATTAAATATTTGTAATTGGAAATAATAAGGTGACCAACTATACTCATTTACTGAGTTTTGTACTCTTTTTTCGCAAACCGTACTCTTTTCAAATCCTGTACTCTGAAAGTACTCATTTGTATAATTTTATACTCATTTGTATATCTAAAACATTTTTTTAGGGGAATTGGTTGTAATGCTCACATTATATCAAATGCCATCAATACAGCATCAAGTTCAATGTCAATAGATGTGGAAGTAATTATTACAAATATATATATTTATATTTCAATCGGTTTACAGTACGGGTAGCAAGTTTGAAAGAATTTTGTGAAGAGGCTGGTGTTCAATACAAAAAACTGCTTGGTTATTCCAAAGTCAGATGGTTTGCTTTAACTCCAGCATTAGATCGCGTTTTGCAGTTATATGATCCACTACGTTCATATTTTTTAAGCCTTGACAAATGTCCTACAATTTTGAAGAAATTCTTTTAAAACGATATGTCAGAACCTATGCTTTCTTTTATTCACAGTCAGGCGTCGTTGTTTCATAAAATTACTCTACAAATTGAAGGAGATAAAATTTCAGCAGCAGAAGTTTGTATTATATTAAACGATTTCATACTGCAATGTAAATCAAGATTTAATGATGGATTTTTACCACTAATTCTAAAGAATAAACTGACCGTTTTGGAAGATTCCAATCCCGGAATAAAAAATGAATTTTTAAAAGAAGTTTAAATTTTTTATAAAATTTGCTATGAATATATCGAAGAATGGATAGTGAACTTTAGAGCATTAAATTGTTTCAAATGGACCCTTCTAAATAGTAAAATTGAATGGAAAGAAGTTTCTTCAGCAGTCGAATTTGTAATGAAGGAAGTCAAGTAATATTGTTATTAATGACAATTTTCTCTTTGAAGAAATTCGAAGAGTAAATTTATATTTAAATGAAGAAAAATTGAAGAAATGGAACGATGAGAAAATAGAACTTGACAAAAGATGGGTAGAAATCTTTCGGCATTTTAGAGTAGAACATATCCCACATGAAAATTTAAAAGTTTTAATAGAAATTTCCTTATGTTGTCCAGGCACTAATGCTGCTGTTGAAAGGGTATTTTCACTAGGGAATGATTATTGGAGCAGTGAGAAGTCGCAACTTTCTGTAAAAACATTATCTGCCGTCTTAACAGTCAAATTTAATACGCAAAATGAAAGTTGTTCGGATGTGGATATTATTAGAGGAACATCCTCATTTAGCAAAAAAAATCCACTCCGAAGAAAAATATGTTTTTAAAAGAAAATAAAGTTTTTATCGTTTTTTCTTCTTTTTTTTCACCTATGAAATACTTGCAAAGTGTACTCTTTTTGAACAAAAATTAGTTGGTCACCTTAGAAATAAGCAAAACGGACAATTGTAGAGTAATTGAGTACTAAAACTATCTAATGCGGGCCTGGCCAACCTGAATTGCACCGCCTGCCTATTGACGACTTAAAAATTTATGAGAACCGCACATATCATAATAAATAAGAATAATTACAAATTTTTCAATATTTTTTTTTCGAAATCTGCCTTTACAACGAATTTGATACTTATATCAACTGAAAGTGTTCAATCATTGTAAATGTGGAAAAAACAATACTACAACCAGATATGAAATGAAAACACACATTGATCTAACAACAAAATTTATTTGTATGGTAAAATAAACATAAAATATCAAAATTATTAGTTAAGTCGCATAAAACCAAATGGCAATATTTCAAATTTTATTTTAAAATAACAAACAAATTTGAATAGCTTTTCTTTTTCTGTCTCGATATTTGCATTTCTTTTCCATTACTTAATTTTTCTAAAACTATACTCTATTCGTAGTTGAAAATTATTTAATATTATTATTATCATTTCCGTCCATAATTTGTATTAATTTTAAAGTTTATATTAGGAAAATAGGGACAAGTTTTTTGTGTGACTTTTTTATTTATCCAACAACGTTTCGTCGACTTTTCTGTATGTAAGGATCAAACGGAAAAAAAATATTCTATTATGGTTTAAAAAACAGGGTTGCCTTATTCTATATATGTTATTTCTGTTTTATATTAATGAAAGTGTTAATAAATATAAAAAGAAAAGAAAAAAAAATTGTGTTTTTTGTGAATGTGCCAAATATTTTTTGAAAATTGTGTTCTGATGGCCTTCAATGGTAACGAAGATAATAAGAAAATTTAGACGAATGTGTGACATGACTATTTGAAGCCCTGAAGAAGTCGGCAAAGTCGACGAAACGTTGGTGGAAAAATAAAAAAGTCACACACAAAACTTGTCCTTATTTTTCTAATATAAACTTTGAAATTATTTAATATGTTATTCTTCATGTAATTATAGGGAACCTTAATTCTTTTAATTACTTTATTATTTTAAAATAACCGATAAAAAACAATTTGCCAAATATGACCGCAAGTAAGTCCATCGAGCCTGATGTAAACTATAAAAAAATGATTCATAAGAAAAAATATATAATTTACAAAAATATCGATTATGTTTGACTTTGAACAAAAAATAAAATGAATGTGTCATCTTCAGAATGTATTAATATTCTTATACGAAGAGACAAAAATAGATATTTGTACAATGTACATAGATAAAAAATTTCATTTCTTTATATATTACGAATATGTTTAAAAAATTCAATCTTTTGATGATCTCTTTTGACATTAATGCAAATAGAATGGCTCTGTTTGAAGACGTTATTGGATTTAGAAAATCATTTAATCGTAAATAATAGAAGAAGACAATAGGGAAGAAATTTTTTTGTTGGATTGTGATCAATGAGAAGTTGAATTGTTGGGACGAGAGAGGGTCTGATGGGGCAGGATGGAAGGCCCCGCCAGCCGAATGAGATACCTCCATCAGCCGACCTTCCTCTTCCGTTGCAAACTAATCCAATGGTCCTATTTCTATCACCTGATCCTATTATATTATATTACATATCAGCCACAAAGCGAAGCTGTCCGAAATTCTAATCACACAGTGAGATCGGATTAAATTTATTTTTAAAGAAACTAGGTATCAGAACCTATTTATATGTTAATATATTTATTTTCGATTCATTATGACATTTTTTACTTTACCATACAGGGTATGGTCAAGTATTGTAATCGTGCATGAAAAAAAGTGGTTTTTTGCTTCTTTTTTTCGAAATATCTAAAAAAGGCTGAAACTATTTTGATTAAAAAAGTTGGGCAAAACCATGGCATTTCGGTCTACAAAAAAGCTCTAATAAGTGAACATCTAAAAGATAATATTTTTCGAGATAATAACTGTTTTATCAAAATGTCTGTTAGTCTGTTAGTCTGTGCGTTACCAAATTTTGTGGACGAGCTAGCTCAAAAATTAATATCAAAACCAAATTTCACACGTAGTTTTGGTGCATTGAAATTAAGAGCTGATTAGATTTTGGTGCATATCGACCCAAAATTAAGGGGGGTTAAAATTTAAAATTATAATATTTCCAAACTAAAAAAAAAAGAAGAAAATTGAAATATACTATTAAATGAACCTATACTAAATTTTTTTTCTGGTGCCAAAATTAAAAAAGGGGGGGGGGGGTTAAAAATAAAAATCTAGGCCATTTGAGAAAACTCAACGATATTTTGTATAAATATTCAGTGGGCCCCCAGAACACCAAACATGCAAAAACAAACCCCCCAAAATGGGGAGAGGGTCAAAAAATGAAAATCTAGGCCCTTGTACCAAACTCACCCAGAAGTGTATGGTAAAGTCAAGTTGATGGCCACATCAGAACGTGCCAATTTATTACTTTAGGTACCATATAAATTTACAGGGGGTTTAGCAGAAAAAATTTCGGGGGGGGGGGCATTGCTAGGAGTCAAATAATTCACTCTTTCGAGGTCAAATTGGAAAAGTGCCGGACCACTTCATTCGCGAATACATATATCCCCATGACTTCAAGGAACTGGAACTCTCTCCCAGCCTCTATCTTTCCCAGCACCTATGATCTTCAAACCTTCAAAACCAGGGTGCATAGACACCTACGTCTGCACCTCTCACTTAATCAACTTTCCTTCTCTTCGGTAATGCAAGGGTCTTTCGAGATCCATAGGGGCTACATCTTTACTGGTGCACCCTTTCTTGCATTCGATTGCATTAAAAAAAAAAAAAAAAAAAAAAAAAAAATTACATTATAGAATTTTTATTTAAATATTTAATTTTTTGATTTTTTTTACAGAAGTGTTTAATTAAATTACATTTACTATAATATTTTTCCCAACCCGGGGTAATTTTGAGAGTTTATTCTAAATATAAAAATGAGCAACTTCTATATGATTTTACAAAAAATTATATTCAGCAAAGTATTTTTTTATTCAAAAAATTAGTTTTTTGTGAAGTGGTTTACAAAAAAAAAACAATTAAATAGGTATGGTTTTTAATTACTCTTACCTGAGTTAAACTATTAATATATATCACTCAGGTTAAATATTAATTCTCCTCCCAGGCGTTCCTAGTATTAAATCACGCATAAAAATAAATATTTGCTCATTGTGCTATAAAATGTTTGAAAAGCGGAGAAAAATATTCTAAAACTATGATTTTTTTTCTCTTTGTGTCTGAATTCCGATACCCACGATAGCCCAAAAACGGAAAGTCAAAAAGTTCGTTTGTAGTACTGATTAGATTTTGGAATATCTAGTTCAAAAGGCAGAAAATATTTGTTGAATTATTATATTGAGATTTTAAGAGGGTGTTATAGTATATCCATAAACGAACAATTTATATTTAAGTTTATTAATAATTACTAGGACAGCTCTAGTAAGCGATTCTTTCATTAGAATCTGATGGATGAAAATAACTAAAAAGAGAGCGGATATAATAATTTCTCTTTCTTTAGATCTAAGATGTATTCCAAGGATGCCTAATACAAGTTCAAACCTGTTTCAGACTATCAGAGATTAATTTCTTAATTTCTATTATTCTAGGAATGGCCTTTTGCACTCGGACCAGAACGATATACTCGTTTTAGAGAGAGAGAGAGAGAGAGAATATTCAATTTGACTTCATTAAAATTCAGACAAAAATGTACAAAAGAGTGGAGGGAGGGCATGTGCACCCTCTTGCCCCCGTCCCCCCGAGGACGGCCATGTACCTCCATATACACAAATAAATACAAATCTTTTATAAATCTAGAAACGTTAATTAAAAATCCAAAAGTTTCGGGAAAAATGATTACTTTATTAAAAAAATTCTGGAAATATAGTTGCTTTAAAAAGAAATGATAAAGCAGTATAAGCAATATTTTGAAAAATAGACAATGATATAGATTGTCTTGGAAATGAGATTTCCTTGAATAAAATAATAAATTTTTACGAAAAATTATTTTTCTCTAAAATTTTTCAAAATTATTCAAATTTTCATTGATAAAAGGAGAATTTATTTCTCTTCTCTTTAAACGTTTCTAAATTGTTTTTTATAAAATTATTTAATTTAATTATTATAATACATAAAATAATCAATAAAAGTTTTTTCACTATTCATATACAATACATCATGAAAATGTGTGTAAATAAAAATAAAAAATATGTGATGTAGCCATCTCCAGATTTTTCCATACATCTGAAGGTGAATGGTTTCTCTTTCGCGGCCATTTTAAGAAACTGATTCCTTAAGGCTAACGTGCAAAATTTGGTCCAAATCATACAACTTTTCAAAATCCTGCTCTCCAAATTTTTAGTTTGATTTCAACCAAAATATAATCAGCTCTTAATCTAAGAATAAATTTCCTTTAGTTTCTTTTATTTGTTTTTGAGTTAACACTTACAACATACATAAAATTTGGTGATACAAAAACTCTCACTAACAGATATTTTGATAAAATAATAATTAATATTTCTCAAAATTTTTCAATGTTCAATATATAAGATTTTAATGTAGACACGTAAATTCGATCAATTTTTTGTCAAAATAGTTTCACCATACAGGGGTATTGTATGTCGAATTTTTCGCTTCGTATTTTCAAAATATATCAAAAACAACTGAAAGAATGTTGATAAATTTCTTTAAGTGAATTCACAGCTTTTCGATCTACAATATAAAATAAATCTATAATAAAAAATTTATATTTTAAGAGATATTAATTATTTTGTCAAAATGTCTGTTATTTGTTTCTAGATTTGTTTTTGGTAAATTTGATAGGTTTAGTAGTGTCACTTCAATGATTAATGAATTAGGATGGTCTAGCTTAGGAGAGAAGGGAATGGGCTAAATTGAAAGTGATTTTCAAAGCCTATAAGGGTTTTAGGAGTTGGGAGGAAATAACGAATAGATTTCAGGAACCAAATTATTTAGGTAGAGCTGATCATAGAAAAAAGATTCGTAAGCCAAGATTCTTGAAAAATATCGGTTTACATTCATTTGTAGGATCTGGCATTGATTTGTGGAACAGTCTGTCTGTTACTACTTGGGATTATAGTCCTCTGCCCCCTATGATTAAATCAATTATAAATTTTGTCAAGTCCTAATGTTCTAGAGTTGTGCAAAATTTTATTTAGTTCTCACAAGCAGAGATTAGGTGAGGTAGAGAAAGGTCATACCATCCTTGTTAAGGTTTTGACCAGGTTTCCTTAACAACTTATGGCAAATGCCGGGATGGCTAATGCGTCGCTTGCTCCTGGTATCGGGTTTTTGCGCGGAATTTTTTAAATTACTTTTTGTCTTTTGATGGAAATCTATGGTCATGTTATTTGTTAATGAGCATACATTTCTATTTTTTTCTCTTTTTTTTTAACTTGTTTATTATTTGTTAAATTGTTGTAATTAATTTGTATTGATGTTTATTAATGTATTGTAGCTAGATTGTATTGATGTTTGGGAGGATCTAGCCACCGAGGACTTGTGCCTCTAAGCAGGTCGAGGAATAAAGATTTATTTATTTATTTATTTATTTATTTATTTATTTATTTATTATTAGTGCGTGTGTTAGAAAATTTTGGGTAAACTTTAACTCAAAAACGAATTAAGAAGATAAATAAAATTTTATATTAAGATTAAGAACTAATTAGATTTTGGTTGAAATCGGACCAAAAATTAGGGGGAGGGTTTTTAAAAATTTGAACCCTTTGTACGATTTGGCCAAATTTTGCACAGTCAGCCTTTAAAAATCCTTAGGGAATCACTATTAAAATCAGTTTCCTAAAATGGCCGGCGAAGTGGGGTACATGTATGGTAAAGTCATGAGATGCCCGCATCAGATATTTTTTAAATTTAGTGGCAATTTTTTCTACCCTTCGCCGAAACGAATTTCACGAAACATTCTTATGATAACCGAAGAGTTGATAAAATGAAGTATTTTTTTTTTAATATTCTTACTTATTATGCAAATGCTTTTGAAAAAATATGAAATGGCATTTGGAGAAGGAATTTCAATGAAGGGGTTATTATTGAAATTGCAGGCTGGCTACAAGAGAGCAGCTGTTTGGAAATTTCGAATGCCAAAAAGAATAGGTAATCTATTTTGGAAATGTCGTTAACATCCTTTTCCGGATCAACCGGTGGTGTCGATCACTTCTCTTCTTTAAAAGGTACCTATATCCAAATATATTCATGATTGATGTTAGATGGGGAAATGGCAATTTCCCAAAAAATAAATAAAATAAAAAATTCTTTAAAAGGGTAAAAGGGCAGCACGAAAACGTAAACGAATTCGGGTTGTCGTGGAAAATTAACGGGAAGAAATATCGACAATATTATGGAATAAAATGCTAAGTAAATAAAAATAAAATTGGAAGAAATAGTACTTTTTCACGAATCTCTCTGCTTTCCTGTCGCCTTAGTAATATATTTAAATATAATTAACTATTAAAAATTTACTTTTACTTAAGTATGGATAAATTTAATTTCTTATTAAATTTAAGTTTATAATAATTAATAACTAGCTGCAAGGCCAGCCTTCGGCGGCCCTCTTGCTAGCCAGGTGGCTGGTTAGTTTTTGCATTTCTAGCTCTCTATAGAGACCCACAGATTATGTATACAAAATTTGGTTGAGTTTGCTCCAAGGAGAAGAATTTACATTTCATCACTCCCTCCCCTTTTGGGTGGTTTTTTTAGGGAAATTTTTTTAAACAAAAGTTGTCAGAAATCACATCCCGTACAACTTTGCTCATAAGAAAATATGCCTTTGAGTTGATAGTTTAGGAGTTATTTAATAATTTCCATTAGTGCGCCCTCCAAATTCCCTTTTGAGGTCAAAATATCAAAACGTTATATAGCAATAAAATTAAGTTAGAAGACATCTGATCCAAATATGAAATTTCATAATAATCCCTTCAGCTCTTGTTGAGGGTGTTTTCGTTCATAACTTTGCTTGAAAGGTGTGCAACCAAAATTTGGTGTGATTTGGACCAATGTACAAACAAAACCTTAATTTTATATAATATATAGATAAACTAGTTGTAGATTTTAAAATAAATAGTGATTTTTTATGTTTTTTCAAAAGTGTGTGTATAAGAACGTGTGTAAATTAGTGTAGGGTCTGATTCCCTATAACCATATAAGTTAAAGTCGAGGGGTGAACCGCGACCTAATATGCTGTACACCTACTTCCACTTGTACTTCCAAATATTTCCAAGTACTTCCAAATATTTCCAAGTACTTTCAAATGTTTCCAAGTACTTCCAAATATTTCCAAGTACTTTCAAATAATTCCAAGTACTTCCAAATGTTTCCAAGTACTTCCAAAATACTTCCAAAGAGGTGTACACCTACTTCCAATCGCGGATCACCCCTTGGCTAAAGTATTACTTTCACTTTCGGGCGGTTCAATTTTCGAAGTCTTCTATCTCCAGGTTCACTCATCAGAGTGCCTACTACCTATAGGAATTTTCACCCAATTTTTCTCAATTTTTAATTATTTTTTAAATAATAAATAATATTCTGAAATCTTTAATGAATTTAATTTTAAGATTTGTTTTTATTTAAGAATCTCTTGAATTTAAAATGTTATCAAATATGTGTAAATGTTTAAAATTTTCAAAAATTAATTTCCATACGACTAGACAAAATGAATAGCCATTAAAGATTGGCTAAATATATAGGTAGATACCTAAATATTTTCTTCTTTTTTATAGTAAGTTTTCATATTATTTCCTTAAATAAATTATAGTAACCCGAGGTCTTCAGAAAAAAAAAGATTAAAATTTGAAAATAGGATTAAAAAACTTGCATGTGTGTGTGGAGTCGGGAAAAATATAATGTAAAAGAATCGTTGAGGCTTAAAGGGGATTTGTACAATATTTAAATAATTCATTTGAGAATTGGAAGACCGAAGGAGAAATAGGGTATAGTCAGCCAACAAATGAGAATATGAATCGATTTCGAGATTTAATTCAAGAATGAATAGCACTCTTGTTAAAATGTCAAGAATTAAATGAAATTTTGTTATACTATTTATAAAAGAGCCCCCTCCTCAAACATTAAATTCGAAAACATTTCTCTAAGGGCCAGTTGCATAAATATATCATCAGAATTAGTTATGGGTGGACCTGTAATTAACTCATGAAATTAGTTGCAAAAAAAAAAGATGGTCGACCTTAAATCAACCACTCTACATATATTTGACCAGCCGAAATTGATGCTTGGCCTTGAACCACGTTTTGAACCAGTGTCATTTACATTAGCCAAACATTATATTTTATTAATAAATGAATTTAACTTTTAAGGACCAATCATAGATTTTAGAAAAGATATTTTTACATTGCATATCAGAGAGGTTCGTTCCCTTAGGAATCGAACCCAAGCGCTAACTAAGCTTGCCGTTAGCTAAACCTTTAAGGCAAACATCTCTCCGACATGCAACATATATAAGAAGGTTTGGCTAACGGCCCTTCAAGCTTAGTTAGCGCTTGGGTTCGATTCCTAAGGGGACGAACCTCTCTGATATGCAATGTAAAAATATTTTCTCTAAAATCTATGATTGGTCCTTAAAAGTTAAATTCATTTATTAATATAATATTCTGGTCTGGGTTGTTTTTTGAAATAATTTCCATCTTTTTTTCAAAAAAAGACACTCAAAGAGATACTTAAATCTTTTTATTCATTATATTTTATATTATAGGTTAAAAAAATATAGGTTAGAGAACAAATCGTGGATTTCCTAAACATTAATCATTAATATACAATAGATTTTAATTATTTTTAGATTATAAATTTTTTTAAAGTTTTTTTTAGTTTTTCCATAGGATTAAAATAGAAAAAAATACAGACGATGATGATTTTATGGAATTGGTGCAACCGATAGGCGAAAAACGCGAGTTTAAAAATAAATATTTGATAACAAAATAAATATTTGATAACAAAATCAAAATAGATATAACTAAAAAATAATACTTAAAGATTGTTCAAGTAGCCTAAAAGAAAAAATAAATACAATATTTGAAGTAACCAAGTAGCCTATAATTATAAAGTGAAATATATTTATGATGCGTTTTCAAAATCAAAATAGTATTTTGTTTTCTTCGCTATTTCCCTGTCTTGTATATCAAGTAGGCACTGGTCATTAGTGAATTTAAACTTAAAAATAACTAAATTACATTAACCAAGTAGACCCGGGTTCGAATCCGACTCGAGGCATCCGGCTAAAATCTGACCCCGGGGTAGAGACAAATTTTAAAAAAATAAGTACTATCGTAAATTGGCTTATGACTAGAAAGGCCGAAAAAAAACTAAATTACATGATCCCTAAATATTTGAGAATAAACTAAAATATATAGTATCGTAAAATGGCTAATGGTTGAATCCGAGAAAGCAAAAAAATAAATAAATAAATTACAGGGAATTTTGCGTTGCCAGCCTATTTTTTGACCAGTTCAAGTGGCCAACCCTCTATTTGGTTCATTGCAACTCATATGATCCTGTGTCAATCGATAACTAATAATCATTAGTCAAAGAACCTTGGTTCATTGTGTTTAGGCCTAAGAGTCGGTTTGTCTACTTCTAGGTCTTTCATGACTGGAGGTTAAGTTAGCCTTAGTGTTACTCAGTTGCGCGTGGTTATTATATTTTTGTAGTATCTTCCTTCCTAATGAATAGATTTAGGATTCTGTGTAAGAGTTCTATTTTGGCAGTTATGGTTAAAATGGTGTTTTTAATCGAATCATGAAGGTTGGTACTCCTCAAAGGAATAAAAATGAGACACGGCAGATTGGTCTCAGTTGCAAAGGACAGTGTATTTAAAGAACTGTCATTGACTAAGAGCAAATTCTCACATTTGACACTCTGAATAGTTATATTTTGTAAAGCAGTATGAGCTTCAGTCATATTCTTTGGCAATGGCGGAAGTACAGATCTTCTGGTCCGATATAAATTTGGCCTCATTTTGAGAATGTAAGTAAAATCTAGTAGCGAGACAATTTGTTTTTCTAAATTAACACTTACTTCATGGTTGTGAATTCCATTTTTGAATAATATGTGGGTTGATGTTTCATTAAGGTATAATCTGGCTTTACAAGTTTTAACTGTGCATCTCCAGGCCACTCCTCTTTGTGTTTCACGATCTTTCCTAAACTTGTATCCATTTATTTCTAACAAATGATGTCCCTTCTCGCTTACTACATTCTTTAATAATATGTAAGCGTCCATTGTGAGTAAGCTACATGGGAAGATATTCGCTTACGTATTTGATGAAACTCTCCGCGCGGAGCTGGTGAGATTACATGGAGAATGCCCGCGCGCAACTGATGTGCTTACATGGAGAATGTCCATGCGCAACTGATTTGTTTACGTCGGAGCAGTTCGCGCGCAACTGATCAATTTTTCAATTTTTCACGCGCAACTGATGTACACCCTTCAAGAAAACATAAACTAAAAAGCCAAAAATCACATTATATAATTTGAATTAAAACAATTTTGTTTCTATATTTTGAAATAGCTCAGGCGGGATTTTTGTTAACCAGGTGGCTTTGCCGCCTGGACACCCACCCTCACATAATAATTTAAATAATTTAAAAATTTGAAAATAATAATAATGTTTGTAGGCAGCAGAAGCAATTAGATTCTATATTTCCCCTTAATTGTAAAAAAAAGTATTTGTTTAACTTCTATTAGGGTGCTCCTTATTTTGCATATTTTCGAATATTTACAAGGACATGGGCTCATATGGTTCTAAATAAATAAAAAAAAAACATCCCCAAAGTTTCAAGTCTCTATCTCAATTTTAACCTAGTGCTAGCGATTAGTTTTCCATCCAAATAACATGGGGTTTTTGCCATTGAACGATCAATTTGTCATTCCGGCCAAAGTAATGGTTGAAAAAATCTGAAACTCTGTTTACTTTATCTTTATAATAGTACCTATGATTTAGAATTTATACATATTTTTAGCTATTACAATTTTGGAGTTACATCTAGATAAAATACTGCTATATCTTAGTATTTGTAAGTTATAGACTCCAAAATTATAATAGCTAAAAATCTGTAAAAATTCTGAAGAATATCTACTATTATAAGGATAAAGGCCTAAAGAGTTTCAAATTTTTTGAACCATTACTTTGGCCGGAATAAAAAAATTGATCGTTCAATGCCAAAAACCCCATGTTATTTAAATGGGAAACTTAATCGCTGTGTAGCACTAGGTTAAAATTGAGATAGAGACTTGAAACTTGGGAGATATTTTTATTTTATTAATTTCTAACCATATGAGCCTTGTCTGCGTAAATATTCGAAAATATTAAAAATAAAGAACACCTTAATATGTATTGAATAAACTGCATACAAATAAACCAATCTTTGTCAATTTTCAAAACAAAACTAGTAAAATTTTTCTGCAAAGCTAATGGCAGGTGAATTTGGAAAACGAAATGAACCCTTATTCATTTACCTGAAACTCCGGTTCATTTACCTGAGAGTCGTCATACCAAGAAATAGCATTTAACCAAATTCCAAAATTAACCTTGAAACATTTTTCTATGGAAAACAAAAAGAGAGGTGCCTGAGTCGGAGTGGATACATTTTTTCCGACTCCTCTGGCCAGAAATTCCTCCAGACTTCGACTCCACAGCCCTGGCTTAAACTAGGAGTAAAGGGGGACATTCGAGGTGATTGTGTAGCATCACTAGGGCATAAAAATAAAATTCACGAGATTTTTTTTTTAATAAAATAAAAGCCAAAATTTTCTTAAAAAGTTGTTTTAATTCATATTATTTTAAAAGTCAAAGTTCAGCATCGTGCGGTTCTGTGGGCCTATTCGCGTAAAATAAAGTAAAGTAAAGAAAATTTTGAAATTTTTTTGAAACTTGTTAAAATATAAAATACTAGGTAGGTTTCACAAAAATGTCAAAATTTTCTTTACTTTATTTAAATGTTTCACCAAGAACCCACACCATTCTCCCTTAATAAAAAATAAAGTATAGGAAGTACCTATTTTAAAATTATATAGTGACCGGTATTTTCTGAGATATATATAATAGATATATAAATATGGGTTAACAGGTGACTTTGTTGTTAGGAAGGTAATCCATTAAAAAGCGTCATGATAAAACGCGTTTAAAAAGAGACACAAGATTTCATGGTGACGTCACTACGAATCAGTCATATATTATTATTATTAATATTAGTATTACAAAGATAAACATTTTAATGTTAAAAAATACAGTACGCATTTTCGAATAGACCAGTTTACTCCTATCAATTTTTCATTTAATATCAGTCAAGTATTAATTAGAACAGCCCCTAAATAATTATGAAAATTTCGGAGGCCTCTAGTTCTGACTCACAAAGGTAATAATTATTAAAAGAATTATTTTATAATGGATTACTAGTCAAATATAAATAGATGTTTTTAATATGAATTGATTTCATTAATGAACAAACCACGTTTTTAGTTATTTTTCGAGGCGAACCAAAACTCTTTCGAGGTTGAGAATCACTGCATTATAGGTACAAGGTATTGGATATAGAAAAAACATTTATTTATTTTGAGAAAAAGGAATATCTTTCTTTTGGGTATATTTTTAATTGTATTGTCCAATATATATAGGTATATCAGTGGCGTACGGTCCATGAATGCTGTGGATGCGGCGCATCTCTAAAATCTTAGAAAGTCAAGAGTATCTTGTCGTGTCATGTATTAATTTCGTTTAGCTTTATTTCGACTAGATTTAATTTAAAATTTATGAAACTTGTTAAAGTTAGAATATGAATAGAATTTTCCAGATTTCATATTTGAATCATTTTCGCTATCTTATGGAATTGAACTTTCAGTAAATTAGTTCACATGTACTCGACGTTTGACTTTCATTTAAAAACATTAAATTAAATAAATTAATTAATTGTGAATGATGAACTAAAAGATGTTTTGGCACAAGTATTTGATTGCACTTAGCCGCTTTTTTAATCAATATTTTGTCTACCTTATTATAAAATTGGTTTACAAACAAACTGACGCGAAGGCTTGTCTAGCGACCAGAGCGTGGGACATAATCATGTTCAAACCTGTCGCAGGGCATTCGATGTTTGCCAATAGCACCATCAGTCAAGTAAGTCATTTAATAGCCACACCTCGATCCTGGGAGCCCCTGGTATTTAGACAACTGAATCGGTAGATCACTTAAGGATATGACCAGCGCCCGGCGCGTCCATGCTTAGCATTTATTTGTACACTCAACATCAAAAATTACTCGAAAATTAAATAAAAAAAATGAATAAAATCATTTTTTTAATACATTATTATTATCCGAACGTCAAAAACAATTTTATAATTAAATAGACAAAATATTAATAAAAATAAAGAGGCTAAGTGCAAGCCGTTCCTACTGGCAAACCAAAGGTATCGTAACTTTTTTCCATATTACATCCAATCTAAATATTTTATAGTAACCAAAAAATACTTATTGAGAGTACTCATACAGAGCAACTAAGATAGAAAGGTGGATTATTTTTACTTGCCCCTGGAAGTAGTTAAAGTGAAGATAGACTGTCCGTCTGTCATTAAATCAAATGAAAAAATTCTAATTTTAAACTTGGAAAATTATATTAAGCGGTTATTGATGAAATTTACGAAAATAAAATAAAATTTTCAAAAATGAAAGGTCCTTTTTTGGACAGCATCCTCTGGCTAAAAAATTCCGCACGCCACTGATATACCTATATATATTCGGGCGTTCCCAGGTATGGTCAGGGAGGGTTAAATGATCCCCTCACTCCCTAGATGCACAATGATAATTGAAAACTTTAATTTATCTGAAAAAAATATAAATAACTAAAGAAAATAAAATAGATAGGTATTACAGATACGTATTAATTTTCTTTCTTATAGTTAATTTAGTTTTTCTAAATTTCTTTAGTTAATTTATTTGTAATAATTTATTTGTAATCCGCAGGTTCCTCTTGGTCCTTCCCCTCCGCCCTCCCCCAACCAAAAAGCTGGGTACGCCCTTTATATATATAATAAATGCAATTCATTATAAAAAAAAAAAAAAAAAATCGAAAAACGTTTATTAAAAATCAAAAAGTTTCGGGAGAAGTTTTTTCTTAATCATTTAAAAATTAGTTGCTTTATAAAGGGATAAACTGACATTTAATAAAAAATTAATCATTCATAGCTACTTTAGTATTTCTTTATTAGGCAGTAAATTTTCTTATTTTCATTTGATAAATGGAGAATTTCGTTTTGATTTTCCATAAAAGTTTTGGATTGTTTTTATAAAGAATTGTATTTATTTTAAAGAATAAAACAAAAGCAAGAATTTATTTTGAAAAATACATATTAGAACACATTTTTCAAATTCTGAAATAGAAGTACATAATTATTTAGATTTTTTGTTTATTTAGGTCCATCGATTAAATTAATAAAGTTGTTGTAGGGAAATAAGGACAATAGCTTATGCAAATAATTTTTATTTTTTGACAACGTTTCGTCGACCTTGTTGACTTCCTCAGGGCTCAAATAAATTAACTTCTTTGCATATTTGTCATTTTATCAATATTCCTTCTTAGCAAACATAACAGGCCAGTCACAAACATGACAAATATGCAAAGAAGTTAATTTATTTGAACCCTGAGGAAGTAAACAAAGTCGACGAAACGTTGGCAAAAAATAAAAATTATTTGCATAAGCTACAACTTTATTAATAATTATTTAGTTCAAGTATAAAATGGAATTTACATGTACCTGATCATTTACCAGATTTCTTTTAGATTGTCCATGTCGGGAGTACATTTGGGGTCGAAGAAATGAGTCCATCAGATTGAACCAATAAACTTTTGGCACGTAAACTTCGCCTTCATCAGAATCCTCACTGTCTTTTATCGCTTTCAATTCTTGAGAATAAGAATTTCTTATATTCTTGAATTTCGATGTAACTTCCTTCGGCCCGAAACCTTTATGTGCAAAAAGCGTAGCAATGCGTATTATTGCTTCAACCCGTGCTTCACGGTTTCTGTAATCGCTCGAATTGACGTCATACAAACAAGGCTCATTTTTATATAATCGTAATAGCCGTAAGGTGTTATATTCCGAAAGTTTTAAAGCCATATTGACTTCTTTTTTCTTTTTGGACATGACGATTTCGAAACGTCCCGCACTAGTTCAGTTATCAGAGGTGATATGAGCCTCCACCAGCCTCACGCTTGCCAAAACGCCTGGCTTATAAACAAGGTTCGATTTTTCCTCATGGGTTTCGGAATGAATAAGGCGTGGCTTTCTACACGCCTGCGCAATCCGCTCTGCAGTGGGGACAAGCCGGCATCACGCCACGTTCACGCTCGTGGTTTCATGCAAGCAGCTCAGTCAAAACAACGACCAACTTTGGCTCGAACTTTACAAGACATATCAGAGGACACAGATAATCTGATTTAGCACACACGGGGCTAGATAAAGGACGATTGGAGCGATTGGGCCCAATCGGGACCCGCATTTGAAAGGGCCCCGCGTTACCATCAAAATGAACAATTTTTTTTTTCGAAATTTAAAGCAAATTGCTTTTGACGATAATGGATAAATTATGAATTATTCAAATAATTAAAAATACACTCAACAGCAAAAAAAAAACCGGCCACTCAGTGTTTTTCTGATAAAACGAATGATAAATAAACTTATAGAGTCGATGCCTGTTCGCATGAGGACCCTTAAAAAGCCACGTGGGGGAAATACTAGATTCTAGGACATATTTTTTTTATTAATTTTAATGCTAAATAAAATATTAAAAAATATTAATAAATGATAAACTATCTATTACGCTGTATTTTGATATTTTTTTCATTTTAGAGATAATATTACATTTTGCAAATTAATAAAAAGTATTTACATTGTAAATTATCTAATTTCTTATTAAATATAACATTGGTTGTATCATTTTCATTTAAATTTTTTTTTTTCGTTTTATCAGAAAAATATTGAGTGACCGGTTTTTTTGCTGTTGAGTGTATATTTATTTTAAGTTCGCATTGCTAGATGAAATTTATTAATGTGTTTATTATTATATAATATATACTTTATAATATAGAAAACTAATAAAAAAACTATCTGAGATCGACAATGAATCAGGATAGATTAAATAAATTGAAAGTTTTTGTGCCGAGAGTAGCAGAATTTTTACATGTTGAAGGAGACTATAAAAAGGGTGTCTTCTGTTGGAATTATAAATAGATAAAATTTATAATTCCAGCAGAAGGCACACTCTTTTATTGTCTCCTTCAATAGATTAAATAGTTTAGCAATTATCAAAGAGAAACAAAGAGGTTGTCCTCTGTTTGATGCAAATAAACATACACATATATATATCGAGATGATATATCTGTATATATATATTATTTATTTGTTTGAGACTATAGTTTCGAAGACTTGGTCTTCATCATCAGTCTTTCTTCAATTATAAATGTTTTTCATGGAGTCAATATCATATGGATATTGAAAACTTGGTGTTCCTTCGTCACTGCTGGTCGGCTAGGAACTAATAATTATGAAAAACATTTATAATTGAAGAGAGACTGATGATGAAGACCAAGTCTTCGAAACTATAGTCTCAAACAAATAAATAATATATATACAGATATATCATCTCGATATATATGTGTGTATGTTTATTTGCATCAAGCAGAGGACAACCTCTTTGTTTCTCTTTGTGAATCAACAACTCTGCTACTCTCGGCAAAACAAAAACTTTTCAATTTAGCAATTATGTCGATTGAAAGTGAAGGCGCAAGGAAATTAGATTTTCAAACAATTATAGAAGAATTTACAGAACAAAAACTTAGAAATATGTAAATTCATGTATTCATATTCAGTGATGTAAATTTACCTATATTCAATAAATGTTTTTGTATTTTGAACATTTTTATTTTTTAATTTATGTAGAAGTTTATCTATCTGATGACCCATGACATTTGATATATATATATATATATATATATATATATATATATATATGTATGTATAAGAGGGCACCGCAAAAAAAAATCCAATCGGGCCCCGCACCTATTCGATCCGGGCCTGAGCACACACATAGGTACTATGATCGTTACATACAAGTGGCCTTTAGCAACCAAAGATATCCGGAATTGAAAAAAGAGTTTTAAATAAATTTAAAGTTAAATTTGATATTAAATTATAATTAAATAATTTTTATAAAAAATAAAATAAAACCGACTTCAAAAAAATAAAATGCAACAAATAAAATAAAATGCACTAAAAGGTTTAAAATAATTATCTTATTTAGTTACAACTAAACGACGAAATATTAACATGAAATCACTTTTTGAAGTCGGTGCCAAACATATACATTTTATGAATCAAACTCGACGGATTTTTAACCGACTTCAAAAAAGGAGGAGGTTCTCTATTCGACTGGATTTTTTTTGTGCCTATGTTACCTCATATCTCCGCCAATTGTGAACCGATTTTGAAAAAAAATTTGCATTGGATTCAGTCTACCTTCCGATTGGTCCCATTTTTTTTCATAGGTATTAGACCTTTTTGTTAGGTTTGCTCATGCCTAACTTCTTTGTTTATAAACCGATTTCGATGATTCTTTTTTATTGGAAAGGGAGTATCGTAGGGATGGTGCCATATTAATTTGGTCAAGTTCTGATGATATGGTCACTATTAATAACATCACTAAAAAGAGAATAAAAATAATTTTTAAGAAAAAAACAAAAACCGACTTCAAAAAATTAAATGCAACAAATAAAATACACTAAAAGGTATAAAATAATTATTATCTTATTTAGTTACAACTAAACGACGAAATATTAACATGAAATTACTTTTTGAAGTCGGTACCAAACAAACTATACCTATAAGCGAGCGTACCCGCCAAATGTACTAAGAAAGACCCGTCGAGTGCGATTCATAAAAGGTACTATATGTTTGGCACCAACTTCAAAAAGTAATTTCATGTTAATATTTCGTCGTTTAGTTGTAACTAAATAAGATAACAATTATTTTATACCTTTTAGTGTATTTTATTTGTTGCATTTAATTTTTTGAAGTCGGTTTTTATTTTTTTATTTTTCTCTTTTTAGTGATGTTATTAATAGTGATCATATCATCAGAACTTGACCAAATTAAGATGATACCATCCCTAAGACACCCCTTTCGGATAAAAAAAGAACCATCGAAATCGGTTCATAAACAAAGAGGTTAGGTCTAAACAAACCTAATAAAAAAGGTCTAATACCTATGAAAAAAAACGAAAAAAAATGGGACCAATCGGAAGCTAGACTGGACCCAATGCAAAATTTTTTTCAAAATCGGTTGACAATTGGCGGAGATATGAGGTAACATAGGCACAAAAAAAAAAAAATCAGTCGAATAGAGAACCTCCTCCTTTTTTGAAGTCGGTTAAAAATAAAAATAATTTTTAAGAAAAAAATAAAACCGACTTCAAAAAATTAAATGTAACAAATAAAATACACTAGAAGGTATAAAATAATTATTAACCTATTTAGTTACAACTAAACTACGAAATATTAACATGAAATTACTTTTTTAAGTCGGTGCCAAACATACCTTTTATGAATCTCATTGGCACCGAGTACAAAAAGTAATTTCATGTTAATATTTCGTAGTTAGTTGTAACTAAATAAGTTAATAATTATTTTATACCTTTTAGTGTAAAATGGTAACAACCCATTTTCGCACATTGTTGAACAAAGAATCGAATTTAGAAGTATGTTTTTTTATGCATAGTAGAGTTAAAAAATCTTAAATCTGAACTTTTTCAAAATTTATTAATTTAATAACTTAAAAATAGGAAAGAGATTACCCAGACAAGCCAAATATAGAATAAATTTCGTAAAAATTAGTTTATTTTTCATATTTAAAGAGAAGCTGGCTTAAGCCGGGATTATCTAAAGTCATTCGTGGTATATGAGCTTTGAGGCCCAGTTCTGAATACAGTCAGGGGAGTGAGATTGAACAGGGGTCAAACACCCTCATTTAACAAAATAGAACATTATGATTGGCGATGTCCCTTAGAAGGGGTAGAAAACTAAGAATTATATAAAACATAGCCTCCACACACCAAGGAGACACGATCGGAAATGAATAAAAAGGCTGACACGAAGAAATATTTCTCTCTATTACTTTATCCAGCGCTATTACTCTATCCTCTCTACATTATACCTCTATTACTCTATCCTCTCTACATCATACCTCTATTACTTTATCCTGCTCTATTACTTTTACTCTCTCTTACATTACATCTCTATTACTCGATCCATCTTACATTCTATATTATTCTCTATCTATATTCTCTCTTCCACTATATCGCTATTCATCCAATATTCACGGCGCCTATATAAACTCGATATCACGAGTATATCTCTTCGTCCTGGAGCCGTTTTAACGGACATCTACATTCATCTACTTGCTAGCCCCTCCATTGGCACTTATATCATTAGCACGATAGCTAATTGAATAGCACGGACAAGAATACCTGTCCGGCTCTCGTGAAGACACCACGGAAGCTGATCAAAAAGGCGAGACTCCTGGGACAGTACATACTCTTCGACGTGGCAGTCTACGGAACCTGAGCGAGAGGTGGACACGGCACAGATAGCGCTGTTCGAATTATTTGAACCAGTCAGCATACTTCAAGAGCAAAGTAATTAATCACAATTTCTTTGAACGATCTCCGTTCACCCCTTAAAGCCATCAAATCATCTAATTCTTTCTGACTGTTAAATTCACCAAGGACCTCAATAAATCATATATTATAAATTGAATTCTTGATTATCTTTCACTGTTAAGAAAATTTCCCCATTCTCCTTTGCAGCTAGAATTCATTTAAGTATTTTTATTTTATTTTTGCCTATTTAGAATTATTTTTTTTTATTTTTTTTGTAAATTCATTGCATCAGATTAACTTCAGTAACGTAGAATTTGAACATAAGAGTAAATTCAGTAGTTTATCAAACTAGTACAACGAGATACACTGAGTTACACCACCACCACCACGTCAATAAAGGTTAGTATTCTCACACTCAGGAATATTCCCCTTAAACGTCCCCTTACAGAACTAATTTCCCTACCCCTCCAACCACATACCCTCCCTAACCCCATTGCATGGTGAAGGTGCTGCTGGGATTTGAAAATCTAAGCCATCCTATCCCACAGATATCCCTAAATTCAAAATCCCATATTAAAAATATTCTGAGAAGTGAGAATACCAGGCTTAGTAAGGCTGCAACCGAACGCGATACCTGTCTCGTTGTACTAAAATTGAACAAAAAATATAGTATATTGCCCCGTACCGTTAATTTATCTTTTTTCATATTTTTTTATTTATTTAAATTCTCTTAACAGTGGGATATCAAAGGTTAATTGAATAATCCCGGCTTCAACACTTCTATTTTTGAAATTTTCTGAGAATTTATTTGGCGAACTGTTTACTTTCTTTTCTATAAAATTAATACATTTTATAAATAAACAATAGCAACTTCTAATATTTGATTCTTTCTTTTACAAATACACACCGAGAATGGACGGCACACAACAGAGTCTTGACGAACGCAGGGCGATCTATGCAGGCAACCAACAGGCAACAGTTGAATTGTCCAACACGCCGATCGATCCTGATGATATGGCATTAGATTCTGGGACCTGTATGTCCACCCCTACACCGGCGGAAATGGAAGAATCGACACTTCCAGCCATGCTACGAGATACCAGGGAATTTGCAAATGCGCTTGACGGTGAACATCAAATCGCAAGTACACATACTCCCCCTCCACCCACACCCTTCGATACTAATAGCATGCTCCAACAAATAATGTTGCAAATGAAAGAAATGACAAGTGAGTCACAGGCTAATATGATAGAGACAATGAAAGAAAATTTTAGTAAAGCAGAGGCGAATTTTAATGAAACAAAAGCCAGTTTTAGTAAAATAGATAGCAAGATAGATGAACAAAAAAGTGAAACAAATGCTAATTTTAATAGAATAGATAACAAAATAGAGGCCATGAGGGATGAAGTTAATAGTAATATAAATAATTCCATAGCCAAAGTCAATGAAAATTTAACAATAATAGGTAATAAAATAGAGTCACATGATGCAACAATACAACAATCGCCACCCTTAGAAATCAAGTTAGCAACAATTGAAACCATCTTTGAGCCCCCTCTTTTAGAAACCGCCCTCGAATTTACTTCAGCCCCTTTTAATCAAATTAATATAGACCCCATTATAGAACCCTCCATAGAATTAAAAACAATAACTTGTATACCCGCCATAGAAATTCACACACCCATAATTTGCCAACAAATAATTGAAATCGCGCCCCCACCACCTTTAATACAAATTGATATAAGTCCTCCAAACAAATTTAATTCAATGTTAAAAATTTTAATTGGTTTGCCTATAAAGTATAAAAATTATTTTACAACATTTTCGATTTTCAAATTATCAACAATAAATTTCATTATGAATCATATCAGTGATGTGATTCAGAATGAATCGCATCATTGCCAGCGAGCACTAGAAAGAACTTTATACGCCTCGCGGGGGATCAACCGATAAAAGGATAAGAAAACCATTTTTGATTGACCCATAAGAAACCTTCGAAAATTGCCTTTACATTGAAATTCTTCGAAAAACGAAAATGCTTATAAGCAAACCATTATTTTTTATTTAGTTAAATTCCCATATAGCCCAGTCAATTCATATTGCTCATTTGTTGTTTGTTGTTGCAAAATTTAAATAATAATTTAGTAAAAATCATACATTTCATTATCTTTTAAAATCCATATTTAAATAATTTTTGATAATTATTTAATTCAAATTCTAGTAATCATGAATCACCACACTATTATTTCTTTCGTCTAATTTAAAATAAATATTCTAATATAACTATTTATATTAGCAGAACAATTTCACATAGGTCCCCATTTAAAATTTTTAATCCACATTTCTATCATAATTTTGTATTTCCATTTTTTTATATAAATCCAGCAGGCCCTTTTGTAATTTAACTTCAGTAAACTCAGTAGATTTATCGATTCAATGATTTCTGGAAAATCATTAACATTATTCATTTTTATTTTTATTTTTTTTTGTAATTTGGTGTCAACACAACTCATTTATCACGATGAGACTCATATAAAATTCTATCCTCATTTGTCACAATAGACAAAATTCATTTTTAAATAATTTTTCATTCTAAATAAACCCGATTCAATCCTCTCTAGTCGACTATCTCTGTAATTTTAAAATTTAAACTTAAATTAAATTCTAACCTGTGTTTGTATCAATAGAATCAGTCAATATTAATTTCTTTCCACCCTCACTATTTTTCTGTTCATTTAAATAAAATTTTCTGGTATTAACGTAAATTTTTCAATTGCTTCACTTGTTAATTTTATAATAAACATTCTATTGGATTCAGCTTTCCTTCTCAATATTATATCAATGTTGGAACATGCAAAACTAAAAATATAATTTTCTCCCTTTAGCCCCTGAATAAGCCCCTTGCAATTAAAGATTAAAACATTTAAAAGCGGTAACCAACAAGCACATTTGCAAACAGTATCTCACATGAGCGAATTAATTATTGTTACGATTAACATAAATTCTTGAAAAATTTTTATAGTATGTCGAATGGTCCGTCACAGAGATGGGAACTCGTGCATCCATATAGAAGAGATGAACACGATCCCAATATGCGGATAGACATGAAAAAGGAAATGTGAAATCAGGAATCGATGTATCAGTATTGGATAATTGAACTTAAAAGAGAGATATAATAACAAATTGCTTGTGACCCCTGCGTTTCGATGGATTAGTTGTGGTCTCACGGGGTAAATAGCCTGGGCTAATAATTTGAAAAGAAATTTTTTCAGTTTATTAATAATTTAAAAAAAAAATTTTAATTTAAAAATTTTTTTTTGAAGGGAAGCGGTGTCATAAAATGGTAACAACCCATTTTCGCACATTGTTGAACAAAGAATCGAATTTAGAAGTATGTTTTTTTTATGCATAGTAGAGTTAAAAAATCTTAAATCTGAACTTTTTCAAAATTTATTAATTTAATAACTTAAAAATAGGAAAGAGATTACCCAGACAAGCCAAATATAGAATAAATTTCGTAAAAATTAGTTTATTTTTCATATTTAAAGAGAAGCTGGCTTAAGCCGGGATTATCTAAAGTCATTCGTGGTATATGAGCTTTGAGGCCCAGTTCTGAATACAGTCAGGGGAGTGAGATTGAACAGGGGTCAAACACCCTCATTTAACAAAATAGAACATTATGATTGGCGATGTCCCTTAGAAGGGGTAGAAAACTAAGAATTATATAAAACATAGCCTCCACACACCAAGGAGACACGATCGGAAATGAATAAAAAGGCTGACACGAAGAAATATTTCTCTCTATTACTTTATCCAGCGCTATTACTCTATCCTCTCTACATTATACCTCTATTACTCTATCCTCTCTACATCATACCTCTATTACTTTATCCTGCTCTATTACTTTTACTCTCTCTTACATTACATCTCTATTACTCGATCCATCTTACATTCTATATTATTCTCTATCTATATTCTCTCTTCCACTATATCGCTATTCATCCAATATTCACGGCGCCTATATAAACTCGATATCACGAGTATATCTCTTCGTCCTGGAGCCGTTTTAACGGACATCTACATTCATCTACTTGCTAGCCCCTCCATTGGCACTTATATCCTTAGCACGATAGCTAATTGAATAGCACTGACAAGAATACCTGTCCGGCTCTAGTGAAGACACCACGGAAGCTGATCAAAAAGGCGAGACTCCTGGGACAATACATACTCTTCGACGTGGCAGTCTACGGAACCTGAGCGAGAGGTGGACACGGCACAGATAGCGCTGTTCGAATTATTTGAACCAGTCAGCATACTTCAAGAGCAAAGTAATTAATCACAATTTCTTTGAACGATCTCCGTTCACCCCTTAAAGCCATCAAATCATCTAATTCTTTCTGACTGTTAAATTCACCAAGGACCTCAATAAATCATATATTATAAATTGAATTCTTGATTATCTTTCACTGTTAAGAAAATTTCCCCATTCTCCTTTGCAGCTAGAATTCATTTAAGTATTTTTATTTTATTTTTGCCTATTTAGAATTATTTTTTTATTTTTTTTGTAAATTCATTGCATCAGATTAACTTCAGTAACGTAGAATTTGAACATAAGAGTAAATTCAGTAGTTTATCAAACTAGTACAACGAGATACACTGAGTTACACCACCACCACCACGTCAATAAAGGTTAGTATTCTCACACTCAGGAATATTCCCCTTAAACGTCCCCTTACAGAACTAATTCCCTACCCCTCCAACCACATACCCTCCCTAACCCCATTGCAAGTGTATTTTATTTGTTGTATTTAATTTTTTTGAAGTCGGTTTTATTTTTTTCTTAAAAATTATTTTTACATAGTACCTACGATTGGCAGGTATTCTCGCTTATATAGTTTGTTTAGCACCGACTTCAAAAAGTGATTTCATGTTAATATTTCATTGTTTAGTTGTAACTAAATTAGATAATTATTTTATACCATTTAGTGCATTTTATTTTATTTTTTGAGTTCTTATTATTTTATTTGTTGCATTTTATTTTTTGAAGTCGGTTTTATTTTTTTTAAATTATTTTTATTTTTCACTTTTTAGTGATGTTATATATTTATTTATTTATTTATTTATAGCCTTTTTTGGTTTATTACATAATATATAGATAGTTAATTAGTTATTGTACCAGGCCCCCCTTAGGGCATAGGCCTCTCCCAAAGTGATGTTATTAATAGTGACTTAATATATACCTTGCATGCATCTCTTAAGAGAAAGCGTCGGGCGAATGAATCAGAAAATGATAATAAAATTAAATTCATAAATATAGAAATTCTCTAGAAACCTTTGCGGGTTTTAAATGAACGTTTTAAGATTGATTGTTTTATAAAAGATTTTATTTATTATAATTTCGATTATTTGCTCATAAGAATTGTATATTTACGTTAATTCGTCATTGATCCCATCTTCAGAACTTGACCAAATTAATATGGGACCATCCCTAAGGTACCCTTTTCCAATATAAAAAGAATCATCAAAATCGGTTGATAAACAAAGAAGTTATACCTGAACAAACATAGCAAAAAAGGTCCAATACCAATGAAAAAAAACGGGACCAATTGGAAACTAGACTGAACCAAATGCAAAAAAAATCATCAAAATCGGTTCACAATTGGCGAAGATATCAGGTAACATAGACACACAAAAAAAAAAAATCAGTCGAACTGAGAGCCTCCTCCTTTTTTGAAGTCGGTTAAAAAAAACTTAAAACCCGCTTCTAAAAAGTGCAAAATAATGTAATACTTGATCAAAAAGCGTGAGGCGTATAAACATATACTTTTAATTAATTTCGACTAAAGCGCCCCACGGTTTTTGATTAAGTATTACATTATTTTGTACTTTTTAGAAGCGTGTTTTTTAGTTTTTTTTTTTTTTTTTTTTTTTTTTTTATTATAATTTATTTTTTTACTTTTTAGTCTTAATTATTTTTTATAGAGAAAAGTTTGCGTGAATTTAACATGAATGAAATGTATTTATTTTATAGAAATATAGATATATACAGGTGAAGCTAATATAAAGCATGCAATGCTTAATTCCGGTTCCGTGGGGAGGAACAAGGCTGAAAGGATGGGTAGGGTTAGGGGGTAAAATCCCTCACTACGTCTTTGGAAGATTCCCCCCATAAAAAAAATATATATATATATATAAAGAATGTAAAAATATCGGCCAATCATGTCAAAGACACAGCCGAAAGAATAGGTACATCAGAGAGAGACATTGATTAGAATTCGAGATAACCAATTATTATCGACCTATAATAATTCAAAGTTTACATTGCCCTTCAATATTTTCTTTAATATACTACTTATAATATGATTTTAAATAAGGGGTATCTACTGAGAAACCAATGAGGTTGTCTTCTGCTTGATGCAAATAAACATACCTATATAGATATGTATATAAAACGAATATAAAGTAAAGAACTTTTTCAAAAAAATTATATGAAAAAGTTCCAAAAAAAACATTTTTCAAAAAATTTTCTTTACTTTATTTAATATGTTTCACCAACATGTGTTTACAACATTCTCCCTTAACAAAATTAAAACGAATAGATTACCAGCTCCTCTTCAAGATCCTGTCCCAAAACTGTGGGTCTGCCTCTCTTCGTCATTGCTGCTTCTTCAGGTGTGCCGTATTTAATGTTGGACAACCTCATAAGAGTAGTTTTTGGCACATTATACAGTTTACTGGCCTTATTGTAGCCCATTTTCTTTTTCCGAACAGCGTCGATAGCTCCTGCCATTTTAGATGGACTCCACTGCCTGTGATCGACCTTCCCCATCAATCTCTTGGAATCTGGAAGAGAGTTCCAAGAGAATAAGTGTGTGCACAAAAATATGCAGACTTACACACGAAGAAATAAGGGGTCCACTTTAGGCAACTGAAGGGGGTCCGCTTTTGGCAACTGAAGCTTTCGTTTTGTCAAGTGAATAATTTTTATCGCTAACGTCTAATTAATAAAATTTGATAATAAAAATTAACTTTAAGACCTGCCATTTAAGAATATATATAGGTAAGAAGGCTTACCTGCCGAGGTCTAGGAGAAATGACGATGAATGTAGCACAACACAAAAACTTTTTTCACTGTAAAAACACGTAATGGTCGACTATTCAGTTCTGACAAAAGCAGGCGTCGTGAGCGCTCCGCTACACACTAGAGTGCAGGGCAATGCAGAACCAGGGGACTGGGGGTCCACTTTAGGAGGGGTGGTCCACTATATATAGTCCTCTATACCTATTTATAATTTATTTTTTAAAGGCTATAGTTTTGAAGGTTTGACCTTCATCATCAGCTTTTAAAATTAGAAATATTGTAGGTATATGTTATTACTCATGGGTTCAAATACCCGATTGGACCCAGGTAACACACAATATCCCCAGAATATTCTAAGAAGTTATTTAAAGGACATATATATTACAATTATCACCAGGAGATCCACAGAATATTTGTATGGGATTTAATCTTCTGAGAATATTCTTTCCCGAATATTCCAAGAATACACAACTAGGAATATACCGGGAAAGGAAATTTAATGTCCTACACGAATATTTTAGTTCTAAGAAAATTCCCAGAATATCTACGAAGTTTGAAAGATTATTCACAGGATATTCCAATGTCCAGAGAAAATATTATCAGAATATTTATAGATTATTCTTGTGCTACCTGGGCTGTAAGTATACCCCCATCGAATCGGGTATGCGATCCCATGAGAAATAACACAGAATATTTATAATTAATATCTACGACTAATGATGAAGGTCAAACCTTCGAAAATATAGTCTCTAATACCTAAATTACTTATATCTGCTATGTATATATGTTAGGTCATCATCATCATCGAGTATACAGTCCTAAGACTGGTTTGATGCAACAATCCGTCTCCACTCGACTCTGTCCCCCGCCAGCTGTTTGACCTCTCTATATGTCTGGCATCCCATATCCCCAATTATTTGGTTGAAATATTCTAATCTGGGTCTTCCCCTTCCCCTTTTCGTTCCCACCTCCCCTCCAAGATATCCCTAAGCAGTCCCCCATGTCTCAGTGTGTGCCCCATCATCTGACCTCTTCTCTTCTTCAGACTCTTCCACAAGGTTCTTTTTTCTCCGATTCTTCCAAGAACTTCTTCATTTGTAATTTTATCCATCCATTTGATATTCATCATTCTTCTGTAGCACCAAATTTCGAAAGCCTCTAATCTCTTTCTCTCCGCTTTTCTAATTGTCCAGGTTTCACACCCGTACATGGCTATGCTCCATACATATGTCTTCAATAGCAACTTCCTGTTTTCTAAGCTGATTGAGGAGGAGCATAGTAGTTTTTGTTTTGAATTAAACCCCATTTTTGCTTGGGCAATTCTTGATTTAATTTCGTTTTCGCTTCTCCCATTCCATGTTATTTTACTTCCTAGGTAGCGGAATTCCTTAACTCCTTCTAGGTTTTCTTGGTTAATTTTGATGCATTCCTGTCTCGTTTATTCTTTTTTTGTACATACTAGGACCTTGGTTTTATTCTTGTTTATTTTCATTTTGATTTCTTCTATTAGGATTTGGTTAATTCCATTCAGGGCGTCCTCTAATTCTTTTTTATTGCTTCCTAGAAGGGCAATGTCATCGGCAAATCTTAACATAGCGATCTTTTGAACTTGGATTTCGATACCTGTATCAATTTTGTCTTTGAATTCTTTAATCGCTTCTTCTATGTATAAGTTGAAAATCATGGGTGACAGCACACATCCTTGTCTTACACCTTTTTTTATTTTGGCTTCGCTTTGCTCATCTCCAATATTTATAATTGCCGTCTGGTTTTGATATAGATTGTAGTTTAGTCTTCTCTCTCTGAATTTTATTCCCGCCTGTTTTAATATTTTAAACATAATTTCCCAATTGACGTTATCGAATGCTTTTTCTAGGTCTATGAATCCGATGTAGACAGATTCTTCCCTGATAAAAGCCCTTTCTATTATTAGTCTAAGAGAGAGAATTGCTTCTCGGGTGCCTCTGTTTCTTCTAAAGCCGAACTGGTCTCCCCAGATTTTCTTCAACTCTTTGTTCTATTCTTCTTTGGATTATTTTGGTTAGGATTTTGGAGGCATGTGAGGTTAGGCTAATGGTCCTGAAATTTTCACATTTATCCGCGCCTGTCTTTTTGGGAAGTGTGACTATTTTGTTTTTTGGAAATCTTTTGGGATAATTCCCAATTTATAGATTTTGCTAATTAGTTCAAAAAGTTTGTCAAGTGCCTTTTCCCCAGAGTTCTTTAGGATTTCAGCTTGTATATTGTCTATTCCGGGTGCTCTATTATTTTTTAGTTCCTTCAAAGCTGTCTCGAATTCTGACCTGAGTATGGGGTCTCCTAATTCGTTTTCGTCCACAGATTCTTCTTCTTCTATTGGGTTCATTGTTTTTTCTTCTCCATAGAGTTCTTCTAGTTGTCCCTTCCATCTATTTTCCTGTTCGTTTTCGTTTAGAATAATGTGGCCTCCTTTATCTCTTATGTTCTTGCTTTTTGGCTTGTCTTCTTGAAAACTTCTTTTTATTGCCCTATATGCTACATCAACTTTTCCCAATACTAGATTTTCGTTGACTTTTCTCTTGAATCATTTTTTCTTTTGCTTTTCTACATTCTCTTATAACTTTCCATCTTAATTTTTTATATGTTTCTTTCCCTTCTTCGTCTTTTCTGTTCTTAAATTTTCTTCGTTCGTCAATCAGTTGCAGTATTTCGTCTGTTCCCCATGGCTTTTTAATTTCGTTTTTCTTTGATTGAAGGACTTCGTTGGCTGTTTCGGTCAGGCTTGATTTCATATCATTCCATTCTTGTTCGATTTCTTCTTCTTTATTATTTGTGGGTGTTTTTTCTTCCAGTTTCTTATTCATTACGTTTTCGAAGAGTTTTTGGGTTTCCTTATGTTAGGTACATATGGTATATGTATAAGTATGTTTATTTGGATCAAGTAGAGGATAACTTTATTGATTTCTCTTTATGAATCACCAACTATGCTACTCTCGACAAAACAAAATCTTTTCAATTATAAATTATTTGCTGGAGACTAAGATTTTGAAGATTTGATCTTCATCATTAGTCTTTTTAATTAGAAATGCTTTATATCTTATTTGATGGATTCAAATACCCGATTGGATGGTCGGTCAACTCACCTCACATAACGAATTTACATACATTTCATCGGGTATTTGGACTCATGGGAATACTGAATTTAAAAAATAAATAAATAAACAACACTACACTAACGCTCACAATAAATATAGAAGGAAACTATAGATTTTCCCGAATTACGCCCTATATATGAAAATAAAGAAATATTCTTCGTCAAAATTAAACATTTTTAATACGTTCTCTGCAAATTTTGATAATTTGGTAGATATTTTATCAGTGAAAGGTTTGAGCTAGAAAGCTAATTATTATTAAATTATTTTTGAAATTGAAATTAGAGAAAAAAGTTCAAGCTTTTCCAAAACTCGATACACTTTCAGCGAATTTTCTGTCAGCGAAGAATTTTACCTAGAATGTTGAAACATGGCAGAAGGGTCCAGGTAGAAAATGTTCAGAGAGAAACCTAGGCTCATATCTCGACTAGGATTAGAAAGGTAGGCTAATTTTCTTTTGTTATTCATTATGGTTGATTAGAAACAGACGAACCCGCCTGCCGAGCGGGCAACCATTGAGTTCATTCGAAATAGTTTTGCTTATCCTGTTTAGAATCATTTTCAAGCATGAATTTTTTCTCTGTTTGTCCGTCTCTCTGGGTTTACCTGAGTATCTTGATACCGTTACTTATGATATTTCAACAACGGAAAGTCGTATAAAGTTTGGTTTAGAAATGTTTGTATTTGCAAGAAACAATTGATTAGATTTTGATCTTTCTCTCAGAACTTCCGGTTTCGAAATACAAAAAAATCGAATGGGAACCTTTTGATTGATTGTAGCTAATAAGGTGAAGTGTGATACAAATATTTGTGTTAATAAATCTTTTCCAAGCTTTAAATTTCTAGTTGAAAAGTAAAAATTTGCTGAAAGACTTCTGATTTTTGAACCTCGAATTTAAATTTTAAAAATAATTTGAATAATTTCAAACATTATCACTTTTATTATGAAATAGACAATACTTACACAAACTAATAAATTAACTAAATACATTAATATATAAAAAGAAATTAATAAAAAATAGGATAAATATACCTACAGTGCAATAAGAAAATATTTTTGTTTCGTATTATTTTTAGAGTTTATAGGTATAATAATAATTGACAACCTATAGCATATATTATATAGTGTTATATCACTCGTATCCTTATTAAATATGTATATTATATTATATAGTATTTCCCAACTAGCCAGACTTAATTTTTCCCTTTCATAAACATATTTTTTCAAGTAAAAATGCCAGCATATTGTTTTAAGCTGGTAGCCAGACCACCCAGATGAAGAGTAACCTTCATCTATATCCGGTTTATATTTTAGTGCTTTTTTAGAATTCCAGAAGGAATTTAGAAAATATTCTCTTCTAGAAATGGAATAGAAAAAAAAACCCCAACCAGAGATGCAGTTCCAAAAGGTGGACCATCGATGGCCAGAGACCGAATAGGTTAACGAGATTTTCCCTAACAAAGACTTATAACCTTTTTAATATATTCCCAGTTGGAAAACCAGTATGCGTTCCAACTCTCCTCTAAATTTGAACATTTATTCTATCCTTTGATGCAATATTTGGTTAGAAATGCTCATTCTATGTAGGCATGCCAAAAATTGAAAATGAAAGTCTTTTTATTTTTTTATTTTTTCAATGCAATCAAATGCAGGAAGGGGTAAACCAGTAAAGATGCAGCTCCTATGGATCTCGAAAGACCCTTGCATTACCGAAGAGAAGGGAAAGATGATTAAAGTAAGAGGGTGTAGACGTAGGTGTCTTTGCACTCCGGTTTTGAAGGTTTGAAGATTATAACTGCTGGGAAAGATGGAGGCTGGGAGAGAGTTCCAGTTCCTTGAAGTCATGGGGATATATGTATTGGTGAATGAAGTGGTCCGGCACTTTTCTAATTTGACCGCGAAAGAGTGTTGGGAGTCGGCAAAAAGCGTGCTACGTGCAAAGCATGCTTTGGGGGAATTATTGATTTTATCTCATCAGAGCACCTGCCGTGATAGTATCTATAGAAAAGGGAAAGGGCAGAAACATTTCTTCGATGAGCCAGCGAGTCGAGAGAGTCGGTGAGGGTAGAATCGTCAATTAGCCTGACGGCTCGTTTCTGAATTGCATCCAGGGTAGCAAGAGAATATTTTGAGGCTCCTCTCCATAGATGAGACCCGTATTCGAGACAGGGCCGGATTTGGGCCTTGTAGATGGTGAGAAGTTGTGGGGGTTTGTAAAATCGCTTGGACCTGAATAAGTAGCCAGTAGTCTTATTTATATAGCTTCTGATGTTCATTATTAGTCACAGAAAATAGTTTTTTTCGAGGATTTCAATTTTAGCTATACAAGTCGATCAATTATATGTCTATATTTCTTAGGATTATCAAATTCTAAATTAATAAAACTTTGGGAAAGGGTTATTGATTGATAGTGAAATATTTTGTTACATTAAAATGAGTTTCAATGAAAGAACATTCACTAAATTTATTTATTATAATTAATAAAATATACAAGCAAAACGCATACCCAAAATTCGTCAAATATGCAGTCACTTAAGCTAAATCGTTTAGTACTAAAGAGTCTTGCAACAGAAAAGACCTTTTCCGATCCTATACTGGTTTTAGGGAATCTGAGCAGAGCTTGGTACATAATGGCTTTAAAATATTTCCCAATTTACCGGTAATTGCCGACTTCAATTTCCCCTTGTGTAAATCGATAACGGTGAAACCGGTAATGTCATCCCTCATGTTTTTATACTACTAATATTACAATGAGAGAAAGCTTAAATTGAAAATATTTAGTTTAACGAGAGAAGGAGAGTTGTTAATTAATAAAGAGAAACGTGAAGTGACCACAGCTTAGTATATTATTAATTATAACACAACGAATTTACCTCCTTACATCCAATCAGGTATTTGAACTCAGGGGAAATAACAAATTTTGGACGATTATTTCAGAATGCAAATAACATATCCTATACTGTATTGTGATAAACACCCCCCCCCCCCCCCGAAAGTGAAATTCTTACTAGTAGTCGAATCCAGTCGTTTTGAGTGGTAAATCACCTCTGAAGTTGTCAAAAATAGTGGGAGGTGGGGGTTCTGTCGCCCCTTTGCGGCTGGGCTATCGTTCTGCCTTTCGTATAAAATAGTAAATCTTGTCATTGGGAATGTCCTGAAATCAAATTGAAATGACTTGATTTTACAATATTTTTGACATCTTCAGTGGTCATTTACCCATAAAAACAGCCGGATTCGGCTAATAATTTCGGCTAATAATTTCCAGTACTGCGACATAATCTTTTCGAATTCCCTCGACAGTAAATCGGGCAAAAGACTTGAAATAGCTTTGAATTCATGCACCCGCTATGTCTTAAATCTAAAACCACGTAGCCATCTTTCGGACCAGGATAAAAAACTCATCTTAAACACAGATCTTTCTCAATTTTACGCTTGGCGGTGTTGTGTGATTATTTATAAGCTATTAAATTCTGAAAAATTCATTTGCCCGTCTTACTTAGAAAATCTATTTGTCGTCGGTCGCTCCACCAGGAAGACAACGCTAGTGCAGGTGCACTGTAAAACTAAACACTTCTTTCATTCCTTCAAATTGGCGGGTGCAAGGCTTTGGAATGAACTTCCATCCAAATTTCAGGCAAACCCGACTCTTGGTGCTCTCAGGTCTTCGTTCTTTATGGATCCCAATAACTGATACTCCTTACTCTTATTTCCTTTATGTCTTCTAATCTTTCTCTTCTTTTTTTTCTCTTCTTCCTCCATAAAATTTGTGTATTGGTGAACTCTTTTGCCAAATTTGTAAAATATTGTTGCTAAATTATGTATAAACACTAGGTGGGACCTAAGGTCCTATGTTTGTATACTTTGTTAAATAAATAAATAAAATAAATAAATAAGAATTTCACTTTCGGGGTGTGTACTGATCACACTACAGTATGGAATATCATTGCCTTAGAGTGTAAATCTGCTAAATCCATTTTTTATCATATACCTATGACATATCAATACCGTTCGAAAGAAAAAGAGATGCATCGTCCAAGTAAAACTGCTACTTTTGATCTAAGTTGTAGAAAAAAATGTGAAAAATAGTTTCCTTCCATAATAACAATATTAAATTTTGTTTGTTTTTTCTCTGCCCTGTAAAATTTCTTTGGTGTGAGTTAGCAGGTTTACACTCTAAGGCCCTGTTGTATGTCGCAAAGTAAATGCTTTTTAACAGGCACTGAAAGTGCCTTTCATCTGATTGGCCACCCCAGTGCCTCCATTCACCATCTACCGTTTGTTAGTGGTAAAAAGCATTTACTTTGCGACATACAACCGGCCCTAAGGCGACGATATGTTATTTGCATTCTGAAAGAATCGTCTAAAATGTTCACTAGCTCTTAGACTATCACTTATAAATAAGTAAATGTTTATTTGCATCAAGCCGAAAATACAATCTCGTTGATTTCTCCTTATGAAAGCAAGTTTGTTTGTCATCTCAATAATAAATAAATAATCTCAGAAACTAGTCAACCGATTTGGATATTTTTTCTCATTAGATATTATCTATCTATATTTACTCTGTGTTGTTTTAATTAATCAACTTCCAATAAATAAATTATTTCTCAGGGAACTAGAATAAACGTCGGATTTAAACAGTCCTTTGAACGGCTTTTATTGAACACTCTGCCTCTATTGTTAAAGATACCTATTTCAAAAGTATGCATGGAAGAATTGTTGGGAATAAAAAAGGCTGCAAAGGCGACAGCATATCTTTGTTTAACAAATAAAGTTTTTCTCTATTGCTTTTTGGATGCGCTGAGCCATAGTCGCCTAGTTCATCTTTATCTGAACTTCTCCCGCCTTCTTCCTAGAATAGATTCGATTTACCAAAATAATTATCATTAATTTAATTAAATTGAAGCAAGATACGAAAATAGAAGGACAGCGAAGTCAGGGGGATAGACAGCTTATAAGAAAATACTCACCGGGCTAGACATCTTGTGATAACGGTCATGGCTATATAAATATAGATAGATTTGATTATGATAGAAAGCTAGGAATAGCAAAGGTTAATAAGAGCAGAAGAACAGGCAAGGATGAAACAACTGCTATTTTTAGTAATATTGATGGAAATATATTTAGAAGTAGTTTCCGATATTTGGAAGAGTTGGTATTGAACTATGAATATAAATTTTTAATATTGTTTATATGTAAGATTCCAGGATTAACGATTGGAAAATCCTGAATTCACTTTGACTATAAACACATCAACACCAAGTAGGCTAAATAGCTTCAGTTAAAATTCTTCAATTTAAAAAGTTTTAGAAGGTTAGTTCATAGTTCCACACTAAAAAGGAAAAACAAATAACAAATTAGTATCTTCGTTTTTGCTAATCTGCCAAGATGTATTTTTAAAAATTTAATTTTTTCATAGATATATGTGGTAGATGTATATAAAAACAGAGTCTATAGATAATTTGAATGAAATATGGGGATTCCAAATAAAGATAATAATCACAGCTCATTTGTTAAATTGAATGTTACACGAAGAAAATATTACATCTATAAATAAGAATTAAACTCTCATATTTAGCCAGAAATACGCTGGTTCGAGACCGAGTCTCGGCAGATATTTGCAGTCGCCTCCTCTTGGAAAGCAATGGCAACCTACCAAGAGTATAATTGCCTAGTAACCTCTCCAAACTAGACGTTCGGAACCGGCGTTAAAAAGTAGGTTCCGTATATCTGTGTAAAAACAATTAAACACACCTGTATATGTGGAGAGGAGTCAAAACGTCAGGGAGACCTGATATGGCACTTAAAGAAGATTTAGCCAGAATCGAAGATGGTCTTAAAACTTCAATGCGTGTTTATCAATTGTCGGTTGGTCTTCATTGATATTCTACTAAGTTCAATTCCCTTCTGATATTCTCACTGTACCTATAACTTTGATTTTCAATGGTATTTGGCCAACTTTACTTATACCGCATACTTTTAAAGAGTTATAGCCGTTGCTTTTCTAGCCATTATCTCCCTTTAGGTCAATTAATTCCATTGGGACCATGGTATTAAGTGCCCTTCTTTAATGACAACAAGATTGAATAGTTAATCCCTTAGAAGTTTAGTCAAATAGAAAGTAAGTTATAAGTCAAAATGTGTAGCCCTATAGTTTGTTTGTAAGCAGGCTGCAGGTTCATTTTGATAGTATAAATTTAAAAATAAGGCGATATTATTCACAAAATCTATATCATAGATTTCATAAAACGGCTTAGACAGAAATCATAACAGACATTTTTCAGAAACCATTTTTTTGAACTCAGAAGAAACGTTGAGTTCTGAAAAAATCTCGACATTGATTTTTTTCAGGAATATATTATAATATAATATTCCGAACAACGTATAGGTATATCTGTTTGTTTTGTAATTGAAATAAGATTAGATAAGTATACGAGAGGGAGGCAGGTGTATGGTAAGTCACGTGTGTATTGCTATTTTCGAAATTTTTTATAGATTTAAACGGAGAAGGAAGGACACGTGTGACTTGAGTGTCAAAATAAAGTACTGAAGTTTGTGAATCGATATATACCAACAAACTAATCAGCGCTTCATTTTGTAAGGAGTGAAAAAAATCATCTTCAAATTCAAGCATCCATACATCCACACACATTCACTTAGAAACATTGTCACTGTTAAAATATGACATTCTTGCATGACGATTTATTGTAATGGTTTTATATGTGTTACCCCTTTATAAACATTTAACAATGTTTATGTGGTGGTTTTTTTTTGGTTAATACCTTATTATAAACATTTGCCATCTTCATCAACATCAGTAAGCAATTACACGGTCCACAAAAAAGTTTGCTTTAGTGTTACATTACAGAAAAAGTTGTTAATTTTATTAACATGGACAAAATATCTTTAAAAATTTTCCTGTTAGCTCCTGTGCATTCTAGAATCCCAAGTTCCAAGACTTATTTGACGCATCTATAAACATTATCTCGATGTTCAAAATATGTCGATCGATCTTTGTAAACATTCTTAAAATATGACAATTCCTTGTCTGATCATTGAAGTCAAAATGTGACAATTTCGAATGACAATATTATTTAACAGTATTTTAGGTTTTATTTTTTTTTAGTTAACCCACTATTAATTAATTAGTGGTAAAATTTGTCAATATCGTGTTACGATTCTACTATGTCCCTTCTCTATAAACATTTTCAAAGTTATTAGATATATAACTAAATATTGAAGGAGAAATAAAAGAGCGTGTCTTCTGCTGGAATTATAAATTAAAAATGCTTCCTTCAATATATAAAAATTCTGCTACTCTCGGCAAAAATAAACTTTCAATATAACTAAATAAATAGTTTCATATAAAATATAGAGTTCAAATTGCTGATGGAAGTACACTTTAAATTTCTAAAAAATCACAAGGCATTTTCATATACTAGATTCGAGATGGAATGGATTATTTTTATTAATTATTTGACAAAAGGATTGTTTCACCCCCTCTTTAAATAACCTTTTTCTGACATATACTTAAAAATAATCCATTTCATCTCGGATCTAGTAGATAACAACCTCTTAGGATTTTCTTAGATTCTTATACGATGAAAGGGTTCAGGAAGCAAGAAAAAATAAAAATTTCTCCAAAGCGACGATTTGATTTAATTTTCAAAAAATCTTTAATACTTCGGATTGTTATTAAATGGGAGATGTCCATGAAGGTATACTAATGTGTTCATATGATCAATAAATTCTGACAAAATTTTTTTATTACATATACATTTCATGCTCTGAGGAAGATTTGAAAGTTTAATCAGCTTTGGATATATTTTTCTTTTTGCAGGCTGCCTGAACCCTTTAATCCTATATAATTAAACTACATTCACATTAATTTCTCATAAATAGATTCATTACTATATTTATACTCAGAATTTGTCTCATTTAGATTATAGGGATTTCCAGGAACAATTTTCCATTGGTTGCCAATATGCTCGGTTGATCGAAAACAGCAACCACCTTTTCATTTGTTTTAATGAGGAATCTATTTTCAAGTGGGATTTATTATCCGAAAATATAAACAAATCCGGGTCGAGGATCGGCGCCAACGGCTACATACCTCTTCGCAATGATATTCATTAGGAATCGCAAATACAAAATATTGTTGTCTGTAGTTGGATTTTAATTTGGCTTTCATTCGTTTAGCCGCTCGTGGTAGAGCATACCAGAGTAGAGAGGGTGGTGAATGGAAGGGAAGAGGGGATCGGAGAAAGTAAGTAAATTTGGATTTGATTTAGTTCTAGTACATATCGAGTATCAGGCCGCGTGTTATTTTTGTCTTTGCACATGTGAATGGAAGCGCCGGCCATCGAAAGGGCGTGGCGTCGGGACGCCGGGCGTCGCGGAGTTACCATAGCAACCAAAGGGGCGTGGCTTAGCAACCCCTACCCCTCCGCTCGGATACCACAACAAGGGAGCTTTTTCTCGCGTTTTCCGGGACACTATACTCCGCATGCATACACGGCGGGCAGGCAGTCGCGCGCATGCGCGTGACTTTGAAATAGTTGGCGAATGACCCGCATCTGTGACGGTGGGGGAAAACGGCACGGGCAAGAAGGGCTTAAAGGACTTGCGAAACGAAAGCCGATATATAATGTGCAGTATTCAGCTGCACCGAGCACAATGAGAGTATTTATTATGTGCCATTCTATTTTGTTTATTTAATAGATTTTTGTTTTGTTCTCTTACTATTGCTCTCTCTCTCTCTCTCTCACTCTCTCTCATCTATTCATTTGCATTAGACCAAATTACATCTCTATATTCCTTTCCCAATTATCTTTCTTTATCTATAATATATTAGATTATATAGAGATTTGTTATTTTCATTATTTTATTTAAAACTATAAATAAAACAAAAAAATAAATAATCCTTTGTATGTGGTCGTATTAAGTGGTGTAAACAACTCAAGAATCTAAACAGTCGAATATTTATTTGAGCAAATCCAACATATTTTGCATTGTAAAGTCCACTAGGTTTTTTTCCAATTTAAGATAAATTTTCCATTTTTATTAATATAGTCTTTAATTGTATACATTTATGGTTGCACTCATAAATTTTTTAACGCCGATTTTACTCAATTTCATATTTTTTCAATTCAAATAATCTACAAACGTCAATTCCGTCCCCCGTCCAATCTTCAAACCCGTGTATTTACTTTAAAAATGTTCAGATATGAGTGAATAAAATATCACCTAAATAAAAAAAAAGATGAATGAAGACTATGTAATTTAATAAAGTCTATTTAGTTTTTAAAATTTTGCAAGAAAAAATTATTAAAATTGTCAAAAGACAGTGTGTCAATTCCGTCCCCAATATAGTTTTAGTATTTAACTTGACTTACGCCATCACTGGTCTTGTCAAGAGAGAAACTATTATCACTTGGTGAGTTGGTTTGTTAATAGCAATCAGTGGTGTTAATTTTATCCATATAGTAACACAGAAAAATGAATTTATAAAGGTAGTGATTAATTATGTCGTTCATTAGTGTCATTTAGACCCTGCGATAACAAGTCATATAAAAATATTTATTAAAAAAAACGTTCTACTGTTGTTTTACTTTTAGTGAATTGTAACCAAAATTGTAACCTTCTATATTTTTAAGCCAGTCTCTGCCTATATTACAAAATCAAAATCCTCTAATGTCAATTCCGTCCCCTTGATTGTCACACCTGAATGGGAAAAATCATAAAAAAATAGAAAAATATTTTTTAATTCATGACCATTATTAGAAATTGGTCTATAGATAGTTGAGCCACAAAATTATATTATTGTTGTTGGGATGAGATGAAGCTATATTTTCAAATTTTTAGATAAAAAAATTCAAAATAAGTTGGATTTACTTATACTATATATAAGAGCCTAGATTAATTTGTAACAACGCTCAGAGAATGCTGCCGTCAGGGAGCGCTGATGCCGTCGGTTTATTTGCGGCAAATTTGAAATATAATTGTAATTGTAATTTGAAATGAAAGACTCCAATTGATTTTAAATTAAGGAACATTAAATATATTGATAATTATTCCTCCCCCCCCCACCACTCAAAAATTAAATATTCAATTTGCGTTTCTTTGCGCACAGAAAAATAAATTAATCACATCTTATTTGATTTATATTTTATATATTATTTGTTTATTTTTTAATAATTAGCCACTTTTTTATAATTTTTTAAAAATCTAAATTTGGTTTTTCTTATTTTTGGATTTTTGCAAAATTGACTGACTTAAGACATGCATGCCCGAGTTTATCATGGCAATACTGGAGGAAGCAGCCTGTCATATCACACAAACAACACCTGATCTCTTTTAAATATTTGGAGCCTTATATCCATTATCGAATTTTAAAAAAATGTTATAATATAATTCTCCTCTCCCACTTCATTTAAATAAATCTATTTCCACACAAAAAATATCACAATGCTGTAGATTATAGAAAAAAATACTTCCAGATTCATATCTAGAGCCTCATTTCTGTAGCTGTGTCAGGACGAAAATGAGGCGAAACTTTTAAGAGACTGTATTTTCGGGAGTTTACAGGTATACATTTGGAGTGTGGTGTTTTAAGAGGAATAAAATTTTTGGACCGAGACGCTGCCCGCCAGGGCACCAGCCCGGAGGGCCGAGCTTCGAAGGCGTACCAAAGGCACGCACGAAAAGCTCGTTTAATATATTGTCGCCTTTATACCATAACCACGAAGTGCAAAAACCTTATTTTGAGTTATATATAGTTATTTGAAAATTTTCTTTAACTCACACTGTTTACTTACATGCTTAAATAGAGACCTCAAGTTTGAGGTTCATTTAATCATTCTATCACACTCATGTCTCGGGCCTTTAAATTGAATTGAAAAATGACTTTAGTAAATTTGCCAACTAGTGATTTTGTCATCAGAAGGATGATATCTAAACGACCTAAGTAGGATTAATATGTTTTAGGTTTATTTTAATTAATTATTACAATAGGATTATCAAAATAAGAAAAATATAAAACAAACATTTTGTGTATTATGAATTTCTCTCGCAAAAGATTCTTCCTTCTTTATTTTCATTCAAAATTGAATTTGGCTTACTTTAAAGTAAATTTGGATTTGTGAAGAATAAAATATTACACTATTTTAAATATATAGGGTACTATGTACAATAATAAATGAATAAATAATAAAATAAAAAATAATATTTAAAATATAAATAAAACATATATTTTCTTAAATGAGTATGTGATTAGAAGTCAATGAAATTTTACAATGCATGTTTAATATATGTACTTATATCTACCTACTTCAGAATGGAATTTCTCAGTTGTGCAAATATAATACATGTCAGGATCTAGTCAAGTGACTAGATAGCAAGTTTGGTACTTAGGTTTTACTCATCTACACCCAAGACCAGAAGGGTCTACCCCAAGGTAGACCCTTCTGGTCTGAAATTAAGCATAAGGCCTTTAAATTTTTTTTTATTATAAAATAAAGAGTCTTCTGTTGGATGAAAATAAAAATGTATAAATATTATAGCCTCGACAAACATAGTTTCGGTAAATTGTTAGTAGGGGATGACCTGCTCACCTCACTTGATAATTGTCATAGATGTAGTGATTGAAAAGTTCTTATTGGGTTAATTATCATTATAAATAATTATTTCAAATTATGTGCTTAATTTTCACAAATAAATAAAAAAATAAATCTTTATAAATTAATAGATTCGTCGGGGAGTTAGACCAAACCAGTCTTTGTACTGTATACTTTATTTCTCTATCATGATGACCAATATTTTGTTTATTGTGCCTCTGAGGAGCTTACAAAGACTTACAAAGTCTTACAAAGACAAAAGATCATTACACAAATTTATTTACAAACTTTTCACACTTTCAGCTTTAGAACAAATAAATTCAGATTCAGAGCGGGTGGCTGAGAGAGCCAGGATTAATCCTGACTCACAGAACTGAAAGTAGAAGATGGAAGATTGTTTTTTCAATTATTTACATTAAAATATGTACAATTAATATTCGAAATACTCTCCTTAACATTTCTAAAAAGGAGAAGCTCAACAAAAAAGGACGAATAGGTTAAATTATTTTGGACAATAAACCTAGGTATTATTTTTGTATGTGTTCATATTATATTTTACTTTTCACTTAACTATAAAACATCTTCTTTTTGTACCACCTAATTATTTTTAACTCACTTTAATTCCTTTAAGAAGTATTTTAGATTTTTATAATTTTGATTAAAAACAGACAGAACACAAGCAAGACTTAGAAGGTCTACAAAAAAGCTTTCCTTATTATTTAAAACATTTTTTACGGTTAACTGAAAATGATTGTAAGATTCATATCAGGGAATGGGGTAATCTCAAATTTGAATTTTTAAAATCATTTGATACCTTCCATTTAGAAATGTATTTATATGCTTAGATATTGTTTGGTATATTGTGTTTGCGAGTTTCTGCATATAATATTATAAATAAATAACTAATTCAAGCCATAATTTCATATGAATCTTCCATTATAATTCGCTTATTATTCCCCTGTCTCTATAATGTTCTTTATGATACAATCTTGGAGCTCTGATTGATTATAGGTTGAAAATCACTGAAAATGAAAGGAAAACAAACATTCGAGAGATAAATAATAGAAATTAATTCTCATTTAGAGAATCAATAACCAAGGATTAGAACCAATAATTTGAAATTTTTATTTTAGTACCTATAATATGAGGTTTGAATGGGAAACTAGAACTTCTCATTTGAATTAAATATTACTACTTATCTTACTCAATTCAAATAACAGTGAGTGAATCATTCCTTTGCTTAAGGGGAATGAAAAAATTGTCCGTGGTTTCATTTCATAAAGTCGATAAAGATTCTAACTTGGCTCTAGGAAAATTTAACGCTGACAATTTAACACCGGATTCTATATTGTGGTTTGATTAAAAAAAAAAATTGTTAATAATATTAAAATTAATAATTTTAATAATATTTCTATTGTTCTTTTATATATAGGCAGAAATGTATGCGCCATAACGTCATAAGCAAACATGGCCCACTCAGCGTCTGTAGGGTATTCCTCTTCTGTGCTTAAGAATAGACGCGGTTGTATTAGTACTAGGCGCAAAATGTAATATTTTTAAAATTACATGTAAATTATAAAAAAATTAGATAACTGAGTAGGTATACTCGACTCGATTGTCACCAGCACCAAAAGTGTGTGCAAAATTTCAGCTCTTTTCAATAAATAAAAACTGGTTCTTAGATCTAGTTTTATATCCTTGTAAGATCTCAATTTGAACGACTTTGATATTTTTAGTGTTAACGTCTAACTATCTAAGTTCAGAACTTTTTCAAAGCATTAATTATTTTCTTGATGCATTTCCCATTCGATCAGGTGATTATATTCTACAGACTAAAAGAATTTCATATCAAAAACAAAAGTTAACTATAAGAGTTATGCTCAAAAGTAAAATAAAGATCTTATTAGGGTCGATACAATGTCTGTATTACTGTATGTCAATCCAGTCAATCCAATCAATGGCTCAAAGCTAGATAAGATACAAACTTTAAATTTAGTAGTTATATAGGTATAGTTTTTCTCCAAAATAAAAAAATCGTATTAAAAGTTTAAAACAATGATTATTTTTGGCAGGGCCAATTTATTGTGGGGTCGATAAAAAAAATTATGGGAGTGGGTAGTCCGACAAAGATAGCTTTAAATAGAATTAGGTTAATTTTGTTTATATTTAATTCATGTTAAAATGACAGTGGGATAGGAATAATTACAAATATATAAATATATAGATTAATAAGGTAGATTAAGTATTGTGTTTTTACTTTACCATACGGGGTATAGTGAAATATTGTATTTATAATCGTGGAGGAAAATAGTGTTTTTTTCCTTCGAAATATATAAAAAACGGCTATAACTATTTTGATAAAAAAAATTGAGCAAATTCACGACATTACATTCTAGAATAAAACTTTGTGAACATCAAAAAATATCTATTTTAAGACATAAAAAAAATTTAGTCAAAATATCTATTAGTAAGTGGGTTAGTGTGTGTTAGCAAATTTCGTGTACACCCTAGCTCAAAAAGAAATGAAGCTATCTAAACGAGAGGCTATTTAGAAATTTTATATTGGGATTAAGGTAATTCTTTCGCGACAATCCATACAATAAGTTTTAGCCTCGTAACCACTCTATACATATGAACGTGCTAAAATTATAGATTATGTTTTTTAACGTGACTGTACTTCTCCCACTAATATATCCTCTTTATGAATGGATCGTTTCCAATCGACTGTTCTTATATCCCCTCCACTAAAAATAATCGACCAAATATCTTTTTTTTTTATCAAAACAAAATAAATAATTTCAACATTTTTTAAGTTACTCTGAATATATTATTCTAACAAATATAAATTTCATCAAGATGGTGTAAGTCCTTCAATGAAAAAAAAATAAAATAATGATCATTTTCCCACCTTTTCCCAATCTAACATATGCACAAAATTCCATTTATAATTGCAATAATTTCAAGTTTGGTGTAGTAAATCATCTTCAAATTTTAACAGTGTGTTTATTATGCTTTTAATGATTTATATCCCAAGTTTCGAAGACTTCTTGAACTTTTACATTTGTGAAAGAACTACTTTAAGTGCAACTTAAATTTTGATTGGGATCGGACCAAAAATTAGAGAGTGTTTAAAAATCTACATCCTTTGTCCGATTTGGGCCCAAATTTTGCAGAGTTAGCCATTAAGGCCTTAGGGAACTATCTATGCAAAAATCCACTTCTTAAAATGAGCGAAGAGAGGGGGGGGGGCAGCTGGTAAAGTGGAAATAAATGGATTTATTAACTGATTTTAACTATTTAATTTCCAATTGGTTGTATTTCTAAAGTGGTTTAAGTCCGAGGTGCTGACAGAGGGGGAGAGTGCGTCATTAAAATTTGTGTGTGGGGGGGGGGCGCAAAGAAATCTAGGGGGGATGGGCACCCCTGTAAGTGAAAGTCATGAGGAGTAGACAAAAGTCACGGCAGTAATTATTTTTTTTTTTTGTATTTTGTTGTTTTTGAATTTTCCAATCATTTTTAATTACTTGTTCTTATTTAATTAAAAAATAATTATTTTTCCGGACTTCTGGAAAACCATGACTTCCATAAAATATTATTTATTATTGTTTTATTGTTTTTTCACTTTCTCATTTTTTATATTCTTTTGTTATTATTTAATTAAAAAGAAATCACTTTTAGGGACTCTTGATGTAAAAGTAACTTGTCCCAGAAGTATAAAGGCTCGGGTCGTGAATAGAGTTTAAAAAACCGGTCTAGATTTTTTCTCGTCTTAAATAATAGAACCTCTAAATTACCAATGAAAATACTTTTTCATAATGAATATAATTTCTATTATTATAATACCTTATTCTCAAATAGGAATGCAATGGGTTTAATGTCCCGAAATATATTTCAACCTTAGACCATAAAATATATAGACACACCCTCTGCTACTCTCCACACAGAGTAAAGTGAGGCCAACATAGCCTACAGATGACGTCACATTCTCGCATAAATATTTTGGTAATATTAATTTGCGATTATTGGAATCCAAAATAAATAATCTAAACTACGATAAATTTACCTCAATGTATAATAATTCCTATAGTGGCCATGCTATTTCTGGGTGTTCCTACCTACAGATGACGTCACATTCTCTAGTTGATGTTGGCCTCACCAAATCGACACCAGGGCGTGTCTATATATTTCATGGTCTTAGATTTCAACAAATGCCTTTTCCAAATTAGGAAATAAAAACAATTAGTAATATAACTTTTGGACAATGAGAATATAAAGCATATTTATAGATTTATAATCACATATAATATATAACTTATGAGAGAATTTTCTAGGTTAGGTTTCACAAAAGGAAATATTAAAACAAATGTATGTTTTTTGTAACATACATTTGTTTTAATATTTCCTTTGTGAAACCTAACCTAGAAAATTCTCCTCATAAGTTACTTATAATGTTTCACCTAGAACTGACACCTAAATCCTTAAAAATTACATATAATATAATTGAATAGATTCAAAAATCCATTCATTTAAAAAAATACATAATGTAGAGCTAACTATTATATATATATATATAAATATATATATATATATATTTATAGATATAGATAGGAATTTATATGAAATGGAAAAGAGAGAAGAATAGTGACGCGACGAGAGGAAGAATTTATATAAAATAGAAAACTTTGAATGACATAGAAAAATGAATAAACAAAAAATAATGTAAATCGAGTTCATTAAATTGATTATTCCTTTTACTGTCATTCATTTGGAAGAATGAAACGACGTCACTGCTTTCAGTTTATTTCTATTAATATTTCAATATAGAATGAGAGCCGAGTCTTTCATGCAAAATCCAGCCCTCAAACCCTTCTTAAGGAGCAGGGGGCTGTACCAATTCACCTACATTAGCGCCTTTGCCGTATGACTGGTTTTTATCATTGAAAATATTATAGAACAATAGGATGTATAATGAGTATGCTAATAAGAATTGGTAGATTTTTTTTTTCAATGATATTAATGCAAAAAATTGTAGCACCTATAAGTCAGGATAGACCCTTGAAAGATTTGAGTTTCCTAAAAAATTCCATGAAATTGTTATCTACTAAATCCGATATGTTTTTGAATAATATCTATTACATAATTATGTTAGAAAGTTTGTATTCACCCCCTTCGGGAATTGAACCTGACTGGCAAAAATCAATCAGAACAATGTGATATTCTTTTTAAGAAATAATAGCTTCGTTGAAGGTAGAAGTTTCGAACATGTTCGGGATCTTTTGTGCAATCTTGTCAAACGGAAAAATAAAATTTTCTCCAAAAATTAAAAAAAAAATGCCGTTGACAAAAGTCTATATTTACCACCAATGAAACTAATTATAAAATTCAAAAAGATGACAAAAAATTAATAATAAGTCTTTTTGAATTATGAGAAACAATCTTTTGTAATTTGCTAAAGAATTTTCCCTGTGAGGTGTATCCATTTAACACAGTGGTTCTTAACCTTTTTAAGGTGCGACCCAAATTTGAAAAATATGTTCATGTGGAGACCCGACCTTCAAAAAAAATTAATAACCTTTTTTAGACCAGTGGTTCTTAACCATTTTAAGCTACGACCCAAATTTGAGAAATATGTTCATGTCGCGACATCGCCCCCGTCAAAAAAAATTAAATTACCTTTTTTTAGACGATACTTGAGAAATTATATTCAATTTTCAATGATGACTTTTTTAACTCGCATATAGGTAATATTATTTTGTAACAATTAAGATAACCAAAGGTGCTTTTCGATCGAAGGAAAATTTAATGAAAAAGAGCGTGTTTTTGATATTTTCACTTTTTATAGTATTGAATAAATCAAAATATATTTTTCAACTTATAATAAGTAAAATATTTGATGAACGACTCTGCGCAACCCAAAGAATATACTTTGCGATAGGTTAAAAATAACTGATTTAACACATAAGCAGCTAAAATATTTCGCTCAAAAATGTAAATCTTCATTTGTAATATTTCGAGGTCTAATGATTTTAAATTTAGACAAAAAGCCATACCAAATATAGCTTGAATAGATATTGCTGATGAGTGTTTCGAATTTTGAATTTCTTCAAGTGAGTTAGTTTTTCAAAGATAACCTAGATATGACATTTTTAATGGGATAATCTAATTATAATTCCCAACATATCAATACTTTATTCATTAGTCTATAGAAGACTTTATAATCACATGAAAATGACTCTAGAATTAAAAGTGGAAACGTTGTGAATTTTGATGAGATTTACTCATTAAAAATGTTCTCAGGTCTCTTTTTTGATATCATAAAAAGCTTTTTAAGAGTAATTTGTGAGAAAATTTGAAAAAATTAAAAAAGAATTAGAATACGAAGACCACTTTTAAAAATCACTTTTTTAACACAAGAGACCCTCTCAAAACCCAAAGATTACTTAGCCAATAAGCTAGTTAAACATATATGTGTGTATGTTTATTTGCGTCAAGCAGAGGACAACCTCTTTGTTTCTCTTTATGATTCAACAACTCTGCTACTCTCGGCAAAATAAAAACTTTTCAATTAAGTTGAGATTTTACATGTAATTATTAATTGTAAACTATATATCTCGAAAAGATCTCATGCCTATCTTGATTTTCGTCAATTCTATTGAAAAGGAATAATATTTTCTCTGTAAATAGCGTTTTTTATTATTTATTTTAAATATCAAATATGACTTCCAAACATCATGACAATTGACAAAATAAAAATTTAAAATAATTTTTTTTTCTCAAATCAAGGGATGTAATCGTCTTCTGAAAAGGTCAACTTATATAAGTTGTTCAGCCAAATACGTTTTCTTAGGATTTTTTTTGAAATTCATGCAGATTATTATTTAAATACTTCTGCATCGATTGGTGGCAAAACGAAATTTATGAATAATACAGTTCCGGAGATATTAAATTTCAAAAATCGAGTTTTTTAGGCTCTTTAACATTGCACTATACGGGATATCGGAAAATTTACATACATATTTAATTATAATTAAGAAACCCTTCTTACCATTTTTATTAAAAACTAAACCAACATTAAACCATTACCAATACATATTTTAAGACAATTTTGATTTATAGTTACAACACAGTTTCTGAGATAATAATTAATAAATAATGAAAAATGTATAAAAAAAATTTAGACCAAAAACAATTTGGCAACAGCGCATTTATTTAACTAGCGAAAGATACATGCGCTAGATTTTTTCCAAATTATAATTTTCATAAGGTGTAACGTAGGGTTGATTACATTTGTTAAAAAATAACAAAACGATTTTTATAGAAATTTAAAATGTATTTTATCTGTCATTTTAATATAAAAATATTCAATCTCTTAGAATGGTGCCAAATTTGTCAAACGAGCACGGGATTGGCTAGAATTGGTACATAAACAGCAAAAAGTTTTGGGCTTATGAACTATGAATCCTTATTGTCTGTTCTATATAATCTAGCATTAACTTTTTGCTAGTATTGTCGCGAAACAACTACCTTAAATGAGAGAAATCAAAGATAACCTAGATATGACATTTGTAATGGGATAATCTAATTATAATTCCCAACATATCAATACTTTATTCATTAGTCTATAGAAGACTTTATAATCACATGAAAATGACTCTAGAATTAAGATTGGAAACGTTGTGGATTTTGATGAGATTTACTCATTAAAAATGTTTTCAAGTCTCTTTTTTAATATCATAAAAAGCTTTTTAGAGTAATTTGTGAGAAAATTTGAAAAAATTATAAAAGAATTAGAATACGAAGACCACTTTTAAAAATCACTTTTTTAACACCCTCTCAAAACCCAAAGTTTTGTAAAAATCTCATCAACAAATATTTTCAATAAAATATTATTACCATTCTTTCATAATATAGAAATCATCGTTGTTATTTGTTAAAAATAATATATTATACGAAGACAAAAAAGAAAAACCGAGGCATCTTTTAGGAATGTGTCATCGGACAAATCATTTTACATATTTCAATTGATAAATTTAGCGATCATCTTGAGATAAAAATGGCTGCTTGTTAAAGAAATGGAAAGAATTCAAAACCATAACAAAAAAAAAAATCATTTGAAATTCACATATTTATCGGCATCACAGCTTTCGTAAGCAGAAATATTCCTTGAATTATATATTATAATTTTATGAAAGGCAGGGGTATAAACCTGGATAGTTAAATTGGGAGAAAAAATCGAAGTGGTCCGAAGAAGTTGGAATTCCGGATTTCTCGAATGTGAATTGTGCCCATCTAATTGCTGGGCTGGGCTTCTTTGTATTCATTTATACAACGATTGATTATTCCAATAAATTTCGAATTCAATTAGATTATTAAAATCGACTTTCATATTTCGCACCCGAATATATTCTTTTCAGGATTTCCGAGAATTCGTTTGCTCATTGAGAGAGCGAGTCGTATACTTTGCGAAAAATTCCAAACGTGGGTCGATGTTTTATGTATAACCCGAATTAATTCAACACATTCCACACCCTCTGATGATACATCCATCCACCTTTCGAACTTGTGCAAACAAATGAAATTTTGTGCTGGTTTGGAATAACAATAAAAAAATCTAGAGTGTTTAGTGCACACCACATGAGTTTTTCTTACCCCGTATAAGATCTACGCCCTCGCGTTAATAGAAAATTTAAGGACGAAGATATATCTAAGGGAATCAGTGAATTGTGGAATTTTCTTCTAAAAAATGGTTGATTAGAGAGAATGTTTTACTTACGTTATTCTATTGGCAAAAACCAGAGGTGCTAGTTAACGAGGAACAAAAACATGTTTACCCATAAGAATATGTTTGTTTACAGTTTTGCGTTAACTAATGGCTCAAACGGTTGGCAATAGATATTAAGTTGAGATTTTATATAGGAAGTGCAACTTTTAGAGAAGTGAAAGAGTTGGAATGGAATGAAGAATGAATCGAGTGAAGGCGGGTTTTTTCGTCAAACCAATCTTGGGACTGAATATTTGATGACGATGATAATATACCTACATTTCTATATAGGCTTTGAGTCATTTAGTTGTTTATGTACCGTCCCAGTTTATTTCTAATTTCCAAATCTTTTGAAACATTATTTTGATTTTAACTGTGTATAGATTCCACCTATTCACTGCAATCATTAAATTTTGCCAACTTGCGTTTGCTATACACGTTACGAAACCTTAACACGCATAAGTAAAGCACCTCCGGGCATACAATTTTGATGCAATTTATTCCCACCAAAGAGGATTGATTCTTGATATTGGTGAAATTAAAAAAAAAAATCGCTAAAACCATTTTTGGGAAAAGGATATAAAGATTAAAATTAGCACAAATAAAGGGGTAGTGAGTGGTCGAAATCGTACCGGAACATTGCTATAGTATCTCGCGATGATAACTGTTTCAAGTAAACCTTTTACATTTACTAGTTTTTAAGTTATATTGTTACAAACAGATAGTCAAACCAGGCTTTTAGGGAGCTTTTTGAGCCCTGGAGACCACAGAAAACAAATTTCTGTTGAAATCGATAAAAGCTTATCGAAAGAGAAGTTTCTGCTAAAACTTCTTAGGTTACAACTTTTTAATTAGAAAAACCTATCAGACACCTAGTTTCAAATTCCAAAGGAAAGTCTTTTAATCGACTTTAGTCAAAACTTCATTTCGATAAATAATGTAATTACCAAACCATCAAATCTACAATCTATAAAAGCTTGCCTATAGTTTCAACTAGAATTTAAAAATTGATACTCAAATTTATAATATTGGAACTATAGAAGATTTCAAAAGTACATTTCTGGAGATGTTATCTCAATACTTTAGTTATTCTATTTAAGAGAAAGTAAAAAACAAAAAGGACTAGTTATGATGAAAGCCGGAGTCGTTGTTTTAAAGCTATTTAAAGTTTTTTCATAAATCGTTCTTCGTCAGAGGAAATTGTTCTTTTGTTTCGTGAGGTTTAGTGAGTTACGTTTTCTTTCTCTGCAATATCAAATTTCCAATATCCTAAGGTTTCCAATTTTCTTAGTTTAACTATAGTTATAAGATAAGAATTCCCATGTTTTTTTTTGTTTTGTTTTTTTTTCAGTTGATTTTTACCTGAATTTACTAAATCTCTTGCTAATATCTAATATTGTAATATCAAACAGAACAATCCATTACTATCGGCAAAAGATTCAAATAAAAAATCCTAAAAATTTTAACATAAAAATCTTTGAATCTGAATTCGGAGTAGTTTTTTTTTTAGGCAAGAAGTCGTCAATAAAAACCCTTTAATTTATAATTATCGTTTTTCATATTTTAAAAAGACTTGTTATTTGATGTTTTGTCTTTATTCCGAATTGTATAATTAGCTTCAATCGTGGTAACTATTCTGGACATGTTTGGGATTTTGCAGTGATGTAAACGAAATTTTTTTTTAACATGGACAATTCAGCATAAAAATATTTCGAACCTGTTTGAAACTTCTACCACCAAGAAAGCTATTATTTCTTAAAAAGAATATCATATTGAATCCAAACAGAGAAATTGTAGTTATTCCTCTAGATCTTGGTTATAAAAAATCTCTTTGTAATTTTGAAGGTTCAAATTTCTGGTTCAGTTTGATCACCTAATCATCAGCTTTGAAAATAGATTCAGACTATTTTCAAATCCCATGGGTGTTCCCCTGAAATCTTATAAAAAGTCTATGATGCCCAAGAAGAATAAACTGAACATTCTGTCGATTTCATTTCGCTGCAATTCAGAAATATTATTCAATGATCAATAGATTTTAGAACATGAAGTCGTTTCCTCCCACTATATCTTCTCTAAAGTTCCCTTGCCATTTCCCTCTGTTGTTGGACATTTTTTTCTTGAATTTCCCCTTTATTTCTTTAATCATTAGGCTCATCCTGCGTCATTGAATTCAGGTGCCCAGCTTCACTATGCTTCCTTTTACGGTGTTTTTTCAGCAACGCATTAGCTAATTCCCTTCGATTCAACGGTGAACTGATTCTCTTGATTCATCTTCTGTAAACGGCAATATTTAAATATTAGATAAAAAATTGAAAGTAATGGAAGGCAGCCCAGGGGTAGTGAGGAAGGAAAAAATTAATACATCCAAATAATATTATTGAACCCAGCGTATCCAACTTTGGCTGATACCTCCTCCTTCATCTAATACATATCCAAATAAGGTGTAATTTATTGGATTCCTTCCTCCTTTCCTTACAAACCGACGTTTCGGAGGATTCACCCTCTTTCTTCAGGGTTTCAAGGGATCACTGAAGGAAACAAATACCCCAGAAGAAGGAGGGAAGAATTCTCCGAAACGTCGGTTTGAAAGGAAGGAGGAAGAAATCCAATAAAGTACACCTTATTTGGATATGTGTTAAATTTTTTCTTTCCTCACTACCCCTGGGCTGCCTTCCATTACTTTCAATTAAAAGTTCTACCAGTTCGTCTCTCTCCAGAGAAAATTTCGTGCAAATTAGATAAATAAATTTCCGAAACTAAAAATCGTAGGAATGTTTTAATCAAATGCTCATTTTAGGGAGAGTCAAAATTTTTTTATTTTTTAAATTCTATTTTTTTAATATGGAGTTTGGTATATTCCTGTAAAGATCGCTTTAAGTAAAATTAGGTTATTATTTTTTAATTTAATGACGGTGTGAGAACCCTTAAAATGACAAAGGTGATTAGTTTACTTGTCAGCGTTCAGATGTGGGAAAAATTAAAACTATGAAAAAATTCCACTAGTTCACTAATTCTCTCCTTATCAACGAAAAATTAAAATGAACTTGGTGTTTAAAGTATTTTAGAAGAATTAAGGTAAGGCCGAATATTATGTAGTCCGAATAGTAGGTAGGTACTTGGCCGTCTTATTGTAAATATTACTTATTAGGTTATTAGCAGTACCTATCACCAAACTTTTTTGTTAAGCAATTGTTTATATGACATGTTTGAATTTCCAAATTATCGTTGAAAAAAAAAGTTCCGCTGATATAATTAAATGAATTTCTCGCGATGCCCAAAATATTAATTTATTCCTAATTTTCAGGATCATCCGAGAATTGTTTAATTAATTTTCCTATTAAAATATTTCAACTTTTAAAACCACCATTAATTGAATAACTCTTCGTTAAAATTTTGTCTATATATTAGGTATTAAAAATGATGAAATATCAAGATTACATTGTAAACAGAATTCGCTGCAATCCTCGACCTCAAATTCAGAGGATGTTTTCGTCCATTGCACTGATTATCTCGAATTGATAAAGTTGAATAAAGCAGAGTGTTACAAAGTGCAACGCAAAGTTTCCTAGACACTGTAATCAGAATCTATAATAAGGAAATCGGAATGCCAATGAAAATGAAAGCTATACGAAATATGCCAGGATAAAATGCTGATGAGGGTTGAGAATTAACAATCGCCATGGGAAACTTTAGAAAAACTAGCATAATATATCCATAATATTTTTATTTATTTGAAATTGAAAAATTATTTAGATATTCACAATCACACCTTTTAATTATGAGACTTCTAAATGTCAGTTTTTGTGGTTTTTTGGCTTGGAAATTTTATACTTGAACCTAATTTTTTTGGTACCCTAAAAGTGAAAAGTAAATATAAATACCTACATGATTATTGTAATAATAACAAGCAAGAGGAAATTATTATATGGGTTATAAAAGTAAAACTGATTAGGTATATCTTTCAAAATACTTGAGATATCAAATGCATTCTGATTTGTCGTTGGTAAGGATAAATTCGTGGAATTTTGATTTAAGATCTGAAATTGAGCTGGTAAAAAAATCTCTTAAAATGGCCATTTCGGGGGTCTCACACACACTAGTGTGTCTCATTTATAAAAACACTTTATTACTATTACTGCAACAAGACAAGTATAGATACATAAAAAAATTACCACTGTATTTTTATGTTTGTTCACTTAATCAAGGCAGTCTTGAGTTGTTTTTTCCTGAAAAGTGGACTGTATGCGAACAAGTTTGGGAGCCTATGCCTTATTATTTGGAATTATTGAATTGATTTTCATAACAATTTTGATTTTGATTAAATATGGTGATTGTTTATTATATTTGAGTGAAATTCTCATATCATTCACAGAACCTTCGTATCCGTTGCAAATATTATTCCGCCCACTTCTTTATTACTTTTTTTTATCAATATTTGAAGATATACCACATTTCAAACTGCCGTTGGGTTTTGGGTTAAATAAATAAATACATATATAATTGAATTTCTGTATTCCAAGTTTAGCTCTAGAATATTGTTTTGGAGTCGGTGCTGGTTTGAACCAACATGATCTCGCTGAGCAAGAGCCAGGAGGCGTGTGCTCAGTTGCCAAGTTTCCATCTCCACAGTTGCCAGGTGTACCCTACCAGCCCGACCCACATTCAGAGCCTGGTGGCCATCAATCTTGATCTGTGGGGGAGGAGGCTAAGGGCGGAGCCTGCGAATTGGCAACGTTGCACAGAAAATTGGAGCTCTCCCTTCTCTCGCTACGACCTTCCCTTCTTCACCCCTTGCTTCATCCTTGCATGTCTTGGCGACCAAACACGTTTTCATCTCTTTCTCACTCCTTCAATATATATAATATATGTATGAATGTATAATGTATATGTAATATTAATCAAATACATACATCTCAAGAATTTATCATTATTTATATAAATGTTGCATTTGGAGGACAAACGGGCTACCTCGAAATTTTGCAATTTTGATTAGATTGCAATTATTTGATGAAAAAATTGAATAGAATCAAGAAAGCTACTTTCGATGAACATTAAAGCCGAGGGGTGAACCGCGACGTAAAATCGTGTACACCTACTTCCACGTCCACTTTCATTTCCAAGTAGAAGACAATAGATTATCTAATGAATTCCAAAGTAATTCCAAAGACAATGTACGCCTAATTCCAATCGCGGTTCACCCCTCGATTAAAGTCAAAATAAAAAAATAAAGAACTTTATTGAATCAATAATTATTTATTAACATTTAAAATTTTTGACAATTTTCATCGGCCTCGATGCCCGAAGTTTTCCCATCTTCAAATTTAAGTCTAATCAAATATGTAAATTGAAGGAGACAATAAAAGAGTGTGTCTTCTGCTGGAATTCAAACTGCCGTTGGGTTTTGGGTTAAATAAATAAATACATATATAATTGAATTTCTGTATTCCAAGTTTAGCTCTAGAATATTGTTTTGGAGTCAATAATTCCAGCAGAAGACACACTCTTTTATTGTCTCCTTCAATATATAAAAATTCTGCTACTCTCGGCAAAAAAACTTTCAATCAAATATGTAAAGGTTGTAGAGGTAAACCACGAATGTAGTTAATAGATAGAAAGATATTAGATGCATTTTCTTGAATGGATTAAACCATCTTTATCTAAAAAAGCGTATAATGTATATACAATATTAATCAAATACATACATGTCAAGAATTTATCATTATTTATATAAATGTTGCATTTGGAGGACAAACGGCCTACCTCGGATTTTTGCAATTTTGATTAGATAGCAATTTGACGAAAAAATTGAATAGAAGCAAGAAAGCTACTTTCGATGAACATTAAAGCCAAAATAAAAATAAAGAACTTTTATTATGATAAAAATTGTACTAAACTGACTATGACTCGTTTAAATATTCAAACACCACACATTCTGACTACTACATCCTAGTCAAGTGTTGACTCATATACCTCAGAATGTGTGGTGTTTGAATAAAGAACTTTATTGAATCAATAATTATTTATTAACATTTAAAATTTTTGACAATTTTCATCGGCCTCAATGCCCGAAGTTTTCCCATCTTCAAATTTAAGTCTAATCAAATATGTAAAGGTTGTATAGGTAGATAAATCATGAATCTCAACAAAAACACTCCTGTAAAAAAAGGCCAAGTTCGATTAATAAAAACCGTTTGCCAAAAAAAAGTAGTGAGATCTAATGTGCTGCCAATATCAACAATTTATTAAATGAGTCGAGGATATATTAGTAACTTTAATTAAAATGCTTGTTTTTCATTTCACATGTCCATCTATATTTTTTATTGATTTCACATTTTTAGTCGAAATTATTTTCAGAAAACTTGGCTTTTCTCCCTCCTTCAAAATATATATAATATATGTATAATGTATATGTAATATTAATCTCAAGAATTTATCATTATTTATATAAATGTTGCATTTGGAGGACAATCGGCCTACCTCGAAATTTTGCAATTTTGATGAGATTGCAATTATTTGACGAAAAAATTGAATAGAAGCAAGAAAGCTACTTTCGATGAACATTAAAGCCAAAATAAAAAAATAAAGAACTTTATTGAATCAATAATTTTTTTTATATTATTTATTGGCATCGGGCACACACCCATTTTGCCAATCAATAATTATTTATTAACATTTTAAATCTTTGACAATTTTCTTCGACCTCGATGCCCGAAGTTTTCCCATCTTCAAATTTAAGTCTAATCAAATATGTAAAGGCTGAAGTGGTAAACCATGAATATAGTAAATAGATAGAAAGATATTAGATGCATTTTCTTGAATGGATTAAAAACCATCTTTATTTAAAAAAGCGATTCGAATAACTAACATGAATTATTGATAGTGGAATGAATGATGGGTGTATATCCCACATCCTCGAATCTACCTACGATTATCACAGAATTATTTAATAGGTTCTTTAAGATAAAAAAAAGCAGATGAAAAAGAGTGAATCATAGATGGTGACTTTCACTTTTTGAATCAGTCTCTTTTATTCTACCTCTGTCTCTTTCTTCGGTGGGAAGTGAAGTTCACTAAAAGGATGTTGCTTATTTAGATCTATTTCGAAATTTTCTGAACTAAATACAACTTTTTCGTTTGGAACTTGTAGAAGACAATATATTTATTATTGAATAAATCATTTTTGATTTAAGACAAACCATATTCTTCTGAAAAGACTCAGAAATATTTAAAAAATGGTGAAATTATTCATTATTAATCTAGTACAGAGAACAAGAATCAACATGTCTTTTTTGTTAGAAAATAACAATTTGACAAGTCATTTGAGATAAAAAGTTCAGTGAGATCAAAAATTTCTCCAAGCAGTGATATTTCAAACGAAAAACAACACCACAGGCTTAGGGCCTCTTTGTTCATTTTTGGTTGAAGATGGCTGGAGGTCACATCTATCGAAGGGTCAAAATATGCGACGATTTTAGGTTTAACTTAGGGGAATTTGAAGATGGCATAAAGATATCCGACAGTTTGTTGCCTGGAGATGGATAAATTGCCTTGCACTACTCTGTGCTAGATATCCTTCTCAGCCAATGATGGAAATATTAGTTTTAATAAATTGATAGCTGCAATTACTATTTCTAAAATTTTAAGTGTTTGATTCCAATGTGCACTCAAAGAGGATATACGAAAGCTTTACATTAGATCTATTTAGCTCTCCAAGATAATCATTGCACTAAGTGCATAAAAGTCTGAATCAAATTGGCCAACGAAAAACGTTATTAGATATTATTTCAATTCTGGTTCACTTCTAACTAGGACTGTCTAATAGAATGAAGCCGAAATGTAGAATATTTGATTCAAAATCAAATACTTAGAATGTTTTTTGTTGTTGTTGTTGTTCTTTTTTTATACATTCTTTTGTCAACCGCCGAGATTCAAACTTCACAGGTTCTTTATTCATTTCATAATTATAGTGCAAATGTATGAAAATCTGTAAATACTAGGACACCATTGCTGATTAATGTGTATCCTGTGTGGGACAAGGGTGGTTTTAAATAGATCACTGTCCGTGAGATAGTTCACTTTCTGTATTTGTATGTTTTAGTAAACTGAAGAATTTAGGTAGAAATTAGATTGTTAGAGTGGACTGTATGCAAAATTTTATTTTAGAAACACGTGATAAAGATTTCAGAATGAGAGGTCGAATAGGGGTTTAATATGATGAAAATAATTCATTAACATTATTTAAACTAAATAGTTTTCAGCTGAATTCTTCACTCATGGTCCTTCTATACTAAGAAGTCTGATTAAAATGAATATTCAAAAAACACGATTGTTTTCCCGAATTCAAAATTTGCATTAATAGGAACCTGAATCATTCAAAAAGAATCAATTACTCTTACGGATTCCCATTTATCATTGTGATAACTTTTTCAACTCTCTATCTCAACTAAGAGAGGTCAAATTCAAAAATGTGGTCCGGGGCCAATTTTTTGCTTTTTTGACAAATTTACATAGCTGTATTTTGAAAACCGGTGAACATTTTGAGTTCAAAATTGGTATTTTTCTTAGTTTATATGGAGGTTAGCTATGTACCCGAATTTCATTAAAATTGAGATAAAATCGCTGTGTTGATTTGACCTGGAATGACCCACAATCACAGAGTTTATATTATAGAAATATAAGGAACACATAGGTATGTAGGTTAACAAAAAAGGAGAACAATTTGAGAGAAATACAAGTAGATGCAATTGAACAAAATATTTAAGCATTAAATTATACATTTGTTGGTAATAAAATATTGTATAACAAATTGGAAATAAGCCCAAGGTTGAATTTTATTTTCCGCAATGTACTTTTGGACTTCATTCATCTCGTGATGTGTGTTTTAATTAAGCGATTTCCATTATGTTCGTATGACCCCAACTTAAACCTACATAGATTTATTTATCCATGTTATTAACTGTTAAATTTTCTTATAAATCACATTATTTGAGTGTTAAAGTATCGACGATTCAGCGTATAATTTTGTCTTTTTTAAATCCTTGTTCTTGTTTATGATCATACATCAAAAAAAAAACATCATGAACGTTAATCATATATTCTAAAATACGTGAATATATTCCACATGATTATAAGATATGTAAATGTTTATTTAAGCTTCCTATTAGAATGATTAAATGGAAAATTTACTGTGATGTTGTTTTAGCAATAGCTCCCGGCAAATGGACAATTCGAATACCTTGTACTTAGTTTGATGGACTCAAAAATTTGAATTTTCGTTAGAAACCAAATTAAGTTTTAAGGTACTTTAATACAAATATGTCAATTTTCAGTTATTTGTTTATCTATCTGACTGTCCTGTGGTAGCGAGATCTTAAAAACGGTTAATTTCAGGCAAATATATTATTCTGTATGCTCGGTGAGCGACCTCAAAAAAAGGAAACTTTTTGTTTCTTATTCATGTTAATTATTATCTGAAAAATGGAAAAAAAAACATTTTTCTCTGTTGGCATGACAGTCTGTAATTCCCATGTCTACGTTAATTCAACGATGAAATGTCGTAAAAAGTTCCTTCTGGTTACAAAATGTCTGCATTTTCAAAAAAATATATAAATAATAATAACCGGTTGAATTGTCCCGAAGGATTTTGATTCTAACGTAAGTTTTTTTATTAATAGTCTTAAAGACTTTTTATCTTAAATAAAAATAATAATAATCATGAATAAATTAATTATTTTCTCTAATTTATTTCTCTAAATTATACTAATGTAGCTAATGGCATTATTAATCAAATTTTAATATAATATATTCATATATTTTAAAAATTGATATTATCAATTAAATTGATTACCACCACCTATATCATAGAGAAATTTACCACTCAAAGTTCTGACTACATAAAATTGAATAATTTATCAGTGGACTGAAGGAAAGTCGAATTAATATATATCTTATTATATAATGGTAAACGAGCAATTCTTGTATATATGCCTTATATAGAATCGGTTTCTCGAAAATAGCTCTAAAGATTGGTGAACTTATCAAGATATAGAATCGGTTTTTCGAAAACGGCTCTAACGATTTCGCTAAAAAGTCTTATGAGTTATTAGTCGTGTATAAATTTTAATCCGATTGAAATAAAGGAAGGGGGTGTAAATTAGTCATGTCGAAAAATAAATATTTTAATCGTTCATATCTCGTCTTCGGTAAGCCGCAGAACTCACAGAGGCTTGAAATTTGAAACTTAAGCTATTTAGGGGCAAAAAGTTACCGAGCATCGCTTGGTGCTCTAGGCACTTATGTTTATATTTTGGACAATTACGATAAGAAATTTTCAAAATCTAATATGATATAGAAGGTTTAATTATTATTTTGTAAAATTTAGTTGTTTTTATTTCAAGATAATAAAAATTGGAAAACATCCTTAATTAAAACAAACCAAAAACAGTTGTATGTTTAAGGTTTAAGGGGTGTAAGTCAAAGGTCAATTATTCGAATTAATTCAAATCGAAAGATATTGTCAATGACGAACCTCCCATATTTCTGGCAACATCAGGGATCAAATTAACCAGGATGCGGGTCTAAACCTCTTGTCGCCTCTGTCATAAGAAATTGAATAATGCTGTTAATTTATTCAAGGAAGTGTGACATATAATTCCAAAAGTGTTACATAAAAGAACAAATGGCGGATTTTTTCCGAGTTCGGTAGCCTTCTTTCTTTCCAGTGGTTTGGAATGCTAGGTGGATTCTCTTCCTAGTCATATGTCAAAATTGATGTCGATGATGAATCATACTCATTCCAATTAAAAAACGGAATAGATTTCCATATGAAATGCAAATGGAATTTTAAAGGAAGCAGGTCAATGACGTAAAGTACCTATGTTCAGTACAAAATGCGATAAGCAATCAGAAAAAGATTTCCGGAATGATGGGCCATATTAGAAAATGAATTATTTGATTGTGTTAAGATAATGATTATTTATTTATTCCAGGGGAAGTAAGGGGCGGGGGAATTCAATTAAAAATAATTACAAAATACGACCTGGGAGGGATATTGAAAGGAAGTTTATATTTTGTATTTTGACCAGGAACCAGAGAGGTAGAGAGGATAAAGAATATAAAATTTTATCAGATAAAAAAGATCATTGTATATGGAGGACAATTAAGAATTCATTCATCATTATATAGTAATCAGTCTTAAGACTGGTTCGATGCAAAATATGTCTTAGCAATCGCCACTGTCTCAACATATGCTCTACCTAGAGCTTTTCTTTTTTAAATTCGATAAAGAACTCTTTTCCCCAATTTCTTTGAAAACCTCCTCATACTGATAATCTGGTTGGGCCACCCAAGGGAAAACTAGAAATTTGTTAGGGTAAATAAATTAAAAATTTTAAATAATTTTCTAATTTCACCATAAGTAGCCCATACTAAAAAATATTCCAGATCAACTCTATTCATTTTCAACTTCAAATAAAACGTTAACAAATTCAAATTGGAAATACTCATCATTTTCATATCAGGGTTAATCACTAATATTGATGTTCGATCAGCATTGCAAGAAAATATATATAGTATATATACATAGAAGAAATTAGCGCTTATAAACTTATTTTATTGCTTAATATTATTGCCCTCATATTCAGATATTTATACTTGATTCGTTAAGTAAGACAGACATGATGATTTATCAATTGTCTGTGGACTTAGGTATGTGGTAAACAAGCATCTGATCTTTTATTTATGTGAAACCTACCTAGTATTTTATATTATAAAAAAGTTTCTCAAATAAATTTTCAAAAATTTTCTTTACTTTAAAAAAGGAATATTGGGTTTGTGATTTGCGTATTACACGCATATCATTCCTTAAGTAGATTATAAGAAAAACATAATTTAAATGGAAATTTTTTTCAAGCGAAATCTTATTAGAATTCAGAGTTTTAATTAGGATATGCCTCGAAAAGCTTATACGGCTAATTTATAAATTTTCAGCTATATCTACTTATAAAATAATTTTTATAAAAAAAAAAAATAAAACAAAAAAATCAAATGCATCAAATAAAATAATAACAACTCAAAAATAAAATAAAATACACTAGAAGGTATAAAATAATGATCTAATTTAGTTACAACTAAACGTCGAAATATTACATGAAATCACTTTTTTGGAAGTCGGTGCCAAAACATATACATTTTATGAATCGCACTCGACGGATCTTACTTAGTACTTTTGGCGAGTAAGCTCGCTTATATAGTTTGTTTAGCACCGACTTCAAATAGTGATTTCATCGTTTAGTTGTAACTAAATTAGATAATTATTTTATACCTAGTGTATTTTATTTTATTTTTGAGTTCTATTATTTTATTTGATGCATTGATTTTTAATCAGTTTTATTTTTTTTATAAAAATTATTTTTATTTTTCTCTTTTTAGTGATGTTATTAATAGTGACTTAATATAATACCTTGCTTGCATCTCGTAGGAAAAAGCGTCGGGCGAATGAATCAGAAAATGGTAATAAAATTAAATTCATAAATATAGAAATTCTTTCGAAACGTTTGCGGGCTTTAAATGAACGTTTTAAGATTTTTTTTTTTATAAAAGATTTTATTTATTATAATTTCGATTATTTGCTCATAGGAATTGGAGATTTGCGTTATTTCGTCATTGATCATATCATCAGAACTTGACCAAATTAATATGGGACCACACTTAAGGTACCCCCTTTCTAATAAAAGAAAAATCATTGAAATAAGTCCATAAACAAAGAAGTTATTTCTGAACATACATATCAAAAAAGGTCCAATACCAATGAAAAAAAACAGGACCAATCGGGAAGTAGACTGAACCCAATGCAAAAAAAATCATAGAAATCGGTTCATAATTGGCGAAGAAATCAGGTAACATAGACACAAAAAAATTCAGTCGAATTGATAACCTCCTCCTTTTTTGAAGTCAGTTAAAAATATAAAATGCAAAATTGTTTTTAAAAGCAAGGAAATCGGCGATTCTTTTTAATTGATAGTTGAAACATTACCATAAAATCTTATATTTTTTACAAATTCAAATATTTTAATTTTAAAACCAGGTATAATTTAGATAGGGAATATGATATTTTTCATTTTTTACAAGTAAATTAAATAAATTTAAATGTTTTCTGGTGAATATAAATATATATCCAGCTCCAAAATATTTTCATACTACGTATAAACTTTTTGGATATTAAAATTCATAACAGTTTAAAATGTAAGAATATGAAATGAATTCAGGGAACCTTGATGGATACTGTCTGCAAGTGAATATTTTTCAAATTATTCAACTGTAAATTCCGAAAATATTTTTCTGTTTATTGCATTTTCTTCCAACGCCATAAGTCAAGTGATATATGAAACTAATATAAAAATTGTATGTATAATACTAATGTACTCGTCTTTCAAATAAGAAAACAACGTATAGATATTTTTGCATTATTCGGATTAGGTATATGGACCAATAAGAGCGGCGACGGTGGACAGATAAATCGATTTAAAACTTCGTTGAAACTATTATATAACATAAGTGACATTTCAATTTAATTGAAACAAAAAGTATAAATTTAAATAATTTCACGAGAAATCAAAGATTTTTAAATAAATTTTCAATAATTAGAATTTTATTCCAAAAATGAATTTATAAGAATTTAAAGATTTCAATGATAAATCGAATGGTGAAGCTATTAGGTTTATAATATAATAGACCAGAGGTGGCCACAACGTGGCTCGCGAGCCGCATGCGGCTCTTCAGTCAATCTCGTGCGGCTCTTGAACCCTCTTGAATAATTCTAGCCCTTTCGACCAAAATCAACCAAATTTTGTATACATATTCTGTGGACCCTCAGAAAGCTAGAAATGCAAAAACTAACCACCCAAAATGGAGGGAGGGTTAAAAATGAAAATTCTAGCCCTTTCGACCAAACTATGTATACAAAATTTGGTTAGTTTTTGCATTTCTAGCCTTCTGGGGTCCACAGAATATGTATACAAAATTTGGTTGAGTTTGTTCAAAAGGGCTTTTAATTTTTTATCCCCCCCCCCCTTTTTGTCTGATAATGTTTAAAATACATATAAAAAAAAATTATTTTATTTTCAAAAATATATTTGGTTTTTTTTCTAGATAAATTTTTTCATTTTTTATATCTCTTCAAAATGTGGTAGATCTTTATGGCCCACTCTGTATAATAATTAAATTAAAAAAATAATAATACAAAAATTAAATTAATTTATAATTTGTAATATTATAAGAAAGTAAAGCAAAAAATATATGTTACTTCATTTATATTTTATAAAATAAAAAAAAAAGGTGTCTTTTTTTAATAAACCATTAATCTCCAAACAATGTGGCTCGCTTTGAAACAGTTTTATAAATTTAAGGTCAGTGGCCCCTTTAATAGACAGTGCCGTAACTAGGGCGGTGCCAAAGATGCCCAGGCGCAGGGCGCAGAAATGACACCATTTGTGTATTGTATTATTTTGTATTTGTCAAATATTTTCGAATAAACGTTTTTTTTTTTACCGAATTTATATTTATGTAGATACTTATTCAAAATTCAACCAAGTACCTATACTTTTTTTTAAGGGCGCAGTTATAGAAGCTCACAACGGGTGTATAAAAGGCTATTTACGGCACTGACTATAGATAAGCGGAGAAAATAGGATTCTGAGAGTAGAAATTTAGGATCTCAGTGTTAGTCATTAGAATCAGGTTGCTAACCCCGAATAATACGTTTGTTTTGCTTTTGAAAAGTCCACAAAACTCTGACTGTATCAAATGTAGTTCTTTGTTGGGCAACTAACCAAAACCTCTGAAAAGTTCAGAGGTTCTAAAAATCTAAAAAAAAAATAATAATAATAAACTGATGTGGCCATCCACGTGACTTTACCATACACCTGGGTCCTCTCTTATAGTTAATATTGAATTAAAACAATTTATAATTATTTACGAAACCCCCCTATTAATTTTGGGCCCATTAGCAATTAATAATATATCCTTTTAATTATGAGACAATTTTATTAGAAATATCCCCATTCTTCGATTTTTGTTAGAAAATATTTTTGAGCCCCCAACCCACCCTCAATTTCACATAGTGAGTCATTTTCATAAGGTCGTATAGGGTTCATGTGCAAAATTTCATCTTCCATTAAAGGCTCTAAGATTTATATTGATAATTCTAATTTTTGACCCCCCCCCCCAGTTTTGGCATCGGAAAATAAAAACTCCAACGAAGCAAAAAAACACTTTTTTCATGCACGATTACAATTCTTGGCCATACTCTGTATTGTGTATTGTAAAGTAAAAAAAATGTAGAAATTGTAAAAAACAAAAGAGTATATTTTAAAATAGTTGCAGAAAGGAAGGATAGTTTTATTATATTACAATATTAAAACTAGATTAAAATTAGACAGATCTTTTACATAGATGGCGCTGTGTTCCGATACAAATTGTGGTTTATTTATTTTTGATTTTTGTGCAACACTAAAATCAGTTGTTCAAGAAAGATCATATTCACTCTAAACTTTCAATGAAGTTGTCATGTGATGTTCGAAGTTGTTTGTAATTCGTATGTGTCTTCAGAATAAAAAAGAAAAGGAAGTTTTGTTTTGAATGTTCTATTATGTAGTAGGTTATTTACAAGCAATCTCACTAATTACCTATACTGAGAACGGCCTGGGTTAGAGGACGATTCTCGTACAGTGGTAGATGGTTGGCTAATCCTCGAAGAAAGTGTCTTAACTGTTTCTGGAGTTGGGGTATTCAATTCATGAATTTCATCAATTAAAGTACACACCTGGTGTCTAAAGGTTCTGAATTGAGCAGAGCTCATGCATTCTAAATCTGGAAGTAAACTTAATAAAAAATGTCGTTTAGCATTATTATCTTGAACTGATTCCTTCTTCTTCGATGTGAGGTAATTTATGATGTATTGTTCTGTGTCAATCTCTTCTCTTTTTTGTTTTTTCTGTGGAGGTTCAATCGCACTTTCCATAAAGTCTGGGCTGATTTTTCTACTTTCTATCATGTTCCCGCTAAATGTAGGCGAATATTCCTCTTTCCAAGAATTTCGAGTAAACTCTTCATTATGTGTATTACTAAATTCTTCATTTTTTCCTGAGAAAGAAAGAGAAGTGCTTTGTTCTCCATCCGATTCACATTGCTCAAGGATATTAGAGAGCGATGTAAGTTTGGCTTGTAATGAATTTTCTTTCTTACCCACATATGGTGTTAAAAAATTCATGTACTCTTGCAAGTAATATTTATTTTTTCTTTCTCCATTCTTCATATTACGTACGAAGACTATTCTTAAGTTTCTCCATGCTTCTTTGCAGTTCGCTACTAAAACACGAAAAACAAATTAATTAGTGAATTTACTGTGTTTAATTTAAGGCTATAATTTCAGATATCTGATAGTGGCAAGAAATTTGGCTCATCTCTCAATAAGAAAAGATACATTCATGGGTATTTAACATAATAAATACATGAAGTACCTACCAACTGTTTTATTTATCTTCAAAGGAAGAGATTTAAAATGACAGTTAAACGAAAGCTTGTATAACCGAAAATTAAGTCAATATAATAATGTAATTTTGACGAATTAATGATTAAAAATTATAATTCAAGAATTTGAGAAAAAAGAGAAGAGAGAGAATATAGCTATAAATTAAAATACATAAATAATAAAAATTTTTAAGAAAAAATAAAACCGACTTAAAAAAATTAAATGCAACAAATAAAATACACTAAAAGGTATAAAATAATTATTATCTTATTTAGTTACAACTAAACGACGAAATACTAGCATGAAATTACTTTTTGAAGTCGGTGCCAAACAAACTATACCTATAAGCGAGCGTACCCACCAAACGTACTAAGTAAGATCCGTCGAGTGCGATTCATAAAAGGTATATGTTTGGCACCGACTTAAAAAGTAATTTCATGTTAATATCTCGTCGTTTAGTTGTAACTAAATAAGATAATAATTATTTTATACCTTTTAGTGTATTTTATTTGTTGCATTTAATTTTTTTGAAGTCGGTTTTATTTTTTTCTTAAAATTTTTTATTTTTCTCTTTTTAGTGATATTATTAATAGTGATCCTATCATCAGAACTTGACCAAATTAATATTGCACCATCTCTAAGATACCCCCTTTCCAATAAAAAAAGAATCATCGAAATCGGTTCATAAACAAAGAAGTTAGTCCTGAACAAACCTAACAAAAAAGGTCTAATACCTACGAAAAAAAATGGGACCAATCGGAACATAGACTGGACCCAATGCAAAAATTTTTTTTCAAAATCGGTTCACAATTGGCGGAGATATGAGGTAACATAGGCACAAAAAAAAAAAAAAAAAAATTCAGTCGAATAGAGAATCTCCTCCTTTTTTTGAAGTCGGTTAAAAAGTCATGCAACTGATAACTTCGTCAATTGAGAAGAGCTGACAATCACCAGGCATCTATCCGTCCTTCAGAAGTTCCACCAAATTTTTGATTTCTAAGAAAAAAATAAAACCGACTTCAAAAATTAAATGCAACAAATATAAAAATACACTAAAAGGTATAAAATAATTATTATCTTATTTAGTTACAACTAAACGACGAAATATTAACATGAAATTACTTTTTGAAGTCGGTGCCAAACAAACTATACCTATAAGCGAGCATACCCGCCAAACGTACTAAGTAAGATCCGTCGAGTGCGATTCATAAAGGTATATGTTTGGCACCAACTTCAAAAAGTAATTTCATGTTAATATTTCGTCGTTTAGTTGTAACTAAATAAGATAATAATTATTTTATACCTTTTAGTGTATTTTATATTTGTTGCATTTAATTTTTGAAGTCGGTTTTTATTTTTTCTTAAAAATTTTTTATTTTTCTCTTTTTAGTGATGTTATTAATAGTGATTATATCATCAGAACTTGACCAAATTAATATGACACCATCCCTAAGACACCCCCTTTCGGATAAAAGAACCATCGAAATCGGTTCATAAACAAAGAGGTTAGGTCTAAACAAACCTAAACAAACCTAATAAAAAAGGTCTAATACCTATGAAAAAAATATCGAAAAAAAATGGGACCAATCGGAAGCTAGACTGGACCCAATGCAAAAAAATTTTTCAAAATCGGTTGACAATTGGCGGAGATATGAGGTAACATAGGCACAAAAAAAAAAAAAAAAAAAAAAAAATTCAATCGAATAGAGAACCTCCTCCTTTTTTGAAGTCGGTTAAAAATAAACTTTGAGGCCCAAAAAATACACAAAAAAGTTCTAAGTTTCAGATCAATTGTCAATATAAAAAACAATCCATTTGAAAACTTTACATTGTTCTTGAAATCAATTCTAAACTCATTGGAAAACCATGACGACAAATTACTCAAAGACTCAAAACATTTGGTGGAATTTCTGAAGGACAAAGAGATACCTAGTGATTATCAGCTCTTCTCAATGGACGCTGAAAACATGTACTAATTACACTAACATATCTCCCCTGATATTTTTGAATATCTTCAATTCTAAATTTCAAAACAACAATAATAATATCACTATCCCAAACAAGGGAAGTACCGAGTCCGCGAAATACGCGAAATACTGATTTGCGCGTTTATATTAAAATTTATTTTTTTGAACTCAAGGGTCATTAAAACGTGATAATCTCGGCTGGTAATTTTTGCCACGAAAACAAGATTTTCATTACTAACATATAAACATCCGTTTCTATATATTATATAATGGGAATACCAAATAAATTTAAAAAATAATTAAGAATGAGAAAGAGTTTGAACGAGATATAAAAAGAAAAGATTTATAAACGATGGTTTACTGTAATGAATAATAATTACTCACCGGTGCTTTCTACTTCCTTCGCAACCATTTCCCAGGCAGCACTGGATCTGTCCCTGAATGTCCCTATTTGGCTATAGTCTTTATTATTATCATACAAACACTGGTGTTTTTGAACAGCTTGTACCAATTTGATATTAAAAACGGGATCTTCTCTTGGCATTGTCGAGGAGGTCGTCTCTGCCTGGCCGTCCCCGGGCTGACTCGTAAGTGAAACGAAACTTTCTTTCCTTGAAACTGTTCCCGTTAGTTTCATAAAACCACCGTTGAGCAATCGTGCGCGTTGCGAAACTCAGTGTGTCGGCGGTGCCAACCATACTATAATAATTAATGTATTCATCCATTTTAAATCCGACTTGCATTCCGAGGTTTCAGTTCGTTATATCCTCCAAAATAATGAACATGTCAAACTCGTTCTTATTTTTTGTTGATAAGGAGATAATAAACGTGAAACTGAACATCGACAGGTACAAAAATTACCTAAAAATTGCCCCTTTGGGACCATCACCTATAGAGATTTTAAAGCGAATTAGTGAATTTAGTCTAATTCTATACTTAAGAATTTATAAAGATATCTTAGACTCCATGATAAAAAATCTTTTCGATCCCACAAAATATTCAACCCTCCCCAAAATAATCTTTTCATTTTGTTGGTTTGCTTGCTTATTGTTAAGAAAACACTTTGCTACAAATAGGCAACATTTTTGACCATGGTTTTCATGATATACTTTTATTATTGGGTGACGTCAATAGACACTGAGAATATGTTAGATTTCAAATTCAAACAAACTGTTTTCAATGCTTTTTTATTAAGCCGACATTTTTGGGTATAATTTACATATTTTAAAATTAAAACTTGAACAGTAAAGCATTGAAAATGAGAAAAGGTTGTCATCTGTTAGATCAAAGATGGAATAGGTTATTTTTAATTATATGTCCTTATTTGGTCTGGATTGTTAATTTTGGAACTAAGATTTGATTTCCGAGGGGGTAAAAGCACCCTTCTAAAATATAATTTAAAAAATCCATTCCTTCTCGAATCTAATAGATAACAACCATTTGTGATTTAAAGTATATTTCTATCGACACTTTGAACTCTTATAGTAGTAAGTTTTGAATTTAAAATTTAAATATTAATATTCCCAGATAGCACGCTCTTTTCTAGCCCTGTGACCTTTTATTATCTCTCCGCTTGCTTCTGAAGACATCTTCTAGAGCTCTTGGTGAGATGTCGTTAAGATTATTTTACAAGATATCTTAAAGACATTAAGTTTATGCGAAAAATTAAATGATACATTTTGTTTTAATATAATAATTATTATTATTTTTAATATTTAACATAGATGTTTATAATCCTTAATTTTTTGATCAAATGGACCGATTTTCTTGAAATTTTGCATTCATATCTATTTCCGATGACAATACAATATTTAATTAAATTTTAATTGACCCCATTTCCAAGATTTTGCTCACTGCCTCCATCTCCTTGAATTATCAGTGAATCTGAGCCTTATGGATATCTCTGTAAAGGCCTTATGAGTAGAATTCAAATTATTGTTCAAATTTGAGATAAGGTCCCTCCTCCCGACTATAGGTGTATAGAAGAGCAACTTATAGAGCTCTAAAATTTCCATCTCAGAAAATAGTGATTAGACAGACTTTCAAGGCCCTTTTTTCTAGGCATCTTCTAGATCACCAAGAGGAGCAAAATATCTTCACGATGTCTAGGGGATATCATGGTCCTATCTGTTTTAATTAAAAGAAATAGAAAATCAAATCTAATTTGATATATATCATATATGCAATAATATAAATATAATATGTACTATTCAAAAATTATTGTCCTAATATAAAAAAGTTATACAAATAAATTTGGCCTATAACGATGTCTGGCCGATGATCTGATCAAAAAGGGAATGCGTGTCGAGTTGGAGTACTTGTACTCAAGCTCGGCGGGCAATAGAAAGGCAGACATCGTGGCAAAGGATGCGTCGGGGTGTGGGTTTTGGATGTGCATATCGTCTCCGCGCTTGCAGGACTGGATGTTGCCCACAGAAACAAAATAGAAAAATATAGGGGCAACTCCAGTCTGGTGGATAATATTGAGGAGCGATTTGGCGTCGGGGCGGGCTCAGTCAGGGTCGAGGCCATCACACTCTCGTGGAAGGGAGTGTGGTGGCATAAAGCGGTGGAGTCCCTCATCGCCCTGGGTATATCCCAAAAAACAATAAACAATTTGACATATAGGGCGATGAGGGGATCTCTCCTTAATTTTTACACTTTCAGCAGAAGAACATCTAGAGCGGGTGGCGTATGATTATTTTATTGTAAATACAAAAAAAAACAACAAAAAAAGAAATGTGAAATGTGAGTCAGGATTAATCCTGGCTCTCTCAGCCACCCGCTCTGAATCTGAATTTATTTGTTCTCAAGCTGAAGGTGTGAAATTTGTGGATAAATTTGTGTAATAATCCTTTTATCTTTGTAAGAGGAGGCCCAATAAACAAAATTATGATTTTAAAAATAAATAAATAAATAAATGCAGTGAATGCAGTTTCGTTCGATTTGAAACATCAAACGTTAATAGCCTTATATTTACTATGACCCCTAGTCCACAGCACTAATTGAGTGTATATATACGATTTTTCAAGCGAAACAATGATAATTTTGCAGATCTGCTTCAATATTTTGTGTTCACAAGTTTAGAATAGCTTATAATTTTTCATTATTTATATTTAATATAGGTTCACGTTTCATGAAACTAGCAAGTTTTGTTGTTGTGCACGCCACACGTAAAAGATAATACCGGAGAGTCCTCAAAATCTTGGGGCCTAAAGTATCCAGATTGAATATTTTTAGGTCAATTTTTACTTTTATTTATGTTTTAGAAGTGATATAAGAATCCAGCAAGAATTTTCGATCACTTCGAATATTTTAACGAATTTCGAACTTTTAGGCTTTCCAGTCTACTCCAGAGATTTTAATCAAGTCAAGAATATATATATTCTTGGCCAAATAAGGCATCTTAGAGAAAGTTGTAAGTATATTTATAAAGTCACTCTTACAAGTTAAAATTCTTGTGGCAATGCTATTGAGTTTGACTTATTTCTTTGAGAAGTATAATAATGTATGAATATTAATTAAGTTTCTGCTTTGATATTTGTTTGGCTTTGTTGAATCAATCAAAATCAATATTGTTGCCATTTCTTGGAACATTTTGAGGTTTAAAAATAATTCAAGGATAGTACTTTAATTAGATTCTTCAAAAATTCTTAATTAGAGAAGTAAATCATTTCGACTTAATCCGCATATAGTCTCTCCTGATTAGTTAGAGATTATATTATATGAGACTCTTATTTTTAACCTTTCGTACAAAAAATAGTAAAAAAACAGAATGATTATGGGGAGATTGTCAGTTTGTCTCTCCATTTGTTTTTCACCTCAGTCACAGTCATGTAGCTTCTAAGTTATAAAGTTAGTAGCTTGAAATTTGGCATGTAGTTAAAGTTTCATGATCTAGAGATAATCCAATAGTCAACGTCCAAACAAGTCAGGCAAAATGTGACTTTTCGCCTACATAGTATAAACTCAAAGACATTTTGAAAAAATAATGAATATATAATATCGAGGGGTGAACCGCGACCTAATATGCTGTACACCTACTTCCACTTGTACTTCCAAATATTTCCAAGTACTTCCAAACATTTCCAAGCACTTCCAAATATTTCCAAGTACTTTCAAAGGTTCCCAAGCACTTCCAAATATTTCCGAGTACTTCCAAATATTTCCAGGTACCTCCAAATATTTCCAAGTACTTCCAAAATACTTCCAAAGAGGTGTACACCTACTTTCAATCGCGGATCATCCCTCGTATACTATACTCTAAAGCGGTTCCTACACGATCATTCTGACTGTCAATCTTGTCTAGGATTGACATACCGATTGAGCGTGTAGGGGTAGACTGATGGACTGATGGACGAGATTGACGGATTTCCAGAAATCCAGAAATCAGAGCTTCAATCATGTAAAAAGGAGGGGAGATTGACAGTCTGAATGAAGCGTGTAATGGTACCGTCATTCTTTTCATCAGTCGAGAAACATATACAATTTTAAGAATTCAAATATTTAATGAATTTGATAATTATGTAATATGATCATTATTAGTTAGATTTTCATTTTATTATTTGAAAATGGAATCAAATTTCATCAAAAAATCAATAATAATTTAAAATTAATTATTTACTTGAATTACTTGAATACATTAAAGTGTGAAGAGGACCTTATTAGTGTTTATATTATCATTTTACTAAGCAGCCATGCTGGAAGAACATTTAGATGAAGATATCATAGATGTATTTGTTAATACTGGCGACCAGTTAAGTGCTAAGGACTTGATTTTAAAACGTTTCATAGAAACGTATGAAACTTTACCAGAGCTTCCTTAACCAATCTTTCACCCAAACATTGCGTTTTGGAATTTTTCTACTAGCTAATACCATAATTATAGCAACACAAGCCTTTTTCTTATTTCTAGACATCTTATCTTCCCGGTTTGTCACTTTAGAATGAGCCAAAAAAACTTCAATCTGACTGTCAGTAGAAATTATTGTGTAGGATTCTGCATAATTGAAGTAATGAATAACAGTCGGATTGATTCAATCTGACTGAGATTCAGAATGATCGTGTAGGGGCCGTTTAAAGATAAAACATAAAAACAATTATGATAAACAATTATGGATACTTCTCGTCAGTTAACCTTATCGATGGTTTTTTTTTGAAGCCAATATATAATTGAAAGAAGATTATGATAGGACATATATTAAGACATGAAGGATTGTTAAGGGATATTTTAAAAAGCCGAATTGGGAAAGAAAAAGGGAAGGGAATTCCCTTCTTTAAAGACCTAGATTGTAATAATTTCTCTCAGAAAATTAAAGATATGGGATGTACAACTTTCAGAGAAATGATAGAGTTTATCTAGGGCGGATGTTTACGTTAAACATTATGTTTTATAAAATTCCGATTTTTTTTTTAATATACATTTTGAATTCCCTTCCTTTGAAAATAATTTCTGGATGAGAGCTTGCTACATGTATGGTAAAGAAAAAACAAGTTTTTCAATAAGAATGAATTTTCTAGAAAGAAACCCGATGCCAAAAAAAGAAAGATTATATCCCTGGAAAGTAGAAAGGTACTATAGCATAATATATATGTAGCAGGTATTATAATAATAAATCGGATTAATGGCTGGAGTTTCGGTTTCAGGTAAATATTCTCACCGAAGAACCAGTTTTCTAGTTGTTTGGTGGTCAGGATGATTCTAGCTGGGTCAACATTTAAATCCCCATTTCATTAGTGTAGACCTGGAAGTAAAAGTACCTTAAAAAGAGAATCAGAGAAAAATGATTTTTGAAAATTAGATTGTAAATTAAATTTACAAACTAATAGTAAAAACTTTTTGACCAAGAGATTAAATAGAATGAATGGATAGGCAGCTAGTTCTAAGGATGCAAGTAATTTTTTCCCTTATTCCTATTAAAATCATTTCATTTAATGCAAAAAATAAATAAAGCATGTTTTCGAATAAGCATTGGGAATTTCTTTTCTCTGAAGTTATTTAAAATGTAAATTGGAATGGTCAAGTTCCAGGAAATTACTTGGAGAACTCGAGTCGGACAAGAATCTCTAAGGAATAATATAAAATTCCAATCAATAAATTAATTATCAACAGCTCTAGTTTTATTTATTTATTTATTTATTTATTAAAATGAATTCTTCAAAGGGGAATCTTATAGAGAAACTTGAAAGATTCAATCGATGGAAGATTTAATTAATATCAAGTTATTTTAGGAAGTATTTCCCAAACTTAGTGACAGATTTTAAAACAAATTTGTTTTTGCTACACTCCTCAAAAATATGAAAATTTCTGTTTACTTTAAAATTTTTACATTAAAAAATACATTAAAAATTACATTTTATTTGTAGCAAACCTGAAATATATTATATTAATAACTTGGCTCAAAGATGAAGCTTATTAAAAGTTTAAAACGGGTGGGTCAAAATTCAAACTTTCTACTAACTTCGGTCCTTGAATTATTAATTGGCTATCAAAATTCATACAGACAGAAAAAATAATGATTGAAAATTGCCAAGTTCAAACATTTCTAAACATGAATCAGTAAATTAATTGAAAATATGAGATAAATTCAATACTCGCCAGACAAGCGTACCGAATAATATTAGATGCAGTTACACTCTAATCGATAATAAATACTTTAATTAATAAACTATTTATAAAACTAAATATACGGCTTAATTAACTTCGAGACACACCGGGTTAATCTATATTCGCACATATGTCCGTTTGGTGCTCTGATTGGTATATCTAAATGTTGGGCCAGGTTTATAATTAATTAAGTAAAATAAATGCAAATAATTATAGAATATGTATTAAAACAGTAAATGAATTATATATTACTTGTCAAAATTGTTCCCTTAACCAAAAATAATATTGACAATTGAAAGATTTCCAAAAAGCTATTATCGGCCATCTTGTTTGTTTGATTTTACCCTCCCCCAGAGAGGCGCTGGCGTTGTTTCCTCGAAAAAATATTTTTTACATGCCACAGGTGTGATATTTATAAAAACACTATATATAAAAACACTCGAGTATTTGAATGGAATGTTGTGTGAAAATTTCAAAGAAACCGGTGAAGAACTTTCGGAGATCCTTCAACGTATCACTTAAGCGTTACAGTGCATTTTTATTTATATAAATATATATGCATATTTAAATTTTAACACGATTTATCAGATTTCAAGATATAAAATTTTCAATTTATAGAGCAATTACTCAGTTTGCGTCTAAAGCTATGTTTTCCTAGCGACAGGTTTTTTGCGCTGAGCGTTTGACGTCATCCTCGAATTGAAGTGGAGTGTTTTCCTACAGAGCGCATCCCGTTAGCGTGTAACGCAGAGGTCGGGTAAATTTTTTAGCCATTACCCCAAAATATTTTTGGGTAGGTCGCTGTTACCCCTACATTCTGAAAACCAATAAAAAAAGCAAGGTTATTATTTATTGAATTAATTGGAATTTACATGAAAACTATCTGTAAGTAAATAAAAATTGTAAACATTAACATAACTCAAACGCTTTTTCGTTTTAGAAAAATGATATTGTTTCATTTTTGCTAAAATGACTTCAAAATTAGGACATTTTGACGTGAGCGCATTTGAATACAATCCTCGGCATTTCGCCGATTTCTGTTCTTCCTTTTTACTTTTAATAAAGTCGAAAAAGATTTTGTTAAAAGAAAAAAATATACAAACACCCATCATGACAAAAAACGCATAACTTCTATTAATGTTTTTATATTTTTTTAATTTTTATTCATTTTACGATTTTGAATTTCTGCAAAAGCTTTCAAAGTAAAAATACTAGAATAGTTTATAAAATAGAAAATTTTAAAAATGTCCTTATTACCCCCAATAGTTTCATTGTTACCGCATTTGGGGTAATTTACCCCAGTTCCCCGACTGCTGGTGTAACGTGTTGCGCCGGCGCGGTAGACCCGACTGCTTCTAGAGGAGTCAGTTTCGTTGTACGCTGCGTGATTCCCCTCTACCATTGTGTTCTAAGGAATCCCGTTTTCAAAATGTCCCAAAATACTCCCCAATTACCAGAAATGGGGTTTTCGAAAGTCGAGGACAAATTTTTAATTAGGTTTGTGAAGAAGCATGCGATATTGTATGATTTGAAAGACCCAGGGTATAAAAACATTATGAAGAAAGACAGCATTTGGAATAAAGTTGGAGAAGCACTGAGCAAAGAAGGTGAGTTTTCATTTATTTTTAAAATGTTCTTAAAATTAAAATTCTTAAAATCAAAATAAATTTCATTTATTTTTATATGGATTAATGTTATAGTAGCAATATTTATTGTCAAAATAGTGTTTCAATTTTGGGAAAAATGAAACTATTTTTGCATGCATTATGAAAATTATTTTGATTAGTTATCTCCATCGATTAAATTATTAAAGTTGGTATCGGGCAATAAGGACTATATTTTTATGCAAATAATTTTTATTTTATTGCCAACGTTTCATCAACTTTGTTGACTTCTTCAGGGCTCTAAAAAATGATAAGACCTCAATTAATACAGGTTATAACATTTTCAAGTCAAAATCAAAATTGATCTCAAAGACCATTTCAATACATACAAAAAACAAATTAATACACAGAAAAAACTCATTTTACATATAATTCTCTCTTAGTTACAATTAGAGAAAAACATAGCAAGGAAAGTCCTTGACCTTTTCATCAATCAGATTGAAAATTTTCAAACTTAAAAATATCTTTCTTAATCCTTTTATATATATAGATTTATCTTATTTTATTTTTTCTCAAAAAACGAAAAACACACAAAAAACCAAAATAACCAGAGAGCAAACTGAACAAACAAATTCAAATTCAATTCCACCTAGAAAATCAAAATTCTTCCCCTTTATTATTTTCTTGAAATTAAGAATCAAAATTCAAAAACATATTCTATACATCTCTTTAGTTTTTATAAATGATAATAGCCAATCTATTAATTACAATTTGTCTCACTTAGTAAATACTTTATTTTTATCATTATACTTTTTTAGCAACAAACTATAGGTAGCACAAATTCCGTTCTAAAAACGTTGGCAATAAAATAAAAATTATTTGCATAAAAATATAGTCCTTATTTCCGATACCAACTTTAATAATTATGAAAATGTTGTTTTGTATAGAAGCCATGCTTTTCTGTTTCAGGAAGTGAGTGCCTGCAACGATGGAAAAGTATTAGCGATAACTACAAAAGGGTGAAAAAAGAAGAAAAAGCTACTACAGGAAAAGGTGACACGAAGAAAAGAGCTATATACTGGCAACTCTTGCAATTTTTAGATACCAAAAGAGGTGAAAGGAGCAGTTTTACTAACGTTCTGACTCCATCCAACAATGAACTAGATGAATATGAGGAGAATGATCCAACCGAGCATTCCTCTTGGCTCGGATCATCGCACCAATCACAAACTGAAAATACCGCTCAATCATCATCTCAGCTGACACAAACTGGGACACCACCCCTCAGTCAAAGTTCTGATAGTGACGTATTTCGACGCCTTAATTCCCAAACAAGTAAAGCAATTGTTGTTTTGCCACAGAGACAGCAAGACAGTGAACATTTTACAAGGTTTCTCGGAGATCATATGAATCATCCAGGACTTCAAAAAAATGAAAATGAAATTGACATGTTTTTCAGAACAATGGCAGCTACTGTGAAAAAATTCCGACCAGATCTTGCCACCCAGACCAAAGTTAGCGTTTTCAATGTAGTCACAGAAATGGAAATGTTCAACCAGCAATCATATTTCCCACAATTCACAGAATTTACAAATATTCAGTACAATGAAAACCAGACCTTTTTACCTTGCATCACTCCACAATTATATTTGACAGATGCTTCCTACGCCACCTCTGACATAGTTTCTCAAACCTCTAAAACTGAGGATGACGAATAATATGTTTTTATACTTATGGACCTATCTATATGTATGTTTAAGGAGACGACAATGATAAAGTTGTATATAAATAAAAAACAATTCCGAAATTTAAAATGTTTAATTGCTTACCTTAACATTAAAGCCAATTTTAATTTAAAAATGTTTTTTTTTATATTTATCCAAAGCTGACCCTTCTTCCCTTCGTGGTAGACAAGTATTTTTATGAATTTTGATGATTTTTGTAATCAGCAACCCATTTTGGGCCGATATAATGATTAACCGCCTCGCTTGATGTACGAGGATTGTGTTGCGATTTGGGCCAATTTGGGAGCTCTTCATTCGTTCAGGTGAATCAATCTCTTTCTAATCTGGGACAAGACATATGTAAATATGCTGGAGTAGCTGAGCGGATAAAGTCATCTATTCTGCAAAACACTAAAAAACTATTCAAAAATTAATATTTGCAAAAAAATAATAATAATAAGGGCTCCCTATGTTAATCATCTTAAAGAGTATAGCCGGGTTTGTATGGGAAATCTGGATCGCGGCTTTTTCGATTTTCAAAAAAACCTCTTTTTTCGATTTTTTTTTCATTAGTAAAATTCAAAATTAACGAATGGTGATATTTTTTCCAATTCTTAGGAGTAAAAGGGATGAAAAAACATTTTCATTATGAATCCCAATTGGAAAGCCGATTTTTAAGAACAGAAATAAAAGTATAATAATTTTTTTTTACCGTGTTATTTAAAAGTGTCCACAGCCAAACTTTGTCAGAAAATGACTTCTATACTCCTTTACACTAAGGAATTTTTTCATATTATTTAAAGTGGTGGAACATTATGAAAAAAAAAATAAAAACTATTTTTTTTTTTTCAAAATCTTGCGTTTAAACGCATTAAAACTCTTATACTGCTAGAGAAATATATAGAAAATTTATATAGAAAATAATTTTTTTACTGAAAAAACACAACTTATTTCCAAAAATATTTAAAAAATTAAGAAATGCATTACTTCAAAAAATAAAGGACATTAAAATTTTTGAATTTGAAAGTTTTTCAGCCCGCAAAAGAATAAACCGTTACTTACAAAACACACAAACACAAAAGAGATTAGTCAAATCATCAAATTGAGTCTTTTAAAAAGAATCAAGAAGAGACAGGGATTCCACGACACAGTGATAGATATTTTTGCATCCAAAAATCGAACTATAGGGCTAACTCACTGTATTTAATGATGCAACAATGTACTTGTCTTAGGTAAGTATAATACAGGAATTATTTAACGGATTATAGTGGTGTTTCACAAAGTGGAAATAAAATTAAAAAAATTAAAAAATCTTTTAAATTATTTTGGAGATCTTTTATTTATCTCGATACATACTTCTATAAACAGTAGTTTTTTGTCAAACCTCCTGATGAAGTGTTCATAGCCTGAAATATGTATAGAGATAAATAAAAAATCTCCAAAATAATTTAAAAGATTTTTTAATTTTTTTAATTTTATTTCCACTCTGTGAAACACCACTATAATCCGTTAAATAATTCCTGTGTTTAATATGTTTCACTATAAACCAACACCGCTTTCCTTAAACTTTATTGTTAGTATCATCCATAGCTTGAACTTGAAACTTTCATTCTCCCCAAAAGAAGTAAATCCATTTATAATTAGAATTCTATTAAATATCTATATGTGAATTAGAATTAATAAGATCGCAAGACCTAATCTCAAATAAATAATATTCGTATATATGAAATGAAAAAAATTTCAAAGGATAAATGATAAAAATTAGTAAATCGAATGATGTTCACTGAGTAAGAAGATATTGAGCTTTTTTTTTTATATAATGATACTGATACAAGAAGAAGTTGCACCAAGAAGGTACAACCTCTGTAGTCCGTGGTGGACCCTTGTAACGTGAAGATAAGGGGAGATTTAGTGATTGGGTAGCAGTCGAAGGTATCTGTGGATGCTGGTCTTGAAAGATTGAAGGTTATAAGTTGCTGGAAAGTCGGTCGGGGGAAGAGAGTTCCAGTCTCTAGATGTCATAGGGATAAATGAATTGGCGAATGCGTTTGTTCGATTAGTATCCAGTTTAAGCGCGTAGGGGTGTTGAGTTTTAGAAAATCGTGTATTTCGCGCAAATGAAGCCCTTGGTGGGATTATCGATTTAATTTCGTCAGAACAAAAGCCATGGTAATATCTATAATAAAGGGAAAGTGCGGAGACAGATCTACGATGGGCTAGGGAGTCGAGAGTGTCAGTTAATGTAGGATCGCCTATCAGTCTGATAGCTCGTCTCTGAATTGCGTCTAGGGTATTAAGAGAATACTTGGGGGCCCCTCTCCACAAATGCGAGCAATATTCAAGACAGGGGCGAATTTGAGCCTTGTATAATATAAGGAGTTGAGTGGGGGTGAAAAATCGTTTGGTTCGGAAAAGAAAGCCAAGCTTACATGCTGCAGCTTTTGCTACTGAGATAATATGGTCATTCCAAGAGAGGTCAGAACCTAAGGTGACACCTAACAAATGATATTTTATTACGAAATTCCAATGAGCTTGAATCAAATGAAATGTCCGGAAGGTTCCTATCTATTCCTAGCTATTATAGTTTGTAACGATTTCATTATAAATTTAAGTATACTTGTACAAGAAGAATAGATTAATGGCAAGGTACTGCATCCATGACAAAGTATTTAGTATAATATCACGAGCCTGAACAAGTTTTAATTAACGATGAAACCTTGCGAAATGATCAGCACTAGATTATTTGATCCTTTATTCTCTGAAAAATCTTTCATATAATTTATAGTGGATCTGAGACAATAAAATATTCATACTACACTGTAAAATTTATAAAATGGAGGCTTCTAACTTTTTTGAAAATGTCACGCTCCTTCACTGGAATTAACAGTACACCAGAAACTTTATCGGGGGTAAAGGCTAAATGTTTTTTGTTTATGGTTTCAACATACCAAGGTAATTATATCTTATAGTGAGATAATGTTTCGGACTGCACAGACTTTTGGTGCATAGATATCTGGAAAGTTTTGAAATTCACGGTAATTAGCAGTATTAACATAGATTTTTTATCACTACTATAAGTGGGCCTGCCTTGTCCATGTGTAGACTCAACTATAGATAGATAGATGTACTATAGATTTTGTATTTTAAAAATCATTTCGGATAATGGAAACTGAAGAGAAATTATATTAAAATAAAATGTCTTTAAGAAGTAGAACTAAAATGGAATATAAGTACATTAAGCAGAAGAAAACCTGACAGGTGATTTCTTTATTTAACTATTTATTTATGATGACCAACAAGCCGGTTTGAATAAGAAGTAGAGGTCGTCCCAAGAAAAGATGGTATGACGATCTGGAAGAAACAAACCTATCTACTCTTATTAAACGAGCAAAAATTGTATATTTATTTGTTTGTATATATATATTTGTTTGTTTATATATTTGTATCTTGGCTATATTTTGAAAACGACTCTACCGATTTTGATGAAATTCACGGGTTAGGGGGATTTTGGGGTGATTCGATCTGTCACGGCCTCATGTTCGACAAAATTGTTTTTGATGGGTTTTTTCATAATCAAATTAATTATTCTCAGGTAGACAAATCCCATTCTTAGGGTTTTAAAAAAGGTTTCCCTTTTCCTTTTGTAGCCAGGCAGACAATGGGTTGCCTTAATTCATTGTTCTAAAAGGTCTTGAAGAAGTATTGTGATTGTGGATTTTAACATATTTTGTTCTCCATAAACGTTTAAAATATTAATAAACGTTTTATAATTGTTTTTATAAAGAACTTTATTTATTTAATAGAATAAAAAAATAATCAAGAATTTATTTAAAAATATATTTCGCATAAGCAGGTCTCAATTTTCTGAAAAAACAACACATTTTGATAAGTTTTATTTATTAACAATTGGATGAATAAAAATGAATCATATGGTTGAATCAAAACAGGTGCAGGAGGTGGGGTGTAGTGGTGGGGGATCCGGGGGTAGGGCGAGGTTTCGGGGTGGGGTCAAACGGGATGGGGGTACAGTGGGCGAATACTATATATATTTGTATTTTTTTTTTAATTTGAAAACGGCTCTCAAATAAAAATCGACCTTTTTATCAGAATTTTAAATTAAAAATAATATTAAAATAAAGGTTTTAACTGAAGGAAGAAGTTACCGAGCATCGCTCGGTGCCTCAGATACTAGGTTTAAAAACAAGAAGAAGAAGACTATTTATATAGGAAAGCACCTGGGATTATATGAGCAATAATAATGAAATAAGAAATAGTCTAGAAATGTTAAATAAAAATATATATAACAGTTTAAAAATAAAATTGCATATAATTCTCTGAAGTAAATATGGTACATAAAAATCTACAAATGAAAGCCAACAGACAAAATTACCAAACAAAGCATATTTTAATGGGATGAATCATAAACTTAAAAAATAACTTGGCTTTTTTGTTTTATTTTATTTGTTTGTTTGTTTGTTTTGCCTAATCATGTGCATTCACGCCCATAAAAAAAAAATAAAATAAAAACTATTTGGCAACCCAGCACAAGGCAAAAAAGACAATGAGAGAAAGGGAAGGTGAATGAAAGAGAACGATCGACATGGGGGAGGGCTCCTCATAGGGTGGTTCACAACAAATATCATGAAAACAGAGGAATAGTCCACGGCTTAAGAGGCTTTTAGAATTTATTTCAAATACGATAAATTTTCGAATTTTCATATTCTTTGCATATTTTCACTTTCACCCGAGTACTCAGATATCTTCTTCTTCACCCACTACCTTGATAACTCACTTTTCTGTGATAACAAGATCTGCCAATACCTATAGATGCTGCATCCTCTCTTCTTTAATTCATTTAAAATAAACTGCAACGGATCGTTGCTAAACTTTATCCAAATTCATTTGAAATATTAATATTTTTATTCCTTTATTATTAATCAGATATCACTTGCAATTTGCAGTTCATGTTGACTTTAATTCAAAAATAATGATCGATTCTCATCTAATACTTGAGGAAGACTAAATTCATTTATGATAAACAACTCAAGCTTGAGTTGTTTACCAAAAAGAATTTAGTCTTTTTGATTTTATAATTAGTAGAGATTGTGGTGTTGGTGCAAGGTGAAACATCTTTAATAACGATAAGAGTAAAAAAATATTACATATAATATTTATTTACTTTAAGAGTAAAAAAATATTACATATAACATTTATTTACTCTTATCTTTATTTTTTATTTTAAGTCGATTCCTCCACATTTTCAGTAGAGGTTGCCATTAATAGTCAAAACATCAAAAATGGAATTCAATAAGGTTCTAGTAGTAGATAAGAATCGATCATTATTTTTGATTTTAAGCCGATTCCGATTTTAAAATTAGGAAAGAATACAAATAAACTGCAACGGATCGTTGCTAAACTTTATCCAAATTCATTTGAAATATTAATATGTTTATTCCTTTATTATTAATCAGATATCAATTGCAATTTGCAGTTCATGTTGACTTTAATTCAAAAATAGCGATGGATTCTCATCTAATACTTGAGGAATAACAATTCTACATTAGATTTTTGACGCTTCGATTATTATGGGTAACCATTGCTGAAGACATGGAGGAATCGACTTAAAATAAAAAATAACGATCGATTCTTATCTACTACTAGAGAAATGTTAAGCCAAAATACTGGTTTTGTTGATTCAATCCTTCGGAGAATCTAACATTTTTCATTATTCATAAAATTATTAGTTTTTACTTTATCCATAGCGTAGCATGGGTAAAGTATTATAATGGGTCTCGCGGCAAGCGTGACTTCAAAGTCAATTAAAGAAATTGAAAACCTACCATTCTTTTAACAAAATGAAGCGCTGATTAGTTTTTGGTACATATCGGCCCACGAACATTAGTACTTTATTTCAGTACTTTTTTAGTTTTGTCTAAATATCTTGAAAATGACTTAACCAATTTTAAAGAAAATTAATATCCTAATTAAGTGCCTTTGGGACCACAAAAAAAGATTAAATAAAGTTTTTAGTAAAATTATATTTTAAAGTACTTTACTCTAGAGCAGTGTTTCTCAACCTTTTTGGACTCAACGCCCCCTTTGTAAGACCCGCTTCTTAATTCGCCCCCCTATAAATTTTAACAGATAAAAATTGTACGATAATCCCTAATATAAGGTAGATTTGGCTTACATTAGGCGTTAGTATGATATATCCAAAGAAATTTGAAAGGAAAAATAGTAGAATAACATTTAATAGTTAGAAATTTAATTTAATTTACAAAAAAAGTAAGATACATAGAGTAATGTGTTTTAATTATCTACATAATAATTTGGATTCACTAGAAGACTATCTCATGATTTTCCAAAGAAATATTAATTTTACTATACCCAGCAAAATTAACTATTTTTATATTAATATTATTCAATTATTTTTCAGGATGCATAGGAAGACTAACAAATATTCATCTACTCCAGAACAATTCAGTGAAAGTGCAAATATTGTTTTAGTTGATAAGAGTGGTCGGTAAAAAATTCGGTATATCTGAACAGTGGCAATCTACTATACCAAACTAAAATCTTAAGACTGAAATCCTTCACTGAACTATACGACTTCTAGAAAAGTGGCCTCTAGGAATAGGAAATACATTTGAAACTTGATTGCTCAAATTATCAGCAATATGGATGATTGTATTCTCACCTAAGAATGTGACGTTCAATATAAGACACCTACAACTTGGATCACCGAAAAGAAGGCAGACAAAGAGTTTTAACAAAATTGTTGAAGTGACAAATTGGGCTCTCAATCAGAAAGCTTCTAAGAAGTATGATCCTTGGCTCTTCTACTTTTTTCGTTCTTCAACCAGAAGTAAATTAGGTTAAAAGACTATGAAGACTATAAAAATGAAAAACATTATTTTAAAAAATCGTAGTATTTTCTAGTTCAGGAGAAAATTGCCTTATCTGATGTGATATGTGAGTTTTTTTTTTGTTTTGTTTTTTAGGAGAAAATGGGTAGCTACAATCTACAATGTCACAATTGTAAGAAATGGGTTAGGTTTGACTGAGAATTGTGATTTTATTTAATTGAATATATACATATTGTACATATTAACTTGTCTTTTTGTTAAGTTTTTATTTTATTTATTTTAACTCGTTTTATTTTCTAAAGCTTTTATAAATATATGCGTTGAATGTTTTGCCCTTGGTCAATTCCAAAAATGGTGATGAACAGTGAAAATAAAAAATTGATTATTTATTATAAAAAATTAATACAAAACAAAACGTTTTTGATTAATCTATCTATCCAAGTTTTGTTAAATTGACCTATTTGACATAAAATAAACATTCCAGAGAAAAAAATGTTTAAAGTCATATCCCCGTTTTAAATGAATACCATTTAAAGTTTTCTCTTGATTTTTAAATATATTCATAAATTAAAAAAAAAAATATAAAAAAAACAACAACAATATTTTATCACATGGAGCTTCGTTATAGGTACTACGCTTTGGATAAAGTAGACAGATGTAAAATACAGCATAATTAAAATCAAGTAAACGAAATAAACTTTCATGTCATTTTTGTGATTTTTGAATTTGATCCACTTTGACTTTGAACGATTCAGATATATACGTATATAAAGGGGCCTGTGCGCGTAGGGCCCAAGCTCTCAAAAACAGGGTTTCTCATATTTTGTCCCGAACCAATTTAAGGCTTATTTGTCACCTTCTTAGCTACACTTTCATTAAACCACTAATATTACTATAGAAAATTATATACTAGTATGTTGAAGAGATTTATGTCCTTATTTTAAGCCTTAGTCTCAAAACATTTCAGAGTGATGGGTCCCAGAAAATCGCAAACTTGGACACTCTTGACTCACTCATTGTTATAAATATATAGTTCAGGTTCCCAAACTGTGCGCCGAAGCCTCTTCACATCAGGTGCGCTTCAAAATTAATTGAAACAAGACATTTGGTCTAACTAGACAAAAACAAAGTGAGAAGCTAAAAATTTATTTATTATATATTTTTATCCCTTACTTTCGATTAGACATACTTTTACTTAAGGGTAGGGCGCCATGAAAAAATTTTATTTGAAAAAAGGCGCCATGACTCGGAAAAGTTTGGGAACCCCTTCCTTAACTTATAAGAAAACGAAAAATCTCAAAATGCTAATTTTCTTCCTTGATAGATTAAAACGAGGGGTGAACCGCGATTGGAATCAGGTGTACACGTCTTTGGAATTATATGGAATTATTTTGAAATTCTTTAGATAATGCCCCTACATCTATTGTTTTCTACTTGGAATTGAAAGTGGAAGTGGAAGTAGGTGTACACAATATTAGGACGCGTTCACCCCTCGGATAAAAATTAAGCTTACAAAAGTAGCATTGTTACACGTGGGCCCATAACGTAGCTTTATCCTCTATTAATATGACTTAGCTTCTTCCACCATCAGGTTTTTGATCAATACAACTTTAAAAAACATAAAATAATAAATAAGGTTTTCTTCAACCCCATGGTTAAGAGATCAAAAGAACAGAAATATAAAGGAGTGTCAAATTTCATGCCAATACAAAAATTTTAAAAAGTAGATTTACCTACACTCAAGTTGCAAAACAAATTCAAATAATTTTTATCTTTTCAGGATTATACTTGATAAATTTGAACAACTAATTCAGTTAAATATGTGAAAAAATTATATTCTTTGGATTTATTTAAAAAAATAATTTTTTGATTTTGGGATTGCAACTGTTTAAGATTTCTAATCCAAGCAAGTGGTTGAAGAAAACTTAAATTACTTTCTCACATTTTTATATTTTTGGTGATAATTTATTTAACGCGCATCCCTTTTTAAGTTTCGAACAGTCATTTGGGATATAATAATTATTATACGTAGAAGATAGAAACAGAGGCTTTTCGATTTCCCTTATTTATAAGAAAATTAATTAAAATACAATTTCTTTAAATAGCTTGATTTCTTACTTTTTAATCAAAACTTCAGAATTCAAGATTTCATAATTATTATTTATGCAACAGCCTAGCCGGAAAATTGATAACATAGGCAGTTAGGCACAGAATGCATTGACATTCAAGTACAATCACAGATATTTTCTAAAAACCTAAAACCATTTTTTCAAATCAGGGAGCCTTGAAGAATAAAGATTAGTAAAAATTTCAACATTGATTAATTTAGAATAACAAAATTTCCTAAGATGATATAGAAACTTCCGTTTCTATTTTTAGTAGGTATAAAAGCTTATACTTTATACTTTAAGATTATTTTAATAATAAAATGAGAATAAAATTCTTGGCAAACTTTCCCAGCACCCTATACATTTGTTTTGGATAAGATAATAAAAGGAGAGAATTGGCAACGTGGCCACGTTGCCAGGCATCGTAATGCACTCGGGTTGCTACGGGGTAACCTTGCCTGGATAGTAGTCATTACATAAGAGACGAATTCCCTCCCCACCTCAGGACCATTGGAGGGGGAAGCGGATGAAGTTGGAGGGGAGGCGGCTTTTCTTGTAAGCACGTCAACGAACCACGAACATGTGACTGGAGTGAGCACCGGGAGCAATGACATCCATCAATCAATATTTTATATGTACATATATATAATATATTATGCAAGTAGAAATTGAAGAAAGAGTGAAGAATTTGAAAACTTGGTACGGTGTTTGAACTACTGTTCATGTGATGCATTTCGTGTTTGCTTACAGTTTGATCTAGAAAGATGAAACTTTAATTGAATATTTGTAAAATCGAAAGATAAAGTGAAGCCTGTAGAGTGTGTAGTCTATGCATAAGAATACAATAGGTTGTATAAACACTAGGCGCAAAATGTAATATGGTTAAAATTACATCTAAATTATAAGAAAAATTATATAACTGAGTACACCAGATTCTATTGTCACCAGCACCAAAAATGTGTGCAAAATTTCACTTCAATCGGTTGAGTGGAACTGATTTAAACGGTCCATAAATTCAATTTCAGCCTATATAGGTATAAAATAGAACAATAGAAATATTATTAATAAAACCTATTATTAATATTAATGTTATTATTATTAACAACAAATTGTTTAAATCAGGGCTGTCCAACCTGTGGCCCGCGGCCAGAATGGGGCCCAGCACTGCAATGAGTGTGGGCCATCATAAAATTCTTTTCATATTTTCATTTTGTAAAATATTTATTATTTCAATAATTTATATGAGACGACACTAACCAAGTCTAATATAATTATAGTTCAAGGATACAAGGAATTGGGATTTTCTAGAACAATCACAATTAATTGATAATTTATCTCCTGGAATAAAACTTGTCAGGACTTGTCTTTTAGATCTTTGCACGTTCTTACATGTCAATAGATAATGGATCTTCAGGGATTATTATATCCGTGACCCTTTTAAAAAATAAATTAACACTCCTCATATCCTTCTTTATTCCCAAACGATTTAAAACATGGGTGTCCAACCCGTGTCCCAATATAAAGTTATAAATTTATTAAAACATTGAGATTTATATGTAGATACTGGGAAACAGACAATAATTTGGCCTGATAATTTTTTTCTCTAAAATAAGAAATCTGAAAATCTACTGTGAAGTTTTCGAAAAATAAAAGTGCTAATTCTAAATTTTGATATTGGAACTAGATTTCAAGATTTCCGAAAAAATAATCATCATATTGGTCTATTTTCGACTCCATTTTCATTAGAAATAAATTTTCTATTTGCAAAATAAATATTTCCTCCTGTTCCTGATTCATTTAGATCTAGTACATTCGAAAAAAAAAGTATAACGAGGGCTGAGAAGAGAACGGATCCAAGATCCAGATGAACACAGCAGCATCTCATAAAGTTGCATTTACTTTTTATTTTTTTGTCAAATTTCCCTTTTATCTTGCTGAGAAGGCATTTAGGAAACGAAGAAGTGATCCCAGGTCAGGATGCAGGGCTAAAATATGGACCAATTAGAAATTTTGAATCTCAGCTAAATGGTCACATGGAAACGCACGAACCAGCAGCAGCTGGAAGAGGACGGACGGGCTGACAGTGAAGGTACCTCCATTAAAACGGTGCTTTTCGATTTATTACATCCTTTTTTTAGGATAGTTCTTTCTCTCTTTTTAGAAATATTTATTTTTGAAGATAAATTTAAATTCAACAGTTATTTTTTCATAACAAAAGTTGCTTAATTCTTCAGAATATCGATTACCTACTATTTTTGGCAATTAATTCTACTTCAGGAACGTGATTTTTTTTTAAACTTGTTCGATGAGAAATGTGAGTAAAATCAGCCTTGCTTACATCGATTGTTCAACATTTCTTTTACGATATTGATGCAATAAGGAGTTACACCAAAAAGGTGGAGCTTCTATTGACCTTGATTGGCCACTGCATTGTACAAAGAAGAGGAAGAGATTTTATGGGTTGAGTTGAAGTCAAAATGATTTGGCGAAAGGGTTGCTTCTATTCTTATTCAATTTGACAGCGAAGGAGTATTTGGGCGTTCGAAAACAGCGCTTTGCGTACAAAAAAGGTTTTAGGCGGTATTATTGACCTCAAATAGTCAGAACAAACACATATGGTAGTATCTATAGTAAAGGGAAAGGGCAGAAACAGTTCTACGGTGAATAAGGGAACCAAGCGAGCTAGAAATGGCCTGTTCTCCTATTTGTCTAATTGCTCTCTTTGGAATTGGGATCAAGGGTGGGAAGAGAATACTTGGAAACGCACAGGTTATATAAAATAAAATAAGTGGGCGTAAAGTGTCAGGACTTGAAAAGAAAGCCAAGCCTAAACTGCAGCTTTAGCAGCAGACGTGATTTGGTAATTCTCAGTAAGCTAAGACCTCAGAGTGACACCTAATCTTCTATTATACCGTAAAGCGCTTATGCTGTCCGTCGCGAGCCACTCATTTAAAACCCACAAATAGTTTATGTCAAATTTATTAAAATTAGAAAATTTAAATTTGCACGAAATTTTCTCTGGAAAGAGACGGACTGGTAGAAATCTCAATTGAAAATAATGGAAGGCAGCCCAGGTCGGTTTGAAAGGAAAAGAGGAAGGAATCCAAATTACACCTTATTTGGATCTGTGTTAATTTTTTTCCTCACTACCCCTGGGCTGCATTCCATTACTTTCAATTGAGAAAATTAAAATTATTATTAATTTCTTGATTAGTTTTTGAGAATTTTTTATTTTAATATATAACTAAATATAACTAAACTTCTTGAGGATACAAATTCTCATTTAAATAGGTGTTGGTTTTATTCTTTTGACAAAAAAACACATTTTTATCATTTATTTTTCTTTATTTTATTGTTACCAGGAACGTTTCGACATTTTCTATTATAAATATCATCACAATTTTTATACATTGTATAAAAATTGTGTAATGATGAAATGTTTTAGGCTGATGATGACATAATAGAAAATGTCGAAACGTTCCTGGTAACAATAAAATAAAATAAAGAAAAATAAATGATAAAAATGTGTTGTTTTTGTCAAAAAAGAATAAAACCAACACCTATTTAAATGAGAATTTGTATCCTCAAGAAGTTTAGTTATATTTAGTTATATATTAAAATTATTATTTTAAAACCCACGAATGTTCAGGGTCAAAAAAATCAAGAAGCTTTCTGGACACCAAGATGCCCGCAGAAGGCGGGCTTCGCAGCTGGTATTGATATATTGTCCCTGAATTCTAGTGAATTAAAATCGAATGAGATGTCTGTAAGGTTTCTACCGACGCGCCTAAATAGTAGGCAACATTTTGTTTTGACTGAATTCAAATTAACCAAGTTATAACTAACTATTAGATCCTTAATTTTTAAGTGAATGTGTAAGAACATTTTCATGTATTCTTAAGGAAAAAATATTTTAAGAAGTTTAGTGCACACTACTGACTTTCACTTACACTTAATCAACAAACCATCATTAAAATAAAATAATTGAAAATGTCTAATATTAAAAATTAATAAAAGTAATAGTACTTATATCTATTTATTAGAATTTTGTTTGTGAAAAATATAGATTTAAAAAAAATATATCTATATATATATAAATATATCTATAATTTGTTATAAAAATTATAATTTTATAAACAAAGAAGTGGTGATTCTTCGTAGCTACTGAAAAAATGAAGAAAATTTTACCTTCTTAAAGCAACGTTGCTGAGATAGACAAATGAATAAACGCTTACCTGAAACAAAATAAAAAACAAGTATAAGTGAAAAGGAATAAAACACAGCTATGGGTAATTAAAAACAATGGTCTAATAAAGAAAATCAAAGTTGTAAAATTATTGGATAAAAATACTTGGTAGGTTTCACATTAATGTGAAACCTACCAAGTATTTTTTATCCAATAATTTTAAAAAATGTTTCACCAAGTACCAACACCAAATTCCTTAAAAACAATCAAAGTTGTGTCTAAATTAATAATAGAAGAACGTCGGTCACAGTAAATATAATAAATTATTTGAAAAATGATTTCAAAAAGATTATATAAAATCAACTGGTGTGTTCACCACACGACTTTCACATTTTCATTTATTTGAAGTCATCGCGACACTACTAATTTTCACCCCCTTCCTTTATTTCATTTTTTTTTATTTTCTCAAAAACGGCTCTAACGATTTGTTTAAATATTACTGTATTTATCAAGTGTCATGAGTTAATAGATGTGTCAAATTTTTAATCCGAGTGAATTAAAGGAAGGGGTTGTAAATTAGGAGTGTCGTAAAATAAAAAAATAAAAAAATTAATCGTTCATATCTCGTCTTCGGAAAGTCGCAGAGCCTTGAAATTTGAAACTTAAGCTATCTAGAGAGGCCACAAGAAGTATAACAAGATTTTGGCTAAAATAGAAAAACCGGAAGTTGATGTTTACGTACGTAAGAATTTACCCCCCCCCCTGCGTTTCGCAACCATATGTCTCAGAGATACGAAATTAGAAACTTAAGCTTGATATAGGCTAGAAAGAGTACATCAAACTTTTGGTTGGAATCGGAAAACCGGAAGTGGACATTTACATGAAAGATTTTTCGTTTTTTTTGATTTTCTCAAAAACAGCTCCAACGATTTTTTAAAAAATTAGAGTATTTATCAAGTGTCTAACCTATATCGAGCTTAAGTTTCAAATTTTGTAGCTCTGAGACTTATGGTTGCGAAACGCAGGGGTGGGTCCATACATACAAACTGACCAATGTATTTTAGACCTCTTTTTGCCTCTGGGGCCACAATTTCCGGTTCTATGTCCTAAATCCGGTTTGCAACTATTAAAGACAACGATTTCTTTCACCTAGAAGTTACAAAATGAAATTAACCTTTTTCATCTCTAAGATACAAGCTCTCAAAGAGTCAGGACCCAGACTGGCCATCGCAATACTTCCCATTATATTCTATAGAATATAAATGTGAAAGTAAAAAAAACATCAATTAACTGTATTTTTAAAATTCCAACGTTTTGTGTTTTTTCTATAAATTTTATTCATGCTAGTTAATTACTCTGAAAAAGCCTGAAAAGTAATTTTATTTTTTACGAAAAGAGAAACACCGGACCAAGCATTGATTTTGTGGCTTATATCAAAAGACGCGAGTCTTGATAGATTAGAGATTGAGTCTATGCGTTTGACAGGCCTATAGCTTATTAAAACTTTAAACTTGGAATTTGTCAAATAGTTAGAGTTCGATTACTCTTAGTAAGCCCAACAGTCAAATTAGAAAAAAAAATCACTCACCCCTTCGAATAGGCTACCTTTAAAGTTTTGTTAAGGGAGAATGGTAAAGGGTCTAGTTGAAACATGTTATAAAGGTAAAAAAGAGAATTTAAAATATAAATTACTAGGTAGTTTTCACAAAATAAAACCTTTAAAGAGATCTTCTAATAGACTTTTAAACATGTAATTATATAATTTCTATTTTGATGCTACGCACAATCTACGAGCCTAAAAAGCTGCCCTTTCAGATGTCCAGGCTCACAATTAAATCCAATTTTTTTAGATAAAATAAAAATAAATTGGTAAAAATACTCCATATTTGATATTCTTCTATATTGAATCTAAATAATACATATCGTACTTTTATAATTATTAGTAAAAAAAGTCATGAAACTAAATAAATATTTATTAACCATGAGAGTTAATCATAATAATTAATACAGTAAAAAACTATTAACCTCTCGCCATATTTAAGTATATGTGTATAATATAATGAAAAGAGACAGAATCTAATTGAAGAGTGTTATGGTTAGTCATGGAATGGAGACTAATCTGGAGATTGAATATTGAAGGATGCCGAGGGAAATAATTAGCTTATTGGAGTAGAAAAAATCTTTCAAAAGTAATCTTTTTAACCGACTTCAAAAAATGAGGAGGTATTCAATTCGACTGATTTTTTTGGGTCAATTTCTTCACCAATTATGAACCGATTTTGATGATTTTTTAATTGGGTTCAGTCTAGTACCCTATTGGTCCCGTTTTTGGTATTGTACCTTTTTTGATAAGTGTGTTCAGGCATAGCTTCTTTGTTTATGGACCGATTTCAATGATTCTTCTTTTATTGGAAATGGGGTACCTTAGAGGTGGTCCCATATTAATTTGATCAAGTTTTGATGATATAATCAATGAAGAAGAATAAGGGAAATCTCCAATTCTTATGAGGAAATAATCGAAATTATAATAAATAAAATCTTTTATAAAAAAAAAACAAACATTCATTTAAAACTCACTAACGTTTCGAGATAATTTCTCTATTTATGAATTGAATTTTATTATCATTTTCTGATGAAAATGGGTTGAAGATGGGGGGGGAAATAATAATGGAATTGGAATAATTATCGGAAAAGAGGTTTTTTTACTTAATTAGTTTTTTCCTTTTATTAAAAACAAGGACTAAAAGGATGATCAAGAACACTCGATGGTGGAGAAGTAATCTCCGGAGTCGAAGCTCAAATACAATGTATACATTAATGTAAAATAATTGGTTTAATAAAATTAAAAAAAAAAATTATCATTTTCTGATGAGGAAGAGGTCCTGATTGGATCGAATATGGAATTGGAATAATTATCGGAAAAGAGGTTTTTTCTTTAATTAGTTTTTTCCTCTTAATAAAAACAAGGACTAAAAGATGATCAAGGACAGTCGATGGTGGAGAAGTAATCTCTGGAATCGAAGCTCAAAAACAATGTATGCATAAATTCATGTAAAATAATTGGTTTAATAAATTTATCATTTTCTGATTCATTCGCCCAACGCTTTCTCTTACGAGATGCATGCAAGGTATTATCTAAGTCACTATTAATAACATCTAACTAGAGAAAAATAAAAATAATTTTTATAAAAAAAAATAAATAAAACCTACTTCAAAAAAATTAAATGCAACAAATAAAATAATAAGAACTCAAAAATCAAATAAAATGCACTAAAAGGTATAAAATAATTATCTAATTTAGTTACAACTAAAGAACGAAACATTTACATGAAATCACTTTTTGAAGACGGTGCTAAACAAACTATATAAGCAAGCTTACCCGACAAACGTACTAAGAAAGATCCGTCGAGTTCGATTCATAAAATGTATATTTTTGGCACCGACTTCAAAAAGTGATTTCATGTAAATATTTCGTTCTTTAGTTGTAACTAAATTAGATAATTATTTTATACATTTTAGTGCATTTTATTTGATTTTTGAGTTCTTATTATTTTATTTGTTGCGTTTAATTTTTTTGAAGTCGGTTTTATTTATTATTTTTTTTTTATAATTATATTATTTTATTTAACTGTCTGTTTGGGTTGAATCTTGTAAATTAATTTTGATCTATTTCTAATACAAAGACTATATTTTTGAAATTTTCCACTATAAGTAAGTATGTGAAATAGCATTACAATATATCAATTCTAGGATTTAATATAAAAATTGTATTTAAACTTTGAAAATATCGGAAATAAAATTTCTTCAGTTTCTGATAAATTTTCATATGCGCATGACTAAGAATTTAAGCGTGAGAGGTTTTAACTTGAAAACTAATGAAAGTAAAATAAAAATGAAAGCATGGATACTTTTATAACTTGAAAGGTGGTGATTAAAACAAATCGTCCACGCTTTTATTTTTAGGTAGTTATATTTCAATTAACTTTGAAGTTAAAAACCTAAATTTTTAGTCATGTGCACATAAAAATTTATCGGATACTGAAGAAAAATTTAATTTCTACCTTTTTAATATTGAAAAGTGAATTTATTTTTATTTAGGAACAAATCAAAGATTTTAGTAGAAATATTTTTACATTGCATATCAGAGGGTTTCTGTCCCCTTGGGAATCGAACCCAAGCGCTAACTAAGCTTGCCGGGCTGTTAGCCAAACCCTTAAGACAAATCTCTCTCCTGATATGCAACATATATAAGAAATAAAGCTACAAACTACCTTTTAGTTCATTTTTAAATAGTAGATGAACGTCGGTTTAACGAATAAATGTAAAATAATAAAACCATTATAGTCTTATTTTTTACAACCACCGTGGACTGCCTTCATCAACATCCAATTGTAGATTAAATATTTTTATTCATTTTTAAAAATATTACCTGTTCACCAGTGGCGTGCGGTCCATGGATGCTGTGGAGCATCCCTAAAATTTCAAATATTTAGAGTTTTTTCATAAATACATATATAAGGTCAATTTCAAAAGGATCTTTAAATTTTTTAATTATTATCCGATTTTTGAAATATTTCTATAAAAAACATTTTTTGTTTTGAAAAGTATATTGGATTTCGAAATGAAATTAAATTGTTGCATTGTTTCAAGGGGCAATTAAAATGAATGATTTTTTGAAAAGGGTGCCGATAGAAGGTTTGAGATCATGTCAAGCATGTCAAAGACAAGTCCAGACGAGTTTTAGTCGAAGTTGAGAAACTATTAATAATACAAAAAAGGAATAAATAAAGATGATTCGGGAATGTTTGGACTAATTCATTTCTAAAAACTCTCAATATAGATATAAGATCGGAAATAACTAAGTACTATAGACAATCATGCTTATAGCAATAGAATTAAGAAAAATTTAAGATTTTCTTATAGGTCAGGGTGATTCATTGTGGAAGATGGTCGATTTCCATCTCAGGGACTGTGGAGTCACAAGAATTAATTTCTGACTCCTACCCTTCCTCACACAAACCAGTATCCGTTTAGGCGAAGGCCCCAAAATATATTTTTCAAAAATCTAATGTTAAATTTGAAAAATAACGAATATGATGCCGTATTCGATGAAATTTGAAAAAAAAGAGAAGATTAAAATAAAATTTCAAAAAATGAAGGGTACTTTTTTGGACAGCATCCTCTGGTTGAAAAATCACCAACCGCCACTGCTTACTGTGACAAGAGATCTAATAACTGATTCTACTTTCAATTTTATAATAGTTTGTATCAACTGATATGAATGATTTACTGTACTCCACTTAAGATTTTCACTTGTTTACGCGAAATAGTAATTTAAATATATTACTATTTCAATAGACTTTTGTGAAAAAGTCAACTAGTTGAAAAATCACCAACCGCCACTGGTGTTCACCACAATGCTTACACGCTCATTTAAAATAATAATTTATCATTTTTGTTCAATTTCAAATGAGAAAACAGAAGTAAATATTATAAGTATACAATATATAGATTAGAGAAAGGGAAAAAATGTTGTCCCTTTAGATCAGTCGTTCCCAACCTGGCGCGATCGCCCCCAAGTGGGGGATTTGGGTTATCAGGAGACCAATAAATAAGTAGGGGGCGATTTGGGGGCGATTAGTATTCAAATGGGGAAATTTAGTTCTGTTGTCCAGCTCCTCAGAGAACAAAGAAATAAGTTGGACATTGCCTCAAAGGAGACTTACGCCTGAACTTGACGAAGATAAAGCCGGATATTCAAGCTTTAACTGAAACCACCAAGCACAAGGAAGCTATTGAAAAGGTAAAACAATAACATAGTTTTCAAACTTTCATTTATTTTTTCAAATTTCAACTGTCAACTTTCTTAACCTCCTGTGCGCTGTCTAATTTCCCTTGAGTGGGCGCTTGTCGTAAATTTCACGTCATCAAGTTTTCTCCATCTAAATAGTGTTTTCTTTATATAACTGTTAGGGAATTGCTGTAAGGTTATAAAAAATGATAAATGACAGTATATTAAAAAAAATATATTTGACTTTCTTAAAAAAAATTCGAAACAATGTTAATATTTCAAAACAAAATATTTTATCAACCTATAAGTCAGAATCAATATTCTCATCCTCACAATTGTTGCAAACCACAACCCACCCATGGTTCTTGCATGTAAAGGACTGGCAACGTCATCACTTCATTGATGCTGAGGTTTTCTTCTCCAGTGCACATGACCGACAAACACCGCGTTTTGGCAACGCAATTTCCCAAATATCAATTAATTACAAAAACTTCTAAGCACACCAGGTACGTCTTTAGCTTTAAAAGATAATGACCCTCGAATAGCTCGGAGCTTGATGCTTGGAACTAAGTGGTAAAAGTGGGGGAAGCGATAAGGTGGATTTGACGTAAATTTTACGACAGCTCGCCCGCTGAAAGGTTAATTTTTCCAGATTCCAATTTAAAAATGAAAACATGTACTCCTGTTTTTTATATGTACGTCAATGATCTTAGTTAATTATATCACTTATTTGTTCTTAAAAAAAAAAAAACTGTAAAAAATGTACATTTTAAATTTTTTTCTATTTTATTTAAGAGTGACCGGATAAAACTGCTTTGGTTGTTTTTATATACGGTAATAAAATTTTTTTAAATAATAAAACTGCTCTATTATTTACACTTTATTTCAAATTAAAATCAGGCATACAATGAAAATGAAAAGGTGTTAGTCAACGTTCAACCTCCAGATAGGTTGGTAACCACTGCTCTAGAATTTTGATTCTAATGGAATTTGCCTAGAATAAACAGTTTAGGAGTTATGTGTAATCAATGATGTGATTTTACGGTATTTTTTGACATCTTTAGATTATTTTTATATATATATTTAATTTTTGTGGTTAAAGTGAATTTTAATCTAAAGATAAATTATTCAAACTAGAAGGATTGTTGACTTAAAAAAAGCTCTTTCAGAACATTTAACACTTTTGGACTAGAAAGAAGAAAAATTTTTAAGAAAAAAATAAAAACCGACTTCAAAAAATTAAATCCAACAAATAAAATCCACTAAAAGGTATAAAATAATTATTATTTTATTTAGTTACAACTAAACGACGAAATATTAACATGAAATTACTTTTTGAAGTCGGTGCCAAACAAACTATACCTATAAGCGAGCGTACCCGCCAAACGTACTAAGTAAGATCCGTCGAGTGCGATTCATAAAAGGTATATGTTTGGCACCGACTTCAAAAAGTAATTTCATGTTAATATTTCGTCGTTTAGTTGTAACTAAATAAAATAATAATTATTTTATACCTTTTAGTGGATTTTATTTGTTGGATTTAATTTTTTGAAGTCGGTTTTTATTTTTTTCTTAAAAATTTTTATTTTTCTCTTTTTAGTGATGTCATTAATAGTGATCATATCATCAGAACTTGACCAAATTAATATGACACCATCCCTAAGACACCCCCTTTCGGATAAAAAAAGAACCATCGAAATCGGTTCATAAACAAAGAGGTTAGGTCAAAACAAACCTAATAAAAAAAGGTCTAATACCTATGGAAAAAAATCGAAAAAAAAATGGGACCAATCGGAAGGTAGACTGGACCCAATGCAAAAAAAATTTTCAAAATCGGTTGAGAATTGGCGGAGATATGAGGTAACATAGGCACAAAAAAAAAAAAAAAAAAAAAATTCCAATCGAATAGAGAACCTCCTCCTTTTTGAAGTCGGTTAAAAAAGAGAATGCTATTCTATCTCTGGCTGCAAACGCGTACTGCATTTACGAACGAATTCAACGTGACTTTGGCAGATGGTCCATTGACGATGTTCGAATTTCCCAGCATTCCACCACTGAATCAGTTGCCAAAAGAACAGGCACTCTCCAAATTTAAATGTCGCATTGGGGTAAGACATAAATTATTTTTTTGTTTTTATTAAAACTATGTAATAAAATTGGAGAAAAAGAGATAAAACTTTTCCAAGACTCGGTTAAACACTATTTTGTCTGCGAAAAGTTTGAGCTCGAAAGCTAAAACTTGTATGATGAATTTTAATTTATAGCCTACAACTGTTTGAGAGATCAACATATTATTGATATGAATTTTTCTACTAGGCAGTACCAAATTTAATCAATTCTTTGTTTTGAAAATACTGACATTTTTGCTCCGGATCAGAGTTCCTAATTTCTGTTTTCAAGTTGGAGTTTTGACACAGGTACAGATACAGATTGAAAAAAAAATGTTCCGAAGTTGTCAATTTCTTTTAATTTTTTAATTCAATAAAACAATCATAATTTTTTTACTTTATTTCGAAATATATTGGATATTCATAAAGATAAATCAATGAGGTGTCCTCTCCTTGATTGATGCAATAAACATACACATGTATTAATTATTATCTATATATTATATAAAATTCATTTATTAGAGACTATAGTTTCGAAGCTCTGACATTGATCATGAGTCTCTTTAATTAGAAATATTCTATCTGTTATTTCTCTTGGATTAAAATGGTCAATTGAATGTAGGTAAATTCATTCATCGGTTTGCACATGTTACTTTTTCAAAATGATAGATGCATAACTATAATAAGGTGACCAACTATTTTTTGTTCAAAAAGAGTACACTTTGCAAGTATTTCATAGGTGAAAAAAGAAGAAGAAAAACGATAAAAACTTTATTTTCTTTTAAAAACATATTTTTCTTCGGAGTGGATTTTTTTTGCTAAATGAGGATGTTCGTCTAATAATGTAGCCACATCCGAACAACTTTCATTTTGCATATTAAATTTGACTGTTAAGACGGCAGATAATGTTTTTACAGAAAGTTGCGACTTCTCACTGCTCCAATAATCATTCCCTAGTGAAAATATCCTTTCAACAGCAGCATTAGAGCCTGGACAACATAAGGAAATTTCTATTAAAACTTTTAAATTTTCATGTGGGATATGTTCTACTCTAAAATGCCGAAAGATTTCTACCCATCTTTTGTCAAGTTCTATTTTCTCTATTTAATTAATCAAATTGAAATAAAATAATCTAAAAAAATGTTTTAGAAATACAAATGAGTATAAAATTATACAAATGAGTACTTTCAGAGTACAGGATTTGAAAAGAGTACGGTTTGTGAAAAAAGAGTACAAAACTCAGTAAATGAGTATAGTTGGTCACCTTACTATAAGTACTATATTTATAACAAGAGATAGTCTTTAAAATCATTGAGATATTTTAGTATTTCAGACCTGTGGGTTACCTTGGCTCTACCATCATTATGTCAATGCATGAGAGTCATCAAATTTTGTGGGCCTAGGGGTCCCTCATGATAATGCAAAGTTCACCTAGGAAAGGTAGCAATGCAGGCGCCCAGAGAATACACCTGAATTCCATTTATTCCTTAGCTTCTAGAGTGATAACAATGAAATATCGATGAAAGCCACTACGCCCTATAAATCCCACCCTTTATTTGAACATAAAAAGAAATAAAGAATTATAGTCAAAACAAAGGAAAATTCTGAGATAAGGCAAACATAAAATTAAAATATTTCTAGTCAAAAATTTGGAATTGAGCTATTACAAAAATTTGTAAACTAAGCAAATATTTATTTACTCAAAGATTTTATATTATTAGTAATAACTTGCCTCCATTATACTATTATATATATATACGAGCAGTTACTCGGCGTGCCTACAGCATGCCCGGCACCACTCGGCCCTCCGGGCTGGTGGCCCTGGCGGACATCGTCTCGAGATGTGATTATTAGCTGTCCATAATTATAGGTATGTTTTGAAAAAAATATTTTTTTGAATAATGAATATTGATCAAAGAAAGATGAAAAAATATCATTAAATGCTCTATAAATACTTTATTAGAGCATGCAACCATTTCTCTCGAAATTCCCGATCGGTTGGAAACCTATTTATTTTTTAATAATACATTTCAATATTTAAATTTATCTAAAAAGTGTCTCTAAATTAATTATATATAATAATTTTAAAATTAATTTATCTACTAAAATTTCAAATGACCCGCGCAGTAATAAATTAAGAATTAATCTCATTATCCCATTAAATCATATCTCATTAAAACTTATATTATAAATTAAATATATACAATATATATTAAAATTTATTTGTCAACTAAAATTTTAAGAATTTATATTTTTCTTAAATTCAAAAAAAAAAAAATAATAATTTTCGCGGTATGAATTATTTCCAAAAATTAAATACATATTAATATATAATATATTTAAAATTAATAAATTTGTCTACTAAAATTTCAAATGAGACACGCCGTAAATCTAATATTCTAAGCTATATAGAGGAATATATTAATATATAGAGATATTATAGATATATAATATAGAGAATAGATATGTTTTATTTGAAAAATTTGACAATATAACAACTGTCATTGAATATTAGTTGCTTTTTCTCCCACATCGTACGCTAAGGCGCCACAGGTACTGTCTGACAAGGGCTTTTATATATAAGATCACTGTTATTATTCTATGAAATAAAGACCCATCCATTTTTAGGATATTTGCATACTTTTTTTAATTTGAAATAGTTAAATTAATTCTGAATTTTCAAGTTATTTCTTCTCACTTCCGTTTTCTCAGTTCTTCTAGTTTACTGGCCAACTCTTGTCTGAACTGCCAATGTCCTAAATACCCGTAATATCACTTAAGTTTTCAGTGTGGATAATGTTCTAATGTTCTAACTAAATTTCCTCAATTAATTTACTCTTATTTAACTGATCATCTTCTTGGTTATCTTTGGAGATCTTTGGAGTCAGAGCTTACAATATGCCAAGGCCTTCTTACAGTGGTTCTTAACAGAGGGTCCGGGAAAGAATTTTTGCTGGGCATCGAAAAATATTTAAAAAATTTATTACTGAAGCGCATTAAAAATATTAAATTATATATAGCACCTACATTTTATTTAAATATATCTTAATAGTTTATTGTTAGAGTTCGTGGCTGTGATGAAACTGTAGACGAAGAAGGAGGTATCAGCCAAAGTTGGATGCGCTGGGTTCAATAAAACACCCTGAATAAAACGTTTCGGTCTGAATTTATTTGGCCATCTTCAGTTAATTGGGCTACAATATTTACAAATAGAAGTTAACATTAATATATTTTATTCTTAGTATTATAATATTACAAGTTGACCAATTTGGTTGTTTAAACATACGGTTAAACACACAATGCGGTACACATATGTGATTGAACGTAGTCTTGTAAAAGATAAGAATTGTAGCTTCATGTAAATTTATAATATGCCTAACTTAATAGTTTCCGATAGTTAATATGTTATTAAATACTAGGGAGTCGTGAAATTATTCTAAATTATTTAGTGCTAAAAGGTGAAAAACTGCTTTAGGACATTCCGTGGAGTGTAAAAGCAAATATCAGAGCTAAAATGAGAGAAATAACAGAATTCTTGAAATAATCAAACTACAATCAAGTCAAAACATATTTTGTTCAAAATATAAATATCAATACTCCAACAAGTGTCTCACTATGTTTCTAGTAGTTCAGAATAATACATTTAGAGTATCCTCTCTCTCTTTCTGTCATCCATCGTATAAAGAGAGTGATCATTTCTATTTGAATAAACTACTAACTTAAATACAATTTATGCCCACAACTAATAATGTAGTTTTGTATTTAGAGTATTCCACTGTGGGCTGTTCCATTTAGAATGAACATGATTCAACTCAATTTCGAAACTGAAAATGGGAATTTCTCTACATGTGTGTGCGTGCGGGTGTGTTTTGCTCGAATGCCAGTAAGCCTTGAGGGTCTTGTTCTTGGAAACTATGAGCTGGGGATGTTTAAAAGAGGGGGAACAAGGGGCCCTGAGCACAAGTGCCATTGTGGCCTCGTTTCCATCTGGAGGCTTATTTTCATCCCAGTCAGCATCCGGGATTTATCTGCGGCTGAGTTCGTGTCAGCCTCATGTGATGTCTCTTGACGAGATACACTGCCGTCCAAACTGTCACACGGATCAACCGGACGATCCTTATTTGATTCCAAACTTAAATATTACTCTCGAACTTCAATTGAACGGAGACCCAAGAGCTTTTAGGATCGATTGAATGAGAGGAAAACCCCCCAAAAAAGTTCAAATGGGACTGTTGCGGGCCGATGGAAAAAGCAATTTAAAAATAATTAACTTTTTTATACATATATCATAAACATCATGCATTCTTACATTTTCTGTGATTATTATTATACACACACAATATATAGGTATATATATTGCAGTAAAATCTCGTTTTTAGTAAGAACGCGTTTCGCTGAATAACTTTATAGCAATTAGAGTTTACTGATGTTGGTTGAGTTTGGTTCAAATGTCTAGAATCTTCATTTTTAACCTTCTGCCTCATTTCGTGTATTTATTTTCAAAAATTTTTAAACGAAAATGCTAAAAATTAGAAGAAAAGTTGTAGAGGATGTAATTTTCATTTAAAAAATTTTTGAAAATAAACACAGGAAATGAGGCGGAAGGTCAAAAATGAAGATTCTAGACCTTTGAACCAAACTCAACCAACATCTAATTGCAATAAAGGTATTCAGCGAAACGCGTTAACTAGTAAGAACGCGTTCTTACTAAAAAACGGGTTTTTACTGCAACCTATATAATACACTTAGATTATTATTATTTTACCCTCAAACTCAAATATTTGTTTTCAGTTAACTTTCAATTAAACTTATTATCTTGTAATGAATAAATAAATAGTACTCTAAATATTTTTATTTCTTTGCTCCTATAGTTTTGAAGGTCTATCTTTTATCTTCAGTCTAATAATCTAATGAGTTTACTCTCGCCAAATATGCATTTTAATTTTAAATTCTATGATGAATCTAAATCAACCCCTTTACGTTTATCGGTCACATCGGGAAGAAACTCAGCCCTGCTCGACCTTCCAATTAGTTCTTGCAAAACATCCTTTAAATTTCACATCATTATTATTAAAGTATACAAAAAAAATTAATGAAAAATATTATAAAAATAGAGTTTAATAGCATGATTAAAAAATAGTTAAAAATATATGATAAAAAACTAATATATTTTTTATTCACGTTTTTTTATGTACAATAATAAGAACATAATTATTGATGGCCCGACTCTTGTTGAACTAAATAGATTACTTCATTATCCTTGCCTTCAAATTTAGGTCAATGACTTGGAAAAAATTTTAAATGAAAATAATAAAATTTTATTTATCATATATATTTTTGAAGGAGACAATAAAAGAGTGTGATCTTCTGCTGTAATTATAAATTTTTAATTTATTTATAACGAGACTATAGTTTCGAGAGTTTTGCCCTCTTCATCAGTTCAATTAGTATCTTCCAATCATTTGAAATTTTAAAATTATACAATAACTCACCAGAAAAATTCATAAATCGGAAAATCGAACTTTCGGAAAGCCGTATCTTAAAAATAGCCGTGCAAATAAAAACCCCAATTCTTCCATCTACAGCCAAAAAATGAAAAAAGTATAAACGGCGAATCATAATTTGTCCAGACCACATGCAAATCTCACTTACCATTAATTCCTTTAAATCAATTGTAATAGACTGATGAAGAGGGCAAAGCTCTCGAAACTATAGTCTCGTTATAAATAAATTAAAAATGTATAATTCCAGCAGAAGACATACTCTTTTATTGTCTCCTTCAATTTATAAAAATTCTGCTACTCTCGGCAAAAAACTTTCAACTTAATATATATTTTTATTGACCATCAATCAATTCTATCGGGATGCATTCAACACGACTGAACTCGGAAAGGGTGTGATATGACATCAGAACACATTATTCAAAACAGTATCCTAGCTAAGAACTAACCGGGCATGTTTCTTAAATTCCAAATTCTCATAGACTCGTGTACTTGCAATATAATACTTTCAAAGCCTTGCTTATTTTTATCCCTAGAAATAAATATTTTCTCTGGACTAGTCCTCTTCTGTCTATTTCCTAAGCAGAATAGCCTTTGCGAGCCTTCCCAATTAATTCCAATCGGATGCACGCAACACGACTTAAGTTTGGGAAGGGTGTAAAAAATGATGATACAGTGTATGTAAAGTCATTTAAATACGAGCTTATTGATAAAGCAAGAGTCAGATGGTCTAGCTGTCCCAATTAATTCCAATCAGATGGTCTAGCAGTATCAATATTCTCAATAAATATTTTATTAAACAAGGTTTTTTTTACAAGAGTTTATTCCAATTTTTTATACTTTCTTGTTTACAAATGTATCTATATAACAGAAATTTTGAAGTATTTGCCTGATTTTAAAGGAATGAGGAAATGAAAGAAAATAACAAAATAGAACCAAAGATATGATTGGTGCTTACTAATTCTGATTAAAACAAATTTGGTATTTCAGTAGAAAAAATTCACTAAGAAACTATACATTTTATTTTGGATTAATAATAAAAAATAAAACCGACTTCAAAAATAAATGCAACAAATAAAATATTAATAACTTAAAAATCAAATAAAATACACTAAAAGGTATAAAATAATTATTATCTTATTTAGTTACAACTAAACGACGAAATATTAACATGAAATTACTTTTTGAAGTCGGTTCCAAACAAACTATACCTATAAGCGAGCGTACCCGCCAAACGTACTAAGTAAGATCCGTCGAGTGCGATTCATAAAATGTATATATTTTGGCACCGACTTCAAAAAGTAATTTCATGTTAATATTTCGTCGTTTAGTTGTAACTAAATAAGATAATAATTATTTTATACACTTTTAGTGTATTTCATTTGATTTTTAAGTTTTTATTATTTTATTTGTTGCATTTAATTTTTTTGAAGTCGGTTTTATTTTTATTTTTATAAAAATTATTTTTATTTTTCTCTTTTAGTGATGTTATTAATAGTGACTTAATATAATACCTTTCATGCATCGCAATAAAAAAACACTACCAATCGGAAACTAGACTGAAACCAATGCAAAAAAATCATCAAAATTGGTTCACAATTGGCGGAGATATGAGGTAACATAGACACAAAAAAAAATTCAGTCGTATAGAGAACCTCCTCCTTTTTGGAAGTCGGTTAAAAATATTACTTTTGAGTTTTAAAGATATCATCATGTTGGAACTTTGGTTGTTCTGATTGTTGAATTGGAAGTTTTTCGAATTAGACCACACAAGATGTAAAAAGAAAATTAATTAAAATCTTTCTTATAGGTGCACATTCGACACCAAAAGTGATGAATGAAACGCTGTCTAGATCAGCGTTTCTCAACCTTTTTTGGCCCGCGGACCAGTAAAATTTGTAAAAAAAATTCAAGGACCAGTGATATTTTTAACAACAAAATTTTACTAGGTATATAAGTTAATTGTAACATTTTGATTATAAGTTATTATTATTATTATTTATTTGTTATTGTTGTTGTAGAATGTTGAGATAAAATTATTTTTCCGAAATACCTCAACATTCTACAACAACAATAATACATACAAACGGAAACTTTGGCTACAAGATCACTGTGGACCTTTTCCACGAGTCTCCATTAACTTATTATTATTTATTTGTTTTATAAGTTTTTTCGCGGATAGAAAAATTGTCTGCTGGGGACTAGTAAAATTTCTCCGCGGACCAGGGGTTGAGAATAGCTGGTCTAGATAATAGAAAATTTTTATTTATTTCCCATAAACCCCATTGGTGATCTAATCCGAAAAGAATTTTAAATATTAAAAGATATTTCTTGAATTAACAAAGTCAATATTTTTAAAATCCACGAATATAAGAAGTATATCCTAGAAAACTTATAAGTTTCAAGGATGTATGAAAATGTTTCATTATAAAATAATAAAATATTCAAAAACGTTTTTCATAATATATAGTTGCCAATAACTCATAAGCAGGATCTACCAATAAATATACAGTTTAATTTCAAGACCATAAACAGTTTACTTCGAGTAATCTTAATAGTCATTCTAAAATTTACTTATGAATTATAGGCAACTAGAATGTTTCTGTGTCTTTGTAATATTTTATTAAACAATACAAATGTCAACAATTAATTTCATTTGATTGAATTATTCTCTTATAGTTTTATCTAATGTTCAAAGTTAAATGTAGTTTTATCTAAATTCACACATGTCTAGCAGTAAATTCGAGTTATAACAAAGGCATACATTCCTACATTTGATTCATTCGAGAATCGAATGCAGGTGATTTTTGTCAGATATTAAGTAATAATAATATCTTCATTTTATAATTTCTGTTTAAGAAAAAATGAATTTTTAAATATTTTTCTAATTAATATATTAAATAATAATTAATATATCAATAGGCTCAACAAGCAGAGGTCTAGCGATTTATATATCTTGTTTAAAAATGTCGCGGTCAAAAAATAATTCTCTTTCATATATTAATTATTATTTAATATATTAATTTGAAAAATATTTAAAGGCATTTAGTATAATCTAGTTTTAACTTGTAAGAACGCGTTCTAACTAAAAATCAGGTTTTTACTGCATATATATAAAATTAATATTTTATAAATAAGATCACTAAAAAGAGAAAATAAAAATAATTTTTAAGAAAAAATCAAACCGACTTCAAAAAATTAAATGCAACAAATAAAATACACTAAAAGGTATAAAATAATTATTATCTTATTTAGTTACAACTAAACGACGAAATATTGACATGAAATTACTTTTTGATGTCGGTGCCAAACAAACTATACCTATAAGCGAGCCTACCCGCCAAACGTACTAAGTAAGATCCGTCGAGTGCGATTCATAAAAGGTATATGTTTGGCACCGACTTCAAAAAGTAATTTCATGTTAATATTTCGTCGTTTAGTTGTAACTAAATAAGATAATACATAATTATTTTATACCTTTTAGTGTATTTTATTTGTTGCATTTAATTTTTTGAAGTCGGTTTGATTTTTTTCTTAAAAATTATTTTTATTTTTCTCTTTTTAGTGATGTTATTAATAGTGATCATATCATCAGAACTTGGCCAAATTAATATGGCACCATCCCTAAGATACCCGCTTTCCAATAAAAAAGAATCATCGAAATCGGTTCATAAACAAAGAAGTTAGTCCTGAACAAACCTAACAAAAAGGTCTAATACCAATGAAAAAAACGGGACCAATCGGAAGCTAGACTGAACCCGATGCAAAAAATTTTTCAAAACCGGTTTACAATTGGCGGAGATATTAGGTAATATACACTAAAAAAAAATCAGTCGAATAGAGAACCTCCTCCTTTTTTGAAGTCGGTTAAAAACAAAAAATAATTTTCCTATATTATTAATTAAGTATTAAACATCCCTCCCACTAGTATTTTAAAAAGTTGGAAGGAATTATTTTTCATTGGCTTATGGAACATTATCACTAGGACTTTGTGGCTTCCTGGAAGAAAAAAAGTTCCTCCTTGTTCCTTTTACGTCATTTCCTCTTTACTTTTCAAAAATAAAGAAAAAAATATATTTATTCAATTCTTTGATTCATTTTTTCTTTTATTTCTTTTTTTTTCTTTTATTTCTATATTGAATGAATCTGAAGACTATTCAAAATGAAAAAAAAATCCATATAGTTCCATTGAAATGAAAATTTTCAAGGTTTTCTCCCCCTTGAGTGGAAATAAAGGAGGGTCTGTGAGTGAACCTCTCTCCACTTTTTTTTTCTTTCTATTTAAACATCTAATTCAAATGAAAATCTACAAGATTTATTTGCAGTTAACTCTGGAATGGTAAGGCTCGCTGATATTACATTGTTTCTGTTGAAAGCTAAATAAAACGTAAAATCAAGAAATTTTGAAACAGAGATGGATTTTCTTGTCTAGAAATATATATTATATTTTTTCCTAGTAGAAAATACATAAAATACTATCACATATATTCAGCTAATAAATCATCTTATTCTGAAGTGTTTAATTATACTATATACCATATCTACTAGAAAGAAAACATATACTTAATATTGTTCTGGTATTCCTATACACTATAATGCGCAATCATTTGTAGCTGGAGCCAAAAGTAGTATGAACTCTCGAAGCTATTTTGAGCTTTAAGGCTAAGTTGACCTTCTGACAAGTTCTGAGTAATGTATAAGATAACCCAGTTTTACCTGTTTATGCATTGACTTCACCATTAAAGGTAAGACTGTTGTATTTCTAGATGAATATAGATTTGAAATTCCCTCAGACTTTTTAATAATTTCCAATGGATTGCATAAATCATAGCTAGTATTGATATGGTTATAATAATCCAACAATACACAGATTTGCTATACATCAAAATAATAGCCAGGGACGCGCCAAGACCCTTTTGCGCCATCGTTTTGATTGGACCCATAAAGATATGCACTGAGCCCAAATTACTACATACATAACATTTTTTCACGTTTCAAGGTTTTTTTTTTAGAAAAAGAACTAATAGGGCGAATAATAAATAGTTTCAGCCGTTTTTGACATATTTCGAAAATACAAAGCAAAAAAACTTTTTAATGCTTGATTACAACATTTTAACATATCTCATATATTATGTAGGAACGTAATATGATTGAATTTAAAAGAGATTGAAAATGTGAATTTTTTAAAACAAGAGACGCCTTAGGGAATTTAAAGTATTAATTTTAAAAATAAATTTGTTCCTTATTTCTTTTAGCTTTAAATTTTTATGATTCTTAAGAAAAAATTTTTTTGAATTTTTTTCCCATCTCGCCTTCGTGAGGTTAACCCGTTTTTTTTTTTTTATAATGATATTGATACAAGAAGAAGTTGCACCAAGAAGGTACAACCTCTGAAGTCCGTGGTGGACCCTTGTAACGTGAAGATAAGGGGAGGTTTAGGGATTGGGTAGAGGTCGAAGGTATCTGTGGATGCTGGTCTTGAAAGTTTGAAGGTTATAAGTAGCTGGAAAGACGGTCGGGGGAAGAGAATTCCAGTCTCTAGATGTCATAGGGATAAATGAATTGGCGAATGCGTTTGTTCGATTAGTATCTAGTTTAAGCGCGTAGGGGTGTTGAATTTTAGAAAATCGTGTATTTCGCCCAAATGAAGCCTTTGGTGGGATTATCGATTTTATTTCGTCAGAACAAAAGCCATGGTAATATCTATAAAAAAGGGAAGGGCGAGGACTAGATGGGCTAGGGAGTCGAGAGTGTCAGTTAATGTAGGATCGCCTATCAGTCTGATAGCTCGCCTCTGAATTGCATCTAAGGTATTAAGAGAATACTTGGAGGCTCCTCTCCACAAATGCGAGCAATATTCAAGACAGGGGCGAATTTGAGCCTTGTATAATATAAGGAGTTGAGTGGGGGTGAAAATCGTTTGGTTCGGAAAAGAAAGCCAAGCTTACATGCTGCAGCTTTTGCTACTGAGATAATATGGTCATTCCAAGAGAGGTCAGAACCTAAGGTGACACCTAACATTGATATTTTATTACGGAATTCCAATGAGCTCGAATCAAAGGAAATGTCCGGAAGGTTCCTATCTGCGCGCCTAGAAATTAGGCAGCACTGTGTTTTGCCAGCATTAAAGTTTACCAAATTGTGAGATCCCCATTTTTTAAGCATGCTTAAATCTGAATTTATTGAGGAGGCTATCTTTGCGCGATTGTCTAGTAAGGATTGAGCGTTGTGGAGGGTGCTATCGTCAGCGTAACAATGTATTGGATTGGAGGGCAGATTTAATAGGTCATTAATATAGATAATAAAGAGTGTGGGAGAGATGACTGAGCCCTGAGGAATTCCAGCATTAGTATTAAAGGACGAGGATGATATTCCGTCAACCTCGACTTTAATAGAGCGGTTTGAGAGAAAGCTCTCCAAGCAACTTGCAGAGGCTCGGGGAAGGCCAAATGCAGGTAATTTGGCAAGAAGATTTTTGTGCCAGACATGATCGAAGGCCTTTGAAATGTCTAAGCCTATTACGAAAGTCTCTTTACCAGTCTCTAGTGCTTTATTCCAAATATGAGTTATATATGCTAAAATATCGCCGGTGGACCGAAATTGTCTAAAACCGTATTGACTATCATGGATTAGTTTATTAGATTCTAAATGGTGAAGAACTTGCTCATTAATGATTTTTTCCATGATTTTAGAAAGAACCGAAGTTATGGCGATCGGACGATAATTGGCTACATTTGAAGGATCTCCTTTTTTAATTGGTTGAATTCTTGCTGTTTTCCAGCTCTCCGGAAATGAGCCAGTGGTATATGAACCCGTTGCTCCATCTGACCATTTGGGATTTTTCCGACGATTCGCCGTAGACACTACTGCAAACGATTGCTAAAAACTGAGAGACGGACAGGCGAACAGAGGGTGGGGGAAGCATCACAGAATCATTTTCAAACCTCGTTCATTGTTTGCCAGTAGAAGTATGAGCCCAGTCATTTAATAACCACATATCGCTTCAAGGGAGCCCCTGCTATTTAGACAACTAAATTGGCAGATCAGTTAAGGGTACCCTGCAAAAAAAGGCGCAAGTTATTTCTCCATTTTTACTTTATCCAATGCGAAGCAGATACAGTATTGGATCGGTCTCGTGTCAAGCGCGACTTCAAAGGGTTCTCAGGCAAAGTCTACAGAATCAATTGGATAAAAATTGAACAAGCGCTTCCCCCAACTCTTTTATCCCTATGACCTCCAGGGACTGAAACTCGCTCCCTGCCACCATCTTTCCCGCGACTTATAACCTTCAGCTGTTTAAGACCCGTATCCACAGATACCTTCGACCCCTGCCCAGCCCATAAAATTCCTTCTTCTTCTTCTTTTCACGATGGAGGGGCCAACCCAGGCATTTAGGAGATACACCTTTTTGGTGTAACTCCTTCTCTTATCATTTTCATAAAAAAAAATTAATAATCAAAGCCACAAATTGTAGTATTCATTTAGGTTGAATTTTAGCACGAGATGGTTTTGCCAAAAATTAGAGGAACGGCTTTCATTTCAGAACAGTTTCTCAAATGATACTTAGAGGAGTGGCATGAACAATTTTTTCTTCTTTCTAGACTAAAACTCCATTTCCAGATGAGGAAAAATTTTATTGAAATTTATTTTTTGATATATACCTATATCTATAATGTACAAAACATGGAAATCTATTTTTTATATCGGCCATATTTAGAATCCTTTCTCTCTGAAATAAATAATAAGGATAATTTTTTTTTTAAATAAATTTATTTTAAAATATTTTCCTGGATCACAATGTTTTCTTTTTTTTAACATGGTCCATCAAGGTTTTAACAAAACAATTAATTCGCCATCTTCGAAACCACATTGTTCTAAATCGATTATTTGGAAAAGTTCTGCTCCCTCATCATTTATCTAACGCAAAGTCCTCTTACCCAGAAACAATGAAAAGAAACCAAAACATTTCAAATCAAATAGATTTACGATATCGCATGGATAATAATAAATATTTTCGATATGTAAAAATAGATAATTGAAATGAATATTTTTATCGACTAGGCGATTGAAATTTTAATTAGTAATGTTATGTGACATTTTATAGAAATCAATAAAGAATTAAAAAAAATATATAAAGGTCGCGTTCACATTGCCTGTTTAATGATTTTTTTTAATTGTCAATTTGGTCGGCGGGATGAGAAGCTGACCAGGAATGAATTTTGCCGAATGACAGTCAGGAAGTTCTGTCTCCTTCATTGATCAATCACAAATCCACAGATATGGGCGAGCTTTCCAACCCAAAAAATGCTATTACGCAATCGCAATTTTTATTATTATTTTTTTCTGTCTAAATAAGCATTTTGAGCATTCATATTTTATTTTCAGATGACCTTTAGTCAAAAAACTCAGATAAAAATAATAATTGTATACATTCAGAAGTAGTAATTAATTCCATGTTTACCTGCAACATTCAGGTTTTAAAGCAAAGCTTCACATGTTCTTTAAATGTACTCTAGATTTTGACGAAAAATATGTTGTTCTCAGAACTGAGCTATCCGTGGTGAAACAAAGAATGTATGAATTTAAAATGTTTACTATATCATCACTCTATGGAACCGCGGAATGATAATGTTGCTATTTATTAAGACATGAACCAATGTAAATTGTGTGACCAAAACTAAAAGATTCCGACTAAGTTTACTGTAGTCTCATTCCCGAAACTGCGTGACATATCTTACATGCCAGTGAATGTTTAATTAAGGATTATGATTAATTAAATAATTATTATAGTTATAAGAAATAAAGAGGGCCGTGAAAAAATAATAGATGCTTTTAAAACTTCAAAACTTTCAACATCTCTCGCAGTCAAATTATTCAACCAAATCTATCTATCTAACTTCTAGAGACTGGATTTACTCTTTACCACAATCATTTTGGAGTCTTTCAACCTTAAATCATTCAAAACTCAAGTTTAACAACACTTTAGTCCCCAGTAGGTGTAACTAAAACAACTACCCGAGGGGTGAACCGCGACCTAATATCGTGTACACCTACTTCCACTTTCATATCCAAGTAGAAGACAATAGATGACAATAGATTATCTAATGAATTCCAAAATAATTCCACATAATTTCAATGACGGTGTACACATAATTCCAAACACGGTTCACCCCTCGCAACTTCCTATGGCTGTTATATGGTGTGACAAACTTAGAAACAATTTAATATTATTTTGGAATTTGAATCTCCAAAAATAATTTTTATGAAGTAAGGAAATAATTTTTCTGAATTTAAGATATAAACTTGACTTTGCAAATTGTGTAGGCTTAAGCCAGTTTAAAAATAAACTCAAAGAATTATTTACAAAGGTTATTCATTTAATGAGAAAGTGTTTTCAGATCACATTGCCTAAATTCTCACTCCTGACATATCATTTTCTTTTCTTGTTTTCCCTCTGCAAAAAGTGATCTGTTTTCAATCAAACATAAATTATGGTCTTCTATGTCCCTAAAACTAGTTTGTCCATATACAAAAGAAATAGAAGTCATTATAAAAATAATTTGTTTTATTTAATAAATTTTTATAGAGAAGAGCCAAGAGTACCTTTAATATTCATCCTTGATCCTTCACTAGTTTGCTGGCCGAGACCTTGAACCTTTCGATGCCCCTCACTTTTACTTTCTTATTCTGCTAAGGCGTAGTATCGCAAGGGGATCACTCGTACGGACAGACTCTATTCCTATTCTGGTACATTTACAAAAAAATGCCATTTTCCGATGATTGCATCTCATTTCAAAACAGTCGGTTGTCTCAAGAAGGAGAAACCCGTATGGAAATAAATAGATTTTCGAAATATGTTTTTTATATATTTTTTGAAAATATATTAAAAATATAAAATTTTTGTGTTAAATTTATATAAAGTTTATGTTTGCTATATATTCTTAAAACATAATTATATTTATGTCGCTCTAGTATAAAATTTATATAAATTTAACACAAAAATTTTATATTTTTAATATATTTATTTATATTTTCAAAAAATATATAAAAAACATATTTCGAAAATCTATTTATTCCCATACGGGAAATCACAGTGAAGAGTATTTTTTGTTATTTTATTGGAAAATTTTGAGGAGAAATATTAAGGAATTATAGCTTGGTCTACACAATTTCTTCATTCTTTAATAATTAAATAAATTAAAATAACAAAGTATTTACCATTAAAAAATTTTAGAGTAGAGTGAGAAATGTGGGAAAAACGGATACTTGGTTTGATCTGATATATGGCAGAGAAATTTGAATTGCTGTTATAAGGGTTGTGGATATACGAGAAAAATGTTCTCCATTTTACTTTTATTAATAAGAAATACAAAAACTATAGTATTTTTAAAAACAAACTCAAATAATGCCTCTTTGGAGAAGGAACATTGAAATAATTTTCGAACAATAATTCACTTAAATGCAATTCAGAGGCGGGCTATCAGACTGATAGGCGATCCTGCATTAACTGACACACTCGACTCCCTAGCCCATCGTAGATCTGTCTCCGCCCTTTCTCTTTTTTATAGATATTGCCATGGCTTTTGTTCAGACGAGATAAAATCGATAATCCCACCAAAGGCTTCATATGCGTGAAATACACGGTTTTCTAAGACTCAACACTCTTACGCGCTTAAATTGGATACTAATCGAACAAACGCATTCGCCAATTCGTTTATTCCTATGACATCTAGAGACTGGAACTCTCTTCCTCCTACAGCCTTTCCAGGAACTTAGGGCCGGTTGTATGTCGGAAAGTAAATGTTTTACCACTAACACAGGGTAGATGGTAAATGGAGGGACTGGGATGGCCAATCAGATGCCAGGCACTTACAGTTACTGGCATCTGATTGGCCATCCCAGTCCTCCATTTACCATCTACCCTGTGTTAGTGGTAAAAGCATTTACTTTGCGACATACAACCGGCCCTAATAACCTTCAATCTTTCAAGACCAGCATCCACAGATACCTTCGACTCCTACCCAAACCCTAAATCTCTTTTTATCTTCACAATACAAGGGTCCATCGTTGTCTAAAGAGGTTGTGCCTTTTTGGTGCAACTTTTTCTTGTATCAATATCATTATAAAAAAAAATCAGTCATTTACCTTATTAATTTCTATGAGTATTATATTATCTTAATAAATTCGTTTTTAGCAAAAAATCCCTCTAAATTAATACCTATACCTAATTCATAAATTGTTTCAGTGTTCATTGTTAACCTACTAGTGGACTAAGCCAAACATTATATTTAGTGCTAGCGGAAGCTTTTTTTTATTTATCTATCGATCGAAATATATATATATATATATATATATAAAATTGATGAGTCATACTTTGAAATGTAAATAGGATAGGTTGTTTTTTTAAGGAGAGTGGTCTTATATGCGTTGGTGTTTGTTTGTGTTTGTGTTAGTATCCGCCGTCTGCTAAGATCTTGTCCCGCTTTCTCTCTCCCTTCTTTCTCTGGTCTGTTCATAGATCCGTGCAAGTTTCTTTCTTCTTCGCGGTCAAGGTTACGTTCGTAGTAAAGACAAACATATTCCGTTTACCAGGCTATAATTTTTATTTTAATCTCCTTAACAAATCAATAGAAGATTTGTATTTAAAACAGGGAAATGAGGAGAATAGAAGGGGAGCGGAGTGCATCAATGGAGAAATGGGAAAGAAGAACAAATGCTCCTCGTAAATATATAACATAACAGGGATGGTAAACAATTTACATTTCTAGTTTAAGATTAATTCTTACTATGGACCGGTTCGTCACCCTTGGCTGGATGTCAACTTGGCCTTGAATCAAAACAGCTGTCAGATTACGGCCTTCTTTTGCTCTTTAGGTGTAAGTGGAGATTAGCTGATTTAATTGTCAGTCAAAAACAACCGGAAGTTTGACCGGAAATGGACAAATTATCCTTTGATATTATAGGTTAGAACCGAGAGGTAAGCAGCGATTGGAATTAGGTGTACACCGTCTTTGGTATTACGCAGAATTATTTTGGAATTCATTAGATAATGCCCCTTCATCTATTGTCTACTAATTAGAAATGAAAGTGGAAGTAGGTGTACGCGATATTAGGTCGCGGTTCACCCCTCGGTTAGAACAGAACATTCGCATGGGGTCTGAAATTTCTTAGAGATTATTTGAAAAAAAAATATGTTAACATAGATGACTTCGCTTGCACTTAGCAGCTTTAGCACCAGACGTAATTTGGTCATTCTAAGAGAGATCAGACCCCAGAGTAACACCCAATATTGTAATCTTATCACAAAATTCCAGAGAGTTAAAATATGGATATGTCTGCAAGGTTCCTATCGAAGCGCCTAGAGATTAGGCAACATTGCGTTCTGACTGAAATAAAATATTTTCTAGCATACTTACAGAACACACACGTTAGGGTTAAAATTTAAAATCAACAAAAAAAAGTCAAGTGATTTAAAGCTTCGTCTTTTATTAGATGCTTTATAGGGTTTGAAATTTTAAATTGTCTTTCCTCAAAAACAGATGATCTTTGTTAGATGTTTTTTCTTTTGAACTCTTCTTATACTTAACAAGATGTGTTTTTTTTCTTATTTTTTTATTTTTCTTCTATACTTTATTATATAAAAAAAAAAAAAAAAAATAGAATAATTTCTCAATTTAAAGAATCAAGTGTGTGTTAGATCTAAACTTAACATTTTTAATATTGATTAATAGTTTAATTAAAAATACTGAGAACCGATTTTTTCGTTAAGTATAAATTAAAAAATTAAAAAGGTATATCAGAAACAAGAATCCTTAGCAGAATCAATATCAGAGGTTTGCTTAGACATATTACTCTGATTTGAAAATCCACAGAGAAAATTTTCATGTGAACCAAAAAGGAATAAAAATGGTGTTAGAGACAATAGTTTTGAAAGCTTGACCTTCCTCATAAAACAATAAAACATAAAATTTATTTGCATCAAGGAGAGGACCACCTCAATGATTTCTCCTTATGAATCATCAACTCTGCAAACTAAATATTTTCAACTAATTTATGATTTCAATTGGAAAAACATTTGATCTTATTTCTTGAGTGGTATTCGATTCCTACTAAGGTGAAAACACAATATTTAATCCGTTTTTTGTTCATTTGAAAATTCTCTAATTCTCTATGTACGTCATTGATTTTAAATTACAGTGAGTTTGAAGTTAGTGCTGTTTCACAGTAACAGTTACTGTGAAACAGAACCAACTTCAAACTCACTATAATTTAAAAAATATTTCATTATCAAACAACACCGTGTTCCCTAAGTTTTATTAGTATTTGATTTTAGTTTAAGGCTTTAAGCAACATTTTTACTTTACCATACAGGGTAGATATGGTTAAGTATTGTAATCGTGCATGAAAAAAGTGTTTTTTCTTCTTTTTTTCGAAATATCTCAAAAACGGCTGAAACTATTTTGATTAAAAAATTGAGCGAAACCATGGCATTTCGGTCTACAAAAAAGCTCTAATAAGTGAACATCGAAAAAATTATATTTTTCGAGATAATAATTGTTTTGTTAAAATGTCTCTAAGGGCCAGGCACTGACAGTGCATGACATCTGATTGGCCATCCCAATCCCTCCATTTACCATCTACCCTGTGTTAGTGGTAAAAAGCATTTACTTTGCGACATACAACCGGCCCTTAGTCTGTCTGGTTGTTTGTTAGTTAGTTGGTCTGTGCGTTACCAAATTTTTGTGGACGAGCTAGCTCAAAAACTAGTGTGAATATCGAAACCAAATTTCACACGTAGTTTTGGTCCAGAGCTGATTAGATTTTGGTGCATTTCGACCCAAAATTGAGGTGGAGGGGGGTTAAAAATTAAAAATCTAGGCTATTTGAGAAAACTCAACTAAGTTTTGTATACATAATCAGTGGGACCCCAGAAGTCTAAAAATGCAAAAACTACCCCCCCCCCCACATGATTATAAATGGGGGGCCAGGGTGTATGGCAAAGTCAAGTGGATGGCCACATCAGAACACGCCAGCTTATTTTAAAGTATTTTTCAACAAAAAAAACGTGGCTAAAGAAGGTTCACTTCAAAAAAATACGTATTCAACTTTTTAATTAATTAATTATTAAACTTATTTTTAAAATTTATATTTTTATGAACACAGTCCATTTATTATTAGTAGTTAAATTTTACCAAAGACCTTTGTTTTGCAAATAGAGGTCATCAAAAAAATATAAATGTCATCTTTCGAAATTTGAAGTAATAACAAGAAAACTAGCAAAAAACTAGAATGCTAAACAAAGTGTCTGGATGCAGATCGATAGGGGAGAGAGAGATGCGCAATTTTCATTTGCGCACCAAAAGTGGGGGAATTTGCCACCTCGACCGAAACTGAACTAGGAAACAATTCGAGTGCACACATAACCGCCCAAGAGTAAACATCCTTTTTTTTATTTTTTTTTTTTATTTATTTTTCCCGGTTTCTAATCAACCAATGCATAATCAAGGAGTGAATTGGCATTGTTCGTATGTATCAACAAACGGGTTGTTTCAACCTGCAATCAGATCAACCAGAGCCGACTTAACCTGAATACTGCCGGAGGCTGCAGTCCAAATCGCCGGACTGCTTGAGCCCGTATGGGAGTTAAAAAATTATAAATTTGAATTTAATTATATTTAATTTAACGAATTGTCTCGGAGATTGGAGAGCCCTCTGTATTTCTCTTTAGAAATAAATAAAAGTCGGACAAGTACGAGTCGGGCTCGCATATCGAGGGTTCTGTATCTAAATGCATATTATAATTGATGAAGATTAGCAGATCGTTGTTAAAACCAAGTTTAAAAGTTTTAATATGTGTTACTATCAGCAAAAAGTTAAATAAATTATTATTATTTATATTGTGAAAAAAACGATTCTAATGAGAATAGCAAAAATTGATCAGAAGTACAACAAGATGACAATTCAGTTGAGGTTAAGCTATTAACATATAAATTTTATAATAGGGTAGTTGCTTTTCTATATGTTGTCACTATTCTAGGCTGTTTTAAAAATTGAATAAATAGAAAATTTCAAAGTCTAAGTGTGAAATTCGGGATCGATATTATTTGTTGTATCTGCTCTACGAGGCATCTATCTCAGAACATTGAAGATTAGCAGATCGTTGTTTAAACCAAGTTTAAAAGTTTTAATATGTGTTACTATCAGTAAAAAGTCAAATGAATTATTATTATTTATAATGTGAAAAAAAAACGATTCTAATGAGAATAGCAAAAATTGATCAGGAGTACAACAAGATGAGAATTCAGTTGAGGTTAAGCTATTAACATAAGTTTTATAATAGGGTAGTTGCTTTTCTATATGTTGACATTATTCTAGGTTGTTTTAATTATTGAATAAATAGAAAATTTCAAAGTCTAAGCGTGAAATTCTGGATCGATATTATTTATTTTATCTGCTCTACGAGACATCTATTTAAGAGCATTGTTTAATAAATAAATAAATAATAATTATTAATTGACATCAAAATAATTATATGTTGATGTCATTGGCAACCCCAGATAAGTACGAACACTGTTAAAGGAGGAGGTTATTACAAATTTCTTCCGTTGCCTATTTTAAGCCCTGAAAAGGAGAGAAAATTTTCCGAAACGACGGTTTTTAAGAGAATGAGAATGATGTCCAATAAAAAAATTATTTATTCAGAATTTGCAGTTTTCTTTATCAATGGGCTATATTTTCATCAATTTTCCATTAAATTCTATCAGTCCGTCTAAAAAAATACTTATAATTTTATAGATAAAAAAAAGGCGGTTTCTGGCAAGGGACGACTTTTCATTAAAACCAAAATGCCTTCTGTAATGGAAATTTCTTCCTTTATTGTAGGTAGATTAGGGCCACCTTTTCTTAGCCGTCTTCAAAAAAGGAGGAGGTTCTCAATTCGACTGAATTTTTTTTTATTTAAATAGTTTTAGCCGTTTTCGAAATATTTTGATAAAACGAGGGAAAAACAAATTATTTTTCTTCTATGCTGTTTATGAAAAGTTTAAGCAAAGCGAAAATTCCTAAAAAAACATCAAAATATGGTATGCAAAATAACCCCTAATTTTCACTACATAGTCATATTTGAACTTTCGAATAAGGTATCTAAATATTTAAAATCTTCTTTAATAATAAATAAAAATAAATAAATAATATAGAGGGAGATTAACAAAGAAATCTTATCAATCATTATAATAATTTATAATTGATCGACACTAGAAAATCAATAAAATATTCATTTTAACTCTGTTAGCACACTTGCTCTAGAGTCTAGAACATGCTTTCTAGACATTAGGAGATCTTCTAGACATCTTAAATACAATCATAGCTGAATAAGACATCTTCTAGAGCGAGTGTGCTATCTGGGAAGATTTAGTAACAAGGGACTCTTATGGTGTTCCTGTCCGTTTGTCACAGACACCTATCTTCTTCGATTGTTTAATAGGCTTTTGCTTTTATTTAGCAAAATTGTTAAAAAAAAATTTTAGGGAACCTCTCTAATAATAAAAAAAAGTTCTGATAAAAAAATTCGCTTCCCCATCGATTAAGCCAGGGTTGAATTGGGTTTTTAAGTCCTATTAATTATTACTTATTATGATTTTTATTTTTAGGCACCAATCTCGAACTTTTAGCCCATATATTCGCAAGGAATATGTCTCCTTCTAATTATGCAACCAGATATACTTTCTAGGAAAATTATTTTAATGCAAAGAAAATGATCGAACTCTGGTGTGTTGGTCTACAAAAAAAATCTTAAATAATGAACATAGAAAAAAAATTATATTTGAAGAGATATTAATAATTTTGATAAAATGTCTGTTAGTGAGTGTGTTACCAAATTTTCTGTACGCTCTAGCTTATAAACTAATGAAAATATCATAGCAAAATTTTATATTAAGAGATGATTAAATTTTGGTTCAAATTAGAGTTTTTTTTTTTTTTTAATCTCAACCCTTGGTTCGACCAAATCTTGTATAGTTACTCTTTACGACCCTGTGAAACTATCATAAATCGTAAAATCAGATTGATGTTTTATTTCATTTCAATATACAAGAGAGAGGGCGATAGGTATATGATATTGTAGCTATTTCATCATATAATGTGGGATTTGGTTTTAATTAAAACAGTTTAAAATAGTAAAACACAAGAAAAACCTTAAAAATTAATAATACAACCCTGGGTGAGATTTTTCCAAGATTTTAGTTAAATCTTTATCGCTAATGTAATAATTTCCTTAGTCTTGTTCGAATTAATTTTCTAGTGATTTCCAGTAAGACGTGATAATTTAATAATGGATGCCAGTAATAAAATAATGGCATTATGAAATTATTACTTATTCTCTGGAGCTCTTCTCTATTCTCGATTAGTGATTATCAATATACATATAAAACAGGGTGGTCCAATCCGCAGCCCGCCTGCCGCATGCGACCCAGCACTGCAATGAATGAGGCCCGAAATAAAATTATAAACTTCCTTAAAGATTTTTATGTACTTACTGGAAAACATATTTGATTCAATTTGACCTTATATATATATATTTTTCTTTCTAAAATAAAAAAAAAAAAATGGAAACGCGATTAAAAAGACAAAAAATAGTAAAAAAAAAATAAAAACTTTTTCAAGACTAGGTACGCTTTCTAGTTAAAGCCTCAAAAAGTAATTTTTTTTTGAAAATTTTTGTCTGAATTTGAATGAAGTCCAAATGAATATTCTCTCTCTATAGCGAGTATCGTTTTGGTCCGAGTGCAAAAGGCCATTCCTAGAATAATAGAAATTAAGAAATTAATCTCTAATAGCTTGAAACAGGTCTATTCTTGTAAGTGGCAGCCACTTACAAGTCCAAGCCTGTTTCAGGCATTCTTGCAATACACATTAGCTCTAAAGAAAGAGAGATGATTCTTTCCGCGCTCTTTTTAGTTATTTTTATTGATCAGATTCTAATGAAAGAATCGCTCACCCGCACATTAAATAATAAATAAACTGCAACGGATCGTTGCTAAACTTTATCCAAATTCATTTGAAATATTAATATGTTCTAGAGTAAAGTACTTTAAAATATAATTTTACTAAAAACTTTATTTAACCTTTTTTGTGGTCCCCAAGGTACTTAATTAGGATATTAAATTTCATCAAAATTGGTTAAGTCATTTTCAAGATATTTAGAAAAAACTAAAAAAGTACCGAAATAAAGTACTAATGTTTGTGGACCGATATGTACCAAAAACTAATCAGCGCTTCATTTTGTTAAAATACTGGTAGGTTTTCAATTTCAATTCAATCGGTGCAACGGTGTGGAAAAATTCGTGGACGAAAAAAACGATAACACACATACATACATCCATCCATCCGCACGCACTTCCAAAAAAATGGCACTTTTTGGCCTCTCGGCGAGATTCCAGGTAATTTTTGGCAAAACCGTCACGTGCTAAAATTCAATCTCATTGAATACTTCAATTTGTGACCTTAATTGAGTCCATGGGTTCCGTAGTCTTTACCTGAGGACCCTTTGAAGTCGCGCTTGCCGCGAGACCCATTACAATACTTTCTCCCATGCTTCGCATTGGATAAAGTAAAAAGTAAAAACAATACTCGGTACACTAGAGCTGCCCTAATAATTATTAATAAACTTAAATATAAATTGTTCATTTATGGCTATACTATAACATCCTTTTACCATGGCTTTTGTTCTGACGAAATAAAATCGATAATCCCACCAAAGGCCTCATTTGCCCGAAATACACGATTTTCTAAAATTCAACACCCCTACGCGCTTAAACTAGATACTAATCGAACAAATGCATTCGCCAATTCATTTATCCCTATGTCATCTAGAGACTGGAATTCTCTTCCCCCGACCGTCTTTCCAGCTACTTATAACCTTCAAACTTTCAAGACCAGCATCCACAGATACCTTCGACCTCTACCCAATCCCTAAATCTCCCCTTATCTTCACGTTACAAGGGTCCACCACGGACTTCAGAGGTTGTACCTTCTTGGTGCAACTTCTTCTTGTATCAATATCATTATAAAAAAAAAAAAAAAATCCTCTTAAAATCTCAATAGAAAAATTCAACAAATATTTTCCGCCTTTTGAACCAGATATTGCAAAATCTAATCAGTATACTAGGATTTTCTAAAATAAGAAGAAGAAATGGAAAATCTCCCTAAAACTTTTTTAAAAATGAAGGCAGAATTTCAATTTTTAAAAAATATATAAGATTTTAGAAAAAATAATCACAAGTTTGGCATATTGAATACATTTTTATTCGATATAAATATTTTGCCTGCAGACTTTCTTATGAAATTGCAATCAGACATTGAACTGAAAGAAAAATTTAAAAATGTCTCTTTATTAGAATTATACAAAAATTATCAACCCAGAAACAAATACCTACTCCTGGCTTCATAATATTTATTACCCTTTTAGAAATATATATTTACTATTTTCAAAATTAAATTCACTAAAAGTAAATTATAAGCTCAACAATCAGGTATAAAAATAATGAAGTTTCGAATATTTAAAAATATTCTTCATCTCATATTTCCATTTACTAAAATACTCGTATTTATTAGTTCAGTAATCAAAAATTTTTCAAGTGCTAATTGATTTAAAAATAAAATCCTGTAGGAAAAGAACTAAAAGATTGTTATGCTATGACATTTTTGCTTATTTGTCATGGTGAATATCATTGTTCTACATTATTAACTTTCTTTTTTGATTAACAAATATCAATAGAATTAGTATATATCTGGGGCCCGAGACAATTTTATTTCTTTAAATGTGGCCGGTGTAGGGCAAAAGGTTGGACACCCCTGATTTAGACATATTCTATCTGAATTGCAGTTGTAGAGTTGTAGATTAAAATTTACTTTTTATTAGAGTAAAAATTTTCTTTCTGGAGAAATCTAAATATGAATAAATGGATTTATTAATCATAATTTGAATTTATTTATAATTAAATTTACATTGAGAAGAATTCAAAGGACGAATAAAAAATCTTATTAGTTCTTCTTGTTATATTTCATGTAAGTTTAGTTCTCCCCTTGAAAGTTGAACTCAAGTTCCAATCTTGGATTCTGGGCAGTTGTCTTAGCCCTAGAGACATAATCTTACGACATAGAAGTATAATATATACTCAGCCTATAAATTTTACTCAATTGTACTCGAATATAAAATTCTGCTGGTGACTGTATGCAATTTTGAAATTGACTAATCCCAATTTGAAGTTAAAAAATATCGCTTCCTAAAAAATTAAAATTACAATTTTAAGTACTACTATCTACGATTTGAGGAAAAATCTTCATGTTTATCATTCTGATGAATTTCTTTTTCTAGGAGCCATTATCAAGCATTGATCATTTGTCACTGCTAATGATGCAAAGGTAAATAAGCGTCTGAATCCCTTTGTATCATCAATGGTGACGAGAAAAATCAATCAATTTTCAGCAGCTTGATAACAGCTTAAAGCGAAAGGGACAAAAGGTCAGTGTCATAAATAATGAAATTTTCTTTGAATAAATATCTTTTGGTGGCTGTAATACATCCATTAGTGGATGCTGGAATGAAAGATGTAGTTGAAGGGTCGGGCTTGAAAACCTTAAAGAATGTTGCCCTCCACCTGCCTGTTCCGACATGCAATAAACGAGCTAATGCCGTCATGCACAGGAAGGATATTGCACATTAAGAAGAAAAAAGAAGAAACTTTAATAAATAACACAAACGTTATTTAAAAATTCCTAAGAAGTTAAAAGTTTAAGGCAGAAGCTTTGGTGCTAGTATTAGTCTACCTAATAATATGTTTTTGTGAAAAAAAGTGGCTTATTTTCAAATCATTAGAAAAACGGGTAAAACTATTTTGATATTAAAAATTGAGAGAAATCCAGACGTTAAGAAGTTTAAAAAAGTATTTTAATACAGTGAATATATTTCAAAAGATATTTTTTGTCAACATGTTTGGGTGATGGGGAGTAAGTCTGATGTGAATTATTAGATTGTTTTTTGCTTCAATCTTACAATTCAGAGGAGCAAGTTAAAAGTAAAGGTATTATTCTTATGGGAGAATAGATTTTGGTTACACGATCATTTTCTGCCAAGAGATGTCAGGAGGAGTAAATTTGCATACTTTTCCATGTAATTATTAATTATATATATTTCGAAGAGATGTTAGGCTTATCAGGATTTTAGTCAAGTGATTTTAAGAGATGATTATATTTTTGTTGAAATTGGAACATTAATACTTAAAAGTCATTTGTGAGGTGTTATTATGATAGATTTGTTGGATAAAAAAGGACATTTTTCGAAGTAAAATTAATCGAGTATTCTTGGATAAAATTAGGGAAGTATAGAAGTTGTAATTAAAAGGTTGAAAATCGAATCTTTCTTTAAGGTCCGATTAGGTTATTTAAAACTGTTGGGTATATTTGATTATTAACTAAATCAGCTAAGTTTCTAATGGGTGAGCAGCTTTATTAAGTTGAATCAATTTTTTTTTAATCCTTTTGCATATTTTAAAATGCCCTCTAGAAAGTAAAAAAAAATTGATTTGTGTCCAAAAAATGTCATACTTATATGATTAAAATTAAAAAAGTTGGACTTATTTTAAATTAATTTTTAATTTCAAGGCAATCACCCTTTTAATTTTAGTCATGTGATATGTATGAAATTTTTTCAGATACTGAAGAAAAATTTATTTTCTAATTTTAGTTAAGCTTAAAATAAAGTCATAATTTTTTAAAATAGATTTTTTAAAGATATTTTATAAGTGTTAATATTTTAAATTATCAGCACATAATATATCAAATCAAATTTATCCCTATGACATCTAGAGACTGGTCTTCCCAGCAACATTTAACCTTCAATCTTTCAAGACACGGATCCACGAATACCTTCAACTCCGACCCAATCCCTAAATCTTTTCTTATTTCCAAGATACTGCGGACTGCAGAGGTTGTATCTTTTTGGTGCAACTTCTTCTTGTATCAGTATAATTATAAAAAAAAAAATTAAAATTAATTTAGAAAATACTAAATTATATTTTTCTCTATTAAGCTTTGGAATTAATGAAATATTACATTAAATAGGTATCACATATAGATAGATATGTGCACAAAATTTCGAAAAAATCGCCTCTGGGTAAAATTTGCTTTTGACATTGGGTAGGCTTAGAAAATATTCTTTGAATTATAAAAATACTATCCCAAAAAAATTAGATTTATTAATAATGTTTACTACATCATATTTTTTTTAATTATTTTGATTATTTATGTCCATCGATTAAATTATTAAAGTTGTTATAGAGAAATAAGGACTATATTTTTTATGCAGATAATTTATATTTTATTGCCAACATTTCGTCAACTTTGTTGACTTCTTCAGGGCTCAAATAGTTAAATAGTTAACTTCCTCGCATATTTGTCATTTTTATAATTATTCTTTCTTAGTAAATATATCAAGGCAAGTCATTAACATCAATAAAAGTTAACTATTTGAGCCCTGAAGAAGTCAACAAAGTTGACGAAACGTTGGCAATAAAATATAAATTATCTGCATAAAAGATATAGTCCTTATTTCCCTATAACAACTTTAATAGTATTTTTTAAAGTTTAGATTATATTTTTCTTTATTAATTGATGGAATACTTATAGTAGTGGCATTGGAAATAATATCTTCAAAATTTCATGAAAATTAAGTAGAAGTAGGCCTAAATTCAGTTAGAATAATCTACTTAGAAAGCCAGATAAATAAACAGAGGAAGCAAGTTAAATAAAAGATAGTAAAAATGACATCAATTTCTGATAATTTTTAAACATCAGGCATTTAAAAGAAGGGGAATAAACTAGCTCTAGAACTTAAAATTAAGTAAAAGTGAAATGCAAATAAAACAAGAGGGATTCGATTTGTCAACTATATAATAATCCTACATTCTTCAGTGTGCACTGTGTTCCAGCATAATAAGGAAAATAACAGATTTTAGTATTCCAAGAAACAATCAAAATAATTTATAGTGATCAAGTTTGTCCAACTTAAAGGTCACATTTAAAAATAATTAAGTTCATGGTGGAGAGATCGATCATTCCCACGATCATTAAATATACAGAAAGAAGTGTCATTTGAAAAAGCCAAAAGTCACAGTGAGCATGAACAAAACATCAATAATTGCATAGCTGTGTGAATCCCTAACACGAGTGAGAGACTAATTAAGTATTCACTTAAAAACAGTTGATAAACGAACTCTCTGGTTAAACTCATTTGGAAATCCGTATATAGAAAATCACGAGAGGTTGTCAACTACTAAACCCGAGTGTTATGGATAATTTTTATTATATATACGGATTGCATTTTTGGAATTCTGGCTAAATTCTTGAAGAGGTGAATACCACTCTTCCGTCATATTATTAAAATTACACATACCACCTCGGATTCAGTAGTTAACAATCCGAAATATATTGAGGTTTAGAACAACTTTTTTAACTCTTTCATTTCCGTGATATTCCATAAAAACTACGCTTAATTATAATTTACACAATGTTGTATTGTAAGCAAGCAATTAGGGTATAAAAGTGATAGTGTGACGTCATAATACAGGGAAAGCTCAATGAGAATGTGATAGAATGTGACACGCGTGGGGGGGGGGGGGGGGGGCTAAAAATCTTGAAATTCGTGTGACGTGATTTATGGACGGCCCCTAATGTATTAATGACAAATTCTAAATTCCACATTTTAGAAATGGAGCTTTGATGGAAATAGAAAAAGTAATATTTTCTTTTAAATTTGATTAAGGGGAAAGATATATAAAAAGAAAGAAATAGCTAAATTTTCTTTACATACTCTATTTTGGAGATTATTGATCCAGTAAATATTGCAAGTCTGGCCGAAGTATTGAATTCAGTTGAATTTTTTTGCTTATCGTGTTCAAAAATGTCTGAAAGGTGGGAGAAAATAATTTTCAAGCGTGCTTTTTTCTGACTTAGTGTCCATCTGTGTGTTTGGATTCATCGGAATCATTGGGTATTGACCCACAAAAATAAGAAGTCGTAGAAAGTTCATTCTGTATTTAAAATGTTTTGAGTTTATTGATTAGATTTTGGGTCTTCTAGCTTTTAACTTGTTAACTGCTGAGCGTATCGAATAATGTTTGTTTTCTATTACTATAAAAAAAATTAAAAAATTATTACTTTTGTATTTTACTCAAGTGAAATTAATTATTTCTTTACTCTTTTTCTATACACAGAAATCCAAGAGCAGGTCTTTGTAGAATTACAGAATTTAATAAAAATTTCTATTGAGCCGAAACTTGTCAGGGCTTGTTTAATATGTTAAACGATAGCAAGAGAGGATTCCTCTAACAGTGGCCTTTTCAGATTATATATTTTACACAAGTGAAATTGATTATTTATTTACTATTTTTCTATACATAGAAATCCAAGAGCTGGTCTTTCTAGAACTACAGAATTTAATAGAAATTTCTATTCTTCTGTCAGGGCTTGTTTAAAATGTTAAGAGATAGCAAGAGAGGATTATTCTATTAGTGGCTCTTTCAGATAATAGATTCATAAAGAGACGAGGGGTGAACCGCGATTGGAATTAGGTGTACACCGGCTTTGGAATAATTTGGAATTATTTTGGAATTCATTAGATATTCTATTGTCTTCTACATGGAAATGGAAGTGGAAGTGGAAGTAGGTGTACACGATTTTAGCTCGCGGTTCACCCCTCGTAAAGAGTAATCAATGAGATGGTTGATGAAAATAAACATATAGGTACATAATATATATATTGATTAAAAATCATTTTTTGCAGAAATTTATGATTGTTTGAGGAGAATTGTACTACTCACTATTTTGGCATATTGTTTTTATGTGATAATTATTTTTATATGATGTAACTCTAAATTTTTACATGTATTTTTTGTATTGTGAATATGTATTTCTCCTTGGGCTACTAGTCAGTGTATTCGTCAAATAAACAAACAAAAAAATAAATATATTTACCAAATATAATATATGTATTTGGTATATATAATTGATTTGTTTGAGACGAGTCTTTGGAATTATGTGGAATTATTATGGAAGTCATTAGATAATGCCCCTTCATCTATTGTCTTCTACTTGGAAATGAAAGTGGAAATGGAATTAGGTGTACACGATATTAGGTCGCGGTTCACTCCTCGGTTTGACGCTATGTGAAATGTTTTGAAAATGGCTCTTCTATAACAATCCAAAAGAAATACAATTCTGAGTATATCCTTAAAAAAAAGTAGCATTGTCAATTGTTGATGATGATGATAGGGTTGGATGCTGAACTATGTGAGTTTGATTTATTAATATGGTAAAAAGGGTGATTAAAAACTAGTAGGTATGTTGGTTGAGCCAACTGATAGTCAGGGTAGAAAAAAGTTAGAAAAATTCAAAGTTCAACAAAATTAAAAAAAAATATGCTAGGATTAAAATAATAACAGTGACTCCAAAAGTTTTTCAGTTGCCCAGCGCACTTAAACTTTTATGTTAGTTTTAATGTGATTAAATTATCACCATATTATGAAATTGAATTTAAATTAGAAGGTTCTTGCTTACCTCTGAAAGTCGAGAATAAATAAAAAAAATATAACAAGAAAATTATCTGAGAAAAAATTGCAAAGTCCAATTGAATTGTGAATATGAATTATGATTAGAAATTATCACTTTATTTTTATTATTATTAACAGGGTAAATTATAAGTTAATTAAACAGAAAGTATTTGAGACAAATAAACGAATGAATTTTAAAATTAATTAATTAAATCTAATTAACAATTTTTCAATTAAAGTTAGTAGTAGTAACAGGATTAAATGTTTAATTAAAATTAAATATTAGAACTAATTAGCCATTGACAAGGCGGCCATATTTATTTATAAAATAAATATAATAGGTAAATGGATTTGAGAAATGATTTGCGTAGAAGAGATGAACTGTTCAAAAACAAATGGATTGTATTCAATAAGAAGGGTGAGAGTTTTTCAGTTAGAATGAATTGTAAAAAAGTGTAATAAAATTGGATAAGGTTAAATGGTTTCACTTAGCAGTTTGTTGAGAAGGTTTGACGAATCCGTTGAATGTGAGAATTTCTTCCAGGCCAATCTGTACCAAAAATAAGACGAATGTGTATTTCCTTCCAATGAAGTCGATACTGAGAGAGAGAGAAGATGGTACAGCTACCAGGAAGCAGAAGTTTTGAAGTCCAGTTGTGATGTTCGGTAATTAAATATCAACTCACTAGCTGATATTCTATCAATACACAATTGATATGGGGAAGAAAGAACATCAACAAATAAAAATATGAGAGTAAAATGGGAGACTGGACTCTGATTAGCAGAACATGATATGCACAGATTCGATGATTCCACAAGAATGAGAAAAAATTAATTATATAAATAAACATAAATTTGTTTATGGCTGTTCCCAGAGCGAGCGCCTCCCTCGCGCTGTTCTATCGAGTTGACGAACACTGCCCTAGAGATATTTTTTCTGCACAAAAATCGTAAAAACGATGATCACACATGCAATAAGCTCACGGTTGCGATTGGCGCAACCATACCGGGGCCCGGTGAACGAAGTTCGCAATATGTACATCTGTAATGTAAGCTATGTGAGAATCTGGTATGTGGATCTTGTTTGTTGCGGTTGTGTTCTTCCTTGGTTGTGTGTGTTCTTCTCTGTTGGTTGTAATGTTCTTCATTGTAAGAGTGTGCTGTGTAGAGTAAATGTGAGAAGAACTGAAAGGAGTGATCCCTAGCCCTCGTTGCCTAATAGCATCAGGATCGGAAGAACTGCTGATCGAGAGTGATCGATAGAAAAGATGAAAGAGAAGGAGTCTGACACAAGAAAGTGGAAGTAATGTCAGCACTCAGCTCAGAAAACCCCGTGGTTGCCATCCACGTACTCATAAGGTATGAGCTCCTGAGGTTCGGTGAAGTCTACGTAGATTTAGATCTACTCTTCCGTTTGTATTCCTCTGGCGAAATACTTCTTTGTGGATTAAACCTGAGAGTACCTGTGGACCAGGTTGAGCGCCAAGGCTTCTTGTTTGTGGACCTCCGATTACCAATCTCGGACGGCCTGTTTGTCCTTGACAGGTTGTTAGTTTGTGATGTAAAACTCTGGAAATTGCGAGAAGTCTGGTCTGGTTTGAGTGAATTGGTAGTGAGCACAAAAATACTCTTGGTTGCTTCATTTGTTTGTTTGTTTCCCAATTCACTTGGTAGAGGTTCTCTTGGTAATGCTGGTGCAGAGCCTAGCAACACCCATCCGAATTCTGTATTGAACATTGCTAAGTTACTGTTGGGAACATTGAACTTCTCTCCTGTGAAAATCTTGGCACATACAGTTGCTCCCAATATTCCGTGTATTGGAGCTGAAGTGTGGAAGTATGGGTCTGCCAGTGGTTTGTCTTGGATAAAAGCAACCAAGGCTGGGTCGACAGGCCTGGTTGGTAATGTGAGTTCAATTTTGTCCACTATATGGAACTCATACAGTTGGTAGTTCGTGTCACTGTAGCACGATGAAATATGGATCATAGTCGTATGTGTGGATTCCATTTTGTTTGCGGTGCCCAATCCTTCTATATGAATCGGATCTGGTTTTCTTCTGGTACCCAGAGTGCGTGCCAACTGTTTGGATATGATGGAAACCTCACTTGCTGAATCAAGTAGGAATCTCGCTGGATGTATGGTACCATTATTATGTAAGAGATGGATTCTGACTGTGGAGAGTAATGGCACCTGTTTAAGTCCCTGTTTCCTGGTTTGTTGGGCCACACAAGTCTTCTGGGTGGGAGTAACGTCTGGGCTGGCTTCTGTCTTGAGATCCGATTGATCCGAATTAGAGGAAATAGAAGGTCGAGACTGATTAGAGGAAGAGCTAGATTGTGCTGATTGATTTGTGTGTTCTCTGTTTTCATGTAAGAGTCGGTGGTGTAATTTGCCGCAAAGAAAACATGGCCTAAATGTGCAATTGTTCGTAAAATGTGTGGGTGAGAAGCAAAGTACACATCGTTTGTGATCTTTGAGTGTTTTGTATCGATCTGGTACGGATAAGGTCAAGAACTTCTGACATTCCTTGATTCTGTGACTCGGTGATTTTTGACAGATCGGACATGTACTGTTTGTAATGGTGACATTATATGTCTTGGCTGTTTTCCCTTTTGGAGAATTATATGTGGTTGTCTGATGTTTGTTCGGTGTTTGATTAGTTTCATATTGTGTCTCCAAAGCTTGGGACCTGATGTCTAGATGTTTGAGGAGAGTATCGAAGTTCGGCACTTCATCTACCACTTGTGTATGTAACCAGCTTTCTAATGAGTGTGAATCAATCTTTTTCATGATGATCCTTGTTATGAAAGCATTACAGGCTGTTAGGTCTAAACCTAGTGTTTTTAAATTTGTGGCGATGAATAAATCCAAAAACGATTTCCAGTTCTCGTATTCACCTGAGAACTTCGGAAGATTCAGTGTGGGTAGATGAACATAAGACTGAGTATTTGTTGGTGTGAGATCCTGAGTAGTGCTAGAGGGGGTTATTTGTGACAAAAGAATCTTGGTTTCTCCAATAAAGGTGACGAGTGAATTATGATGAGTTGTTATTTGATCTTCTAAGTTTTCACCTCCTTCTATTGTGAATAATGCATGTTGAAAAGATTTTTTGATAATGTTAGTTAAGTCACTCATTAGTTTTTCCGCCCGTTCTAATACGTCTACAAGTGTTGCCCTCTGAGGATTTTCCTTGTAAGAGGAGTGTTGAAGCAGAAGCTTAATTCCTAACCCCAGAGCTTGTATCTCCCCTTTTACTGTGTCAAGAACTGATTTGGGTGGCATTGTGAAAGATTATGACTAAATACAATGAGTAAGAACAATTTGTATAATTACAACTAAAAATAAAATAAGAATAATGTAAAAATAAAAATAAAAATAAATGATAATTTCAATAAAATTATTTGCACTTTGTTTGGCGATGACTATACAGTGTAAGCAAGTTAGCAGTTTGGATCACGTCGGGGTCACCAAAAAATTTAAATGGTTGAGCCAACTGATAGTCAGGGTAGAAAAAAGTTAGAAAAATTCAAAGTTCAACAAAATTAAAAAAAATATGCTAGGATTAAAAAATAATAACAGTGACTCCAAAAGTTTTTCAGTTGCCCAGCGCACTTAAACTTTTATGTTAGTTTTAATGTGATTAAATTATCACCATATTATGAAATTGAATTTAAATTAGAAGGTTCTTGCTTACCTCTGAAAGTCGAGAATAAATAAAAAAATATAACAAGAAAATTATCTGAGAAAAAATTGCAAAGTCCAATTGAATTGTGAATATGAATTATGATTAGAAATTATCACTTTATTTTTATTATTATTAACAGGGTAAATTATAAGTTAATTAAACAGAAAGTATTTGAGACAAATAAACGAATGAATTTTAAAATTAATTAATTAAATCTAATTAACAATTTTTCAATTAAAGTTAGTAGTAGTAACAGGATTAAATGTTTAATTAAAATTAAATATTAGAACTAATTAGCCATTGACAAGGCGGCCATATTTATTTATAAAATAAATATAATAGGTAAATGGATTTGAGAAATGATTTGCGTAGAAGAGATGAACTGTTCAAAAACAAATGGATTGTATTCAATAAGAAGGGTGAGAGTTTTTCAGTTAGAATGAATTGTAAAAAAGTGTAATAAAATTGGATAAGGTTAAATGGTTTCACTTAGCAGTTTGTTGAGAAGGTTTGACGAATCCGTTGAATGTGAGAATTTCTTCCAGGCCAATCTGTACCAAAAATAAGACGAATGTGTATTTCCTTCCAATGAAGTCGATACTGAGAGAGAGAGAAGATGGTACAGCTACCAGGAAGCAGAAGTTTTGAAGTCCAGTTGTGATGTTCGGTAATTAAATATCAACTCACTAGCTGATATTCTATCAATACACAATTGATATGGGGAAGAAAGAACATCAACAAATAAAAATATGAGAGTAAAATGGGAGACTGGACTCTGATTAGCAGAACATGATATGCACAGATTCGATGATTCCACAAGAATGAGAAAAAATTAATTATATAAATAAACATTAATTTGTTTATGGCTGTTCCCAGAGCGAGCGCCTCCCTCGCGCTGTTCTATCGAGTTGACGAACACTGCCCTAGAGATATTTTTTCTGCGCAAAAATCGTAAAAACGATGATCACACATGCAATAAGCTCACGGTTGCGATTGGCGCAACCAGTATGTGTATCTTTGAAGTTTTTGTAGGTTTATTGTTGAAACAGAAGAGAATGATGTAGTCAAAAAATAAATTAAATAAGATTTATACAAAATGAATGACAAGCCTTAATTATATTGAACTAGTACAGTGATCAGCAACTTTCGGGTTGCGGCCCGTATCCGTTCAAAAACCCTAACCATGAATCGGGAAAACCTTTGTTCATAAGTGAACTCTAATGGTGCATTTTCATGCTCAATTATGATTAAGAATTTCCGCGTCAGTTTAGTCAGCTGGCATTTCGATGCAAATATCAAAGAAAAAAAATATTGATTATAGTTTCGATTTCAATGTCCTAGTAATTGAAATATAGATGATTTTGAAGTAGAATATAAATAAGCTTGACCAGCCAAATGCGAGTCGGGCTTGCGTACCCAAGTTTTCGTACCTCATATCTTCCAAAATACTTGAGATAACAAATTAGTTCTTATTTGTTGTTGATGAGGAAAGAATGAATAATTTTGTGGAATTTTGTTGAAATTTTAATTTAAGTCACTTCTGAACACTGACAGGTATAGAGTTTGGGGGCCATCTCGGACATCGTTATTTTAAAGTGAATTAATTTTTTTTTTTTTTAATTTAGTTTAATTTTACTTAAGAATATCTTTCTTTTCATGAGAGAAAAAATATTTTTTCATTTTCGATGACACCAAAAATTTGACTTTTCCCTGATTTTTCTGTATGGCCCTTTAAAGAATAAATGTAGAGAATTTGGCTCAAATCAGTTAAAGATGTAATTTTATCAATGTTTTACCTCCTCCTCCTAATTTTGGGCCTGGGATTTTTGTCCCACTATATGCGAAATTTAGTCTACACATATATCAGCAAAAAAATTTATTATTTTAATTTTTTTTTCTTCAAAGGCGTCAAGAGTAAATGTGAAGTTTGCCTGACCCGATTTCAGCTAAAATGGGCTGGGCTTTTAATCTCAGATATTTTACCACATTTCAGACACTTTTAAATATGAAGAATCCTAAATACCAGGATGTGCCTCATTCAAGTAAAGGCCGGTTCAGACGGAGCTTTTTCTCTTACTTGTTCCTTGTTCGACTAAGGGCCGGTTGTATGTCGCAAAGTAAATGCTTTTTACCACTAACCATAGGTAGATGGTAAATGGAGTGGCTGGGATGGCCAATCAGATGACAGGAACTTTCAGTGCCTGTTATCTGATTGACCATCCCAGTCCCTCCATTTACCATCTACCCTTGGTTAGTGGTAAAAAGCATTTACTTTGCGACATACAACCGGGCCTAACTGTAAGATTGGAGGCATAGAGGGGGTCGAAATGACGACACTCCGGACTGTCTTACTAGCATGCTTGCTTAATTCAAAAGATAGGGCATGTTCTAAAAAAAGTTTAGCAACTTGAACCTGACAGTGGCCAGCCAATCAGAAAGGATTATTTTTATCACGTGGGTGACATGGGCATTGGCAGAATACATCAGCTGATATCACAGAACAAAGCTGATATTTTGTTTCTCAATGTTCAACTCTTTACTGCAATGGATAAAGAGAATATGCCTTCCAAATTCCAAAAGTGGAATCAACAAATTAAAATATTAATTGATGCCTTTAAAGATGAGCACACACACTTGCGGCCTAGCCGGCCAACTTGAATTAATTTCTGAAAAAGCTCCGTGTGAACCCAACAGGCGAAAAATCAGCCTGACTGAATTAGCTTCAAATTGCAAGTAGGGCGAACAAGTTAGGAGCAAATAGCAGAAAAAGCCTAGAGTGCACCAGCCTTAAGAGTACGATTGAAATGAAACTTCTATTAGATATGACTTTGAATTCATCTAAAAAATTTTCCAACTCGCTACTTTGGTTAATGAAGTTTCACTTAATAAATTTTGTGTGAATCTAATCCTAGACTTCCCTTTTACAAAGCAAAATTCCTGAAAAAAAAGGTGAAAGATTGATACAAAGCTGATGGGAATCGAACTGCAAGAGTCGACGATTCTTATTCCAACTGGTTTTATCCGATAGCAAGCAGAGCAGCCTGTTTGGAATGAAGAATGCTCCGTTTGACAGTTTGATGATACAGCTGGGTTGATTTAGTCTATTAATTAGATTGCGATCTTGGACTCTCTTCAAGACTGTTTCGCGATATCAAGGAAGAAATATTTTATTTCATTGGAATTATATACTAGTCTTGAGATAACGATAGGAGGATGCCATTTTTAAAACTTGATTCTGGAATCACAGTTGAAGATCAACAACCCAAGCATATATTCATGTAGATTTATCATCAAACTTGACATACTAGTATGATAATAATCAAAATTATTTTTAAATGTATAAAATATAGGCGTATATTTTTCGCCTATATAATTCCAATTGAGATACGTGGGAGTATCTTGATCGCTATTAATTCATCTCAGTAACTAATAATCTATTAGAAAAAAGGGTTGGAAATCATCCTATGAGTACATGGGTGTCTAATTTTTCTTTGTATGTGTTTGTTTACAATAAAAGATCTGGGATATCGAACTTTTAGAGAAGTGAAAGAGTTGGCTATATAAATATTATATTATCTTATATATAGGCCATCCCACGAGAAATCGCATGGTTTGAAAAATTTTAATTTTTAATTTCCTTCATTTTTGGATTTTTTTAGTACCCATCAAAAAACTCTTACTGGTAAATATTGAAATTTTTTGATCACCAGAATAAAAGATATCGAATTTTGGTTTTTCGCTCATAACTTCTTCAAAAATGGTCCAATTTAAATTTTTTTTTGAAATTTCTGTTTTTTTACATAATTTTTAGAAAAAAAAAATCCAAAAAAACTTATTTAAAGTGTTTTTATGTGCTATTTTTGAGTTTGAAAATGTTAATCTTGTTTTTAAAACTGTATGTATGTACTCTTCGATTTTTCGATAAATTTTTATTTTAAACTTCTATTCATTCTACAAATTTCATGACAGGTTTGATATTGGTCCTATGATTAGGTATTACTATTTTTTTCGATTTTCGATTTTTGATTTTGATTATCTTTCAACAAACTAAAATACTAATTATTTGTTTTAAACACCTATTAACGATAAAAATGTATAAAAATCAATTGAAAATGTCTAAAAAAAGAGAACTCAATAACAAAAAGTGGTTTTAATAATGGTTAATTGTAAATAAAAAAATTGCAAAATTTTAAAAAGCAAAAAAAAAATATTAATTATCATAGAACCACTAACAACCCGGTCATAAAATTTGTAGAATGAATAGAAGTTTAAAAGAAATAATTATCAGAAAAATCGAAGAGTACACACAGTTTCAAAAACAAGATTAAAATTTTCAAACGCAAAAATCGCATATAAAATAATTTTTTGTATTTTTTCTAAAAAAGATGTAAAATACAAAAATTAAAAAAAAATTGAATTTGGACTATTTTTGAAGAAGTTATGAGCGAAAAACCGATATTCGATAACTTTTAAAACGGCAATCAAAAACATTTCAAAATTTATCAGGAAGAGTTTTTTGATGGATACTAAAAAATGTCAAAAAATGAAGGAAATCAAAAATTAAAATTTGTCAAACCGTCCGATTTGGCGTGGAATGCATTATAGATACTTTATTTGCATCAAGCAGAGGACACCCTCATTGATTTCTCTTTTTGATTCAACAACTATGCTTCTTTTAACAAATTAAATATTTTCAATTTTTTAATTTCCTTCATTTTTTCATTCAGATGTTCGAAAGGTAGAAATGACAAAATGTAATCAATACCTTGATTAAGTTCAACTCTTCTGAGATATGTAGGCTTACCATTTAATTTTAATACATATTTACAAATTCTAAAAGTAAGTTATTTTAAAGAGATAAAATCTAAACTTTGGCAAATATCTAAGAAATTATTACTCCTGTTCTCCTTTTTCCGTAAATAGAAGTAACAATATTTAAAATAAGAAATAAGATGAAAGCTTTCATTTCGATCGGTTGGTTCGTTGGTTGTTAGTTAATAAAGTCGTCACCTATCTTGTTTATACCTAATATTTAAACCTCCGATGAGAATGCTTATTTCAGGTATGAGAAAATAATTTAACGTAGTACTTTGTCAAACGGAGGATTAAATTTCCCCTGCCGTTTTTCCCTCGTCTGCTAGAACTGTTACCTACAACCATGTCACAGGAGCTTAAGTTTTATTACTTTCAGGGGGATTAGCATTTTTCTTAGAAGAAGGGGACCCGTTTTTTAAAGAAAGAATAAACACAGAAAAAGCAAGCTTTCCGAGAGGCTATAATATGAAATGTTTTATCGTCGCTTGTACAAACCACGTGAATTTTAAATTGAAAAAATAAATAGTTTACTCTAAAGTTATGAATATTAGTAAATTTAAAGAAAAGGTGAAAACTTTTTGAAGACTCGTTCTCTGCAAACTTTGATGATCGTCAGTGAACTGTTTGAGCTAGTAAACTAAAGTTTGACATGCACCTTACATCAGGTTACTACAGAGAGTGCACAAACACCTTTGTTTTGTTCTTCTTTTCGGTAATGCAAAAATCTATCAAAGTATTTAGTTCTTGATTCTTTGTAGTGAAAGAAGCACGAATTTTGTGTCAAATTTGAAAATCTCATTAGTTACAAATTCCCATTTAACTAGATTCGATGTTTTTCATCCGGAATTTTTAAAGGTAGAAACTCCAAAATCTAATCAGTTATTATTGCTAAATAGTTTCTTTGTTACAATTACTATTAATTTTACTTAATAATTATTAAATATTGTGTTTTATTCCACGAAGAAAATTGAAATATTAGTTGTTGGGACAATTTTTAGTTAGTTAGGGAGTTTTCCTAGGGGGGCAGCGGGCCAGCTGATTAGCCACCACAAGGTTTTAATTTCGGTAAACAGATTAGTCATCAAATAACTTTTTATTTTGGAAGTAACAAAATAATTTAATGAAAAATACATAAGTGATGTCTCGTAATAATGGAGTTTCGATTTTTCTAGGGGAGGGGGCAATGATTTTGAAGGGGGCACTGCCTCTCTTGCCCCCCCTAACTACCCCCATTACTTTCAGTATTGGAAATGAAAATAGAAAAAATACAAATGTATTTCAAATATATCTAAACCGATTAATCAGTATATTAAATTATATATGTACTTATAATAAACTCAATTGAAATAAATAGAAAAAAATTACAATAAAATTTTTTGTTTCAGATTGAAATGAAGAAACATATTTATGCCTTTTAATTGCAAAGAAATAAGAGACGAAATTAATGTATAAAAAACTGCATGAAATGAAAGGAATATCAGATACAGTAAAAGAAATTCATATAAAGAAATCTATGGAAGAGAATCAGAAAGTTTGACTCGATTATTGATGGATTGATTAGAAAAAAAATTAATTTAAATAATTAGTAAATAAAAAATAATATTAAAGAATACTAGCAGATATAGTACGTTATTATCATATACACCTATTCAGAAATAATTATTTTATTAATTGTTTTTTGTATAAAATAAATATAAATTATTTTAAAAACATTCCCAAAACGTTTATTAGAAATCTAACGTTTAGGGAGGCCTATTGCCTGAATGTCAATGAATATTTGGAAAAATAGTTGATTTTCAAAACAATATTTAATTGATTAATATGTAGGTGTTTATCTTTTATCTGAAGAAGGGAGGTAGGATTGTGGGGACGATTAAATATTGGATCATGACTTGAAGGCGTCTACGAGTCTGGAGCAGGAGTCGGTAGGCATCCTTTGTATCATTTCAGGATTTTATGAGTGGTTCATAAATTTAATTTTTAGGAGAGATATAAAAATAAATATTATATTCTAGCTCTGTATATAATATAACATTATAATAAATTAAAATTTCTTTAAAAGTAAAACGTTATTTTCTTAAAAAAAAATCCGAAAATGAAAGGTAAGGGTGGAACCTTTGTATCACTTCAGTATTTTTGGAGTGGTTCATAAATTTAATTTTTAGGAGAGATATAAAAAAATATTATATTCGAGCTCTGTGTGTAATAATATACTTAATATTAAAATAAATTAAAATTTCTATAAAATTAAATCTTTATTTTCTTAAAAAAATCAGAAAATGAGAGGTAAGGGGGATCCTTTGTATAATAAAACTTGAGCAAGATGCGAGGTAGGTTTCACAAAAAAGGAAATAAAACAAAATTAAGATTTGAATTCGATATATTTCGGGGGTGAGCCAGTTTACTTTGACTCCTGATGATGGGCTCACCCCCGAAATATATCGAATTCAAAACTCAATCCTGTCTTATTTCCTTTTTTGTGAAACCTACCTCGCATTTTGCTCAAGTTTTATTATTATATTAAAATGTTTCACCTAGAACCAACACCTAACTCCTTAAAAGTTAGGGATCCTTTGTATTTATACCCGACCACCGAGGGACATCGCAGTCTCCTCTTTTTGATAATCTCAAAAGAAAAGATGGAACGCAGGATATGAATGCTGGGTAAAATGGATGGTGTGATGGGTATCTGTATGGTACATTGTTGTAAGTAACTCTCGATCTCATGTCTTTTCTTAGATTATGTTAGAATGTCTATCTCTCTTTATGGTCCCACCCGTTCACCATGCATTTATCCATTTATAAGCTGAATGGTAGTGTTCGCTTATCTATTATTATCGATAGTTTCTTTTTTCAGCAGACACACCATGGACCCATTGTCGTAGTTAGAGAGTTTTCCTAAGGGGGGGGGGCAGCCGGCCAGCTGATTAGCATACAAAATGTTTCAATTTTGGGAATCCGATTAGAAATCAACTAACTTTTTAGTAGAATTGACAAATTTTAGAAGTTAATGAAATAATTGAATAAGAACTATCGTACATAAGTGAAGCCTCGTAAAAATGGAGTTTCTATTTTTATACGGATGACAATGAGTTTTTCTCAACTCTGCCTCACCCCTAACTACGCCCATGATTGGGAATTACGAATTTTTTCTTGTTCTAATTCCTAAGAATCAATATTTCAATAATTATTCTATTTAATTGATTTCAACCTAAAAGATACAAACACTTGCCACAAGAGGAAACTTTCTACGACTTATTGAGTGAATCCAGACAAACAGACAAATATAAAAAAAATTCATTTTCGAAAATTATTTTTCATCATGTTTCAGATATTTGTAAATATGGTTAAAAAAATGACTGGTTCCTTTGTCTTATATAAAATACTTGAAATATCAAATTCGTTCTTATTTTTCATTGATTGACCGAATGTGTGAAATTTTTCAAAATCTTAAGTTAAGCCAATTCTGAAAGCCGACAGGTACGAAATCACCTATAAATATTTTGGAGCCCATTTATAGTGTCATTTTATTGAAAATTGAATTAAAAAAAAGCCTATTCTACAAAGCGATCCTTACATGTACATCACATCGTGATAAAAAAAAATATTTCTTATTATTAAATTCGACTCTTTCTAAATAAACATTAGATTACATTTTTTGATTTCATTTCAAATAAATACATACATATATAATTTGTAAATCACAAATTTTTTTATTATTTAGTTTGCGAAATAAAATGCTCTGACAGACGGACAAACCCATTCAGACAGAAGACAGAAGGACCCGTTTTATTTTCAAACGGAACCCTAAAAACTAAGTGTCATTAGTAAGGTTACACAGGATAATTGTGTTTTACCCATTTAGTCCGTTAACTAGTAATTGAAATATCAATATTTTATTAGAGACGACAGCAACAGACACAATCAAAGCTTGGTTTAGGTTCTTGCTCATTGGGTTGCATCTGCCAGGGGTGTGGCCTTCCTCTCCCCTTTACAAGATGGCAGAATGATCAAAAAAATAATAGGTATCCACTATTCTAGGCAATTCTAAAATAAAAACAAGGAAAAGTAAAAACATTTTAAAGAATAGAAATACTCTTTTTTTTGATTTTGCAATTTTGAATTTTTAAAAGGGCTCGAGAGCCAACCTTCCATTCTTGAGTTATCGAGTATCTAAATTCAGGCAGACAGTAAGATCAAATATTTCTTCACGTTTCAGTCATACCTAAAAACATAAAAAAAAAAAATAAGCGAATTTACTAGCCCGATCGCTTATTGAGCTGCGCAAGTCATTATTTATGTATATCAAGCTAAAAGTTAAGGTCAATTCTGCAGTACGATAAAGGTGCTACAATCTTAGAAACAATTATTTTCAAGCAAGATTTTTTTTACTGCCTGTCTGAGACTATTTATATGTTTTCTGATACCCAGTATTAGCCACTATAGCTTAAACATTATAAAACGTTCGATCTGATTCCAAGATTATTATTACCTTTCAAAAACAAAGTACGGATTAAATTTTAGGTTTTTTAACTTGAAAAGTTGTTGATGAAAAATGCATAAATTTGAAAAACATGAAACTCTTTCACATTTGTAGCTAAATTCTAATTAAACCCAAGGTAGTATTAATTTTCTGCACCTTCATACCAAGTAGGCATCAGCTTCCTAGTTAAAAATGTTTGGATACTAAAAATTTCCAAATAATCAAAATTTGCAGTGATAATTCCGATTCTTGAAAATATTTTTACTTTTTCCTCCAATTGTTCAAATGAGTTCAAAATTATGTATATTTGTTTTTCAAAATACCTATGGACAGGAAAATGCTTACCCAAAATATTTGATTTCTTGAGCCATATAAATATTATACTGGCTGCTATTTATTTTTGACTGTTATCTTCTTCCCATGGGGTCCTTTCCTGGTTTATATGTCCCAACTTTGATAATAGATAGGAGAATGTTATTTCGAAAAATAGTAATAAAATTATTTTTATTTGAATTGTGGATTCTTATCGTTCCCATAATCAGAACGAGAGAGAAAGTAGATTGTATCCTTCCTTTTTATAATTCAAGATAAAAATAAATAATAACGAATTTATTTTTTTTTCCTTAATATGAATATTTAGGGTTTGATATTTGGGACAGGAAGTGATAATAAAAGAAATTTAAAACCCTGGTCCGAATTAAAGAGGCGCTTTTGATTCGTTAATATTCTGCAGCCTAATCCGCTGGCCCAGAAGGGAATTTGCTCTGTAATATATTTTAAGAGGCGAGCTGTGGGATCTCAGCTTTAAAGCTCCTCGCCGCCACCCTAAAACACCCCAACTTTCCCGGGGAGGGTGGAATTCCACCCGGGGACCCGTTACCCAACCCCTGCTTCTCTCCGAGGCTGCTTGCTCGATCAATACTCTCCGGCCTTTCGGAAAACTTTCTTTAAAAGACTTGCGGCTGCTTTTCTTCGTATTCTTTATTTCGTTTGGACGAACTAACCCTCCATGCAACAAGAAGTTGAAACGAAACGCATTCATTAAAGAAAGCCAACTGCGACAGACCAAGCACACCAGCCAGTTCGTCTGTCATCTGCTGATAATTGGGCGGGGGTGAGGAGTTGAAAAAAATTTCATAAATTCAAATAAAGATGGATATATTGAGAGAGAAATGATGTAAAGGAAAATAGAAGCATTTACTTTGGTAGTTTCAAATATATAAGATTTATTAATATTGACTAACATGCTTATATTTTTTTGGAAAGATTTTCGACATTACTCGCTACGCCCGGGAGGTAGGTATTGAAGTCCTAGTAATGAATTTACTCTTTTTTTTGTGCCTACTGTTTAAAAATCTCTGAAATTTAGAGAAAAATAATTTTCAAACATGCTTTTTTTGGTCTCTGTGACTTTTTCTGGATTCTGATACACAGGATAACTCAAAAACAGAAAATGATAGAATGTTCGTTCTGGTACAGAAACGTTTGTATTACATTTCCAATAGGTTTTCTAGTTTCATAATTTCCAGTTCAAAAATGAAGGAAATATAATTTTGGTAAGATTATTTTTTTAAGGCGTTCCTAAGATAAAAATTATGGGAATTGTTCTTTTAGAAATAATATTTCTTTATTTTAGGTTAAAAATAAAATGAGAGAGTATTCTGTTTTTTAAATAATTAAAAATTATTAATAAAAATTATTATCATTTTATTTTTAACCTAAAATAAAAATAATTCTGTTACCATCGACAGTGAAATCTTTTATTCAACTAATAATATTTCTTTATTCAGGTGATTAATGTCCATAAGGTTTTAAATTTTAAATGAGAAATTTCAGAGACTGGGATTTCGGCAAAAATCCAAACTAAAATTAAATCGATCTTTGTAGAGACATGTCCAAGCTGTTAATACATAGTTTTACTTTGAATTGATTAAATATTGAATCCAAAGTGAAATAATAAATTTAAAAGCATGGAAAAGTGTTTTGATTTTTCTCCAAGTCCAAGAGGTCCCTGATATCTTTTTTTTAATATTTCTTTTGTTTCCTGGGTAATTTTATCGATGCTTGTTCACGAGTTTCTCAATTCATCTCCGTCGGCGTCGTGAGAAGAGAAAGAGAGCCTGGTTTTCTGGGGCTGGGTGTAATATTCCAAGGCAGAGGTGGTTTCATTCTATGGCTCGTCGGCTGCCAAGGGGCGTGAGCTTAACATGTTGGTTCGTTCCTGCATGCCGCATTCAGTACCATGTTTGCAGCGCGTGACCTCGCGGTTATGGGACCGAAGCGCATTCCGGCCTGGCACCTGTTCCTGAACGAACCCTGTTCCCGGCATACCATCTCCCCCCTCCAGTCAACCAAATCACAATAACGGAAAATGGTGCCTCTGACAATGAAATTATCTATTCATATGGCGAACATTTGCTATCATAGCCTTCACTTTTCCAGTTCCAGTTTCTGGATAACACTCCAAAATAATAGATCTCAATAGTCAACATTACCGGATGACCTGAGTATTGAATTCGTTCTAAAATTTCAATTTTGAAGTTTTGCTTATTCGTGTTTTGAAACGTTAAGGTAGTTGTTTCGCGACAATACTAGAAAAAAGTTAATGCTAGAGATTATAGAACAGACAATAAGGATTCATAATTCATAAGTCCAAAACTTTTTGCTGTTTATGTACCGATTCTAGCCAATCCCAAAGACAAATCTGGCACCATTGTAAGAGATTGAATATTTTTATATTAAATGACGGATAAAATACATTTTAAAAGTTGAAAAATTTTCTATAAAAATCGTTTTGTTATTTTTTAACAAATGTAATCAACCCTACGTTACACCTTATGAAAATTATAATTTTGAAAAAATCTAGCGCTTGCGCGCTTTATACATCTTTCACTGGTTAAATAAATGCTCTGTTGCCAAATTGCTTTTAGGGTAATTTTTTTTTTACATTTTTCATTATTTATTCATTATTATCTCAGAAACTGTGTTGTAACTATGAATCAAAATTGTCTTAAAATATGTATTGGTTATTGTTTAATGTTGGTTTAGTTTTTTATAAAAAGTAAGAAGGCTTTCTTAATTATAATTAAATATGTATGTAAATTTTCCGATATCCCGTATAGTGCAATGTATAAGAGTCTAAAAAACCCTATTTGAAATTTAATATCTCCGGAACTATATTGTTCATAAATTTCGTTTTGCCACCAATCGATGCAGAAGTATTAAATAATAATCTGTCTAAATTTCAAAAAAATCCTAAGAAAACCCATTTGGCTGAACAACTACCTTAAGTAAAACCAATTCCGAGGAAATTTTTTCGGTCTATAGGCCTTTTTGTATGATGTATATCAGTCTGGATTCCGATACCAGCGATAATTCAAGAAAATAAACTCTTAGGGCCGGTTGTATGTCGCAAAGTAAATGATTTTTACCACTAACACAGGGTAGATGGTAAATGGAGGGATTGGGATGGCCAATCAGATGCCAGGCATTGACATTTACCATCTACCCTGTGTTAGTAGTAAAAAGCATTTACTTTGCGACATACAACCGGCCCTTAGTGAGTCCTGTCTGCCAATATGTGTTTTAGATTTCTTATATTTTTACTTATTTTTTTATTTGACCAGTTTCTGCGTATACTAGTAATGACATTTATTCTCTAGGAGTATTGTGTTTCTAGCGAAGAAATGCTAAAGGGTTGCAGCTCCCATTATTTCCTTTATCAATTCCATTTGGATGCCCCTAACACAAATTACGAATCATAAAGAGAAATGTGGTTATCTTTTGCTTGATTAAACATGCAATTAAACATATACCTACGTACATTACTATATTGTATATAATGAATAATGAATATACATGTATTGAATATATAATTTATTCGTTTGTTGAAAAACCATTACTACAAAACAAATTTATCTACATCCAATCGGCGATTTGAACCCATGAGAAATAACAGATAGAATATTTATAATTAAAAATACTGAGGATGAAAGTCAAACCTTTTAAACTATAGTCTCTAACTCTAAACAAATTAATTTTATGTACATGGATATGTTTATTTGCATCAAGCACAGGATAACATCATTAATTTCTCCTTATGAATCATCAACTCGGCTACTCTCGGCAAACTTGATCTTGAAGGCCTTGAAGGTTGTAAAAATGTCAAGAGAACAAGATACTTGAGAAGGGTCCCTCACTTCAGAGCAAACCGCGTCACATTTTTAACCGACTTCAAAAAAGGAGGAGGTTCTCTTTTCGACTGAATTTTTTTTTTTTTTTTTTGTTCCTATGTTACCTCATATCTCCGCCAATTGGGAACCGATTTTGAAATTTTTTTGCATTGGGTCCAGTCTAGCTTCCGATTGGTCCCATTTTTTTCATAGGTATTAGACCTTTTTTGTTAGGTTTGTTTAGGCCTAACTTCTTTGTTTATGAACCGATTTCGATGATTCTTTTTTTATTGGAAAGGGGGTATCTTAGGGATGGTGCCATATTAATTTGGTCAAGTTCTGATGATATGATCACTATTAATAACATCCCTAAAAACGGAAAAATAAAAATAATTTTTAAGAAAAAAATAAAACCGACGTCAAAAAATTAAATGCAACAAATAAAATACACTAAAAGGTATAAAATAATTATTATCTTATTTAGTTACAACTAAACGACGAAAAATTAACATGAAATTACTTTTTGAAATCGGTACCAAACAAACTATACCTATACCCTCCAAACGTACTAAGTAAGATCTGTCGAATGCGATTCATAAAAGGTATATGTTTGGCACCGACTTCAAAAAGTAATTTCATGTTAATATTTCGTCGTTTAGTTGTAACTAAATAAGACAATAATTATTTTATACCTTTTAGTGTATTTTATTTGTTGCATTTAATTTTTTGAAGTCGGTTTTATTTTTTTCTTAAAAATTATTTTATTTGACTTCGTTGATTTTTCTGAAACCGGTGCTTTGACCACGATTTATGACTCAAATATATCTTGTCAAGAATGGAGGGCGTAGAAAGTTCGTTCTGGTATCAAAATGTTTGTGATTTTAAAAAGAAGAACTGATTATATTTTGGGCTTTCTATCATCTGAATGAAAGATGCATACAAAAATTGAATAGCTATATGGAAAACTCTTGACCGGTTGTACGTAGGTAATAAAGTGAAATTCGTCACAAAAGAAAAACTTAAGGAACATGGTGCTGATTGATAGTGAAATATTGTTTAAATTGTATTAAGTTTTAGGTTTGTTGTGTTTCACAGAGAAGAAAGTGAATAAATATAAATTGAATTAAAACATATAGTTCTTAGTATATCTCGATATATATTTCGGGATAGGGGACTTCATGTTTTAACCAAATTTATTTTTAATCAATTTCTTTATTGTGAAATTCCACAAACCTAAAACTCACTACAATTCGTTACAAAAGGAAGCTGCACTTTTTTTTACCAATTTTCAGCTTTTAGCTCAAACTTTTGACGTCAAAATATTGTCAAAATCCAAAATGAAAAAGTTTTCACTTTTTCCTCTAAATGCATACGAATTGATTCAAAGAGTTTTTCGTTGCTAATCACAATAGCTTTATAACTACGTACCTCTAATTTTAAACCTGTTCTTAATTATGTTTGGGTGAAGAATATGAAATGTTCTGATTCGATAAGTAGATATGTTTTCATCAAAACATAAAAATTTGATTAAGATATTGAAGAAGGGGAATTTAGGCCTTGGCAATTTAATATGATGTCTTATAAAAAGTCACAAGGAGTATAGTTTAGATTTTTTCTCTCCTCTGACTTGATGAAGAAATCTTGTGAAGTTATTTATAAAGAAGATAATATTTAGTTGTATTTTTCAATTCTCCAGATCAAGTTGTACAGATATTTTGGTAAAAAGGAAAATGAAATCGGATTAGGTACTCCTTTATAATCCATTCTGAAATTTCCTTTCTTAATTTGAATAATTAATTACAAAATTATAATTTTATTCCTGAGTGAGAGGAGGGGTCTCAGACAGTGGATAATTGAATAGTTTGGTAAGATTCGTTAATTTCCACTTAACCAAAGGTCCTTTTTATGACCTTCATGGTTTATATCCTTTTAACAAGAATGATGAGGCCTTTCCTTCTTCTCCAAGAAGCATTCCAAATCCTCTCAAGATAAAAAGAGTAAAACGTGAAAGTAAAAAGAATAATCAAAATATTTTAATGTCACTATTAATGACTATTATAATAAATAATCATAACATTCATATACCTCAAAGTTTTTATTAATGCCAGAACCACCACAATCAAATTCTAAAATACTTCCAACCAGAATTTATAAAATGGAATTGAAAATCCATTTCCGGAGATGTCATTCCAATACTTCATTTATTCTTTATAACTAAAAGTAATATAATGGAAAATAATTAAAATAAAGTTGAAGCAATTTGCTAGCCTTTAAACAATCAATCGTCTTTGCGTTTTTCGAGATCAGTCATATTTATGGAGAGAACTCGAAAAGCTGTGTGGTCTATTGTATTGAAAAATTGCTTCTAGTACATTGAACAAGTGAAGCTTTTTGTTCATTAGTTTCTAATTATGAGGCGACTGTGGGTCAGTGGTCAGAGTGTCGGGCCGCTGTCTTGAAGTATGCTGGTCTCTACTCTTGGAAAACTACCAAGAGTATAATTGCCTAGTCAACCTCTCCAATCTAGCCGTTTAGAACTGGCGTTAAAAAGTAGCTCCCGTATATCTGTGTAAAACAGCTAAACACACACTAAGCACAGGTATATGTGGAGAGGAGCCGACGCCGTTCGGGCATGGCACTATAAGAAGTTTATAATTATTTAATTAACATTAATTTTCTTTTAAATCTTCTTCTTCTTCATCTTCTCTATAGGCTTTCGCCTCGTTCTTCCAATAAGAAAAAAAAGAATAAAGACGTTAGTTTCTTGCTGCGACATCTTTCCATCTTTTTTTCGGCCGCCCTCTGCTCCGTGTGCCATGTGGGCGATTTTCCTTCACGATTTTTGCAAGGCGGTCATCCGTCATTCGTTCCACATGTTCCCCCATCCTCTCTTTCTCACATCGATCCATTCCACTATATCCTGGATTTCGCTTAGTTCTCTTAGATCTTTGCTGCGGATTTCTTTTAAATAATCCATAGAAAAGAAAACAAATTTCGGAATGAATTTCAATTCAAACAGTGAGTAATGATATTAGGCAAACGTGTCTATTCAATACTGGGTATGTGAAAGTCGATAAAATAAATGAGAATTCTAGGTGGATAGCGAAAAGAACTTTTGGACATATAATATATTGATCATCGAAATTAATCTATAAAAAAGTGATTTGTCATTTATATTGGAATACGAATTCTAATTTAGAAAAAGAAATATTATAATATCTTGATACAATTCTTCATGGGAAAAGGGGCAATATTATTAATGATTATTGATTATTGCTTATTCCATGATGTTTTGATTATTTGTTAGAACTCCTTCAAGTATTCATTTATTATAAGTATTACAAGACACTTCTGAAGAAGTTTAGGTAAATGAACGAAACTTCAGTGAATAAGCAAACAAAGAATTAATTTCATTGTCCGAATTCTAATGAAAAATTGACTTCGAAAGGGTGAGGATTTTGAGGAAGTTTTAATAAATGAAAGAAACAAAAGTAAATAATTTAAAATAATAAAGCTTAAATCCACCACACTTAGGACCGTATGAAAATAAATTTTTTGTGGAATATATAAGACAAATTATAATTTTTGATCGAAATTTAAAAATATTAATTTATGATTACCACGATGGGTGAACCGCGATCTAAAATCGTGTACACCTACTTCCACTTTTATTTCCAAATATTTCCAAAAAATTCCAGTACTTCCAAATATTTTCAAGTAATTCCAAATATTTACAAGTAATTCTAGTAATTCCAAAATAATTCCAAAGAGGTGTACACCTAATTCCGAACGCGGTTCACCCCTCGGTTTACGAACTATAAAGAATATAATATTTCACGGTGTCTCCATTGTGTCTATATTGTGTGCCCAGTGCAAAATAGGTAAAATTAAGTTATTGTTTGAATTTAGAGTTTAGTCAAGAAGTGTATGCATAAGTCCACTTCAAATTGATTCTAATTTTAATCTATAGAAGTGTTTTCTAGCATTCGAAAGTTTTATTTCTTTTAAAATATTCTGCTTATTTTGCCAGCAATTCCTGTTTAAGAAAGGATTATATGACGTTTGAATTTTAAGACAAATTCTTTAAAAAAAAACTTGGCTAAACTCTAGTCAGAAAGAGAACGTCACAAGAGAAAACAACCTTCTGACAAACAAACAAAATAAAAATAAGTGTCCAGATGAGTCAGCAGCCAGCTTGGCAAGTCTGCTTTAATTAGGAAATAAAAAGCCCAAGATGGCGTAGTGGTCGTAGATGAGATCTGCCCGTGAGGGGGGCTAGTTCGTTTGCTGGTCGGTGTCTTTCAAAAAAAAAAAAAAAAAAAAGGAAGAAGAAGGAAAAAGAACGAATGCCGAATAAAAAGTTTTTAATTAAAAATTAGATTATTGACGCTTCTCTCCATTAGGTAGCTGAACTTCTTGTTTTAAGGGAAATTCGATTAATAGCTGAAGAGAACGACAAACTTAATTAATTCGTTAGTAGATAAAACAGCAAAAAAGGGAGAACTCAATTGAGTTTTCAACGATTGTTTCGGAGAAGTGCTGCTCAAACTACAGAAAGAGATTCATCAGCACATTGGATGGAGAGATGGTAGAGAGTTCAGACTTTTGTGAATCAAGTTGAAATTTAAATTATAGAAAATATATGAGAAGTTATAAGGACAATTTTATCAAAGATCTTAGTAGATTATTATGCATATATTATATGTCAGAAGGTTTCGACCCCTCAGGAGTCAAACCCGAACTCTAACTTGCTATCCGGGCAGTTAGCCTAACCCTAGAGACGAATTTTCTCTGACATGAAATTGAGATTGAAATTTTTTTATATTAATCGAAAGTTTAGAGAAAAATTTTGAATACAAATGTTTTTGTTTTGAAAAATATTAAAAAATAAAATAGCAATAGTCGAAACCAAAGAATCACTGATGTGAAGTCAGACAATACCTTTATTCCAATTTGAAAATATGGTACATAATGTATATGTTGCAGTAAAAATCCGGTTTTAGTAAAAACGCGTTTCGCTGAATACCTTTATTGCAACTAGAGTTTACTGATGCTGGTTGAGGTTGGTTCAAAGGTCTAGATCTAGAATTTTCATTTTTGACCTTCCGCCTCATTTGGTGTATTTATTTTCAAAATTTTTTAAACGAAAATGTCAAAAAATTACGAAGAACAAGTTGTAGAGGATGTAATTTTTGACATTTTCGTTTAAAATTTTTTGAAAATAAACACTCGAAATGAGGCGGAAGGTCCAAAATGAAGATTCTAGAACTTAGAACCAAACTCAACCAACATGAGTAAACTCTAGTTGCCATAAAGGTATTCAGCGAAACGCGTTTTTACTAAAAAACGGGTTTTTACTGCAACATATATACAGAGAAAATTTAGACATGAACAAATATTAAGTGGGAGATAAATTTAACCTAATTTATCGCGCGGAGAATTTACCACTGCTCGAAGCCCTTAAAAAACTTAGTAAATTGGATTGTATCTAACTTTCTGAGATTTGGCTCGTGATCCCGGCTTCTTTCCTTCTACTCTGTTCTTTTCACGATGGAGGAGCCATCCCATACAGGCCTTTAGGGGATGCAATTCTGGTGTATCTCCTTCTCACATCAATATCATTAAAAAAAAAACAGATTGAAAATGTATTATATTTCTTCCAACAAGTGGTAATCCATCTTTGAAAACGTGATAAAATTTAATGTTTTGCTTTTGAATAATAAAACATATTTTTTGGTTATTTTTTGCCCATTTGGAAATTCTCTATAATTATACATATTCAAATAGGGAAACATTTTCGAAACTGATCTCTGACGTTAAACGGAATTGGGTTACGGCTAATTTTTAGAACGAAGAATTTGTATTCAATATTTTTAATTTAACTATCGATTAATTGTTCCGGAAAAATTAACGCCGACAGTTTCAAACCGCGTTCTATATTGTGGTTTGATTTAAATTTTTTTTATTAATAGTAATAATATCTGGTGTAGTGCTTAAAATACACAACAATGACTGGTATGGGGACAGGAGATTGTTGCTTTCATGTTCCATCCTAGTCTCACTTTATGATTGTGATACTGTGATAAAATGAAAGCAGCTCAGGGTAGGTTATGGCCCACTGAGAAAATCCAGAAGAAACTAGCTCAAAACTCATGTTCTCAAGTAGAACTCTTCATTTCTGCTAATAGTGGAGCTAAAGAAAAGAAAATCAGTTCTCGGACTGATATATAGAATAATATTAAACTTTTATAATTTGTGGTAAATATTAATTTGAAAAATTCTTCTTAAACTAAAGTGAATATATATAATAAGTATTCTTCAAACTTCAAGGGTTATTTTTCAAAAAATTGAAATAAATAATTTTTATTTATTTATAATTAATAGGGATTGTGGTGTTGGTGAAAGGTGAAACATCTTTAATAAAGATAAAAGTAAAATTTTATCCAGAGATGCCTTGCAGTAGGCACTCTGAAGCAAATCCTGTATTCAGACTCTCTCAATGTTACAATAATTTGTCACAACGACTGGATAATCCTCTGGATTTCTCATTAAGTATTAACAGAGCTGAAATTTTTCTCAAAAAGCTAACATTAATCTATGAGTGAACATTATATTGTTTATTGTTATTATGACGTATTATTAGTATTGTTAGATTTTATGAGTTATTTTAATGTGATTTTTGTTTTCGTTATTGTTATTACCTTATTTATAAGCTATTATAATGTATGTATGTAATAATTTAATGTATGTATTATCAGGCATTAGCCGTTGAAATAAATAAAATAAAAAAAAAAAAATATTGTATGCAATATTCATTTACTATGAGTTAAGATTTCTAGGACACTTGTTTCACATTAATAATTTTATATATTATAATTCTGTACTTTCCTGAAGATGAACTTACAGCTCGAAATATATATATTGAAAAAATGTACATCTTTTATTTTTTTAATTTTAATGACCTAGAAATCTTAACTCATAGTAAATGAATATTGCTTATAATATTTATTTACTTTTATCTTTTTTATTTATTTATACTAATATAGTAGACAGTTTCGGTCCCCACTCATGGACTATCGTAAGTAGTTTTATTTAAAAGAATATAACATTAAAAAAAATTCCAAGTATATACAAAAATTCTTATACTATAAATACAATTTCGTTTTAGTTTTTGGAGGTCGACGTAGAAAGGTGACTCTAGTGCTAAAATGTTTCTATTTTTGTTGCGAAGAACTGAATAGATTTTGTGATTTTTACTATTAGAACTTCCGTGTGAAAAATACAAAAAAAACAGAAAAAAATTATATTGGTAACTTTTGAACGTTTTGATAATGGGCGAAAATTTGACACAGAAGTTTGTATTAATTAATAAGCTAGATCTTGGTGCCAAACTTTTTAGTTATAACTGTTAGCTGACAAATAAATTGCCATATCATCAAAATTTGCTGAGTGCCTATACAAGTCCTTAAAAAGTTTTCATTTTTTTTCTCCTATCTTACTTAAAATTATAGAACTTATTTGATATTAAGCACTCAATTTGGATGTAGTATTAGATTTAAATCTTCGTTCAATTAATGATATTTGATATATATCAATAAAATATCCGAAGAAGAGAATTGTTACAATTAACATATCGAAATGAATAAAATTTTCCGCTAAAATATATTCTCTGTTTTTGTTTTGAATCGTTTTTTATTTTTATTTTTTTAATTACCCCCGGAATCTAACGTCAGCTGTTTTTCAACTACCGCCTTCATAATCAGTTGCACTCCCTGGTAGGATGATTTGGCAACATGCTATCAAATCAACTCGACATGGCAACGCAGCAGCCATATCAGCCAATCAAAGGCAGGGAGGGATGAAGGAGGACGGGCAAGGGGGTGTAGGGTAATTGAAATGACCAAGGGCAGGGGGTGTGCATGAAGTGGCCAGAGTACTTAGACCGTGTTATGTACGGCTTTTGGCTTGATTATGACTTCAATTCATCATTAATTCAGCCCTGACAAAATCTATTAGAGTGAGAGAGAGTTTCACATTTGCGGAATGGCATAGAAAAAGTCCAGATCTTCTTTCTTGATAAGAAACAGGAAGAAGAAATTATTTTGCTAAAGTCCCTTGGTCAGTTGGTTAATGGTGTAGAGAGAAAATTAATTGACCATTGTATTAAATACAAGTCGCTTGGGTTTTTGAAGTGAGACGTTGATGATTGGATGAATCTACCAGGATTTGCATTATTAATTTTTTAAACACTCATCGTCAATAGATCATCAGTTCAAAGACGCCAGTGCTCTCGAACTCTTTTCAATTGCAGGATAGATTCCGTAGTTCCGGGATTGTCATCGTCTTTAGGATATCCAGATAGATAGTAATATTCCGATTTTGAGAAATAATAATACTAACTTTTCATTTTAATGAGTTTTGAGATTAACTAAACAATGTATGTTTTATATTGTTTGCAAATAGATGTAAGATGTGTTCAAGGCAACAAACTTAGAATCTTTGAGACAGTGAACTTAGAAAATTAATTAGAATTGGTTAAAATTGGGGGTACGATATAATCAAAAAAATGCAAACATTGAATGTTTATTTTCTTTGATAGAATCACAGTGAACTGATTGAAGAAAGTGCATAGAGAACTACTATTATTTCAAGATATCATGTTCTGAGTTTTATATGTAAGTATGTTAAAGTTAAACCACCCATATACTTGGCTGTACAAAATTCTAAAAAATATGAATGATAAAATAGAATCAAATACATGAAATGTCTAAAAAAAATTAGTTTGTATTCCGTTTTCTGCTTGATTGTTAATAATGGAAATAAATTATGTTTTAAAATATATGTGATAGTATTTTCAGTTCCAATGTTTTGTTTCGGTTTGAGTTTGAAAGTTTAAGGCAACCCTGTGTTATCGTGCTTAGCTCGTGAGCTTGTTACTTTCAATTGCATAGAATAAGAGAAGTATTGGAAAGGAATCTCCAGAAAGATACTTTTTTAAAGTCTTCTAATTCCAATATTATTAATTTGACTTTCATCTACAATTTTGGTTAAAAGTGTATCAAAATTTGTATCGTTAGAAACCGAGTATTCAACAAAAATTCAAGCTTTGTGATCTTCCCTAGAAACCTAAAAACCATTGGTTTGTCTGTTTACTAAGGGCCATTTATATGTCGGATGAAAGTGCCTGTCATTTGATTGGCCATCGCACTCGGCACAAGGTGAATTTTAAGGTTTTACCCTTTGTCAACGTTTAAAAAGAGTTTACCAACCGACATACAACTGGCCCTAAGAGAAAAGAAAATTGCAACTTAAAATTGGTATTCCGCTCGAGATAATATAAAATATTTAGGGATTTGAATTTTTTGGCAATGAACAGCAAAAAGAAAAATTGTTCGATAGCTGTCATAAATCAATTCAAATTACTTACTGAATTTTTGCATGTTTCAACCGTGAAGTAGAAAATCCAAAACCTGGTCTGTTCTTTTTTTTTGGAAATCCAAACCTCTTTTAAGTATTTGAAAGGTTATGATGTGAGGCGATAAATAAAAGATGCTCAGTACATTGTGAAGATTTGATTTATTTTAAAATCTTCATCAGCGCAGCTAGAAAGTCATGAATGAAGATTTATGCGACTTATTTTGACTTGATTTATCTTGACGTTGTTCTAGCGGCATCGATGAAGATTATACAAAATATCGAAAGCTTTGCATTCTCATGATAATCTTCAAAAATACTTGCTTTATAGAAGGTGGATACGACTTTCAACCTAAACATTTTGGCACCTGAACGAATTATCTACGATTTTCGATTCTCGAGTTATCTTTGGTATCGAAATCCAAACACACTCACATATAGTAATAAATATAAACAGACATAAGAAAAGAAAATACTTTAAAATGATTTCTTTCAAAGTTTCAGACATTTCTAAAGATGAATAACCAAAAAAAAAAAAAATTAAAAATTCTCGAGTAAATCGACTTTATCCAGTCCGGCAGGCGAAGCTTGCTGGGCATAACGAGTGAAATGAATATCTTATGGATAAATTATTTTGTAATTATAGTTGAAAATTAGTAATCATTAATAAAACAAATCAATTATCTTTTTGCAATTTTTTTATGTGTCATGTATTAATTGAACAAACTTTTTTATTCCGACTACCAGCTATACAAGATATTGTATTTATTATGAATTCGATAATGTTCATTCTAGGTTCTAGGACAAAGGTCTCTGAGGTCATTTCGCTGCACCATTTTTACAAACAATCAATGAATTCGGCTGAGATTCGTTCGCACTTGTTGATTCACTGTACTCTCTAATCTCCATTATTTATTAAAGTAGGTATATAGAATAAGAAAACAAACCCCGAGTGTAGCTTATTAAAGCAGAAAAACCTAGCTTTAACAAATGATAAATCTTAACGAATTCTTCCTAAAGCCGGTGATGAATTTGATCCATGTTAATCAAAACTCTTTCTGAAGTAAAACTTTAGATAAATTATTTAATCTCTATTATATATAAAGTGCTAATAGACGTGTACGCAGTCAACAGGGCCTGAACACTAGTGGAAAAGCCAGAAGGCATTTTGATAAATACCGTGTATGAGTTAGGTTTCTACATGCCGAAGGTCTACTAGGTAGCTGTTATATTTATAATTTTTTTACCACGCTTTTATTTACAAATCGATGCATAGTAGATTCCTCAGATCTATCTGACATGCCCGGGTGACTTTAATTACTTATACAAAAAGACTGTTGGCCCAAATCAGAGTATCTAGTAATTACTTCGTCAATCTAAATGTTAATAATAGTATTTACAAAATTGATCAGTCCCTGGGTTGTACAAAGCATTCTTCAAGCTAAAAGGGCTGCTTCAAATTAAAAAGTTGTAATTGCCGAGAGTACCAGAGTTTATAAAAGAAAATCAAATAGCGTCATTTTTGATCTGTGGTGTTATAGATAATTTTATTTACAAATTCCCCTGTGCTTTTATTTTAATACAACACTGAAAAGATACAAACACTATAGATCTTGACAGTACCTTTCATTACTAACAAGAGTGATCAAGCGAAAGAGTGGAGATTTAAGTGTCTGTGCACTCGGGTCTTGAAGAATTAAAGATTGTAAATGTCTTGAAAGAAAGAGGTAGGGAGTGATTTTCAGTACTTTGGAATCACAGGGATAAATGAAGTAGTTCGACATATTTCTCCAATTTATTCGCGATGGAGTGGTGTAAGCAAGCGAATCGCGTACAATTCTCAAAACAAGTCTTGGGGAATTATTTATTTTAAATCATTGGAGCATTTAGGATCTAAAGAAAAGTTTCTTCGATGGTCCAGCAAGTCAATATATAGGTGCTAATGGTCAGATCGTCTATTAGTCTGAGAGCTCGTTTCTAAATTGCATTCAGGTCGAAACCAAAAGTGGCAAAAATGTTACTCAGATACATGTAAACTTAATTATCTGTAACGATTCAATTCAAATGAAAGTTTTTGCCGAGAGTAGCAGAATTTTTATATATTGAAGGAGACAATAAAAGAGTGTGTCTTCTGCTGGAATTATAAATTTTATTTATTTATAAAGAGACTATAGTTTCGAGGCTTTGCCCTCTTCATCAGTCTATTACATAAATTAATTCCTGTGAATCCATTATAATAGACTGATGAAGAGGGCAAAGCCCTCGAAACTATAGTCTCTTTATAAATAAATAAAATTTATAATTCCAGCAGAAGACACACTCTTTTATTGTCTCCTTCGATTCAATTCAAGCAGAGGACACTCTCTTTTATTTTACTTACAAAGAAGGACTTTCTTTATTGAGTAGGGTCCAATATATTTGAGCCTTAGAAATCATTAACTTTCCAGCATTTAAAGACTATCCTGGTAAATTCCATTTTCTAACTTATTCAAGGTAGATTTCTTTTTAAATAGAACACTATTTGTATTTTATCTCTAATCTAAATGTCTTGTAATGGATGTAGGTTAATTTGTTATGTTGTAATAGTAAGCTAGTCACTTACAAACATTTGTATATTCACATATGCACATATACAAACGTTTGTGAAGTGACCAGCTTACTATTAGAACAAAACGAATTTGCCTACATCCAAAAAGATATTTGAATCCATGAGAAATAACACATAGAATGCTTCTAATTAAAAAGACTGATCTTGAAAGTCATTGATTTCTCCTTATGAAAATGATTTTTCTTTCTAATAAAAATTGCACGAAAAATTCGGATTACAACATGAGTCTTCGAACGGTTGTAACTAATGAGCCGAAATTCGATATAAAGGTTTTTGTTAATTAACTGCCACTTCCGAGTCAAATTTAAACTTTCTAACTCAAACTATGTTCCGACATATATGTTGCTAAATCACTAAAATTTACACAGAGTGAAACGAGTTTGGAAAAAGTTTTTAATTTTTCCTCTAATTTATCTAGAATTGCCTAGAATAGTGGGTAGTTTTTTCCATCATTCTGCCATTTTGTAAAGGGGAGAGGAAGGCCACACCCCTTTCAGATGCAACCCAATGAGCAAGAACCTAGACCACGCTTTGATTGTGTCTGTTTCTATTGTCTCTAATAAAATAGTTATATCTCAATTACTAATCAAGGAACTATATGGGTCAAAATAAGTACAATTATCGTGTGGGTAACCTTACTAATGACACTTAGTTTTAGTTTTCCTTTCACAAGTAAAATGGAGCCATGTCTGACTGACCGTCTATTAAAGCTTCGTAGTTTGTAAACTAATTAGGGTACAAACTTGGAATTTACATTTATTATCCCCGAAATCAAAAATCAATTAAAAATATTTACTTGATGATTATTTTCAATTCTTTTGGGCTCGAAAATAAAAAAATATTTTTTATTATGGAGTGTGAGATATTTCTTTAAATAGAATTAGGCTAAATTTTTACTTTCACATTTATATTCATAGAATATAATGTGGAAGTATTGCGATGCCCTGTCTGGGTACTGACTCTTTAAGAGTTGTATCTCAGAGATGAAAAAAGTTAATTTCATTTTGTAACTTCTAGGTGGAAGGAATCGATGCCCTTAATAGTTGGAAAACGGATTTAGGACATAAAACCAGAAATTGGGATCCCCAGAGGCCAAAAAGGGGCCAAAAATCCATTGGTCAGTGCGTATGTATGTATGTACGGTCCCCTGCGTTTTGCAATCATAAGTCTCAGAGCTACAATATTCGAAACTTAAGTTCGATATAGGGGAGAAGGAGTACAGCAAGCTTTTGGTTAAAATCGGAAAACCGGAAGTGGATATTTACATGAAAGATTAAAATATTTATTTTACGACACTCCTAATTTACAACCCCTTCCTTTAATTCAATCAGATTAAAAATCTGACACAACTATTACTTCGTGACACTTGATAAATACACTAATTTTAAAAAAATCGTTAGAGCCGTTTTTGAGAAAATCAAAAACAAAAGAAATAAAGGAAGGGGGTGTAAATTAGTAGTGTCGTGATGACTTCAAATAAATGAAAATGTGAAAGTCGTGTGATGAACATACCACTTGATTACACTTTTCTTTTGATTGAAAATAATAATATAAAATAGACTAGTTTCTATTTAATAGAAGTTTTAATGTAAAAAAAGTTATAAGATTTGAATAGTATAAGATTGGAGTAATTTTTGGAGACGGATAAGTGAATTAAGTGGATATCGATGAGGCTACATTATGATTCTGCTGAGAATGAAATACAATATATTATTGTTACTGCCACTGAAAGAGGAGACAGAGGGGAATGTGGCATTGGATTTCCTTCACTGACACTGAAAAATAAAAACAAATTGAGTGGATATCGATGAGGCAGTCCAAAAAAAAGAAGAAGATAATTTACACTATCTCTTTATTCATAAAACCGACGTTTCCGAGGCTATTCCCTCCTTCTTCAGGGTTTTGAAAAGTCAGTGAAGGAAACCCTGAAGAGAGAATAGCCTCGAAACGTCGGTTTTATCAATAAAAAAGATAGTGTAAATTATCTTCTTCTTTTGGACTGCCTCATCGATATCCACTTATTTGAATTAGTATTGCTATATATTTTTTTTTTTTTGGGTGGGGAGGTCCCATCTTAAATATCCTGGCTAAGCTATAGGTATGTATTGTTTAGGTAGGTCTATACATATAATAGAAATGGACTGGTTTGAGATCTTGTTTTGAATTGAACTTTTTAGCATCTACTTATGATCTAATAGCTTTAGATGTTTTTCAGAGATCATTTGGAAACCAGAACATCCAGCATGATGCTAGCTGAAATCAATTATATAGTTGTGAAACAGCTTAAGATACTAAAATTCAAAGTTAAGTTGGACTTTACGAACTTGGATGTTTGTTTCGCTTGATTCAATTTAATTTTTGAATATATGTGTAAAGAATAAATAAAAACTAGATAGAGTACGGGAGGATAAGATGAGAAACTGGAAGAGAAAGATAGAAGAGGGTTCGTGACTCGATATTAGTCGAGGACAAAAGGATCGAGTGACCCACTCCTGGCCAGCTAATGGCTATCCAAGATACATCAGAGGAAGATTACTGAAATGGAACGAATTCCTGCCTTCCTCATCTTAATAAAAAGAAAACGTATCAGACCAATAGGCATGTTCTAAAGAAGAACAACGAGCACGAGAAACCTTCATTTGCCCTAAAATTAAATAATCATTAAAATCTTTTAAGAAATTTTAATCACCTTTTAGTTATGTTCTTGATTATTAAAAGTAATTTAGAAGAATTCCTTTATGAATGATCGTCAATTCAATAAAAATTTCCCCAAAAAAAACACCCAGGGGGGGGGGGGGGAAGGTGAAAAATATGTAAATTCTTGCCCTTGGAGCAAACTCAACCAAATTTTGTATACGTAATCTGTGGGCCTCTAGAGAGCTAGAAATGCAAAAACTAACCACCCAAAATGGGGGGGGGGTTAAAAAATAAAAATTCTTTCTCTTGGACCAAACTCAACCAAATTTTGTATACATAATATGTGGGTCACTAGAAGGCTAGAAATGCAAAAACTGGGTGCGGGAATAGGGTGCGGGTGTGGAATGGAGTGGTGATGGCTTAGGGTAAGGGGTGCGCAGGGTGGAATGGGGGTGGGGTGAGGGAGTGAGGCGGAGTAAGGTGGGGGCAGGGGGTGGTGCGAGGTGGAGTCCAGGAGGCTAGGCGGGGGTGTGGTGTGCGAGGGTAGAGGGCACGGGGAGGGGTCCAGGGTGGATGGGGTGCGGGAGTGGCGGTGCAGGGTTGGTGGAGTGGGGGGTTCAGGTGAGGGTCTAGAGGTGTAGTGGGGTGGTACGGGGGTGGAGGTCCGAGGTGGGTCGGGTACGAGATGGAGTGTTGGGATGGTGGTAAGGGGTTGGGGGTTGGGCACGGGTGCATGGTGCGGGGGGTGGGAGTGGGGTGTGGTTCGTGGGGTGGGGTTCGTGGGGGTCCAGATGGCGTGCCTCTGGCTAGCATGAGGGCCGCCGAAGGCGGGGCTTTCAGCTAGTATTTAATAAAATAAGTTAAAATACAAATGAAAAATAATAGAATTTAAAAATAAATAGTATGAAAGCCGTAAATGTTTGAAATAAAAACAATTATAAAAAAAATAATTAAATAGAAAAGTTAGTTTGATTTATTCAAATCAGCTGATAATAACGCTTGTATAATTTGGCAATCCGTTGTATTGATGCTGCTTATTTTTAAATCCAAATATAGTATTTTATGTGATTTTTAAAAGTAAATAGCTAAGTAAATTCGTCGCTGAATCATATATTTTTTGCAAAAAAGAAACCTGCATGTTTCCAAAAGCTAATTTTTAGTTTTCTTTAACATTATATAATCAACTAATAGTAGTATAATTCAAGAGAAAGTGTTAAGATCTTAATTTTCCATAAGACTCTGAGAAAATCTTTACATTTTAAAAAATTTTATTTTCAAAAATTTACTCGCTAATGTATGATTGAAACTTCACCAAAGCATAGATAGAGACTTAAACTATTATAAAAAATTAAGTTATGGTTATAATCTAATATTTTTTATTTAACATTGGCGACGAAAGGACCTCCTTAAGCACACATTTCAAAATTTTAATACATATTACTCAGATGTCGAACTGGATCTAGAACAGTGGTTGGTACGCGAGGGTAAACAAACATTATATTCGTATTGTTTTATGGTTTAAATAACCTAAATAAATTAAATTCTGATCAATAATATACTTTTTTAGGTTCTTAGAAAAAATAGAATAGTCCTACACCCATATGCAATATTTACGAAAAGCATACCGAGACTTAGAAACGTAAATAGGTGTCGACTATCTAGCATCGCCCCTTATGGTTTATTAACCTAATTAGATTGGAAAAGCTTAATGTAATTAAGTAGGTTGTTAAGTAAATAGAAAACTAAAAACAAAAGTTGGTACAATAAAGTTAATCATAACGAACACACAATAAATCTACCAATTATGAAATCGAAAAATAATTTAATGATGAGATTATTTAAAAACGCATTAAGAATTCTATTTTCATAATAAATTTCAATACCTGAATCAGAATATCATCTCCGTTTTTTAATGTCGTTTCTTCGAAATTACTTGCCACTCCCTTGGGCAACAATTCTCATGAAATTTGAAAATAATAATCCAGCTCATTTGGGAGGAATATCAATGAGAGGGCGTCGTCTTTTTTCTTTCTTTCTGCTTCTCTGACAAGAATTGTGATTATTTGACTATTTTCTGAAACCGGAATTACAAGGACAGGTATTCGGCGCTGGAAATCGAAACCACTTCCAGCCCGATGAATCTTTCGAATAGACGGACAGACGCAGGCCCTTTAAAAAAATAGAGAAAAACAACTTGAAACCCGTTGGAAATGACGGTCTCTTGAAATGGTGATAAGGTTCACATGAATCCAATCGAAATCTAACTTTCAGTACCAATCTACCTCCATGCAGAAAAATAATAGACGCTCCAAGGAACAAGAAAATTGGGATTTTTTTTATATTTACTTAAACACACTGGAGGACACAACAATCCTATCCAAATAAAAAAAAAAACCCTAAAAATTCGGCAAATTTGATATTGTTTGTGTTGGTGGAGAATTTGGTAAATCGACAGAGGTTTTAATTTTTATCAATTTGTGGACCGAATTGCCGAAATTTTAGCCTCATATGATGAGGAGTGGAAAGTAATGAAAAGATTGAGAAGATTGGATTTTTCATTAGGTTTGTCCGGGACTCTTGTTGGGCCATTAGTAATAAATGTCCGCCTACCTGGTGTAATGTTCAGCATAACTGGCTGGCAACCCGGAGGTCTCGGGTTCGATTCTCGGCTATACCCAGACATTTTTTTTCTGTAAGTATAGGGTCTGGTAATAAAAATTAAGTGGGAGATAAATTTAACCTAATTTATCGCGCGGAGAATTTACCACTGCTCGAAGCCCCTAAAAACTTAGTAAATTGAACTATATCTAACTTTCTGAGATTTAGCTCGTGATCCCGGCTTCTTTTCCTTCTACTCTGTTCTTTTCACGATCGAGGGTCCAGCCCATACAGGCCTTTAGGGGACATATATTTTTATTTGTAATCTGCGTTTTCCAAAGACAAATAAATGTAATTATAAGTCTTAATTTAATTAGCATTAAGTATTACAAATAAAGACAAGTATGTTTTATTTTATTGGAAAAGATATCGTATTTTCTAAATTTCAACATCACTATATGACTGACGTCTTCCTTATGTTATTCTGATCAAAATAAATATTAGAAATGAATTTAAAAAGGCTAAAGCATATCAAGGTATAATTGAAAAGTTTTTGTTTTGCCGAGAGTAGCAGAGTTGTTGATTCACAAAAGAGAAACAAAGAGGTTGTCCTCTGCTTGATGCAAATAAACATACAGATATAGATATATAGATATATCATCTCGATATATATGGGTGTATGTTTATTTGCATCAAGCAGAGTACAACTCTTTGTTTCTCTTTGCGTATCAAGGTAGTTGTTTAATTTCATGCGACCCGAGGGGTGAACTGCAATTGGAATTATACACGGTCTTTGGAATTATTTGGAATTACTTTGGAATTCATTAGATAATCTATTGTCATCCATTGTGTTCTACTTGGAAATAAAAGTGGAAGTGGAAGTAGGTATACACAATTTTAGGTCGCGGTTCACCCCTCGGGTTCACCCCTAAGTACTATCTTGTTTTTCGGACAGTCTCTTAAAGATAAAATCTCTTATAATATAAAATTATCTCAAAATGATTTCATTTCTAGGAGCCAACTGCGCAGGTACCAAGTTGGCACTTGGGTTCAGCCTCCGAGTCGATGAACCCTTCTAGCATGAAATTAAAAAATGCTTCTGTTACCTTTTTAAATTCTTTTCTAATTAAATATTACTTTTCATTGCTTTTTATTTTTTTCATTTTAATGTTGGTTTGTTAGCATTGCGAGATAAGTGAAATTCTTGTGGTATATTTTAAACTCGTTACAGTTTTTTTATTATCATTTGGATGATATGTGTAAATCTAGCAGAAAATGGTTTTAGTTAACATATGAGCTACCCTGAGAGCGAGAAATCAAAACAAACTTGGAGATGCAAGGCCCAAAGCCGGTTTTTAATTAAGAATAATAAAAATATAATGGGCATTCGAGTTGGCGGAGCTCGGAATTCATTCTATGGATTTTTCCAACATGTTTTTGGATCGAGCCGATGGCCAAGAGGTCAAGGTCACCCAAGAATTTCGTGTTACCATTAGGCAGAGAAAGGGGTGCGCCAGTTCGCTGTGTTTTAGATTGTGTCTTGATAAATCATTACCTCTTTTTTTTCCCTATCATGCGTCGATATTAACATCGAGGTTTTCTAAAAGAACAACACTCAAAAATTTTCAATTTTCAAGTTTCCGTTCGAAAGTTATACAGAACCCTATTACTGTCGCTACACTATCTGTCTGTATGTATATCTGGTAGAGTAATAAAACTTGAGCAAGATGCGAGGTAGGTTTCACAAAAAGAAATAAAACAAAATTGACTTTTGAATTCGATATATTTCGGGGGTGAGCCCATCATCAGGAGTCAAAAAAACAGTTTTTGACTCCTGATGATGGGCTCACCTCGAAATATCGAATTCAAAATCTTGTTTTATTTCTTTTGTGAAACTCTGCATCTGCTCAAGTTTTATTATTATATTAAAATGTTTCACCTAGAACCAACACCTAACTCCTTAAAAGTTATATCTGATAGAGAGCCAGACCATAGTTCATTGTAGCTACTAAACTAAATAAGATACAATCTTAAAATTAGCAAATTATATGTATTCATTTTCTCTGAAATCAAAAATCATATTATCGAATAATTATTTTGGGAAGGGTCAAATTTTTTATGGTGTGAAAAATAAAAAAAATATTTTTAATCACAGGGTGTGAGATACATTTGTAACTATCTAATTAAATGAAAATTAGACTAAATTTCATTTAATTAGATTGTTAGAATATTTTTATTTTTGACCCAATAAAAAATTCGACCTCCCTAAATAATTATTCGATAATTGATTTTTGATTTCAGGAAAAATGAATACATAATTTGTCCATTTCAAGTTTGTATCTTATTTTGTAGTTAAATATAATTATTTTTAATATGAGAATGAACTCCAAAGTGTCCGTTTTTAGGTGATTTTCGTACCTGTCAGCGTTTAGAAGTCGCTTAACTTAGAATTATAAAAATATTCCTCGAATTCATCCATTCTCTCATCTATATATATAAAATTAAGGTTTTGTCTGTACATTGCTCCAAATCACGACAAATTTTGGTTGCACACGTTTTAAGCAAAGTTATGAACGAAAACACCCTCAACAAAATTCCTCTCTGTCTGTCTGTCTCAAAAAAAGGGGGGGGGGGGTCAAAATATGAAAATTCTTGCTTTTGGACCAAACTCAACCAAATTTTATATACATAATCTGTGGGTCACTAGAAGGCTAGAAATGCAAAAACTAACCACCCAAAGGGGGGGCAAAAATGAAAATTCTTACCCTTAATAGCCAACTTAACCAAATTTTGTATATAGAACCTATGGGTCACTAGAAGGCTAGAAATGAAAAAACTGGGTGCGGGGGTAAGGTGCAGGGGGGGGGCGCGGGGTGCACGGGGTGCAGGGTGGAGTGGAGGGTTTAGGTGAAGGTCCAGAGGTATAATGAGGGGGGATCAGGTGAGGGTCCAGAGGCGTAGTGGGGTGGTGCGGGGTGGGGTCCGGGACGATGCGGGGTGGGTGGGGCGCGGAGTGGTGGTGCGAGGTGGGTCCGGGGATGGGGGGTGGAGTGGTCCGGGGGGGTCAGGTGAGGGTCCAGAGGCGTAGTGGGGTGGTGCGGGGGCTGGGTGCGTGGTAGGTGGGGTGGGGTCGGTGGTTGTGGGGGCGTGCCCCCTGGCTACAAAGAGGGCCGCCGAAGGCGGGCCTTGCAGCTAGTAATAAATAACAGATAATATCGAATTTGATATCTCAAGTATGTTTGTAGCTATAATGTAAAGGTAGTGTGTTTATTTTAAAAATTTTAATTAATAGAAAAAATTTACAAAAATATCGTGATTTTTGCAATTTTTCATAAGTTTCAAGTTCGATGGGCGAGCGGAAGATTTTTTTTCTTATTACAGTAGGCAACTTTTTCGCACTAAAGTATTTTCGAAAAAAAAATTTCACTTTTTTCGAACCCACCCTAAAGGACAACAACATGAAGAAAATTGATTTTCTAACATAATTGTGAAACTTTCTTGTGCTCTTAAGGCTGACAAAATATGTGGAAAATTGTAGATTTGAAGAGCTAAAGAATTAATAGTCTCATAGCTCGCAATATGGCCAAGATACGTTCCTTCGGAAAGTCGGCAGCTTGGCAAAATACTGTATCAGGCAAGAACACTTGATATAAGATGTATACAGAAAATGTCTCGACCTTTTTTATATCGATAAAGTTTTGGCCCACTACTCGACACTTTGTCATATTTACATAAGGCGAAAAGCATTATAATGAGGTGCCATATAGAGCAGGTATTAGTGTAAGTACTTCGATTTCGTTTCTCTTCCAAGAATCGTGGCTCTTGTCAATGTTCCAATGTAAACACTTGCATTAAAAAGTATGGTTTGATTTTCTCGGTCTTGTACGTTTATAGTGGCTCCAAGTTAAACACACCCTTATACATATTTTCGATCAGAAAAATTCGAACTCTCTATAATATTATATTTGCCATACCTATTTACATAAAGGTCGGATATAAAAGTTGGCAACTTGGAAGAAATGAAGTTGCTCGGCTGCCCCCCCCCCAACTTAAGTAGTTTGCGTCCAACTTTGGATCCTGCCCTCGAGCATCCGCGGAAACTTAGCAGCCCGGCCGACTTAATGGGCAGCCATAGAAACTTTCCTGCAGAGCAGCCTAATGGCTCTCTCGATAAAATTCAACTAGGAAACGGCGAGCCCTGGCAAATTAATCGTAGAAAATGGTTGAAAAATATGTATGCCCGTTCAATCGTTTGCCTCTAGGGGGCCTTAACTCGGCCCAAATTAAAATATGAGAATAGCCAGAGGTGTCGAAATTAACTAGAGTGTGCACATCACACGACTTGCACATACCTTAATTTAACAGTTTAATAAATCTAAATTAAAATTAAATGATGAAATATTAATTGGAAAAATTTAGTTTGCCGGGAATAACAAGCAGAGTTTGATGATTCATAAGGAGAAATCAATGAGGTTGTACTCTGCTTGATGAAAATAAACTAAAGGCCGGTTCCTCTACTTGCAATTTGAAGCTAGTTCAGTCAGGCTGATTTTTTCCCTGTTGGCTTCACGCGGAGCTTTATCAGAAAATATTTCAAGTTGGTCGGATATGATGCACGCGAAGAGTCAGTCCAGACAATGAACCTTTGAGCCAAACAGGTTGGCTATCATCTTTCAGATACAGCTCAGATTCAAACAAAAATGACTGACAATAATATTATTGCAGAAATTATCAATCGGGTGCATATCGACCCAAAATTAAGGGGGGGTGGAGGGGGGGGTTAAAAATTAAAAATCTAGGACATTTGAGCAAACTCAACCAAATTTTGTATACATAATCAGTGAACCCCCAGAAGTCTAAAAATGCAAAAACTAACAGCCAAAAAAAGGGGGGGGGGATGTATGGTCAAAAAATGAAAATCTAGGCTCTTGTACCAAACTCAACCAAATTTTGTATACATAATCAATGGGCCCCCAGGAGTCTAAAAATGCACAAACTAACCCCCCTACATGAATATAAATAATTTTATTAAATATTAAATAGGGCCAGGTTGTATGGTAAAGTCAAGTGGATGGCCACATCAGAACACGTCAGCTTATTTTTTTTACAAAGAAGAAAGTCAGCATAAAGTTATATATTTTTTTATTTTTAAAAATTTATTGGGAATTTAATTTTTTATGTTTATGTCTATATTTTCGACTTGGGCTTATCTCTGGTTAATTAATAATTATTTATTAATACTTTTGTAATTACAATCTTTTATTTAACTTGCAAAGTTCTTATGATGTTTTTCTGGGTCTAAATTTGTTTCCGAATTTTAACTCACTTTTATTATACCTAGTAAAATAAGAAATACGAAAGTTATACAAACGTTTATTAAAACCACATAAAATGCAACAAAAACTTAATTCCAATAGAATATATTTAAAAACTCATATATTTACATATTATAGATATTCAACTAAAATTCAGATATTCAGATATTCAGACGAAAAGTGTAATGAGGGCGAAAGAAAAGGTGATTTTGATTTAATTAAATATCTATAATATGCAAATATGTTATAATAAATTGAGTTTTTATATTCTGTTGAAATTGAGTTTTCATTGCATTTCATGGGGTTCTAATAATCGTTTGAATGATATAAATTTCGTATTCCTTATTTTATTGTTAGAGTTGGTTGCTGTGATGAAACTGTACTAGATGAAGGAGGAGGTATCACGTGAATCACTGGGTTCAATAAAACACCTTTAATAAAACGTTTCGGCTTCTTTATTTGGCCATCTTCATTTAATTAGGAGTTATACAAGATGCGGTACACATATGGAATTAGATGGATCTGGTGGGATGCACAAAAATAATTTTTTGTATCACGACTGAAACTGTAAAAGTGGCTATTGTAGGAGAATAAGTACTCGAATATAATATAATTAAAAATCCTAGAAATATGAATATAACTGACCGAATAAAAATAAACACCATCGGGTAGTATTTTCACTGGCTTTGTATCAAATAAGACCAGAAACAGAAATAAATAATTATTTTATAATAAAACATGGTCAAATTTCCTACTGAAGTTAAGGTTGTTGCTTGAGCTTTAGATAAATTGAAAGGATTTTACATTCATCAACCAATATTTTTTTTAAATTAAAATCAAGAGCATTAAGGAGGCTACAGAGAATTGTCTAAAATTTGTTTATTTTATTGCAATTATATATAGGTATATATAATCTCTGAATATGTTACGGTTAAAAACCCGAAATCTGTAAGCAAAACCAGATTATCTTGAAAAGGAGTTTTTAAAAAATCTCTTTCGAAAGTTTTAACTAGTCCATAGTGGGGGCGTGGTAGGGGTGGAGGTGTGGGGTTCTATCTTAAATCTGACTTGAAATATAGGGTCCTCTCACTTTCCTCCGATACAGTCATCGAACATCTAATTATTGATCTCAAGTTTGGGAGCTCATCCATTGTTATGGGTGTAATTTACCGCCCCCCTGCTCCTTTCTCTGATGTCTTAGATCTGGAGGAAGTTTTGGCTGGTTGCATACCTCCCTCTAATCACGTAATGGTTCTGGGGGACTTTAACTGTGATCTTTTATCCAGCTCTGGTAATAATGTCAGAACCCTTTGTAGCTCCCTCGAACTCACTATTCTCGATTCTGGCCCGACACATTACCCGGCTCATGGACGTCCGTCATTGCTCGATCTGTGTCTTGTCCGAGACTCTGCCAGGGTGTTGGCGTACGACCTTGTTGAGGTTCCTTGCGTCTCAGCACATATGATGTTGGTGTGCAGCTATGGTCTCCCCCGACCTGAGCGTGGATCCAGCTGGGTTCCGGGTCGTAAGGTTGGTGCAATCCCTGTGGAGCCACTTCTGATCAGGGCGTCTGAGCTTCCGTGGCATCACGTTTCTTACCATGTGAATGCTGATCCTATGCTGGATGAGTTTAATAGTTTGCTTCTTGTGCTTCTGAACGAGTTTGCGCCTGTTGTTTGGCGCAAAGTCCGTAGTTCTGGGTGCTCGTGGTTTGATTACGAGATCGCGTCCTACATTAGGCTGAGGGATGGTGCCTATCGTGCCTGGAGGGCGAGTGGCTGTAGCCTCGACTTTGAGAGATTTCGAATGCTCAGAAACAAAACTAAGGGACTTATTAGAGGTAAGAAGCGACATGTCATATCCAGGGACTTGAATCCGGATCTTCCACCTCAGACATTATGGCGTAATATTAGAAGGCATGGCTTAGTGAAGGGTGGCGCGCGCTGTACGGGGATTGACCCTGAGACTTTGGGTCGCTACTTTGCTGGGGATGATCCGTCGAGCATTGGATTGCCTGCTTGCCTGGAGTCTGTGGGCCAAGATGGTTTTTATTTCGACGTGGTGACTGGGTCTGATGTTTTAAGCGCATTTAACAAGATAAAATCTACGGCGGTCGGGTGTGATGATATCCCTCGCGATTTTATTGGGTTGCTATTGCCTTTAATTCTTCCTGTTATTGTTGATATGTTCAACTTCTTCCTCACGTCCTCTTCCTACCCGGGTGGGTGGAAGTGTGCGAGAGTGACGCCGGTTCCTAAGGTACGTACACCCCGTGATCCCTCTGATTTCAGGCCCATCAGTGTACTACCCGCGCTGTCCAAAGTCTTTGAAAACCTTGTGTTGTCCCAGATTAGGTGCTACTTGGCTAGTTCGGGCCTTCTTGTAGATCTCCAGTCTGGCTTCAGGCCACGCCATAGTTGTGCCACGGCACTACTGAAAGTGACTGATGATTGTCGGTCTCTGGTTGAGGATGGTGGAACGGCTTTTCTGGTGCTACTTGATTTTAAGAATGCATTTGGTTCTGTTGACCATGCCATTCTGGTTTCCAAGCTGCACAGGCTGGTGGGTTTTTCGGGGTCTGCATGCAGATTGATATATTCTTATTTGATCGGTAGACATCAGTGGGTTGAAGTTGACGGTGTGGCATCCTCACTTCGTGCGTTGACTAGGGGAGTCCCACAGGGTGGGGTGCTGTCTCCGATTCTGTTTGCTCTTTTTATTAATGATCTCCCCGAGGTCTTGACGTACTGCAAATACCACTTGTTTGCAGACGATCTACAAATCTACATGGGAGCTGCTAGGGGCGATTTAAATCAAACAGTAGATAAGATCAATAATGATATTGAGGCTATTGCGAGATGGACAGGTTTGAATGGCCTTCAGCTAAATCCCTTCAAGACCCAAGCACTGTGGATTGCGAATAGAAGATCGATGACACCTCCTCAGATTAGGGTTTGTGGATCGGCCATCCCATATTCTGACACTGTAAGAGATCTGGGAGTCTATTTGAACGGGCGGCTCACCTGGGGCGACCACGTGACGCAGGTCTGCCGTAGAGTGTATGGGGCCCTGGTTCCCCTGCGTCGACTGGCGGCATTCACGCCAATCGAGATCCGGCGGAAGATAATTGTAGCCGTTGTTCTTCCCCACTTCCTTTATTGTGATACAGTGCATTATAACCTGGACAGTATAAGCAGTCGACGTTTGTCGGTTGCCTTCAATGCCTGTGCAAGGTACATATACAATCTTGAGCCTAGAGCTAGTGTGTCCAGGTTCGCGGCCAGGATTGTGGGGATGAGCCTTGGTGCATATCGTATGTATAGATATGCGAAGTTTGTGCATGGGGTCCTCTCGGGACGTGCGCCCGACTACCTCGGTCGTGCGCTAGTCTGTGGGCCCTCGGAGCGGGCGCGTGCACTGGTCTGTCCACCCCACAGGAGCAAGATGGTAGCAGATTCTTTCAAAGTGACGGCGACGAAAGTGTGGAACGCGTTGCCGGTTGAATTGAGGAGGATAGTGCGCCCTGATCGTTTTGAGACAGAACTCCACCGGCATTTAGCCTAGCAATTCCGATGCATTCAGCGAGGTTTAAACTAGCAACCAACCAGTACACTTCGCCCTGAAGAAGCAGAGCTACGGAGGCACCTAGCCGAATATATATATATGTTTGTTTTTATATCCTATATATTGTTATTTTGTTGTTTTTATATCCTATATATTGTTATTTTTTTTTGTTTTGTTTTGTTTTTATATCCTGTTTATTGTAATTTTTGTTTTTATATCATACATATTGTAATTTTTTTTTTTTTTATATCCTATATATTGTAATTTATTTTTTCTTTTTCTCCTCCTCTCATTCTATATATTTTGTATCTTTTTTATTTTTGTTTCATATATTAAGTATGTATTTTTCTTCTTTTTGATTTTTTGTTTTTTCTTGTATTGTTTAATTAATTTTTTTTTTGTAAATATTTTGGTCTAAAATTGTACATTAAAGGGGCCAGATGGCCCTATAGATACAATGTTTTAATAAATAAATAAATAAATAAATAGTAGTTTTTAGATAGATCTTGTTTCCAGTAAAAACGTTGATATCTTTTTAAGCATGCAAACATGCGATAAGAGAAATAAAGTAAAAATAAACCTAGGAGAAAAATTAATCTAAAAATCTATCAATAACAAATCTACCAAACAAATATATTGAGAAATGATTATTTTTATTTGTTTCTACAAGAAAAAGTGTCATAGCATAAATAATTTCTTGTTTCTTGCACAAGTAGATTTTCTAAATCCAAGGTTTCCTGGCTGCTTTCCTCATTTTCATTCCTGCACCTCTGTAATAGTACAACTGCAAAAACTGTAAATAGTTGAAATATAATAAATTGTTATTTATAGAAAAAAATAAATCAAGTGCTTTATTAGATATGTTTAATAGGCTCTAGATGGGCAATCATTTTAATCAAAAGATTGAGTCAATCATTTACTCAATCATACCCTCAATCAACCTAAATCTTTTGATCAAAACTCATTCGTAGTGGAGTTTCGATAAGGTTTCGGTGTTGGAAGCTAGCGGAGAGTCCTCCATGGTTACTGCCGAGTGCGTGATTGAGAGAAAGATTGATCAAAACACAATTCTACTGAGAATGAAATACGATATAATATTATTATTATCATTTCCGTACATAATTTGTATTAATTTGAAAGTTTATAATAGAAAAAATAAGGACAAGTTTTTATGAGTGACTTTTTTTATTTATCAGCCAACGTTTCATCGACTTTGCCGACTTCTTCAGAGCTTCAAATATTCATGCCCACACATTCGCTAAATTTTCTTTTTATCTTCGTTACCATTGAAGACCATCAGGAACACACATTTAAAAAATATTTGGCACATTCACATAAACAATTTTTCCTTTTATTCTTTATATTAATAATTACATTAGACAAAACAGAAAGACAGAATGAGGCAACACTATTTTTTAAAACAATAGAATAGAATCTTTTTTTAATTTATTGATTTTTACAATTAGAAATTTCAAATTTAAACGTTGGGTGATAAATAAAAAAGTCACACATAACTTGACCTCTTTTTTTCCTATTATAAACTTTCAAATTAATACGATATATTATTGTTACTGAGAGAGGAGACAGAGGGGAATGCCACATTGGATTTCCCTTCACTGACTTTTCAAAACCCTGAAGAAGGAGGGAATAAACCTTCGAAACATCGGTTTATGAATAAAAAGATGGTTTAAATTATCGTCTTTTTTAGACTGCCACATCAAAATCCACTCAATTGATCAAAACCCTTCTAAACGATCATGCGCCTCTTCAATCATTTGCCTCAATCAAACTTTCTATCACTCACCGTCAATGACTGACCCAAGCATCAAATAAGTTCCTAGACGGTCAACCATGCTTGACTCAATCATTTTGATCAAAAGATTAATCAGTTATTTTTATCTCCTGACGATGGGTTGACAGCCCGAAATTATATATTGAGAAAACTCTCTGTTTTATTTCTTACACGTGAAACAAGTGACCTAGTGAATAACTCATACTAAATAATAATTTTCCAAAAAAAAATATAATATTTTTACTTTTGTTTTATTAAATGATTGACCGTCTTGGGTCTGGGGCCTCCTTTTGATTTAACATCAAAACAGATTTCTTCTCCTCAGGAATCGGACCTAAATGTCAAATCGGTATTGGTTATCCTTTGAGTCAAAGTTCTTTTGTCAAATACGACCAACTAAGAAATTTCGCCCCAATGCACATCCTAAAATTTTGCTGAAAATAATGATCTATTATAAAATATTTTATAATACATATAGAATTAATGTTGCTTTGATTAATTCTATCAAAACTTGAAGAAAAGTTTTTCTATTAAAAATTTTGGTTGAAGGATTTTTTTGTAAAGTTTCTTTAATTATTTTAGATAAAAAACTAGTTCTCTCGGACCGTGAGGTGCCCAAGAATAGAACCAAAAAATACTTATATGATCGATCCTTCATTCATTAGAAATTAGAATGAGCTCTCGGCGAAGCGGCAAAGTACTTTGAAAACTTTTGTTAAGAAGTTGGAGACTCATCGCCTCTTGTCGCATTAGACGACCTAACAAATTTTAATTAAAATTCTTACAATATAAATTTTTTAAGTTTATTTATCTATATACATACCTAATAAGTATTTTGTCAAGTATTATAAACATGCAGGGAAAAAGTAGTATTTTACTTTATTTTTTTCGAAATATATGAACAATGGCTAAAATTGTTTTGATATAAAAAATTGAATGAATTGTCCTAGTTAGAGACTATTATAGAAAATGATATTTTATAAGATTTATTTAATTATTATTTTATCAGAATGACTTTTTTCAGTTCGTGTATTACCACATTTTTTGTTTCCTCAAATATTAATAAATTTTGAAGTCCATTTTTTAAAAAAATGATATATCACATAATTTGTAATTATAATTAAGTAATGGAGTGGGATTTTTATATATAACTAGTTAATATTTAATATCTTAAAAAATGCCAAAACTTTGTTCAATTTAAAATAGGCCAATAAAAAAATTGCATGGCGATTGTTTATTATTGAACCTTTAATTTTCGACTGAAACAACAAAATATGGACTTGCACCACATTCAAAATCAACGGTCCATATATTGATGTCATTTATCTCATTGGTGGAATATCATCCTTTTCCTTCTATACTAACGCTGGAGTTCCTCAGGGATCGGTCATCTCCCCTACGCTCTTCCTTAACTATATCAACGACTTTCTAAATTTGTCTTCCAATCCTGTTAAGGAGATGAGAACACCCATCATAACGATCCTGCATTGCACAAAACCGCTTAGGCATTGCTTCCTAAATTAATTTAGATTTATGCAGACTTAAAAATTGGGGATATCAAACTTGAATGCTGTCAAAACGCAATGTTGCCTAATCTCTAGGCGTGACGATAGAAACCTTCCAGACATAATTACCATATCTTTCGATTCTAACTCACTGGAATTTTCTCTGGGGTCCGACCTTTCTTGGAATGACCAAATCACATCTGCTGCCTGCAAGCTTGATTTCTTATTTAGATCAAAAGCCCATTTTATACCCAATCAACTTCTTACATTATATATAGGGCCTAAATTCGTCCCTATCTCGAACACGATTCCTGTGACTAGGTCCAAGAAAATGGTCATATAATGCTGGTATCTTATAAATATTTTCTAAATGTTGTTAAAATACCAATACTGATATTTAAGATAGTGATTCAGCATTAGGATCTTTTATGGGGATAGCTTGAAATTTTTGCTAGGCTTTTGTAATACTAGCTATAGTCCTAACAAAATCACATTTTTAAAAATATTTTTATGAAACTAATCTTTGTGTAATTTACTAACATAGATGTCAGAAGTCTAAATTAAACATATTTAACATTTTTGATAGTGTAGTAATTACTTTAAATTAATTTCTGGAATACCTTAACAATGGATTGAATTTTCTATTTTTACTTTATTCAATGCGAATCATGGGGAAAGTATTGTAATCGGTCTCGCAGAAAGCGTGACTTTAAAGGATCCTTAGGTAATGACTACGGAACCCATGGACTCAACTAAAGTCACAAATTGTAGTATTCAATCAGGTTGAATTTTAGCACGTGACGGTTTTGCCAAAAATTACATGGGGTCTCGTCGAGAGGCCAAAAAGTGTCATTTTTTTCATTTAGTATGCGTCTCAAGCTTGAGTTGTTTGCCATAAAAGAATTTAGTCTTTTTGATTTTAAAGTCGATTCTTCCACGTTTTCAGTAGAGATGCCATTAATAGTCAAAACATCAAAAATGGAATGCAATAAGGTTATTCCTCTAGTATTAGATAAGAATCGATCGTCATTTTTGATTTTAAGCCGATTCCTCCATGTCTTCAGCAATGGTTACCAATAATAATCGAAGGGTCAAAAATCTAATGTAGAATTGTTATTCCTCAAGTATTAGATGAGAATCAATCGCTATTTTTGATTTTAAGTCGATTCCTCCATGTCTTCACCAATGGTTACCAATAATAACCGAAATGTCAAAAATCCAATATAGAATGGTTATTCCTCGACTGTTAAATGAGAATCCATCATTATTTTTGAATTAAAGTCAACAAGAACTTCAAATTGCAAGTGATATCTGATTAGTAATAAAGGAATAAACATATTAATATTTCAAATGAATTTGGACATAGTTTAGCAACGATCCGTTGCAGTTTATTTAGTTTTGAATTTATACTTATATATCGATTGTTTTTATTTTAAAGATAATATATTCTTATTATTCATTATTTTTTTCTATAAAAATGATCCTAAAGGATTAACGGTTGCTTTTTAATACGAAATAAAACGATTTACTGTTTTTATCAAAACAAATTGTTTAAAGGCCGTGATCGTGTTTAAGTTGTGTCTTGTACTTGTATTGAAGAGCTGCAGAGATGAGGGTTGATTGGGATGCGGATGGCGGAAGTTGTTCGCATTCTAGAGACATCCGGGTGGAGCTGAAGGCAATCTGACTGACATTCGGGGATTCCGGTGATAATGACACTCGGTCGCTTCGATTACAGTAATTGCACAGCATAAATGCACAAGTTACATAAACACGCACCTCAATTATCCAGTTTATAGTCGCGGAAAAAATTAATTTCACCCCGATAAAAAAATATAAATATTAAATGGATTCAGTTATTTGCATGACAGGCTTTCGTTTAAGTTTCCATTTTTATTCACCCATTGATTTGAGTGACAGAGAGAAAGAGAAACAGCCATTTTCATGTTTTTATTTTGTATTAAAAAAAAAGTTAGTAGGAATGAAATTGGAAAAACAGAGAATTGATCGTTGACAAACAGAGAAATCATTATTTAATCAAAATAAATTATTTTTAAGAATCCACTCCCCAATACTAGAATATCATCTAATTGCATTTTAAAATAATCTCAAAAGTATTAAATTAATATTAATGTAAGACTTAAGAGTAATGAGTCTTGCTAACAAATGTATTTAGCATTAGTAGAGTAGAAATTATTTTAAATATAAAATATCTAAAGTAAACATTACATACAATAACTAAATATAATCTGATGGCTTTAATAAGAAAACAACAAATTATTTTAAATAGACTAAAGATATGTCATTGTATCTTCTCGCATCAATATCTTTTCAACAAACAATCCCCGCCTCACTGTGTTTCTTCCAATAAGAGAATGGATGTACACCATCTTTTGATAGAGTGTACTTTATATAATACCTAAGAGATAGTTAGATTTCAAATTCAGGCAAATTTGAAGAATATTTTGGTAGATCCCAAAAGAGTTTAACAATTTATTTCAATTTTTAAAAGTAACAGGATTTTTCTCGCAAATTTAATATATTATAGTTTTCGATATATTTTTATTATTATCTGTTTTGGTTGAATTTCTTATTACCTATATGTATTTTTGTTTTGTAGATATTTCTTGTGAGTTTTGAATATGGAATATGATTTGTCGGAGGTTTTGTTTTTCTGTCGTTCTCTGTTTGCTATATTGTTGATTTTGATTTTTTGTTGTTGTTTCTTTGTCTTTGGTTTTTGTTTAGTTTCTCTGTTTTTCTTCATTTCTTAGTGTATAGAAGAGTGAAGATAATGAAGATGGAATTGAAGAGAGAAAAAGAAGTCAGGAACTCGGTGGCACTAATGACCTTAGTAGTTGATATGCCATGTATTATGTAAAATAAATAAATAAATAAATATAAAATATTCTTAATAAAATTCGTGAAAATGTTTTTTCATACAGTCTCTATGGAATCTACCTACAATCACATGCTATAGTGAGCGAAATATGATCTATTCCGTTATTCCGCCTACTCCTGAAGCTCACTTACAAATCCGACCAGAGGGGAAATGGGAGGCAAGCGAAAAATGCCCAGAGGCTCGGTGAGGGAGGTTGATTTTTTTCTACAGTAAATGATTGGTTATGTGCTAGGGTCATAGAGGGTAAGAATAACTAATTTATTTCATGTTATGGATAAAAGCAAAATACCCTAAGATGTAGTTGTCATTTTTATTTTCATATTTATATATTATAACTTTACTAGTCAGTGGCGGATTTAGCACTTGAGAGGACCCAGGCGTAATTTACTATTTTCAATATAAAATGTGTCATTACAGAAATTAAGGTTGCAGAAAATCAAAAAATCAATGACAAATTTTAAGTTTCTTAAAATTTATTTTGAAATGAAATTTCAATATACCATATATATATATATCAGTGGTGGTGTCCAAAAGTATCCTTCATTCTTTGAAATTTTATTTTAATCTTCGTTTTTTTTTTATAAATTTCATCGATTCATCATTAGATTAAAAAAAAAATATATTTTGGGACCTAAACTCGTCTGTATTTGTCTTTGACATGCTTGAACTGGAAGATATACCAGGCAGGGTTTCAAAACTTCTATTCACACCCTTTTCGGAAAAATCATTTTAAATGCCCCTTGAAACTATGCAACAATTTTATTTCATTTCGAGAACCAATATACTTTTCAAAACAAAAAATGTTTTTTATAGAAATATTTGAAATAACTGATAATAATTTGAAAATTTAAAAATCCTCCTGAATTTGTGAAAATACTCTAAATGTTTGAAATTTTAGGGATGCGTCCACAGCATGGGCCGCACGCCACTGATATTATATAACTATATTTCGTCGCTGATCTAACAAAACCTCGTAAGTCCTAAATTCAAAGTTTGCCAAAACACAAGAAAAAACATTTTAGACACAAATATATACAAATACAATGCAATATTTATTATTTGTCCGTAGCGCGAAATTAAATTGGGATAGAATAATAAGGTTTCAATAGACAGAAGCGCCGTGAAAAGTTGGTCGCTATAAACGTATAAGGTTACGAGGTTTTGTAAGATCAGCGACTATATATATATATATAATAAATTTAATTATAATCTGCAAAACATTATAAAAAGTTTAAAGTGCCACAAAGGAAGAGAAAATTTTCTCTCCACATACTCGTATATACCTAATGTAATTTTAAAAGAAAAAACACTTTAGATCACCAACGTCAAACCATAAAAAGAACATAGGCGCAGAATATATGTAGTTTTAACAAAAAGACCAATATTTTATTTACTACCGATTTTTAATTACTTTCAGTTGGGATGTCAAAGTTCCTTTTAAGAATTTCAATCTGGATGCCATAACTTATGAAAAAGTAAAAATAACTAGAGTGCAATTAAAGGACGAGAAATACGGGTTCATAGAAAACAAATCTTTGTCAGATTTCCTTCGTCTCTTTTAATAAAATAATACTAACATAAAATCTTAATAATTTCATTTTCCTTTTAGGATTTTCAATTGTTTGTTGTTTCCCATAGAATAATCATCTTTTATATTAATCTTGAAGGTATTTTCTAATTTAAATTTCGTAACAAATTTTCTCTTTTTTTTATTATAGATTGTCATTCAAAGAGAGAGAGAATTCTTGGTACGTGAATAAAAAAAAGAGGCAATTAAAATATTTCACTTTATAGCTTAAAGCACACTTCAGGCTCTTTATTTCTTGCGAGAGGAAATATTTCCTGCCGAGTCAACACTTTTTCTCTAGTACCCTCCCCCACTGCCGGGGGGCCACACCCGCCCCCCTTTTGAATCTCCACTCTCCGTGTTATCAGAGAGAGGGGACTTGAAAGGGCAAAGCACATGCGATGGCTCTTTTTTTAAGTTAATTTTTAAAATGGGATAATGAAAGGATTGGTTGTATATCGGGAGTGGTGGTCTAATGCGCCACAGCACGCAACATCCGACGAATTCTCGTCAAACACCGAGCAACCCGACTATACGACCCCGACCACGATCAAAGCCCCGATTTGGACTCGATGGAATTTCAAACATTCATACCTCCATTCTTTATTTAGACTTGCTGCCTGCTTCTGCCCCTGGAGCCGAAAATCGTGACCAACATTTAATTTCTTGCATTTATTTATTTATATATTTTTAAAAAAATTTTAAGTAATGTGTAGTCGAGGCGCAAATTCAAAGTTGTTAAAATCAACGAAGTTAAAATCAATTTATGTCAGGTTTTTTTAATGCTTTGTACTTTCATAAGCAATTTAATATGGATTCGAAATTATTCTTAGAAAAGGTAGAAAGAAAAATTGTTCTTAAATGTATTTACTTTTAATTAACTTTAAAGAATTTTCTTTTTAGGGATTATAATCATTATTAATAATTATTATTTAATAAAATATAATATACATATATGTTTATACCATATATGCTTAATTCTGGTAATACATACAGGTTGGATCTATATATGGGCTTTTTGGGCTGCAGTCCTGGGCCCCTTGGATATAATAAGGGCTCCCACCCCCATTGAAGACAATTGGCAATATTGCGAATAAAACCTGCTAATTTTTTTTGCAATAATATCTTACAGTTGCTCTTTGTTTATCTAAGTCAGGGGTGTCCAACCTTTTGGCTTACACGGGCCGCATTTGATGAAAAAACGAATGATTCGGACCGCATATAACATTTACTAATTCTATTGATATTTCTCAATAAAAAAGAATAGTTATAATGTAGAATTATGTAATCCTTGTGCTATTGCTGATATTACATTCCCGAGTGGTGAATATAACTCTTCTGACATGTAAGAAAATAATGCATAACAGCTCGGATTCAGTAATTATAATAATAATTATATTGATTTTTATTCAAATTAGTTTTTATATTAAGATTTAAATTGAATTTACACGTATACACTTTACAATGCTTGATTAGAATAAGTAGAGAAAGCAATCGTATATAAAACATATCTTAAAAGAGAATTTCTTTTAATATATCTATCTATTAGTTAGAATTTATAATAAAGGAATTAGAATAGATTTAATTGTATATTGGGAGAGGTTCGAAAACAAGCACCGACCTGTTTGCTGGAATTGGAAAAATTATTTTAATTCGATACTTCTAGGATTTCCCTTTTAACTATTAGGTGCCTTTACAATAACTAGTACTCTCTATTGCAGGGTCCAAAGCTCACTCTCCACTATCCATGACCCCATGCCCTCCTTGAGCCCGTGCGACGTGAATTGTGAACCCCGTCAGGCCAAAATCAACTCTTTTCAGAAAGGACTCGCGTTGAGAACTCTCCAGTGATTCTGCGCGTTCCCACGCGTTTTCCAGGTGAGATTTTTTTCCATTCTTTTTTGAATTTTCTTTATTTTACCCATTCTTTATTTCATAGTTAACAATATAAATTATCTCAATATTAAGATTTCGATTTCTACTACTTTTTCAAATACTTAACTAAAATTAACATTTAATAACTCGTATTGTAGACCAGTCTTAAAACTTTTTAAGCTGCCACCCAAATTTGTGAAATACTATATGTCGAAACGTCCTCCATTTTGATGAGATTTTCTCTACAAAAATCTGCAATCTAGATGGTTTGACCTTGAACTTCTCTTTCGATAAACATCTCAACTACTAAAGCAGGGGTGTCCAACCTTTTGGCTTAAACGGACCGCATTTGAAGAAAAAACAAATGCTTCGGGTCGCATATAAAATATACTAATTCTATTGATATTTCTCATTAAAAAAGAATAGATAATAGTGTAGAATAATGTAATCCACCATGACAAAGAAGCGAAAATGTCATAGCACAATAATCTATGAGTTCTTTTCCTTCACAATATTGTTTTTTTAGATCATTTAGCACTTCAAAAGTTTTCATTACTGAAATAATAAATATTTTAGAAAAAGTAAATATGAGATGAAGAATGGTTTTTAAATATTCGAAACTTCATTATTTTTTTACCTGAAAGCTGAGTTTAAAACTTTGTTTTTAGAGAATTTTATTCTTGAAAATAGCATTAGGTACCTAGTAAATAAATTCATATTTCCAAAAAGTGAATAAGTATTGTGACGCCAGGAGTATTTGTTTCTGGCTAGATAATTTTAATAAAGAGACATTATTAAATTTTTCTTTCAGTTTTATTTCTGATTGAAAATACATTCAATCAGAAAGTTTGCAGGTAAATATTTATATCTAATAAAAATGGAGTCGAAATATGCCATAATTGCGATTATTTTTTCCGAAATCTTGATTGAAAATCTGCCCATTTATTCTTCGAAAACTTTTGGAATTATTTTCCAATTTCTTCTTATTTTAGAAAAAAAAATTAGATTGTATCTGATATGTTTTCCAGTAAATATATAAAAATCTTAATGTTTCAAGGAAGTTTATTTTATGTATTATAAAATTTTATGTCGGGCAGCACTCATTGCAGTGCTGGGCCGCATGGTTGGACATCCCTGATTTAAATAATATAAATAAAATATTTTATTGTCCTAATTTTTTTCCTACAACGTATACATCATTATAGAAAAAAGTTTTTTGACAAAATGGCAATTAGTTTGATTAATTAGATAGGCCCCCAAGTAGTGTTAGCCCAGGGCCCCAAAAATTCACAGTCCGCCCCTGAGGGTGATACACAATGTGAATAATTTTTTTTAAAAAATGTTATGTTTAGATTCTATTTCAACACCTTACAGAACTACAAGTATTCGAAATTTTATTTAGAAATGTGGGCAGGAATTGAATACTTATTTAACAATGGAAAAACACACAATTAATTTTAATTGTTATTTCAAGAACAAAATTAATATCAGAAAAACTGATCAAAATCCGCTTCTTGGGATCGATTTCCATCTTAACACCGGCGAATTACTCAACTAGATATAAACCAGTACAGGGGTTGCATTTGAGTGCTAGCATCCATTATTTTTCTTTGAAACATCAGTTTGTTATTTCAAGTCTCAAGAAGGGTTTTTTAGGTGGACCAAAATGCTCTGTTTCTAAATAACAGCAACAATACTCTTAGGGAGAGTGGTTTGTAAATAGAACCGCAATCTTAAAACTCCTAAACGATATAAACTAGCGGCTTTTGAATATATAAGAAGACAGTCAGCAAAAAAAAAAAATTATATCAAATATTTATTAAAAATAATGAATTTAATCATGAAATATATCATCCACAAAACTGATTCCCAAAGCCTCAAAATCTCAATACTAAAAATATTCTAGAATGAAATAAGGAAACAACTATCCAGCACTTTTGTATAAATATATTAATGAAATAGTGAAATTAATTTTTGTTAATAATTTTAATAATGCTCCAAAAGTATGATTTTTTAGATCGTTTTATTTTATTGCATAATATCCAGCCCAGTGATTCTCAATCTTTTTTCCCTCGCAGAATAATTATTTAAAAATTTTGCGGTACACCAAGAATTTAATAAATTCAACTTAAATAAGCTAACTACTATAGAAGAATGTATTATAATGTACCTATATACCTACATAATTACATATCAAATAGCTAAATGTTTTAAATAATAATTTAGATTTAAGAACAAATTTGTATTAACATATTGTATTTTTTACTTTATCCAATGCGAAGCATGGGAGAAAGTATTGGAATCGCTCTCGAGGCAAGCGCGACTTCAAAGGGTCCTCAGGTAAAGACTACGGAACCCATAGACTCAATTAAGGTCACAAATTGAAGTATTCAATGAGATTGAATTTTAACACGTGACGGTTTTGCCAAAAATTACCTGGAATCTCGTCGAGAGGCCAAAAAGTGCCATTTTTTTGGAAGTGCGCGCGGATGGATGGATGGATGTATGTGTGTTATCGTTTTTTTCGTCCACGATTTTTTCCACACCTTTGCGCTGATTGAAATGAAAACCTACCATTAGTTTAACAAAATGAAGCGCTGATTAGTTTTTGGTCATATCGGTCCACAAACATTAGTACTTTATTTCAGTACTTTTTTAGTTTTTTCTAAATATCTTGAAAATGACTTAACCAATTTTGATGAAATTTAATATCCTAATTAAGTACCTTGGGGACCACAAAAAAGGTTGAATAAAGTTTTTAGTAAAATTATATTTTAATGTACTTTACTCAAGAACATATTAATATTTCAAATGAATTTGGATAAAGTTTAGCAACGATCCGTTGCAGTTTATTTTCTTTTATTAATGATATTGATGTGAGAAGGACATACACCAGAATCTCCTAAAGGCCTGTATGGGCTGGCCCCTCCATCGTGAAAAGAACAGAGTAGTAGGAAAGAAGCCGGGATCACGAGCCGAATCTCAGAAAGTTAGATACAATCCAATATTCAATTTACTAAGTTTTTAGGGGCTTCGAGCAGTGGTAAATTCTCCGATCGATAAATTAGGTTTTTAAATTTATCTCCCACGTATTTATTCTTTATTATTATATATAATGAGTGGTAAAAAATGTACAGAAATTTTTATATTCAACTAAATTATAAGTACCAAAAGCATTTCATTCTTAATTTTTAGCGGACATTGTCAAAGTTTTGGCGGCACCGTGGATGAGAACCGCTGATCTAAACTCTACATAGGCTACATTTCGCCAATTCTTTTATCCCTATGACTCCAGAGACTGGAACTCGCTCCCTACCCCCGCTTCCCCGCGACATAACCTTCAGGTGTTTAAGGCCCGTATCCACAGATACCTTCGACCCCTGCCCAGCCCATAAAATTCCCTCTTTTTCTTCTTCTTTTCACGATGGAGGGGCCAACCACGGCCTTTAGGGGATGCACCTTTTTGGTGTAACTCCTTCTCTCATCATTTTCATTAAAAAAAATAGACGGCACTGAGACTTTCTAATAACACTGGTTCTAAAAATGACAACAAATTGTGGGCTAAGATTAAAGTCGATGTCATACTTTTATTTATTTTATTTAGGAAGTTAAAAGCAAAATAATTCCTCAGTGACTTGAAGGAGAAACAAATTCACGAGAAATGTCAGATCGTCTCATAAGATATATGTGATAACATTAAAACTCCTTATCTTTTCTGAACCGAAAAATATCATAGATCTCGGGATGCGACGTTGGAGCGTTACACTTTCTGCCTGCGGGCGTGAAGATATAATGGCTTCTGGATGCTACTAGTGGTTTTGCGTTGCATTTTTTGTATACAATATAATAAATTTGATCCAATCATAATCAGTCGGTAAGCTTGGTGGGTGAAATCTGTTTGTTAGTCGGAAGCTCACGATAACTCAAGAACAAAAGTTTATAGAAATTTTATTCCAGCACTAAAATATATATTTTTTTTAAATAAAGAAATGCTTTCTAAATTCAGAACTTAAGAATGAAAAAATGTAGAAAAGCAGAAATAATTCGTGCGTCAGACTCGCATACTGATACTGAGGCTTCCGTTCCAAAAAGAGTACCTAACGATTTTTTCAACATAGACGTTCTTATGAAATAATATAAATTTCAAAAGGTGGGAGGATGATTTCAAAGAAGAAAAGTTATAAGTGAAAGTCGTGTGGTACACACCAGTATATTTTTTTTGGTCTATTGGCCTTTTTTTGATTTGTTCAAATAACTGTTATTTTACTTTAAATAAATTTTACACTATTAATTTATTTGAACATTAAGTGAGTGTTAGGAATAGATAAAATGTCAATTATATAGTCTAAGATAAACAAAAAAAAAACAAAAACAATGAAAATCATTTGTAGTTCGGAGGAGTTTAATTAAATTTTTATCCACAAAGTGAAGTCGGAAGCAAGACGGCGAAGGAAATTAACCTCCAACCGCAAGACATGTTGACTGAGTTGCATGTCAGTTGAGAGAAGATTCTCCAACCCCACGATCCCTCTACTATCACATTGTTTTGCATGCAATTAAGCCAAATAATTGGTGGAAAGAGAGATGTGTTGGGGAGAGTGGATGAACGTCAATTCATTTATAGAAATAGTCTAGTATTATAAATAGTACTCTGGAGGCACCGAGCGATGCTCGGTAACTTCTTGCTTCAGTTAAAAGCTATATATTAATCCCCGAACCCTCCTCCCCTCCGGACCATAATCACTTCACCCCACGTCCTGCACACTCCCAGCCACCTACCTACATCCCCACCCTACCCCCACCTCCCCTCACCTCACACCCCACCTACACCCACCCAAAACCCCGTATCTCCCCCCGGACCCCCCACCACTGCAACCCTCCTCCTGTACCCCCACATCTACCCCCACCACTGCCCATGCACCCAGTTTTTTATTTCTAGCCTTCAGTGGCCCACAGATTATGTATATATTTATATATTTATTTATTTATTTATTTATTTCAACGGCTAATACCTGATAATACATACATTATATTATTAAATACATTATAATAGCTTATAAATAAGGTAATAACAATAACAAAAACAAAATATCACATTAAAATAACTCATAAAATCTAACAATACTAATATTAGGTCATAATAACAATATACAATATAATGTTCACTCATAGATTAATGTTAGCTTTTTGAGAAAAATTGCAGCTCTGTTAATACTTAATGAGAAATCCAGAGGATTATCCAGTCGTTGTGACAAATTATTGTAGCATTGAGATAGTCTGAATACAGGATTTGCTTCAGAGTGCCTACTGCAAGGCATCTCTGGATAAAATGGTAATCTGTTTCTTAATATATAATTTGAACTGTGTATAGGAAAGAGGTTTTGAAGTTCTGAACATTTCACCTGGTTGGACTTAATCTTATACAAAAACAAAACGTCAGAAGCAATCATAGAATAAGAAACAGAAGGCAGACGGAAAGTTTTAGCAGTAGAACCATAATCATATAGATATATAAATAAATACTGTATAATTATTTTTTTTAATTAAATTTTTTTTACTTTATCTCATGCGAAGCATGGGAGAAAGTATTGTAATCGGTCGCGCGGCAAGCGCGACTTAAAAGGGTTCTCAGGTAAAGACTACGGAACCCATGGACTCAATTAAGGTCACAAATTGAAGTATTCAATGAGCTTGAATTTTAGCACGTGACGGTTTTGCCAACAATTACCTGAATCTCGTCGAGAGGCCAAAAAGTGCCATTTTTTTGGAAGTGCGTGCGGATGGATGGATGGATGTTATCGTTTTTTTCGTCCACGATTTTTTCCACACCGTTGCACTGATTGAATTGAAATTGAAAACCTACTATTAGTTTAACAAAATGAAGCGTCTGATTAATTTTTGGTACATATCGGCCCACAAACTTTAGTATTATACAACATTATTTATTTCAGTACTTTTTTAGTTTTTTCTAAATATCTTTAAAATGCCTAAACCAATTTTGATGAAATTTAATATCCTAATTAAGTATCTTGGGGCCGACAAAAAAGGTTAAATAAAGTTTTTAGTAAAATTATATTTTAAAGTACTTTACTCTAAAGTAAGATTTTTAAATTCTTTAAAATTTATTCATTTTATCTGTTTAATATAGGACTCATTTAACCTAACTAAGTAAGAGTGGATAGGCTTTTCTCTGTGAAATGCTAAAAATTTGGGAGGAAAGTTTATAAGTAACCATAGCAACTGCGTTCTTTTCTTATCCGTTACCTTTATAGAGGAATCGACTTAAAATCAAAAATAGCGATTGATTCTCATCTAGTACTTGAGGAATAACCATTCTATATTGGATTTTTGACGATTCGGTTTTTATTGGTAACCATTGCTGAAGACATAGAGGAATCGACTTAAAATCAAAAATAGCGATTGATTCTCATCTAGTGCTTGAGGAATAAACATTCTATATTGGATTTTTGACGTTTCGGTTTTTCGACATTTCGGTTATTATTAGTAACTATTGCTGTAGACATGGAGGAATCGACTTAAAATCAAAAATAGTCATCGATTCTCATATAATACTCGAGGAATAACAATTTTACATTAGATTTTTGACGCTTCGATTATTATTGGTAACCATTGCTGAAGACATGAAGGAATCGGCTTAAAATCAAAATTAACGATCGATTCTTATCTAATACTAGAGGAATAACCTTATTGCATTCCATTTTTGATGTTTTGACTATTAATGGCAACCTCTACTGAAAACGTGGAAGAATCGACTTAAAATCAAAAAGACTAAATTCTTTTGGTGAACAACTCAAGTTTGAATGGTTATTCCTCGACTATTAAATGAGAATCGATCATTATTTTTGAATTAAAGTCAACATGAACTCCAAATTGCAAGTGATATCTGATTAATAATAAAGGAATAAACATATAATTTTTTTATTGTTAAAGGATAAATAATTAATATATCCAGTACACACCAAGCCAGCAAAACATATTAATATTCCAAATTAATTTGGATAAAGTTTAGCAACGATCCGTTGCAGTTTATTTTTTAAAATTTTATTGAACCAATTATTTTACATGAATTAATGTATACATTGTATTTGAGCTTCGACTTCGGAGATAACTTCCCCACCATCGACTGTCCTTGATCATCTTTTTAGTCCTTGTTTTTAATAAGAGGAAAAAACTAATTAAATAAAAAACCTCTTTTCCGATAATATTTATTTCCCATTCACCTCTATTCACCCGTCTTTTTAATTAAATTTTTTTTTAAATTTTATTAAACCAATTATTTTACATTAATTAATGTATACCTTGTATTTTATCTTCGATTTCGGAGATTGCTTCTCCACCATCGAGTGTCCTTATTCATATTTAGTCCTTGTTTTTAATAAGAGGAAAAATCTAATTAGATAAAAAAACCTCTTTTCCGATAATTATTTCAATTCCATTATTTCCCAATCAAGTCGATTGGTAATCCTCATCCACCTTCCCTTTTTAATTAAATAACAATTTTTGAGTTCTTCAATTAAATTGACAAATTAATATTTGTGGGATTTAGAACTTGATTTTTAATCAATTAAATTGCCCAATTTTTAATATATAATTATAATTATAATGATCTTATTGTGGGATATAAAATTAAAAAACCAATTACTTATTAAAAGGAAATTGAATAAAAATGTAATTATACATTTTTCTCGAGACAACCACCTGTGAAAAATTGTTTCAATTACCAAAAAACCCATCAAAAACAACTTAGCCGAAGATGAAACCTTGACAGATCGAATGTCCAACACAAAACCCTCCTAACCAGTGAATTTCATCCAAATCATTAGAGCCGTTTATATATATATATATATATATATATATATATATATATATATATATATATATATAATGTGTCTTTCTAACCTAAGAGGTTGTTGAAATGACTATAAATGGATGTGTTGCTAAAACAAATCGATTTTTATAGTCAATAATTATATATAGTTTATAATATTAATATAACAATTATACAATAGTGTGTTTTGACATTTTAGAAACATTTTGTCTTGGTAAGGTTATAACATAGGTATTTGAGAATAAACAAATTAATACCAACTTTGGAATAAATCTAAATTGAGTAGAACGCGGGAAATACGAAAGTATTTTACATCTCCCCACCAGAGGGGAATTCGGAGAATTGTCCACTGTTCAATCCGGCTCCATATCGTATGGCAAGAGCTTACTGATATGGTACAACTTTGAATCAGATCTTCGGCATCCATTGTCCACTTCACATATTCTATTTGAAATTCCTCTTAATATTTTATATGAATTTGATCTGAATGGATCTAATTTGCCAAACAATTTCTTTTTTGAATTGAATTTTAGTTTTTTTGTTTGATTTTTTTTCATTTTGTTGTTTTCTTCACTAGGAATGCCAGCTATTTTTTTCTTTTTCTTCTTTTGCTTCTCTTTTGTACTAGTATTAGATTTAATTTCCAATTTCTTAGTTTCTCCTTCACCAGATTCTATTTTAACTTCATTTACTTGAGAATCAGTTTCTTTATCTTGAACTTCTAATTTCAATTTTTCTGATGGATTAATATTTGTTTCAATTGAATCAGAATTTTGTTCGCTTTTTATATTGATTTCTTCTTTGATAAGTAAATGTTTCTTTTTTGATCTTGATCGTTTTTTCTTGGCAGGCAAAGTTTCTGTTTCTTGATCCTTCAATTTTTCTAATGGATTAATATTTGTTTCATTTGGGTGTTTATTATATTTTAATGAGAGTGATGATTTTAAGGCAGTCTTTCCTAGGTTGTTAAAATTAGAGCATTTATTCAACTGGCTCATAAGCCCCTCTGTTGTGATTATATCTTCCTTGTCTAAGAGATTCTGGACCTGAGGTGGCAGTCCAACAACAATATGGTTGATCCTGGACTGCACCGTCATACCAGGTTCCGTTTCTAATAATAATCTTTCTTTCTTTAATGCGTAATCCTTTATGGATCCATTGATGAATTTAAAAGTATATGCATATTCTACAGAGCTCCAGCTCTTGTCGGCATATACTTGGAGAAAGGATTCGCGCCATGATGCCCAGTCTCCATTTATTGACAATTTTATTAGTGTAGAGCTATACCAATCAATGGCATTATCTTCCAAAAAAAATCGTAACGTTTGAATTTTTCTCTCGTTACAACTCACATGATGTCTTTCACATTCCTTTTCAAAGCAATCAATCCATTGAATTGCATTTTTTTTCTCGTTAAATTTTCCCAGTACAAACGATTTCTCGATTTGAGAAATGTTTGTTTCTTTATTATTAAGGTGTAATATCATGGGCTTAATTAATTCAACTAAATCTTCTCTGTTGTCAACTTTTGGAGTTTTATTTACATCTTCCTCCAAATAAATTTCATTGAAAACAAAGTTCATATCTTGATCAAAATATACCGGAACAATTTCTGCTGGTAATGTTAAAGTAATATTTCGAAACTGACCTTTTTTTATCATACTTTTAGAGCAGTTTTTTATTGAAGAGAATTTGAATAGTTCCACATGCTTTTCTTGATCCTGTTGATTTTCTGGGAAAATATATGTCGTTTCTTCTTTAAATAAACGAATTGTCTTCACTCTTGTTACCAGTTTATTCTTCTTTTCTTCTTTTTCCAAATATATTTGAACTTTTGTGGCTTCCATCTTTTTGTTTTTTTCTTGTTTTTTTTTCGACGAAAAAATCGATTTATAATGTGTCTTTCTAACCTAAGAGGTTGTTGAAATGACTATAAATGGATGTGTTGCTAAAACAAATCGATTTTTATAGTCAATAATTATATATAGTTTATAATATTAATATAACAATTATACAATAGTGTGTTTTGACATTTTAGAAACATTTTGTCTTGGTAAGGTTATAACATAGGTATTTGAGAATAAACAAATTAATACCAACTTTGGAATAAATCTAAATTGAGTAGAACGCGGGAAATACGAAAGTATTTTACATATATATGTAATCTTTAAATCGATTAGGTTATAAATGATTCATTAGCTAGAAACTATAAATGAGTTTTATTAACAAATATACAATACAATTTATACAATAAATAATTAGAAGATAATCTTACCTATAAATGAAAAGATTATAAGACCTTTATCACGTATTTAAAGATGTACAATTTATTCTTATTATCTTCTATTTATATTAAATTACAAGTTCATATTATTTAACCGAACTGACATGTGCATAGCAAGCCAGAGCTACTACCAACATAATATTTAATAAATCCCTAGAGGTTATAATAAGAGCGCTAAATTAGGAATAAGATATTATTATCTAATTTACACCTCCTCTGCTAGGGGGACTCTTTTTCTCATAAGGGAAAAAGAGTAAGGTCTCAACTTCCTACTGTTCACCACACTTTCCTTGTTTTTCTTATTACGCTTTGGTACATACATACGAGTTTGAAACTTTCTTGCTGATGATGAATGGTCCGCTTCTTGTTTCTTCTAACTTGCCCCTGTTTAATTTATTTCCATTCGCAACATATACCCATTCTCTCCTTCTTTGAATTGATGTTCTTTTTTATTCACGTCAAATTTCTTTTTTTATTTTTGAGAAAATTTTTTCTGAGTTTCTGAATGCTTCTTCCTCTATCTTTCTCTATATCTTCTTTTTTGTGTAACTCTTCGGGGATAATATCAGAACTTTGTTCGTACAACGAGGTAAGAGGGTGAGTATTTTGTTGCGCTATGATTTGTAATATTATATTCTCTTACGCATTCTTCTGCTAATTTCGGCCATGCTCGTTTATCTTTTTCATTTTATTTTACATCTTAATCTGTTTACTAAAGTCTGGACTAATCTCTCATTTTAAACCATTGGATTGTCAGGGAGTCTATAGATGTAAATATTAGTTGAATTTTCTTTTTCTTTTAGATACTTTTTAAATTTAATTGAATTTAAAAGCACTATATTGGTCAACTGAAATCATTTTTATTTTCGTTTTTATTTATAATCGGGTTTTAGTAATTTAATGAAATCATCTGCAGACTGGGTAGTTGATGTCGAAATCCAAGCATATCTAGAGAAATGATCCGCCAGCAAATGCATATATTTCTTTGTTGATCTATTACCACCAAAACCACCTATTGTGTCTATTGACATTATTTCAAATGGACCTTTTGCTGGTCCTAGTTTTGATAATAGACCTATTTCTCTTGGACCCACTTGATTTATTCTTTATGCATGTTTCACATGTGTTACAATAATCTTTTATTAATTCGTCCATATTCTTGAAGTAATAAAATGGTCTTATTTTCTGCCATTAGATTATTGCCAATATGACCGTAGAATTTATGTATTTTATCTATCAATTTTTTCCAAATTCTTTAGATACATATATTCTTTTATTATTTTTTAATATTTTGAAATTTATATCACCAGTTTTTAAAAGTCTTTTTGAATTTTCAATTTCATCTTTAAATAGATTCCTGATCATTAATTATTTCTTCTATCTTGATCATATTCACTATTTCTAACGCAGCTCTTCTTTATTTCCAGCGATCTTCCAAAACTGGATTTCTCGATAAGGTGTCAGCTTCTATGTTTTCTTTTCCTTCTTTGTAGACCACTTTAAAATTATATTGTGTTAAGTATAACATCATATCTCCTAGTGCTTCATCAGTTCTCGCTTTTGATTTTAAATTTACAAGTGGTTTATGGTCTGATGTGACTATGAATTCTTTACCTATTAGATAATGTTGCCAGTATACAATCGCTTCCTTAATTGCTAAACATTCCAAAAACATTACTTCTTTCTTCATTTGTCCCGGTGTCAATTTCTTTGAGAAGTATGCTACTGGATGTAGAAATCCATCTTCCTGTTTTTGCTTTAGAACAGCACCCAGCCCCAATCGGCTTGCGTCCACTTCTACAACTGTGTCCTTATTTCTATCGTAGATTGCTAAAATTGGTGTTGTGCATAAATATTTTTATGTCTATAAAACAATTTTCGCATTCTTCAGACCATTTAAATTTTTGGTTCTTCTTTAATAAGTTGTGTAGTGGTGCCAACTTATGTGTACAGTGGTCGATGAATTTTCTGTAGAAATTTATTTTTTCCCAATATTTGACGAACCATTTTTTTGATTTTGGACGTTTAAATTCCTTAATCGAAATTAAATTATCCTTAGTTGGGTATACTTTCCCATCTTCAATTTCGTGACCTAAATATTTGACAGAGTGTCTAGCAAACATACATTTTTCTAATTTTAATTTAAAACCTTCTTTTTTTATTGCCTCAAAAAATAACCGAATGTGTTCTAAATGTTCATTAAATGATTTTGAAAAAATCAGTATATCGTCTATATAATTTACACAAAATTCGTTTAAATTGTGTCGTCTGATTATACTTGCCAGAACTCTTTGGAAGATAGCGGGCGAATTCTTGTAACCGAATGGTAGTACCTTCCATTGCCAGTGCCCTCTTCTTGTTATAAAGGCTGTTTTTTCCCTGTCTTTTTCTCTAATTGGGATAGCCCAAAAAGCTGAATTTATATCTAATGCCGAATACCAATCACAGCCGTTAACGTCCACTACTAAATCTTCTATTCTAGGGAATGGCTGTGGTTCTGGCACCACCAATTTATTCAATTCTCTCAGATCTATACACAATCGAGTTCTTTTTCCCTCTACTTTTTTAAAAGCTAACGTCACCGGTGATGCAAAAGGTGAACTCGATTCTTCTATCAGGTCATTTTCCATTAATTTTGAAATTTGAGAATCTATTTCTTCCTGGTCTGGGAATGAGCATCGATATGGTTTCTTTGAGATATATCTGTCTTCTTTTAACTTTATTTTTACTTCTCCAGTTTTAACTGAACCGACATCATATTTATCTTTTGCGAAACATGATTGGTATTCTTGAATTAATTTAACGGTTTTCATTCTCTTTTCTTCATCTAAGTGGATCACATTTTCCTCAAAATTTTTAATATTTCTGTATTCATAAGCTGTAGGATGGTTACCTTTTATGGCTCTTTTCTTCATGTGTATGTTATTTGTAGCTTCTTCTGTTGTTTCTTCTTTTATTTCGTTCTTGTTCCTAAATATATCATCATCATTGATATTATCTATGTCTATTATTTTATCATTTATTCTTTGTTTAATTTTAAGTTTTCATCTTGTATTAAATTGAACCTTTTTATTGTATCCAATCCAATCAATAAATCGTAGTTAAAATTATCATTTTTTACAACTATTAAATTTAATTTGTCTTCTATTTCTCCAATTTTCATATGTAGGTTAGCCCGGTTTTCAGTAAATTTCACACCATTTATGGTTTTCAATATACTTTTATTCTTTATTAGTTTTGTTTTTAATAATTTTATAAATTTTTCATTAATTAGTGAACATGTAGAGCCATTATCGTATACTGCTTGAATTGTTTTCTCTTTATTTACAATTACCCTAATCTTTATTAATGAAAGTGGTGTGGGATTCCCTTGGCCAATTAGTTTTTTTAACATCATTATCTTGTAGTCATGTTTCATCTTCATCGTCTTCGTCTTCTTCAGTTATATTTATTTCATTTTTATTGATTCTTTTATTCCAACATGCCTGTATTGGGTGATAACGGTTTTAAGACCCAACGATTCACATCTTGTGCATGGGGTCTTCTTAGTTTTTGAAATTTTCAATAATTTATCTTTAACATAATCAAATTTTTTTCTTCACTTTTCTTCGTTTCCCAATTCGTCGTTATATGGTGATAATCATTAATTTTCTTTAGTTCGTTTATTAAATCATCCATAGTCTTAATTTTCTCCCTTTCCAATTTATTTTGTATTTCAGCCGGTAAATTAAACACAATTTGATAAATCCTAAATAATTCTGGTATATTTTTATCCGCTTCCAGTAATAATCGTTCTTTCTTAATTACGTATTCGATTAATGATCCAGAAATATATTTAAATCCAAATGCTGCGCAGATGGGAGCCCAATTTCTTTTTTCATAAGTCAGCAAAAAATTTTTTTCCAACCATCCCAATCAGAAGCTGATAATTTCATTAAATTGGCACTATACCACTCTTTTATATTGCCCTCAACGAAGATTTTTAATATTTCTATTTTTGTGTTATTATTACTAATTTCACACCTAAGGCACTCCTTTTCGAATGACTCCATCCAAACTGTTGCCTCTTGCCTTCCATTAAATTTTACAATTAAAAATTTTTTTCTATCTCGTTTAAATTTACTTGAGTATGCGATTTTAATTTAGTTTTTAGGTCATTGATTTGCTCTAATAGAAAATGTTCATTGGATGTTAACTCACCCTTTTTTCCTGTTGTACAATCAGTTTCCTGATATTCCTCCAAAACATAATCCTTCACACAAAAATTTTCTTCTTCATCCAGATAAATTTTTTTTAATTCTGGTTTAAATGTTACTCCTATTTTCCTGTACCCTCCGTTCTTTGTAATAGATTGCAGAGTATTACTAACCGTCCTCAAAGATAGCAGTTCGGGATGGTTTTCAACCTTCTTTAATTCTTCTGGAATTCGATACCATACCCTCTTGTCCAAAGATATTCCGATCAAGATGTTCTCCCTTTCATTCATCTTCATCAGATGTAAATGCAGTTTTGGTTGAGTCATTATTGTATCTTCTTATAATCTTTTTGTAATCTTTAAATCGATTAGGTTATAAATGATTCATTAGCTAGAAACTATAAATGAGTTTTATTAACAAATATACAATACAATTTATACAATAAATAATTAGAAGATAATCTTACCTATAAATGAAAAGATTATAAGACCTTTATCACGTATTTAAAGATGTACAATTTATTCTTATTATCTTCTATTTATATTAAATTACAAGTTCATATTATTTAACCGAACTGACATGTGCATAGCAAGCCAGAGCTACTACCAACATAATATTTAATAAATCCCTAGAGGTTATAATAAGAGCGCTAAATTAGGAATAAGATATTATTATCTAATTTACATATATATATATATATATATATATATATATAAACATTGCTCGTTTAATATAATAAGATAGGTACGTAGGTACTAACCAGGGAGATAGGGAGTGCCTGTAAGCTTAGAACTTAGGAGAGAAAATTGTCCCTTGAAGCGGGGAGAAGAGGAAGCTCGACCGCCATCTTGTCTTGATCAAAAGATTTCCAAACAAAACGTTATCAAATGAGAAATACCTGTTTAACAAAGAGATAATACTCTCATATAAGAACGTTTATATTATTATTATACGAAATTATAATAAATAAAATCTTTTATAAAAAAACAATCTTCGTTCTTTTAAAACACGCTAACGTTTCGAGATAATTCCTGAACCAAAACGTCGGTTTGAAAGGAAAGGAGGAAAGAGTCCAATAAATTTCACCTTTTTTGAATATATGTTAATTGTTTCTTTCTTCACTATACCCGGGCTGGCTTCAGCCATCTGGGTTACTTCATTAAATGCAGACTCACCTAGTGAAGAGCTTTTTGATGTAATAATTGTGCTTATATATTGTGAATAAGAAAAAAAGTAAATGAATAAATTACTATACATTTGATTTTAATTCAAGGAAATACATCCAATCAAATCCATTAAAACTGAATTAAAAACTTTTTTTTTTAATTTTCGATTAGGTTAGACTGGAACTGGAACCATTTAGAAACTGGATTCTTTCAATTAATCTGTCGCTTTATTTATATACCTCTATATATATATATATAGATATTTTAACTTGGAAGATTTATTTCTTAAAGGAAGAAATCCTCGTGAAATTTATGATATAGAACATTTTTTTCCTCAATTCAGAATTCCATAGACAGAATAAAAGAAAATTATCAGTTAATGCAATAATGTACATACTTATTTAGAAATGTTATTAAAATAAAAGCCATTCAAGTACTAATCGAACTCGCATACATTCCTTACCATATATCTTCAAAATAGTGAGATATCAAATTCTTTCTTATTTATCGATAATAAGAAAGAAATAACAAATTTGATACTTACTTTTTTTTTTATAATTTTATGTTCAGAGGTCTGGGAATCCAGTAAGGAACAAAAATCGTAAAAATAGGTACTTTGAAGCCCTTCTTGATCCTCATTTTAAGGGATATTGAATTTTAAAAAAATCAGCTTAATTATACTAAATGAAATCTTTTACTGAAATACTTCACACCCCATAATAAGTTTATATTAGGTTGGAGTTGGTGGTGTTGCACAAGGAGAAAAAATTAAAATACAAAGATTTTTTTCAAGTTTACTCTATATATTTCGAGCTCTTAACTCATCATCAGGAGAACAATGACTGAAGATAAAATTATGAACAAAATTTATTTAATATGATGGACAGTTGTTTGTGAGTTAGTGTAGGTATGAATGAATAATTCATAAACACCACTATAACCCGCCAAAAAAACTCGTCAATATGTTTCTTTGTTATTTAATCAACCACTTGTTTTATTTTTATTCAACCACCTGTTAATAATTAGTTTCATTAAAAAACCTATCAAAATATTTTTTCCCAAGTCGATTCTTTTATGTCTTCAGTAATGCGGTTACCAAAAATATTCGAAACGTTAAAAATGCAATTCAAATGGTAAATCCTCAAGTATTAGAAGAGAATCGATGACTATTTTTGATTTTAAGACGATTCCTCCATGTCTTCAGCAATGGTTACCAATTATAATCGAAACGTGAAAAATACAATGCAAAATGGTTATATATTTATAAATATATATATATAAGAATAGCTCATTTAATAATGTGTATAAGATTTTTTTCTGATTTTGAGCATATTTTGACTAGGAGTGCTGAAACATGAAAAAAGTAGTCAATTCTATGTTTTGACAAATACAAACATTTGGTAACGATCTTCTCTCTTTCCTCAGGATTTAAAAGGGTTAACGAAGGAATCTCCGTGCAATGGCATAAATAGAAAATGTTAGGGTGTTTGAATATACAGGCGCACAGGTCTCGGAGCCTCCAAGGAATTATAATACTTCATTGTTGTTCTTATGTCCTGATGAAGATTAAATGTTTAATCGAAACGTCAACAATAGAAAATTGAAGCCTTCCTGGCTACCTCTTATCTTATTTTAATTTACAATAATACAAACACACGCTCATTTGATATTTGAGGGAATTTGATTATTTGGCCCTAGGGCGGGTTCAATTTACATTTACATAGTAGGTAAACCTTTCTTGTATTAACTAGTATGAGATATTGTATATAATATTGCATTTCTGAAATTAATAAAATATTCATTTCTAATTAAAAAAAGAGGAAAGAAAAAGTCATTAAGAGCTTACCTACATCAACTTATTAAGTACTTCACGGTCATAATTTATCATATTATTATATAACAATCTTTTTATAAATATTTACAGTTAAACCTGTTACTATACTACAATACTATGAATATTTACATATAACCCCTTGCGGGTTTAGACATTAAAATTTTTTTTAATTAAGATAAAAAATATAACCCGTTATATCTACTCTGAAAATAATCAATGAAATTTTTATCGATTTATAGAATTAATAATTATTTTTTGCTTCACATCGTTGCATTAGAATGCTGATTTAACTTCGCGGTTGGCAGGGCTCCAAGATTATATGTCTAGGTATTAAATCTCTTTAAAAGCGAATTTAATGGTTGATGAATTTGGGGACATTTCAAAGATTTTATATTTATAAGGCTTGCTTAAGAAAACGCTTTCTCGCACCGAGTATAGGTACCCGTTCTGGGATTTGTGACAGAACTTAGAATGGTAGAATTTCAAATGCTTTACTGCAGGGGTCGGCAACCGGCGCTGCGGCCCGCTAATAGTTTTTGTGCGGCACGTAAATTGTAAATTTTTTAATAATTTTTACAAACACACCTCTTTTTTTTTTTTTAATAAATATTCAATAGGAAATTATAATAGAATGTGAACAATATATTTTTGAAAATTGTATAATATAATTTATAAGTGATGGAAAGACATCCCAAGGATAGTGAAAAAAAAGTCTCTCGAATAAAATAAATTTATTGGATATTCATTTTTTCCATCACTCAAAAATCAATGTTTCGGAGAATTTTTCCCTCCTTCATCAGGCTCTACAATTCTATTCGAGAGAATTTTTTTCACTATCCTTGGGCTGCCTTTCCATCACTTATCAATTAAAATTTCTACCAGTCTGTCTCTCTCCGAAGAGAAAATCTCTTATAATTTATAATATAATATTAAGTTATAATGGTTTGGAGTTGATGGTGTTTCACAGTGGAGAAAAGTAAAATAATATATGAGCTTAGTTTTTAAATTATTTTTCCCCTCTGTGAAACACCACCAGCTCCAGCCGATTATTATTTAAAAATCTTTCACTATAAGCCCATATCGCGTTCCCTAAGGTTTATAATATTAAGTATTTTTCTAAAGTACGATGGCTTAGTCGAGGAAAAGTTTTGAAATGTTTTTTTATTTAAAAAATTAAATTGAAATATTTTTGAGAGAAAAACGAAAAAATGGATAAGCAAGTTAGGTATAATTTAATCATAGCACACAGTTTGCGCAGGCCAAATTCGAGCACTGGGCGCACACTGTGGACGCTATTTATACGAACTCATTTCAGATACAGAGCTGAAATTATACACACGTAATTATGTAATCGATCTTGTAGAGATAACCAATAATATAGCATAATTAGATTTTGAAATACGAATTTGAGAAAATGGCTAATTTTGGCACTGATAGGTCATCAAAACCTATAGGGTACTACTAATCATTCTATAATAGTAGCATGAAATTTAGAATTCTAGTAGAGTTTGGAACATAAATAAAGGAAAAATTTCAAAAACACAAACTTTTTCTTTTTCAACCCCTAAAATGAAGGGGTGATGATTGTTGGTTAAATTTGCATCTATTATTATATGAAATGACTCTAGAATGTTAAATTTTGGCAAAATAGTAGAGTTTGGAGTAATAATAAAATAAAAATCGTAAACCCCAGACGTTGTCTCATTCAACCCCTAAAATAAAGGACCTGAAGATTGTAGAATAAATTTTCATAGATCTTAAATATGTAAAGACACTAGGATGCTAAAATTGATCAATTTTGTAGAGTTTGGAGTATTAAAAGGGTGAAAATTAATCATAAAAACTTTACTACCCCTAAAATGAAGAGGTGAAATTTGTAGGGTAAATTGACGCCCTCTTCCTTCAAAAAATAAATAAATAAAAATAAAAGCTACATATTAGCTAACAAAAAGAAGAGAAATCCCTCCCAAACACTTTTGTGAAAAAATATGCGAAAAAGTAGAGAAATCTATAAGGTGCAGCCAAGTTAAGTTTACAAAGAATATTTAAGTTGAGAAAATATAGTACTATTAATTAAAAAGCATTCTTTCGATTTTAAATGACAATCTAGATTTATGGATTCAACATTTTTAATTTAAATTATTTTTAAGAAACTTGTCAGTTACGTATTAATTATGTCGTTAAGTTAATTTAACTTAATTCGTGACCATCGAGAAAAATATACATATTTAGATTTTAATAAGATTGTCCATGCCATTTTCAAGATATATAAATATTATTTATTATACAATTTTTAATTTAGATAAATTAGCACATTATGTAAAGCAGTTAACATTTTCAAAAAAAAAAAAAAAAAATAATAAAAAAAAATTATATTTCAAATTTTTTTGATTATTATTTGTTAGAGAATGATTAGTTGCCTTCCATAAAATTCTGTGTTAATTTATTCAAATTAAAAATTTTATTTCTCGAAAATGTACAGTTAATTTTGATGAAATTTAAATGTATTTTTCATCATACAATCAGCAATCAATTATATTGTTTTTTTTTTTGAAATCCCAAGTGACAATTTTGACATAATCAAATGATTATCTATACCTATATATAAAATCCTTGGTGCAAATGTATGAAATAGACCCACGCCTAAACCACTGAAAGTATCAAAACCATATTCGCAAATGTTTGTTTGGTGCTCCGGATGGTTTATGAACATTTTGGCCCCAATAGGTGGCGCTGCGGTCGAGATAGATATATCTATAAATAGTATTTATTTATGGTCTGATTTGGCCCAAAATATAGATAAACCACATGAAGCATGAAACAAACATATGGTGTGAATATGGTTTCGATACGTTCACTGGTTTAGGCGTGAGTCTATTTCATATCTTTTTTTTTTAACAAAATGTTTTTATTTCCAAATTAAAATTAACATTATTATTTTTATTTTTTTATTTAACAATTATTTGAGCATTGAGAAATAAATACTACCTACCCATGTCCATATTTACAACAATGTTCTTTTAAATTTCACATCTATCTATCTTGAAACATCTTACATTTTACATAATATTAGTTTTGGGGGATTTTCCTAAATTTTGGCGTATCTAGGGGTTTTTGGCATCACTCTTAGGAGGAAAAAATTTTTCTATTGGCGACAACGAAACCCCGAAATAGATACAAATTTAAATTTCTTTAAATTAGAGTTTGATTAAATTAAATATATTTATTTAAAATACAGTTAAACAAAATTATATTTCAAATATACTTTTGGCCGTCCCGGGACGCTGCCCGCCAGGGCCACCTGCCCGGAGGCCAAAACTTGGCTCGCCTTCTGCAGCTTGTAAACAATAAATTCCTCCGGGCTCTTTTTGTTCTTTCTATTAAATATACACTAAGAATTTATGCATATTGAAATGAATGCCTAGCAAAATTGTGATGTGTGGTTTGTTTGTTATCAGGAAATTTGAAGCATGGGGTCAATTCCTCAGCTGTCTGTGGTTCGAGGCCCCTCGTCGCATCTTGCGGAATTAGCCTCGCCAAGCTCGTCAACAAATTCAGCGATTAGAACTATCGACGAGTTGTGGTCGTCCACGTGCAGACAATATACCGCACAAGTAGCCGTGCGAGATCTCTCTTCTGGATTGGACAAGATTAAGCAATTCACCTACGAGCAACTAGAAAAGGACGCCAACCGAATAGCTCGGGCTATTCTCCAACAAGCCAAGGAACAACCAGTAAGCGAAGCTGCACTTTCTCCGAAAAACAATTTTTCATATATAGTAAATACAAACATTCAGTGCTGTAGTCGTAAAATCAGTAGGAGGTATACGCTATATGGATCCTAAAATTCAAAGAATATACGCGCGCCGCGACACTTCTACTTTACACCCCCTTCCTTTATTTCAATCGGATTAAAAATTTGACACAACTAATAACTTATGACACTTGATAAATAAACTAATTTTTTTTTAAAAATCGTTAGAGCCGTTTTTGAGAAAATCAAAATAAACGAAAAATCTTTCATGTAAATATCCACTTCCGGTTTTCCGATTTTAATGACTGATTTATTGCGCCACGCAGAGGGGGGTAGCCCTTTACAGTAAGAAAATAGATTTGTTTACAAATTAGGTTGTAACACCTCATCAGCAGTCCAAAAATAATGCCAGATGTTGTGGCTATTGGTAAAATGTCAATGTATATATGGGCGCCAGTAGAGTACCAGAACCGAGGCCAGAGAGTTTGGAGCGCCAAAAGCGCCCCACAACTGTGTACAGCGATTAAGCAAGAATAATACAATATTACAAAAAAACAAACAAAAAAAATAATAATAATAATAATAATTGAAAAGCTTCTCTTTAGTACTCCTTCTAGCCTATATCGAGCTTAAGTTTCGAATTTCCTATCTCTGAAACTTATGGTTGCGAAACGCAGGAGGGTACATACGTACATACATACGTACGCACTGACCAATGGATTTTTGCCCCCTTTTTGGCCTCTGGGGACCACAATTTCCGGTTTTATGTCCTAAACCCGATTTCCAACTATTAAGGGCATCGACTCCTTCCACCTAGAAGTTACAAAATGAAATTAACTTTTCATATATACATCTTGCTCCGAATAAATTATTTTTCAAGATTCTAAGACTTAAAAACTTTCAAAAAAATTTCGAAAATTCCAAAATCTCAAAAGGCCGATTGTATAAGCTAATGTTAACGATTTTATTATATGTTTTGGTTGGATATTTTTAAAAAATTATCATTTTAAAAGGAAATTGAAACTTTTTAAAATATTTTGTGAATATTCAAAAAGTTAATATATCAAAATTTTTTAAATTTTCAACTTGCACAGAGTATAGGCCGTATACCGCACCTATACTCTACTCTGGGCTTATACTCTGGACCTATACTCTACTCTGGGCTTATTCAAAGGGGGGGTGTTATCTTCTATTTGTAGATAATAAATAATATATAAAGTATAAATATATTCTCAACACCAAAATAAAATGGGCGCACTTATTAATTTTAAAATAAAAATGAACAAGTTTAATTTATAATATATTCAAATTATGGTAGGTATATATATATATAAAGAGAAATAAAGAGGTTGTCCTCTGCTTGGTGTAAATAAAGATACACACATATATAAAGTATATAAAAACATATCTGTATATATTGGATTGGCAACTAAGTAATTGCGGATTTTGTTTATAAAATCAAAGACAATTCTTTTATGGAACTAAATAACTTTATTCTGTAATGTATTGCCCATTTTGATCAATGACCTTTTGCCATCTTTCAGGCAGCATCATAATCCCACGTTCATAAAACTTCTGGTTTTTATTAGCAAAAAACTGAATCAGGTACAATTTGACATCATCATCATTATTGAAATTTTTACCATTCAAGGAGTTTTGTAAAGATCGAAATAAAAAGTAATCAGATGGTGCAAGGTCAGGACTATATGGTGGATGTGGCAAAACATCCCAACCAAGCTCCAATAATTTTTGCCGAGTGACCAAAGATGTGTGTGGCCTTGCATTGTCATGGTGGAATACAACACCTTTTCGATTTGTCAATTCGGCCCGCTTTTCTTCAACTGCATTGTTTAATTTCGTTAGTTGTTCAATGTAGACAACAGAATTGATCGTTCGCTTGGGTGGTAAGAGTTCAAAGTAGACAATTCCTTTGTAATCCCACCAAACTGATAACAAAACCTTCTTTTGATGAATACCAGCTTTTGATGTTGTTTGAGCTGGTTCACCTGGCCTGCTCCACGATCTTTTCCGCTTGATATTGTTGTAAACAACCCATTTTTCATCGCCAGTTATCAGTCGTTTTAAAAATGGATCATTTTCATTACGTTTCTTTAGCAAAACGCAGATGTTAATGCGTTGCGTTAAATGCGTTTCTTTCAGTTCGTGAGGAACCCATGTATCGAGTTTTTGAACATAGCCAAGTTGTTTTAAGTGATTTTCAATGCATGTATGTGATACATGAAGCTTCTCTGCAATCTCACGTGTTGTACTGTGACGATCCGAATCGATTATTGCTTTGATTAGGTCGTCATCAACTTCAACTGGACGACCAGAGCGTTTTTCATCTTTGAGTGAAAAATCACCAGAACGAAATTTGGCAAACCAATTTTGACACTGCCGTTCTTTTAAGGCTTCGTCGCCATAAACAGCACATAACTTTTTGTGAGCTTGCGATTCGTTTTTACCTTTGCGGAAATAAAAAAGCAAAATATGACGAAAATGTTCCTTTTGATTTTCCATTTTTCAACGAACGCCAAACGAAAACTACGCAACCGATCAAAAACTTTTTTTACTGATTGACAGCTGAATTGCCAACTATCAAATAACAAAATGTGTTTTACATTTGGACTACGCCAGCAAACCTAAAAATTCAACTGAAGCCATCTATGAGTGAAATCCGCAATTACTTAGTTGCCAACCTTATATATTATTTATTTGTTTGATTGATTTTAAATTATGGTATGTCTGCTTTGAAATTTTTTTTTCTTTCTAAAAAACATAAAGTTTGGATTTTATTTAATTCAAATAAGGAATTGAATAGTAAATCTTTAATTGGGGATTTTCACATTGTTTTGTATCTGATCGATTTTATCATGTAGGTATATTTTTTATTAAAAAAATAATAATAAATTGAAAGATACACATAATAAATTGATTACCTTGCCCCTCTTTGATTTCTCTTAATGAATCAAGACTGGTTAAATGCGTTGACATCCGTTTATCTTGATTTAGATCTGAATAAAAAAAATAATAGTATGTAAGTTTTTTTTTTTTTCAATTAACAATCCTTGGCATTCAAATTAAACAGATAAAAATATAAACATTAATTTTTTTCATTGAACTTGGAAATTATTATGATTATTTAATTTTAATTCAATTACATAAATATGCATTTTATTATTATAAACAACTTTCTATTTTTTTTTTTACCTTATCCATAAAAAGCAGATAAAGTATAGTAATCGGCCAAGCGCCAATTCAAAAGATTCTCAGCTAAAGACTAAGGAACCCATGGTCTCAACGAGTCACAAATTGGTAGTATTCATTCAGGTTGAATTTTAGGACATGACAGTTTTGTCAAAAATTAAATGGGGTCTCGTCCAGAACCCCAAAAGTGCAATCTTTTCACTTAGTCCGTGGGGAAGTATGTATGTAGTACGTTACCCTTTTTTACGTCGAAGATTTTTTCCACACTGTTCTCCCGATTGAAAACATTAATACTTTGTTCTAGTATTTTTTTAGTTTTTTCTAAATATCTTGAACATGCCTTAACCAATGTTGATAAAATGTAAGTTTCTATTAAATTGGCTTGGACGCCAAAAAAAGTTATAAGTATGGAGTTTTTAGGAAAATGATATTTTATAGTTCTTTACTCTACAGTAAAATGGTACTTTTTAAAATTCACTAAAATTTATTTATTAAGTAAGTTTAATATAGGTCATTTAACCATATTTAGGTAAGAATTAATAGGCTTCTCCTTTAAAAATACTGAATTTGAGAGGGAATTTTATAAGTAACCAACTCCGTTGTTCTCAATCGTTACCTTTGCTGAAGATCTGGGGGTATCGACTGAAAATCATTGGTGGTTGAGTCGTTTACCAAAAAAAGAATTTTGTCTTTTTGATTTTAAGTCGATTCTTCCCTGTTTTCAGCAATGGTCAAAACATCAAAAATGAAATGTAACAAGATTATTTCTCCAGTATTAGATGAGAATCGATCGTTATTTTTGACATTTAATTAGTTAAAATGATTTAGAAAACCAAAACTTTTAATACTAAACATCACAAATTTAGCACTGCCGGAACGCTGAAATTGCGGAGAGCCTGGGGGATCCAGGGGTACTCTCCCGGAAAATTTTGGAAATATATGTTCCCAAAATCAATGCCAGAACAACGTTCCGGCACCATGACACCACGGTGATACTAAAGAAAATACAATTTACAGCAGACGAACATTTAAAAAAAGCTTATTAATCTGCCATTTTTGATGTTTTATAAAAAGATTTTTTACTTTTCTGTCAATAATAAAGCTAAAACTGTTGTTTTTATAGTTTCGTCAAACTTAATGTGGTTCTTCGAAGGCCCTGGGCGGTTCGCCCTCTCTGCCCCTCCCTCAGTACGCCACTGCTTCTAGGTGTCTTAAAAACATCTTAAAGACAAAAAGAACTAAATAAGACATCTTCTTGAGCGAGCATGCTATCTGGGAGGCCACTAAATTGAATTCGAAATGTTGTAAAAAAGAACTTTATTTATTGAAAGAGGTAATAAAAGAGTGTCTTCTGCTGGAATTATAAATTTTTAATTTATTTATTACGAGACTCTCGAGAGCTTTGCCCTCGTCATCAGTCTATTACAATTGATTCACAGGAATTAATGTATGTAAGTCAGATTTACACGTGATACAGAAGACACACTCTTTAATTGTCTCCTTCAATTTATAAAAATTCTGCTACTCTCAACAAAAGTAACTTTCAATTGAACTTTATTTAGTTTAGTTTACTAACTACAATGCTCTGACTGTCCCAAAGAACGACCGATATGCCGATGTATAGAAAGCCAGACACTATTTGGACGCTAATATGAGCCCATTTTAAATTTAAAAAAAAATGCATTTGAAAGAAGTACCTTCTTACAATTTTTCAATACGAAGGAACTCACTGTTGCGAGATCTTGAACCGATAACTACCTTATAAGTTTTAAATTTCAAATCCATGATATTTATAGTTTTTGAGTTAGACAATTAGACCAATGGTTTTTGAGTTAATTTAGAGACTTCAATTTTTGTTGAAAATTTGCTCACTCTTCCAACTACAATTCAAAAATTAAAATTAGACTTTATAACATTGTAAATAGAATATTAGAAAATATCCATTTCAAAAAGATGTCTTCCAAAAGTTTTATTGTTCTATTTAATTTAGAAAAATAAAAATAATCTTAGCGGATTTAAAAGGGTACACACTTCTAACAAGACAATAGTAAGTTAAATAGATAAAGTTTGTCTGGTCGTGGGATCTGAATGTTTAGTTCTACCGCCCTGCTCAGCCTCCAAGTACGAGACCCGCTTGGTCCACTTTTATTATAATCCCCCCATCAAAAGAAAACTTCACTCCAATAAGATTTAATGAGACAACTATTTCATTATTCATGTATACATACCTCTTTAGGAATCAATTAGCTTTATATAACCACTAAATGCCAATATTAAATTAATTTGTAGCCTTACTCTAGGAACTTTTGCATAAAATATCCATATAACAACTTTTCCAATATCAATCTTTATACGAGGGCAGTTTAATAATACTGTAAAATAATATAGAAAATGTGGTTTGTTCACAAAAATCTAAATGGAAAGATATATCTTTTAAAATAAATTTTCATCTTTTTACTTTACCATATGGTCAAGTATTGTAATCGTGCATGAAAAAAGTGTTTTTTCCTTCTTTTTTTCGAAATATCTCAAAAACGGCTGGATCTAGTTTGATTAAAAAAATTGAGCGAAACCATGGCATTTCGCTCTACAAGAAAGCCCTAATAAGTGAACATCGAAAAAATTATATTTTTCGAGATAATAATTGTTTTGTCAAAATGTCTGTTAGTCTGTCTGTTAGTTAGTCTGTGCGTTACCAAATTTTTGTGGACGAGCTAGCTCAAAAAAAAGTGTGAATATCGAAACCAAATTTCACAGGTAGTTTTGTTGCATTGATTTTTCGTTTATTGGGCCACGCAGGTGGGGGCCTCCACTAACAAGAAATATTTACATAATCGGGTGAATTAATTACAGGATTATTTACATAATTATAGGAATATTAACATAATATATTTACAAAAAAAAATTTCTTTTTTCTTTTTTTTCTTTTTTATATACAATTTCTATCGCATGGCGATTTCCCTATAAGTTCTCCTGTTGAAACTGTAAAAATTTTAAGAGCTGATTAGATTTTGGTGCATATCACCCCAAAAACCAGGTGGGTAGAGGAGGGGGTTAAAAATTAAATCCACATGATAAATGAAAGTTCCCCAAAATGGGGGGGGGGGGGGGTGTAGGGTCAAAAAATGAAAATCTAGGCCGTTGTACCAAACTCAACCAAATTTTGTATACATAATCAGTGAGCCCACAAAAGTCTAAAAATGGAAAAACTAACCCCCCCCCCCCTTACATGATTATAAATAATTTTATTAAATATTAAATATAAGTGAGGGGCCAGGTTGTATGGTAAAGTCAAGTGGATGGCCACATCAGAACACGTCAGCTTATTTTTTTTAATTTTTACTTCTCTTATATAGAATAAGTATATTATTAGAATTGCATATCCGCAAATGAACTTTCATTTATCATGTGACGTAACTCTGTGTAGATATCTCTTTAGGTAGATTAGATTTAATTTTTTTTTAAATTATTTCTCTTTAAAATGGCGAAATGAGACTCAAAGTGACTATTTTTAGATGATTTTTGCACGGGCTCAATTTTCTTCAAATACTTAAATTAAAATTAAAAAAAAAATCTTAAAATTAGTCCCTTCTTATGAACAGCAAATTATAATAAATTTTATATCTCAAATATTTTGGAAATAGAATCAATTTTTTGCTGTCTGCTTTTGGTGGGTCAAAGTATCGAATTCACGTGGCAACAGGTCATAATGAATATATATCAGATACAGAACCATGAGTATGCGAGTTCAACTCCCACTTGGTCGGCTTTTTATTTTAAAAGCGATTAATAAATTTAGGATGTCCAAGGATAGGGTTGCCAACTTTGAGCAGAGATTTGCGGGGAAATTGACAATTCAAATATGGAATCGGGTTGAAAAAAAGGGACACATCAAATGTTTGCCTTAAGTATGAATGAAGGAAGGCATGAAATTTGTAGAAACATAGAAAAGGCTTATTAGTAGAGTAAGTGCACTAATGTTTTGGTATAGATTGGATGATCTTTATTTAATGATCGAATTGAAACTACTAAATTAAATTTTCGCCATCTCACACAAGTATAACCTTTTGCGGGACGCCTCTTCCAGAGACCAAGAAACGGGAAGTCCCGGCTCTCCCGGGACGGTTGGCAACTCTACCCAAAAACGACAGTCCAACTAAAACCTAAATATACTGTTCCCAAGCAACCTAACATGGTCGAAAAGTATTTTTTTTTTTTTTTTTTTTGTTTCTTTTATTAAAATTGATATTAAATCAATGGGATTCATTTTAAGGAATACTGGGGGGTAAAAGACCCCAGTGGAGGTACATGAATTTATTTGCAATATTTATATTTATTTATTTATTTAAAATGAAGAAAGAAAATACTAATGCACATACAATAGATATGCAGCTTAAGTTCATTACCCTCACCCGCCACTGATGCATCCTTCACCTCAAAATGATTTTATGTGCAATACATGGTCATAAATTTGTATACGTGGAGTGCAGTGGTGTCATGGCAAATTTAGCACTGCCGGAACGCTGAAATCCCCCCCCCCCCCCCGGAAAATTTTGGAAATATAGGATCCCACTACTGGCGTGATTCTCTCATTAAATGCCAAACCGTTTATATTTCTTTAGTCTTTTTTCATTAAGTAATAGAGTGGCCATAGACACTAAATCCATCCAATAAACACATTCAAAATTATTTAAGTAGTAAATGTTGAAGAGATTAATCAGTACTAATTAAAATATGAATATATTAAGATGAAAGAATTAGATAGTATGGGATTAGATCGAACTGGAAATGAGCAAATTAAATGATCCGTGATACCATGTGTCCTTATTTTATTTTATAACAGAGCAGGCGTTTGTCCTAGACGAACTAAGCCAAGGCTTAAAAATGAAGGATAATATTATAATGAATAATTCGTTAAATAAAAAGAATAAAAAAATTACATTACAAAACATTTGAACAAATAGATTTAAAAGGAAAATGGAACGACTTCCTTTCTAATTTATCAACAAACTTCAACATCCTTGAAAAAAGACTTTGTTTTCATTTTACTAATTTGATTCGGTTGTTGGGTGTTATGTTCCCACGTAGAGAAGATATTCATTGCAAAAGAACAAAAAATCGCTAAATGCAATTTTTTTTAATGATAAAAGGATGTAAGAAAGATCAACACTAAGAAACTGTTAACCTTGGTTGACTATTGCATCCAGGAGAGAAAAAGAATATTCCAATGGGCTGCTGATTTGTAAGGGTCATTGTTGTTTTGCTTTGCTTCATATAGTTACTAAGGAACAATCAATAATCTTAAATTTCAGGGGGGGAAAAATGTTGTTTTTTTTGTGCATGTTTTTTATAGGTTGAATATCTAGAGCGATAGAGCACTGTTTATCTAACTTACTACATAAATTTCACCATGACTGCCTAGCCCTTTGAGGTGCATAAATTTATATAATTAACTTTATTAAAGAAGAAGTAGTTGCGTATTAACGCCACCGCAGCTACAAATAAAATTTTAAATTACAAATTTGAACTGAAATTGAGTTTATGTACTGTGATGTCTCAAATTGTCTCAAGTAAGCCCCAAAGGGCGTTGGCAATTTTCACTTTTAGAACTTTTTATAGGTTCGGTTCTATTCATCATCTCGGTTCATTTAGATAAAAAAATGGTTTCCCGAACAAAGTTTGAAAGGTTCGGTTAATATATATTCAGTTCGGCTCGGTTCGGCTCGTATATCTTCATTTCGGGCTGGCATTTAGGCTATTAGGTTGGCGTTGCCAGCCCGAAATGAAGATATACGAGCCGAACTGAGCCGAACTGAATATATCTTAACCGAACCGGCAACGACTTTTACATATTCGAATTTTTTTGGGTATTTAATAATTTTTTTTTAATTAATATTCATTTTCTAAAAGAATCCGTCGTCAGTAGCGGCGCTTAAAAACCGTCAAATCTGTAGCTGCGGTGGCGTTAATACGTAAGTACCTTAATTTCCAACAAAAAAGTTCATAAGAGTGAAATGTCTAACATCAATAGTTTATTAGTTAAAAGATATTTCAATATTGTATGTAGAGTGAATGGACTTGAATCAATAAGAAATGTCTCTGATCGGCCGGGTGCCCCCCCCCCCTTAAGAAAACTCTCTATCTATACGCCAATGACTACAACATATACCTATATTGTATATAAATAAATAATATATACCTAGGTACATTATATAATACCAAATATTACGTATAATATAAGAACAATTCTGTTTTCGGAGTACATGCCTAGTGTGTATACTACAATAGTTTTGAAAATCGAGTATTTATTATTTATTTAAAACAAGCCCCATCTCCCCTCTCGCTTCATGACTCCCCCCCCTTATACATTGTATTTTATTCACTTCTAAAGAATTAGAAGAGGTTTTTATTACTTTTTGTTGAAGTATAACTTGACCGTTTTTATTTTTAGCATATAATGGTAATTTTACAATAATTTTCACCCCCCCCTCTCCACAGAAATTTCTATGACACATGCTGCTTCTAAACCTCCCCAATAACACCCCCCTCCCCGGTGCACCCATGTTTAAAACAAACTTATAGATTATCATTCTTTGATGTGAAACATGGGAGCATCTTGATAATAACTCAGCGAAAAGAATGATTTTTTAGTGATTCAGAATTCTTTCGGGTAAGGCTACTCATGGTAAAATTTAAAAAAATGCTAAAGTTTGTGAATAAAGCAGAAAATTTTAATCAATTTTATTATTTTACCATGAAAGAGTTGTAGACTGGAAAATATTCTCCAGTTTATCAACTCCACCTCGTGAAGTAAAAATGTTCTTAAAATTAATTTTATTTATAAAATAATTAATTTAAATTTATTATTGATTTTTCTTTGCACAACCTGAATAATTTTCTGCAGACGTCCATGGACCTGTGTATAAATTACACATATTTAAACATATTCTAATAAGGATTCACCTTGACAGTGTCAAAACCCTAAACACTTGTTAGTTGTATAACTTGCATAATACTTGTTTTAATAATGTGAAATTAATATTGGTTTCTTTTTGAATAGAGCAACAACGATGGCGATTTCCTGGTCGCCGTCTCTTTGGAGCCTGGATACGATCTCATTGTAACTCTGTTGGCAATATTGAAATGTCGAGCCGCATATTTGCCTCTTGACCCGAGTTTTCCTGAAGACCGACTTCAGCACATTTTAACAGAAGCCCAGCCTGTCCTCGTAGTGGCAGATAGAGGTGAGCAATCATGAGGCCATAGGGAATAGCTGAACACCACATGACTTTCGCTTACCCCTACTTAATAATAAACTAGCTATAAAATAAATAAATATTATAAATATATTTATTTATTTGAATTTTGTTAATGAAAGATTCAGTCTTAAAAAATGCAGATTGCCGCCCTTTAGGTTTCGAAATATTTTCAAACAAATTTATAACTTTTAAGACATACGATTTTTAAAAAATTATAGACATCTTGAAAAATACTGAATATTAAAAAAACATTTCGTTATCCTTTTTTTTCAAAAAATATCAAAAAACTAAAAATACCGAAAGTTCTTTCATTTTAACGATTTGAATGAAAACTTTGCTGAGATATTTCGAGCTGTTAATTAGTTTAAAGTTAGTTTGCTGAATGTATAATAATGAAATTAGTCTTCAAAAAGTGCATTTTTTTCAGAAATCCCATTCCAAGACTTCACTTATTCTATTTAATTAAGTGATAAAAATGTTTTTATTTTATGTGAAACCTGCCTCGTAATTTTATTTAATTTCTTATTATTAAAAAATGTCTCACCTTGAACCAACATATATCTCCTTAAAAGTTATTGGAACGAACAAGTTAATTAAAATGATTGGAAGTAAAAATAATCGAATTAAGAAAAAATTATGAAACAATTATTAAATTTAACAGTCTTTGACAAAATTAAGGGGCTATTTTATTTATATTTATTATTATTTTTTTTTTTGAAGAGATAAAAAATTATGGATAGAATTTTTACTGATAGCACAAAATTAAGGGAAGATTTTATTTTTTATTTTATTTTTTTGAAGAGATAAAAAGAATTCTCCATAAAATTTTGACTGGTAGCATAATGATGTCATTTAAAATTTTTCCGGATTACGCATTGTGTATACAATCAATTTAATATTTAAATTACTATCCTTGGTCTTGACCTAAAAAAAACAATTCTTCAATCAAAAATTTTCCAACATGATTATATCTATTAGTTGAACCAATATAATGATTCGGTGGTTGCCTTGTTTATATGGTAATTTAAAGAGTTTCGATTGAAACCTGCAAGATTTGTTAACTAGTATCAGGAGCGAACAAAAGTTTTTGTATGTATGGGGTCATAAATCTCCCTCTCACTCGATGTAAGAGAATTCCAAGTCATCTAATATATACTATATATATTTTTAATTTCTCATACGTAGTATTGGATAATATTGAAATCATATAGAAAAAATTGCTTAGTATTTTCTAAATATTTCAAAATGAATAAAAATAATTTTGATAAAAATGGGAAAACAGATTCCAGTCCTTCAAAAAATCTTATCTGGTAAAAATCAATTGTAGTTTGCAAAATTATAACACCAAACAAACATTGTTAAAGGATACAAGGTGGTTACAAGTTTCTTTCGTTGATTCTTTTAAGCCCTAAAGAAGGAAGATCCTCCAAAAAGTCGACTTTAAAAGATTTCCAAAAAATTATTATTTTATTTTGAATTTGTCCTTTTCATTAAGCTTGGCTGTCTTTCCAATAAATCTCCTTTGAGTTCTACCAGCTATTTCTAAACACTATTCTAATTTTATGATATTTGCTTTTTTAGAATCGGCGACAGTTTTGAATTTAGCCAAACGTGGCGTCACAATTGCACAATTATTAAAAAAATCTGCAATTTTGGATGAAAATCCATTAAAGAACAATGAATGCTTCTTGGAAGAGGAGGCACTTATTGCTATTGTTTTGTATACATCCGGAAGTACCGGAATTCCTAAAGGTTAGCATGATATAAGTATTGTTGCATTCATCTCATAAGAAATCAATGAAATAAGATTATTTTAAAAATCAATAAATTTTCTGAAATAAAATATAAAATACAAATTTCAGGAGTTCGTATTCCACACCGAGCGGTAATGAATCGGCTACGATGGCAATGGCAAGAATTCCCTTATTCTGAGACGGAGAAAGTCTGCGCTTTTAAAACGGCACTGACCTTTGTTGACTCGGTTTCTGAAATCTGGGGTCCTCTTCTTAATGGACTCGTTTTACTTATTATTCCTCGTTTAATTACTAAAGACCCACAACAATTGGCAAAAATCCTAGATAATGAAAAGGTAGAATTTTTGAATATAAAAAGGGGAAAAATAATATAAAATTAATTATTTTTTTCTTTTCTAGGTTGAACGTCTGGTGTTAGTTCCTTCTTTATTACGTTCACTTTTGTTCTTTCTTGAACTCGAAGGATCTAATCTACTCCGCGATCTTCGCCTTTGGGTGTGTAGCGGGGAACCCCTTTCAGCGAGACTTGTAAAACAATTTTTTGAACAATTCCCTCATCATATTTTGAGTAATTTTTATGGAAGTACTGAAGTTATGGGAGACGTGACTTTCCATAAAATGACTTCATCTAACAAAGAAGATAATGTCCCGATTGGAATTCCCTTATCGAACACTGCTATATATTTGCTTGATGACCGTTTACAACCTGTTCCAATGGGTCAAACTGGTGAACTATACGTGTCTGGCTTAAATTTATCTGAAGGATATGTAAATGGTCGTGACCGTGAACGATTTATTCCAAATCCTCTTGCTGTTGACCCTGATTTCTCACGTCTATATCGAACTGGTGATTTCGCTCGTTTGCATAAAGGTGTGTTGATGTACGAAGGCAGAACAGATGCCCAAGTTAAAGTTCGTGGTCACCGAGTCGATTTGGCTGAGGTAGAAAGAGCCTTGATTTCAATGCCGGAAATAGAAAAAGCTGTGGCTTTATGTTACATGCCTGGTGAATTAGAACAAGCTCTTCTTGGGTTTGTAATTTTGAAAAAAGAATACAATTCAACCACCGCTGTTGAATTAGAGGCAATATTGCAATCAAAATTAGCGTCGTATATGTTGCCTCAGGTGAGTCATTTGTTGGATTTTTATTACTTGAAACCTCTTAATAACTAATTCTTATAAATTTTTTTTTAGGTTATTATTATGGATTCCATACCATTGCTTGTAAATGGAAAAAATGATAGACAATATTTGCTAAAATATTACAGAGATGATATTGGTAAGTTTATTTCCTCTATTAATTTGGAATAAATTATTAAAATACTTTGTGCAATTTTAGTTTTGAGATATACTTATTGTTTAAAATTGCATCATTGTTCTTCTAAACTATTATAAAGTGGCCGGAACATCATCTATCATAATACATAATATTTCTGTAGGTTAAATTTCTATCTATAATGAATCAAAATTGAGATTAAAAAAATGTGAATTTTTGTCTCCCCCACTTTTTATGCCCTGGGCCTTACATAAACGAAGTAATTATCTTTCCTAAATAAAATCATAAATTCCTATCGGTTTTTACAATGTTAAAATTTAATTTTTTTACCCTCCATTGCGCCTTATCCAAAAAATAAATACTCAACATGGAATAAAACTCCATTAATCAAAAATAAATTCGGAAACGAATCTCTCAAAATACGTAAATCTAGTGTTTGACAAATACACATACACACACACATCAAAAAATAATTACAGTAATTACAACTAATATTTTTATAGATATAATAAATGAAAGTAGAAAGGGAAAAATATCTGGTTACTTCCTTAATTAATGTTAATATCAATGTCTAAATTGATTGATCGAGTGAATAATATGTAATAAATAATTCATTAATAATAAAAAAATTAAAATTGTTTTAATTCAAGGTGGTGGAATACCGTTGGATCGCAATTGGTGTCTAGATTCTGTGCCCGAAGACAAACGAGAAGCCGCTAAAACCCTACTAGATATTGTTGCCGATACTTTAGGAGCTTCAGCCCGAACGAAATTGGAACTATCCAAAAGTTTCTATCAATTAGGAGGCAATTCGCTCAATTCAGTTTACACTGTAACAAAATTGCGTCAAGCTGGATGGCATATTGGTAAGAAATGATTTATTTTGTTTTTGTAAGAATATATTTCAATACTTGAAGGAGACCAATAAAAGTGTGTGTTTTTCTGCTGGAATTATAAATTTTATATTTATTTATAACGAGACTATAGTTTCGAGAGCTTTGCCCTCTTCATCAGTCTATTACTTTCACAGGAACGTTATAAATAAATTAAAAATTTATAATTCCAGCAGAAGACACACTCTTTTATTGTCTCCTTCAATTTAAAAAAATTCTGCTACTCTCGGAAAAAAGAAACTTTCAATTCATTTCAATACTCTTCTTTCTAGTCCAGTAACTTAGTAAATCTTAAGTTGCATCAGGTGGTTGTGGTAGGTTTCGTTTTTTTTTCTTGTATGTTTCTTACAAGTTTTCGGCAGACCCCAGATAAAAATTTTTCCCATTTTGACCATGAAGCAGCATATATTCGACAAAGGCCACTCTATACATTTTTAAACTAAATTAAATTTTCTACAATTTGAGGCCCAAATGGGCTCAGTAGACCTAATAGTTTCCGAGATACACCTTTTCAAATTTGAAAATTTTAAGCTAATTATTATGTTTCATCATATGCAATTGTCTTAATATCTTCTTTAACCTGTCTGATATGAGTCAGTAAAGTTAACATTTATTCAATTTAACAGTTTTAAAGGGGTTGGGGGATGAGGGGGAAGATTTCCTGGGATGGGGAGGTCACTGTTCACAACCAGAGGACTGAAATTGAAATACAAAATTTATTTATAGTCCAGACAAATTACTATTTTAACAGGAATTATCTACCTGTAAAGGTTTTATTGCTGGAATACCTTTATTGGTGCCCCAATATTAGTACCCTAAGTTTTCCCCCAAATCTGAATTGTGGGCGTATAAAAATGAGCAAATTTCGTTTTTTTTTTCAGTTTTTCTTGAATAACTCTAATAGTTTCCGAGATACAGTTTTTCAAAGTTTGGCAAATTTTCCAAACTTGAAAATTTTAAGCTAATTTTCATGTTTCATGTGAATAAGTTAATTTTTCTTTTATTATCTGTCAGCATTTATGAGCATAGTTTTTTTCTCTTATTTCTAGGCATGTCGGAATTTCTACAAGCCAAAGATCTTGCTGAGGTCGTCTCATTTATGCGAGTCATCGATGGGAAAAATAATTTCCAAGATCCAGAGGACGAGTCTTCCATAGAATACCCAGAACAAATGTTGTCGGATCAACACAGACAGACAGTAACTCGAATGATTATCAATAGTTTTTATGAAAAAGCTGATTTAGAACAATGGTTAATTCCGGAAATAGTTCCCAACGATTACCAAGAATTAATGGACCAATTATGGCGCCCACTTGTAGAAAAGGGATTCAGTCTTGTAGTTGTAGACTCGGAAGATAAAAACAAACTCCTAGGGATAGCTTTGAACTTTGATATTCATGATGAGCCTGAAGTTATTGTCAATAGTAAATTGAATATTATATTCGATTTCCTGGAACATCTGGAAGGACCTTTGAGGTAAGGAGACTCATTTTCATTCTTTTTCCATTTAATTTTATTTATTCTCATTCAACAATATCTAAAAGTGCTCCTTATCATCCAAGCTCTTCTCTTCAAGAAACTCTTTCCCTAATCTCTATTAGTCTAATATTCTCAGATTAATCTTAATAACTTTTTTAACTTCGTTCCCTTGTCTGTCTGTCTGTCTATTTTGTAATGAAATTTAGATATAGTTCTACTTAGTATTTTTTTTTTTTAATTTTGGAGAAATAAGTATTTGCGATGACAATACACCATAAGCAAAAATCTAATAACCAAAATTGAGGAGAGGAGAGGGTGCGTTCAATAATTAAAATTCTTGTTCCTTTGCCCCACTGGACCAAATTTTACGCAGTTACACTTTAAGATAATGTGCGGAGTTATTGGTTCAGAAATCAACCACACAAAGTATACCTAAATCGTAAATAGTAAAAATTAAAACTAATAAAATAAAAATATATTTAAAAAAAAATTTAAAAATCACTATTTTATTGGTGAAAATCAAACGAGCTAGTTAACGGGGAAGTAAATATATATATTATTCTTATGGGAAAATAGATTTTGTTTTCTACATCATTTTCTGCTAATAGATGTCATGAGGCGCGAATTCGTTTGATTTCACATGTAATTAATACTATATATCTTCTAGAGAGAGGTGTTTATCGTGATTTTCGCCAATTTCACAATGCAATATAATGGAGAAATACATTTTTCTTTAGTAATTTAAAAATTTTCTTACACCTTTGACTAAAAATAAATACATCACTTTTTTAATATTTTAAAAATAAAATCGCTCTTGATTATATTTTTAGTTCCATGGGTAAGAAAATTTTTGGAGTAGATTAAAGAAAATTTTATTTTTTTCCATTTTAGAGCATTTTTAAATAAAAAAAATGTTTTTTATATTTTTATTTTATAGGTGAGGTTATTAAAATGCAAACAATATATATTTCTGGCGATAGTGAAATTTTACATTTTACGTGTTTATAAAATTTTCTGAAATGTGAGAAAAAATTTGTATAGAGTATTTTCTAGGACCTAAATGTTTTTATTTTCATTGGATAGAACTAATCAGATTTTAAAATTTTCAGATGAAAAATACTAGAAATCAGAAAAAAAAAACTAGTTGTTAAATGACAAACTTTTGGAAGGTTGTAGCTAATGATCTGAATTTAAATACAAAAGTTCTGTAGGCTAATAAGTATTTGCAATGTGGTTATTTTCAGCTTTCTAACTCAAACCGTTCGCAAACTCGCCATATAACATTAGTTTCCGGATCATGATTTTAATTTAGTTTATTTTCACAGAGAAAGCCGTTTACCAAAAGGAAAAGGCCAAGTTCTTCACAGTTTCATGATGGCTACAGAACAAACACTATCCTCGCAACAGAATGTTCAAGTTATTCAAGCTCTTGAACAACATTGTTTATTGTTAGCAAAAAAGAAAGGATTTAGTGGCATTTTTACGACCAACACAAGTCCCTTGACCCAGGTAATTACAATCATTTTCAATTCAATTTCAAAATACCTATTTGGAAATAACATGAAATTTTTCTTTATGTAGCAACTATCACTTGATGTTTTGGGCTACGAAGCACTTCTCGACTATCAAGTAAATCGATATGTCTCTGAGGATGGAAGCAAACCTTTTGAAAAAGCGCCCGATTCGCAAAAATCAATCTGTTGCTGGAAACGTGTGCGAAATTAGTGATACTGACTTTTATATTATAAATTAATAATAGAATTCCTGTATATAGTTAATTATAAATATTATTGACATCCAGGGCCGGAGCCAGGATTTTTCCTATGGTGGAGTTTTTTTAATGATAAGAGTGAAAGACCAATAAGTCAAAATTGTCTCTCGCGTCAAAAGAAAGACGTAGAATGTCCAAGCATTGGATTGAAGTCGAAGAGAGTTGCTGAGCTGAATTTTGAAGGATTAAACATTATAGAATCTGGTAAAATGGAAACGGGAAGACAGTTCCAGCCTTTTTATGTCATAGTGATAATCAAATGTATGAAAAACATAAACGTTTTATTATTTTCTAATTTGGCCGTGTGTGTTTTTTGTGTTTTTAAAATAGACCTTTAAGGAGGGACTGGGTTAATTTTCGATATCGAAATATTTAAAAAAATGACCATAATTATTCCTATATAAAGAAATATATAATGAACACCGAAAAAATTATATATTTTAAGTGATAATAACTATTTATTTTGTCAAAATATCTGTGTGTTCTTTTGTTTGTGAATGAGTGGTCAAATTTGTATGCACTCTATCCCAAAACGAATTTAAATATTTATTTTTTTATTATTTTATTTCTATTGAGATTAAGAGCAGATCATATTTTGTTTGAAATCGAAACATGCATTCTTGACTTTTATTCAATCTCAGTTTTGGTTTAAATAACTAATATCTCATAAATGTATTTATTTTTTTTACTTTATTTTCGTAAAACACTATTTTTTTGCACAGTTACAATCACATATCACTATATCTTTTTGTTGCATGGGAAAATTACATAAATATAGCAGACGGAGCAGGTGTATGGTAAAGTCACCTGGTGTGTTTTAAGTCATTAAGTCATGCAAGATTGTTAAACTTATTTTTTGCACTTTATAGAGTTAAGTAGACCACATTAAGGTTGTCTCATTTCAAATATCAGGGAATGAGATATGGTATTTAATATTAATTTTTGTTTTAATCGTCGTTTTAGATAGAGGAAGCATCTATAATAAATTAAGGTAGATTTTTGTGACCAAAAAAACGAGAATATAAGAGAAAAAAAGACAATTTTAAAATTCAATGTTGATATAATATTTATTATAGGGAAATTTATATATATTTATATATAGTAGATTTTTAATAGTGTGATAAATAGACACTTAAAGATAATATAAGAAAAACCCATGAAATTGTAAAAAATAATATAAAATGAAAATAGAGATTTTTTATATTTATGATCTTATAATTTGATCTTGTTTGATTAATTTTGTGAATTGTTAATGATAAATAAATAAATAAAGTGAAAAGTCCAAATAAAAGCAAACAAGATTTCTTATAATTTTTTTTTCAATTAGGTAATATCAAAGTGTGCATTTCAATAAAATTTTAAATTTACTCTATAAAATGTGTATTTTTTATCTTTTACCTAACATAATGTTTGTTTTCGAAATATATACAGTTTTTGAACAAAGTTAATTTTTTTAATGATAATTAATTAATTTATAATATTAAACACCTTCAAATGTTCACCTACCCAAGGTAGGAAAATAATTTTTCATCATGCCATTGATGATTGTAAGTATCGCTGCTTTTTGTTATGAGGGTTGTAAGTCCTCAAGGAAGCTGTTTTTTACTTTATCATAAAAGAATTGTTTCGATAGGGGCTGTTCTGATTATCTAGTTAATTAATGTTATACATATTTAATATCCTGTATAGAAAAAAATGAAGGGAAGACAAGGGTAGTTCTCTTCAAAGGTGTATGAAATAAAAAGGTAAAACAATTTAACGTTTATATAAAATTTATTGAGTAATCAACAAAGGGGAAAGTTTTAGATTTGTGGGGTCGTGTAGATTGATGTGATCAAGGAGAGTGTTTGGGAAAGGTACAGGTCATTTGGAGCCTGGCTCCCGTTCCTATATTCTATGCGCAAAATTGAATGCGTCGTGTGGGGGCTGTGTGCCCTGCTCAAGATAATGAGCGCCAAAATTCTCTTTCTGAATTTGTTCAGAAAGAAAAGGGTTGGTTTCTTGCCGCTTGGCTGGGCAAGGGAATATATATGCTGTTGTTTGCCAAGCGATTCGGGTGAACAAAACATACATTTGTCTATTGATGAACCTTTCAGGCCCATACAACTCTAGCGAATAACACACCTAATGCAATGCTAAGAGATGTTTACCATGGTGAGGTTAATAGTATAAGAACGAGTGGAAGCGGTAGCCAGGGTCTCGAGATAAAAAAGGTGGTGGGGGGGGGGGGTTGTAAATGCCGCCCATAGGGCTCCGAGTGCGATGGTGAAGTTACTTATTTGACTAGTGAAAAATTGTGGCTATTTTGAACAATTGATGGAAATTCCCTAGAATTTTAGGCTTGGCATCTTTAGAAATTCAATTTATGTCGGATAACATATAGGTGTAGGCCCGTTTCTATTCTAACTTTTTTTTCTTTATTTCCTAAATTGAATATATTATTTTATTTTTTTTAAATAGACTTAACATGAATTGAGGTTTTCTAATCCTTAGTTTGTGAAGGTATAAATAATATAGGACAGAAAAAACATTTATTAAAATATTTGAAATCAAGAATTTACGAACATAAATATTCAATTCGAACAAAAAATTCTCATAGCATTCAACTAACCTGGGGCACAATTTTGACTTTTCTAATCCCGAAATTTTAGATAAAGAGCGAAATTTCGAAAAAAATATTAATTTTAGATATGATCGAAATTTTATAAAAAAAAAAATTCAATTAATAAAAGGTCAAATATAGACTGTTTTTCTAATATTTATCAAACATTTTTAAAGAAAAATAATTTTTCCTAAATATTTTTATTTTTATTTGTTATTCAAGTAATTTCATCACCAGGACAATTTGTATCATTGTCTATATTCAAAATATTTATTTATTTAATGCTGCTTTATATATTCATTTCAGAAAGAAACTTTATTTTTATTTTTAAAATTCCATTGATAAAGAAAAAAATTATTTAGTAACGTTTGGTATTCCATTAATCGTTTAAAGATTCTTTTTATAAAATAATTGTATTTATTTAAATACACACAATCAATAAAAATTTTCAATATGTTCATAATAATATGTTTGGTTAAAATGACCTCCCTAATAATTTTTCAAATTTTTTTAGACACTTTGTGAATCCCCTTGTTTATATTAAATCTTTAGAAGCTCTCATTCATAGGCTTGATATTGCCCGACTTGTTTAAAATTAACCGCTGATTCCGCCATATTGTTCAGTTTGTTTAAGACTAACCCCTTAATGGCGTCTTCGACTTCGCCCATATGACCGATTTAACTAAAACTAGCCTTTAATGGTGTCTTCTGATATTAAAATTAAATTAGGTTGGAGTTGGTGGTGTTTCACAAGGAGAAAAATTAAAATACAAAGATTTTTTTTAGTTTACTCTATATATTTCGAGCTCTTAACTCATCGTCAGGAGAACATTGACTAAAGATAACATGATATTTTGAACAGAATTTATTTTAATTTTAATATGATGGACAGTTATTTATGACATAGTGTAAATATGAAAGAATTATCAGAAGGATGGATGGAATGGCTTTAGAAAGCCGACTGACCAGATGTAGGGACAAAGGGCTGGGACAAAGAAAAGATATTTATATTTGAAAGTTGCCGAAAATTATGTATGTGTAATAAAGAAAGGCAATAAACTATAGAATGCAATGAGGGTGCATAGCGAAAATTTAATCTCTCATTTTCTATTTAAAAAAATAAATAAAATTAAAAATAAACCCACCACACACCCTCATCGCACTCCAATTCAAATTAAATATCATTGATTAAGATGTCAATTATTGGTGAAGTTTTGATGTCTGTTTGATTGTTCAAGATGTTTTGATTAAGGTGTATGGCCTTTTTAATTTCAGCTGACTCCAATAAATCCAATTTCCTACTTTTTGGAATAAAATGTAAAGGGAGGGGTTGGTCGATGAAGGTGAATGGTTGTGGTCAAACAAATGATCTGCAAAAGCCGAGGTATAACTAAGAGGGGGGCATTTGGGTTCAAACTATTCACCTGTAGATTGCGAAGAGATCTCATATGTTCAACGTGGCGTTGATTGAAAGATCTGCCCGTTTGCCCGATGTAAAATGATTGACAGTCATTACATTGCAATTTATATACACCACTCATTGTTGTTGGTTTTATTATATCGATTTTATTGTTAACCAATATGGATGAAAGGTTGTTTCTGTTATAGAATGCGGGGGTGATATTAAGTTTGCGAAACATATTAGCTATAGGGTAGCTGAGTGGAGAATGGAAATAAAGTTTTTTAAAGTTTTTTTCTTTTGTTGGGATGATGGAATATAAAAGGGGGGCTGTTATTTTATAAATTACCTTTTTCTGAATATTGTCGATCAAGTGTCGGGGGTAATTGTTATTATCGCTTATTTTGTGGATGATAGCTAATTCATGGTTATAGTGTTCTAAGGTTAAAGGAATGTTTTCTAATCTATTGAACATTGAGTAGAAAACAGATAATTTAGTGTTGAGGGGTGGTTAGAATCATAGGGAATTATAGTGTCTGTGAAAGTAGGTTTTCGGTAGATTTGATATTCAAAGTGGTTGTTGATTATGGAAATCCGAAGATCTAAGAAAGGAATTGACTTTATTACACATACATAATTTTCGGCAACTTTCAAATATAAATATCTTTTCTTTGTCCCAGCCCTTTGTCCCTACATCTGGTCAGTCGGCTTTCTAAAGCTCATTCCATCCATCCTTCTGATAATTCTTTCATATTTACACTATGTCATAAATAACTGTCCATCATATTAAAATTAAAATAAATTCTGTTCAAAATATCATGTTATCTTTAGTCAATGTTCTCCTGACGATGAGTTAAGAGCTCGAAATATATAGAGTAAACTAAAAAAAATCTTTGTATTTTAATTTTTCTCCTTGTGAAACACCACCAACTCCAACCTAATTTAATTTTAACAATGTTTCACTATAAACCAACACCGCGTTCCCTAAATTTTATCTTCTGATATTGGCTGAATCATAAGGCGCGGAGTTTGAATTTTTCAGAGGGAGAGAGAGGCGACAAGTTTGGAATCTGTCTAGAGAATCAAAAACTCCTGGCCCTGACAAGTTTACTATTGAAATGTAGGTTTATTAAATAATCTAAGTTTCATAAAAATTCATTTCGACAATTATTATGGTAATTCAATGCGGCTCGAAAGTATTAAATCTCTTACGCTATCACGAGTTTCATTCGAACGTATGATTTTCTAAATAACTCTAAATTGATTATTAAAAATTTGTATATAAATATAACTACATTACTAGTTAATAAAATAAAAATTCATTCATTCATTCTTTTCTTTTTTCGATTATTCAAACGAAAATTTATCTGCTGCTGCCATCTATTAGAGTTCAGTCAAACTATGACCGAACAAGCAACTTAGATTTATTCTAATATTTTTAGTATTATTTCTTAATAAAAACAAAAATTCTAGAAAACTTTTTATTGAAAATATGAATAATATTTATTAGTATAGTACTAGCTTGATTGGAGTCAAATTAATTTATTGATAAATTTTTAAGAAGCCATTATATTGAGCTAAAGAGGGAATACGCCATAATTTTCAACCCACTCTATATAACAAAAAAAGAAAACTCAAAATTATTGTGTACTATGAAAGGAGAGCCGGTTAGCACTCCCCTTGACAAGGATGGAACACATATTGGGTTAAGGCACCCCGTTGTCCTTAGAGGCAACAACTTAACCAACATTTTTTTTAATTTTTTTTTTAATTATTAAAGCTATTAAATGAGAATACATGTATTTTGCTTAAGGTTTTTAGCTCTATTTTGAACATTACTGAAGCCTAGGTAGCGCTAGGCTAAAAAATTAGCTTTTATGGTTGTGTAATTACTAGAGGAAAAATTAATCTCTCTAAGGGCCGGTTGTATGTCGCAAAGTAAATGCTTTTTACCATTAACACAGGGTAGATGGTAAATGGAGGGACTGGGATGGCCAATCAGATGCCAGGCATTGTCAGTGTCTGTGTTAATGGTAAAAAGCATTTACTTTGCGACTTACAACCGACCTTTAATAATGCAAAAATTTTCTTACATGATTCTCAACTTTCCATTATGGTGAGCATCAGTTGTGTATTTCAGCAACCTGTCCCCGGATTTTTTTAAGAAATACGGGAATATGGGACGTACAATTATTCTGTATTTATATTTTAGTCCTATATTTGAATACTATTTTTTTTTTTAATATTTAACCACTTTATTTTTTTTACAAAGTTGCAAGAGTCAAAAATACACTCATGGACAAAATTAGCGAACGTTTACCTAATAAAGAAAATTTTATAAAATTTAAATAAAATGTGAAATTTGAGAAAAAATCAATGTGAATTATTAAAATGAATAAAAGTAAAATTAAAAATAATATTTTAACAAATTAATAAAGAAACTAAAAGATAAGTCATCTCTTTAAATCGAATTATAGCTTTTTTTTTGTTCCGCTAATTTTGTCAATGAGTATAGAATAATCAAAGAAATAGAAGAAAAGAATGCAAGACAAATGATAAAATAAAAATCGACTTAATACAGGGGTGTCCACAGGGGGGGGGGGGTTAAGACACAGAGATTTCTGGGGGGGGGTTGAAAATTGTTTCAAAATTAGCATTATATGCTAAAAATAAAATATAGTATACATATAGGCAGTGGACTAGCCAGAAAATTTTCATGGGGGGGGGGGGGTCAATCAACAAAGCAAAATATTTAGTGGGGATTTTTTTTATTAAAACAAATAGGTACTTCAAGAAATTAAAAAAAGAACATAATTCTTGATTAAACATATGAAATATATTTAATTACGGTTAGTTTGTCATAAGAAACGGTTTGTCGTTGCCGTTACTCATCCCATGAGCCCTGCGCTTGGGGGGGAGGTTCTGACCCCCCCCCCGTGACTACGCCCTTGGATTTAGGTCAAGTTTCATAACATCAACAAAAGGTAATCAAAACCCCTTCTAATTATTTAGAAGTGAATAAAATACTGTACAACAAGTAGGCTTAAAGTTATAATGACAGCGAAATAAAGCAATACATTTTCTTCGGGAAGAAGATTTAGAGTAGGCCTACTGTTATTCCTCTATTTTTAAAGGAGGGGGAGGGTTACTTTTCATGAAACTAGGGGGCCCGGCGAGCATTTTCTTTCAGCCCGACTTGGCTAAGTAAAATAATAAATTAATTGGAAAAAATATTACTTAAAAATCACAGGCTATTATAAATTGAAGCGATTGCATAAATATTTAAAATATATATATATAAAGTTTAAACATTATAAGAACCTATTTTTCTTACACCAGCGTATATTTCTTTTTACTTTATCCATTTGGAAGCTTGGGTAATGTATTGGAATCGGTCTCGCAGTAAGCTCGAATTCAAAGGGTCCCCATGTAAAGACTACGGAATCCATGGTCTCGTTCAAAGTCACAAATATTATAGTATTCATTTAGGTCGAATTTTAGCACGTGACGGTTTTGCCAAAAATTACATGGGGTCCAGTGGCATAGCGTAAATCCCGACAGCCAAATCGCGACATGTGTGTGCCAGCCTCGTTACAAAACTAATGCGTAGTAATTATTTATTTTTTTCATTAAATTGAAGGGTTGGTTTTGTCACAAATATAATAAAACAATAATTTTAATAACTATTAGAATTATTTAATTGATAACTATACAGTTTCGGTCACCACTGGTCGACCATCCTCAGTAGTTTTGTTCTAAAAATTGAAATGAAACATTTATTTACATTTTTTCTTTTTATAGAGAATTATATAATACAAATTTTTTTTTTTTTTTATTTTTACAATAATTTGAAATCATACATACATCTCGTTCAAGAACCGGAATTTGTCATTTCACATGAAACATTCATCCTTAAATCTTCATTATAGATACATCACACAATTCATTACAATCACACACATATATATATATATATATAGCAACAATTTATAAAAACGTTTATCACTGAACTAGAAACTATTTTGAATTAATGATTATATTAAATATTATTTTCAATTTTATTTTTTCTAATTATCTCATTGCATCGTCAATTATTATACAATTAAAAAACCCATTATAAATAATCCATTCTAGAAACACATTATAACTTAAATTCATTCTTTATTTTTAATTTTTTATTAATGAAATATCAAAATACACATCTCCCTATTACATTTTTCTTATAAAATCAATACATGTTTAATCAATATACTAAATCAAATCAATATTCTCACAACAATGACACAATGAGACTATAACATTCTGATATGTTTTCCGAATCCATTTTGAAATTTACACAATTATCGATATCCTTCAATATATAAAGAGATTCTTTTATTTTTCTCTTGGTCCAATTTTTCTCATAATCTAGTATCTTTACTCCTTCAAAATCGAAAGTATGCTCGTTGTCAATAGCATGAATGGATAACGCGGAGACCAATTTATTTCCATTAATCGATGAAATATGTTCTTTAATTCTTTGTCTCAAATGTCTTGAAGTCTCACCTATATATTTGTGTGTTTTTTTATCTTTTTTACATGAATCACAAACCATCTCATAAACAACCCCCATTTTATCAAGTTTTTCAAGATGAGTCTTATTATTGAATATGTTCATGAGTGGCCTGCCAACACTGTGTACTAATTTTATGTCATTATTATTCAGAATTCTCAAGATTTTCGCAGATAAATCATGAATATATGGGATGGAGCCTTTAATAATTTTATCTTCTTTTTTAATCACTTCCGTTACTAATTTATTTTTTCTATATTTAGTTAGAACTTTATTGAAAAATTGTTTCGAATATCCATTGCTTTCACATTTCTTTTGCAATTCAATCAATCTTATGTCTCTGTAGCTCTCATCACATATTCTATCCAATCTACCTATTTCTCCATATATTAAACTAATCTTATGCTGAAGTGGCTGTATTGATTTAAAGTTCAACATTCTATTTGATTTTGAATCTTTCACATACAGGTCTGTCCTCAAACGTTCCTCAACTCTGACAATTTTAATATCCAAAAAACTGATGTTATTGTTTAATTCTTTTTCATATGTGAAGTCTAAATTATCATTGAAACTATTAAGCGCCTCTATACAAAGGTCTACGCTGTTCTTCTTAACAATAGCCAGGCTATCATCAACATATTGTATAAATAGTTTCAACTTCATTGGTTTTATTACATCAACATATATTTTATCCATCACTAAGTCCGCAATAATGGGACTGAGACATCCTCCTATTGGAACTCCTTTTAATTGTTTGTAAATGTTATTATCATGTCTGAAAAAACAATTGTCGAGACACAGACCTATAGCTTCAATGAACTGCTTTTCCGTCAGATATGTATATTTCTCAATTTCACTCCATCTTTCTTTCATGATCCTATAAACAAGATCAATCGGAATACTTGGAAATAGGTTTCGTACAACAAATGAAATCAAAGTCTCATCATGCTGTATCGTTTGTATTATATAATTCTCTATAAAAAGAAAAATGTAAATAAATGTTTCATTTCAATTTTTAGAACTACTGAGGATGGTCGACCAGTGGTGACCGAAACTGTATAGTTATCAATTAAATAATTCTAATAGTTATTAAAATTATTGTTTTATTATATTTGTGACAAAACCAACCCTTCAATTTAATGAAAAATTTAAATCAAGTCACTTAAGTTCTGGAAGAAATTTAATAAGTAATTATTTATTTATTTTTTATTATTATTAGAAATAATATAATAATAATTTATCTACGCCAACGAGTAGTGAAAAAGAAGATAGGAAGGAAAAATACTACATGCTTCCTTCATTGACCCTTTTGAACCCTGAAGAAAGAGGGAAGATCCTCCGAAACATCGGTTTCAATAAAGTGTAAGAAGAAAATCTTCCAATAAATACTCTTTTTATTTATTCCCGGACTGCCCTCAATTCAATCCTCAGCAATATAATAATAAGCTTCTCGGAAGGGATCTGGTGAAATTTGGTTTGAGCATTTAATTTAGAAACCATACATTTTTACATATTAAAATGTTAAATTTACAAAGTATATTTTCTGAAATCAGAATAATGATAATTCAAATATATACTAAAAAATATATATTAATATTTTTTATATTATAGAAAGTCTGGCAAATTGAAAAATATGTCTGCGTAGAATTCCACATGGCGCATGTGGATTTATCCTGTCGCACTGTTTTTAATTAAACGAATTATTTACAGTTGGGAGAATAAAAACAAAACAGGTGTGTATAATATGAGAAATACTAAACAAGTGGTTGAATAAAAACAAAAGAAGATGTTGAATAAATAACCAATAATAAAATTTTATTATTATTTTGTTGATGGCGCTTCCAGCTGCCGGTACTAAATAATAATTAAAGATCATATTGAACGAAAAATATGATTTCTATTTGTAGCCAGGATTAAATAAAATTGAAATGAAAGTTAATTTATTTCATTATTTATTTATTTTGTTAATGTTTCGGCCTGCTCCAGACATCATCAGGGCATTGCTGTACACAAAGATACCACTTTTGATATTTATTTTAATTTTAATCTATACTGGCTTCAAATAAAAATCGTCCATTTTACTTGAAGAAAGAAGAAAGTTCGGCCCACAGGATAGGCCCTTGTTTATTAAGAATATACTTTTGTCACTATGGTCAAAAAAAATTAACCAAACAAAATAATTAATAAAATTATAAAAATAGAAAACCTTCACAGTTTAGAAACTTATCAAGGAACGAATGTTCTTGACAAACTGAACGCAAATCTAGATACTTTTAATTAAAACAATACCCTGTTTTCTGTAGGAAATTTATTCAAATAAAAATTTGTAACAAAAATGCTGAATGGACAACATGGAGGGATAATATGATTCCACTGAGTAATTCAATCAGAAATTATCAGATCATTATTCTAAGCACAAATGTCTCAACATCAACAAGAACATCAACACCAACAAAATTATTTATTTGTTTATTTACAGATTTACTTATAACTTTACTTAAAACAACAACAACAATACCATCAACAACAACAAAATTGTTTATATGTGTACTTAAATAGTCTCAATTGAAAAATCGTTTTCTAAGGTATGGGTGAGACTATTTAAAAACAAACTTATAGAGATTTTGATAGTAAGTTTAAATAAATAAAATATTATTCTATAAAATAGACTATTCACCTATGGATTTTTTCGATGAAAAGTAAGCCGATAGGAATTTTTGAGCAGCATTAAATTCATGTCGTTGAATTAATTGGTCTCCTCGAACACCAAATGATATGAATAGTTAACCTTTGAAAGAATTAAATTATAATTAATCAATGAACTTTATCATATACCAATAACTACTACTACATGTACAAAATCAAAACCCGCCCTAGTCCTGTTTGGTGGAATGAAGACTGTACTAAAAGTATTTCAAGTCGAAAAGAAGCCCTAAATAAATTTATCCAAAATTCGAATTACGATAATTTTATCAATTATAAAAAAGCTGAATCTGAAACTAAAAAAATTTTTAAAAAATAGCAAGCGCGTTAGCTGGAAAAAAATTCTGTTCGGAAATGAACAAAGACACTCCAACAACTGTAATCTGGAAGAGAATAAGAATATTAAAAAATTTAGAGTCTCCATCTCGCACTATTGATGAAAAACTAACTGAGGAATTTCAGAGCTCTTTAGCGCCCCCATACGTGCCTGAGGAGCTAAATTTTCTCCCTCCAGACGATGATAACAATCATCTATTGAATGAGATAATTTCAATTGAAGAATTTGAGAGTGCACTCTATCGCAAAAAGGACAATTCCCCAGGATTTGATGAAATTAGTTATCCAATGCTAAAAAACCTACCAATCACGTCAAAAGTATTGTTGGTAAAACTATTTAACGAATTTAGCAAAAACTCTACATTTCCTGAGTCATGGACTACACAAAAAGTAATTCTTGTCCTTAAACCTAATAGAGACTCTAATTTAATTAGTTCTTATAGACCCATAGCGCTATCTTCTTGTATTGAAAAAATTTACGAATCCATCCTAAAAAATAGATTGGAATGGTTCGTGGAAACTGGTGAATTTCATAGCTCAAGACAGTTTGGCTTTAGAAGAGGAAAAAGCTCTTTGGATAGTTTGAACATATTAAATAATGAAATATTATCTGCTTTCCGCTGTAGAAAGATTCTCACAGCGTTATTTTTAGATATAAAAAATGCATACGATAATGTAAATATAAAATTATTATGTCAAAAATTGGAGAACATTAAAATTCCAAATAATTTTATTAATATTATTATTAAGCTTACTCAGTATAGAAAAGTTATTTTAAATGATAATGACAGTGAACCCAGAATTGTTTATAAGGGGTTGCCTCAAGGGGCGGTTCTTAGCCCTATTCTATTTAATCTCTACACAGCTGATTTGGAAAGTGTTGTTGTCCCGGGTGTTTATATTTTACAGTTCGCAGATGACGTTTGCATTTTCACGACTTCTCATTCCATTGAGGAGAATAATTTAGCTTTATCTCAAACTATGGCAAGAGTTTTTAGGTGGCTTAACAACAATCATCTTGAATTGGAAGTTAATAAAACTAAAACTGTAATATTTTCTAGGAAATACAAAATAAACCGTCCAGACCATATTACTCTTAATGGTATAAATTTTCAGGTCCACAAAGAGGTTAAATTTCTGGGTTTGACTATGGATCAGAAGCTTAGCTGGAAGCCACACATTGAACAAATAACTAAAAAGTGCGAAAGCAAAATAAACATCTTAAAATCGGTTTGTAATTGCTGGTGGGGTTCCGACATAGCTACTGCTCTCTTGATATACCGGGCTATTATTAGACCCCATTTCGACTATGGTTCTACACTTTTTGGAAATTCACCAAAATATATAATAAATAAACTAGAAAGAATACAATTTCGTTCACTTCGAATATGCACAGGGGCTATGAAATCTACTCCGACTAATGGCCTTTTGGTTGAATGTGGTGAGATGCCAATGAAAGGTCGATTCGAGATGATTTCATCTAGATATATTTCTAGAAAAATATCGATGAGTGACTCGTTGGTTTTAAATTCTATCAGAATGAATACAACTAATGATCACCAAGCCAACCATTACACCAATAGAAACATGCTCTCATCGAGTCTTGAATCAATAACGAACGAGGCATATCAAATTTATAAGTCTCCCTCTCATATTTATTTTTCTGGTGACTTTCGTTCTTATTTTCATCGTATCAGTTTCCACATGTTCAACCATAAAAAGGGTACTCCTTTTATTAATCTTATTTTTAAAAATTTCATAGCCAGTGATTTCACTAATCATACAATCATCTACACAGATGGATCTAAAAGTAATGATTCATTATTTGTTGGAGGTGCTTTTCTTATTGAGGGTAGTAATGGTATGATATCAAAAAAATTAAAATTCCCCAAAGAAACATCTATCTTTACAGCTGAAGCTTTGTCTATTTTTGAGGCTCTAAAGTATATTCAAACCTTTCCGGGAGGTGAATTTCTAGTGTGTACGGATTCTCTGAGTGTAATGGAAGCTATGAAGGGGCTCCATAAAAATAGAAATCCATCCCCAATTATTATAAATATCATTAATCAAATTTTTAAGTTGGAAAATGTCAACAAAAAAATTTCCTTTACTTGGATTCCGGGGCACGCAGGGATAAATGGTAACGAACAAGCAGACCAACTTGCTAATCTAGCCAGGGTGGATGGGGAGTTTTTAAACATTGCTCTCCCTATTTCTGACATCTATAACATCATTAAAAATAAATCTCTTTCAAAATGGCAACAACATTGGGCAGAGAGCAGTAAGACCAAAGGAGGCCATCTCTTTAAAATAGTTCCTATAATTCCCCATACACCATGGTTCATATACAACCATTATTTTAAAAATCTGTCCACACTGATATTTCGCCTTCGTAGCGGTCATGCTCCCACACCGTCTCACCTACATAGACTGGGAGTCAGGGATACTCCATTTTGCGTGTGTGGTGGTGAAAATATTGGGGATATTGATCATATATATTTGAACTGTGATAGATATAAGATCAAAATAGACACATTTTACACTGATATTACCAAAGAAAAAATTTTGCTACCAACACGAATGACAATTCTTCTCCATTATACAAATGTTAAATCGGACATTACCAAGATAATAATAGGGCATATTTTGTCTATTGGATGGTTTTGGAATAACACTTGACATACTACTCCATATCTCATTTAATCATTACTTATTATGAATCCCTTAAAGACATTTCAAACTTATTCATAGTCTTCGACAATGATCTTCTGAGACCTTTTACATCTTAGGCCTCAGTTTTTATACTAAGGATCAAGGCAGGAACTTTTTGTGGCCCGGGCGGCGTGTGCCGCGGGTACTCCTATTGCTGTGCTGTGGGGGGCGCCGCTCTGGTGTCATATTGGTCCTTGTTAAGGGGTAAAAATAAATTTTTTAATACTATAGAGTTGGCCAAATGCTTTGTTATGAGCAAGGCCAGGGAGGGAAAAAAAAAACTTAACAAAAGAGACATAATATATTTTAAGTTTAACTTTTATTTATATTCATATCATTTAACACATTATTCACTATTAGTATTGCTATTATTCATCAGGGAATGAATCCTTAATTATTATAAGAAAAAGGGTTTATTTATTTAAAAAAAATTAAGTGTTTTTGCTAAAAATAAACCAATTTTTTGGCATGTATAAGAAAAATATTACATTATAAAATATAAATAAATAACTGTACTAATTAAAATCCTCAAAGTGTAGTCTGAATTTAAAATTGATTTATGACGTTGGTGCGCCTGTATTTAGGCAACATTATAAGCGTAGAAGAATGAAAGCTGCGTAAGAGCCCGTTGCTTTCAATTTTTTATCAATTTAGATTTAAATAACCTGACGTGTTCTGATGTGGCCATCCACTTGACTTTACCATACAACCTGGACCCTAATATTATTTATAATCATTTAGGGAGGGGTAGTTTTTGCATTTTTAGATTTCTGGTGGTCCACTGATTATGTATACAAAATTTGGTTGAGTTTGCTCAAATAGCCTAGATTTTTAATTTTTAACCCCCCCCCCTCCACCCCCTTTAATTTTGGGTCGATATGCACCAAAATCTAATCATTAGATCAAAACTACGTGTGAAATTTGGTTTCGATATTCAAACTGGTTGGGAAATTTGGGAACGCACAGACTAACAGACAGACAACCAGACTAACTAACAGACATTTTGACAAAACAATTATTATCTCGAAAAATATAATTTTTTCGATGTTCACTTATTAGAGCTCTTTTGTTGGTTTCGCTCAATTTTTTTAATCAAAATAGTTTCAGACGTTTTTGAGATATTTCGAAAGAAAGAAGGAAAAAAACACTTTTTTCATGCTTGATCATACCCTGTATGGTAAAGTAAAAATATATTTGAATATTTTTAAAAAATTTTAATTTGACTCACAATTTTTAAGATCCCCGGACACCCCTGACACATTTTGTGATAAATCTGAGATGTCCCCTCCCCCTTACTGTGTGACGTGATTTATGAACGTCTTCTAAGAAGTTAATGAAAAAAAAGTGAGTAAAGAAAATATCTTGTGGAACTTAGTGGAGCTGTGTAGTCATCATCCCCATTAAATTAGGGAATGTATTAATACTAGTAATACTATTTTTATAATTGAATTTGTTCATTAATTGACCTTAGTTTTTTTATAATGTAATACTGATTGATTTTTAAACAAAGGTAAATAAACTATGAAGAAATAGGTACAGTGAATTTGTCCTTCAGGGTGGTAGAATTTTATAGACCGGAAGTGTAAATACTGTAAAAACAATACTCTCCTCGTCTTTCGACGAGATCGCAGGCAAGTGATGTATAGTGGAAGTTTCAATAGAATCTTCTTGATGTTCGCCATTGGATATGGTTCCAGGAAGATACAAGAAAGGCATCCCAAGAAGACAATGTAGATAACTTACAAATCTCAAAAAAAAGATATTAGTAGGAACTTTCACTTACTGCATACTCAATTAGCCAATGAGGATGTAGTAAATGAAAGTACAATGGCACATCAGTGCTTTACTTCGTTTCTAATAAGTATAATATAATCTAGCTACACTGTTAAAAATCTCTAATATAATTTTACTACAAAAAAATGGGAAATCCTGCCTCAAAATTGATTTTTTAGTAATATTATCAGTATTGTAATCTTACAACATATTTTTTAGTAATACATATCTAATTAATACAAGCAAAAAGTAAAGTTACAGTTTATTTTTGTACTTTTGCAATGAGTTAATGTTATTTTAACAATAAGCATTGCTATATACGCAATCTTGTAAATTTCCTATCTATTTGTACTGTAAAGATATAGTAAATTCAGAAATTTTTTAACAGTGTAAATAAATGCGCTTATGGTTAAAATATGTACTCACTATATTATAAATAAAATAAATGTATAGTTGAATGAGAGAATACCAATTCAGCAACATCATAACATCATGAAAGAAAAGAGAATGATATAAAATAAAAAATGATGATTTATATTAAAGATTTATCAAGTAACAAATAAGAATGCCTACCGTAGTTCCGATTCGGGAAAGACCTGAAGAGAAGCCTCAGCCCCCACAAACCAACCATACTTTCTTCACCTAAAATGTAAAAAATTAATTAATTAAAAACTATTGCCAAATTCGAAATAAAAAAATAAAATGAGATTGACTAAATACTAACCGAAGAGTCCACTTGTTTGCGCCCTGATGGCTTGATGTTCTAACCTACACCCTAAATCTAAAATGGCTCAGATGGCCAACTATCATCTGGTCTTCTTTCTTGAGACGACCGCGAACGCGAACACGTAAAACAACACATGGTTAGGCTCAGTATGGCCTAATCGAAATGGATTAATCACGAATTTAAGACCGAAAACGTGAACGATCGGACGAAACGAGAAAACGCGCCCAAACCCGATAGTTTAGTTTTAAGAAGAAAGAAGAGGAAAACACATCACTCATACAAGTTACCTAAGATAAGAATCATTTAAAAGATTTCTTATCTACCAAATTCAAATCTCTCCTCCCACCTACACACTCCACCTAATTTCGAAACGAACTAAGAAGAGGAGAGTTTGAATTGGTTAAAATTAGGATGGGAAACCTACTAGTACATCATAGTATATCCGATCATCATTGAAGTACAGCGTAAGATTCAAGGATTAATGTGCCCCTGCTGAAAAAAGAAACCCTATCGAGCGAACATAGCTAGCCCTACGACACATCTCTCCAAGCGTCTCACCTGTACAGATCAAGAGGCATATGTCCTGTACATTCAGGTTTCCAGGAAAGACTTCAGTAATGGTCTTTCGAAAAATTACACAGTCATTCAGATAGAGGATTAAACCGATCTCTCAAGTATTGGTTGCATAGACAGCTGAGCCCTCTCGATAGCTGGAAAGTAAAAATATGCCTGCCTATGTCCGGGCACCCCCAAAAACCCGGCACATTCGCGTACCTATGGGGTTCTACGACAACACCCTATGCCAGACTGAGATCTGAGTAGTTCATTGTCATTGCAACCGATATTTAAGTAAATCGGAAAATCCGTAATTAAAAATTAAAAGGCCTAAACCCCACTTATAATTATATCGTTGGCGAAGGCGCAGATATATATTGTTAAAAAATCGCCCCCTAAAGTCTAATTCCTTTCATAGGAGATGTATTTGCGGATTATCAGTATTATTGACTGAACCTAACTATAAAGGTATATTTGTGGTTGGTTACTCTGTTTAATAAATGTATGTGTCTGTTGCACCTGAAAATAAAACACAGAGATACACTGCACACCAAAGAGAAAGAAAGGAAGATAGAAAGAAATCCCTTCCCCAGTAGGTATTAGAGTAGTAGTTTCTCTATACCTAATGGATACATACATTACTAAACATTGTTAGACCAACCACACACCTTTCTATTCTATTCATTCCTAATTTCTAAACAGTTAAAACCTTTTTGAAGTCTTCTTGATTATCATTTGGATAATCAAAAAGCGGAGACTGCGATGTCCCTCGGTGGTCGGGTAAGAATGGATGATGTACGAGTGGTTCCTAAATGAAGAAAGAAAGAGACATCCTAACAGCTAACTCGAACCGAGAAGACACGAGATCGAGTTTTACTTACACCAACCTATAATATAACCACCCGTCATCATCATCCATTTTACTCAGGACAGCCATCCTTCCTTCCTTCCTTCCTGTCTTAGTAGATGTAGGGACGCTTGCATGCATGGGTTGCATGGGCATGGGTTTGGTAACCGAGGGTCACTGAAAATCCTATTCTAACTAATTTAAACAACCAATTTTTTCTTTTATTTTATAGATATGTAGCTCGAATCGTCGTAGTTAATTCTATTATTTAATGTTGTGTTCAAAAAAATAGTTATAATTAATTATATTTGATTTTAATTCAAATTTAACGCTTTAATGTGCAAATTAATTTAAAATTTAATTTATATTATAAATTAAAAAAAAAATTGAATTTAAAATGAAAAAATATGAATTTAATTAAAATAAAAATTAAATTTACTTTACTTTTAATTTAAATTTTATTTAAAATTACTAATTTATATATTCTACTTATAAGGGATAAAGATGAGAACCTGTGTCTGAAAGAGAAAAAAAAGAAAAACATCCTACGTTCTAAGAAGGCATTCTAATGCCTTTTAAGAATCAAACTAGCTACGTACCTATATTTAAGTGATTAAAAACTTTTTTTGTAAATTAAGAATTTTGTGAAAAATCTAAGAAATAATTCGACCGACCTAAATCAAACTAATTGAATTGATCTGCGCCCCGCTTGTGAATACATACATTCGCTGTATAATATTGGACGATCAGCAGCTTAGAAATACCGCCTTCCACTTCTCGTAGAACACCTATAAAGAATAGAAATAGTATTTCATTATAAAAATCAAAAAACTAAAGTCCATAATTATCTTACACCAGGGATGGCTCAATTAGAAGTTCTATCCGGCCAGCCATAAAATTTAAAAGAATAGTATAAATTTTCAATTTTAATGTTTTGAAAAAATTCATTCATGTTCCATATAAGTGAACAAGTGTTTTCTACTATGAAGCCTCGAAAGAGTTGTATTAGAAACAGTCTAATAGATGAGCATTAAAGTCACTTTTCAAAAATCAGTAAATCATTAAAATAGCATTTGCCAATTTTCTTTTTTCTTTTTAATTTAATTAAATAAATTTATTAAATTAAATAATTATTTAGCAAGATGGAGGTGGCTGAAATGGCCCAGTAAAATTTTTTTAAGATGGTCACTGAATGATTAAGTAACTACGGACTAAGTAAAATGTTGCTTAACTTTTGAGATCCAAGGGACTAGTACTTTCAAAATAGTATACAGCTCAGAACCTAAAACAAGGCCTGGTTCGTTTTAGGATAGGTGTCCTTATAGGAACACTATGAGTAGGTACAACGTACTGTGTTACTGTATTGCTTGAATACTATATAATTTTCTAAGAAGTAAATTTTAGAATCTTGAAAAAAAAACTTATTCAGAGTGAGGTGAACTTTTCGAACTAACAACATCATTTTTTTGAATTGTAAAAAACTCAAGTCCTTAAAACCTTAAAATATTAAATTTTCAATAAATTTTTATTTTTACCAAAATAAGATTTATTCTCTTGTTGGATAGAAAGAGTATTATTCTAAATTTAGGAAGAAGTATTTTATATAAAATATTTATCATATAGGGACGAACCTCTCTGATATACAATGTAAAAATATTTCTCTAATATCTATGAAGTCCTTTAAAGTTAAATTCATTTAATAATATTATATACTGGGTTGATTTTTGAAATAATTTCCATCTTTTTTCAAAAAAAGACACCCAAAGATACTTAAATCTTTGTTTTCACTATAAAATCCATGGGTCCGTCACTGAAAACTTTTTCAGTTTAGCAGGAATTTTCACTATTCCCTTTGAGTTGAAGGGAGTGAAAAATCTAGCTATAATACTTATATATGTTGCATGTCAGAGAGAGATTTGTCTTAAGGGTTTGGCTACTGGCCCGGCAAGCTTAGTTAGCGCTTGGGTTCGATTCCTAAGGGGACGAACCCTCTCTGATATGCAATGATAAAAATATTTCTCTAATATCTATGATGTCCTTTAAAGTTAAATTCATTTAATAATATTATATACTGGGTTGATTTTTGAAATAATTTCCATCTTTTTTCAAAAAAAGACACCCAAAAAGATACTTAAATCTTTGTTTTCACTGTAAAAATCCATGGGTCCGTCACTGAAAACTTTTTTCAGTTTAGCAGGAATTTTCACTATTCCCTTTGAGTTGAAGGAGTGAAAAATCTAGCTATAATACTTATATATGTTGCATGTCAGAGAGAGATTTGTCTTAAGGGTTTGGCTACTGGCCCGGCAAGCTTAGTTAGCGCTTGGGTTCGATTCCTAAGGGGACGAACCTCTCTGATATGCAATGTAAAAATATTTCTCTAATATCTATGAAGTCCTTTAAAGTTAAATTCATTTAAAAATAATATATTAATTTTTATTAATTTTATTTTTATCTAAATAATGAAACCTTCCCTAGTGGCCTAGATATTCGAAATTCAAAGAAAAGCGTATTCTTTAAAACATTTCATTTTTTATTTTATTATAGGAGGTCCTTTCGCTCCAGTTGAGTCAAAAATAGTGTAGTATCTAATATTTAATCAAATAAGTTAAAATACAAATGAAAAACAATAGAATTAAAAAATAAATAGTATGAAAGCCGTAAATGTTTGAAATAAAAACAATTATACAAAAAATAATTAAATAGTTTGATTTATTTAAAACGGCTGATATTAACTATTGTATGATTTGGAAATGCGTTGTATTAATACTGTTTATGTTTACATCCAAACATAGCATTTATGTGATTTTTTAAAGTAAATTTCTCGGTAAATTCCTCAGCCAATCATAAATTTTATTGCAAAAAAAGAAACCTGCATGTATCAAAAACCTAATTTTTAGTTGTTTTTTTTAACTTTATCTATTCAACTAATAATAATATAATTCAAGGGAAAGTGACAAGATTTTAATTTTCAATAAGACTGAGAAAATGTTTACATTTAAAAAAATTTTATTTTCAAAAATTTGCTCGCTAATGTGTGATTAAAACTTAACCAAAGCATTGATAGAGACTTGAACTATTATAAAAAATTAAGTTATAGTTATAATCAAATATTTTTTTTTATAATGATATTGATACAAGAAGAAGTTGCACCAAGAAGGTACAACCTCTGAAGTCCGTGATGGTGGACCCTTGTAACGTGAAGATAAGGGGAGTTTTAGGGATTGGGCAGCAGTCGAAGGTATCTGTGGATGCTGGTCTTGAAAGATTGAAGGTTATAAGTAGCTGGAAAGACGGTCGGGGGAAGAGAGTTCCAGTCTCTAGATGTCATAGGGATAAATGAATTGGCGAATGCGTTTGTTCGATTAGTATCTAGTTTAAGCGCGTAGAGGTGTTGAATTTTAGAAAATCGTGTATTTCGCGCAAATGAAGCCTTTGGTGGGATTATCGATTTTATTTCGTCAGAACAAAAGCCATGGTAATATCTATAAAAAAGGGAAAGGGGCGGAGACAGATCTACGATGGGCTAGGGAGTCGAGAGTGTCAGTTAATGTAAGATCGCCTTTTATGTAACATTGGCGGCGAAAGGACCTCCATAAATAAATAATTTTATTAAATTATAAAAATAAGAATTCCCTGAAAAAAGGCTCTCGGCGAGTGTGATAATGATATCTCTGAAAGTAGATGCTGCTGCTAGAAGCGTCCGATGGGGGGTGCGGAAATAACAATCATCTAAAGGTCTTAGCATAGACTCTCCTGTGCCAACTGGTTAGCGCTAAGAGATGAAGTAACATTTCTAGCCACTTGACTCCGCTAAACAAGTTGGCACACGCAAGGAGGGCTAAAAAGGAGTGTGCTAGGCCCAAGGGTTAGAAGAAGTAAAAGAGAAACTCACATCGGAAGAGAAGCCAGCTGAAGCTCACTCGGAGAGAATCGCTTGCAATCAAGGATTAATTAGTCACTGCCATTGACTGGACACTGGAATTTAGAAATAATAAATTAATATTAAAATTATGAAATATATTTTTATATGAGAGAAAGAGAGAAGATAAATACAAATGAAAGATAAACTCAAATTACCATATAAGACACATTTTGTAAGCCAATAAACATATGATTAGACAAAATAAATAAAATTCTCTTTTACAAAAGGCAATCGAAAAACGTTTAATTAAATTCAAAACGATTCAAGAGAAATTCTCACATTATCAAATGAAAATTTGAAAAATGTGAACATTAGTTGCTTAATGCTTTGTGAAATTACCTAAGCATAATATCCCCTGATTTTGCATGATAGTGCACAAATATTAGAAAATTTCGAAAATACAAATTGAAATTTTATTACAAATATTTCTCTACTTATAATATATTAGATATATTGTAACTCACCTGTATTTGGGATTATAAATTTGATAAATCTCGTTCGGATGCAAAAATTCCTCAAAATATTAGACGGAGTAATTACAAGTATGATGGACGTTACTGAACTGGATTGGCTGGGCAAGCAGTGGGCCCTTAGGGCCCCTCGACAAGTTGAGACTATAATTTGCTATGACGTCATTGTCCAATACACCTATGAGCGAAGAAAATAATATAATATCAGAAATATATTTAATTCACGCACACACAGACACACGCGCTTCTGCAGATATATAATAAGAGAGAAAGAGAGCGAGATAGAAGTTCTTATCCTCTCACTCGCATTTGCGCTCGGATTAAATAGAATAGAAGGTAATAAATCCCGGTTCGAACCAGATCATGAGGAACTTTTAGAAATTCAGTCCCAGCTTTATTCATCACATTTGTATTATAAGAATTTTAAAAATATATTATTTATTGAGTCTTTATTGAGTTTACCCTAGCCAAATGAACGTCAAATATGTAACTGTTAAAGGTAGTATTTTTCTGATTAAATTTATTTTTTCTTGTTTTTTTTATTTTGAAAATCTTATAATTTTAATTTTAATGTGTGAATTTCTACTAACCAGTTAGTCTGCTAAGTAAATAAAATAGTACTAATGGCAAATACTAAGTCAGTGTAAACTAGTCTTAAAGCGAGTAAAAAGTGAACATTTTTGAATCATTCGATAACAACAAGTGAGTGGTAATATGCGCTCGCCGAGGGGTGAACCGCGATCTAAAATCGTGTACACCTACTTCCACTTCCAGTTTCATTTCCAAGTAGAAGACAATATAGATGACAATAGATTATCTAATGAATTCCAAAGTAATTCCAAAGACGGTGAACACCTAATTCCAATCGCGGTTCACCCCTCGGCGAATACATACTAACTAACGTACTGTTTTTCTTGTATTCAAGTATAATTGTAATTGGAAACTTGTAAAAAATAGAAAATTAAAAAATATTATTTCACCTAATTTCATAGCGGCTCCTTTTTAAAATGATTTATCAAATAATTTATAATATTAAACTTATAAACTACTTTTATAAATGGTGCCTTTTGTCCTCCCTAAACTAATATGAGCTGCCACCCCCAAAGGAATGATTGATTATTCACCACCACATTAGGCTGAAATAGAATATTAAAAAAATGTATTTAACGTATAAAATAATGAAAGCTACTAATAATATAAGCTTAAGTTTAGAAATCACACATACCTATACACTAAAATTAAGAGCTTAGAATCTCACCTTCGAATGGCCATCAATCTATTTGATTAATTTAATAAAATCTCAATTCAAAAGATTAAATAGCTAGAATCATTCAAAAGTGTAACTTTTCAAAGATTGAATATCAAAAATTCGATTAAAAAATTAATAAAAAAGGTATTGAAACAGGGGAGAGAATAATGGCGTCGGCTTGGACTATCAAATAATAATCCAGGATTATTAAATTCAAATTCTAATAATCAAAAGAGGCATGTGCATGGCGTGAGTCTGTCTAGTCAAAGAATACAATATCCCTGTCTCATCTCATGTTGCTTACAATCTAAAAGATTCCATTGTTTCAATAATTGAAAAATTCAAATTTAAAATTTCAAGTTTCAATTAGGGGTGGTCAGATAGGCTAGGCGGTAGCATGACAGCGAGCTAACCAGGGGACCCGGGTTCGAATCCGACTCGAGGCATCCAGCTAAAATCTGACCCCGGGGGTAGAGACAAATTTTAAAAAAAATATAACTAGTATCGTAATTAGGCTTATGGCTAGAAAGGCCGAAAAGCCAAAAAAAAAAGTTTCAATTAGAGGACAAAATGAAAACTTTTTTCAAAACTCGGTACGATCTCCTATTAAAGTCGCTCTAGTAAGTGAAATAGAACGGAGATGGTTTGAGAACCCCATTGAAGAACTTTTTTTTTAATTTTTACAAAATAAACTGATGTGGCCATCCAAATGACTTTACAATACACCTGGTTCCTCTATTATATTTAATAAAATAATTTATATTTATTTTCGAAAGAACAAACCCATTTTGGGGTCATTAGTAATTAATAATATCTCCTTTTAATTATGAGACTGTTTTATTAGAAATATCACCTTTATTCGATTTTTCTTTGAAAATACTTTTAACCCCCCCCCCTTTAATTAAATAAAGTACAAAAAAAATTTCAAAAATTTTCTTTATTTTATTTAAAACATGTTTCACCAAGAACCCACACCATGCTCCCTTAATAAAATATACGCGGGACTTAGCGACCAATTAAAAAAATTACTCTCGGTGGGCTCTGTCGGTGTCGCGTCAACAAATTCGATAGCATCTTTGTTTAACCACAAAGATAGACTAGATGCGAAAACGCGGACTGGCACTGTCTACATGATTGAGTGCTTGGGGGACGGTGTACTGGCGTGCAATGGAATATATATCGGCCAAACAAAACGCCACACTGGTGAGAGATTACGTGAACATGAGCTTTCGGTTTCAAAAACCATTAAAAACAACACGGCTTTAGCAATTCATGCCCAGGAAAAAAAGCATAATTTTAACTTTAACAATTGTAACATTATATTCCAAGAGAATAATTATTTTAAAAGAAAAATCCTGGAAATGATAGCTATAAAAAATCTCTTGCCACGTGCCGTAAATTACAGAACGGACATAATAGACCTGAGTATTTGTTGGGATGGCATAATTGCTGATCTAAAACTTGTATAATTAAAATATAACAATGTAAATAGATAATATGTAAATAATTGTAAATAGTAAATTCGTAATTTTTATTTTAAACACTTGACAAACCTTTTTAAGATTTATGAGGGAGAAAAAAAAAATAATGAAATAAGATAAATAAATGAATGATTTATATAAAAAATTTGTATATGTATGTGTAAAGTATAATTTAAAGTAAAATACATATTGTTTGTACTATATAAATAAATAATTATGCGCACAACTGCTTTGCGCAGGGTTATCTGAGAGGGGATTGTGGCTAATGATATGCACTTATATTAAAAAAAAAATATTTCCAAATCATTATTACATTATAATTCTGCTGATAATGAAATACAATATATTATTGTTACTGCCACTGAAAGAGGAGACAGAGGGGAGTGCCGCATTGGATTTCCTTCACTGACTTTTCAAAGTGAGTGGAATATATTTTTGATTAAGAATTTGTATACCATATAATTATATATTAATTGTATTTATATAAAAATAATTTGTAATGATCTTGATTGTAATGATGGCCAAATCCCATTCTAATTAATTACAGACCCTGAAGAAGGAGGGAATAGCCTCCGAAACGTCGGTTTTATGAATAAAAAGATAGTGTAAATTATCTTCTTCTTTTTTTGGACTGCCTCATCAATATCCACTTAATAAAATATACTAATTACATTGGTTAGTAGTAGAGACGTGTTAACCTCTACTAACCAGTTAGGGCCGGTTGTATGTCTCAAAGTAAATGCTTTTACCACTAACAAACGGTAGATGGTAAATGGAGGGACTGGGATGGCCAATCAGATGACAGGCACTGTCAGCGCCTGGCATCCATTTACCATCTACCGTTTGTTAGTAGTAAAAAGCATTTACTTTGCGACATACAACCGGCCCTTAGTCTGCTAAGTGCTTAGTAAATGGAATAGTACTATTGACAAGTACTAAGTCAGTGTAAATTAGGCTTTAAGCGTGTAAAAAGTGAACATTTTTAATCATTCGATAACAACGAGTGGTGATATGCGCTCGCCATACGTACTAACTAATGTACTGTTTTTTCATGTATTCAAGACGTTTAAAAAGTATAATTGTAATTGGTAACTTGTTATTCACTAAGTTTTAGATTATTAATGGCTATTCTTTCTGTATATTTATCAAAGGGCGTCCCCAGTTAGGAGCAAAGGGAGTAGCTGCCCCCCCCCCCACCCCTAGAAGAAAAAAGTCTATTATTTTGGCAACTAAAAAATAGAAAATGTAAAAATATTAATTAAACAATATCAATCGCAGAGCCCCACCCCTAAAGCTCTTATGACAAAGCATTGCAATACACATGCAAAAGATCCCGGGTTCGAGCCCCGGCTGATCCTTGTCTGTAATAAAAATAATCTTTTCTTCGTTCTCTAAATGTAAAAATATTATTTCACCTAATTTCAAAGCGGCTCCTTTTTAAAATAATTTTTAATATTAAACTTATAAACTACTTTTTATAAATGGTGCCTTTTGTCCCCTAAACAAATATGAGCTGCCCCCCCCCCCCACCTCCCCTCATAGCTCACAGCCTAGGTAGGCCCTTATAATACGTATTTCTAAAAAATTAAATTAAAATTATTAAAGTATTTGAATTTATTAGTTTACCTTGCGTAGTTTTTGAAAGATTTAACAATTCTCAACTCCAGTGGTGAACAATGAACAAAACACGACAAAGGGAAAAAACAATTATTCCCCCATTGAGTGGACGCGTCTGGGCTCGAGAAGAAATCAAATGCAACTGAAAGAAAAAAGAATGGTAAATCGAAAGAAACCCGTTACTCCGATAAGATAAAGCCCAGCGACCAAAACAATTTTAGATTAATAAAAATATATTATATATACCTGCCCAGTGAATTTGTCTGACTGATTGAAAATAAATTTTTTTTCTTTTTCTTTCTCATTAAAAATATATAGTACCAGGAGGACCGAGCATTGTTCGGGAATTATTTTCGTTAGTTAAAAGCAGTATATCAATATTATTTTTAATTTTAAATTCAGATTAAAAGATTGATTTCTACATATTTGCACCCAAGATTAAATAAAATTTAAGTAAAAGTTGATTTACTTTTATAGAATTTTTCGACCCGCTGGAGGGCCATCATCAGGGCATCGCTGATGCGCTTAAAGTTGAATCGATTAAGTCGTTTTCGAGATAGACAGAACATACGAATATACAAATATACAAACAATTTTAGCTCCTTTATAGATAGATTATATATTAATCTTTCATTTCTTTCCCTATCTTTGATGTATCTGATTTGAAGATTGTAGAAGTTCCGAATCATGAAGTTCAATTGCGTATATAATGACCCAACTATAAGATAAATACAATTCTTTTATGGTAACATTTTTGAACCGTTTATATAAGAAAAAAAATAGGATCAAATAGATGGATTTTTAATAAATGTTTTGAGAATGTTTTTTATAAAAGAAGTTTAACATACGAAAAACAATCAATAAATTATTTTATAATATTTAAAAATGCTATTTCATGATATTAAATGTTTTTATGGCGATGAAACTATTTTTATAATGAAACAGATTATAAAAACTTCTAAAGTATTGTGTGGCCTCAAGAAAAGACGAGATGCAAAAGTCATCAAATTATACTGAAATTTTTGAATTAATATCTAGAAGATTCCATTATCTTCTCCAAGAATATTTGTTGAAGATTTCAAAAAGATTCTCCTTCTCTATTATGAACCTTGAAATCACCATTATTATATAAATTGTATGCAAAATGTCATAGAATCGAGATTATCTATAAGCAAATTTAATTCCTATGATTGTTTGTAATGATTTTATTAAACAATTTAAATTTTAAATATGAAAATAGATTTAATCGAATCAAAGTGTGGATTTTTAATAAATGTTTTGAGATTATTTTTACAAAAGAATTGTATTTATTTAATACGAAAAACAATCAGTAAATTATTTAAAGATATTACTATTAGTAGATACGAGCTTGGGTCCTCGGGTGGGTAGAGTTTTGAATTCGCCTATATAGATTTTTACTTTACTATACAGCCATACAGGGTATGGTCAAGTATTGTAATCGTGCATGAAAAAAGTGGGTTTTTTTCCTTCTTTTTTTCGAAATATCTCAAAAACGGCTGAAACTATTTTGATACAAAAATTAACCGAAACCGTGGCATTTCGCTCTACAAAAAAGCCCTAATAAGTGATCATCGAAAAAATTATATTTTTCGAGATAATAATTGTTTTGTCAAAATGTCTGTTAGTCTGTCTGGTTGTCTGGTTGTTTGGTTGTCTGGTTGTCTGTACGTTACCAAATTTTTGTGGACGAGCTAGCTCAAAAACTAGTGTGAATATCGAAACCAAATTTCACATGTATTTTTGGTCCAGTGAGATTAAGAGCTGACTAGATTTTGGTGCATATAGGCTCAAAATTAATTAAGGGGGGTGGAGGGGGTTAAAAATTAAAAATCTAGGCCATTTGAGCAAACTCAACCAAATTTTGTATACATAATCAGTGGGACCCCAGAAGTCTAAAAATGCAAAAACTAACACCCCTCCCCTACATGATTATAAATAATTTTATTAAATATTAAATATGAAGGGCCAGGTTGTATGGTAAAGTCAAGTGGATGGCCACATCAGAACACGTCAGCTTATTTTTCCTTTGTTTAGAAATGTCTGAAACCCGAAAAATAATTTTCAAGCATGATTATTTGGAATCTGGAATCTGATACCGATAATCACTAAAAAGAAAAAAGTTGCAGCAAGTACGTTTTTGTGACAAAATATTTTTATTTTCAAAACGAATAAGTGATTCGATTTTAAACTTACTAGATTCAGAGCTTCCTGATAAAAGACCCCTAAATTGAAAGTAATCGAATCATTATATGAGCTCTTTAAAGGCTATAGTCATTGAGTTTAAATTTGGCACACAAGCTAGTATTAATAAGTTGGTCATCTCTCGTTGAGTTGTTTACCAAATAAGCTGACGTGTTCTGATGTGGCCATCCACTTGACTTTACCATACAACCTGGCCTCTCTCTTATATTTAATATTTAATAAAATTATTTATAATAGTGTAAGCGGGGTTAGTTTTTGAATGAAGATTACTGTAGCCCACTGATTATGTATACAAAATTTGTTTGAGTTTGGAACAAGAGCCTATATTTTCAACTTTCCGATATCCAGAATCCAGAGTTCTCGTTGACGTATCAATTATTCTTTGATATATTAATGAGGCAAAAAATGTATTTAATATCATTATTTCAAGTTAGAAATATATAAGTTCAAATATTATTTTCACTCAATATTTGACAAAAATTCCCTACATTAGATTCGCGATTGAATCAAATGTAGAAAACATTGGGTGAACATTAGTTTATGTTTTAAAATCATATACCTTTGAATTAGAATGTTAATCGTTGAATATTATTTCAAAAATACTTTATATAAAAATATTTGAATAAAGAATTTATAAATATATAATAAATTAATGAAAATTTGAAAGATTTTTTGCAGGCGATGTCTTTTTCCTGTTTACGAATGAAAGCCATATTAAAATGATCCTATTGTTTCCTTCTTTATTGTCGCTAACAATTAAAATCTAATGTATTGTTTAAAATTTTCAAATTTAAATGAAAAAAATAACAGAATAGAATTAAATTATTCGATTGGATATAAAGGTGAAAAGATTCTCAAGCCTTGGTACGCTCTCCGAAAATTATGCAAATTTTCGGGGATGGGGTGAACCGAGGGGTGATCCGCGATTGGAAGTAGGTGTACACCTCTTTGGAAGTATTTTGGAAGTACTTGGAAATATTTGGAAGTACTTGGAAATATTTGGAATTACTTGGAAATATTTGGAATACTTGGAAATATTTGGAAGTACTTGGAAATATTTGGAAGTACAAGTGGAAGTAGGTGTACAGAATATTAGGTCGCGGTTCACCCTCGGGGTGAACTATGCTTGCCAGCTATGGCTATGATTTGAACCATCATACCAACAAATTTAAATATAATAAAATATTTTAAAATATATACATTATATAATTTTAATAATATTTGTAGATTACACATTGTAATGAATTATTAGCGAGTTTTAAAATAAATCAAAAAAATAGATTAATAAAATGAAATTTAAAAACACTTGTTTATTATTTTTACATAACAAAGCCTCAAAATATTTACGATTTTTTTTATTTATTTTTTTTTTGATAAATATAATATTAATAAAACAGTCCATATCTGACCCCTTTGTTAATTGAATTTTTGTTATTAAAAATTTCAATCATTTCTTAAATCAATTTTTATTCTTCGGCGGTCCTCTTGCTAACCAGGGGGCACGCCCCCTGGACCCCCAGCCCTCGAACCCCACCATCATCATCACATCCCCTACAACTTTGTTTATTATGAAATTTGGTGTAGGGTTAATAGTTCTAGGAGTTATTTGATAATATTCATTCGTGCGCCCCCCAAACCCTCATCTGGGGTCAAAATATCAAAACGTTATATAGCTAAAAACGTAAGTTAGAAGACCTCTGAAGTAAATATGAAATTTTATAATAATCCCTTCAGCCGTTTTTACGTGAATCGTGAGCAACTTTTCGGAAACCGCTGAAACAGACATACAGACAGGAATTTTGTTGAGGGTGTTTTCGTTCATAACTTTGCTTGAAACGTGTGCAACCAAATTTTGGCGAGATTTGGAGCAATGTACAGACAAAACCTTAATTTTATATATATATAGATTCAACTATTTATCTTAAAATGTTCTAATACCAAAATTTTAGAAAAAGATAGAAAGTAGAGGGTCACTTATCCAAAAATCAACCTGATAACATGTTGCTTAGCTTCTGAGATCACAATTTTTAGAATGAATTAAAAATAAATATAATAAATAATATATTAATTTTATTTTTATCTACATAGCGAAATCTTCCCTAGTGGCCTAGATATTCTAAATTCAAAGAAAGGCGTATTCTTTAAAATATTTCATTTTTTTAATTAATTTAAATAAATAATTTTATTAAATTATATAAATAAGAGTTCCCCGAAAAAAGCTCGAGGCTGACATAAGGGCGCCCAAGGCATCTAAAACGAATAAAGCTAATATATACTTTTTATCTCGGAAGTGTGTCGCGATCGAATTGTCCAAGCGGGGGGGGGGGGGGGGTCGGCCGCCCCCCCACACACACATCAGATAGAACTTTATTTTCAATTTTAAAATTAAAAAAAAAAATGTTTTTTTTTTTACAAATTTTTTTTGCCAGGCACGGGCCTCTATGGGGGGCAGTCGCCCCCCCCCCCTGGATCCGCCCTTGATGGGTGCTGATGCCTCAAATCAATATATGAGGCACTCACACATTTTTTAAGATATTATTTTATTTACTTGCGTAAGTGATTTTAATTTTATTTGTTATTATTATTATTATTATTTTTTTTTACTGAATGAAACCAGTGTGGGAACGCCGTTCCCACGCGTTCCCGCTCCACTACACCCCTGCTTAGCATAGACTCTTTCCTGTGATAACTGGTTAGCGCTAAGAGGCCAAGTAACATTTCTAGCCTCTTGACTCCGCTAAACAAGTTCGCACACGCAAGGGCGGATTTAAGAGACCCAGGGCCCCTAGGCACTTGACATTTGCCCCCCCCCCCACCATCTCGAAGCTATTTTGGAAATTTAGCAAATTAAATGCATTAGAACATTTTTTTTTTTTTTTTTATTCAAGAACGTTGTATTTGTAGGGGCATCTAGCCTTTTTAATGTACAATATTAGGCCAATTTAATTACAAAGAAAATAAACAATATGATACAAAAACAGATCAAGTAATATATATAGGATATAGACAAAAGAAGAGAGGAAAAAAGAAATTTTTAACTGACTTTAATGAGTTTAATAAACATCAGAATAATAGTTTTTTTTTTTTTTTTTTTTTTTTTTTTTTAATGCAATCGAATGCAAGAAGGGGTGCACCAGTAAAAATGTAGCCCCTATGGATCTCGAAAGACCCTTGCATTACCGAAGAGAAGGAAAGTTGATTAAGTGAGAGGGTGTAGACGTAGGTGTCTATGCACCCTGGTTTTGAAGGTTTGAAGATCATAGGTGCTGGGAAAGATAGAGGCTGGGAGAGAGTTCCAGTTCCTTGAAGTCATGGGGATATATGTATTCGCGAATGAAGTGGTCCGGCACTTTTCCAATTTGACCGCGAAAGAGTGTTGGGAGTCGGCAAAACGTGTGCTGCGTGCAAAGCATGCTTTGGGGGAATTATTGATTTTATCTCATCAGAGCACCTGCCGTGATAGTATCTATAGAAAAGGGAAAGGGCAGAGACATCTCTTCGATGAGCCAGCGAGTCGAGGGAGTCGGTGAGGGTAGAATCGTCAATTAGCCTGACGGCTCGTTTCTGAATTGCATCAAGGGTAGCAAGAGAGTATTTTGAGGCTCCTCTCCACAGATGAGAGCCGTATTCGAGATAGGGGCGGATTTGGGCCTTGTAGATGGTGAGAAGTTGTGGGGGTTTGTAAAATCGCTTGGACCTGAATAAGAAGCCAATCTTCCTTGCTGCAGATTTCGCTACAGAGGAGATGTGTTCATTCCAAGACAGGTCAGATGCGACAGAGACGCCCAACATGGATAGGCTGTCACACATTTTCAGGGTATTCGAATCGAAGTGAATATCAGGGAAATCTCTATTTTCGCGCCTAGAAATTAGACAACATTGAGTCTTATTTGAATTAAAGTTAACTAAATTTTGAGAGCCCCAGTCTATGTTACTATATAGTTACGTTATTCTATAAAATTTATACAATCTTACGGCGAATTTTCTTCTGTGCAAAAGAACGAATGACGTCTTCATAGTCAATTGACTGCATTATTTCGGACTCTATGTACATTACAGAGAGTGAATTGAGCCTGTTCTCTCCTATGTTAGATCTTAAGTAATTCTTTACTCTCTTTAGCGCTGAAAACGACCATTCTGCTGAGCCGTTTGACGCTGGTGTACACAACAGCATTCGGAACGCAATTCCTACGTTTGGATAAATGTGCTTATGTAAATGGAGCAGCAATCCAACGTAAAATCTTGAAGGAGACAATAAAAGAGTGTGTCTTCTGCTGGAATTCCAGCAGAAGACACACTCTTTTTATTGTCTCCTTCAATATATAAAAATTCTGCTACTCTCGGCAAAAACTTTCAATTTAGTAAAAACTCTTAGTAATTTTAATGAGAATGTTAAGCGATATTTGTTTAGCCAGAGATTGTGATTGCATACTTGTATGATATTTGTAATGCCTGTTGTAGATCCATTGTGATCTTTTTAGGTTGAAAAAAAGATTCCGCAACCGGGGCCTCCAGGCCGGCTGGGCTCCTAGGGCCGGGCCTTGTGGCCCTAGGCGGAAATCCAGCACTGCGCACACGCAAGGAGGGCTAAACAGACGGAGTGTGCTAGACCCAAGGGTTAGAGGAAATAAAATAAAAACTCACATCGGAAGAGAAGCCAGCTTGCAATCAGGATTAATTAGTCACTGACATTAACTGGGCTAGAATTTAGAAATAATCGAGTGGTGAACCACGACCTAATATCGTGTACACCTACTTCCACTTCCACTTTCATTTCCAAGTAGAAGACAATAGATGAAGGGGCTTTATTTAATGAATTCCAATAATTCCAAAGAGATGTACACCTAATTCAAATCGCGGTTCACCCCTCGGAAATAATAAATTAATGTTAAAATTATGGGATATATTTTTATATAAACAAAGCGCTGATGCCCCCAGAGGGGTGACAAACACGACTATTCTAAAAGACATAAAAAAATAACACTGGCTAGACTAGAACTTTATTCCATTTAGTCTACCATTAGAAAAAATAAAACATTGAATTAATTCACTAACTGCTGTACACTAAGAATGGCATATTCATACTCATGTATGAAATTAAAAAATTGTATTTTTGAGATGTGAAATTGAAATGTCGAAGTCGTCAAAAATTAAAAAACTTTTTTAAAATCTAGTGACACACGACTGTATAACTTTTGAAAAAGAACAATTCTCTCATTTACTATTTATGCCTAATTTCATTAGTTTTGAAAAAATATTACGAAAACAATCTTGAAAATACTTGAATTTGTAAATCCCTTCAACTTTTCATTGATATAACTTGAAATTTATTTAAGTTACACCAAAACTATTTGTGGATTTTAAAATTACACTTTCTAAAAAACTAGTTTGTAATTTAGTGCATTTGTTTATTTTTAAGAGTTTAGCGAGTAAAAATAGTTAATGTTAACAAATATATGTACATATGTATTCATAAAAAGGAGATGAAATATTATATTTCTAATGCTAATTGACAAAATAAATGAGTATTTAAAAATTTCGTTTTGACTTAATGGAACTTGTGAAATAGCAAAAAAAATTATTAAGATTTATTCCTGGTTGATTTAATGGGAATCGTAAAGGTGACTTCCCACGGCCTGTGATAAAACACATAACGGTCCATGGGAAATATTTTGAAAGTTGAAATTTCAATGAAATTGTTAAAAAGACTTCCGATTTAATCTAGGAATTGTAAAAGTCACTCTTTTCATTTATGGGAGTTCAAAAGACAGGGCCTGCCATCTCTTGAGAAAATATTAAACTTAACGTGCAAGTTTTGAAGCAAGTTTCGAAGCAAGCTTTGAAGCTAAACTTGCATTGGAACTTGCATGAAAACTTGCGTGCAAACTTGGGATAAAACCTTTCGTCCCGTCTTGCCATTAGATTCGAGAATGTCCGCAAAGTTCATATTTAGCAAAAGCGATCCCATTATTTGATGTCAAGCTTAATATTTTATCAAGAAATGGCAGAGCCGATCTTTTGAACATCCATATTTTGACAAGTTTACTTTTTCTATCAAGAGATGGCAGACCGTGTCTTTTGAACTCCCAATAATTGATTCTAAGTTTAGTTTTAACTCAAGAGATGGCGGATGCTGTCCATAAAACAACTCAATTTATACATTTGAAATTCATAGATCTGTGAATTAGTGACGAAGCGGTCAAATTTGAAAACAGCTATTATAGTTATATGACAATATTTTGTTTGATTATGAATTAAAAAAAATAAAAAATATCAATAATGCAGAATATAAGAAAACCAAATGAAATATTTTAATAATTTTGATTTTATAATGATTTATTCTTTACTTTTAAGAAAATTAATTTTGAAAGCTAAATGGCAACTGTGAAGCTTTCTATTATAAATGATTTTATATTTTTTTTCTTGTAAAATAAAAAAAGCAATATTATTTATAAATTATTCATTTTTAAATCTATTCCAGCAAAGAAAACATTTTTTCAAGATGAATTTTGTAAAACTCAGACTGAGAAAGTCCGTCACTCATGTCAATCTCAGATCTTAAGGAACAATTTTCATTCAATTCCAATTGATTCCTCAGATTTCTTTCTTATTATTAAAACATCTGAATAGATTTATTCTATTCGAAATATATTAATATCATAGTCAGGCGCTAATGGACCTGGCAGTCGATGCGCCCTTAAAATAAAAAAAAATAAATAAGAAAAATATCATAGTCCAGGCAAATAATTCCCGGTAAAGATTTTATTGCTGGAATACCTTTATTGGTACTCCAATATTACTACCCTAAGTTTTCTCACAAATCTGAGCTGTGGAAATTTTTCTATGCGCCTCTAAATGAGAAAATTTCAGAGTTTTTTCAGTTTTTCTTGAATTACTCTAAAACGGCTTATCAAATCAAAAGGATCTTTATTAGATAAATTAAAGTACTTTAAATTTTACGGGTAAAATGATAAATATTTCATCTATTTAGGTTCAGTAGAACCAGTACTAAAGCCTGTCAAAAACAGCCCCCGGGATCACTTTTGAATTACCCTAAAACTCTAAATCTATTAAATAAATTAAAGCTCTTTAAATTATCCGTAAAATGATAACAATTTCATCCATTTAGGTTAAGTGGAACCGGTACTAGCGCGTGTCAAAGAAATGCCCCCGGGATCACTTTTGAATATCCTAAAACCTCGTACTTTTTTCGATTTTCCCCCATTTTGACCATGAAGAAGCACGTTTTCGTGAAAGAGCACTCTAAACATTTTTAAACTAGATTAAATTTGCTACAATTTAAACAAAGGAAATTTTGTTGACTTGAACGTTTATTTGGACCACTTTTTTGTTAAATTTCTTAGATTTATAGATATCCAGCATTTTCCAAGAGGCTTTTGAGGATTCGGATCATATCCTGTCAGGAAAATGTAGAATATCTATAAATCTAAGAGTTTTATCAAAAAAGTGGTCCAAGTAAACATTCAAGTAAATAAAACTTCCTAGAGAACGAAATAGAAAACAATTTTCTAGGATGAGTGGTTTTCATTTTATGAAGAAAAAACTGCGTTTTTGAAACAATGGATCATTTCCTGCCATTGAAAATGCTGGATATCTATAAATCTAAGAAATTTAACAAAAAAGTGGTCCAAATAAACGTTCAAGTCAACAAAATTCCCTAGATAATGAGATAGGAATCAAGTTTCTAGAATGAGTAGTTTTCATTTTATGAAGGAAAAACTGCGATTTTTTGCAAAAAACTGCAAACTTCAATATCATTGCGGCACGGGTTATCCAATTATCCAATTAAGATAAAACTTTGTTTAAATTGTAGGAAATTTAATCTAGTTTAAAAATGTATAAAGTGGTCTTTGTCGAAAAGGTACTCTTTCATGGTCAAAATGGGAAAAAATCGAAAAAAGTACGACTTTTAGGGATATTCAAAAGTGATCCTGGGGGCTGTTTTTTGACAGGCGCTAGTACCGGTTCTACTGAACCCAAATAGATCAAATTTTATCATTTTACGCGTAATTTAAAGAGCTTTAATTTATCTAATGGATATCTTTTTGATTTGATAAGCCGTTTTAGAGTTATTAAAAAAACTGAAAAAACTCGGAAATTTTCTCATTTTGAGGCGTGAAGAAAAATTTCCACAAAAGGCGAATTTTTTAGATAAAATCATATTTTGAGGAAATTAAAAAATATGCTTATTGCTAATCGTTTAGTTATTTTATGCAAGGGTAAAGTATAACAAAAATTTTTGGACAAATTAATTTATTTTATTTTGAATTTCACATTTGAATGTCTTTATTTTTGTATACATTTTCACTGACATAATATAATATCATAGAGGGAATATTTTAAAATCTCAAAAATATATACTATTAATTCTTGTCTTAAATTTGATAAATAAATGTATATATTTTTAAAGATTCCAAAAAATATCAATGGCACATGACAAGTTACTCATGTTTATAAAAATATAATATATTGAATTATCTAAAATAAAAAAAAATTATCTAAAATTGACTAAAAAAACATTGAAAGATGAAATATTTATAGAACTAAATCATCATGTTCTTCAATTGTAATAAATTCCAGATTATCTTTTTCATAGATACTATCATGTTTCGCCAGAATACGTAAAAGGGGCCGCATTTTCAACCACCATTGACTGAGTGGAATCCGATGTCTGAAAAGAAAATTCATCATAAAATTAATGTAGTTATATTTGAGGTAATTTACAGAGTGTAAATAAATTATGTGCAGTTATTTTAGGAGCATATTCTACTTATTATCGAAATGAGCCTGAAATTTTATATTAACATATCTCCAATCTCGCTTCGTTTTCTATTCTGTTTGTTTTTTAATAAAAATTGTATCACAAGAAGAGATGATTAAGATTTTTTAATGAAATTTACTATCCCTGTTGATATCATCGTTCTTTGTAAAAAAATAATTGTGAAAATGGCTGCCATTTTAGATTTGTAATAATTAATATCTAAATAACTAATGGTTTTATCAAATTATGTTATCTTGGATAAGATATTAAGCATTTTATTGTGGACAATATTATAGTTAATTTGCTCAAATGCGATATCAAATAAGCTGACGTGTTCTGATGTGGCCATCCAGTTGACTTTACCATACAACCTGGCCCCTAAAATTATTTATAATCATGTATGGGGGGGGGTTAGTTTTTTTAGTTGCATTTTTAAACTTCTGGGGTCCCACTGATTATGTATACAAAATTTGGTTGAGTTTGGTACAAGGGCCTAGATTTTCATTTTTGACTCTACACCCCCCCCCCCCTTTGGGCGGTTAGTTTTTGCATTATTAGACTTCTGGGGTCCCACTGATTATGTATACAAAATTTGGTTGAGTTTGCTCAAATGGCCTAGATTTTTAATTTTTAACCCCCCCCCCCTCCACACCCCTTAATTTTGGGTCGATATGCACCAAAATCTAATCAGCTATTAATCTCAATGCACAAAAACTACCTGTGAAATTTGGTTTTGATATTCACACTAGTTTTTGAGCTAGCTCGTCCACAAAATTTGGTAACTAATAGACATTTTGACAAAACAATTATTATCTCGAAAAATATAATTTTTTCGATGTTCACTTATTAGAGCTCTTTTGTAGAGCGAAATGCCATGGTTTCGGTCAATTTTTTTAATCAAAATAGTTTCAGCCGTTTTTGAGATATTTCGAAAAAAAAAACACTTTTTTCATGCACGATTACAATACTTGATCATACCCTGTATGGTAAAGTAAAAATAATTGTGGAAATTACGGCATTTTAGATATTTAATCATTAATATTTAGATAAATATTAAATATGTCAGATAAAATATCAACCAATTTATTGTGAACAATATGATAGTTTATTTGCTCAAATGCGATATCAAACAACTGAGTTATGACAGGCAAATCGATTCACTTTAACAATTTCTGTCATCACTCGGTTGTTTGATAGAGTCTGAAATTTTATATTAACAAATCTCCAATCTCGCTCAGTTTTCCATTCTGTTTGTTTTTTAATAAAAATTGTATCACAAGAAGAGATGATTAAGATTTTTCAATGAAATTTACTATTCCTGCTGATATCATCGTTCTCCGTAAAAAAATAATTGTGGAAATGGCTGATATTTTTAGATTTTTAATCATTAATATCTAAATAACTAATGGTTTTATCAAATTATGTTATCTTAGATAAAATATTAAGCATTTTACTGTGAACAATATGATAGTTTATTTGCTCAAATGTGATACGAAACAACTGAGTTAGGCTAGGCAAATCGATTCACTTTAAGAATTTCTGTCATAACTCGGTTGTTTTATATCGGAAATCATATATCGTCGGCTTAGAGTGTAAACCTGCTAACTCCACTTTTTATCATATATGACTTATCAATTCGAAAGAAAAAAAAGATGTAGCATCGTCCAAGTAAAACTGCTACTTAAAATTACGATCGTAAGTTAAAGAAAAAAAATGTGAAAAATAGTTTTTTTCATAACAACAATATTAAATTTTGTTTGTTTTTTCTCTGCCCTGTAAAATTTCCTTGTTGTGAGTTAGCAGGTTTACTCTGTAAGGCGAAGATATTCATTTTGTTCACAATAAAATGCTTAATATTTTATCTAAAATAACATATACTAGATGAAGGATTATCAGCACAGATGGAATCACTAGGTTCAATAAAACACCTTTAATGAGACGCTTCGGCCTAATGTTTAGGCCATCTTCAGTCAATTAGGAGTTATATCATAAAATGCGATCGAACCAAGCCTTGTCAAAAATAAAAATTTCTTTTAGCTTCATGCGAATTTATAACGTGCCTGGACCCAAAAGTTTCAGAATGAAGCATGAAGCTAAAAAAATGTTTATTTTTGACAAGGTTTGGTTCGATCACATATGTGTACCGCATTTTGTGTATAACTCCTAATTGACTAAAGATGGCCAACAAAATTCTAGGCCGAAACGTCTTATTAAAGGTGTTTTATTGAACCCAGTGATTCCATCTTTGGCTGATACCCTCCTCCTTCATCTAGTATAGTTTCATCACAGCCACGAACTCTTACAATAAAATAACATATTTTGACAAAACTATATTTAACGAAATATTAATGATTAAAGAATTAAATTGGCAGCTATTTAGAAATTAGATAATGATGAATTTTCAAATTGAGAGATAAAGACGATTTGTTAGTATAACATTTAGGTTCATTTCTAATGAGGAGAAGATGCACGCTCCTAAAGTAGCGGTCCACATTTTATTCACACACTGAGTAAATAATATTTATATTAAATAAATATAGTTCTTTATTAAGGTAGTTGTTTCGCGACAATACTAGCAAAAAGTTAATGCTAGAGTATATAGAACAGACAATAAGGATTCATAATTCATAAGCCCAAAACTTTTTGCTGTTTATGTACCACTACTAGCCAATCCCGTGCTCGTTTGACAAATCTGGCAACATTGTCCAAGCTTGAATATTTTTATCATAGAAATGACAGATAAAATACATTATAAAGGTCGATTTATTAAAAAAAAAGTTCTTAATAAACGATTAAAAGCTGTTGCGACAATGGCTGAAGCGAAAAAACGTCAAAAAAGTACTAAAGTTAATCCACTTTTAGGTTAAATATATGCGTTGTTGCCAGCTTGTTTTTAGTGTAAATTTTTCATTATACATTTTTCATTATTTATTCATTATTATCTCAGAAACTGTGTTGTAACTATGAATTAAAATTTTCTTAATAAATGTATTAGTTATTGTTTAATGTTGGTTTAGTTTTTTATAACAATAGTAAGAAGAGTTTCTTAATTATAATTAAATATGTATGTAAACTTTCCGATATCCCGTATAGTGCAATGTATATAAGAGTCTGAAAAACTCTATCTTTGGAATTTAATATCTCCGGAACTATATTGTTCATCAATTTCGTTTTGCCACCAATCGATGCAGAAGTATTTAAATAATAATCTGCCTAAATTTCAAAAAAATCCTAAGAAAACCCATATGGTGAAACAACTACCTTAAAACAGTTATAAAACCTTTATTAAGTATCCAAACATTTCGAGAGAATTTTCCCTTGCTTGATTAAAAAATAATAAAACAAATGAACTTATTAATTAACTCATAAATTAATTCCTGTGAATCCATTGTAATAGACTGATGAAGGGGGCAAAGCTCTCGAAACTATAGTCTCGTTATAAATAAATAAAATTATAAAACAAATGAACATTGTTTTATAGAGTAACTGCCTTTTTCTTTGGTAAAGGAAGACTTTCTTTCGAAACATTTGAATTATGAGTGTCCATGTAAAGAAATGTATGCATTTGAAAGAATAAAACATTCAAGAATTTATTTCCAAATATAATATTTCTTTATTTATTTCAAACATACTCAAAATCAGTAATTGGTACTAGCTCTTGAATGGGTGTAGTTTTATAGGAGCGTGTCACGATGCCCATAACAACAACTTCAGATAATCCATTGGTTAACTGCTTAGCGAACCATTCGACCGCCTGAGAGCCTAATTTTGTTCCGAGATTACGATCAAATGGAGAAGGAGATGCGCCTTGTTGCATATGACCTGGAATTTCAATTTTAATTATTTTTATGATAAGGATTCAAGAAAAAACAATATTTATAAGTCATGAGTAAATTCTTATAATCTATGGCAGTATTGAAAACTGAATAAAGGAATCATCTGTTGTTGCTTTTGTTTTTAATGATATTTATGTGAAAAGAAGTTACACCGATCGGTGTGTTATCATAAGACTGATCTTCACTTGTATTGTATCTGTACTTGCCATTATTAATAAACGAAACTTAATTCATCATATATATACTATATCTAAATTTTTTTATGATACAATTCTCTTTTAAATAGGTGTTAGTTTTATTATTTTTTGACAAAATTTTTCCCATTAAGATTGTTCCAAGGTATGTCATTTTGATGTAATTTTTGAGAGTGTGTTGTTTTGTGATGAGAAGTTGTCATTGTATATTTTGTAATGATTGAAATGTTTTAGGCTGAAGATGACATATTTGTAAATGTCAAAACGTTCCTGGGTGACAACTAACCTATTTAAAAGAGAATTGTATCCTCTAAAAATTTAGATATATATATAGATAAAAAATTCTCAGAATTTTTCAAGAAATTAATTCATCATAAAATATTATTTCTTAATCATTTTTTTATCTGCAACATTAGCAATATTCCTGCAACATTGGCAATATTGCTGCAATATTTCCGCAACATTGGCAATATTGCTGCAATGTTCCTGCAACATTGGCAATATTGCTGCAATGCTCCTGCAACATTGGCAATATTGCTGCAATGTAAAAGAGGCGGACATAAGAATATTGCTGCAATCTCCGTGCAAGGTTTAATAATGCAATGTAATATTGCTGAAATATTCCTTTCTGTCTGGGGAGTAGGTGCAGCCTTTAAAGGCCTGGATTGGCCCCTTCATCGAGAAAAGAAGGAAAAGAGGAGATTTTATGAGTTGGGTAAGAGTCGAAGGTATCTCTGGATGCGGGACTTAAACAGTTAAAGGTACCGGGGAAGACGTTGGCAGGAAGTGAGTTCTCTGGAAGTCATAGAGATAAACGACTTGACTAAAGTGTTAATTCGATTCCAAGGACGTGCCCAGGATTTGAGCTAGGGGGGGGGGGTGAGGCAGCTTATATTAGCTTCCAGAGCTGGGCACAACATAGTTAATCCCTTAATCGTTAATTAACGAAGTTAACAAATCGCTTAACGATTTAACTTTTAAGTTAAACTAAAAAAATGTTAACGGGTTTCTTAACTTCCGTTCAATTGAATTTCGGTTAACTTTAGTCCGTTACATTAGATAATGAAGAAGAAGATTTTTTCAGTAGTGTTATTCAGAATGAAGAAAGGGCCAAAGGCCACAAATTTCTGGAAAACAAAGCTCAGAATTTGGCTGGACTCAAAGTCAAAAGACTCTTTTACATTTTTAGGAGAACCCCTTTTAATAGAATTGTTTATTAAATATAAGACTGCTATTCCGTCTAGCGCTGCAGTTGAACGCCTTTTTACTTTATCCAATGCAAAGCATGGGTAAAGTATTGTAATCGCTCTCGGGCAAGCGTGGCTTCAAAGGGTCCTCAGGTAAAGACTACGGAACCCATGGACTCAATTAAAGTCACAAATTGTAGTATTCAATTAGGTTGAATATTAGCACGTGACGGTTTTGCCAAAAATTACATGGGGTCTCGTCGAGAGGCCAAAAAGTGCGATTTTTTCATTTAGTGCGTGCGGATGGATGTATGGATGGATGTATGGATGTATGTATGTATGTATGTTATCGCTTTTTTGGCCCACGATTTTTTCCACACCGTTGCACCGATTGAAATGAAATTGAAAACCTACCATTAGTTTAACAAAATGAAGCGCTGATTAGTTTTTGGTACATATCGGCCCACAAACATTAGTACTTTATTTCAGTACTTTTTTAGTTTTTTCTAAATATCTTGAAAATGACTTAACCAATTTTGATGAAATTTAATATCCTAATTAAGTACCTTGGGGACCACAAAAAAGGTTAAATAAAGTTTTTAGTAAAATTATATTTTAAAGTACTTTACTCTAGAGTAAGATGGTACTTTTTTAATTTTTTAAATTCTTTAAAATTTATTCATTTGAAAGTTTTAATATAGCTCATTTAGCCTTGCTTAAGTGAGAATGGATAGGCTTCTCTCTGTGAAATGCTAAAAATTTGGGAGGAATTTTTATGAGTAACCATAGCAACTGCGTTGTTTTCTTATCCGTTACTTTTGCTGAAGACAGAGAAATCGATTTTAAACCAAAAATAGCGATTGATTCTCATCTAGTACTTGAGGAATAATCATTCTATATTGGATTTTTGACGTTTCGGTTTTTATTAGTAACCATTGCTGAAGACATAGAGAAATCGATTTTAAACCAAAAATAGCGATTGATTCTCATCTAGTACTTGAGGAATAATCATTCTATATTGGATTTTTGACGTTTCGGTTTTTATTAGTAACCATTGCTGAAGACATAGAGAAATCGATTTTAAACCAAAAATAGCGATTGATTCTCATCTAGTTCTTGAGGAATAATCATTCTATATTGGATTTTTTGACGTTTCGGTTTTTATTAGTAACCATTGCTGAAGACATAGAGAAATCGACTTTAAACCAAAAATAGCGATTGATTCTCATCTAGTACTTGAGGAATAATCATTCTATATTGGATTTTTGACGTTTCGGTTTTTATTAGTAACCATTGCTGAAGACATGGAGGAATCGACTTAAAATAAAAAATAGCGATTGATTCTCATCTAATACTTGAGAAATATCCATTCTATATTGGATTTTTGACGTTTCGGTTTTTATTAGTAACCATTCCTGAAGACATAGAGAAATCAACTTTAAACCAAAAATAGCGATTGATTCTCATCTAGTACTTGAGGAATAATCATTCTATATTGGATTTTTGACGTTTCGGTTTTTATTGGTAACCATTGCTGAAGACATAGAGGAATCGACTTAAAATCAAAAATAGCGATTGATTCTCATCTAATACTTGAGGAATAACAATTCTACATTAGTTTTGACGTTTCGATTATTATTGGTAACCATTGCTGAAGACATGGAGGAATCGACTTAAAATCAAAAATAACGATCGATTCTTATCTAATACTAGAGGAATAACCTTATTGAATTCCATTTTTGATGTTTTGACTATTAATGGAAACCTCTACTGAAAATGTAGAAGAATCGACTTAAAATCAAAAAGACTAAATTTTTTTGGTAAACAACTCAAGCTTGAGTTGTTTGCCATAAAAGAATTTAGTCTTTTTGATTTTAAGTCGATTCTTCTACATTTTCAGTAGAGGTTTCATTAATAGTCAAAACATCAAAAATGGAATTCAATAAGGTTATTCCTCTAGTATTAGATAAGAATCGATCGTTATTTTTGATTTTAAGTCGTTTCCTCCATGTCTTCAGCAATGGTTACCAATAATAATCGAAACGTCAAAAACCTAATGTAGAATTGTTATTCCTCAAGTATTAGATGAGAATCGATGGCTATTTTTTATTTTAAGTCGATTCCTCTATGTCTTCAGCAATGGTTACCAATAAAAACCGAAACGTCAAAAATCCAATGTAGAATGGTTATTCCTCGACTCTTAAATGAGAATTATTTTTGAATTAATTTCAATATGTACTACAAATTGCAAGTGATATCTGATTAATAATAAAGGAACAAACATATTAATATTTCAAATGAATTTGGATAAAGTTTAGCAACGATCCGTTGCAGTTTATTTTCTACAGGAAAAGATGTTTTACGGGCGAAACGATCATCGCTGTCGGATGACAATTTTAATTTGCTAATGTTTATGAAGGGAAACATGCACCTAATGCAAAATGATGATCAATAACTGATTGCTGTTTTTTGCAATAGGTGCATTATGTTTCTATGTTTTCTTCCTAAAAGCATTAAATACTTATTCTAACTAAATTATTTGTTTTATTTACCTCTGTATCACTGTACCAAAGCCAAGCCTCATCTATTATCTTTAATATACATCAAGGGGTGAACCGTGACCTAATATCGTGTACACCTACTTCCACTTCCACTTTCATTTCCAAGTAGGTGACAATAGATGAAGGGGTATTATCTAATGAATTCCAAAATAATTCAACATAATTCCAAAGACGTGTACACCTAATTCCAATGGCGGTTCACCCCTCGATATACATGAACATCAGTACAACTTTTAGGTGGTTAATTTTTAACTGATAACTTTAACTTGCGTTAAATTTGTGAAAAGTCAACGCTTTAACGATTATCGAAGTTTCTTTTTGAGTAGCGGATTAACGATTAACGAAGTTAACTTTCGAATTAACTGTGGCCAGCTCTGTTAGTTTCGAGGGGGAGGGGGTGCAAGTTCGAAATAAATGAATAAAATAGAAATAAATATGTAGTTTAAAAGTTTATAATCGAACAAGGGCGTGCCCATAGCTGGGCTTGTTAATTTTAAATTAAACGAAAATAAATCGTTACTGGAAACATAATGTTTTCGTTTATAACAATTATAAAAAAATGAAGAGCACTTTATTTTAACAAACCCTTAATTTAATTTTGTGTAGTCCAGCCCGAATCAAATAATCAGAACCCTATAATTTAGGAATGATTTTGGAGATAAATAAATGTCTCTCTTATCTTTAAATAATCTGAAAAATATTTATAAATGTATATATGATATAGGATAAGTCAAAAATTACCTACACTTTTCGTTCTACACTTTATTAAACTAAGATAGGAGGCGGCCGCATGCGCATGCGTTGAGTTGGCACGTCTGTGGTCACGTGTGCGGACTTTAATCACGATCGCGTCAGTTGTCGTCTAGCTACAACAGTATAAGCATGTCAGCTCCGCTATCAGATTGCACCAAAGAGGAGCAACGAGGAGTGGTCAGAGGGTGTGAAATGTGATAAAATTCACCGGAGACTTTTGTCACAATACGGGAAAGTGCTTTATCTCGTATAAGCGTTTTATTATGGATCGATATGTTTAAAAGTGGCCGAACGAGCGTAACACAAAAAGAGGGAGCTGGCGACCGTCAACTTTGAGACGCTTTGAGACCCTGGAACACCCTCCCTACAGCCCAGATCTCGCTTCCTCAGACTTTCATCTCTTTGGACCGCTCAAGGAAGCTTTGAGAGGTCGTCGATTTGCCTCAGACATGGACGTTCGGGATGCGGTGCAAAAGTGGCTTCATGACCAACCGAAAACCTTCTACTAGGAAGGTATCCGGAAGCTTGTGGCTCTCTGGACCAAGTGCATTGCTAAAGCTGGAGAATATATCGAAAAATAATGTATCTGTTGTACATCTATCTTAGTTTAATAAAGTTGTAGAACGAAAAGTGTAAGTAATTTTTGACTTATCCTCGTATACCTATTCCTAAAAAGTCTTACCTAAAATATTTTGCCGTGTTGTAAAATGCCCTTCTCCTTCTTGACTATATAATCTATAAATAAACTCTGTATCATAATTTGGATTGCATTTTTCATTTCTTAAAATAACAAAAAGACAAAAATATTATTTAATTTCCCACAAATAAAATTAAATAATAATTAAAATAATTGTCACCTTAAAATTAGACCTCGTTGAACACCTTCATCCATTTTAGATGTCATATGAGCAACATCTTCAACTAAATCATGAATTGTAAATTTTTCTTCATAAATATAGGCAGCATCGGCGCCTCCTGCTACCCCAGATAAAGTTGCCAGGTATCCACAATATCCACCCATCGTTTCGACTACAAAACAACGGCGTTTCGTACCCTGGGCTGACTGTCGGATACGGTCACAAATCTATAAAATCAAAATAATTTAAATATTATAACAAATACCTACATTAATCATTTATTTATTTGTGTTTTTCAAATTATATTTTACATTATTCAAATTTCAAGTCTTATTTGTCACATAAGTGATATAAATTTAACAATCTCGTTAAAATATTTTTATTTATTTAAGGTAGTTCTTTCGCGACAATCCACATAAAAAGTTTTAGCCTCGTAACCACTCTATACATATGAACGGTGCTAAAATTTTAAGGTTATGTTTTTTTAACGTGACTGTACTTGATCTTATATCCCCTCCACTAAAAATAATCGCCCAAAAATGTTTTTTTTTTTTTATTTTTATCAAAACTACGAGGTAAATAATTTCAATTTTTTTTTAAGTTACTCCAAATATATTATTCTAACAAATATTAGTTTTTCATCAAGATGGTGAAAGTCCTTCAACAGAAAATAAAATAATGATCATTTTCCCACCCTTTCCCAATCTATCATATGTAAAAAAATTCATTTTTAATTGAAATTATTTCATGTTTGGTGTGGTAAATCGTCTTCAAATTTTAACAGTGTGTTTATTATGCTTTTAATGACTTATATTCCAAGTTTCGAAGACTTCTTAAATTTTTGTATTTGTGAAAGAACTACCTTAAGTATATGTATCATTAGAAGTGTAGAACCAATGTATTTAATAGAGAAAGAATTTAGATTTTTTAGTTCAGAATCTAGGATTTTAGTAGAGATGAATTACTCTGAAACGCAATATAAAAATATTCTTTACTAAAATCCTAGATTCTGACCTTAAAAATATAAATTCTTCCTCTCTTAATTATTTATTTGTGTTTTTCAAATTATATTTTACATTATTCAAATTTCAAGTGTTATTTGTCACATAATTGAAATAAATTTAACAATCTCGTTAAATTATTTTTATCTATTTATATGTATTCAGTAGAAAGTTAATATTTTACCTCCGTAATTTCATTAACGGCAGTGTCTGAGCCAAGAGAGAAATCTGTTCCAGGAACATTGTTGCTGATTGTAGCAGGAATAACAGCAATCGGAATGATTAGTTCACTATATTGCGATCGATAATCATTTAATTGTATAGCAGCTCGATAGGCCTTAAAAAACAAGTTTTATAAAAATGACTAAATATATTATAAGATCTAATAGGATTTTCTTTAGAATCCAGTGCAGCATTGAACGAGGAAGCTGAAGATTTTTTAACTTAATGTTTGCACAGAATGCAGGTCAATATGTATTGAATCACCTAACAGAAAACGCTATAAGAGGATTATAAATAAAAGGAACTGAAAAAAAATAAATCTAAAAAATCTTTCAAAGAGAGAATATATATGGTTTATCTTTATTATCCTAGAAAATTTAAAATAACCCAGAATTTTTCTAAATCAAAAAAATAATCCAATATCAATGCTTAATGTTTAATTTAATTAATTGGATTAGAAAAAAAGCGAGTGTGGGTCAGTGGTCAGAGTGTCGGGCCACTGTCCTGAATTATGCTGGTTCGAGACTGAGTCTCGGCAGATATTTACAGTCACCTCTTCTTGGAAAGCAATGGCAAACTACCAAGAGTATAATTGCCTAGTCAACCTCTCCAAACTAGCCGTTCGGAACCGGCGTTAAAAAGTAGATCCCGTATATCTGTGTAAAACAGCTAAAATACACTCAGCACAGGTATATGTGGAGAGGTTCCAAAACGTCAGGGAGACCTGATATGGCATTTAAAGAAGAAGAATTGGATTAACGAGTTTAATATAAGACACAGACAAATGCTACTAAGAAATATTTATCTTCAACTTAATTTTTTTTTTTTTTAAAGGGCCTCCACATCTCCCCTTATAGCCCTCCGATCCTCCCACTCAGGATCCGGTTGAGTGGCTCAGGGTGTGGCCCCAGCAGAACGGTGTGAAACCTTAGTATGCTGCGACCAAGAATAAAATAATAATAATAACAATAAAAAAGGGAATATCGCATGTCGTCCAAACAATAAAAATAAATAAATAAATACACTGGGAAGAATAAATAAATAAATAATCAATTAAATAAAACAAAAAATAAATAGAAAATAAATAGAATATGTCACTGGGTTTTAAGAAATTGTTGTTTAAAAATAAATATTCATAACAAACTTAAAAATGCAAACTCTGGTAAAAAGAAACAAAAGTTCTTTTAAAAGTGCGACATTGGGACAAATAATGATGCAGTATATTTAAGTATATATGACAATTGCTCACGCGGACAATTTTTTGGGGGGCATCCAAGAAAGTGGGGGGCCTTAAGCTATAGCTTGTTTAGCTTATACGTAAATCCTGCACTGGATTTATCACAAGAACCAGAATTAAATAGAATCAAGGAAGTTACATAATAAATAATTAAAGAGTCTTGATTACCTCGAATCCCCCTATAATCAGAAGAGCTTGAATATTATTTTGTTTTAATTGTACTACGATATCTGATATATAATTTTCAGGAAGTTTGCGATTTGTGCCGAGATTTGCGCCTCCTTGACTCACCCATCCCGTTACAGACGACCATTCTAACTCATCAATCTGTAAAAATAGAAGTAAATCATAATCTCATTTATATATGATTAAGACTTAAAAAATCTATATACAGGGTGGTCCAGAAAGAAATTCATTTTTGAAAATAGAAAGAAAAGAAAACTATTATATTTAAAATCGTTTAATCTTATATAATATAAAGTTTATTAAATGTAATTTTAGTTTTTGAAAATTAAATCATCAAGATGTTGAGACACTCTTCCAAACGGGCACAAAAATTTTGAAAAACTTTAGTTAGAGTTTCATATGAAATGGGTTTAATTTCTTGCTGAATATTCAGCTTCAATTGCCGAAATGTTATCGAATTATTAGCGTATACCTTGCTTTTAAGGTGTCCCCATAAAATGAAGTCTGCTGGACCTAAATCAGGACTCCTCGGAGACCAGGTTATGTCACCCCTTTCTGAGGAAATATACTATCCCTTATCACACGCATGCTCTCGTAGTGTGACACGTGGCTCCATCCTGCTGAAACCGTGTGTTTCGATTGTAATTTCGCGATTATTGCAACTTAGAATGAGAGCATGTGCGTGATAAGGGATATGTTTCCTCAGAAACTGATTTCACGGTGGGGTGACATATCCTGGCCTCCGAGGAGTCCCGATTTAAGTCCAGCAGACTTCTTTTATGGGGGCCCCTTAAAAGCAAAGTATACGTTAATAATCCGACAACATTGCGGCAATTGAAGATGAATATTCAGCAAGAAATGGAAGCCATTTCAAAAGAAACTATTACTAATGTTTTTTAACATTTTCGTGCCCTTTTGGAAGAGTGCCGCAACAGTCAAGGACGTCATCTTGATGATTTAATTTTGAAAAAAACTAAAATTATATTTAATAAATTTTATATTGTATAAGATTAAACGCTTTTAATATAATAGTTTTGTTTTCTTTCTATTTTCAAAAATGAATTTCTTTCTGGACCACCCTATATAAGAGTAGGTATTATAAGTATTGTCCTTTATTTAAAAGTAATACCTTTCCTTTAGCTAGACCATCCATTCCATCATGAATGCCGAGTACTTTGTCCCCACGTGAAATAGAATTACGTATGAAAGAACGGACGGCAGCGTTCATTCCACAAGCGGGTGCTCCAACATGCATAACAGCTAGAATCCGTCTCTAAAATCAAAAATATAATAAATAATAAATTAAAATAGGGTTTTCTAAAAAAAAAATGTGTATATTTTATAACTTTTTTCTTATTTACATAAATTTGATGAACGCTTGGAGGTGTCCAAAAGGCTCAATTAATGAAGTGAAAAATAAACAAGGAAACAAAAAATGTAATTGAAAAGATTTTGTTTTGCTGAAGAAGCAGAATTGTTGATTCATAAAGAGAAATCAATAAAGTAAAGGGAGTGTAGTTTCACAGTGAATGAAATAAAACTCAAAGAGGTTTATACAAACTCAATATATTTCGAAAAACAGTTTTTAATCTGTAAACTCCTGATGATGGACTAATAATCCGAAATATATTGAGTTTGTATAAACCTCTTTGAGTTTTATTTCATTCATTGTGAAGCTACACTCCCTTTACTTTATTAATCATGTTTCACCTAAAACCTACACCACTTTCCCTAAGTAAAAAAGAAATCAATAAGATAATTCTCAGTTTGATGATAATAAACATAACTTATATAATATATCGTCGCCTTAGAGTGTAAACCTGCTAAATCCATTTTTTATCATATATGACATATTAATACCGTTCGAAAGAAAAAGAAATGCAGCATCGTCCAAGTAAAACTGCTACTTAAAATTACGATCGTAAGTTGTAGAAAAAAAATGTGAAACATAGTTTCTTTCCATAACAATAATATTAAATTTTGTTTGTTTTTTCTCTGCCCTGTAAAATTTCCTTGTTGTGAGTTAGCAGGTTTACTCTCTAAGGCGACGATTTATACGTACCTACCTACCTACCTATAAATTTTTTTTAAGACTATAGTCATCAGTCTTTTGAATTAGAAATATTTTATTTGTTATTTCTCATGGGTTCAAATACCCGAATGATTTTAGATAAATTCGTTTTGTTTAATAATAAGGTCACTGAACAAACGAATTCTTTCTTTTATTCAGTGATCTGCTTACTATTACGAAAAAATGAATTTATCTAAATCCAATCGGGTATTTATTAATCCCATGAGAAATAACAGATAAAATATTTACAATTAAAAAGACTGATGATTAAGGTCAAACCTTCGAAATTACTAATTAAATTTTATAGGTACATATTTATATTTATTTGCATCAAACAGAGGACAACCTCATTGATTTCTATTTACAAAAAATATAGATCAATTAAATGTTCCATCATCCCGATATAAATTAAAATAGGGAATGAAAAAAATAATTGATTGGGGTTCAATGTACATGAGTCATTATGTAAAAGCAAACCCAAAATGGGGTTAAAAGGAAAGAATACAGAATAGGAACTAAGGAAGAAAAAAGTAAAAAAAGCTATAAAATATGTAATAAAACTAAAATACACACCTGGGTATTGAGCAATGATGATTGCGGCGGACGTAATCTGGTTAGAAGTTTGTAAACTTGTAAATTTCGTTGAAAAGCTCTATAATAAAAATAAAAATAATCTAATTAAAATCAGTGATGATTGTTTCAAATTAATCGTCGCGTAGTGGAATTGTCTTTTGACAAAGAGTGATAGAATGAGCCACTGAGGAAGTCGAAATTAATCGACGAAACGTCTGGCCCATTCAATAAAAACTCTGTTTTTTATTTTTATCCAATTCCCTGCTATTCCTGTTAATTAATGCTTATTATGGATACGAGTGATCTACCATTTTAAATTATTTTTTTAGAATATAAATATACACACACTGCTCAAAATGTCCCTAGCAATGAGATGGTTTAAGTCTAGAATGGCGGAAATTAACTGTTGCTGTTGCTGTTGCTTTGGCTACGAGATTTTAGACACGGCCGCTAGATGACTCAGTCAGATCGTTGCGACACTTTTTCATGACTGATAATATTTCAGTCATGTTATAAGTGAAGCAATTCGATCTCGACTGAAGATCGAAGGAGGAGTCATCCACCAACTCGGAGCTCCTCGCCCGCCAGCTAGGCGGGTAGCGCCCAGCATTCACTGGAGCGAGCAACCATTGTTAGGTCCCCACCAACTAGGCGGGATCAACGCGGAGAACAACGGCGCCAACCGGCACCAACAACCACCGCACAACCGACCTAACAATGGGCTCACCTCCAGCATCCAACTAGGGCACGATGATCGAAGGAGGAGCCATCCACCAACTCTGAGCTCCTAGCCCGCTAACTAAGCGGGTGGCGCCTAGCCCGGCTTTTTACCAGGGACGAACATCGCCCTGCACAAATCATTGTTAGGTCTCCTCCAACTAGGAGGGGAGCGCGGACACGCACCACGCACTCACCACGAGGCCCTAACAATGATATTAATTAATAAAGTAAAGGAGTGAGTTTCACAGTGAATGAAATAAAACTCAAAGAGGTTTGTACAAACTCAATATATTTCTGATTATTAGTCCATCATCAGAAATATATTGAGTTTTATTTCATTCACTGTGAAACTACACTCCCTTTACTTTATTAATTAGGTCTTTAGATACCTAATTTTTCCTAAAAACTGTTCAGAAAATTTTCTAGGTTTAGGTACACTTAAGAGAAAATCGAATAAATAAATAAGCTAAGAATTTCTGAAAAGTTTTGATTTTCTGACCCTCCTTCCTTTTCTTCAACAAATTTAACAAAAAAGATTGAAAAAAACAATAATAACTAGTATATTTTCAAAATATCTTGTTACTTAGACCATTTTGGGCAGTGTATATGATTATTAAGTATTAGTAAATTTGAATTAAATCATTATTATTATTCAGTTCCATTACCAGTATTAGATGTAACAAATCAGAGGAAACTACGGCTACTCTAAACAATCAATGGTGTTGTATAAATAAATGTGTTCATAGTGTTATATATGTGTATTCTAATTAGCAAGAATGACGAAGTGTTTTAAAAATTTGATCAAGGTAATTATATTATATCTGGGTTGATTTTGATGATTGTGAATGATTCATTTGTATTTATTTTTTGTATAGAGCCTGATGAAGTCACAATAAATTGGCGAAACGTTGCAATTCGTCGTATGTTTTAACATGGTGTTTAATTGTTCCTTTTTCCTCTGATTTGTTACATCTAATTTTAATTAAAGTTATAATTTGCATTCATAAGTAAATTTGTTTTAAAATTTATTATAATAACAAATGAATAAAGAAGAGAAATAATATTTTTTTAAGTAAATATAATAATATAAGTGTGATAAAACAATATAATAAGCAAAATAATTAAATATATTTGAAATTGGTCAACCTACTAAAAATAGTATGCATGTTGACTTTCAGGTCTGATAAAATTATGGGATGGTCCAGGAATATTCTTCGCTAAATACAAAAGGATCATCAATCAACACGCTGAACAGAGGAAGGAGCTTAGGGTTCAGGTAATGCCATTTAGATCGAGGTTAACATGCGACTGGCTGGTGAATCCCGTTGATAAGGAGAACAGATGAGCATCTAGAAAGATCAACTCATAGTTGGAAATGAGATTTTGGAATGTGATTATTTAGTATTTGGTTCCTTTCCCACATACCTTCCTCTAAGTTCAACAGCCTTTTCCCATTGTTTATTCTCCATTGCTTTGGTGACTTCTTTAGTTCGATTAACGCAATCTACAAGTGGAAGGCGTACAGCTTGATTGCCACTCAACGAAACTACACACGGAACTGTGTCTGGGGTGGCTTCCATTAGAGCGAGAACAGCTTCAGCACCCATGCGACAACCCTAAAAAGGCTTTAGTTTAAGAATGGTTGGTGAAATCGGACTTAAGTTCTTTATTGGATATAATAGTCTAAGATTCCGACTTAAGTCGACCTTCAACTATCAAGCTTCCTAATGAAATTGATATTTTGATAATATAATGTATTAATAAACAAAACTTGATAGGGTCGACATCCAATTTCCCCGCATAGCTATTTTTAATAAAAAATTAAAGTTGTTAATAACAACAATATAATAATACAATACAATAAAATACAATAGTTGTTAATATATAACAATAAAGGAAACTCTATAACTACAAAATACTAATTCGAAGTTACCTGTGATACCCTGTCTACCTGGACTTATGCGGGGAAAAAAGATGGACACCCAACTTTGGCATTTTATATAGATATTTTACTCTCGATTGGTAATATATTTATCCGGAAACTCCATTTATGTAATAAAATTAACAAATTTAATTTTTTATTAAAAATAGCTATGCAGAGAAATTGGATGTCGACCCTATCAAGTTTTGTTTATTAATACATACATTATATTATCAAAATATTAATTTCAAAATTATTGGATAAAAAATACTCGGTAGGTTTCACATTAAGATATAAAAATAAAACGAATTTATTTTTGGAGAGTCTTTAATCTCGATATATATATTTCGGGTGGTTAACCCATCTTCAGGAGCAACAGAAAGTAACTGATCTGGATAAGTCGAATTTGAATACAAGTCAATGGTAAAATTTATTTTTTAAATTCATTAATTATTCCTCCCCCCCCCCCCCCCCCTACATCTGCCTGAGTATAGATCCTCATTTCTCAGAAGGCCATTCAAAATTAAACAAAATAGACTTCCTACCTTTCTCCCTCCCCTAATTTTAAATATTTACCCTTGTTATTTAAAAATAAATTTTACCATTGACTTGTATTCAAATTCGACTTATCCAGGTCAGTTACTTTCTGTTGCTCCTGAAGATGGGTTAACCACCCGAAATATACCTATATATCGAGATTAAGACTCTCCAAAAATAAATTCGTTTTATTTTTATATCTTAATGTGAAACCTACCAAGTATTTTTTATCCAATAATTTTAAAAAATGTTTCACCAATTACCAACACCAAATTCCTTAAAAACTATATTAATTTCATTAGGAAACTCGATAGGTGAAGCTCGACCTAAGTCGGGATCTTGTACTATAAGGAAAATATTTTTGTGGCATCTCGAGACACTCTCTGCCAGGGGTAAATGTTGGTAGCTTGTTAATTAATAAAACTCTAGAAACGAACCAGGACTCGATCGAAGGCAGAAGGTCTTCCGCCTCGTTGAACATGACCAAGGACAGTGATGCGGGCATCTTGTTGTAGTTGATCCACAATCACCTTTTTAACATCCTGAGCTGTAATAGGCTTCCCATCACGATCGATCGCTCCCTCTGAGACGATAATAATATTCAATCTCTGACCCGATTCGCGTTCCTAAAAAGTTACAAGTTTCTATTATATAAAATGAAATTAATATACACTAGAATAATATTTAAAAAGATTCATCAAGATTAATCAAAAAGCAATGCAAAGACAAATCACAGGGCCCCAAGAGTAAAGCGTTTTCCATGATAAATGTTTTATTGTGATTTAAACCAATAATTATGTTAATGATCATTTGTTGAAATGTATAGCGTTTTCTGTTGGACTGAACTGTGTTTAGTGAACGTAGGGGCTGACGTCATAAGCCCTATAGCTTTAGTAATAGGCTTATTTAGGTTTCGAAGGCAACCATCTCAGTGCTCAACGGAAAACGCTTTTAGTGATATTGTTTTTCGATTAGATCCCATAATAAGAAAAATGATTTAACACAGTAAAAGTGTTAGTCATTTAAAAAAATTTATAAGTCATATTTCCCCAGTTTTCCCTTTCAGTATTTAGTAAGTTGGTTAGTAGTAAAAAACCATATTGATTAACCATACCATTTGAACTGGAGATCCTTCTCAAATTGGGCACAAATAAAGTGAATATAAATTTAAGCTATGCCGAAAATAACTATTTAATTAATAGAATAATGAATGAATAAAGTAAAGGGTGTGTAGTTTCACAATGAATGAAATAAAACTCAAAGAGGTTTATACAGACTCAATATATTTCGGGTTATTAGTCCATCATCAGGAGTTTACAGATTAAAAACTGTTTTTAATCTGTAAACTCCTGATGATGGACTAATAACCCGAAATATATTGAGTCTGTATAAACTTCTTTGAGTTTTATTTCATTCATTGTGAAACTACACTCCCTTTAATATCATGTTTCACCTAAAACCTACACCACTTTCCCTAAGTAAAATAAAATAATGGATTGAAATTAATGAGATATCAACAAAACATCGAGTATTTTGGTTCAATAAGATAACTTCTAAATACGTAACGTTGGTATATATTCTGTCTCTTTAAGGTAAGATGATCATGGTAAAAATTGTTATTTACTTAAGTTTCAAAATATATATATAAGATTGTCAATGGTGCCAAACCTTATATCTCGAAAACGATTCTGTTTTTCTTGTTGAAATCGAAATATATTTTTAATGACACAATTGGCTATCTTAAGGTAGTTGTTTCGCGACAATACTAGCAAAAAGTTAATGCTAGAGTATATAGAACAGACAATAAGGATTCATAATAAATAAGCCCAAAACTTTTTGCTGTTTATGTACCGATCCTAGCCAATTCCGTGCTCGTTTGACAAATCTGGCACCATTGTAAGAGATTGAATATTTTTAGATTAAAATGACAGGTTAAATACATTTTAAATTTCTGTAAAAATAGTTTTGCTATTTTTTAACAAATGTAATCAACGCCTACGTTACACCTTATGAAAATTATAATTTTGAAAAAATCTAGATCATGCATCTTTCGCTGGTTAAATAAATACGCTATTGCCAAAATGTTTTTAGTGAGAATTTTTTTTTATACATTTTTCATTATTTATTCCTTATTATCTCAGAAACTGTGTTGTAACTATGAATCAAAATTGTCTTAAAATATGTATTGGTTATTGTTTAATGTTGGTTTAGTTTTTTATAAAAATGGTAAGAACGGTTTCTTAATTATAATTAAATATGTATGTAAATTTCCCGATATCCCGTATAGTGCAATGCTAAAGAGCCCGAAAAACTCGATTTTTGAAATTAAATATCTCCGGAACTGTATTGTTCATAAATTTCGTTTTGCCACCAATCGATGCAGAAGTATTTAAATAATAATATATCTAAATTTCAGAAAAATACTAAGAAAACGCATTCGGCGGAACAACTACCTTTAAATGTCAGAAAAGTTAAAAAATTTCTATAAAAATCGTTTTGTTATTTTTTAACAAATGTAATCAACGCCTACGTTACACTTTATGAAAATAATAATTTTTAAAAAATCTAGCGCATGAGCGCTTTATACATCTTTCGCTGGTTAAATAAATGCGCTGTTGCCAAAATGTTTTTAGTGCAAATTTTTTTTATACATTTTTTATTATTTATTCATTATTATCTCAGAAACTGTGTTGTAACTATGAATCAAAATTGTCTTAAAATATGTATTGGTTATTGTTTAATGTTGGTTTAGTTTTTTATAAAAATGGTAAGAACGGTTTCTTAATTATAATTAAATATGTATGTAAATTTTCCGATATCCCGTATAGTGCAATGTATAAGAGCCTGAAAAACACTATTTTTGAAATTTAATATCTCCGGAACTATATTGTTCATAAATTTTGTTTTGCCACTAATCGTGCAGAAGTATTTAAATAATAATCTGTCTAAATTTCAAAAAAATCCTAAGAAAACCCATTTGTCGGAACAACTACTTTAAACCTATATTTTTTCCGAAACCCCACAACTTTTACCATAATTAATTTTAATTAAGAAATTATTTTTTTTTCTTTAGAGAAGCGTTTAGAGGACTTCGTATCATTTCTTAAACTAGACTAGATTTAATTTGATAAGTTCAAATCAAGTTAAGCTTTCTTAAAATAATTGCTTTGCTCTTTCAAAAATTAAAGATATAATCTTGATTTAACCCAAAAGCAAAGTAAGGGAAGAGAGTAAGGATGGATGCTTGCCTCCTTAAGCTTTTTGCAAAGTTTATCAGGCCAGTCGCTAACAGGAGGCCACTCTGGGATAAAGACATAGTCGGCTTCACTTGCCAACGCAGCAACCAGTGCAAGATACCTTCAACATGAACAAAAAACAGCCCAAACAACGGACATCACATCAGAAGAGGTCCTGCCATTTATAATTATAAAATTATAATAAAATAAAAAACATCTATATAATTAAAAAGAAAAGAAAATCAATCTTATAAATTAAAAAAAAAAATTAGTTTGTAAATCGGATTTTTTTCTTAAACATATTCTCAATTAGAAAAAATTAAAATTCTTCAAACTTCGTGGGTTATTTATCATATAAATTAAATAAATATAATAATTTCGATAAATTATTTTTATTTATAAATTCAAGACACAGTTTCGGTCACCACTAGTAGACCATCTTCAAGAGTAAATTTCGTTTTAGTTTTTGAAAAGTGTTAATAAAAATATCTCACTCATTTCATTTTATAGTATTTATTAAAGGTAGTTCTTTCACAAATGCAAAAATTCAAGAAGTCTTCGAAACTTGGAATATAAGTCATTAAAAGCATAATAAACACACTGTTAAAATTTGAAGACGATTTACCACACCAAAGATGAAATAATTGCAATTAAAAATGAATTTTTTTACATATGGTAGATTTGGAAATGGTGGGGAAATGAACATTATTTGAGCCGTTTATTTTGAAAGTGGCCTAACTCCATTATTTGTTATTTTGAGATATTTGTATTTATATTTTTATAAATACATATATTTATATATATTTTGATGTATTTATTTTGACGAATTCATGATGATATTGTACTCCTTTGGCTATGATATTATAAATTTGAAAAGAAGACATCTATGTCTAACTAAATCTGTCATTAACTCATTTTTTTCAAAATTGGAGTTAGGCCACTTTCAAAATAAACGGCTCATTTTATTTTTTTTCATTGAAGGAGTTTCACATCTTAATGAAAAACTAATATTTGTTAGAATAATATATTCGGAGTAACTTAAAAAAAAATTGAAATTATTTACCCATTAGTTTTGATAAAAAATAAAAAAAAAATAACATATTGGGCGATTATTTTTAGTGGAGGGGATTTAAGAACAATCGCTTGGAAACGATCCATTCATAAAAAGGATATAGTAGTGTGAGAAGTACAGTCACGTTAAAAAAACATAACCTAAAATTTTAGTACTGTTCATATGTATAGTGGTTACGAGCCTAAAACTTTTTATGTGGATTGTCGCGAAAGAACTACCTTAAGTCTAGGTAAGCGTTTCTTAAACTAGAGTTCGTGATGCCATAGGAAAGGAGTCGCAAAAAAAAAGTGAAAGTTTCGCTATGATAGGGCTATTATTTGGGTCACTATCTCTGAAATATTTAAGCAGACTCCCCTCTATTAGATGGTCAGGTTCTTTTGTGACGGGCCCATCTTCAGTGTATTAAAAATTATGTTGGCAATTTGTATATTTACAATTTATTCTTATTATTATTGATATTGGGAAAGATTTTTCAGAAGGGCTGAGATATTAATTTTATTCAAGTTTTGGGAGTCTCGGTGCTAAAAATTTTAAGAAATGCTGGTCTATAGAATGAGATGAAGAGGTAGATGAATTTATTGAAAATTTTCAAAAACTAAAACGAAATTTATCACAAAAGATGGTCAACTAGTGGAGACCGAATTTATATAGGTAAATAGAAATAGTATCGAAATTATTAAATTTGTTTCAATAGTGTGGGCAACGAGGGGGGAACCGCGATTGGAATTAGCTGTAGACGTCTTTGGAATTATGTGGAATTATTTTGGAATTCATTAGATAATGCCCCTTCTTCTATTGTCTTCTATTTGGAAATGAAAGTGGAAGTGGAAATAAGTGCTACACGATATTAGGTCGCGTTTCACCCTTCGGTGGGAAATAAAACTTGAAGTTTGAAGAATATAAACTAGTTAAGTTTGGAAGAATTTTTCAAAACTTATAAACTTATATTTTTTTATTATTTTAATACAATAAATATGGAGATATTTTCCATAGAAAAGCCTGACGTTAATATAAAAAGTAAGAAAAGAAGAAAATCCGATTTAATAAAAATGAGTGGAATGTTTCGTTAGTTTCTGGTCATCCTCATGCAAATAAATCTCTCCGGGCAAGCAACTTGTGAGCTTGCCTGCATAAGTTTCGAGCAGAGGCGTTCGGGCCAATCTTTAGGTGGAGGCAGTTCTGGAACGAATACATAATCGGCCTCGCTTGATAGAGCTGTCACCAAAGCTAAGTATCTGCCAAGAATGAAAATTGAAGCGAGAAGAAGAGATTTTATTTCTGATAATTATGTTAAGTACCCGCAATGGCGACCCATCACTTCCATTATAAAGGTGCGCTGATGGGAGTAAGCTGTGGAGGCTATGGCATCAATCGCTTCGATGATTCGATGAAGAGCAGAATCGGTGCCAATCGTCATATCCGTACCACAAAAATCGTTGTCTATTGAGCCAACCATTCCGGCAATGTGCAAATGGGAGTATTTTTCTCGACTTTCTGATGAAATTTGATTGGTTTCTACGAGCTCATCAAGAAGACTCGACCATTCCTACAAAATAAAATGAAGAAAATCACATGAAATTCTCGAATTACTTTTTTAATTTAAAAAAATTAAAAATAATTCATTTTTAAATAATTGAACCGCGCAAGTTTAAATAACTTCCCAGTCAGAAGGGAATTTTGTAGCAATATTAAACCTTGTAGGAACATTGCAACAATATTCCATGTCCGCCTCTTTTACATTGCAGCAACATTTCATCAATATTGCCAATGTTGCAGGAACATTGCTGCAATATTGCCACTTCAATCTTGTCACTACAATATTGCTGCAATGTTGCTACTGCAATGTTGCTGCTACAATGTTGCTACTGCGATGTTGCTACTGCAATGTTGCTACTGCAATGTTGCTACTGCAATGTTGCTACTCCAATGTTACTACTCCAATGTTACTACTCCAATGTTGCTGCAATGTTGCTACTGCAATGTAGCTGCAATATTGTCAATAATGTGCAAGGTTCGCAATATTGCTGCAATATTCCAGTCTGGGTTCCATGATTTAGTCCGCAAATTCTGTGGTTCGATAAATCATTTCATTATTATTATTTTTTATTGTTGTTTTTTATTTTATGATTCATCTTTTGAAGTTTGGGGAATATTAAAGAGAGGAAGAAAGTGAAGAAGAAAATCAAGCTTAATGAGAGCTTAATCATAATAATAATTGAGTTGAGTGTTTGAGTAAAGACAAATGTAGATTTTTTTTTTTTTATATATTTTTACGAACCACTTTTTGATTGTTTCTTGTTCTAGATGACTAGGCGCATGTTGTGGGGACGACTAGGGGACAGAAAAGAGGACGAGAAAAGCAGTTGAGGGAGAAGACCAGAAACCCAAAAGAGGAATTAGAAGTATTTATATTTATGTATTGTGTATATAAATGGGCATAAATAAGTATGATTTATATGTCTCTGTCACCGTTATGCTAAAACATTGAATGTACAAAAATTTGGTATTGAATTGTTGCTATATGATAATTTAATTGGCTACTAAAAATTGTTTGTTTGTTTCTCTTTATTCTAATAATTTTCCCAGATTAGTCTAACATTGTCCTTCTCTACGAAATATGTTATATAAGTATTAAATACCTATGATAGATAAATAAATTGACATTCAAGAAAAATAGAAAAATTTCTATATTAGTGGATTTGGCATTAATTTTTATACCAATGGCCTTTTTCAATGGTTTGAGACTTATTGACTGATTCCAAATATTCTATCACCACAGAATAATGATCACTAATCCCTCAATTGGAACCGTACGTTAAACATAAAGGCAGCACTACTGCCGAAGTTAGCGCTCTCTTGTGTTTATTTATTCAAATAATTTGGGAGAATTGGGGCAAATATTGTATTATAGTATATATCAGTGCTTCTCAACCTGGGTTCCGCCGTACCCCAGGGTTCCACAAAGGGAGGTTTGGGGTTCCCCGCGCCTAGAGGTCAATAAACGAAAACAAGAGCAGTGGCGGATTTAACGGTGGGGGGACTGGAGGGCCGACCGGGGCTCATAATTCCGGAGGTGCCCACAGAATCCCTAATATTATCAAATAAATTATTAAACAAATAATATAGGGTCCTTTTTAGTTTTAACGTCCCGAGCAGTTAAACATATATATTATGTGTATATTCATAATAACTTTTCTTTTAAATTTGAATGTACATCATATAAATAAATATATACCTATGTATAATTCACCTTTTCGAAAAAGATCAGCTCCAGTGAGGCTTCCATCTCCACCAATACATATCAAATTTGTGATTCCTTTTTCTACTAAATTTTTAGCAGCTTTTAATCGTCCGGATCTTTCTCGAAAATCCTTACATCGAGCTGAACCAATTACTGTGCCACCCTATAAAAATAAATCAAAGATTGAATTAAGTTTAAAAATAATTATTTAAAATAAATGGTTGGTCCATTTAAGGTAGTTGTTTCGCGACAATACTAGCAAAAAGCTAATGTTAAAGTATATAGAACAGACAATTTGCTGTTTATGTACCACTACTAGCCAATCCAGTGCTCGTTTGACAAATCTGGCAACACTGTCAGAGCTTGTATATATTTTATCATAGAAATTTCGGATAAAGTACATTATAAAGGGAGATTTATAAAACAAAAAGTTCTTAATAAGCTGTTGCGAACTGGCTGAAGCGAAAAAGCGTCAAAAAAATTACTTAAGTTAACCCACTTTTTAGGTTAAATAAATGCGTTGTTGCCAGCTTGTTTTTAGTGTAAATTTTTCATTATACATTTTTGATTATTTATTCATTATTATCACAGAGAAACTGTGTTGTAACTATGAATTAAAATTTTCTTAAAAAATGTATTAGTTATTGTTTAATGTTGGTTTAGTTTTTTATAACAATGGTAAGAAGAGTTTTCTTAATTATAATTAAATATGTATGTAAACTTTCCGATATCCCGTATAGTGCAATGTATAAGAGTCTGAAAAACTCTGCCTTTGGAATTTAATATCTCCGGAACTATATTGTTCATAAATTTAGTTTTGCCACTAATCGATGCAGAAATATTTACATAATAATCTGTCTAAATTTCAAAAAACTCCTAAGAAAACCTATATGGTGAAACAACTACCTTAATGATTGTGATCTTGTGATCAGATACTTAAAATATTTTTGAAACATAATTAAATTAAATTATAATAAACAATATAAGAATCTAAAATTTAAGTATAATTTAATCAAAGGATAACGAGTTGATGTAGTGAGGTTTTTACCTTATGAATAATGCAGGAGACAGAGGTCCATGAGGCTTCTTCAATATTGTCTCCTCCATCAACCATCCCTTGATAACCTTCACGAATGAAAAATACTTTACATCCAAGATAGATACCCATTCGCACAACTGCACGAACAGCAGCATTCATTCCTAAAAATTATTTTATTTATTACTTTACCATACTAGGGGAAGGAAAAATTGTTTAGTTTTTATGGAAATATTTAAAAAATGGTTAAAATTATTGGAATTTTTTTTATCAAAACTTCAAGGTAAATAATTTCATTTTTTTTTTTAAGTTACTCCGAATATATTATTCTAACAAATATTAGTTTTTCATCAAGATGGTGAAAGTAATTCAATGAAAAAAAATAAAATAATGATCATTTTCCCACTCTTTTCCAATCTAGCATATGTAAAAAATTTCATTTTTAATTGCAATTATTTCATGTTTGGTGTGGTAAATCGTCTTCAAATTTTAACAGTGTGTTTATTATGCTTTTAATGACTTATATTCCAAGTTTCGAAGACTTCTTGAAATTTTCGCATTTGTGAAAGAACTATCTTAATTAAAAAACTTTGAGTTTGATTTAAATTCTGGTCTAATTTCCTACGATCCTTTTAAATATTTGATTATGGATGCGAACGATGATCTATTTATATTTTTAATTTTTCTTTTAAATATAATTTCTGATTAAATGGATTATAATATCCAAGGGCAAATATTTGTGATTGATTAATTTTACCTTGAGAATCGCCTCCACTTGTAAAAACAGCGATTCCTTTGCCTCTATGCGATGCTGCTTTAACGACTTTTTTCCCGTCCATTGTATTTTTGTTAATGGATTGCTTTGGACACCAAAATTTATACCGATACCTGCAAAAACGGTTATTCTATAATATTATTAATATAAATTAAAATTAAGTTTAAAGTCTAAAGATCGTAGAATAAATTAAAAGTCAAATTTTTTCAAGTGTTTAGTCAATAAAAATATATAGGAAACCTTCAAAGTGTTTATATAATAAATTATTTGAAATTTTTATAGGTATAAGTACAAATACAGATCTATCTATATTTATAATCGATTCAAATAAAGAAATAATCGTACATGAGTCGCAATAGGGAAACTAAATATAAAGAAAAATTAAGAAACTAGAGAAATATATAATAAACTTTATCTTTAGAATGTATGTTTAATGATTAATGATTTATGTAAATAGAAAAAAAAATATCTTAAGCTTGGTTAACATATAACAAGTAGGTTATTAGATTACAGTAATTTAGCGGATTGATCATATTGTTCAGAGAGCGGAGAAGTAATTTTATTGAATTGAAGAGCCGGAGCAGTCTACATGCACTCAGTGTTTAATTATTTAATTGGATCGGTTTTGTTGTAAGCACAAATGGAATTTTATGATTGTAATTAAATAGGACCAACTATGAACAAGTGTAAAATAATGTTTCTACAGTTAAATAAATTAGCCAGGGCTGAATCTATGATTAATTATATGACCTACTTAATTATTGATTGAATCTAGAGGGGTTAGAGAATGATTTTTCTCCAAAGATGCTATCATTTTCGAGTGAGCAGCGGAATTTGGGTTTTTAGAAGTTATGCGAATGTCTAATATTTTCAAGACTTTATTAGAAGATCAAGAAAATAAGAAAAAATTAAGCACTATTTTTTCAGGGAGAATGGTGTAGTTTCGAGGTAAAACATCTATATATATAAAATTAAGGTTTTGTCTGTACATTGGTCCAAATCAGGCCAAATTTTGTTTGCAAACGTTTCAAGAAAAGTTATGAACGAAAACACCCTCAACAAAATTCCGGTTTGTCTGTATGTTTGCGTGGTTTACGCGAAAATTTGCTCACGATTCACGTTAAAACGGCTGAAGGGATTATTATGAAATTTCATATTTGGATGAGATGTCTTCTAACTTACGCTTATCGCTATATAAGGTTTGATATTTTGACCTCAAAAGGGGGTTGGGGGGGGGGGGCGACAAATGGAAATTATCAAATAACTCCTAAACTATTAACTCTACGGCAAATTTGTTATGAGCAAAGTTGTAGGGATGTGATTTCTGACAACTTTTGTTTAAAAAAATTCCCGCAAAAAACCATCTAAAAATTCTTGCCCTTGGAGCAAACTCAACCAAATTTTGTATACATAATCTGTTGGCTTCTAGAGAGCTAGAAATCCAGAAACTAACCAAAATGGGGGGGGGGGTCAAAAAAATGAAAATTCTTGCTCTTGGACCAAACTCAACCAAATTTTGTATACATAATCTGCGGGCCTCTAGGGAGCTAGAAATGCGCTGGGGTGCGGGTCTTGGTGCTGGGGTGGAGTGTTGATGGAGTGTGTGTGGGTCCAGGAGGCTTAGCGGGGGTGTGGTGCGTGAGGGTGGAACGGGAGTCCCTCACCGGGATATTTGGATGAGATGTCTTCTAACTTACACTTATCGCTATATAAGGTTTTGATATTTTGACCCCAAAAGGGGGTTTGGAGAGGGGGACTAATGGAAATTATCAAATAACTCCTAAACTCTACGGCAAATTTGTTATGAGCAAAGTTGTAGGGATGTGATTTCTGACAACTTTTGTTTAAAAAAATTCCCCCAAAAAACCACCTAAAAATTCTTGCCCTTGGAGCAAACTCAACCAAATTTTGTATACATAATCTGTGGGCCTCTAGAGAGCTAGAAATCCAGAAACTAACCAAAATGGGGGGGGTCAAAAAATAATTCTTGCTCTTGGACCAAACTCAACCAAATTTTGTATACTTTTGTATACATAATCTGCGGGCCTCTAGGAAGCTAGAAATGCGCGGGGGTGCGGGTCCTGGTGGGATGGGGTGCGGGGGTGGAGGGTTGATGATGAGTGGGTGTGGGTCCAGAGGCTTAGCGGGGGTGTGGAGCGTGGGGGTGGAACGGGAGTCCCTCGGGTGGTGTGCGGGGGCAGGGTGTAGTGTAGTGTTGGGTTGGTGGTGTGGCGGAGGGGTTGGGTACGGGTCCATGGTGCGGGGGCGTGGGGGGCCCCCTGACTTAAGAGGGCCGCCGAAGGTGGGCCTTGCAGCTAGTATTTAATAAAATTTAAATCTTGTAATTAATATTGTTATAATTTAATTTTATTAAGAGCTATAATTAAAAAGGTTTTTAGGCCAGAGGGAGGAGCAAAGTTATTGAATGTATAAAGAATTATTCAGTGTGTGTCTTTTGCTTAATGTAAATTAATACATAGAGGCGCTCTCGGCTAGAGGACTTGTCTACTCGGGATCGAATCTCGCTTCAGTCAGAAAAATGTTAAATATTAAATAAAGCAACTATTTTTCAAATTTTCCAAAAGAGAATTTCTCCCGACACCCACACCCACACTTAGAAATTATTTAATAAACATTTTGAGATTGTTTTTATAAAAGAAATGTATTTAATAAATAAATCATTTTTGGGTGGGTTAATTTATTATTTTATTCAGTTTTTGATTTTAAATTTTTGACTATACTGATGTAATTTGGTTGTTTTGAGTTTGTTCTGGTTTTTAATTATTAATTATTTATGACTATTCAATTTTAAACTTAACTGACTTAATTTATTTGGTTTTTAGCTTTTTGACTCATACGATTTAATTTATTTACTTTTTGATTTTAATTTTGGTGACTATAGAATTAAACTTTGATTGATTTAACTTTATGGCTGTTCGACTCATTTTAGGTTGGGTGAGAGTGAGCCACTGGGGGGGGGGGGTGATCCAGCGAGCCTTTTGGTTTGTTTGAGAGAGGCTCTGTTCTAAGTTATTGTTTTGTTTTTTGTTAATTTAATTTAAATGTAATTGTCCAGTTCCATGCGATTCCTTCTATTGAGTTTGAAAATGGATAAGAATCATTCAACATGCTAAAATTTGTATTTCGGGCTCTGTCCTAGATTCCAACTTTGTTTTATACTATCTAGTGAGAAAATGTGTAATAAGTCATAGTTTTTTATTTTTCTGATCTATATTATATGTTTATGTTTTGTATTGTGTATTTTTTTTTGAACTATGACTGTTGTTTTCTCCAAATAAATAAATATTAAATAATGTTGTAAGTGTGAAATTTATAAAAAGGAATAAACTTGCATATCCTGAATTATTTTTACCTGAGGTTTTTTCTTGCAAATCTTCCAAAAATCAGTTGAAAGCAAATTGAAATTTTCTCTCAAATTATTTCTATGAGCCTTTATCTAAGAAATAAAATAAATATGTTTTAATGTCTAATTAAATAAAAAAATGTATAATAGTTATGAGAAAAGTTTTTAATGAAAAAAAATTGGTAAAATTTTCAATAAATACCTAAATATAATTTTAGATTGATAATTGTCATAAGAAATACCTGTTATAATTTAGTTTAGGGAGGATTAAGCAAATGTCAGACTCAGATGTTTGTTGCCTGATTGAAGGTCACCTTTTTTGTGACCTCTAATTAACCTACAGAAACGGATGAATTAAAAATTATTTTAAATAATTCTTAAATTGTACCTTGCTTAAGATCCATCTTTCTTGTTCTCAAATAAATATAAAAGGCAAATTTTCTATAAAATTAAAATTGTTTTTGATAAGGAGCGGGAACTTTCAAATAATAAAAACAAAAATGGAACGTACAGCATAATTTATATTATATTTAGAAAAAACCATTTAAGAAATAATATTAAAATTAAATATTTATATACATTAAAAAAATGTTTTGGAATTATATTTAACAAATTCTCAATCCACATTCATCTCTTCGGTTTCTTCTTCATGTTCTTCTTCTTCTTTTTTTTTAATTTAAATTTCTCAAATGATCCATCATTCGCCCACATACTTTTCATTGTAATTTTGAATTCTGCCATTTTATTGCCAAGAAATTGCTGAAACAAAAAAATCAAATTTTAAAATAATAATAATCATAAAAAAATTGAGTAAGTAATTCTTTAAGCAATGAGTTTTAAATATTACTTAAATAATTTAAAAAAAAAAAAAATTAATGAGAGTGAAATATGATCTATAAGTAAAAAAAAATCATAGTGATTCTTCTGCTTGTAAAATATATATATATGTAAATAGATTGAAGCTTTGGTGGTTAGGGTAGTTGTTTCACCATATGGGGATTTTTTTGAAATTTAGACTGATTATTATTTAAATACTTCTGCATCGATTGGGGACAAAACGAAATTTATGAACAATATAGTTCCGGAGTTATTAAATTCCAAAGATAAGAGTTTTCAGACTCTTATACATAGTACTATACGGATATCGAAAAGTTTACATACATATATAATTTTAATTAAGAAACTCTTCTTACCATTGTTATAAAAAACTAAACCAACATTAAACAATAACTAATACATTTTTTAAGAAAATTTTAATTCATAGTTACAACAGTTTCTCTGTGATAATAATGAATAAATAATGAAAAATTTACACTAAAAACAAGCTGGCAACAATGCATTTGGCTGATATATCTGTATATATATTATTTATTTGTTTGAGACTATAGTTTCGAAGACTTGGTCTTCATCATCAGTCTTTCTTCAATTATAAATGTTTTTCATGGAGTCAATATCATATGGATATTGAAAACTTGGTGTTCTTTCGTCACTGCTGGAGGGCTAGGAACTAATAAAGACACTCTATCTGGGCTCACATTCAAATATAACAATATGTTTCCCTTTCTCCTTTCTTCTTAGAAAGGAGGAATTTTTCCTTTTTTTCCTTTTTATCTTTTGTTAGCAAACATCTTAAGTAGATTACTATTGGATAGTTCAATTTGATTGTTTAAACAGAGTTCTGAATTTCTATTGAATGACTTCAAAATTTCTAAAGATTCGATTGCGCTAATCAATTTCGGGTTCTTTTCTCCTTTTATTAATCTAATACCTTCTGGGAAGGAGTGATTGTTTGAATTTAAATGTTCTGCAAAGAATTTTCGTACTTTTTATTTTTATAATCTCTTATGTGTTCATTTAGTCGAATTTTCAGATTTCTCTCGGTTTTTCCCACATATATTGCTTCGCAATCTTTGCATTTCAAACTATAAACCCCTTCTTTTTCTATATTTGGTAATTTGTCTTTTTTATTTGAACCTAAATCTTTTCCTAGAGTAATTGGAGTTTTGAATACTGTTTTGAACCCTAATTTTTTCATTTTTTGTTTTAATTTTTCCGAAATTTGTCCATAATATGGAAGAACTATTCTAGGATTTTCTTTTTCTTTTTCATTCTTTTGTGAATATACTGATTCCAGGGTTAATTTTTCAATTTTTTTATTTAACATTTGGTCTATAAGGCTTGCTTCGTACCCATTATTTACCGCGATTTCTTTAATTGTCTCTAATTCCTGTGAATATGCTTTTTCTGATAAAGGTATATTTATTAGTCTATGTATCATTGAATGGAAGGCTGCGTGTTTATGTGACATTGGTCTACAAGAATTTTTATGTATTACAATGTCAGTAGCTGTGGGTTTTCTATAAATTTCAAAGGTGTGCTTATTTCCGGAGATGTTTATTTTTAAATCTAAAAAATTTAGTATTTTCTCTTTTTCTTTCTCTACTGTGAATTTAATTTTCTCATGAAGATTATTTATATATTCTATAAATGTGTCTAATTGTCTATTTGTTCCCCCCCATAGTAAAATTATATCATCTACGTATCGATAATAGTATATAATGTTTTTTGAATATTTTTCATTGTCAAGGAATTTATTTTCAAAATCATTTAAGAATATTTCTGCTAATAACGGGGACAATGGAGATCCTATTGATAATCCCTCCCTTTGTTCATAAAATTTTGTCCCAAATTGAAAGAAATTGTGGTTGATACATGTGTGGACCAGACTGCTTAGATCCATTTTTTCCAGGTTGTTTAGGCCAACTGACCTGAAAATAATTTTGTCTACTAACTGTTTTGTTTCGTTTGGCGGTATATTAGTGAAAAGGCTCGTGATATCTAAGGATAGAAGCTTCGCTATCCTAGCATATTCACAGGAATTGTGAGACAATTAAAGAAATCGCGGTAAATAATGGGTACGAAGCAAATACCTTATAGACCAAATGTTAAATAAAAAAATTGAAAAATTAACCCTGAATCAGTATATCCACAAAAAGAATGAAAAAGAAAAGAAAATCCTAGAATAGTTCTTCCATATTATGGACAAATTTCGGAAAAATTAAAACAAAAAATGAAAAAATTAGGGTTCAAAACAGTATTCAAAACTCCAATTACTCTAGGAAAAGATTTAGGTTCAAATAAAAAGACAAATTACCAAATATAGAAAAAGAAGGGGTTTATAGTTTGAAATGCAAAGATTGCGAAGCAATATATGTGGGAAAAACCGAGAGAAATCTGAAAATTCGACTAAATGAACACATAAGAGATTATAAAAATAAAAAGTACGAAAATTCTTTTGCAGAACATTTAAATTCAAACAATCACTCCTTCCCAGAAGGTATTAGATTAATAAAAGGAGAAAAGAACCCGAAATTGATTAGCGCAATCGAATCTTTAGAAATTTTGAAGTCATTCAATAGAAATTCCGAACTCTGTTTAAACAATCAAATTGAACTATCCAATAGTAATCTACTTAAGATGTTTGCTAACAAAAGATAAAAGGGAAAAAAAGGAAAAAATTCCTCCTTTCTAAGAAGAAAGGAGAAAGGGAAACATATTGTTATATTTGAATGTGAGCCCAGATAGAGTGTCTTTATTAGTTCCTAGCCCTCCAGCAGTGACGAAAGAACACCAAGTTTTCAATATCCATATGATATTGACTCCATGAAAAACATTTATAATTGAAGAAAGACTGATGATGAAGACCAAGTCTTCGAAACTATAGTCTCAAACAAATAAATAATATATATACAGATATATCATCTTGAGATATATGTGTATATGTTTATTTGCATCAAGTTGAACAATGCATTGTTAACCTAAAAGTGGGTTAACTTTAGTAATTTTCTTGACATTTTTTCGCTTCAGCCATTATCGCAACAGCTTTCAATCCTTTATTAAGAACATTGTTTTATAAATCTCCCTTTATAATGTACCTACTTTATCGGAAATTTCTATGATAAAATATATACAAGCTCGGACAGTGTTGACAGATTTGTCAAACGAGCACGGATTGACTAGTAGTGGTACATAAACAGCAAAAGCTTTTGAGCTTTTTAATTATGAATCCTTATTATCTGTTCTATATACTCTAGCATTAACTTTTGCTAGTACCATATTTTCGCGAAACAACTACCTTCAATAGTTAATAGGAGTTCATTTGCCTACAGGCAGCCGTAGTGGTATCTCACACTTAAAATCTATCACATATGAAGTGAAAGAAACGTCGAGAATAATATTTCAAATGAAGATTCAATAGCGGTATTTTAGAACATATTGAATTGACTTTGAGATAACGAGTTTTTCATTGGTTGCTCAAGGATTCAACTAAAAAAAACACTATTGAATATGCATCCCAAATATTTTTATTAAACTATAGATGAGGGCAAAACCTTCAAACTATTTAAATATGTACTATATGTATATTTATTTACAACTAATAGAAGATGCTCTCTTCAAAGCATTCCTTATAACTAGAGACCGGATTCCTATGCAATTGCATATTTTGTTCGCCAATACGACCCAGGAGATCAATTAGCTATCCGAATCATGCATCTAGGATACTGTGGGTTAAATTTTATACTGCATATTTTTTGCATATTTGAGTAATATTGCATATTTAAAGAATATATAAAATTGCATATTTTAAGGATTTTTGTCAAATATTGCACATTTCATTCCAAATACGGATGTTTTAAAAGTAAATTTTAGGAGAAAGAATTGAAAAAAAGTAGAAAATATAACAAGGAGAGACACATTTCGTAAACATAAATTATTTACAAAATTACAATCATATTTTAATAATTTTTGAGATCATGTGTTAATTATTTTTATTTATTTTTTTAATGGCCTTCGGGAACTATAGCCCATTTGGACATTGAGTGTTCGTGTCCGTGTGTGGAAATGTGTGTAAATTAGTGTAGGGATCAGATTATTATTTGGATTATTTTATTAGTCTTATTATTTGTACGTCAAACAATAAAAGCAATACAATAGGATCGTGTTCTGTTAAATAAAACTACGCCCCTGTATTCTTTTGTTCACATTTTTGAAACATAGTTATATTTATTATGTTTATTTTATTCAAGTGTACCTATTATTTCTTTGAGTTTAAGGATTTTTTTAATAATATTATATTAAATGTAATGAGAATTTTGTGCAGTATTTAAGGCAATGCTAATAGCTTACTTTATTATTTTTTCCTCTCATAGCTACTCCTTCAAATATATAGACATTTTGTCTTCAATTTTAATTTTTTTATTGTATAAAAAAATTTATTTTGCCATCTTTACTGGATAAATTTGCATATTTCAACGTATTCTGCATATTACTTGCATATTTCAGCATTTATAACTGCATATTTTGGCACTTTTTACTGCATAAAAATCCGGTCTCTACTTATAACTTAAAATTAAATGTATTCTCGGCGAAAAATATGTTTTTTTTTAATAAAAGTTGATACTTGGAGTTACGATCCTTAATTTCCAATAGAAAACGCAACGGCTTTATAAGATAACGTAAATAAAAATACATATATAAATTCAAAAAGCCACAAAACTTTAGTCAGAAATTAATTCAAGAAAGTGGGAGATATTTCAGAATTGGATCGAAGATTATTGTGTAGGCGTATTTGAAGAGATGCAAGTGACGATTATGTTAGTTTGATTTGTAATCAATTTCATAATTTTTTATTACAATTATACTTACGAGTATTCTTGATTGTTGAGGTAATAGAACATCTCCTTTCTTGCATACAGTGTAATTGCTGAGAAGTATAACAACACCTTTTTTTAAGCTAGTAGGCAGTCCAAGTTGTCGTAATTGGGATTCAATCGAAAAAGGGCATTCTTCTAATGGACCCTCAGGTAATTCCACAGTCTCAGTGGCAATTGAACCCGCTCTAGCATAATCACTATCACTATACTCATTGAACCAACTAAAACAAACAAAAAATCAATAATAATTATTAATAAATACCTATATTCAAATTTGACGAAATTAGAAAACAAATTAAAATTATTTAAGGATAATTTACAGAGGACGCTTATTTCGTCTAGTCTTTCCTAGGAGCAACATAACAAGGCATTAGTTTGCATATGTTAAAGTAACTTCATATAATAACAAAGAGAAAGGCAGAATTGAATAAATAAATAATAACAAGAAACAATTATCAATGAAGAGTCGATCTGGTGTAGTTGTTCGACTTAATTAAGTTTGGATCGGTTCTCAGAGGTGGGCAAAGTTAATAGAAAAGTTAACTTTGTTAATCGTTAAAGCGTGAACTTTTCAAAAATTTAACCCAAGTTAACCCCTAAAAGTTGTACTGCTGTTTAAACATTACCAATATGCACATTTATTTAAGATAATATAGAAGAGAATTTCTTTGGTACACAGGTAAATAAAACAAGTAGTTTAGTTAGATTAAGTATTTGATGCTTTTAGGAAGAAAACACAGAAACAAGTGTAAAAATAGCAATCCATTATTGATATCATTTTGCATAGGTGCATGTTTCCCTTCATAACATTAGCTTATTAAAATTGTCATCTTACAGTGATGATCGATTCGCTCGCAAAATATCTTTTCCTGTAGAAAAAAGACGTTCAACTGTAGCACTAGTCGAAATAGCAGTGTTATATTTAATAAACAGTTTTATTAAAACTGGTTCACCTAGAAATGCAGCATCTGTAAGTCTTTTGACTTTGAGTCCAGCCAAGTTCTGAGCTTTGTTTTTCAGATATTTGTGGCCTTTGGCCCTTTCTTCAGACTGAGTAACAGTGCTGAAAAAATCACCATCTTCTTCATTATTGCTACTTCCACTAATGCTAACATTATCCTTTTCGTTTGCGTCTCTTTCTTTATGCAGAGCTTCTTCAATGTTTGCTTCCATAAGCTTCTTGACTTTTGAAAGCTTGTTGCTATCATATTTTTGCAGCCAAAGTAGTCAAAACTTTGGGTGAAAGGCCCCAGCCTGTTGGTTGGTTGGCATTCTTCGTCGTCTTCCATTAATCGTACAAACCTTGTTTTTATCCCATTTAATAGGGAAACTCAAACAAACGTCACACCAACAACCAACGGTAGCAAACCCCCACAACTTCTCACCATCTACAAGGCCCAAATCCGCCCCTTAGCGTCTCGAATACGGCTCTCATCTGTGGAGAGGAGCCTCAAAATATTCTCCTGCTACCCTTGATGCAATTCAGAAACGAGCCGTCAGGCCAATTGACGATTCTACCCTCACCGACTCCCTCGACTCGCTGGCTCATCGAAGAGATGTCTCTGCCCTTTCCCCTTTCTATAGATACTATCACGGCAGGTGCTCTGATGAGATAAAAATCAGCATACCCCTCAAAGCATGCTTTGCACGCAGCACACGTTTTGCCGACTCCCAACACTCTTTTGCGGTCAAATTCGAAAAGTGCCGGACCAACTTCATTCGCGAATACATATATCCCCATGACTTCAAGGAACTGGAACTCTCTCCCAGCCTCTCTATCTTTTTCCAGCACCTATGATCTTCAAACCTTCAAAACCAGGGTGCACAGACACCTACGTCTACACCCTCTCACTTAATCAACTTTCCCTTCTCTTCAGGTAATGCAAGGGTCTTTCGAGATCCATAGGGGCCACGATCTTTACTGGTGCACCCCTTCTTGCATTCGATTGCATTAAAAAAAAAAAAAAAAAAAAATGTAACATTATTGGATAAAAAATATTTGGTAGGTTTCACATTAGAGATAAAAATAAAAATAATTTATTTTTGTAGTCTTGTAGAGATTAAAGACTACAAAAATAAATTCTTTTATTTTTATATCTTAATGTGAAACCTACCAAGTATTTTTTATCAAATAATTTTAAAAAATGTTTCACCAAGTACCAACACCAAATTCCTTAAAAACTACCAATGTAACAGACTAAAGTTAACGGAAGTTAAGAAAACCATTAATATTTTTTTAGCTTAACTTAAAAGTTATATCTTTAAGCAATATCATTATTGTTATTCAGTTCCATTATCAGAATTAGATGTGACAAATCAGAGGAAATAAACTGCAACGGATCGTTGATAAACTTTATCCAAATTCATTTGAAATATTAATATGTTTATTCCTTTATTATTAATCAGATATCACTTGCAATTTGCAGTTCATGCTGACTTTAATTTAAAAATAATGATCGATTCTCATCTAATATTTGAGGAATAACAATTCTACATTGGATTTTTGACGTTTCGGTTATTATTGGTAGCCATTGCTGAAGACATGGAGGAATCGACTTAAAATAAAAAATAACGATCGATTCTTATCTAATACTAGAGGAATAACCTTATTGCATTCCATTTTTGATGTTTTGACTATTAATGGCAGCCTCTACAGAAAACGTGGAGGAATCGACTTAAAATCAAAAAGACTAAATTCTTTTATGATAAACAACTCAAGCTTGAGCATAGAAATTTTTTTTATAAATATGTCAAATATACAACAATTACAAGATAAATTGAAAGTTTTTTTGCCGAGAGTAACAGAATTTTTATATATTGAAGGAGACAATAAAAGAGTGAATTAAATTAGGTTGGAACTCCAACCTAATTTAATTTTAACAATGTTTCACTATAAACCAACACCGCGTTCCCTAAATTTAATAAAAGAGTGTGTCATCTGCTGGAATTATAAATTTTTAATTTATTTATAACGAGAGTATAGTTTCGAGAGCTTTGCCCTCTTCATCAGTCTATTACAATTGATTCACAGGAATATAATACCAGCACAAGACACTCTTTTATTATCTCTTTCAACTTATAAAAATTCTGCTACTCTCGGCAAAAAACTTTCAATTTAATTATGTAGAAAAACTTGATTTCCAAATGATTGAACTTGAATAAAAACTCTGTGTAAATAAGTCTTAATTAAATTTATAATTTTCTCATTAATATATTAAAGAATAATTAACATATTAACGAGAATTGTTTTGATCGCGCTTTTTAAACAAGATATATATCGCGAGACTACTGCTGGTTGAAGCTATTGGAGTCTGCTGAGTCTTAAGTCTGGACCAAGAGAGAATTAAAAAGATATGATCCATTTAGCTATAATCCAACGTCATTTTCCGTTTAGCCCGCATGACACTTGGATGGATCACCAAATGAATTTGAAATCTGAGATGTTTTATATTCAATCTTCCCAGTCCAGAGCGCCCGATCTGTTAGCACGTATGTTAGGTACTTGCTATTAATTAATCGTATGTTTCCTATATTTGATTCAATCGCGAATCGAATGCAGTAGTCTCGCGATATATATCTTGTTTAAAAAAGCGCGATCAAAACAATTCTCGTTAATATGTTAATTATTCTTTAATATATTAATAAGAAAATTATAAATTTATTTAACTTCAATTATTTCAAGTTAGAAATATATAAGTTCAGATATTATTTTCACTTAATTTTTGACAAAAATCACCTACATTCGATTCGCGATTGAATCAAATAAAGGAAACATACGATTATGTCTTAATTATTATTGCTTAATTTCTTAGTTTTTTAAGTTTAATTTTTACTGGTCCATGAGGCAAACTGCCCCAGAGCATTAATTTGTATCTATAATAAATAAATAAAGTAATTGATATATTCTAGTGTTTCTAATAGTTTTCTAAAAGTGTCTAGTCAGTTTAACTACGAAAACTTTAAAAGGAAAATATATAAATTTATTATTAAAACCGAAATTCCTTACTTTAATACTTCATCTTTTTCTTTATTTGTAAATAAAAGTCCACATTGGCCAGTAAGCTGTTTTGATAGCTTGTATAAATTTTTTCCATGTTCATCTTCAGCAGTTTTTCCAAATGCAATTGCCATTACTTTATTTTTACCAAAGAAAAATCTAAAAATAAGTTAAAAATAATTAATTAAAGTGGACCAGGATGTATAAAAAAATGTATAAATTACCTGCTATGTTTCCATTCACCACGAATATCTTTCAATTTTGCAGCACGCATATTTTTGACCGAAAATACAAATATTCTTTTATATACTTCCAGACATCTTCTTATTTCATCAACTAATTGTTGTTTAAATTTAAGTCCTACTTTCTTTTTTGTTTTGGTTAGATGAACTGAAAGAAATTAAAAATATATTTCAATGTTATGTTTTTATGTTATATTTTTGAATGATTGATTGATTGATTTATTTATCAACTCTAGAAAATAGTTTATAAATACCTGTTTTATCTCTTTTTGATTTAGGCATGGTTGTTTTGAATTAAATTTAAAAGTTAATAATATTTTAAACACGTGCACTGAAAAAAACAACCAAACTTTTCTTAAATAATGGATCTTGCAATTTCAAGTCAAAATCAAGATGATTTCTTAAGAGCCCGTTTACAAAAGAGAGCGCTGCAGTCGAAAACTTGATTTGCACCAAATATGAAATCAAATATTGAGTTTTTAACTTTTAGAACTAGATAAAAATAATTTTTAAGAAAAAAATAAAACCGACTTCAAAAAAATTAAATGCAACAAATAAAATACACTAAAAGGTATAAAATAATTATTTTCTTATTTAGTTACAACTAAACTACGAAATATTAAATTGAAAGTTTTTGCCGAGTAGTAGCAGAATTTTTATACCTATATATTGAAGGAGACAATAAAAGAGTGTGTCTTCTGCTGGAATTATAAAGCAAAGCCCTCCGAAACTATAGCCTCGTTATAAATAAATAAAATGTATAATTCCAGCAGAAGACACACTCTTTTATTGTCTCCTTCAATGCGAAATATTAACATGAAATTACTTTTGAAGTCGGTGCCAAACAAACTATATAAGCGAGCGTACCCACCTATCGTACTAAGTAAAATCCGACGAGTTTGATTCATAAAATGTATATGTTTGGCACCAATAAGCGAGCGTACCCACCAAACGTACTAAGTAAGATCCGTCGAGTGCGATTCATAAAAGGTATATGTTTGGCACCGACTTCAAAAAGTAATTTCATGTTAATATTTCGTAGTTTAGTTGTAACTAAATAAGATAATAATTATTTTATACCTTTTATTGTATTTTATTTGTTGCATTTAATTTTTTTGAAGTCGGTTTTATTTTTCTCTTTTTAGTGATGTTATTGATAGTGATCCTATCATCAGAACTTGACCAAATTAATATTGCACCATCCCTAAGATACCCTCTTTCCAATAAAAAAGGAATCATCGAAATCGGTTCATAAACAAAGAAGTTAGTCCTAAACAAACCTAACAAAAAAGGTCTAATACCTATGAAAAAAAATGGGACCAATCGGTAGGTAGACTGGACCCAATGCAAAAATATTTTCAAAATCGGTTCACAAATTGGCGGAGATATGAGGTAACATATAGGCACAAAAAAAAAAAATTCAGTCGAATAGAGAACCTCCTCCTTTTTTTGAAGTCGGTTAAAAACGAGCAGATCCGCGTGCGATGCTAAGAACGGATCGATATGAACTAAAAAACAGCAAAATATGCATTTAAAAAAGGTGGAAATATGCACTAAAAAACAGCAAAATATGCATTTGAAAAGGTCGAAATATGCACTAAAAATATGCATTTTAAAAGGAAATATGCATTATAAACCCATAATATCTAACAAAAATCACACAAATATGCAAAATATAGCTTAAATCGCTAAATATACACTTAAACTCCAAAATATGAATTTATATGCAAAATAAGAATTCTCTGGGATGGGTACTGATACCCTAAAATGTCCAGATACAAAAGATTAGAAGGATAGCAAACAAGGAAAAAACATGCATTATATGCAAAATCCGAACCCTAGCTATATGATACAGAGAGGCGGCCGCATCAGGCGGCACCGTAAGGCAGCGACACAAGCAGCAAAATCAAAATACTCTAAATTAAAAAAATAAATAAATAAAAATCTTTACGCTAATACTTTTGATCTAACAGGGCGAAAATATTATTTTTGTTTATTTACACTTTTTTTCTGATTCTATAAAAGGTTGGGAAATGCTAAAAAATTATATTTCACCATTAACTTTAAAACCATTGAGTACATCTCAAGCAGAGTAGATGAGTTAAAACTAGGGTGTCCTTACCGTTCTGGACATTACTCATAATTCTCTGAATGAAAGATTCACGCTTCTGAAAAGACATAGAAATATTTTTTTGTTTTTATATGACATTTTAAAACTCAAGGATAAAGATGACAAAACGCTAGGAAATTATTGTACCAGTCTTTAGTCAATACTCTCGGTCGAAAATGAATCAGATATAACTGCAAATCATTTTCAAGAAGAATTACTTGATTTATTCCGAATGATACCATATGTATTCTATGACACATTTTTTTTAATGAAAATGATGAGACAAGGTATATCCCCTAAAGGCCTGGGTTAGCACCTTTATCATGAAAAAAAGAAGAAGAAAGAATTTTATGGGCTGGGCGGGGGTCGAAGGTATTTGTGAATACGGGTCTTAAAGAGCTGAAGGTTATAAGTCGCGGGAAAGATGGTGGCAGGGAGCGAGTTCCAGTCTCTGGAGGTCATAGGAATAAAAGAGTTGGCGAAAGCGCTTGTTCGATTTTTCTCCAATTTGACAGCGAAGGGGTGCTGAGCGTTCGAAAACCGCGTGTTTCTCGTAAAGAAGACTTTAGGAGGGATAATTGATTCCAGCTCGACTGAACAGACACCATGATAGTATCTGTAGTACAGGAAAAGTGCAGAAACGGTTCTTCGGTTAGCCAGGGAGTCGAGTAAGTTGGTTAGAGCCGGGTCTCCTATTAGTTTAATTGCTCGCTTCTGAATCGTATCCAGTGTAGCAAGAGAATGCTTGGAGGCACCCCTCCACAGATGAGAGCCATATTCGAGACAGGAACGAATTTGAGCCTTATACAGTGTAAGAATTTGACTAGGAGTATAATAGCGTCTAGACCTAAATAGGAGACCAAGCTTGCAGCTTTAGTAGTGGTTGAGATATGGTCATTCCATGAAAGGTCAGACCCTAGAGTTACGACTAGCATTGAAATTTTATCCCTGAATTCCAGTGAGTTTGAATCGAATGATATGTTTGGGAGGTTTCTGTCGACGCGCCTAGAAATAAGGCAACACTGAGTTTTCACCTTTGGATGTTTTAAATCATTTGTGTCAAAATAACTTAATTACTTTGTATCCGAATACTGTTCTAGCTTTGAGAATTTTATCAACACTCCCTGTCTCTGTAGCTTGTGAGGAAATAAATTTTTCCAAATTAAAATTAATAAAATACTACTTAATTAAGAAGTTCAATTTTTAATAAATAATAAATAAATCTCTATTCCTTGACCTCTGCTTAGAGGCACAAGTCCTCGGTGGCTAGGCTCTCCAAACATCAATACAATCTAGCTACAATAGATCAATACAAATTAACTACAATAATTTAACAAATAATAAACAAGTACAAAAAAAGGAAAAGAAAAAAAAATAGAAATGTATGCTCATTAACAAATAATATGACCATAGATTTCCATCAAAAGACAAAAAGTAATTTACAAATTCCACGCAAAAACCCGATACCAGGAGCAAGCGACGAATTAGCCATCCCGGCATTTGCCATAAGTTGTTAAGGAAACCTGGTCAAGACCTTAACATGGATGGTATGACCTCTCTCTACCTCACCTAATCTCAGCTTGTGAGAACTAAATAAAAAAATTTTCAACTGTAGGACTTTAGGACTTGACAAACTTCATAAGTGATTTAATCATACTATAATCCCAAGTAGTAATAAATAGACTGCTCCATAAATCAATGCCAGATCCTACAAATGAATGCAAACCTAAGTACATATTAACATATCTGAATTAACTAACTTGTAGGAACCAGACCAATTTGCTCTTGTTATTCTTATGTATCAATCTTTTTAAGTTAATAAAAGCCTAATTAAAGGTTATTTTTATCTAATTCTTTACAATAAGCCAAACAAATCTGTCAATTTCTATTGAACTAGAATGCTTTATAATAATAAATTCAATATTTAGAAAATAAAATTGAATCAAATTTCCCATCTTAAAGCAAGCATTTCCGTTGGCGCTTCAGTATGCCGGTAATTTATGGCGCTAACTCTAGTTTGATACCATAATTGACGTTTAAAATTATACTTTATAAATTAATCTAAAATCACAATGTTATCCTTTTATCTGTACTAATCAGTTTTAATATATATATTTGTTTTGTTTTTCATTTTCATCAATATGTCAAACGAAGAATATTTTCAGCAAATCAAGAAATTTTTATCTGATCAACAACAGATAGTAAAAAATTTTCTTTTTATTATTTTTTTTCTCTCTATCAATATATCATTAATATTTTATTTTTTGTTTTAGATAACTTATAAATGGCTCAGCACTAAATTAGAAATTCATATAAACACGTCAAAAAGGTGTGAGGCTTTGACTTCTTGTAATAATTATTTATTTTTAATATCATCCCTTTTCTATCAAAGTGATTGGTCCTATAATATAATTTAATTAAAAATTACTTTTTATTACTAAATTTAGTTCATTCAATCACAAGTTTATTTAGTGAGTAGATTATTATAGGTTAGAGTTGGATGTGTTTCACAGTATGGAAAAATAAAATAATTTGACATATAAAAAAACCGATCGCTTGTAATAATTTAAATTTCTTCTAATTCGGCGAGTTAAGTAAAGCCACGTGAAAAACAGATGTTCAATTCATTGGTGAAGACAAAAAAGATTTCATTCAAGATATCTTTTATTTTAAATATTATCATAACTTACAATTTATAATATTCACAAAAGAGAAACAAAGAGGTAGTCCTCTGCTTGAACATACACACATATATATCGATATGATATATATGTGTGTATGTTTATTTGCATCAAGCAGAGGACAACCTCTTTGTTTCTCTTTGATGAATCAACAACTCTGCTACTCTCGGCAAAACAAAAACTTTTCAATTTTTCAATTAAATTTATAATATATTTATTATCAACTCTAGTAACTAAGTAAATAACATATAATTTTCTCCCTACAGATACCAAATCAAGTGGTATATTAAAACCTTTTTAATTGCACAGCGTAAAACCACTATCCAATTTCCTTAAGGTAGTTGTTCCGCCAAATGCGTTTTCTTAGGATTTTTTTGAAATTTATACAGATTATTATTTAAATACTTCTTCATCGATTGGTGGCAAAACGAAATTTATGAACAATACAGTTCCGGAGATATTAAATTTCAAAAATCGAGTTTTTCAGGCTCTTTAACATTGCACTATAAGGGATATCGGAAAATTTATATACATATTTAATTATAATTAAGAAAAAAACTAAGCCAACATTAAACAATAACCAATATATATTTTAAGACAATTTTGATTCATAGTTACAACACAGTTTCTGAGATAATAAGGAATAAATAATGAAAAATGTATAAAAAAATTTACACTAAAAACAATTTGGCAACAGCGCATTTATTTAACCAGCGAAAGAATTATAAAGCGCCCATGTGCTAGATTTTTCAAAATTATAATTTTCATAAGGTGTAACGTAGTCGTTGATTACATTTGTTAAAAAATAACAAAATGATTTTTATAGAAATAAATCGACCTTTAAAATGTATTTTATCTGTCATTTTAATATAAAAATATTCAATCTCTTACAATGGTGCCAAATTTGTCAAACGAGCACGGGATTGGCTAAAATTGGTACATAAACAGCAAAAAGTTTTGGGCTTATGAACTATGAATTCTTATTGTCTGTTCTATATACTCTAGCATTAACTTTTTGCTAGTATTGTCGTCGAAACAACTACCTTAAGGGCTCTCTGATATTGAATATATTGAGAAATATTTCCAAGTTTGAGAGTCTTAATTGGTGTTCCGATTTCTTATCTTTACTTTTCTTATCATCTTTTTATTTCCTCTACAAATTCTCTTTACTAATGACAACCATTAAAATACCTACGTCTCCACCCTCTCACTTAATCAACTTTCTCTTCTCTTCGGTAATGCAAGGGTCTTTCGAGATCCATAGGGGCTGCATCTTTCCTGGTGCGCCCCTTCTTGCATTCGATTGCATAAAATAAATAAATAAATATAAAATCGTCGCCTTAGATTGTAAACCTGCTAACTCACAACTGGAAATTTCACAGGGCAGAGAAAAAACAAACAAAATTTAATATTGTTGTTATGGAAAGAAACTATTTTTCACATTTTTTTCTACAACCTACGATCGTAATTTTAAGTAGCTGTTTTACTTGGGCGATGCAGTATCACTTTTTCTTTGGAACCGCATTAATATGTCATATATGATAAAAACTGGATTTAGCAGGTTTACACTCCAAGACGACGATATAATTTATCATGTAATTGTTGTATATTTGACTTATTTATAAAAAGATTTCCTATTTTTCTGTCTACATTACAGACTGAAGATGGTAGAGAATGACCGCTGAAACTGTCTCTTTTTTGTTAATGTACAACTATTACAAAATAAATTATATTTTTTTTTGTTAAGAGTTCGTGGCTGTGATGAAACTGTAGATGAAGGAGGAGATATCATACAAAGTTGGATGCGCTGGCTTCAATAAAACATCCGCAAAGGCCTGTTATAAATTTGCATGAAGCTACAATTTTTATTTTTGACAAGGCTTGGTTTGATCACATGTGTACCGCATTTTGTGTATAACTCCCAATTAACTGAAGATGGCCAAATAAATTCAGGCCGAAACGTTTTATTGAACCCAGCGCATCCAACTTTGGCTGATACCATCCTCATTCATCTAATAAATTATATTTTATTTCAATTCATTGAATGAAATCCTTTTTGTCTTCACCATTGAATTGAACATCTGTTTCTCATGTGGCTTTACTTATACCTCGCTGAGTTGGAAGAAATTTAAAATAATATGCTTACTTACTAGCCAACGCCCACCCTTGGCTGTTGGTCCATTTGGCGACGCGCTGACCAGTATATGGGCCATTTGGTACTCCGTTCTCTCATCGTCAAAAGTGTGATCTAGGGCCGGGCAGTCGGACAGATGTGCGGCATTCATGAGCCCATGACCACACAGCGGACACGCAGGTGATAAAAGGACCCCAATGCGATGTAGGTGCGAGGCAAGATAGTAGTGCCCTGTCGTCATCCGAAATACAGCAGGAACTTTCAGTGCTTCCATTTACCATCTACCGTTTGTTAGTGGTAAAAAGCATTTACTTTGCAACATACAACCGGCCCTAAATGGTCAACAAGGACTCGCCTCTAAACGCGCTGACAAAATGGATAATTTAAATTAATATGAGTTAAACCATTTAATTTTTAAAATTCTCAATATATTTATTTTTTTTATTTATTTATTTGGAGAAAACAACAGTCATAGTTCACAAAAAAAAATAATACAAAACAAACATAATATAGATCAGAAAAAATAAAAAAACTATGACTTATTACACATTTTCTCACTGAGAGATACAGCATAAAACAAAGTTGGAATCTAGGGACAGAGCCCGAAATACAAATTTTAGCATGTTGAGTGATTCTTATCCATTTTCAAGCTTAATAGAAGGAATCACATGGAAATGGACAATTACATTTAAATCAAATTTACAAAAGACGAAACAACAATAATAACTTAACTTAGAACAGAGCCTCTCTCAAACAAACCAAAAGGCTCGCCGGCTCACCCGGCCCCCCAGTGGCCCACTCTCACCCAACCCAAAATGACTCAAACAGCCAAAAAGTCAAATAAATCAAAGTCTACCTCCATAGTCACCAAAATTAAAATCAAAAAGTAAATAAATTAAATCATATGAGTCAAAAAGCTAAAAATCAAATAAATTAAATAAATTAAGTCAGTTAAGTTTAAAATTGAACAGTCATAAATAAATAATTAAAAATTAAAAACCAAAACAAACCCAAAACAACCAAATTACATCAGTATAGTCAGAAATTTAAAATAAAAAAAAAACTGAATAAAATAATAAATTAACCCACCCAAAATGAAAAGTCATGAATGCCAAAACAAAAATAAATTAAACAAATAAATAAAATCAACGCAGTCTAACATTCAAATAAATTAAACAAATATACAAGTAAAATCAAAGTAGTCAAAATGTCAAAGCTGAATGAATCAAACCAGATCAGGCGAGTTACATCCGCCACACAACAGACCAGGAGAGTAAACTTTACGTAACAATGATCAGCCGAAGCAAATCAAAACACTCAAATGTGAATCATGTAAAAATCAATCTAATTTCGTTCTTGAAAGCCCGCACGCTTGTATTATAAAAATCACAGCCACAAAAATTATGATTAAAGTCGCTGCACAATCTGACCAACGGAGCTCTCCGACCCGCGTTTGTATGACACTTAGACTGGGCAAATACGTGAGACAACCTGGACGCCGGACGCGGGACCCGGAAATCTATCTGTGCCAGAAGATCAGGGCAATCCACCTCAGACAGACAAATATTTCTTAGTGTCATCGCACCAAGAAGCAACCTTCTAACTTCCAATGTTGGAAGTTTAAGATGCGACAGTCGCATTTCATATGAGCATTGACTTAGTTTCAGTCGGTGGAACACCATTTTGGAAAATTTTTCTCTGCACAGACTCCATATTTCCTTTGTATACCTCATAATATGGATTCCAAACAGCAGAACCGTACTCTAGCTGAGACCTGACCAGAGCCCGATAGAGTGTCAAATATGTAGATTGCAATCTAAATTTCCCAGAAGTTCGACATATAAAACCCAGCATTTGATAGGCCCTATCAGTAATCATCCGGATATGTTGGTCAAACAACAATTTAGAGTCAAACATCACCCCGAGGTCCCGGATACTAGTCACTCTGTTAAGGACCTGACCAGAAAGAGTGTAATTGTGACTTATTTGAAATCTTTTTCTTGAAAATGTCATAACCCTGCATTTATCAGTGGCAAGTGATAATCTATTCAGAGAACAATATAATGTAAAACGGTTAATGTCATCCTGCAGTAATAAGCAGTCTGGGTTGTTAGCCCATCATCAGGAGTACATATACTGATGTCATCGTCGATGTACTTCTGACAACCCGGAAATATATTAAGAATTTAAAAAATTAAATGATTTAATTCAAATTATTTTATTTTTCCTTACTGTGAAACACCACCTCTAACTTATGATTCACTATTAAATTTTACCAGTTCGTCTCCAAAAGAAAATAGTTTAGATTAAAAAAAAAGTGGCTCACAAGGCAAGGAACGAATTTTCATTACAATCAAAATACCTTTTAGCTTCTGTAATAGAAATTGCTTGTTAGGGATCACCTTTTTATTTTAATATTTAATTCTTAATATAATTATATTAAATGTTATTCTAACAAACTTAAATAATTCAAAAGAACTACTAGTAAATCATTTTCCTCATTTTCATTTTTTTTCTAGACTGAAAATTATTAATATTGTTTTTAATATTTTAGATTATTACTAAACTTTATTCAAAATCATCAAGATGAAGAAAATAAAATCACATCAACATATCTAATTGGTGGTATTTTATCCGAAAATAAAGGATACGCTTTTGAAATTTGCAATGAAACTGATTTAGAAAATATTAAAAAAAAATTTGAAAAAATTACATCCGAGCATGTTTATAGTTTACAATCTCTTCCAAAAGTTGAAGATTTCAATACTCTTCGGAATATCGATTATGATTTAAATAATAAGTGAGTAAGGATTTTATTTTATTATTTATTATTTTTTAATGATTTATTTTGATTGTCTGACAAATTGTTAGATTTAATTATAGTTTTTATTTATATTTTAGTAAATTTTTACTAATGTCAAAGGTCTTTTTTCTATGATTTCCCTATCTATAAGTTTTTTAAATTTCTTCTATAAAAATTCCGTTAATAATTTAATTTCATTTAGATAGCTTTTTTAAGAAATTTTTTTAGTTGCCCTAAAAAACAAAAATTAATTTGTCTTCATTTAAAATTAAAAAAAATTATTATACGGTATTTATTTATATACCTATACATATATACACATAATCTGTAGGCCACTACAAGGGTTGAAATGCAAAAACTGGGTGAGGGTGGAGGGGTACGGGGGAAGTGGTTTCGGGGTAGGAGCGGAATTGGGGTGGGGGGGGGGGCGATGGGGGGTTCGGGAATTAATATATAGCTTTTAACAGAAGCAAAAAGTTACCGAGCATCGCTCGGTGGCCAGGTACTTTTTTATTATATCAGTATATCAATTCAAATTACACAAATATAATAATTAATTTACTTAGACCATAATTATGGCAAGCAGGGGTTTAGCTACCAGATAGCAAGAATAAACAATGTTTACGGACCCTGTGGCTTTGAGGGACCTACATTATTTTAATAAAACTATCTTTTAGATACTTATCATGACTTCAAATTAAACCAGATTATTTTACTTTTATCAATTATATTACTTTGTTATAATAAGTTAAAGTGCTATTATATCAATTTTTAAATTTTTTAATTTAGACAAGAGGACCCTATTTGAAATTTTTGCTTATTGCCTCAAAATTTCTAGCCAGGGCACTAACTTTTGTATATTTTACTTATTCTAAAATTATAGAAATGGGATTTAATTAAAAATAAAAGTTAGTATGCTGAGGCCCTATCGGGTATAAAATATCATGTATAAAAATTAAAGAAATCTCATCTAGCTCCGAAGTGCCGATGTATAAATTGTAGATTCTTTCTGGATGTCACTGAAACCCTTATGAAAAAACTGAAGTAACTGAGTGGACTGTATATATGTTAATTGTTCTCGATACTTAGGTATTAAAAGGAAGGTTTATTTGATTTTTCTTTTAATAAATTATAAAGAAATAAATTAGTTATATTTATAATTTAATGAGATGATCATTGAGGAAATATTTACATATGTTGAATGTAGTAGGCAGATTTTCAATAAGGTGTGCAGTCGTCCAAATGCAAGCTGCTTTTGTAGACAATCCTTTTCAATCCTTATTCCAGTTATAACAGATTCGAAATCTGGTTTCAAGGTTTTATTATTATAAGAGAAGGCCCAGTAGAGATCTCTCATCAGAGTAACTTGAACACTAAAATGTTTGAACGAATTTCTTTATAGTGAAACTAATACTCAATATATTGTTTCCTATCCAATTTGCAAGCAAGTGTGCAAGGCAAGGTAAAATTTTCAACGATCATCGGGCCTCAAGATTTTAGGGACCTCATAATATCAAGCAGAGGACAACCTGTTTGTTTCTCTTTGTGGACCTCATAATAACTGAACTTGTTAATTTTGAAGCGCCCAAAGCTTCTGTTAAATAAATACAATATATAAAATAAAATTGTTTTTATTTTCGTGTTCAGAGTTTTATTTTGAATTTTTAAGGCTCTCAAAAATATTAGTTTCCCTGGACCTCGCATTCTCTCTGAAGGGCCCTGATTATGCTCCTCCTCAACTGTGGGTCAAAATCAACCAAAACTAACTTATTCTTTCTTTTTTCTTTTTAATTTATTTCGTTATACCTAATATAAAATAACATCTGGTATTATTTTAATTTTTAAGGAAAATAATTAATTGTAAAGCGGCTATCATTAAAGAAAATGAGGAAATAATTAAACGAAGAGAAGCAGCTCTTGCAGCAACAGCTACAAAAGATAATGGTCCATCAAAAACACCTAAACCACCGGTAAGATCTGAATTTTGATTAATTTAAAATATATACATAAATATATAATATATTATAATGAGTAGCTGCTCCTATTTTCTATCTAATAAATAAACTAATAGAGATATCAGCATGCTTTTTTTAATGATAATATTCTTCGGTGGATTAATGAAAAAAGAGCCCATAATCAAAAATAATTATTTTCAATATTTTTATTTATTTTTTTTATTTTTAGGTATTTTAAATTTATTCATTAAACTATTATTTATTTATTTATTTTACATAATACATAGCATATCAACTACTAAGGTCATTAGTGCCACCGAGTTCCTGACTTCTTTTTTCTCTCTTCAATTCAATCTTCATTATCTTCAGTCTTCTATACATTAAGAAATGAAGAAAAACAGAGAAACAAAACAAAAACCAAAGACAAAGAAACAACAACAAAAAATCAAAATCAACAAAATAGCAAACACAGAACAACAGACAAATCATATTCCATATACAAAACACACAAGAAATATCTACGAAGCAAAAATACATATAGGTAATAAGAAATTCAACCAAAACAGATAATAATAAAAATAAGTCGAAAAACTATAATATATTAAATTTGCGAGAAACCCTGTTACTTTTAAAAATTGAAATAGATTGTTGAAATCTTTGGAATCTACCAAAATATTCTTCAAATTTCCCTGAATTTTAAATCTATCTCTCAGGATATTATATAAAGGACACTCTATCAAAAGATGGTGTACATTCATTCTTTTATTACAAGAAACGCAGTGAGGCGGGGATTGTTTGTTGAAAAGATATTGATGAGAGAAGATACAATGACCTATCTTTAGTCTATTTAGAATAATTTGTTGTTTTCTTGGTAAAGCCATCAGATTATATTTATTTATTGTAGGAAACGTTTTCTTTAGATGATTATTTTTCAATTTTGAGCCAATCCTCTTTCCACTAATTAAATATACATCCATTTATATAATTTTTTAGGTCAAAATAATTCATAACTATGAAGTCTAGATTTCGTTTCAAAGCACCCTTATTTGCAAGGCTATCTACTATTTCATTCCCCAAAATATTTTTGAAGGAGACAATATATAAAAATTCTGCTACTCTCGGCAAAAAAACTTTCAATTTAACAAAATATTTTTATGAAATGGAATCCAGCAGAAAATAATTTCCATATTTGAATCTTGTAATTTCTTTACTAGAATTAAAATTTTTTGAACAAGTGGATGTTGGGTAAAAATATTTTCTAAAGATTTAAGTACACACATGAAATCAGAACGAATTAAAAATTTACTGCCATTCAAAAATTTAATTTTTGTCAAAATTTGTATGAGTGCCATTAGCTCTGCTGTAAAAATGCTGCTTGCAAATGATAATTTGAAATATCTTTCAAGAAGTCCAATCTTAAATGCACATCCAACACCGGAAGCTGATTTCGATTTATTTATTAATATTGAAAAAAATATTTATTTATTAATATTGTAAAATCTTAACTACAAATAATATCGGTTCGGAATGGATAGATCCAGTTCGGCGTTCGGTTCTTATATTGGGAAATTTCCAGTTCGGGTTATTTTCCTACGATGAACTTCCCGCTGGAGAAAAATACCTAAAAAAATTTATAAAACAAAACACAATGGAAAATTATTCTTTTTGATTATTGGCCTATTTTCTTCCTTAATCCGCCACTATCATTAAAAAAAGCATGGCGATATCTCTATTAGTTTATTTTTTATCATAGAAAATAAATGGAACGACTCGTCGATACCTTTACTTTTTTATTTTTTAATTACTTAATAAATAATCCCACCAAAGCCTTCATTTGCGCCGAAATACACGATTTTCTAAGAATTCACACCCCTACGTGCTTAAACTAGATACTAATCGAACAAACGCGTTCGCCGATGCATTTATCCCTATGACATCTAGAGACTGGAACTCTCTTCCCCGACCGTCTTTCCAGCAACTTATAACCTTCAATCTTTCAAGACCAGCATCCACAGATACCTTCGACTGCTACCCAATCCCTAAATCTCCCCTTATCTTCACGTTACAAGGGTCCACCATCACGGACATCAAGAGGTTGTACCTTCTTGGTGCAACTTCTTCTTGCATATCAATATCATTATAAAAATTTCAAATTATATATTTTAGGCGAAAAATCTTGATAATTCTGAGTCTACTAAAAAGCCAAATAAAATTCTGAATGCTTTTAAAACATCTGAAGCAAATACTAAAATTGAAGAAGACAAGAAAAATGAAGATAGTCAAGAAAAGGAAAAAGAAAAAGAGAAGGAAATTCCATCTAATAAATCAAACAATAAACCTGCTGGAAAAGTAATATTTATTAATTATAAATAAATTATTAATTAATTAATTATAAGTAACTAACTTGTTTATTTAACTATTTTATTTAGAAAAAACCTCCAGTGAAAGGTCTTCAAGGAATACAATCTTTTTTCAATAGACAGAATAAAACAGAAATTAAAAAAAAAGAAACTCCGCCTAAAGAAAGTGAAATTATTAATAAAGAATCAGAAAAAGAGAAGTCGCCTGAACCTGAAAAAATTGTGGAAAAATTACCAGAAAAAGAAAATTCAAAAAATTCTACTAAAAAAGATTCTTCAAAACAGACCGTTAAAGAATTGTCTACCAAAAAAGATGAATCAAAACCCAAAGAATCAAGGAATACGAAAACTAAAAACAAAAATAATCAAAGGTCAAAGGAGACAAAAACAAGAAAGCGAATTGTACAAATATCCGATTCTGAAAATAGCAGCAGTGAAGAAGGTTTTTCTTTTTAATTTTTTAACATTTTAGAGATATCGTCGCTCTTATATCAAAATGTCGTATTAAAAATCAACACTTTTCTGTAGCTAAGAAAAACTTCTGTTATCATTTTGTATTAATCCTAAATACTTGATACGATCGTTATAAATAAATAAAATTTACAATTCCAGCAGAAGACACACTCTTTTATTGTCTCCTTCAATATATAAAAATTCTGCTACCCTCGGCAAAAAAACTTTCAATTTAATGATACCATAATTTTTTACCGCTTATGTACGACATATAAGAACGATTTTGATACTTCAAGTATTTTAAAAGTTATAACCGCTTTCCACATATTTATAAAAAAAATATATATAATCTTAAGCAGAATCTTTTGTCTTATTTATTTGGTACGGATCATGGAAATGAAAGTCCCGATCGTACTTGAACGCGTTTTTCTTCATTTTTTTATCTACCTTCTCAATAAAGAGTTTGAATTCAGACTAAAATTTTGAATTCTATTTTTATTTTTTATTTTTCAGTATTATATATATATTATATTTTTTTCAAGAAAAACCGTTTTTGGTGGCCCTATTTTATTTCAATGAACTGGCTAAGGGGCCAGCGTGATGGAAAAAAAGGTAAAATAAAAAAATTATCTCCTATTTAAACCTTTATTTTAGGTAAACGTAAATCGATATATTATGTTGATTAATGTCCATTATGATTAGTAGATTAAAAATTCAGTTTATTGGACAAAGTTTTTTTATTGAAGTTCTTCTTCAATTTTTGTACAACGTTTTGTAAATCGATATTTTTAACACTTTTCGAGCGCTCACCGCTGTTCTTTTTCAGTGCACGTCGGGTGTGACTTGAATGAATATTATAAACCTTTTACCACCATTAAACATTTTTTTATAAAAATATTGAGACATGCACTGATGTTTTCCATCCGACGTGCACTGAAGAGCAGCGATGTAGCGCTCTAAACGTGTTAGGGCCAGTTGTATGTCGGTTGGTAAGCTCTTTTTAAACGTTGATAAAGGGTAAAACCTTATAATTTATCTTGTGCCTGGCAGGATGCCCAATCAGATGAAAGTGCCTGTCATCTGATTGGCCATCCGCCGGCCTAGGTGAATTATAAGGTTTTACCCTTTGTCAACTTTTAAAAGAGTTTATAACATACAACTGTTCTAAAAATATCGATTTAAGTCTTCCGAAAATAAAGGTTTAAATAGGAGATAACTTTTTTATTTTACCTTTTTTCCATCACACTGGACCCTTATCCAATTAATTGATATATATTTTTATTTAAAAATTCCACGTTTCGGCTATTGGTTAAACGACTGAGGGAATTTTTAAATAAATACCAAAAACTGCATTACTCTATTGAAACCTTGTTAAATATATATACGAGTATATTGGGTACTTTTTCCGCTATTTAACAAAATAAGAATGAAATTTGAATAATGTATTGCTCTAAAGATGATATGCTAATTTGTAGTTTTTGATGAAATTGGTCTTTTGTTTTAGATATATTTGAAAAAGAAGATAAAATGAGAATGGATCTTAATCAAGAAGAACCTAAGGAAGAAGAAACTACCAACAAAAAATTGGAAAGCGATAACGAGGAGATTATTCCGCCTACACCAGAACAAAAAGGTCGAAAACGAAGAAAAAAAGTCATTGACAAAACGTACGCCCAAGATGGATATATATGTAGGTTTTTATTCTATTCTTCCCTATTAACAGTGACTTGTTGATTGTTATTTATTAGGTTGGACGTTGTAAATGCTTTATATCAGTGGCTTCCACATTATATGCCTTCTAAATATTTGGATTTAAGCGATTAATATTTTTATAATTTTTTATAGAAAAGAAAAAAAATTTCATTTATTGTTTATATAAATGAAAAAATACAAATCTTTTATAAAAAAACAATCCTAAACTCGTTTATTCAAAAGTCATATAATATTTATTTACTTTTATCTTTATTAATGATGTTTCACCTTGCATCAACTCCACAATCTCAATTAATTTTTAAATAAAAATATAAATATTTATGAAAATTCATTTTTCTCTAAAATTTTTTTATAAACATTAGAAAAACAATCCATATCTGACCTTTTATTAATCGAATTTTTGTTATTTAAAATTTCGATCATTTCCAAAATTAATCTTTTTTTCCAAGTTATATTCTTTATCTAAAATTTTGGCATTAGAAAAGTCAAAATAGTGTTTGACTTTGAATAAACGTGTTTTGGATTGTTTTTTATAAAAGAATTGTATTTTTGTAATTTATATATATACTTATTATAATATATATATTTTATGAATCTTAGGGAGTTGGACAAGAATCTAAATCAAAAGTAAAGTTTCTTAATTAATTGAAGGAGACAATAAAAGAGTGTGTCTTCTGCTGGAATTATAAATTTTATTTATTTATAACGAGACTATAGTTTCGAGGGCTTTGCCCTCTTCTTCAGTCTATTACAATTCTCAGGAATTAATTTATGAAGTCTCGTTATAAATAAATAAATAAAATTTATAATTCCAGCAGAAGACACACTCTTTATTGTCTCCTTCAATATATAAAAATTCTGCTACTCTCGGCAAAAAAACTTTCAATTTTCTTAATTAAATTGGCCTAACGTTTCGTCACTGATTCGGGACTTCCTCAGTGGCTGAAATAGTGAAAACAAGACAATTAGACACTTATTAATCATTTAATGTTTTTTACAGTAGTATAACAGTAAAAGGTTAGGTTGGTTTTTACCTGATTTGATAAACTTATTTATCAGTAAGGGAATTTGAAACAACTATGAGAATAACTAAAGATTGGTTTAACAATTATGTTAAATTAGCATCGCTGAAGAACAGACAAATCTTTTTATTACAATGCCAAATGAAAGAACTTTATCCGAAACATATAATTAACAATATAAAATGTATATACAGTTTACAAACTGACTCTCACCCATTTATAAAACAAATAACAAATAGATACCATTATTGAAAATTTTAGAAGAAGTTTTAAATTTGGAAATATAGATTACACTATGGAAATTGAATGAGTTACAGAAACAAATTGATAGAAACGATGTCCTCAATTGATAAGAAAATTGTAAAAAAAAACAAATGACAGAAGATAATTTAGTCAAATATACCAAGTTCCCGTTTATAAAACCATTATCATTGAGAGTTAGTAAATGTTTTAAAAACACCAACATAAACCTTGCCGTCTATAACATCAAGGTGTCTTCTATTTACTCTAATATAAAAGACAAAGTGGATTATTTCAATGAGAAGAACGTTATTTATAAAATCCCTTGCGAGTGAAATAAGTGTTACATTGGCCAAACAAAACAGAAATTAACAAAAAGACTCGCATCATAAAAATAACTGTAAAAATTACGAACATAAAAAAGCAAAACAAAACAACATTAGCTGTTTATCATTTTAACACAGGACACAGGTTTTTGTTCGAAGATACAGATATTTTGGATAGGGAACCAAATTGGATAAAACGAAATATTAGTGAGATGTTTTTTATAAGCTTGTATATATTTTATCATAGAAATTTCATATAAAGTACATTATAAAGGGAGATTTATAAAACAAAGCGTTCTTAATAAGGGATTGAAAGCTATTGCGACAATGACTGAAGCTAAAAAACAGAAGAAAATTACTAAATTTAACCCACTTTTTAGGTTAAATACATGCGTTGTTGCCAGCTTGTTTTTATTGTAAATTTTTCGTTATTTATTCCATATTATCTCAGAAACTGTGTTGTAACTATGAATTAAAATTTTCTTAAAAAATGTATTAGTTATTGTTTAATGTTGGTTTAGTTTTTAATAACAATGGTAAGAAGACTTTCTTAATTATAATTAAACTAGCTGACGACCGGGCCTTCGGCCCGGCGTCCTAGCCTGGCGGGAGCGTCTCGTTCATACCAATTTAATAATTGAAATTTAAAATCTTACTGTAAGTATCGAAAGAATGTGCTGAATGAAATTGATTCAAAAATAAGGAAGAATAAGGAAAGATTTATTTAACACATTGCCTAAGCACGATCACTATCTGACCAATCAGAATCGTTCTAATAATTTAACGCTTTGGCATTGGCTATGCACTGGCCAATCAGATCGTTTCCACATACATATATATCCACATACTTTTCTATTTTATATATATAGATAGATAGATAGATAGATAGATAGATAGATAGATAGATAGATAGATAGATAAGTATGTAAACTTTCAGAAATCCCGTATAGTGCAATGAATAAGAGTCTGAAAAACTCTATCTTTGGAATTTAATATCTCCGGAACTATAGTGTTCATAAATTTCGTTTTGCCACCAATCGATGCAGAAGTAATTAAATAATAATCTCTCTAAATTTCAAAAAAATCCTAAGAAAACCCGTATGGTGACCTTAATGACAAATTATTGATGTTTCGGAAAGGTCATAGCCTTTAAAAATATCTTTTCTTAGAGTTAGAACTCCTGACAAATAAAAAACCAACCTAACCTTTTACTGTTATATTACTGTAAAAAACATGAAATGATTAATAAAAGGTGTCTAATTGTTTTGTTTTCACTATTTCAGCCACTGAGGAAGTCACGAATCAGTGACTAAACGTTTGGCCCATTTAATTAAGAAACTTTGCGTTTGGTTTAAATTCTTGTCCAACTCCTACCATCTTTTAAAATATGACTATGGATGCGAACATTGAAATATTTCATATATGTATTGTTTATTCTATTTTAGTGACTAAAAAGGAAGTAGTTTTTGAAAGTTGCACAGATAGTGAGCCTGAAATAGAAAATCAACCTGCCAAGAAAAAAGAAAAAATGGATTTCTCTAATGAACCGGCCAAGAAAAAAGAAAAAAAGGATTCTTCTAATGAAAAGAACAAAAGGAAGTCAAATGATAGTGCTTCAGGGAAAACAAAGAAACAGACTTCGCTAATGAATTTCTTTCAATCAAAATAAAAGGATTGCTTATATTTTCTTAATTTATATTTATCAATGTATTTTATATATATATGATATATTATATTTTTAATTACAGTATTATTATTATAATTATTTTTACCAACTCATTTCTTTAATTATTTCTGTCCTATTGTTAGGAGTATGCCAATTATTTTAGCATAGCTTTCAGCCCCAAGGGCGGATCAGGGGGGGGGGGCGGAGGGGACGACCGCCCCGCCCATAGAGGCCCGTGCCTGGCAAAAAATTGTAAAAAAAACCCATTAATTTTATAAAAAATTTTAAAATTGAAAATAAAGTTCTAGTGTGTCTGTGTGGGGGGGGGGCGTCTGCCCCCCCACTGGACAATTCGATCGCGACATACTTCCGAGATAAAAAGTAGATCTTATATACATCAGACACCTTATATACATTCTACCCCATAAAAAATTCTGGATCCGCCCTTGTTTCAGCGAGGGGTAAACCGCTACCTAAAATCGTGTACGCCTACTTGCACTTTCATTTCCAAGTAGAAGACAATAGATGACAATAGAATATCTAATGAATTCCAAAGTAATTCCAAGTAATTCCAAAGACAGTGTACACCTAATTCCAATCGCGGTCCACCCCTCGGCTTTCAGTGAAGGAAAATGAAGCGAACTTTGTGAGACATTATTTAATTAACTGCTTGAGGGAATTATAGGTTGCTGGCATCTCTTTATTAAAGAAAGAAAATACACTCACGAGCAAAGAAATGGAATCACTCTCTTTTCATTAATTTAATGATATTTTGTATGTTTCTTTGTAATTTATTATAAATTTAAATATTTTTTCTACAAGTTTCATTTTTCAGCATTTAATGGGCCCTCTACACTATGGCCCAACATGAGCCAAACATGTTGACCATGTTGGCCACCTGTAAAACGAGTTAATTTGACGGTGCCCCCACACAGTGGTCCAAGAGTTGGGCCAATGTCTAAGGCGTTGTGGAAACGACACCTAGCCACTAGATTCATAATTCATAAGCCAAAACTTTTTGCTGTTTATGTACCACTACTAGTCAATCCCGTGATTGTTTGACAAATCTGGCAACACTGTCCGGGCTTGTATATATTTTATCATAGAAATTTCAGATAAAGTACATTATAAAGGGAGATTTATAAAACAAAAAGTTCTTAATAAGCGATTGAAAGCTGTTGCGACAATGGCTCAAGCGAAAAAACGTCAAAAAAGTACTAAAGTTAACCCACTTTTTAGGTTAAATACATGAGTTGTTGCCAGCTTGCTTTTAGTGTAAATTTTTCATTATACATTTTTCATTATTATCTCAGAAACTGTGTTGTAACTATGAATTAAAATTTTCTTAAAACATTCATTAGTTATTGTTTAATGTTGGTTTAGTTTTTTACAAAGAATGGTAAGAAGAGTTTCTTAATTATAATTAAATATGTATGTAAACTTTCTGATATCCCGTATAGTGCAATGTATAAGAGCCTGAAAAACTCTATCTTTGGAATTTAATATCTCCGGAACTATATTGTTCATAAATTTCGTTTTTCCACAAATCGATGCAGAAGTATTTAAATAATAATCTGTCTAAATTTCCAAAAAACCCTAAGAATACCCATATGGTGAAACAACTACCTTAACCCCCTCGAAAATCGAACCCGATTGACAAAATTAACGTTGCGTAACATTGGCCCTCTTTGATATATCGAAAAAAAAATCTCCGAAGGCCAAACATCGCCAATCTCATCGCCAGCGTCAACCAATGACCAATATACATTGGCGTTGGCTTGAATTGGCCCAAGTTGGCTCATAGTGTAGAGAAGGCATTAAATAAATGTAGAATGATAACCTAATGGAAATATAATCTTTAAAGAATTTGGTGTCGGTTCTAGGTGAAACATTTTAATAGATAATAAGTAAAAATATATTTTTCTAGGTGGGTTTCACAAATAAAACAAATATTTTTGAGTTTTTATCTCGATATATATTTCGGGTTATGAGCCTATCATCATATTTGTGAAACCCACCTAGAAAAATATATTTTTACTTATTAATGGAAATATATTATATTATTATTATTAAATTTGAGAATGAAAATTACATTTAATAACTCGCAAGGGAGTGATTCCATTTCTTTGATCGTGAGTGTATATAAAATAAACTTGGACATTATTTAAGGCCTTATAAATATTTACAATTAGAATTTGAAGAAACATGTCTTTGGTTGTGGAAATTAAAAATAATATAATATAATAATGAATATAGGGAATCGTAGGGATAAAGGTTTTTAATTAAAACACAGAGCTTTCTTTTATTAAATAAGTCAGACGTTTCGTCAATTTATTTTGACTACCTTATTTCATCACTCCTTGTCAAAAACAGTTTTTTTACTAAAAGACAAAACATCATATATTCATTTATCTTTCTTTCAGCACATTCAAGGCTTGCAATTATCTTGGAAACGACTTTTACTTTGAACACCTAAAAATTGTCGGCGTTTCACGATTGATAATGGATGGACGATATAGTTCCTACCGAGGGGTGAACCGCGACCTAATATCGTGTACACCTACTTCCACTTCCAGAAAATAAACTGCAACAACTGCATAAACTGCTAAACTTTATCCAAAGTCATTTGAAATATTAATATGTTTATTCCTTTATTATTAATCAGATATCACTTGCTATTTGAAGTCCATGTTGATTAAAATTCAAAAATAGTGATCGATTCTCATCTAATACTCGAGGAATAACCATTCTACATTCGATTTTTGACGTTTCGATTATTATTGGTAACCATTGCTGAAGACACGGAGGAATCGAAATCAAAAATAACAAACGATTCTTATTTAATACTAGAGGAATAACCCTTATTGCATTCCATTTTTGATGTTTTGACTATTAATGGCAACCTCTACTGAAAACGTGGAAGAATCGACTTAAAATCAAAAAGACTAAATTCTTATATGGTAAACAACTCAAGCTGGATAAAGTAACAATAGATGAGGGGGCATTATCTAATGAATTCCAAAATAATTCCAAAGAGGTGTACACCTAATTCCAATCGCGGTTCACCCTTCGGTTTCTACTTTGTATGTGTTATTTTTGTGTGAAACGACGACAATTTTTACTTGTTCAAAGTAAAAGTCGTTTCGAAGATAATTGTATGCCATGAATGCGCTGAAAGCAAAAATCAATGAATATGTTATGATGTTTTGTCTTTTAGTAAAATAAAGTAAAAAAACTTTTTGACAAGGAGTGATGAAATAAGCCACTGAGGAAGTCAAAATAAATAGACGAAATGTCTTCCTTATTTAATAAAAGCTCTGTGTTTTAATTTAAAATCTTTATCCAGTTCCCTACGAGTGATATAACATAATAATGAATGTAGAATAAACCGAAAAAATAGATTACAGGGAAAAATATAATAGTAAGATTGGAATTAATAGTAGATCTTATCAATGAATGTGAGATGATAATTACTTATAAATTGGGAGTTAACAACAAAAGAAATAAAAGACAAAACTATAAAATATAGGGAACCTTGAGGAAAATTAATATAATAATATTAGCTTCTAAAGCGAGAAGGAAATAAATTATATTTTAAAAAAATATAAAAAACATGCTTCTAAAAAGTACAAAATACTTAATACTTATTCAAAAAGTGTGGGACGCAGAAACTTTTAATTAATTTCGAGGGGTGAACCGCGGTCTAATATCGTGTACACCTACTTCCACTTCCACTTTCATTTCCAAGTAGAAGACAATAGATGAAGGGGCATTATCTAATGAATTCCAAAATAATTCCACATAATTCCAAAGACGTGTACACCTAATTCCAATCGCGGTTCACCCCTCGATTAATTTCGACAAAGTGCCCCACGCTTTTTGATTAAGTATTACATTATTTTGTACTTTTAAGAAGCGTGTTTTTTAGTTTTTTTTAAATATAATTTATTTTTTTACTTTTTAGTCTTAATTATTTTCATAGAGAGAAGTTTGCGAAATTTAACAGAATGAAATGTATTTATTTTTATATAATTTCATTTAAATTGAGTAGGTAAACAATTATTTTTATAGAGAAATGTTTGCGGGATTTAACAGAACAAAAGTCACATTGATAGATAGATAGATATAATACAAGTGAAGCTAATATAAAGTATGTAAAAAGAGAAATTGTGACGGAGCAAGGAGTGGAATAGTCGTGGAAATAAATGGAAAATGACATTCCAAGCAGACTTAGCTCAACATCAACTCCTTACGCATTTAATCAATAAAAATATGTATACATTATCTAAACTAACGCCTGACTGTTTATCATTCAATTAATATACATTAATAGGTTTAAATTTATAATTCCAAATTTATAAAAAAAATGTTAATTTAATAAAGGATAAATTTTTATTTAAATCACACATATTTAATTATAAACTTTGGTGTAGGAAAGATGCCTGTCCAAAAATTTATAATTAGGAAAGAGAGGAATTCAGCCAGTGTCGAATAAAATTCCCAATTGTAGAAAACAATATTGAGTTTGCAAATATTGTAAGAACTAATTATTTATTTTTTATATATAATTAATTTTGTTTTGTATTTATATTCATAGATTTTATGCCCATTACAGCTCATTAGAACTGAAGATGGCATTATATAATTAAAGCCGAAACTGTTTCTACAATTGGGAGTTTTTATTCGACAGAGGCTTCTTTTACTGGCTGAATTCCTCTCTTTCCAAATTTATACATATTTAATTATAACTATTTATTGAAATAAACAACAAATACTATAATACAACTACAACTTTTCGATAGTTTATTCTGCCAAACGTGGTTGATATATTGTATTATTTGTTGTATTCAATAAATATATATGGTTTAAATAAAAATTTATCCTTCATTAAATTCAATCACAATATAAGCTTTAAAAGCTATATATCTAATAATTAAGCTCACTTTTCGATTTTTCCTCAAATAAGTAAATTCAATTATGACTATAATTCTATTGAATATTCATGTAGGATAAGATTCAAAACACAATTAAAATAATTTATATACAATATTTTCTTATAAAATACAAATAGAATATTAGTGGATAAAAGTTATATAAAATAATGAAGGATTGGTGAACTAGGATGATCAATTCTTGTTTTTGATCATCACTTCTTTTGCCTTAACCATAGGTAGTATGGGAAAGTAATCTAATCATGCAGAAAAAATTCGTATTTTATATAATAAATTTTGTAGGCTTTAAAGGGCCTTCCACACGCTATGTCTTTTTGGCTAGGCACGCACAGTCGATTTTCAGTCGACCCAACAATTTAGTTGGGTGTTCGTTTGAAACCGTGATGCATTATCAATTTATAACCAACTCTAATTAACTAACTAAGCTCGATTTTTTTATCCTAAGTGCTCATCGATCGCTTTTGATTAAACAATCGAGTTGATCTGCAGTTGTGTTGTGTATGCACCTATATTTTGTTTATTGGGACTCCGAGGAGCGGGCCGCCTCTTACAAAGAAAAGAGCATTAGACAAATTTATTTACAAATCTTTCACACTTTCAGCTTCAGAACAAATTAATTCTGATTCAGAGCGGGTGGCTGAGAGAGCCAGGATTAATCCTGGCTCACATTTCACATTTCTTTTTTTTTATGTATTCACAAAAAATAATCATACGCCACCCGCTCTATATGTTCTTCTGCTGAAAGTGTAAAAATTAAGGAGAGATCCCCTCATCGCCCTATATGTCAAATCGTTTATTATTTTTTGGGATATACCCAGGGCGATGAGGGACTCCACCGCTTTATGCCACCACACTCCCTTCCACGAGAGTGTGATGACCTCGACCCTGACCGAGCCCACCCCGACGCCAAATCGCTCCGCAATATTATCCACCAGACTTAATATATTTATGTCCATCAACTAAACTATCGCTCGACTGAAAATCGACTGTGTGTGCCTAGCTTTTACCCCATATTCCACTTGTGAACTTGGTTGCGCAGGCAGGACCTAGCTTGTGGACACAACAAGAATGGTCTTTTATTCTGTATTTTTGCACAAACAAGAACGTACATGCAAGATGGAGTAAAAAGACGTAGTGTGTTCAAGTCCCTTAACACTGAGACTTTGTTCAATTTTTATTTTTTTTTATTTTAACTTTTTTTGAAATATTTTTAAATAACTAATCACTAATTACACTGCTCGACAAAAATTAAACAAAAATTTCTCCCGGTAAACCTAACAATGGATTCCAGTATAGTTTTTACGCTGATTATTATGTAATTTCCCGATTTTTTACATCACGTCAGAGTTTTGACATATTATCAGTCAAAATGACGAAAAATGCCACTTTGACCCATTTTCAAATCCCATTAGATATTAAACAGCAATATTTGAAATCAAAATATTTTGTTGACGTAATAGAAAACAGCTTCCTCTTTGATTTTCAAAGTACCACTTGTTTTGAATTCAATTAGAACTCAAGTAATAACTAAAAAACTAAGACCTTATGTTTTTATCTGTTTATTATAATCACCTAGTTTTAGTTTTTTACTTATAACTTGTATTTTAATTGATCTAAAAACAAGTGGTAATTTGAAAATCAAAGAGAAAGCTGTTTTCTATTACGTCAACAAAACATTTTGATTTCAAATATTGCTGTTTAATATCTAATGGGACTCGAAAATAGGTCAAAATGGCATTCCTCGTCGATTTGACCAATAATATCTCAAAACTCTGACGGGCTGCAAGAAATCGGGAAATTGCATGATAATCAGCTTATAAAACTTTACTGGAATCCATTTTTAGGTTTACAAGGAGAAATTTTTGTTGATCAGTGTTATTTTCTTCACGAATAAAATTACAAGTAATAAAAATAAAATTATATAAATATACAAAAGATGCCAGGGGACTGGTTAAGTCACTTTCTATGTTAAATCAATCAAGATATTTTTTTCATTTATAAAAAGAAGTAACAAATAGTCTATCAAGTGTTCCTATTCACAGTCGATTGGCGGTGACGTTATACCGCCATGCGGCGTTTGTGTTTGCGGGGCGTTCTCTGGCCGGCGGCGGAGTCTCAGCCGCTGTGTGCCTTTTGCCCCGCAGCCACCGTCAGAAGAGCTCCGCATGGTCCAGTTGTCGGCTACGTCGACGTAGAAGCCACAGGCAGATGAGCAGCACACCCACTAGCAAACACACGATGCCAACCAGGGCGAAGACTGCACTTCGCAACGGACGGTTCGAGTCTGCTGACATAAAGACAAAATTCAGCTCCTCTCTTTTTTAATGATCAAAAAAATAGAGTGTTATATCTTTGACCCGTATGTTTGTATCTATGTAAGAATGTTTTAAGGTAGTTGTTTCGCGACAATACTAGCAAAAAGTTAATGCTAGAGTATATAGAACAGACAATAAGGATTCATTATTCATAAGCCAAAACTTTTTGCTGTTTATGTACCACTACTAGCCAATCCCGTGCTTGTTTGACAAATCTGTCAACACTGTCCGAGCTTGTATATATTTTATCATAGAAATTTCAGATAAAGTACATTATAAAGGAAGATTTATAAAACAAAAAGTTCTTAATAAGCGATTGAAAGCTGTTGCCACAATGGCTGAAGCGAAAAAACGTCAAAAAAAGTACTAAAGTTAACCCACTTTTTAGGTTAAATACATGAGTTGTTGCCAGCTTGCTTTTAGTGTAAATTTTTCATTATACATTTTTCATTATTATCTCAGAAACTCTGTTGTAACTATGAATTAAAATTTTCTTAAAACATTCATTAGTTATTGTTTAATGTTGGTTTAGTTTTTTATAAGAATGGTAAGAAGAGTTTCTTAATTATAATTAAATATGTATGTAAACTTTCTGATATCCAGTATAGTGCAATGTATAAGAGTCTGAAAAACTCTATCTTTGGAATTTAATATCTCCGGAACTATATTGTTCATAAATTTCGTTTTTCCACCAATCGATGCAGAAGTATGTAAATAATAATCTGTCTAAATTTCCAAAAAACCCTAAGAAAACCCATATGGTGAAACAACTACCTTAACCCCTTCGGAAATCGAACCCGACTGACAAAATTAGCAATCTGGGCCAATTGAAAACTCTGTGAGATGAAGCCTTCTGACATAATATGTAAAGTGCTAGTGCTAGTGCTAGATGTTCGGTATAAAGTGCTAGTGCTAGTGCTAGATGTTCGGTATAAAGTGCTAGTGCTAGATGTACGGTATAAAGTGCTAGTGCTAGTGCTAGATGTACGGTATATCAGACGCGGGCCAAAAGATGGCCCATCTATTGGTTGATAACTCACTAGGGGCAGAAGGCCCTTGGGTCACCTTGAAGAATAGGTCCCAAATAATAATGAGTTCGTATGAAGGATATTATTTTGCCGATGGTAATAGATTCAAATTTACTCGAAAATCATAAGATGGTGTCATCTATTAAATACGATGGAATGGAATATTTTTAATTATATGTCAGAGGGGTTGTTTTTCACCCCCTCGGGAATCGAACCCGAGTGCCAGTAACAGCAATCCCTCTGACATATAATTAAAAATATTCCATTCCATCGGATTTAATAGATGACACCATCTTATGATTTTCTAATAATGAGTTCGTTAATTTATTAATTAATTTCTCTGTTTTATATGTATTATTTTTATTTCCAATTAAATACTATAGTTGAATTAATTTTTTTCATTGAAATTCTCTTTTTTTAGATCGTTCCCCAATATAGTGTATAATTCGACACTGAACGCAATACGACAGGAATTGGGAAAGTTATAAAAATGCCAACTGCACTCAGGGTCTATAACAGAGGTTGCCATAACGTGGCTCGCGAGCCGCATGCGGCTCTTCAGTCAATCTTGTGCGGCTCTTGAACCCTCTTGAATAATACTGATTTTAAAAAGTACAGTGTGTGGCATAAAGATCTACCACATTTTGAAGAGGTATAAAAAAATGAAAAAATTTAACTAGAAAAAAAACTGAATATATTTTTGAAAAGAACATAAAACAATTTTTTTTTAAATGTGTCTTAAACATTATATCAGACGAAAAAAAGTGTGTGTGTGTGGGGGGAGGGGGGGGGGGGGTCAAAAATGAAAATTCTAGCCCTTTTGACCAAACTTAAACAAATTTTATATACATATTCTGTAAACTCCCAGAAGGCTAGAAATGCAAAAACTTATACCCAAAATAGGGGTGGGGGTCAAAAATGAAAATACTAACTCTTTCGACCAAACTCAACCAAATTTTGTATATATATTCTGTGGACCACCAGAAGGCCAGAAATGCAAAAACTAAACCACCCAAAACGGGGGGGGGGGGGAATGGTTAAAAATGAAAATACTAACTCTTTCCACAAAAATCAACCAAATTTTGTATATATATTCTGTGGACCACCAGAAGGCCAGAAATGCAAAAACTAAACCACCCAAAAAAAGGGGGGGAGGAGAAGGGGAATGGTTAAAAATGAAAATTCTAGACATTTCCACAAAAATCAACCAAATTTTGTATACATATTCTGTGGACCCCCAGAGGGTTAGAAATGCAAAAACTAACCACCCAAAATATGAGGATGGTCAAAAATGAAAATTCTACCCCTTTCGACCAAACTATTTATACAAAATTTGGTTGAGTTTGGTCAAAAGGACTAGAATTTTTTTTAACCCCCCCCTTTTTTTTCTTTGATAATGTTTAAAATACATTAAAAAAATTTCATTTCTTTTATTTTCAGAAATATATTTATTTTTTTCTAGTTAAATTTTTTTCATTTTTTTATATCTCTTCAAAATGTGGTAGATCTTTATGCCCCACCCTGTATAATAATTAAATAAAAAAAATTATAATACAAAAATTAAATTAATTTGTAATTTGTAATGTTATAAGTAGAGCAAAAAATATATGTCAATTCATTTATATTTTATAAAATAAAAAAAATGTGTCTTTTTTTAATAAAACATTAATTAATCACCAAACAATGTGGCTCGCTTTGAAACAGTTTTATAAATTTGCGGCTCCCAAAGTTAAGGTTAGTGGCCACCCGTGGTCTATAGGCTTACCCTCTGTGCTCTTTTATGAACTTAAGTATTGAATATGCCAAAGCTGTTCTATAAATAATCTATTCCTAAATATATATTAAACATGATGTCTTCTCGATGATTTAATTTTCATGAGCCAGTGACTTTACAAAGACATCTCGACTTTGCAACCCTTTGATTTAAAAATCTGTAAAATTTAACTAAATAGGCTCACTTCTTACTTTCTATTCTGACTAAGCTTTTGCAGTAGTTGGCTCGACATATGTCAGTAAAATTAAGAACTCATTTGTGCTTGCCTACCTAAATACCTATAACATTTTACGTTGGGTATCATTTTTGTAGTCTCTTGATTCACGTTATGTGTGATAATTACAATTTAAAAATTATTTTACATAATATTTTGTTGAAAGCATTTTTAAACGTTTAATTCACTTAAGTTTAAAACAAAAGTTTGTTACCCACCAGTGTATTCACGTAGCTCGGGCGATACATATAGTGGTGTTCGATTGACATGGATTTCCATTAGTTGTGGAAGAAGATCATTCCAAAGCGAGACCCTCTCAGCAACAGCATGGGGATCGTCATTGAATTCACCAGTGGACGGATTTGAGTTATCAGACCGCAGATGAAAAGTCTCCTGACGATATGCCGTATAAGGGGCCCAAAAAGTGCCGTGTGTATAATTGATAGGAGTTGGATTCCTAGAAGAGTTTCCAATTTTTAGAAAAGTGCTTAGAATCTAAGTCATAAATGCGGTCCCCTGATCATAATAGTAGCAAAAATCACGGTAAATAAAGTACAAGAGTATTATTGAGGGAGATCACCGTCATTTTCAGAACTTGCATACTCTAAAATGTATGTAATTCATATTTTTTTTGACTTGACAACGTCTTATAATTCGATGGAGCCGGCTGGCTGCACGCACGAAAAAACATGACTCATGCGGCGTTACCTCGCTCTGAGGCCTTCCATTTAAGGCTTGAAGTGCAAGCGAGAGCGCGGAACGAGCGACAAAGATTGAGGCGGGCTTTTTAAAAGCTACAGTTACAAAAATTTTAATGATGTTTCCAAATTTTAAATTTTAAATTTAAGATTTATGAACAATAATTTAATCACAGTTTATTCTTATAATAAATTATTCAAAATTATTACTTTTTTACAACAAATTACAATTAAATTTGCAAAAATAATTAAGTAACTAATTGAACAACAACTTTTATTCAGTTTACTTGCTGAAAGAAATAATGTCAATACAAAATTTATTATTATAAAATAATAAAATCAAAAATTAAATTTTAACAGTCGAGTAGAAATTTAAACAATAAATTTTATTCAAGTATTTTGTAAATTTAAAATGATTTTCTGAACGAAGAATTTTATGAAAAAAATCGGTTGTCTGTAAAGTCGGTTTACTGACGATAGTTGAACGTGACAACGTCATAAGAAAATACCATTCCATCAGTATTTTCTTATGATGTTGTCACGTTCAACTATCGTCAGTAAACCGACTTTACAGACAACCGATTTTTTTTTATTTTAATTCAAAAATTGTTTATGAAATAAAAAATCCTCTAAAACGTTAAAACATTCAAAGTTCATACAGAAAGCAAGTCATTGTATAAATCTCAGATAGGTCTAAAAAACAAAATAAAATATTTAGTTTCAAATTCCATCGATATACTTATTTCATGACTCTTATTCATAATTTTTACTTCACGTTAGTCCTATTATATTATAGGCATGGCATTTGGGTCGCGTTTTATATTGGGTGTAATAAAATATTTTGATCAAATTTCATTTTTTATTACCCTAAACTGATGAAATTGGTCCAAAGTCGTCTCATTAGTTTGCCGAGTTGTGCCTGAGGCTGATTGAAACGATTCTCCATTTGTCGAGATCCGAAAAGGTAAATCAATTCTGATCCATGAATGGCGCCTGTTGAAAAAAAAATCAAAACGAAATTGCTGCATATTCGGGAAATTTATTAGTAATTTTTGCTATTCACCTTGCATAGGGAGTGGGGAGCCATAGGGATTAGGGCCATAAGCTTGATCGAATCTATAGGCGTAAATGGGGGCAGCTGGTGTCCCGCTCGACGACGCCAGTAGAGACAGTTGTTTAGCGTGGGGCGCGTTAAATTGCGCGTCCGAAAACAGCTAAACAACAAAAACATAATCAATTCAAAAGAATATGTTCTCGGCTTTATTGAGTAGCTACAAATTTTGAACCCATAAGCAAAATTAACTTTCCTGTTACCCCAATGGTAGTTATGACCCCCTCACAACAACAGAATTCGTAAACTTTGCCTTTTCTTGGTAGTCACGCCCCTACCTCGGCTGGATGTAAAAAATATATACACATATCACATATACATCATATCTATGAAAAGATTATCTAAAATTATTATCATTTCCGTCCATAATTTAATTTATAATTTGAAAGTTTATATTGGGAAAATAAGGACAAGTTTTTTAAAAAAAGTCACACATAAAAAACTTGTCCTTATTTTCCCAATATAAACTTTCAAATTATTATCTAAAATGAGTGGTGATGTTTTTGTGACCAGATTAATCGGATATTTATAGCAACTCTGAAAATATGTTATAGGTATCATAATTTCCAATTTAATCAGTGTTTTTTGTACCATATTCGGTATGGACCTTTGGAGGAGTCAAAATAGGGGGAGGAAATAAAAGTTTTTGAAATTTAAACATTTAGTCTTTATGCAAAGATAATTGATAAGAATTTAAATTTAGACCTAGAAGTTTATGGTGAATTATGATAGATAATTAAAGTGACCAGTGGTCCCACATTTGGGTTTCTTGTACCACATCGAAAATGTCCCTCAAAGTGTCCCACAATGGAGAATCTTTTGTGTTGTGGATTAAAAAAATTTATATTTATTACTTAATTATTTGAATTTTTACAGTCTTTGGATAAGACCCTATGTATTTTTAGTAAAACCGTCACGTGCCAAAATGGATATTACAATTTGTGACTTTGATTGAGACCAAGGGTTCCGTAGTCTTAACCTGATGAACCTTTCGCGAGACCGATCCAATACTTCATCTGCTTCGCATTGGATAAAGTAAAAATGGGGAAATGCCTTGCGCCTTTTTTTAGCCATACCCTCAACTGATCTGCTAATTCAGTTGTCTAAATATCAGGGGCTCCCGTTAATCGAGATCTTGCTATTAAATGACGGGAATGTGCTTAGAAACGTTGAAGGCTAAGTGAAGTGCAATTTTTCCAGTACTTGTGAGGAATTTTGTAAATAAAATGATGAATTATTGAAAAAAGTTCATATTTCATCGGAAAAGTACGAGTGATTATATCTTTATTTGTTATGTTGGTGTTTTAATTTTATGTAAGACTGCTCTTATTCCATTACGAGCTTCGAGGGCGTGCCTTGGTGACCCTGGCGGGCGGCGTCTCGGTCCAAAAATTTTATTCATCTTAAAAAACCACACTCCAAATGTATACCTGTAAACTCCCGAAAATACATAGTCTCTTAAAAGTTTCTGCCTCATTTTCGTCCTGACACAGCTACAGAAATGAGGCTCTAGATATGAATCTGGAAGTATTTTTTTTTCTATAATCTACAACATTGTGATATTTTTTGTATGGAAATAGATTTATTTAAATAAGTGGTATCGTGTGAGGAGGAGAATTATATTATATCATTTTTTTAAAATTTGGGATCGATAATCGATATAAGGCTCCAAATATTTAAAAGAGATCAGGTGTTGTTTGTATGACAGGCTGCTCCAGTATTGCAATGAGAAACTCATATGGGCATGCGTGTCTTAAGTCGTTTAATTTTGTAAAAATCAAAAAATAAGAATAACAAAATTTAGATTTTTAAAAAATTATAAAAAAGTGGCAAATTATTAAAAAATAAACAAATAATATATAAATCAAATAAGATGTGATTGATTTCTTTTTCTGTGCTCAAAGAAAAGCGAATTGAATATTTAATTTTTGAGTGGTGAAGGAGGGGGGGGGGTAATAATTATCAATATATTTAATGTTTCTTAATTTAAAATCAATTGGAGTCTTTCATTTCGAAATTTGACTCCAAATTACGATTATATTTCAAATTTGCCGCAAATATACCGGTGGCGCTCTCTCTCGGCAGCATTACGTCAGCGTTGCGGCAAATTAATCTAGACAAATATATATAGTATATGATTTACAATATATACCTATATGATAATAAAATAATTATATACATACAGATTCATGTCCCACATTCCATTGCAAAACATTTGGTCACTTTATAGATAATGAAAGAATCAAATTAGAAATATGAATAAAAGTCAAAATTTCGTCATTGAAGACGCCTAGAAGATATCTTGTGTATCTGTGTTTCGGCAAAAAAACCCTTCAATTTTTTAATTAATTTCTTGTGCTGAACTTCTTCCTAATTTCTTTTACTAATGAAAACTCACCTGAACAAGTTTATAAAGCAGCTGTGAAGAATCTGCATCGTTGACGCCATAGAGATAACGCCACTTGATAAGCTCCTCGAACTCGATATAGCCCTCTAGTGATATGTTATATCCGTAGCGGAGTAGAATCAATGGCATTGCTGAATCTTCAAAGAATCGTCGTAAATTGCGGTACGATTCACGAACAAGATCTCGCCAATGAACTGGGGTTGTCAAATCAAAGAATAGATATTAATACACAAAATTAATAAGGTATTTTGCTGAGAGTGAGTGAGTTGTTTAATTTAAAAAGAATAGAAATTAAAGATTGTGACTTTCGCCGCTTAATAAATCGTAAATAAATATCTGAGAATTAATTAAATTTAAACGGGAATTTTTTTCAATTGAATTGAACCAATAAAATACTTTATTCAAGCATCAAATTCGACCCTATTAGTGTTGTTGCAATGGTCTTTCTGTCCTTCAGATGTAGATGCATATACATAGTAGGTCGTAGATTATCATTGAAGCTCGTAAACTAAATATTATACAAGCTTGAAATTTACAAGTTAAAGGTCAGGTGGGGTAACTGGGGCCGGGGAGCAGCTGGGCCAGGAGTCCTGTAACCCCGGAGAGCTTTTTAATTTTACCGCATTTTTTTGGCGCAATTCACTTTTTCATATTGGTGGGAAATTTTCAGTGTTCCTGAATTAGAGAAATTTCTTTAAGTTTATTTTATACTTAAGTACTTAGTTAAGTTAATTACTTATTTACTTGTTTGCCTAGTTATGTGCTCACTTCTTACCTAGCTGCCATACCCAGTTCCTTGAAAATATTGAGACTTCAGTAAGTACTTAATTAGGGCGTTTCTCAAGCATAAGGAACCTATTTAACTTTATTTCAATGGGTAAAATGAAATTATTTTGTTTAGTTGTTTGATTTATGATACTTTTTTTTGTATTTGCTGTAATAAAAATCGATCTAAAAAATTGAGCAACTTTGGCGTTTCAAACTCACTCACCTCAAAAAATTCAATAGAATAAACAAACAGAGTGTCTTGTGCAACTCGGCCAGCTCAGTCAGTGTTGCCTACCAAATAGCCCAACGAATTCAAGCGTACATCTTTGATTATTTTTAATCCATATACAAATGAGACTAATTCTACCTACGGACTGTGGGTCTTTCCGAGGGGATAGGGGAACATGTCCAACTGCTCAAAAGATGTTAAAAATTAAAAAACAGCAAGTAGGCTGGGCTGGTCAATTACCCCACAACGCGTTTAACTGGGCCAACCGCAAAACTTTACATTCAACTTAAGATAATTCCAAATTTTTGAATAATCAAAAGTTGAAAGTATCATGATTATTTGAAGAAAATTTCATCTTTCAATTAATATAGTCACGAGATCTGATAAATCGTGATGGAAGCTTAGTTATAGCCAAAAATATGGAGTACTATCCTTGGGAAAACAAAAGAAGCTGGTCCGAGTTACTCCCACCTGACCTTATATAATTATATATTTATTTTCTGAAGTTGTATTAAAATTTTAATCGAATAATTAATTTAATTTAATTTCTTGTTGGATCAAAAATAACAAATGCAAAAATTTCTTTATAAAAAGAAATAAAGAATTGGGCTAATTTTTCTAAATTTAATTCATTTTAAAATGATGGGGTGAAAGAGTCCCAAAATGGTCATTATAAGGGATTTTTGTTTCAAGTCCAATTTCATTCAAGTATTTTAATTAAAATCCTGAGATTGTTTTGATGTATAGGTACTTTTGTTTTTGTTCATGTTTGTTTATTTATTTATTTTATGTCCCACATAATTATTTTATTTTACTCCTCTGTTCAGATGTGGCGAAATGTCCGCCTTTGTGTGCAACCAATGCTTTTATTTTAAAAGAGGCTGTACATACAATTCTGGCACTCAGAAATTTCCGCTCTGCATGCACAGGCACAGCCTCATTTAAAATCATCGATTGCACACAAAGGCGGAAATTTGGCCCATGTGAACAGACCCATAGGCTGAATTATAAATAAAAATTATCGGTTTATTTTGAAAATAAATGAATAAATAAATAAAATTAGGTATTAAATACATAAATACAATTTAATAATTAATTTATGAAACAATCTCAAAACCTTTATTAGAAATTCAAACGATTTGTAAGAAATTCATCCTCTATCAATGGAAATTTGGAAAAATATTTGCTTTAAAAAGGAAATATAAAGCAACTATTTTCCAAATTTCTTTTGATAAAAGGAGGATTTCTCCCGAAACGTTTGGATTTCTAATAAACTTTTGAGATTATTTTATAAAAGAATTATATTTATTTATATACGAAAAACAATCAATAAATTATTTTAAAATAAAATTATGTTATTAGGCAAGGAATAATTCTGAACTTCACAACTTCCTATACTTACAGAGTATAATTCCACCCTCATTGCTCGTAATTCCAGTTAAAATCGGAATATGATTATAATCTCCTGATCCGAGAATCTCTTCAGGATCTTTAGGTAGGTATTGATCCTGTTCTGGTAAAAAGTTGTCTACCACTGGAGAAACTAAATCCGTCCAATTGCCATTCTGAAAAAAATTAAATGATAAAGAAATCTCGTGCAGTTAAGTAATAATTGTTAAGTATCACTATCCCTAATTTTTAAACGCTAATGCAAGGTGTTAGTCAAGAAAGTTCATCGTTAAAAGAGAAAAGGAAGAAATTTTCCTAGTGAAACGTGCTAATTAATATTTGTAGGTTTTCAAAAGAAAATAATGAAATTCGAAAACCGTTTTTTTAGCAAAACAAAAACCGGTTTTTTAAATTTATACATAGCATGTATATATAATCCTTCAATACTAAAATTATAGAAAGAGCCGGATGTGATATAAACAATATCTTTTTATTTTTGATAATATTAAGGTAGTTCTTTCACAAATGCAAAAATTCAAGAAGTTTTTGAAACTTGGAATATAAGTCATTAAAAGCATAATACACATACTGTTAAAATTTGAAGACGATTTACCACACCAAACATGAAATAATTGCAATTAAATAATGACATTTTTAAAAATAGAGTAGATAGGGAAAGGGTGGGGATATGATCATTATTTTTTTTTTTTATTGAAGGACTTTCACCATCTTGATGAAAAACTAATATTTGTTAGAATAATATATTTGGAGTAAATTAAAAAAAAAATTGAAATTATTTACCAGGTAGTTTTGATAAAAAAAAACAAAAACATATTTGAGCGATTATTTTTAGTGGAGGGGATATATAGCACAATGGCTTGGAAACGATCCGGTTAGTATGTGTTTATCCATATAGTAGAGATTTGGTAGTCTGAGTGGACAGTCACGTTAAAAAAACATAACCTAAAAATTTAGTTCCGTTCATATTTATAGAGTGGCTACAAGGCTAAAACTTTTTGTGTGGATTGTCGCGAAAGAAGCTCCTTAAATAGCGACTGTGGCTTATATTCCACTAAAATAAAAAATAAAATAGATACAATAATTTTTTTTTAAAATAGAATACCACTTTACTAATATAATTTAAAATTAGATTTTACCATATATACTTATTTACATTTTATTTTTCGCAAAAACAAACCAGCATCTCTAACCTTTTGAAAAGAGTAGTTTAGCAGAAACAGTAGTCTTGCTGCCTTGGATGGATTATTCAATTAATAGCATTACAACAAGCTCGTTCATACGAGAGTCATACAACAACGAGGCTATTCCTTACCACAAAATAACTCTCGAGTAATGAATCATCATTTATTTATTTTATGAAACTATCAAAAATCAAACTATTAATGAATTAGATTTTATGAAGAAAGATAGATAATATTTTCTATAACTATAGATGAATGGACTAGCAAGAGAAATCGCAGATATTTGAATATCAACGTACAACATTTTGAAAAAGATTTTAATTTAGGATTAGCTCCAATAGCAAGTTCTTATGATGCTAAGACAATGTTAAAACTGGTTTCCGAGAAACTTAAAAATTTTCATTTGGATCTAGCAACTGAAATAGTTGCATCAACAAATGATGGTGCTGCTGTTATGAAAAAAATTGGCCAAATATCACCAACAATTTTTTTTTTACTTAGAGAAAGTGGTGTAGGTTTTAGGTGAAACATGATATTAATTAATAAAGTAGGGGTGTGCAGTTTCACAGTGAATGAAATAAAACTCAAACAGGTTTATACAAACTCAATATATTTCGGATTATTAGTCCATCGAGCTTCAGGTTAAAACTGTAAACCCGATGATGGAACTAATAATCCGAAATATATTGAGTTTGTATAAACCTGTTTGAGTTTTATTTCATTCACTGTGAAACTGCACACCCTTTACTTTATTAATTATCACCAATAATTAATAAACTATCCTATTCACATGCCAAAAATTAAGTTGTCAATGTCTTTTTTATCTGCGAAAAACCGAAACCGGCTTAAACCGGTTTTATAGAAAAGTTGAAATTCGAAAACCGGTTTTCTAAAAAGTCGGTTTTTGTATAAGCCCTAGTGCTTATAGATTTGTGTCAAAGACTGATGTCGCAGGAAAGACAGAAGAATTTTAGTCTCTAGAAGCCTTAGGGATAATTGAGTTGGCAAACTTACGTTGTGATGTTCTTGGAATGCACTGAGCAACTCGGCAGTGTTCTTGGAGCGAAGACATCGAAGTAATTCCAAGGAACTCTTTTCAAAGCAACCCAGACTTCTTGCAATGGCCCTCGATGACGCTCCGGGGGCTTGAACTCGCAACCAAGGTGAATTCGCCGCTCCTGACATCAGGATTATTCGGTGGAACAAGCCTACGCCACAAACAGCAACATCAGCTCCAAACTGAATAATTAACTAATAAATGAATATTAATTCATTTGGCTTATATAGTTATCATATATGCAGGCCTGGTTTTACTATTAAGCTGAAGCTTAGGATCCAAGCTCGACAATGGCTCCACGCAGAATATATAATAAGATACGCACCTATATAATTTTTACTTGACCATACAGGGTATGGTCAAGTATTGTAATCGTGCATGAAAAAAGTGTTTTTTTTTTTTTATTCTTTCGAACATATCTCAAAAACGGCTGAAAATATTTTGGTTAAAAAAAACTGGGCGAAACCATGGCATTTCGGTCTATAAAAAATCCCTAATAAGTGAACATCAAAAAAATTATATTTTTCGAGATAATAATTGTTTTGTCAAAATGTCTGTTATTCTGTCTGTTAGTCTGTTAGTTAGTCTGCGCGTTACCAAATTTTTATGGACGAGCTAGCTCAAAAACTAGTGTTAATATCAAAACCAAATTTCACTCGTAGTTTTGGTGCATATCGACCCAAAATTAATTAAAGGGGGTGGGCTGGGGGGGGGTTAAAATTAAAATTCTAGATCATTTGAGCAAACTCAACCAAATTTTGTATACATAATCAGTGGGACCCCAGTGGTCTAAAAAATGCAAAAACTAACTCCCCCTACATGATTATAAATAATTTTATTAAATATTAAATATAAGAGAGGGCCCAGAGTGGATGGTCACACACCAGAACATGCCAATTTTTTTGTTTTGAAACTATAAAACCCGAAATCTATCCAGTTCTTCGTTTTGGAAATACAAACATTTTGGCAAAATGAACTTTCCATGACTTTCCGTTTTTGAATGAAGAGAATTCCAGATAAACATACACACAGACTGACAAAAAAGCATACTTACAAATTAATTTTCTATATTTCATATATTAATAAATACGATAAGTAAACAAACAAAAATTGAAAATTTTTGAGCAAATTCAATACTGTAGTCAACCCTGCTTCCGGATGTTCCAAATACATAGGTTGGCGCATAAAGTTCCACCACATTTTGAAAAAAATGAAAAAAATTAACTAGAAAACAACTGAATATCTTTGAAAAGAACATAAATTTTTTTTTAAATGTGTTTTAAACATTATCAGACGAAAAAAAAAGGGGGGGGGGGGGGGTCAAAAATGAAAATTTTAGCCCTTTCGACCAAACTCGACCAAATTTTTATACATATTCTGTGTACCCCCAGAGGGCTAGGAATGCAAAAACTAACCATCCAAAATGAGGGGAGGGTAAAAAATGAAAATTCTAGCCCTTTTGACCAAACTCAACTAAATTTTGTATACATATTCTGTGGACCCCCAGAAGGCTATAAATGCAAAAACTAACCAAATTTTTTATACTTAGTTTGGTCGAAAGGACTAGAATTTTCATTTTTGAGCCTCGCCCCTATTTTGGGTAGTTAGTTTTTGCATTTCTAGCATTTTGGGGGCCCACAGAATATCTATACAAAATTTGGTTGAGTTGTGTCGAAAGGGCTAGAATTTTCATTTTTGACCTCCCTCTATTCCCCCTTTTTAATCTGATAATGTTTAAAACACATTTTAAAAAATTTATTTTATGTTCTGTTCAAAAAATATCTTCGGTTTTTTTCTAGTTAAATTTTTTCAATTTTTATACCTCTTCAAAATGTGGTAGATCTTTTATACCCCACCCTGTATATAATTATATAATTTTAAACAGCGTTTGCTGTGCTCCGTACTCTCAACCACTCTAGACCAGGGCAAAGGGCCCAATAACATTTCAGCCTAGTGATTTTTTAATGATAAATCTGGCCCAGACACCCCACATTTCTTACAAATTGAAAAATAATATTATATATTTAAAAAAAGCTATAAGCTATAATGTGTTTTTCTTTTAAATTACTAATAAATGCATGTATTACCTCTTGTACGGGGAGAAGTCAAATGAAAGACGACACTGGCTGCTCCTGCACCGTGGCCCATCAATGTTATTGCCATGTTGTCGCCTCCGAATACACCAATGTTTTCACGAACCCATAGCAGTGCCATGTACTGGTCAAGGAGACCCATGTTCCCACGGGATCGACCGTCCCCAAAACACAAAAAGCCTATATGAGAAGTAAAATAAAATAATTAGAAAGGTATCTTAGTTGTCTTCAAATCCTTGTATACATTGAACGATTTTAAGCTGATTTATTTGGTGGCCGGGTTACAGAGGTCAACAAAAATCGCCACTGATTGGCCATTTCTACATAGAGCAGTAATAATCATCTTTGCTTACAAACTGGAATACAACTGGGCACGGCTCCCACATGAAATTTCGGGCCCCAAACCCCAAAATCTGAACCGGGTCCCGATTGGCTTTTTAGGGAGTTTTCTTAGGTAGGCAGCCGGCCATATGATTAGCCACCAGAAGGTTTCAATTTCGGTAATCAACTAACTTTTTAGTAGAATTTACAAATTTTGGAAGTAACGAAATAATTTAATGAGAAATACATAAGTAATAAGCTTATAAGTAAGCAAAATTTCAAGGTAGGTTTCACAAAACTCAAAACATAAAAACAAATAAATGTTTTGAGTTTTATCACGATATACATATTTATTTCGGGTTACATCATCAACAGTTTCCCTTGTGTACTCCTGACAATGGGCTCGTAATCCGAAATATATATGGTATATCGAGATAAAATTCAAAAAATATATTTGTTTTATTTTTGTAAAATCTACCTCGAAATTCAAATTACTTATTATTTAAAAAATGTTCATCTTGAACCGACACCTAACTCTTTAAAAATTATAAATACATAAATGATACCTCGTAATAATGGAGTTTCAATTTTTCTAAGGGGGTATTTTGAGTTTTGTAGGGGGCAGTGCCCCCTTGCCACCCCTAACTAAGGGCATGACTACAATAAACTATTGGTTATCTGCGAGACCCGTCTATGGAGGAGAAAAATATGAAAAAAAGACTATTGACTTATTAACAAATAATATCAATATGTTTAGCTTTTAATAACAATATATTGTATTTAATAACATTTTATTCACACATGATAGCAAAATAAGTTTCGTATTGTACAGTATATTGTACGTATATGAACAGTTTTAAAATTGTAATTACATTACAAGTTGACTGCGAGAGTCTCTCGTGAACTGATTCTCTTGGTTCAATGGAATTTTTTTTAGCAACTGAAGAAGAGGTTAGTTTTCAAATATTTAGTGGTCTAAAATAAAAATCTGTAATTTGTTAAAGAAATATATTAATAAGTTTGGCCGCCTGTGCAAGAATACGATGTTGCATCCTTGAAAATTTCCCCTGAATATATTCAAATAAAACAATCAAATCAGTTACATATATCATATAAATTAATGCTTTTAAATAGACCTGTCTTAACGCTTTTAATTATTTAACAACTTTGCACTGATGTTTGACGCTTCTCATGGACGCCAGGCTCATTGCTTTTGATGGTATAATCGTATATTTAAATTATTTTATTTATTTATTTATTAGAAAATGTATTAAATTTTAATATGTTAGAAGATAGTTTAATAGTGAATAGACTTCATGAATCCATAACAAAGAATGTGTCCCTATCTAATGTCAAGAGATGTCCCAACCAACGTTGCGTCTCGATAAAACAATCCAAAAGAAATAAAAATCATATAGAAAACGGTCTTATTTAATTTATTCTATCTGAAGGTTCACAGTATGTCTATTATATAAGAAAATTGCATTTTGATTAAAAGAAATTGTATGAAACGATTCAATTTTTCTCTCCGGGAGCGAATCAACTAGAAATGGCAAGAAAATTCGGTTTTTTTCTCATTAGATATTTATTCAAATCTATTGAAATTTCATATCTGTGTGTTATTGTCATTTATCTTTTATATAAAATAATTATTATTAGGAAATTTGCATTTTAAAGGGTAGTTTAATTGAAGTCCAATATGAATAAACGCAAATAACTCGGTTTAAATAATTTTTAAAAATATGAAATCAGTTACATATTATAAAACAATTAATTATTAATAATTTAATTTAATTTTGAACGAAATAGATTCAGTACTTTTTGAGAAAATCGTCAAAAACTCCCAAAACCGTCTATGAAAGGCCGTTTTAAAAACATTTTAAAATTCACCGTCATGTCACAAGTCAATGTTTCGTTTCATATGACTTTTTAAACTTTTTTTAAAGGCATCTCGTGCTTTCAAAAAACATCGTTTTTTGAGAGTTCAGATGGTTTTTGACCATTTTCTCAAAAAGTACTGAATCGATTTTGTTCAAAATTGAATTAAATTATCAATAATTAATTGTTTTATAATATCTATTTAATTTCATATTTTTAAAAAAATTTCAACGGAGTTATTAGCGTTTTTTCAAATGGGACTTCAAGTAATCTACCCTTTAAAGTAGAAATTTCCTATTAATAATTATTTTATATCAAAGATTAATGAAAATAACACACAGATATGAAGTTTCAATACATTTGATTAAAATATGTAATAAGGAAAAAGATAAAACTTTTTACCATTTCTAGTTGATTCGCTCCCGGAGAGAAGAAATGAGATCTTTTCATACAGTTTCTTTTAAACTACAAAATTATTAATCAAAATGCTATTTTCTTAGATAATAGACATTCTGTGATGCTTCAAATAGATGAAATCAATAAAATAAGACCGTTTTCTTTAAAATTTTTATTTCTTTTGGCCTGTTATATCGAGTGAATGTGTCGCCCGATCAGAGACATTTGTTGATTCACTCCACACTATTGGAATATCTTTTAACTTGTAAACTATTGATTTTAGAGTTTTCACTCAAATGAACTTTTCTGTTGCGAAATTAAATATTCTTTAATATAGGTCATTAGATAAATTTTTGTACCTCAAAGGGTTAGGCAGTAATGGTGAAATTTATGTGGAAAGTTAGATAAACACTCCTCTATAGCTCTAGATCTATAAAAAAACTCTCAGGAAGTATAATTTTGATATTTTAATATACTAAAAGAAAGTTCATTATCTTTAATTAACTTCGATAACTATTTATGTAGCTAGAGAGGATATAAATTTCAAAATTAAATATTTTTTTCTGAGAAAAGTAAACAGAGATTTTTCTAAGGGGGGGCATTGTAGGGGGGCAATACCCTATTGACACCCCCCTAATTACGCCCAAGCGGGCCCCTTATTATGAAATAAGTAAGTGTTTTTATGAAGTAGAAAAAGCTGGTCAGCCTATGCATTTTTTTTCTGGCATACCCCCTTAAAAATACATATCACCTCTGGGCCCCAGGCCTCACAGCTGCACTTGACCCCCCTTTTGGGGCCTATGCAACAGGGATACAACAACTTTTCTCGAATTTCGTTTCTACTTTTAAGTGCCATATCAGGTCTCCCTGACGTTTTGGCTCTTCTCCACATATACTTGTGCCGAGTCTGTTTAGTTGTTTTACACAGATATACGGGACTTACTTTTTAACGCCGGTTCCGAACGGCTAGTATGGAGAGGTTACTAGGCAATTATACTCTTAGTAGGTTGCCATTGCTTTCCAAGAGGAGGCGACTGCAAATATCTGATCTGCCGAGACTCCGTCTCGTTCGAGCGTACTTCGAGTCAGCGACCCGACACTCTAGCCACTGACTACAGTCGCCCCTCTTAGAAATTTCGTTTCGGGTTACTAAATTTGAGCATCATTCTTCAAAGATTACTATACAGTATACTATACATATATTAGAACTTTAATTTACTTTAGATTTGTTTATTCATCTTGTAACTGTCTTGTGATTTTTCTTTAAATTCACCCCAAAAATGATCCCTCTCCCAGAAAACACCATCGCCGGCAACAAAAATCGGTCCAAAATCGTCTAATGTTTACGAAGGTCGGGAGAAACTATTTTTCACCAACCGAAAACGTTGAGACGGTAATTAAGGGTGACTACGACGATACTTCCTTCGGCAGCAAGCTCTTGACCAGAAAAACGATTTCCTCCTCCGGCTGCAAATTCCTCGCCCTCCAGGAAAATAACTACCGGCCATTTGCGGTATGTTGAAATCTGGAATGAAAAATATAAAATGAACCAGTGACTCATCTCTCTGACTTGAAGAACTTACAGCTGGAGTCCAGACGTTCAGGTAGAGGCAATCTTCGCTCTGCAACACTTGATCTCTGCCTACGACAGAAATGTTGGTCTGAGGACAAGAAGGAGCCGTCGTTCCCGCATCCAGCGTGCCATTCCATCCTGAATGGCGCTCTGGGGGCTAAAAGAGTTGTTATTTTACTTTCACTTAGAGGCAGTGATGAATTAACTAAAATGTGGGCCCTAAACGCTATCTTATTACGAGACCCAAACCACCTTACTTCCGGGAAACAATAATTACACAACACGATCTGAAAAAATATAATTATTATACAAAAATCATTTCAACTAACTAGAAACTTCAAAGAGCTTTTGTCCCTAGGGGATCAAACTTAAGTCAGCCCATATAATATATAAACTAAATGATTTATTACATCTTCGATTAAGCACAGGACAATGGTTTTGATTTGATCTTAGTCATTTTTCAAATCCAAAATTCCAAAAAACAAAAAAAAAAAAACATGATTTCTTATTACAAGAGAAAGTGTAAGTGATGTGGTCATTAGGGTGGTTCTTATTTTGGGTATTTTCAAATTTTTACCCCCAAGATTCAAGTCTCTATCTCAATTTTAAAATATGACACACAGCTATGCAAATTTCCCATCATTACATGGGGGTTTTGACATTAAACGATCAATTTTTTTATTCCGGCCAAAGTAATGGTTCAAAAAATTTGAAACTCTGTACACTTTATCCTTATAATAGTAAAGATAAGAGTAAATAAATATTATATTTAATATTGATTTACTATGAGTTAAGGATAGTATGTCACTTATTTCACATTAAAATTAAAAAATTAAAAGATATAAATTTTTTTAATTTTAATGTGAAATAAGTGACCTAGTATCCTTAACTCATAGTAAATCAATATTAAATATAATATTTATTTACTCTTATCTTTATTAAAGATATTTCACCGTGCACCAACACCACAATCTCTACTAATTACCTTATAATAGTAGCTATCCCTCAGAATTTTAAAAGATTTTTAGCTATTATGATTTTGGAGTCTATAACTTACTATCCCTAAGATATAGAAGTATTTTATCTAGCTGAAATTCCAAAATTATAATAGCTAAAAATCTGTAAAAATTCTGATGGAAAGCTTCTATTATATTATAAGGATAAAGTCTACAGAGTTTCAAAGTTTTTGAGCCATTGCTTTGGCCCGAATAAAAAATTGATATTTAAATGACAAAAACCTCATGTTATTTAGATGGGAAACTTGCATCGCTGTGCGGAACAGGTTAAAATTGAGATAGATACTTGACACTTGGGGGGATATTTTTTATTTATTTCGAACCATATGAGCCTCTGTTAGCGCAAAAATTCGAAAATTCCCAAAATATGGACCACCCTAGTGGTCATAGCTTTTTAAATAATAAGATTTATTAACTCACCGCAAAACGTAATTCACCAATCGGCGCTCTCGCATAGGGAATACCCAGAAAAGCGTTAATTGCTCGCCGATCTGACGTAAACACTCTTATCTGAATAAAATAAATGAAATTTAATATATTTCCATTTTTTAGAAATCCTTAATTACTAAGAATCCTTATAATTTCGTCATTTATTATGTCGGTTTTTCACAGTCTGGAAACTCGTACAATTTACCACATATTGCATGCGTATACTTTTTTTTTTTTTTTTTGATACCACAAATGTATATAGTGTAAACAAAATTGTGACACCTCACCAAATCTCTTGTAAAAAAATCACCACTTGATTACCTAAGTCTATTAAAAATGTATTGAGTTTAATTTTTATTTTGATGACCTAGTCACGTCCTATGATCCTATTGTTATTGGTTAGTAGTGTTCAATATTTCAACTAAATCTGTAAAAATTAATAAAACCAACTTAGTACGAGTATTTCTAAAAATATTATGATTACTTAAGGATGACGCGAAACGCACCCTTCAGGTGGGGCTAAGTAACTTTCAACAACCGATGATATATCCTAAATACATCATAAAATGAGGTAGAATAACATGGATGGTAATGAGTCCTTTAATTGCATGCATGAATGTAGAATAGTGTGTGTGTGTGTGTGTGATTAAGGATAACACGTAAATAAACATTTTTATTTCATTGTTCTTATCTGTAATAGCTCAAGGGAAAAGTGAAAATATTTTTAAGCCTTAGTAAATACCTACTCTTTTTGCTAATTAAAGATTTAGCAGTGTTTTATCAGCAAATGGTTTGAGTAAGAAAGCTGAATCCTGATGCAGAAGTATAGTTTATCATTATAACCATGTATGCCACATTTAGCTATTAAATAATTTTCCAAATATATTTTTTATTTTTGATCTCCCATGAAAATATGTTAATATAACATGTTTTTAAAATTCTCACCAAAAATCAGCTCTATTAAAAATTTTTAAGACGTCACTCAAGATTTAAAAAAAATTTCCAAAATTTCAAGTCATTAGATATATCATTTTATAGAGGTCGCTCAAGATTTTTTTTAATTTTTGAAATAGTGTAGTAAAGATGTTTCCGAGTGAGCTGTAAATATACTTAAATATTAACATTTTTTTTATTTTTTCTTGTTATTGACATCTTAATAAATAGAAATGAAGCACGAGACACGAAGAAAAACATAAAAACAATTATTACTACTTAATATTTTAGTATTTATATTTACAGGCCACTCCAAAACATCTAAAGTACACTATTTTGAAAATTAAAAAAATCTTGAGCGACCTCTATAAATTGATATATCGACTTAAAATTTTCAGAATATTTATAATTTTCAACGTAGGCAATAATAACATGACAAGAAACAAAAATTAAAAAAAAATTCTATTTTCTACCATTTTGGAAATTTTTAAAAATCTTGAGGGACCTCTTAAAATTTTTTAATCGGGATGATTTTTGGTGAGCATTTTAATTAAATTAACATATTTTCATGCGAGATCAAAATTAAAAAAATATTCGTTTTTTTGGCCACTCTAGTAGGTATATAATTTATTTATAACGTTAAGGGAAACCGGTGTTGGTTTATAGTGAAACATATTAAACACAGGAATTATTTGTTTAAGACTATAGTTTCTGAGATTTTTTCTAATTTTTTGCATTTTTGAACTGAAAGTTCTGAAGATAAAAAAAACCATTAAATCTATTCATTTTTGTTGTTTTAATTTTAAAATTACAAACATTTTGACACAAGAACGGACTTTCTACGAATTTTCTTTTTTGAGTTATTGCGTCTCAAAATTCAGGCAGTCCGAAACACACGGACAGACAGAATAAATGCCTGAAAATGATTTTTTCCACGTTTTAAATTCGTTAAATGGTGAGTCCTGTTTCATCTGTCACTGCGATTCAAAATACAGTCCAAGATTTAAACCGTACTATGTATATTAGATAAATGGACGCCTTTCCAACAAGCAAAATAATATATCACGCTTACGAGAGACACAGATTAAATTCAAATACTAAATAATCATAACGTTATATAATATTTATTTATTTGTTTTTAAAAGGAAATAGAAACCTATATTTGAGTGAATATAATTATCTATAATTACCTATCCCCCCAGCCAAAAAAATAAAAAATAAAAACAGGATTTCATGGTCATAGCAGGATTTATCTCATTAGATAAATAATATACGTTGTACTTGTATATTGATATTTCAAATAATGTTTGAATAATATGTGATATTTATTTTGATTCTCAAAGTTTTACTTTTGTGTCAACAATTAATTCTAATGGAATGCAAGCAACACTACTGAAATTTAATTTATTTGCTATACAGCAAGAACCATGAAAAGTTTTTGTTTTGCCGAGAGTAGCAGAGTTGTTGATTCACAAAGAGAAACAAAGAGGTTGTCCTCTGCTTGATGCAAATAAACATACACACATATATATATATCGAGATGATATATCTGTATATATATTATTTATTTGTTTGAGACTATAGTTTCGAAGACTTGGTCTTCATCATCAGTCTTTCTTCAATTATAAATGTTTTTCATGGAGTCAATATCATATGGATATTGAAAACTTGGTGTTCCTTCGTCACTGCTGAATTCTAATTATTTATTTTAACACACCTGTTAACGATCAAAATCAATTCAAAATAACTAAAAAAAGAGAACTAAATACCAAAAAGTGATTTTAATAATGGTTTATAGCGAACAAAATTTTTTTCGAAATTTTCAAAAAACAGAAAAAAATAGTAATTATTATAGGAACACTATCAAGCCAATCTTACAATTGGTAGAATGAATAGAAGTTTAAAATGAAAAATTATCAAAAAAATCGAAGATTACATACAGTTTCAAAAACAAGATTAACATTTTCAAAGTCTAAAATCCCATATAAAAACACTTTAAATAATTTTTTTGGAGTTTTTTTTAAAAGTATGTAAAATAAAAAAATTTCAAAAATAAAAATGTTAAATTTGGACCATTTTTGAAGAAGTTATGAGCGAAAAACCGAAATTCGATATCATTTAAACCGGTGATCAAAAGAATTTCTAAATTTACCAGGAAGCGTTTTTTTGATGAGTATTAAAAAAATTACAAAAAAATGAAAGAAATCAAGAATTACAATTTTTTTAAACCGTCCGATTTGGCGTGGAATGCCTCATTTGTACATAGTTCTATTATGTTAATGTCCGATAGTATTAGGGAGGAGGTGGAAATGAAAAGTCAATCCGCCTCCAAGGCTTGAAATAAATTTATACAAATCAAGAAATTTCGCCTTTTATTTTTCTTTTTGCTATGCAACAATATATTCTTTTCAATGTTCCTAAACAACATACAATTTGACTACGATTTGTAATTCAGAGTTCTTCTCTCTCGTAAAAGTTTAATCCCCTTTCCACCATAAGAAAGCCAGCTTTCGTGTTCAAACGCCCCTAATCATTTCTCATACCCCTGCCAAACACCCCTTGTATAAAAACCACAAAGTTTCATTTAATGTTTTTCACTATTGAGTTTTAATTCAAATGCAAATGCAAGTCATTCCCCTCCAACCGGATTGTGCATCCTGTACATATGTATAAATAAATATCTAATTTATGTGACCTGGTGTTACTTGGTGTTAAAGCAGTCGATTTCACTAAAAAATGAAAATAAAAACGACGAGCTTTTTTTTAATTAGAAATTTTATAAAATTTTATTAGTTTCGCTTTAAGAATAATTATAAAATACAATAAGAGCTTACCTAACGTACTAAAATAAAATAAAAGTACAATATTATTTTACAAATATAAGATGAAATGCAGAAGAAAAAGTGGAACACTTTTTCAAGACATTATAGGCTCACCCCAAATTTTTAATGATTAGGCTACTTTGCAGGAATTTGGAAACATATATATATGTAATAAATTAAGGCTAAAAGCCTTTTATGATTATTACGAACTAGCGATTATTCATTTATGACAATTAATCAGGATTGTCAGAAAAATTTGATAAGAAAATAATATAGATTTTTTAATGAAATTAAAGAAAAAGGTAAAAGCTTTTATAAGGCACGACGGTTTAAGCTATAATGTTGAAACTTGGCACAAAAATTCATGAATTTATACATACTTGTGTGCCAAATTTAAAGTCATTTGCTATATAAGCGTTTTCTCTATTTAACAATTCAATTTTTTCTGATTTTCTATGATTTTCTTCCATAAATTCTGCAGTCAGAAAGATCAAAATCTTATCAGGGCTTCATTTTAGATACCATATATAAAAATTTTGGCGCCAGAATATGTTTTCTAACACGTTCATCTTTGAGTTATCAGGGCTTTATAATCCAAACACTCCTGCAAACAGGAAAATCAAACTTGAAAATGATTTTGCTTCATTTTGAGACATTTTCAAATTAGCAAAAAAAAGATAAATGACAATTTTCGAGTGAATCAGGCCGGCAGGAAAAGTAACGAGTAAAAAGATTAAGAGGTCATTGCTAAAAATTAACAATTAAAATTAGAGGGAAAAGTGGAAAGAATTTCAAGACGCTCTACACTATGTGCAAATTTTAGTGATTTTACAATTTTTTAAAATACGGAAGTTAGAAGGTCGAAATTTTCTCTGAGGTGAAAATTATTAATACTTATAAACGTGTGTGCGTAAGCTACAATCATTTGGAAGCTTCTCATATAAAAACTCGTTTTTTGCTGATTTATTTTTTATTTTCGAAATTAAAGTTCTAAAATTTTTATTCAATTAGATTTCCTTTTTATAAATACAAACATTTTCGCACAGGAAGAAACTATCTCAGACTTTCCTTCTTGAGTATTGGTGGATAATATCCTAATTTAAACACACCAACAGACAGGATGACGTACAGAAAAAATGAACTTTTTTCATCTCTGAGATAGAAGTTCTCAAAGTATCAGGACTCCGACAGGAGATCGCAATACTTCGACTTATATCCTACATAATTACCTGATATAGAATATACATGATCGTCGACCTTAATGAGAGAGTAAACCTGCTAACTCACAAAAAGGAAATTTTACAGGGCAGAGAAAAAACAAACAAAATTTACTATTGTTGTTATGGGAAAAACTATTTTTCACATTTTTTTTCTACAACTTACGATCGTAATTTAAGTAGAAGTTTTACTTGCTGCATCTCTTTTTCTTTCGAACTATATTAATATGTCATAATATATGATAAAAAATGGAGTTATCAGGTTTACACTCTAAGCCGACGATATATATGCGAAAGTAAAAATAATGTTTGCAAGTTGTTTATCTTCAACTTTCGGATAAACAGATTTTAAACATGTTAAACAAAAAAATATTTTTGAATAGATTCAATAGTTCGTCTCGCTCAGCATGGAAATTTTGCCGTGCGTACTGAGTAATTTATTTTGTCCCATATCCATGCACAATATTTATTTTGTTCTGAATCATTTTTAGATATGAAAGTAAGATCTATTATGGGGACAGGGTTATGTATTGAGTAATAAAAATTATGATAAAGAGGAAGTCTTATCCCCCGAAGAGGACCCTGCTGCAAGTGCACAATCTCTTCTCCAAAGACAATACCGGCAATGCCGTCTACTAAAAGTAACACGGCGAATGACGGCAGCATCTCCTCGTAGAGGACAATAACTCAGCTTAACTGGTGCTCGACTGTTTTGCTCTCTCGGATGCAGGTGGAAATTTCCGGCCCTGGGGCTTTGTGTTCCTCTTCCGGACACCAAGGTCCCCCTCCATCCGTCACCTGCCATTTGCGAAACGGGCCTCCCCCTCTTTCCTAATCAATTGGGACATTTTTAACCTTGATTTTAACCCTTTAATTTAAATATTTATTTAGTTTTTACTTTTACCAAAATAGCAAAGGGTGGAAGTTAAGTTCAGCTTGAAAGTTAAGTGAAAAGTGTTGCAAGAAATAGGTATTTTTAATTAAAAGACTGATGAAGGTCAAATCTTCGAAACTATCGTCTCAAACAAATAAATTATAAACTAGGGTGGCCAAAAAAAACGATTATTTTATTTTTGATCTTGCATTAAAATATGTTTTTAAAATGCTCATCAAAAATCATCTCGATTAAAAAAGGTCACTCAAGATTTTTTAAATCATCCCCCAGAGGGTGGGGATGGGGTCCAGGGGCGGGGGTTTGAAGGTGGGGTCCAGGGCGTGGGGAGTCGGGGATGTGGGGGGTCCAGGGTTACTAAAGGGCATTTCTCTCTGTATCTGCACCTATATCACATACTACTAAAAGGGTGGGCCCCCTGGCTAGCAAGAGAGCCGCCGAAGGCGGGCCTTGCAGCTAGTATAAATACTAAAATATTAGGTAGTAATAATTGTTTTTATGTTTTTTCTTCGGGTCTCTTGCTTCATTTCTATTCATAAAGATGTCAACTAAAAGAAAAAAAGAAAAAAAATGTTAATATTTATATTTACAGCTCACTCGGAAACATCTAAAGTACACTAATTTAAAAATTAAAAAAATCTTGAGCGACCTCTTAAAATTTTTTAAACATAGCTGATTTTTGGTTAGCATTTTAAAAATATATTAAATTAACATATTTTCACGTGAGATCAAAAATAAAAATATTCGTTTTTTTTGGGACCACCCTAAAATGTACATATTCATATTATTATTATATTATTATTAAGCAGAAGACATTGATTTCTCTTTATCAAGGAAAAAAAATTGAATACACTTTCGAGAGGGTCAATTTTAAAAGTCTATAGAAAATCAGAAGCAAGATGGGAAGTTCTTAAAAGATCTTATTTAATGAGCTAAAATTTGCCACAAAAGTATGTATTAATAAACTCCAGCTTTGTGGCAAGTTTAACATATTTAGCCCAGACTAGCAAGCAACGATTAATACTGCTAAAAGCGTATAGAAAAAATTACTTTTTCTTTCAATTTTTAAATGAATGTTCTCACTTTCTCTTATTATTTATTTATTAGGTTCAGAGAATCTATTACTGACAAATTGAACAAATCAACATTACATACATATTATGTGGGCGAGCGAAGAAGAAAGTAAATTGACATGAATTGTTTAACTAGTCTAGATGTTGATACGGGATAGAAATGAAATCAATCCTCTGAATATGAAACCAGGTCACATAAAAGACTTTATAAACACCATGTATCATATTAATAATTTAAGGAAAAAAATTATCAAAACTTAGGTATTTAGTCTTTTAAATACCCTATCGAAGAGTATTGGACTTAGTATTGAAATATGAATATTTTGTATTTATTTATTTTTAAATTAATATTTCAATGTTTCTCTTAATTTTTGTTCTTTCTCTCAAAATCTTAAGATTATTTTTTTCCTTGTATTCCAAAGCGATAAAGAAGTCAGCCAATTTATCTAATTTCGATTTAGTTTTAAATGAGTCTTTCTGAATGGAAGATCAACTCTCTTGTTAATTCGAGAAGAATAATTGCGATTTTCCAACTAGACAAATATATAGTAAGTACATGCTCTTATTAAGAACTTCCACTTTCTATATATTGTTGAAATATTATTAATTAAGAAAACAAGAGGAATTATAATTGACTGATATTGGAATGATTTTCACTTGAGATTCCAAAAGATTTATTTATTTATTTATTTATTAAGTATTTCTTTTTTTCTTTAGTACTTTTATAGTTTTTCAAAACTTATTCAAAACGATTAAATCATAAAAAATATTTATCACAGGTCTACAAGGCCTACAAAATATTTCTTGTGGTGAAAATAAACATGATTTTTTTGGCGATATTAATTATTTTTACTAGAAATTTAACATTATATAGATACAGAAATTAAGCTGATAAATCACCTAAGATCTTTTTTTCTAATGAAAATTCGTTTCTGGCTTAGAACAACTAACCACTTTATTAAATATATAATGATTTCATTTTTTTATTGTTTTTACTTTACCATACAGGGGAGCATGAAAAAAGTGTTTTTTTTGTTCTTTTTTTCAAAATATCTCAAAAAGGGCTTAAAATATTTTGATTAAAAAAATTGAGCGAAACCATGACATTTCGCTCTACAAAAAAACTCTAATAAGTGAACATAGAAAAAATTATATTTTTTGAGATAATAATTGTTTTGTCAAAATGTATCTTAGTCTGTTAATTAGTCTGTGCGTTACCAAATTTTTGTGGACGAGCTAGCTTAAAAACTAGTGTGAATATCGAAACCAAATTTCACACGTAGTTTTGGTCCATTGAGATTAAGAGCTTATTAGATTTTGGTGCATATCGACCCAAAATTAAGGGGGGTGGAAGGGGGTTAAAAATTAAAAATCTATGCCATTTGAGCAAACTCAACCAAATTTTGTAAACATAATCAGTGGGACTCCAAAAGTCTAAAAAGTCAAAAACTAACCGCCTAAAATGGGAGGGGGGGGGTATGGTCAAAAAATGAAAATATAGGCTCTTGTACCAAACTCAACCAAATTTTGTATACATAATCAGTGGGCCCCCAGGAGTCTAAAAATGGAAAAAAAACCCTCCCCTATATGATTATAAATAATTTGATTAAATATTAAATATAAGTGAGGGGCCAGGTTGTATGGTAAAGTCAAGTGGATGGCCACATCAGAACACGTCAGCTTATTTTAAGTTAGGACGCGTTTATAAGTGACAAAGCGCTAATCGAAACACTGTTTTTTTGGCCAGGTTACATTTTTTTGGGGCAAGTTATAGAAATTTCTCTCTATATGCGTAATATGCATAAGATGATTCTTAATATATTTATTGATACCGAAATCATATTTTACATTTGAATTTTCACATTTAATTGAAAAGTTTTTGTTTTGTCGAGAGTAGCAGAGTTGTTGATTCACAAAGAGAAACAAAGAGGTTGTCCTCTGCTTGATGCAAATAAACATACACACATATATATCGAGATGATATAGCTGTGTATGAATTAATAATATATAAATAATAACGCCCTCGAAACTATAGTATCGTTATAAATAAAATTTATAATTCCAGCAGAAGACACACTCTTTTATTGTCTCCTTCAATATATAAAAATTCTGCTACCCTTGACACAAAGCTTTCATAAGATGAATCTTAATATATTTATTGATATCGAAATCATATTTTAAATTTGAATTTTCACATTGTTTGAACAATCCATTCCTATTTGATTATTAGAATTTGAATTCAACAATGAGAGGCGTCTGAGTTGAATTATTTTATATTCTAAGTCGACGCCATTAATACCGCTCGTAGAATTCAATGCAATTTGGATTAACTTTCCAGTCGATTTTTCGATAAATAATCTTTGAAAAGTTTAGCTTTTGAATTTTCCTAATTATTTAATTCGAAGGTGAGCTTCCAAGATGTTAATATTAAGCCATGTTGTACTATTAGTATGTGTGCAAGCCTAAACTTAATACTAGCTTTCCTTATTTCTCTAGATATATCTTGTTCTTTCTTTTAATTCTAATATTAATTTCTTCTTTTCTATAGGGAAATGAAAATTCCAGTGAAGAGAGAGAATGCATTGGTTCATACATTCTCTCTCCCTGCCTGAGGGAAAGTGAATGTAAATTCTCCGAATCAGCCTCAACAATTTCTCTTGTTAATTTGAAAAGAATAATTGAGATTTGCCACCTAGACAAAAATATACAGTAAGACTTCCACTTTCTATATATTTTTGAAATATTATTAAGTAATAAAACAAGAGGAATTATAATTTACTGATAATGGGATGATTTCATTTGAGATTTCAAAGGATTTTTTTTATTTATTTATTAAGTATTTCTATTTTTCTTTAGTACTTTTATAGTTTTTCAAAACTTATTCAAAATCACTAAAGATTTCGATCATAAAAAATATTTATCACGGGTCTACAAGGCGTACAAAATATTTCTTGTGGTCAAAATAAACATGATTTTTTTTCGCGATATTAATTATTTTTACAAGAAATTTTACATTATATAGATACAGAAATTAAGCCGATAAATCACCTAAGCTGCTTTTTCTAATGAAAATTCGTTTCTTGTTTAGAACAAGTAACGGCTTTATTAAATATATAATGATTTTTTTTCAAGTTATTAAAGGTTTTTTTAAGTTAGGACGCGTTCATAAGCGCTAATCGAAACACCGTTTTTTGGGCAGGTTACATTTTTTTGGGGGCAAGTTATAAGAATTTCTCTCTATATACGTAAAATGCATAAGATGAATTGAAGGAGACAATAAAATAGTGTGTCTTCTGCTGGAATTATAAATTTTATTTATTTCATTCAATCTTTACCCTATTTGGGTTTTGAATTCATACAATTCATTTTACAATTACTTAAATAGTTAATATACAAAATACACAAAATATTTCTTTCACCTTTTTCTCTTCTTCCTCCTTCTTTTTTTTTTTATCTTTCGGAAATCTTCCATCTTGGACTTTCTCTTCTAGACCGTCTGCTTCAAAATTTTATTTATAATGAGACTATAGTTTCGAGGGCTTTGCCCTTTTCATCAGTCTATTACAATTGATTCACATGAATCAATGTATGAATTAATAATATATAAATAATACCGCCCTCGAAACTATAGTATCATTATAAATAAAATTTATAATTCCAGCAGAAGACACTCTTTTATTGTCTCCTTCAATATATAAAAATTCTGCTACCCTCGACACAAAACTTTCATAAGATGAATCTTAATATATTTATTGATATCGAAATCATATTTTAAATTTGAATTTTCACATTGTTTGAACAATCCATTCCTATTTGATTATTAGAATTTGAATTCAACAATGAGAGGCATCTGAGTTGAATTATTTTATATTCTAAGTCGACGCCATTAATACCGCTCGTAGAATTCAATGAAATTTGGATTAACTTACCAGTCGATTTTTCGATAAATAATCTTTGAAAAGTTTAGCTTTTGAATTTTCCTAATTATTTAATTCGAAGGTGAGCTTCCAAGATGTTAATATTAAGCCATGTTGTACTATTAGTATGTGTGCAAGCCTAAACTTAATACTAGCTTTCCTTATTTCTCTAGATATATCTTGTTCTTTCTTTTAATTCTAATATTAATTTCTTCTTTTCTATAGGGAAATGAAAATACCAGTGAAGAGAGAGAATGCATTGGTTCATACTTTCTCTCTCTCCTGCCTGAGGGAAAGTGAATGTAAATTCTCCGAATCAGCTTCAACAACACTCTTGTTAATTTGAAAAGAATAATTGCGATTTTCCACCTAGACAAAAATATAGTAAGACTTCCACTTTCTATATATTTTTGAAATATTATTAAGTAATAAAACAAGAGGAATTATACTTTACTGATAATGGGATGATTTCATTTGAGATTTCAAAGGATTTTTTTTTATTTATTTATTAAGTATTTCTATTTTTCTTTAGTACTTTTATAGTTTTTCAAAACTTATTCAAAATCACTAAAGATTTCGATCATAAAAAATATTTATCACGGGTCTACAAGGCGTACAAAATATTTCTTGTGGTCAAAATAAACATGATTTTTTTTCGCGATATTAATTATTTTTACAAGAAATTTTACATTAAATAGATACAGAAATTAAGCTGATAAATCACCTTAGCTGCTTTTTCTAATGAAAATTCGTTTCTTGTTTAGAACAAGTAACGGCTTTATTAAATATATAATGATTTTTTTTCAAGTTATTAAAGGTTTTTTAAGTTAGGACGCGTTCATAAGCGCTAATCGAAACATCGTTTTTTTGGATAGGTTACATTTTTTTTGGGGCAAGTTATAGGAATTTGGTGTCGTCTGTGGGTCAGTGGCTAGAGTGTCGGGTCGCTGTCTTGAAGTACGCTGGTTCAAGACCGAGTCTCGGCAGATATTTGCAGTTGCCTCCTCTTGGAAAGCAATGGCAACCTACCAAGAGTATGATTGCCTAGTAAACCTCTCCAAACTAGCCGTTCGGAACCGGCGTTAAAAAGTAGGTCCCGTATATCTGTGTAAAAACAACTAAACACACTCAGCACAGGTATATGTGGAGAGGCGCCGACGCCCGTTTTGGGTATGGCACTCTAAGATAGGAATTTCCCTCTAAATACGTAATATGCATAAGATGAATCTTAATATATTAGTATTTATTGATATCGAAATCATATTTTAAATTTGAATTTTCGCATTGTTTGAACAATCCATTCCTATTTAATTATTGAATTTGAATTCGACCAATGACAGGCGTCTGAGTTGAATTATTTTATATTCTCAGACGACGCCATTAATACCGCTCGTGCATTTCAATGCAATTTGGATTAACTTTCTAGTCGATTTTTCGATAAATAATCTTCGAAATGTTTAGCTTTTAAATTTTCCTAATTATTTAATTCGAAGGTGAGCTTCCAAGTTATTAATACATAACCCAGGTTGTACTATTAGTATGTGTGCAAGCCTAAACTTAATATTAGCTTTCCTCATTTCTCTAGATTTATCTTGTTCGATAGCGTTTTTCTTTAGGAGACGGACTGGTATAAATATGTAATTGGATGTTGATGAAGCAGTCCACGGTGGTTGTAAAAAATAAGACTATAATGATTTTATTATTTTACATTTATTCGTTAAACCGACGTTTCGGAGATTTATTCTCTCCTTCTTCAGGGTTTGACTTTTCGTTACCCCGAAGAAGGAGAGAATAAATCTCCGAAACGTCGGTTTAACGAATAAATGTAAAATAATAAAACCATTATAGTCTTATTTTTTGCAACCACCGTGGACTGCCTTCATCAACATCCAAATGTTTAACTTGTTCTTTTTTACTTTATCCAATGCGAAGCATGGGTAAAGTATTGTAATCGGTCTCGCGGTAAGCGTGACTTTAAAGGGTCCTCAGGTAAAGACTACGGAACCCATGGTCTCAATTAAAGTCAAAAATTGTAGTATTCATTTAGATTGAATTTTAGCACGTGATGGTTTTGCTACAAATTACATGGGGTCTCGTCCAAAGGCCAAAAAGTGCGATTTTTTCAGGAAGTGCGTGCGGATGGATGTATGTTATCGTTTTTTTCGTCCACGATTTTTTCCACACATTTGAACCGATTGAAATGAAATTGAAAACCTACCATTATTTTAACGAAATGAAGCGCTGATTAGTTTTTGGTACATATTGGCCCACAAACATTAGTACTTTATTTCAATACTTATTTAGTTTTTTCTAAATATTTTGAAAATTACTAAACCAATTTTAATTAAATTTAATAGTGTAATTAAGTACCGTGAGGACCACCAAAAAGGTCATATAAAGTTTTTTTGTAAAATTATATTTTAAAGTACTTTACCCTAGAATAAGATAGTACATTGGATAAAGTTAAGCAACGATCCGTTGCAGTTTATTTTAATTCTAATATTAATTTCTTCTTTTCTATAGGGAAATGAAAATATCAGTGAAGAGAGAGAATGCATTGGTTCATACTTTCCCTCTCCCTGCCTGAGGGAAAGTGAAAGTGAATTCTCCGAGCCAGACTCAAAAATTCTCTTGTTAATTTGAGAAGAATAATTGCGATTTTTCACCTAGACAAAAATATAGTAAGTAAATGCTCTTATTAAGACTTCCACTTTCAATATTATTGTTAAAATATTATTAAGTAAGAAAACAAGAAGAATTATAATTTGTTGATATTTGGATGATTTTCTCTTGAGATTTCAAAAGATTTTTTTTCTTACTTATTTCTTATTTCTTTTTAAATAATTACACAGGTCTACAAAAAATGTTTAAATAATTTTAACTTATTCTTATAGATTTTTGACTGGTAAATACCAAATCATTATTTTTTATTTTTATTTTTCCATATCATAGCATATTTTTTCACAAAGCAAGAATTAATGATGGCCTCACACTATTTTGGCCTGAAAACATTATTATTATATGGTTTTTTAAACACCATAATAAAGGAAAATAAATTGACACGTTATGATGTGGCCATCCACTTGACTTTACATACACTTCTGGTTTGGTCCAAGGGCCTAGATTTTCATTTTTTGACCCCCCCCCCCATTTTGGGCTGTTTGTTTTCGCATTTTTAGTGTTCTGGGGGCTCACTGATTATGTATACAAAATTTGGTTGAATTTGCTCAAATGACCTATATTTTTATTTTTTAACCCCGCCACAACCCTAATTTTGGTCCCAGAAAAAAAAATATTTTCGTTATTATAGGTTATTTTATAGTATATTTCATTTTTTCTTTTTTTAGTTTGAAAATATTATAATTTTAACCCTTCCCCCCCTTACTCCCTTAATTTTGAGTCGATATGCACCAAAATCTAATCAGCTCTTAATCTCAATGCACCAAAACTACGTGCGAAATTTGGATTTGATATTCATACTAGTTTTTGAGCTAGCTCGTCCACAACATTTGATAACACAAGTACCAACAGAATAATAGACTAACAGACATTTTGACAAAACAGTTATTATCTCAAAAAATATAAATTTTTCGATGTTCAGTTATTAGAGGGGGAGTCGGGTGGCTCAGTCAGCTAACTCGCTGGCTTCGCTTCGGCATCGATCGATTATGACGATGTTGAAGTAGAGTTCCGGGGTTTGATCCTGGCTGGCAAATAAAAATTTCTACCGGCTGAAAACTCGGCTCCCTCACTAACCCTACTAACACTCTACTTATGTGCTGTCTAAATGGGCTTTGTTCCCGGTGACATTAAATAAATAAAAAAAAAGTTATTAGAGCTGTTTTGTAGACCGAAATGCCATGGTTTCGCCCAATTTTTTTTTTATTAAAATAGTTTTAGCCGTTTTTGAGATATAATTAAAAAAAAAAAAAAAAAAAAACATTAATACAATTTGTGAGTAATTTAGGTACTAAAATCTATATAGGTACTGAATGTTCGACAAAGGGATGAAAGTTTTTTATCATAAAGTGACTTCTCTAATTTTAACAGAATATAAATTTATCATTCAATATATATTTTATAGCTAAATAGAGGGAGGGCTTTTAATATATATACGTGATGGGGATGAAATAGAAAAACTTTTCTTGTTAGTTAATCAAAAAAAAAAAAAAAAAAGCGAAACTTCACCTGTGAAATAGTGTTGATCGAGTCTAACTGAAGGGCTGGCAAAGGCTCACTGCACCCTTGCACCCCCTCCCCCGCCCTATAATCCCCATCAGGAACTGCTCACTCACCATTCTGCCCTTTCAAAATTAGGATCAGTGGATCTGGCGGTGAACCTATTGAAACGACTTTGTAATAAAATCAATTCGGTGTGGGGGTGGAAAACTTTTCCAATTTCACGCGGTGGGTTTTTCAGACGATTTTCACGCCGACCACAAAGACAGGTGGTGGTTGAATGGCGAGTGGGGGGGCAATTTGAGTTGTAGGTCAGACGAGGAGAGGCGGGAGCCGAGGAAGCGTATGGGTTGAATTTGGAAATTAAACCACCAAGAAAATACACATCGAAATACTTTAACACCGACGTCAATTGGAAAGCCAACCGCATGCTGGTCGATGATAACATCGCTAATCGATAAAACTTAAGGGCGGATACGAAATCTCTTTCCAATATTTATTTATGTTCATTATTAAATGTATTCATATAAATGAAAAAATACAAATCTTTTATAAAAAACAATCCAAAACACGTTTATTCAAAAGTCAAACGTTTCGGGAGAATTTCTCCCTTTTTCAATGACAATTTTTTTCAAAAAGAAAAAGAAAAAAAAGTTGCTTTCTCTAGAATTTAGAAAGCAACACTAAGATATTAAATATTTTTATAAATAGACAATTGTACAGATTGTCTTGGTGACCAGATTATCTTTAAATAAAAATATAAATATTTATGAAAATTTATTTTTCTCTAAAATTTTTTTATAAACATTCGAAAAACAATCCATATCTGACCTTTTATTAATCGAATTTTTTGTTATTTAAAATTTCGATCATTTCCAAAATTGGAAACAAGAAAACTCGGAAAAAGATTAATTTTGAAATGATCGAAATCTTAAATAACAAAAATTCGATTAATAAAAGGTCACAGATATGGATTGTGTTTCGAATGTTTATAAATAATTTTTAGAGAAAAATAAATTTTGACTTTTAAATAAACGTGTTTTGGATTGGTTTTTTTTTATAAAAGATTTGTATTTTTTCATTTATAAAAACAATCAATAAATTTTTTTCTTTTCTATGTATGTAAATGGTATTATGAAATTAATTCTTGACTGTTAACTGTTTTTAATAATCTTTAATAAGTTCTTACTTTACCATACGGCATATGATGAAATGTTAACATTTTGTATGAAAATGTTTTTTTTTGCTTCTATTTTCGAAATATCTGAAAAATGGCTAAAACTATTTTGAAATAAAAAAAAATTGAAGGAATTCAGGGCATTTCGGCTACAATAAAACCTTGTAGGTATAGTGAACATTGAATAATTTATATTTAATTTATACTTGTTAAGGGAATATGGTTTTCCTAGTAGCACGATGTTTCAAACCATATAGTAATTCATATAGTCCCTATATAGATTTTGAGAATCTATATAGGCACTATATAGTTACTATATAATTTGAAACATTGTGCTGCTAGGGGTGGGTTATTGGTGAAACATTTTAAATAAAGTAATGAAAATTTTGAAATTTTTTATTATTTATGTGAAAACCTTTCCTAGTATTTTATGTTTTAAATTTTAAAAAGTTTTTAAAAAATTTAAAAATTTTTTACTAAAATTTAAACTTCATTATTTTGAGCAAATAAATGTTAGTGAGTGAGTTAGGCTGAGTATTATCAAATTTTCTGTAAGCGCTCAATTAAAAACGAATGAAGATATCAAAAGGAAATATTATATTTTATAGTGAGATTAAGAATTGATTAGATTTTGGTTAAAATTGAAATTAGGTGGGAGGGTTTTTAAAAATTTGATCTCTTTGGAGTAAATTTTGCCCTTTAGAACGCTTAGGAGGGGGGGGTATGGTAAATTTACGAGATCACGAGATGGCTACATCACGTATTTTTATATGGAATTGTATTAATTGGTAAAGAAATCACAAAAAGTTGTCATCTACTAGATCCGAGATTGGATTAATTTTTCCAGTCGATTTTTTGATAGATAATCTTTGAAAAGTTTAGATTTTGAGTTTTTCTAACTATTTAATAAGGAGCTTCCAGCCTTCCAAGATATTAATATTAAGCCATGTTGTACTATTAGTATGTGAAAGCCTAAACTTAATACTAGCTTTCCTTATTTCTAGATATATCTTGTTCTTCTTTAATTCTAATAATAATTTCTTCTTTTCTAAAGGGAAATGAAAATACCAGTGAAGAGAGAGAATGCATTGGTTCATACTTTCTCTCTCCCTGCCTGAGGGAAAGTGAATGTAAATTCTCCGAGTCAGCCTCAACAATTCTCTTGCAATTTGAAAAGAATAATTATGATTTTTCTTACCTAAAAAAATATAGTAAGTAAGTTCTTATTAAGACTTTCACTTTCTATAAACTATATTGTTAAAAGAGGAGTTTTAAAGGGTTATTTATAGTGAGAAATGATAAGTAAAAATAAAAACTAAAAATTTAATTATATTTTTGGAGTTTTATTTTAAATACTCTAAAAATATGTTTCACTATAAACCAACACCGCTTTCCCTAAATGTTATATATTGTTAAAATATTATTAAGTAAGAAAACAAGAGGAATTATAATTATACTTGATATTTGGATTATTTTCACTTGAGATTTCAAATGAATATTTTTTTATTTATTCAGCTAACCCTTTGAATAAATAGTGAAATTTTCCATTAATTTGAAATAAATTTTATAAAATATTCCCATGGATGTAGGATTATTATTTCTTCGGCTGAGAATTGAAGTGGAAAAACTTTAATAAATTTTTAAATTGCTATAACTCCAGACGATTTGAAGATAAAATAGTAAATGTATATATCATTTTAAAGGAAATTGAATGCTCTACAACCTCTTTTTCAGAGGATCTTTACTGTAAGATGAAAGGCTGAGGTGCTAGAGACAAAAGTTTGACGAAAAACATAGGAAATTTTATTTTTTTCATACATTAACGATATTCGCGGGCGAATATCTAAAAAACCATAAGGAATAGAGAAAAATTAAATAGAAGCAATCTTGTAGCAAATTTTATAAGCTTTCATTTTGATAAGAGTAATTTTTTCCCTACGACCCACCGTTTTTGAGATATAAGCGAAAAACCAAAAAACAGGACATTTCCACCCACCCCTAAGCCCGGTAGCTAGGACTAGGGAGATTTAGTATTTTTACCTGGTAACTACCCTAAACACATTCTAGAAGAAAAAATTCTACCCTCTTCAATGTTTTCTATAACTCATTCGTTGACTGGACTATAACAGAACATTTAATTTATTTGCATCAAAATATGTTTTGTGCCTTTCTTTAAAATTAATTTGAATAACAATAAGGAACTGGCGAAATAAATATATATTGTAAATATATAGAATAGTTCATCATATAGGGTCTCTAACGTTGTTTACCTACAAATGTAAAATGTTAATTAATTTTATAAATCTATTAATCCCGATAAATCAAAAGTATTTATTTAAAATAACAATCTAAATTTAAATAATTATCTCTCTTGATTTCTATTTCATTCAAAATATAAAAATAACACTAAATCAAATTTATTTTTTAATATTGAGTTAATTCGAAATTTAAAAATAATTGAAAACTTTATTTATATATTTTTATTACGAGTACCAAAGTATTACTACTTTTATTTTTAGTTCTAACAAAAGGTTGTACAATGTGAATGAATTTTAATATCTACATTATTTCTTTTAAGAAAAATACCTTCGAGAGCAGACAATATGGGAGAAAAACTAAAAGAAAGAAGCTTGGTGAGTTAAATTTTTTCTTATATGATATAGAATATAATATATGTGAAAGTAATTAGGCGGTTTCATTTTAAGAATTTACGGCTTCTTCCTAAACTCCTAGAGTTAATATCTTGAAATTTTGTCCCAAGGTATAATAGAAATGCTTGAAAAGAAAAATCTTTTTAAATGATTCAAAATTGTAGTGGGCTGAAACCAGGAATGACACATCTAAAATCATGTTTTCATCTCATTTCATCACGATTTTACGTATTAAAACTAATTTTCTTACATTTCTTTCTAACTACAGTAGTTCCAGAGAAATCATGATTAAGCGTTGTTCGTTGTTTCACTCCTTTAAAATTTGAATTTTTATAAAAAACTTTTTTAGCTATCTAGTATTTACGTCTTAAAATTTTCATGACAAACAAATTTAAAAACGCGGTGTTTTGTTGATAGTGAAAAATTTTGTTAAATTATAATTTGTTTGAAGTTGAAGTTGATGGTGTTTCACAGTAAAGTAACTGTGAAACACCACCAATTTTAACTTCAAACACATTATAATTTCATGACAAATTTCAATTGATTAGTTCTAGGAGTTCAGAAGAAATTGTAATTTCTTAAAATGAAACAATTTTGCTCTAATTTTAAAATTTTTAGCTCGTTAATATCTTTTGATAATATTAACACAGGAAGGTATGAATACATTTTATCCAGTTTTCTATTTGTGAAGATTTTATGAATATACTAGTATGTACATTTTTGTTCAAAATTTAATAGGGAAAAATCGATCAGCAAATGTAAATTTTACCTTTGGATTGCCTATATAATATAAAAAATAAACAGACACCTGGTATATGAGTTTATGCGACATTTTTCATGAATTTAATTCCGAGCCCTTATTTCTGTCCAATAAATTTACATTGAATACAAACCAGCATGAGCAGGTTGCATAGCTACAGGCGTCCCCGCAAGCGCTCGTAAAATGGGTTTTATATTTGTTTCTTTTAGATATTACTCGGTACGCTCAGCAGACTTTACCTTATGGGGGCTTAAATTTCTGAATAAATGAAAAAAAATCATCAAAGTGGGGAAAAAATTAATGCTCAAGCATAATTTTTTTCCCAGTGCTCCTCTATGGATGCGAGAGTTGGACTGTTAATCTATCTAACATATGGAAAGAAAATCGAAGCATTCGAAATGTTCTTGTACCGATGGATGCTACGAATACTCTGGGTGCATAGAATCACCAATAATGAAGTTCTCATTCGTATGACAAAGCAAAAAGAACTGCTGCTTGCCGTCAAGGAAAGAAAGATCCGGCACTTGGGTCACATCATGAGAGGACAACGAAATGAGATTCTAAGCCTGATCATCGAGAGTAAAATCCAAGGGAAAAGATCTCTTGGTAGACGGTAAAACTCCTGGCTGAAAGGCCTAAGAAGATGGTTCGCATGATCCTCAATAAATGTTTGGGCGGCTGTGTCGAGGACCATGATTCCCATGAGGATCACCAATCTTTGTAGAGAGATTTCTTCTGTTTGATTTTTGAAATTCTTGAAATAATTCAAAAACGGCTTATTGTAAAAAGATAATACTGGTGCCAATATGTTTATCTTTCTAAAATGATGAACTGATTAAATTTTGATCTTTCTAGGTTTAGAACTTCTTGTTAAATAAGCTGACGTGTTCTGATGCCATCCACTTAACTTTACCATATAACCTGACCCCTAAAATTGTTTATATTCATGTAGGAGGGGTTAGTTTTTGGGTTTTTAGACTTCTGGGGTTTCATTGATTATGTATACAAAATTTTGTTGAGTTTGATAAATGGCCAAGATTTACATTTTCTGACCTTACACCACTTCCCCCCACCCATTTTGGGCGGTTAGTTTTTGCATTTATAGACTTCTGGGGGTCCAAAGATTATGTATACAATATTTGGTTGAGTTTGCTCAAAAGGCCTATATTTTTAATTTTTAACCCCCCTCCACCCCCTTTAATTTTGGGTCGATATGCATCAAAATCTAATCAGCTCTTAATCTCAATGGGCCAAAAATACGTCTGGAATTTGGATTTGATATTCACACTAGTTTTTGAGCTAGCTCGTCCACAAAAATTTGGTAACGTACAGACAACCAGACAATCAGACAACCGACTAACATACATTTTGATAGAACAATTATTATCTCAATAAATATAATTTTTTCGATGTTCACTTATTAGTGCTTTTTGTAGAGGGAAATACCATGGTTTCGCTCAATTTTTTTAATTAAAAATTTTCAGCCATTTTTGAGATATTTCGAAAAAAAGAAGGAAAAAAACACTTTTTTCATGCACGATTACAATACTTGACCATACCCTGTATGGTAAAGTAAAAATGTAGAAAATAAGAAAAATCCGTATGTTCGTAAAAAATGAGCTGAAATCTTGGCACACAAATTTCTATTATTAAACTGGATATCTGCGAACGTTTAAACTTTATAGCTTAATTATTTTGTTTCATCAATTTTTTATTTTTTACTTTATTTTATTTATTGGAGTTAATTGAGGCTTATAATTGCTAACAGCAATTTGTGAAGTTTCGGATGTGAAATGCTCAACAAAATCCATGAATCATGATGAGACAATATGAGTGCAATGTTTGCCTAAAAAAAAACAAGTGGAAATGTATTCTTTAAAATGAGAGTTGGGTATTGATTTCATAAGATGATTTTAAAATAATATGAGATGGTAAATTAAAAATAATAAAGATGTGAAGGAAATAATTTAATCTTATAAAAATAAAATATTAAAATACAAAGCGAAAATGAAAGAAGGAGAGAGAGAAGAATCTGTTGAATATTATATAGGATAGGATTTGGTTTGGGTTAAAAAGTACAGAAGAGATTCATAAAAAGGGCTGGAAGAAAAGCTAAAGCACTAGAGTTTTTGTTAATTAAGAAAACCGGCCTTGATAAAGCAACAACAACAACAACAGAACTGACAACACAACATCTCATTTCTAATTGAATATTTTTCCATCTTTTCGAATTCTCATTTCTATAGAATGAGTTTTTGATGATTATTATTAACAAAAGAAACAACCTGAAATCGAAGAGACTTTACTTCTAAAAATGAAATAGAAAAATAATGCGCGATACGCCAGCCAAATTTCATGAAAATAATCGAAATTAAAAATTTAGAATACCTACACAAACCTAGATTGTCATTCAAAATAGAAAGAATGCATTTTAACTGAAAGTACTATTTTCTCAACTTAATTTTAATGCATTATAACTGAAAGTACTATTTTCTCAACTTAATTTTATAATATTATAATTTTAAAATAGAAAGAATGCATTTTAACTGAAAGTACTATTTTCTCAACTTCATTTTATTCTTGGCGAATTTAAGTTGGCTTCTTTTAGATTTCACTAATTTTTCGAACGTGGTCTGTTTTTTCACAGAAGTGTTTGAGTGGGATATTATGGAGGGCCATTATTTTGGGCATTTTCGGATTTTTATATTGCCCGAGGCTCATATGGTTCGAAATATATATATATCTAAAAAAAATTATCCCCCAAGTTTCAAGTTTCTATGTCAATTTTATCCTGTACTCCACAAGTAAGTTTCCCATCTAAATAACATGGGGCTTTTGTCATTGAATTTTATTCGAGCCAAAGTAATGATTCAAAAAATTTGAAACCGTAGATTTTATTCTTATAATAGTAGCTGTCCTTGAGAATTTTTACAGATTTTTAGCTATTATAATTTTAGAGTTTATAACATAGTAACGCTAAGATATAGCAGTAATTTATCTTGCTGTAATTCTAAAATTAGAATAGCTAAAAATCTGTAAAAATTCTGAAAGATAGCTATTATTATAAGGATAAAGTCCACAGAGTTTGAAATTTATTGAACCATTATTTTGGAGTTTATAACTTAGTAACGCTAAGATATAGCAGTAATTTATCTTGCTGTAACTCTAAAATTAGAATAGCTAAAAATCTGTAAAAATTCTGAAAGATAGCTACTATTATACGGATAAAGTTCAGAGAGTTTAAATTTTTTTTGAACCATTACTTTGGCCGGAATAAAAAATTGATTGCTCAATGCCAAAAATCCAATGTTATTTAGATGGGAACTTAATCGCTGTGAGAAACAGGTTAAAATTGAGATAGAGACTTGAAACTTGGGAGATATTTTTTTTATTTATTTCAAACCAAATGAGCCTTGAGTAAAAATTCAAAAATACCCAAAATAAGAACCACTCTAGTGGGTCATATATTACCCTATTAAGCTCTTTGTCACGGCTAGCTGCATAGATCAAAGTCAAATCAAAATCATAATTAGTAATAATTAAAATTATTTAAAAAAGTAATACTTATTATATTGATATAATTATTAAATAAATTTTTTTATAAAGTTTTTTGATTTTTTTAAGGGATTGAAATTTTTTTCAATAACTCAAAAATTAGCCGAGTGGGACGAACCAGGGGGCTTCTTGGTGCCTCCATGCTAGACTAATTAGTTGTGACGCCATCACGGACCAAGCCAACATCTCTCCGCATTCACCGGTATGTAATTTCTAAATTTTCTTTTAAATTTCTCTATATTCCAATTTACAATAATAGAAATAATGCCTCCCTAACGTTTAGTATGTTTAACTAATAGTTTTGAATATTACTTAATATAACATTGAATTTTTTGCCATAAATTTTATGCTAATGTTTCATGTTTGAATGGGGAAGAAAAGTGTTCTGGTCTAATTTACTTTTCTTTTAAGTTGATAGATAATGAAGCACACATGATTAATTAACATATTTTTTCAAAATATCAGGGAAATTAATTGATATTCATTGGGGTTAGTCTACTTATCTTGATGGTAACAAGTCTACATTAAATATTTTCTAAAATTTTATTATATTTTTCTGTTATCACAATATTTTTTGTGATTTTAAGCCTTTTAATAAAAAATGTGACTGTTTATTATCTTCACCATACACCAAATTACATATTTTTACACTCTCATAACATATACATATACATAAAAGAAATATTCTTTTCCCATAGGAGCTGACTATATGTGCTTTGTTTACGCATACATAAAAGCAGCACAAACAGGCTCGGACAAGTTCAGCCCTCCCCCTTCTCCCTTCAATCCCTTCCACCTATTTCTCTATATTATTTGCTCATTTCTATACTATTAGAAAATCAAACGATCCAATGGCTGTCAAAATGATGATCTTTCGATATCTCAACCAATTTATCTTGGAAACAATTTTTTAATTTGAGTTAGAAAACTATATTTTTGATTTGAATATTATTTTGTATTTCCCTTGCATAAATGATCTTTATTAAATGTGTTTTGTGAAATCATAGTCAAAGGAATTAATTTGCATAGTAAGCTCCTCATCTATTATATTAACCTATTTTTTATATACAATATATCTTACTATATTTGAATTTAATTTTTTTGACTAATTTTTAATCAAATGGGACTAAATATATCTTAGATTTTATAGAATTAAGAAAAAAAAGTAATACACTGTAATAGAGATTTCAAATTGCTATGTATTTGTGTTATAATTTGTTCATTTGGCTCATTGACTAGAATATTATTATTAATTATTATCAATTATATATTAAATGGTCTTTAATATTAATTCTCTTTATAGAAAGAAAAAATCGGATTCCAGGGAAAAGTGTTCTGCAATCTTCTTGGCTTCATCCTGTGCAATTTTAAGGTAGGCTTTCATCTTATATTCAGAATATAATGATACATGTGCATGTGTGAACTCGCATGTTTCATAGTCTGTTAATATTAGTGGGTTGACCTAATTATTTAGAGATGATAAATCTAGAAGCGCCCAAAAGAGCATTTTTTGCATTATCTATTTATTATTTTCACTTATTGATATTAATTATTTAATTTATTAAAATGAAATAGATTTAAAATTTTATCAACATTATTTTTCAAAGTGAATTTATTAGAGACAAACTTTTTTATCAAAAAAAAGATAATTTGTTTTTTCTTACTTTACCCTCGTGTATGAAAAAAAGTGTTTTTTTTTGCTTCTTTTTTTCGAAATATTTTAAAAACGGCTTAAACTATTTTGATTGAAAAAATTGGGCGAAACCATGGCATTTCGGTCTACAAAAAAGCCCTAATAAATGAACATCGAAAAATTTATATACTTCGAGATAATAACTGTTTTGTCAAAATATCTGTTAGTCTGTCTGGTTGTCTATTAGTCTGTCCGTTACCAAATTTTTGTGGACTAGTTAGCTCAAAAACTAGTGTAAATATCAAATCAATTTACACGTAACATTGGGATTAAGAGCTGATTAGACTTTGGTGCATATCGACCCAAAATTAAGGTGGGGGGGGGGGGGCTAAAATTTAAAATTATAATATTTCTCAAAATAAAAAAAAAAAAAAAATATGCTATAAAATGAACCTATAATAACGAAAATATTTTTTTTTCTGGAGCCAAAATTAGGGGAGGGGTCCAGAAATATCTATGCCATTTGAGCAAACTCAACCAAATTTGGTATATAGTATAGTCAGTAGGCCCCCAGAATGCTAAAAATACAAAAACAAACCGCCCAAAATTGGAGGGGGTCAAAAAATGAGAATCTAGGCCCTTAGACCAAACTCAACCAAATTTTGTATACATAATCAGTGGGCCTCCAGAAGTCTAAAAATTCAAAAACTAACCTCCCGAAATGGGGGGGGGTTGTAGGGTCAAGAAATGAAAATCTAGGTCCTTGTACCAAACTCAACCAGAAGTGTATGTAAAGTTAGGTGGATGGCCACATCAGAACGTGTCAATTTATTTTCTTTTGAAATTATTTTATTATATTTTAGTTTTTGAAAGGAATCATACAAGATTTAATGAGTTAAGCAAAATGCAGCGTGGTTAATACTTGAATGGATAAAATCAAACTTTTTTATTTAAACATGTTGAAATTTTTAGATGGTGAAAGAAGCATCTTAGGTCTAGAGGGTTAAGCAACATTTTTTTTTACTTCATTTTACTTATATCTAGTGGTTCAAGCGAAATTCACTCTGATCAAATATGGGATAGGTAAAAATCATTCATTTTATTTAAAAAAGAATATTTTTCTTTTGGGATTATTTAATATTTTTCTTGTTGAAAGTAGATATTTTGATCTAATGGGCTAAGCAACGTTATTTTATTAAAACTCGGATGGGTAGAATTATTTTTCATGGAAATTTCAATCCTTTTCCTTTTTTTCTTTTTTATCTAAAATAGGTTTATCAATTTTTTTTCTTTTGATATTATTTTAATATATTAAATGTTGAAAGTATAGGCATCCTCATTTAGTGAATTAAACAAAATGGAATGTGAAAATTCTTGGATGGGTCGACAAAATATAATAAAAAAACATTTTCTTTAGGTATTGTCCCCTATATAGTACAAATACCCCTGCCACATATGCTTCCGAAACAGCGTGCTTTTAATATTTTCAAAGGAAATTTCAAAAAATTATTTTCTAATGAATTTATTAGTCTGATCCTATTTAAAATTTTTTCAATTCAAAAAATGTCATGGATTTAATTTAATTATTTTACCATTTCAAGTTTTTTGAAGCTCATTTGGAAAGCTTAGGGCCTTGATCATGGGCCTGAAAATTAACATTACTATGTTAAAAAAAAATTTTGTCTTTTTTTAATGAATCATAGATTAAAATTTCAATATAATTTTTATCATATTCTAAAATTTCTTTGATTATTTTAAATTTTGATCATTTCTCAATATAGATAGCATCTACCCACCGGCACCGGCGAGATCACCAGCTCTGCTTTTCAAAGGGATCTTCAAATTTCTTCAGCAACCTCATGCTGTATCTACAAAGCATCGAGCACCGCTTCTATTCCTGAGCATTTAGTCATCCATCTGGACCAAATAAACAAGGTTTGACTTATGCATTGGCGCAATAGATTCTGGGGTGTCAATTTCCAAATTTAGTTAAAAACAAACTCTTTCGGACTTGTTTGATTTTTTATTCAGTTTAGTCACTTGTAGTTTAGCTTCGTAGGATGCATATAGGGTGTGCTTTCTCTTTCAGCTTTTTTTCTTTTTTGCCCTACCCCCTTTTTCTCTTACTAGATTTCATATAAAACATAGTTGAGCAAATTTTTAAATAATAATTCAATCATTTTTAATTAAATTTTCTTAAATTTTATAATTCTTCAAAGAATTTTCATAAAGTAGCTTATAAAAATAAAAATATAATTTATTTCAATATTACCCGATTAATAATCTTTCTTTCTCCACAGGTGTCAAATGTATAATAAAACAATTATAAAAACTCAAATACCTCTTCTTTTTATTCAAATATTGAAATAAAATTATATTTTTCCAATTGAGAAAATAAAGTAATAAATTTTTTTAGAAAATTTAGAGTCATGGGTCAGTTGAATTTATTTCGGCTAAATCTATATAGAATGTATTTAAGTTTTAATATTCACCCCTTACTTCTAAATAAAAAACAACCCTACCTCCTTTGAATATTAAAATGAAATACAATTCTCTTTTCAAAATTTTAAATTCTCCTTTTGAGAATTTAATAGTTAGAGATCAAATTAGGATTTTCAGAGTCCCATCAGCATTTAGGTTCTCCGAGACTCTCCGAGGATGAGAGCGGGATGTGTGTCTTCGCTTCGCAAAGTAAGACTGATTAGGGCTCGTTCTTAAATGTTCTACTGAGAAAGAACGATCTATCTCGATCTTAGTTCGTTCTTTCCTCATTTAGAACACCGAATTTAATGTGCTGCAGAGATTCTCTTTCAGAGACGCAGCCCTCGACCACCGAGGGATTCATCATCAACTTGGTACCTTAGCTATGATTAGGGCTGAGATGTGCATACTTATCCCATGTTTAAGGGATTCTCTTCTGGCTCATTCTTTCAAGAAATATTTCAAAATTGATGTACATCTCTATATCAGTAGATTAGATTCCTTATAATTACATATCTATTACATATTATTTAAATAAAATATTTTAAAATAGATTTTCAATGGTTAGATTTTGGGGGGAGCTCGCCAATGCCAACGAATAAAACATGATAAGAAAAAAATCAAAATATATTACAAAAATATAACAAAAACAAAATACAAATAAATATATTATATATAAATATATTGACAGACCGATCCAACGTTTTGATTTTTCAAAGCAAATGAAACATCTCCACATACAATTACAAAAAAATTTGATTTTTAATTTTAACAAAACTATTATTAAAAATTAATTTAAAAATTTCAACTAAATTAATTCTCAAAATCAAATACTCAATTATTTTACAAATATCTATCTTTTAAAAACTAGCTCACATAAAATTCTACCAAATTGATCATCAAAATTTTATTAAAAACATTTGAACATACCTAATTTTTAATTTCTTTATTTCCAACTTAAAAATTATTAAATTAAATATGATGTGGAAATTCGCAAAGACATTAAACAAATTATTACTTAAATCTTAATTTTAATTTTTCAAAAATGTATTTGATTTAGCTTTCTTATTTTTAATATTTAATACAAATTTAACATATATATTTTTAATACTTTTAATTAATTGAAGGAAACAATAAAAGAGTGTGTCTTCTGCTGGAATTATAAATTTTATTTATTTATAACGATAAAATTTATAATTCCAGCAGAAGACACACTCTTTTATTGTCTCCTTCAATATAAAAAATTCTGCTACTCTCGGCAAAAACTTTCACTTTTAATTAAAATTTAAAGACATTAAATATTATTATTTACTTTATGTAATTAATACAAATTACATTTTTCTTAAAAAAAATATTTAGTAAAAACAATAATAAACATCTATATCTAAAAATAAAATCATAATTATAAAAAAAATAGTTGCTTTGAGGATTCATTACCAAGTGGGTGTGAGCCTGTCGCCCGGAGCCTGCAGGCTTTCCTCTTGGGTCCATTAGAGGGGAGATCATGCTCAGTGTTTTCCATGTTAGGCCTCTGCTGGACATTTGTTCTTGTCTAGATTTTAAGTTTAGTTGTGAGGATGCCCTCTAATCTTAGTTAGTTCGCTCTGGTTAGGTCCTTAATTGTGCATGTGTTAGCTGTAGGGTCCAGCGGAGAGCTAATATTGAAGTCACTGTCTTGTTCTCGCCACGAACGAACCACGAGGAGAGTCGGCCAGACCGGAGTTGCCGGTCCAGGTCCAGGTCTCCTCTAATATTAAGATGCGATGCGATTTCGGGAGATCAATTTGATCTCACACAATATAGCCAGTGTACAAGGGTTCGATGCTAGACTTTGCCCGGTGAATGACTCCAGGAGGAGTGCCTCTTATTTCCGGATCTGCCCGGAACACGTGCTTAGACTTCAGGAAATTTTTGGGCAATGACTGACAGAAAGATCCTCTACCTTTGTAAACTCATTTGTACATCTCTCTGGCAGTCAATGTTGTTGCGCTTTCGTATCTAGGGACGGAATATCCAGATAGACAAACAACAAAAGATCATGAGATCGTCTTGTGGGTATTCCCCGAAGAGGCTCTCCTGTTGCTAGGGACTTGCGATGCGTTACCCGCCTTGGTTTCGGTCGCCTCACAATTATAGTGCCCCTTTCGTCCCTTATACCTATACAGGTACAGGCTAGGTAGGATCTCTTTCAGGAGCCCTGGGCTCATTTGCTGGGGTCTAAAGAATCAAACTTCTTCTTCACTGGCCGGTTCTCGCGGTGCGTGGTTTCCGACTCAAAAAGTCCAAATCTTTCGTTTTTAAATTGAAATTATGAGAATTTCATTTGAGGCGATTGACCCTTGGACTTCGCGATTTTATTTGAGAACAAATCCAAACCAGATAGATTTCTTTGATCTCAAATGATGAGATATTTGATTCAAAGCAATTATGTCATTTGGATTAGTGTAGAGGCAAAAATTTAATATTTATTTACTTTTGTTGCCTCTAGTTGTCTACTTCTATTTACAAGGATTTTCCTTTGTAAATGGAAGTAAGTGTAAACTAATATTTTTTGAGCTATGTCTTAGAATGTCTCTTCAACGTGCTGTATTTGGGATGGCCACCAACTCATGACTTCTATACACTAGGGTTACCGAGTTTCTACATGGTAAATATACTTATACGTTTTTATTTTATAAATAAAGGAAAATTTCGATTTGATAATGATAATTTATTTTTATTTTCATCACAAAGTTTCTGATAGATACTATCTTCCAAATTCCAGATTAGAATCTATTGTGCTTGGCAAACGACATTTAGCCATCCTTAGGTCACGCTAAAATAAGTTCCAAAGGAACTCATCTAAATTATTTTGGATAAAAAACTACTTTTATTTCGAAATTTTTCTTTATTGATATAATCTTCAAATAATAGTAATTCATCTAAAATTTTTTTTTAATTTTAATGGTAATTCAAAATCCACTTTTTTCACTCCCTCGCAAGAGAGAACATTTACAATTAAAATTCTCCAATTTTGATAGTGAAATAAAAGTTTTTCTTTTTAAATATTTTATTTAGATATCCTGAAATAGCGTCAAAACTTCTTCTAAAACGTCACTTTTTACACATCTCACAAGGGAGAAAATGGGGTCCCCATTTAAGATTAGTTCTCCGATTTTGATGGTAAAATAAAATTTAATTTCCCTAATTTAATATAATATTTAATTATGATAATCTGCAATTTAGTAACATCAAAATATCTCGAAAGACTTCACTTTCTAGTATTTTGACCCTCGTGCAAGAGATAAAAGGATGATCGCTTATGAAAATATTTCTGATTTTGATAGGAAAATGAAATTTTATTTTCCGGGGAATTATTTTTAAAAGAATATTTTATTTAGAGAAAAAAATTAATATCGTCAAAATGCCACGAACTTTTTATTGCCCTTCCCACAAAAATGAAAATCTTACAATGAGATTTCTTTTGATTTTGATAAAAAATGAAATTTAATAAAAATTACTACCATATAGTAATTCTATTCTAAAATATCCGAAAACTTTCAAAATTTAATTTTTAATCAACATTTTAAATTAAAATTTGTACTTTTTATTTTGAATTTTATTTTTCAAATGAAATTTCTTTAACCGCTTTTTAATTTAATATTAATATTTTTTTCTAGTTAATACCAAACCTTCTCAACATTAAATTGGGATTAATCAATATCAATTACAAAATTAGAATATACTAGTATATTATTGGTAGTCATTGTTCTTATTTTACTCGGTTCACCCGGCAGGCAGACGAGGGCTTTCTAGCTCCAGATATTCCTGTTTAAAAAATTCAAAATTAATAAAAAAATATCATTTTTTAAATAATTTTTTGAGATATTATTAGGCAAAAAAAAATAAAGAATCGAAGGGGTGTGTTTTTTGCATTATTCAACCAAGGATGGCATTGAATTAAAGAAAAAAAATTTCAATTTTTTTTCGGCTCATTGTGTTGAATAATTTTTGGAACGTTGAGAAAGTTAATTTTCGAGTATTTTCTGTATATCTATCTGCCTCTGTGTCTGAATGTCTGTTTGTCTGTGTTCATGGATTCAGAACACCACGAGACTTAAGACTTAGAAAGTTCGTTCTTGTGCTAAAATGTCTCTATTTGCAATGCATTGCATTTTGGGCTTTTTAGAGGTTAAAAAATTAAGAATTATTCAAAAAATTTTAAAATAATTTTTTGAGATTTAACCTGATTCTATAGTAAAAAGATAAACAATCGAACAGGTGTGTTTTCATTATTCATCAAAACTGCAAACAACATCGTACCGTGTCTTAAAGAGTTTCACTTTTTCTCCAATTTGAAACAGATGAAATTAAATAACCCCATGTTATAAATTGAATTAAAAATTAATTATTTCAATTAATTAATTCCCAATTTGAAGTTTCAAAAGGTATGCAAATAAATAACATTTAAGATTCATAAAAATCTCGCCGTGGGTGTTCTAATCTCAAAAAATCCACTTGGTCAATGAATTGCCATTAAATTGAACTATTATATAAAAACCTCATGACTATTTCTTTCTCCTTATAATTTGACTATTTATTTTTGAATATTTTAACAATTGAAAATAATTTCATTGCAAAATTTATTTCATTTCAAGTCAGTCTCAATAATGATAGTGAGGAAGAATTTAGAGGTGAATTTGCGTGAATTTCTGTCACCAGTAACTCCTCACGTCCTTTTAACGGCTTCCAGGTCAGAAAACACCTTGCGACATTTCTATCAGACGACACGACAACATCGAGGAGGTATCATGACCAACACCGTTCGAATTGACTGTCTAACAAACTACAGCCAATTTAACTTATTACCCGGATCACAGGATAAAAGGAAAACTGGGCGGATTTATCATCTAGTAATAAATTTTACCACAATCTTTATTCTAACTAGAATTAAACACATAAAATTTAAGGGAAAGATGAAAACTTGTTTAAGATTTGATAAGCTCTTAGCAGCTTCGGGTAATTAGCAATCTTTCGAGAAATCGCTCATTAGCATTTCCTATATCATTTTTTCTGATTTTTCCCATTTTTAAGCCCAAAGTCTTAATTCTAAGTAATTGAGGATCAATCACTTCATCCTTTTGAAAACACAATCATTTTGCCACCAGAATAAAATTTCTACGATCTCCCTTTTTTGAGTAATTTAAGGGAGTTCGGGACAGCTTATCTATCTGGTTGATCTTCGAAAAAATCCTTTGTATTTTTGCTGAGTGACAACTTCTGCCTACTGAATTTTTTAATAAAAAAAAATTGTTAATAAAGAGGTTAATTTCGAATAAAAATCTTTGTTTTGATAGTATTAATAAAAAGAATATTGAGATAAATTTTTTCTCAATATAAAAAGATTTATTTAACACAAAAACGATTTCAAGAAATAGAGTTGGAATTCTACACTAGTGCTTTTGTTATATTCTGTTGGCTGCAAATAACTTTTTATTTTTTACATTTATGAATAACTAATTAATTAGACTGTCAAATCTATTGAAAAATGTATCATTTGATTAATAAAAGTTGAATTATTGATCTGTTTAAATTTTTTGAAAATGATCTAATTTGTATAGAAGTTATAGCCCTTTTAAAAGCTCAATCCATTTACTTCCATGTTAAAAGGACAATTTTCAATAATTTATTTCTCTGTAATGGGGCAGATGATCAACTTCAAATTTGGGGAATAAATATTTAATAGATCAATGATTCGATGGTAAAAATTTGAGAATTTTCCTATAAAAATGATAAACAGTTCCGAACCCCCTTATGTATCGGAATTCCTATAGACATAGAGGTAGACAGGCAGAAAAACCATTTTTGCATATAATCTTCTTTCTTTCACAATTTTCTAAACAAGAATAAACAAAAATCAAAAACCCAACATTTTAGAGCTATTTTACACTACAACAGCCCAATGGTCGAAGCCCGCTCTGCTTTTCTAGTCGTTGCTCGCAAACTCCTCTATAGATAGTACAAACTTTAAAAATTTAAGGAAAATAAAAATCTATTAAAATATAAAAGACATTTTATATGCCTAGTATTTAATTGAAGTCTGGCTATCTAGATGTCTCTAGTGTTCTCTTTCTATCCTTCTCGCACTTTCTCTAATACTCGAAATTTATTGTCTTAAATTTGGGATTAATATTCATGAATTAATAATAAGGGCTAAGGGAATGGGTGGGTTTAGGTAGAGCGATACGAAGAGCCCCAATGAAAAGCGAACTAAACTAATTGACGTCAACTTTATAACATGCATAAATCACCTGTCCTCTCGGTTCTGCTCCAGACTTTCTCCCTCTCACAATTTCTCCTGAAGAAAATTAAATAAAATAGACAATGAAATCATGAAAACAAAAATTCATTGAATAGGAATTTTTTAATAATATTAATTTATCAAAAATATTTATATAAATAAATTTAAAACTACACTAAACTTAAAGATAAATTCAAAATTGATTAATACATTTTTATCGGGTTATATTTAGGTAAATGGTAAAAATCATAGGACTTTAGCAATAACAATTAAAATTCTATTTTTTTAATTTGAAAAAAAAGTGTAAACTTTTACAATATATCGAGATCTTTGCAAATTCTCTTACATGGTAATTTTTTGGTCAAGAAACGGTTTTATTTAGAAAGCTAAGATTTGTAAAAGTACTACTTTTTAATACAAATTTTATTTCAAAATTTATCCTTTCTATAGCAGTTTAATATCTCTCGTGTAACGATTCCATTTTAATTATGATTTGTTTCAATTTTCAACATGAAGCTCTGAAGCTAAAAACCATTCTGAAAAATATGTATCGCGATAAATATTTCACTCAAATGTTTAATCTAGAATATTTTTGTGGTGAAAATTATTTATTATAATAAGGAAACAACGGTCGAGCACCCTGAATGAAGCTTTTCTACTTTGTATTAATACAAAATTAATTTAATCTTTATTGCTAAAATTTCGCATTCTAGAGATTTTAAATTTAATACCATAAATTTAATAAAAATGATCAATTACGGCTGGAATTTAGTACATGACAATCTATCATGAATTCTTTAAAAATCTATTATTTAGGCATGAAAATTTATAATCAAGGTGACTTCTAGCAGCCCTTTCACCACACATGATGTCATATCTAATTCCTTTGATCACATATTCGCAAGTCTATGAACACATTTTGGATTAGATATAGTATTTCAAATTTTATTAAAAAAACTTGGTTTTATTGGATATCTATCAAGGATGGATCATCTATAATATATAAACCTAGACCGAATATTGAAAATTTAGATAGAATATTTGCTCTTTGAATTGCTATTCAAAATTTGGTGATCAATAAATCTTTAAATCAATTAATTGTAATTAAAACTGAATCTTCTTGGCCTTAATTTTAATATAAAGAAAGTTATTTATTATAATTTGTTAGATCTAACCCTGCATGAGTGTGCCAGTTTTTTTTTTTATAATGATACTGATATAATATATGTTGTATGTGATCTCATATAGCATAGTTACCGCGAGAGAGAGAGACGATCTCTGGGTGTTAGTGAATTATATCTATATATTTCTATTATAATAAATATTTCATTTCTTATTAGGTATCATAGAAGCTGTGACGTCACAGTTTCTGATACAAGTCGCGCGCCCTAAACGCCCCTGTTCCATCCCCCAGCATCCACTCAATTAGTCCAAAGGGAAGGGTTCTAGCGTTCTACTGATTAATTTAATTATTCCTGTGTAGTGAATTATTTTATCTTACGATTTATCTATTTCTCTATTAATTAAGGTCTGTTGTAACATATTTATTATAAAATAATTAACTTAGAAATATATAAAACCATCACCATCGAATATTTGATTAATGTGTTTTTAGCCTATAGACCAATCTCAGGACTATTCCATTTGCCTGAGAATCCTAGGTCATATTGTGATTTCGCACTATTTCAATCAATTCGAAACTTGATTGAAATGTTGGAAATCGATTAAATTTATAGACGTTCATGGGTCTTAATTAAGGGAATGGGCGGGAAGCATATTAACTTGAGACGTTGGTATATTTGTGTGTTTCTTTATGACCTAGTCATTATAAAAGAATTTATTAAATAGAAATAAAATATTATTCACATATTTTAAAAACTCTTTTAAGAGATATAGTCCGTGAATTCAACCTTCATATTTTTACTTTACCATATATGGTCAAGTTTTGTAATCGTGCATGAAAAAAGTGGGTTTTTTGTTTCTTTTTTAAAAATATCTAAAAAACGGCTGAAACTATTTTGGTTAAAAATATTGGTCGAAATCATGGAATTTTGGTCTACAAAAAACTCTAATAAGTGCACATCGAAAAAATTATATTTTTCGAGATATTAATGGTTTTGTCAAAATGTCTGTTAGTCTGTGCGTTCCAAATTTTTGTGGACGAGCTAGCTCAAAAACTAGTGTGAATATCAAAACCAAATTTCACATGTAGTTTTGGTGTATTGAGATTAAGAGATGATTAGATTTTGGTTGAAATTGAACCAAAATTAAGTGGGGTTAATGTTCTAAGCCATTTGAGCAAACTCAACCAATTTTTGTATACATAATTAGTATTCTAAAAATGCATAAACTAACGCCCCCCCCCCTACTTGATTATAAATAATTTTATTTAATATTAAATATAAGAGAGGGGCCAGGCGTATGGTAAAGTCAAGTGGATGGCCACATCAGAACCTGCCACTTTATTTTCTTTGTTTTGTTTAATATTGTGAATAAATGATTATGAAAATTTTTAAATTTTGATATTCTGGAGCACCCTTAAAAATTATAATAATATGAAAAATGTATGATTGGATGATAAAATGACCACTTCAGGCTAAATTTTGTTTATTTTAGGAAGGTTTCAGGATCAAGTACCTCTCTCCTCTTTTTTTAATGAGAATTTTCGAGTTTTAATACGAGTTACCTTCTTAATATATTTTAATAGTATAATTTCAATTTCGTTTTCTCCATTTCAATTGACTCATTATAGTAATAAAATATATATTTTCTCTCATAAGTTGCTAAACCTAGTACTATTTTCCAGGGAAAGCACCAGGGAAGTCGTGTCGAGTGTAATCGTCAAGGCATCGGCTTTGTCCGGATTTTCTAAAAAGGTAAGTTTGTTTTTATCTAATTTCTATCCTATATATTGAAATTTTAGTGAATAAATTTAATTTATTTTATTAATATTTTCTTCCATTTCTAAAACTCGTATCATGTTTTGTGAGATTGAATCTCTTAACTTAATTATAGAAATAATTACTATTTATTTGCTCTTCGAACTAAAATGAAGCTATATTAATACATATTTCAATTTAATATTATATTTTACTAGATGCCTTCATAGATCTGTTTTTGTTTTATTAACATAATATATTTATTTATCTTAAAAGATATACTCGTATTTTCTAATAAATATGCAATTTTCACGTTCTTTAATAATATTTTATTAGAGATTTGAATTTTCATTATACACCAATAATTTAATATAGAGAACACGCAACCGGTTAATTTGATCCCAAGCGTTTTTTACGCAGGGTGAAATTATCTTTCGAGTGAATTTCAAAGAATTTATTTTAATAACTTTTAAGGAGTTAGATATGGTTCTAGGTGAAACATTTTAATATAATAATAAAACTTGAGCAAGATGCGAGGTAGGTTTCACAGGTTTTTGTGAAACCTACCTCGCATCTTGCTCAAGTTTTAAATTTATTTTATTTTCATTTTCATATTTTGATAATAATTACGAAAATTCATTTTTTTTAGTAAAATTTAGATTTTTTTCTAAAAAATTATCTTTTCGTTTACAGTGATCAAAATTCATTGAAATCGTTTCTTTTAATTTTTAATTGAAATTATTTTATAAATTGAACTTGATTTTTCATCATTTCATATCAATTGCTAGAAATGAAGTGTACCTACCTATTTAAATTATTTTTTTATTTATTTATATGTGATTTGTATCCATTCTTTTTAAATACTAATTATGGAAGAATATTTGAACTTCAATTATTTTTTTTATTTTATTTATTGTCCTCGGGAACACAGCCCATTTAGACAGCACATAAGTATAGAACTTCAATTAAATCGATGGAAAATTAATTTAAAGCGTCATTTCTTCTCTTTTATTTGAGGCCCGAACTAGACATATCCTAACCGAAGAAGAGAGGCGAACTGGATCTATTCAAACCAATCCGATATGATCGTTAATTTGCCTAAGAATACTTTCATTAAATAAAAAAGTCACGTCGTCGCTGTTATATCAAAATGTCCTATGTCAAAATTACTAAAAAAATTTTATTGAGGAAAAACACTTGTATTTGTTAGCTACATCTACTCTCAAAAACAGGTTTTTCTGAGCTACTGAAAAGTGTTGATTTTTACATACCACATTTTGACATAACAGTAACGATGTGTATATCTTCATGATATTTAAAAGCTAAAATCTATTTTAAAAGATATACTCGTATTTTCTAATAAATATGCAATTTTCATGTTCCTTACTAATATTAGAGATTGGTATTTTTTTATCAAAGAAATAGGTAGAGCGACTTGAATATCAAATCTACACTTTCCTCTTTTACAATTTAGGGTAGTAATTTTTGATAAATTTACAGGACAAAGTCTTGATGCAAGTAGTCTATTTTAGTTTGCACTCATTTATCCATTGATTGTACAATCAGCTAATATGCCTAAAAGTCAATTCAGCTTTGTCCCTTTATCGGGTTTATTATTCTTTCTGTCTGGTTGCATAACTTCACGGCGCTCCTAAATTAGAATTTATTTCCATTACTATTTTACTTTCACTTGAAAAGAATAAGTGAAATATTGTAGGAGCTTCCTTAGAAGTGAACTTTTGATGTATTATCCAATTAAATTTGAATTTTGGATACTAACTGGAAGTATAAATAACTTAAACCAGTATAGTTCAAGTTCTAGTTTTCACAAAAAATGCGCATTTTCTGATTTCTAAAAGGCATAGAGCTTATCTTTTTGTTATTCTCAGCTGAACTCTAAGTGAAAATAACTAGATGACTAGCTAACCATACGAATTGAACAATGCCAATCAATATCCTGTAGTAAGTAGATCAATAAAAAATAAATCCAAATCCAAATCCAAAGCAAAAATCAATGACAATTTTTTGATTTAAACCTTCCTGTCCAAACACCTGAAAACGTAGTTAATTAATAAATCCAAAATTTCGGTGTAATATTTTCTTATTAGTCTCCTGCTTATACGTTTATGACCCTAAATACATTAGTATTCTCCCTCAGCGCAGAGGCTTGTGAATGAATATCTTCATTGATATTTAGTAATTAAAGTTAAACACAACAAACTTTCTAGACATAGAAGGTTACCCTTACTTTAAATCTTACTATCTTACAATCGAATGCCTTGAAAGTTCCTTGTAATTAACTTTTATAACGAGATATTAATGAAAATATGTATTGTATAGTGTTGCGGCCCGCATAATATACGTATATTTGGCACGAGGAGAAAAAAGATTGAAAAAAGATTGACTATCGCTGCTTTAGCTCATCGGATTTAAGTCTCTTGTTTCCTTTTTTTCATCTTCTTTGAAAATGTTTTAATGAAATAAATTCTCTAAAATCTTATTTATGCGAAATTTACACTCAGAGAGATTTTACAGTAATTTAGAGATAATTCGATTATAGCTATAAATTCTGGAAAATAGAATTTCGTTCATGTTTCAATTTTTTCTGAAACCTTCAATTCTCGGCTAGTTCTACAAATTACCACGATACCAATTTAACCCCAAAACATTAAATAACTCAATCCCTTCAGTTTATTAAGTATAAAAATAAGGGAGGAAATATTGATTTTATACTTGATTTTTTACTTGTGTTTATTTATAAAGTATTTTTCACCATGATTTTTCCTTTTTAAATGTTTGTCTACGGATCTGTATTTCCACATGATAAGTCAAGATGTATTTCGCCACCAATGTTAAATAAAAAATATTAGATTATAACTATAACTTAATTTTTTATAATAGTTTAAGTCTATATCTATGCTTTGGTGAAGTTTGAATCACACATTAAAGAGGAAATTTTTGAAAATAAATTTTTTTAAATGTAAACATTTTCTTAGTCTTGACACTTTCTCTTCAATTGTACTACAATTAGTTGATTATATAAAGTTGAAAAAAAGACTAAAAATTAGCTTTTTGAAACATGCAGATTTTGCATGTTTCTTTTTTTGCAATAAAATATATGATTGACCGACGAATTTACTCAGATATTTACTTTAAAAAATCACATAAAGTCTATGTTTGGATATACTTAAACATAAACAGTATTGAAGGAGACAATAAAGAGTGTGTCTTCTGCTGGAATTATAAATTTTATTTATTTATAACGATAGTTATAAATAAATAAAATTTATAATTCTAGTAGAAGACACACTCTTTTATTGTCTCCAATATATAAAAATTCTGCTACCCTCGGCACAAAAACTTTCAATTTAATAAACAGTATTAATACAACGCATTGCCAAATCATACAAGTGTTATTATCAGCTTATTTGAATAAATCAAACTAACTTTTGTATTTAATTATTTTTTATAATTGTTTTCATTTCAAATATTTAGGGCTTTCATACTATTTATTTATTAATTCTATTATTTTTCATTTATATTTTAACTTTTTTATTAAATATTAGATACTACACTTCTTTTGACTCAACTGGAGCGAAAGGACCTCCTTAAAATTCGTTCTTGTGCAAATATGTTTGTATTTTCTAACTTCAGAACTTCAAAAATTCAGAAAAAAATCAAATTGACATATATAAAGCCATCAAACGGTTGTAGTTAATGAAGTGAAATTTAGCACATATGTTAAGATTAATAAAATTCACTTATGTGTTAAATTTCAATTTTCTTGCAAACCGTCTGTTGACAAAAAAATCAAATCAGTAAGATTTGTAGATTGCGTAACCGAGTCATTAAAATTTTTCCCAAAGAATTCTTTAATCATGGAAGATTAAGAACATCTATATTTTATCACATAGTGAATTACTATAAAATTTCCACAAAGATTCTTTTATTTAATAAGTAGATACGTGAATGCGATCACGGAATAGCATCAGTTCTATTCCTATGCATGGCTCCTCCCTCTTTTTCCTTGACTTCTTTCCTTCCAGCGGAAATGCTCTTTGCGACTTATAGTAGTACCTAAATAATTATTTATTTATATATGTATGAAGTCATCTTGTACAAACATTAAGTTTATTAAAAGAATAAATAAGCGTTTAAATTTGTTATTTATTCTTAATTTCAAAAACATTTCTCCTTTAATTATTAGTACCTGGAGCACCGAGCGATGCTCGGTAGCTTTTTGCCTCTAGATAGCTTAAGTTTCAATAACATTTAGGGAAAGCGGTGTTGGTTTATAGTGAAACATATTAAACACAGGAGTTTTTTAACTGGTTATAGTGGTGTTTCACAAAGAGAAAATAAAAATTAAAAAAAAAATTTTAATTATATTTTGGAGAATTTTTATTTATCTCTATACATATTTCGAGTTACGAGCCCTTCATCAGGAGGTTTAACAAGAGACTAAGTTTCAAATTTCAAGGCTCATCGACTTACTGAAGACGAGATATGAACGATTAAAATATTTATTTTGCCACAATTTAAACCTCCTTCCTTTATTTCAATTGGATTAAAATTTATACATGACTAATAACTCATGAGACTTGATAAGTACACCAATTTTTAGCGAAATCGTTAGAACAGTTTTCGAGAAATGGATTCTATATATATTTAGTCTCTAGAGCACCGATCGATGCTCGGTAACTTTTTGCTTCAGTTAAAAGTATATATTAATTAATTGTATGTTTCCTATATTTGATTCAATCGCGAATCAAATGTAGGTGATTTTTGTCAAAAATTAAGTTAAAATAACATCTGAACTTATATATTTCTAAATTGAAATAATGAAGTTAAATAAATTTATAATTTTCTCATTCATATATTAAAGAATAACATATAAGCTAGGTGGTAGCGTGTCAGCCTGCTAACCAAGTGGACCCGGGTTCGAATCCGACTCGAGGCATCAGGCTAAAATCTGACCCCGGGGTAGAGACAAATTTAAATAAAATAAATAGTATCGTAAATTGGCTTATGGCTAGAAGGGCCACAAAGCCAAAAAAATTAACACATTAACGAGAATTGTTTTGAACACGCTTTTTAATAAGATATACTATATCGCGAGACTACTGCTGGTTGAAGCTATTGGAGTCTGCTGAGTCTTAAGTCTGGACTAAGAGAGAATGAAAAAGATATGATCCATTTAGCTATAATCCAACGTCATTATTGCGGGCTAAGCCTTTTTTTAGCCAAAATCTTGTGGTACTTCATGTAGGCTCTAGATAGCTTAAGTTTCAAATTTCAAGGCTCTGCGACTTACCGAATATATATATACAAGAATGGCTCATTTAATAATATAGTATAAGATTTGATATTTCATTAAATACTAAAACATCATATCTAGTAGATTATTCTTTAGTTTCCAAGTTTATCAGAATCTAATCTGTCTCATAATAATTTTCTATTGATTTCTAACACATAGCAACAAAATAATTTTGTTCCAATCATTTACTGAAGTGTTTCTTATTAAAAATGAAAAATAATGAAAATGTTCAGAATTAAACGTTGATAAGTTTCAAAATTAAAATTATAGATTACTTAAAAATCTCATTTATCTAGAATTCATTAGACACGCTCAATGAGTACAACTAGCTGCGCGATCGGAGTATTTATTAAATTCATTCGAAAATTGTCATTTTAGAAAAGTAATTTTCAAGCATGGTTTTACGAATGGCCTTAGAATAATAGTTCATTCTATTGATAAAATGTTTTTATTTTCAAAACAGGGAACTTGTTTGATTTTGGAATTTCCAGCTTTAAAAATTTCGGTTAAAAAATGCAACAGAAAAATAAAAATAAAGGAAACTGTCATATGTTATACCGTATATCGTATATCGTTAATTTTCATTAGTTCATAAATAATTATTTATTAATGTACCATATGCATGATGTCATCTTAGACAAGCATTAAGTTTATTGAATGAGCATATGAATTATTCCTAATCTGAAAAATACTTCTCTTTTTATTATACGTAATATTTGTAGTCTTGCTGGGTGACCTGAATATCAAATTTACTCAAAATTTCTCCTTTTTTTAACAGACTTCAAAAAAGGAGGAGGTTCTCTATTCGACTGATTTTTTTATTTTTATTTTTTGTTTGTGCCTATGTTCCCTCATATCTCCGCCAATTGTTAACCGATTTTGAAAAAAAAATTGCATTGCGTTCAGTCTAGCTTCCGATTGGTCCCCTTTTTTTTCATAGGTATTAGAACTTTTTGTTAGGTTTGTTCAGGCCTAACTTCTTTGTTTATGAACCGATTTCGATGATTCTTTTTTATTGGAAAGGGGGTATGTTAGGGATGGTGCCATATTAATTTGGTCAAGTTCTGATGATATGATCACTATTAATAACATCACTAAAAAGAGAAAAATAAAAATAATTTTTAAGATAAAAATAAAAACCGACTTCAAAAAAATTAAATGCAACAAATGAAATACACTAAAAGGTATAAAATAATTATTATCTTATTTAGTTACAACTAAACTACGAAATATTAACATGAAATTACATTTTGAAGTCGGTGCCAAACATATACCTTTTATGAATCGCACTCGACGGATCTTACTTAGTACGTTTGGCGGGTACGCTCCCTTATAGGTATAGTTTGTTTGGCACCGACTTCAAAAAGTAATTTCATGTTAATATTTCGTAGTTTAGTTGTAACTAAATAAGAAAATAATTATTTTATACCTTTTAATGTATTTCATTTGTTGCATTAAATTTTATGAAGTCGGTTTTTATTTTTTTCTTAAAAATTATTTTTATTCATATTCGTGTTTAAAAATAATACCTCAAATGAGGATGGAGAATTTTCAAACATAATTTTGGATTCCATTATCTACAGTAAGAGAATGATAACTTGTTCCTAATATCAAAATGTTTGTATTTCCAAAACAAAAAATATGAGCCGCCTAATTTCAGAACATACAGATGAAATATGCTGAAAATCGAAATCGAATCGTAATATCAGAAGGCCTTGAACGGTTGTAGATAATGAGATTAAATTATGCACCCATGTTTGAATTAATAAGTTGCCCCTTTGAGTCAAGTTCCAGCTTTTTAGTTGAAAATCATTTACTGACAAAAAATTGCGAATTCATCAAAATCTTCATGAAAAGCAAAAAGTTATAACTTTTTCCCTACAGTTTATTAGTGCCTCATTTGGTTTCTAAACCAGCATACTGTATTTTGTCAATTTCTATTTTTAGGTGTTCTCCCTCCGTTTCTGAAATATGAATACGATTGACGATTCTAGCATTAGATTTCATTTTCAAAAGAATGTTTATTAATAACTAAAAAATTAAATATAGCAATAAAGAAAAATTATAGTAATTAGCGAGGGGTGAACCGCGACCTAAAATCGTGTACACCTACTTCCATTTCCACTTTTATTTCCAAGTAGAAGACAATAGATGACAATAGATTATCTAATGAATTCCAAATAATTCCAAAGACGGTGTGTTGTGTCCGTCATAATAGTAAAATATTCACACAACTCAATTGGGTAACGAATAATCTTTATTCAATCAAATATCACATAAGAATAAGAAATCAAAACAAACAACAACAATCAACAGTAAACAATAACCAGGTACCTAAATTATTTTATTTCGATAATTTCTATTTTTTCAAAGAAATTTTCAAAAACATTACCTAAAGCAGATTTGTTAAAAGTAATGATCGCAGTATATGGCTTTAAATGGACATAATCTATTATCTGTATTATTTTGTGGATCTATAATTAAATTAAATCTTGAAGTAGTCATCAAATGTTATGGCGAAAATATTTTTGATTGTACACGGCAGAGGCTTTTGGCCAATTAAGGAGAAAAATTGAGATTTTTAAAAATAACAAAGGATTTAATTTTGTCTCTTGTACATTTGACTTATTGATATAAGAAAGAATTTGGAAGTATAAAAATGGTAAAGTACATAATATTTACTCGATGCGCTTGAGAGAAGGTAAATATTTTTTTATTTTTTTTCATGTTTAAAAATGTCTGAATCATGAAAAACAAAACTAATTTAAAGCATGATTTTTTTGTGCTTGTATGTAAAGGCCTTAGAAAGTTCGTTCTGGATCTAAAATGTTTGTATATTAAAAACAAAAAATTGTTTAGATTTTTGGCTTTCTAGATTGAAAACTTCTGGCTTAAAAATAAAAATAAATAAAAATAAGCAAGTTTTAACTTTAAATTGAAACTGTTCCCTGCCAAAAAATGTTTTAATTATTCAAATTTCTGTTCAGCGTACCAAGTTTCGAAATATTTTTCTCCGTTGTTCTAAATTACATTACCAGCTATAATATAAATATTTAGTCTTCTTAGAGCAATATTAAATAAAAATCACATGTCTAGCATATTTTAGTACAAGGCCACAGTCAGAAAAAATTACGGGGGGGGGGGGGTAGATAGCTACGCACCGAGGGGTTAGGAGTGTCTGGATATACTCCTAGGAGTGGGAGACATGAGGGGTTAACCGCGATTGGAATTAGGTGTACACCGTCTTTGGAATTATTTGGAATTACTTTGGAATTCATTAGATAATCTATTGTCTTCCACTTGGAAATGAAAGTGGGAGTGAAAGTAGGTGTACACGATTTTAGATCGCGGTTCACCTCTCAGGGAGACATGACCTCCCTGATTCAGAGATTGCTTTTTTTATCAGAGTATTATTTTTATTAAATTTTGATTGAACCTTTTATTTACCTGTAAAATTTCGATGTTTACCTCAACATTTCGGGAAAGGGGGGGGGGGTTGACACCCTAAGTTCCCGGCTACGGCGATGGCTACTCGTAAACCTAATTAACTTCATCATTGGCGTCGCTTATATTATTATTTTAATTTATTTATTTATTTATTTTTATATTAACTCACTATTATGATTTTTCGACTTGTTCATATTGGATTTGAATATTAAACAAATGATTAATGCTTAGTTAAGAGGGATCCGGAAAATTTATCGACCACAATTGATCGACGATAATTCATCAAAAATAATTCATCGACTAGGCAATTCACGAATAGGCAATAGACCGACGCCCTATTGGTCGAAAATCAGCTCATCGACAACAATTCATCGACATTTTCGCTAAATTATAGTCGATGAATTGTGGTCGATAAATTTTCCTAGAGCCTAGTTAAGAATATCTTTAATTTTTACGCATTATAGCGACCTCGTTAAAAATATTCGAAATGCATTACGAAAATCAATAATACCTACATTTAGGTACTTTAAATACTTTCAATTACAATTTAATAAACTGTTAATTTCTATTTCATTTAAATTTCCTTTTCAATTGATAATCAATTTCTCTTGATGTGATCCTTTGCATACGGGTCACTTTTTGAAATTGGCCTAAATCGAAGACAATCTAGACCAGACAGTGCTGTTTTATGAGTGTCTGGTCTGGTAGATTTATTGAGTTGAGTGAGATCATTTCTTCGTTTCATTTATATAATCTATAATATTATTTATTAATTAAATATTACGAAAAACTTTTGGACGAAGAAATATATCTTTTTTTTTTAATAAGAGTTAATTATCTTTAGTGACTGTGATTTCTGAAAACCTTTAAAATAAAATAAGTATTCGAACATGCAATTTTTATTTATTTATTTATTTAATATTTTTTTTATTTTTTTTCATTTTTGAAAATGAATCTTTTTATAATTATTTTGATTATTTATGTCCATCGATTAAATTAATAAGTTGTTGTAGGGGAATAAGGACAATAGCTTATGCAAATAATTTTTATTTTTTGCCAACGTTTCGTCAACTTTGTTGACTTCCTCAGGGCTCAAACAAATTAACAAATATGCAAAGAAGTTAATTTGAGCCCTGAGAAAGTCAACAAAGTTGACGAAACGTTGCCAAAAAATAAAAATTATTTGCATAAGCCTGTGTCCTTATTTCACTACAACAATCTTTTTATAATTTTTTTATATTTAACATGGAATTTTTATTTATTTATTTATTTAATAATTTTTAAATTTATTTTTCATTTTTGAAATTAAATCTTTTTATAATTTTTTTATATTTAAATTTAAATTAATAGTTGAAAATATATTTTAAAATATGTGCCAAGTATAATAGAATTTGTTATGTGCGATGTACTCTGTAATGGATTGTTTATATCAATTATCTATTAATTAGTAGAGATTGTGGTGTTGGTGCAAGGTGACACATCTTTAATAAAGATAAGAGTAAATAAATATTATATTTAATATTGATTTACTATGAGTTAAGGATACTAGGTCACTTATTTCACATTAAAATTAAAAAATTAAAAGATATAATTTTTTTCTTCTTTTTCAATACATATATTTTTTCTTTTTCAATATATATATATATATTATTTTTTAATTTTAATGTGAAATAAGTGACCTAGTATCCTTAACTCATAGTAAATCAATATTAAATATATTTATTTACTCTTATCTTTATCAATTATCTATTTTTAATCTTGTTTATTTATTTTTGTCATATAATACTAAAATGCAACACAATTTTCAACCCCCCCCCCCCAGAAATTTCAATGACGCACTCTGCGTCTTAACTCACCGCCTGTGAGCACCCCTGAATTATAAAATATATTGAAGGAGACAATTCTGCTGGAATTATACATTTTATTTATAACGAGAATATAGTTTAGATGGCTTTACCCTCTTCATCAGTCAGTTGTATAATTAATTCCTGTGAATCAGTTGTAATAGACTGATGAAGAGGGCAAAGTCCTCGAAACTATAGTCTCGTTATAAATAAAATTTATAATTCCAGCAGAAGACACACTCTGTTATTATCTCCTTCAATATTTAAAAATTCTGCTACCCTCAGCGGAAAAACTTTCAATTTAATAAAATACATTTTTATATTTACGATTCATATTGATTAATAGGGCTGCTCTAACCTGAGAACTTACTGAGTTGGGAAAAAGTTTTCTCTTTTTCCTCCAATTTAATTTTATACCCAAGCGGGTCGTGTTTTTGTATATGGCCACGCGTGGCAGCAGCACCGCGCAGACTTGACGCCATGCTGGCTTTCTTCTGTGAGTCCGTCAGTTGCGAGGCAGTCGCAGGCCAGGTTGGTTCCTTCCATCTTCGTCGACGTCGATGGTGTTCGTGAGTGTGTGAGTCGAGGACCGCGGAGTGTGTGCCAGGACACGGTGTGCTAGAACGGAGCGCGATGCCAGCCTGTTGACGGACAATGCAGGCGAAGAAACGCTACCTGCTGGTGGTCCTGTCGTGTGCTTTCCTCGCCTACTGTTATTTCGGCGGGTATCGGCTCAAAAGCGGCGGCGATCGACGGCCGGCCTTCCTGCCGCGCCTCGGCAGCTACCTAAGTAGACGTGATGTCGGCGACGACACGCCATCGACGCTCGAAAGGCGGCCGTCTTCGGCAGACCGCTGTCGCATGGAAACTTGCTTCGACATGTCTCGATGCCGCCAAGGACAGTTCAAAGTGTTTGTGTACCCCGACGAAGACGGTTCAGCGACAAACACTCGCAGTCCCTCCTACCAGAAGGTGCTCAACGTGATTCAAGAATCGCGGTATTATACGAGCGATCCGCGCCAGGCATGTCTCTTCGTGCTCGCTATTGACACCCTGGACAGAGACTCGTTATCGGCTAGCTATGTGCACAACGTGCAGGCACGGGTGCAGAGACTGCCGCACTGGAACAACGGCCGAAATCACCTCATTTTCAACTTGTATTCGGGCACGTGGCCCGACTACAGCGAGGATCTCGGTTTCGATATCGGCCAAGCGATGCTAGCTAAGGCTAGTATGTCAGTGACAACGTTTCGGTCTGATTTTGATATTTCCATTCCGTTGTTTCATCGTGATCACCCAGAGAAGGGAGGCGAACGAGGCGGCGTCCTATCCAACAACTTCCCTGTTACAAAAAAATACCTCCTTGCCTTCAAAGGAAAGCGATATGTCCATGGAATTGGCTCCGAGACGCGCAATTCACTCTACCATTTGAACAACGATAGGGACATCGTCCTCGTCACCACCTGTCGTCACGGAAAGAGCTGGCGAGACATGAAAGACGAACGCTGTGATCTCGATAACGCAGAATACGACAGGTAATCGGTAACCCTGTCTCCCAGCCACCCTTGGACACTAATCACAAACCACCCACCTGTCGACTGCCTTCTTACCTTGTCTCTCACTTGTCCCTCTTTTACTTATTGAAAATCAAAATTAAATGATTTTCTGCCTCGAGTTAACTGCACAACTGTTGAAAATATAAAACATTCTAAGAGTGTGTCTTCTACTTAATTTTTTATTTTTTTTATAAGTAAGACATGTTTTTTAATCATATATACCTACATTGGATGAAAGAATGAAAAATTATACATTTGGAGTAATTTTTGGAGACGGACTGATAAGTGAAATTGAGTGGATATCGATGAGGCACTCCAAAAAAGAAGATAATTTACACTATCTTTTTATTCATAAAACCGACGTTTCGGAGGCTATTCCCTCCTTCTTCAGGGTTTTGAAAAAGTCAGTGAAGGAAATCCAATGCGACATTCCCCTCTGTCTCCTCTTTCAGTGGCAGTAACAATAATATATTGTATTTCATTCTCAGCAGAATTATAATGTACTACAGTTTGGACTGCCTCATCGATATCCACTCAATTACACATAAGGATTTTTAACAATCAAGAATATTTGAGTACATAAATAATACCATAATAATTTTTCTCGACGTTTCAATTAAAAAAATATAAAAAATGTTTGAGAGAATATATTATAATACTCCACCCGCACTGTGAGTAAAACTCGCCGAGCGAACCGATTAATTTATCGTCGTCTTAGAGTGTAAACCTGCTAAACCCATTTTTTATCATATATGCCATATTCATAACGTTCGAAAGAAAAAGAGATGTAGCATCGTCCAATCAAATCTGCTACTTAAAATTATGATCGTAAGTTGTAGAAAAAAATGTGAAAAATAGTTTCTTTCCACCATAACAATATTAAATTTTGTTTGTTTTTTCTCGGCCCTGTAAAATTTGCTTGTTGTGAGTTAGCAGGTTTATACTAAAGCGACGATATATGTAAATAAATTAAAAATATTTGAGACTACATTGGTTCAAAGACCTTGCCATTATCTTCAATCTAATATAAATATTTCCTATGTCTATCTAATAAGTTTAAATCATAATTGAATTTTCTTCTTTCGGAAAAAATGAAATGAAAAGAAAATTCAATTATTACTTGAACTCTATTAATTAATCTTGTGTAATATTTAAATCAGCTGAAGATGAAGGGATGAGTCTTTGAACTATGTATCACTCTCAAATAAATAACAAATTTTCTATATATTCACATATGCTTATTTTCATCAAGCAGAAGACACATTCTTTGATTTATTTGTTATTATTCAAACTTTTCATTTACAATGAAAAACCTCCCAAGAGAAAGAATATTTTTGCTCACATAAAACCGTAAAGGCCTCGATTTTTAGTAGAACTAGGTAGGTAATTTTATAGCCCTCCTTTCTCCTCTTTACAAACAAATCTCTTCTTTCAAAAAAAAAAAAAAATAAAATATGATTTTTATTGAAAATTTGCAAAGTAATTCTCTCCATCCTACATATCTTCTCTTCTTTTTTTTTTTTTTTTAATATTTGTTCTGTGAGAAAGGAGAGAGAGGGGAAGTCTTATCATTTACCTTTTAATGGCATTTTCTGATAGAAAAACAAATTCTTTAAAAAATAGAGATAAAACATGAGATGTCTCATTCATGATAAAATCAAAAATTACCTATTTTTAGAATTTTTCTCATAGTATTATAGCTATATAATACATATAGATTGCGGGGAAACAGCCGAAAAATCTATGGAAACATTTTCTACAAAGAGTTTTCATTTACAAATGCATACTATTGGTATCTTAAAAAGATCTTGGTTATCATTAAGGTACGAATTCGTTTTTTTTATAATTTGTTTTTATGATATTGATATAAAAAATATTGCCTCAAAAAGGTGAGATCTCTACTGTCCGAGGTGAACTCTTGCATCCTGAAAAGGAGAAAAAGAATAGAAAAAACTTACAATCGGAGTTGAAGGTACCCGTGGACTGAGAGTTATAAATCGCGAAATAGGCTAACTAGTAGAATTTTGCACTAATGACAGCTGTAAATCAAATGAGCATCGATTTTTTAAGCTATTTTTAAAAACATATATATTTTTTTAATGGGATATCCTGAATATTTTATTATAGTTGATAGACATTTCAATACTGAACTAAATGCTCTAATACAGTGTTTCTCAAACTTTTTGGTCCGCGACCCTCTTTTGCAATTAAAAATGGATCCTCCGAAGAATGGATATGTTTAGAAAAACATCCCGGAGTGGGGGGTTTAATTTAAATTCAGAAGGAGTTAATTTCTTTTGTTGAAAAACTCAATTTTAATTAGTAGCAGATTTTAGTATCAATAATTATCTTTAGTACATCTTAGAACAAAATATTCTATGTATATGTTTCGACAATAACTTAAATAAGTTAATTAAACATATTTTAAATTTAATGTGATGGGTGAGTCTGCTTATTTTGCCGCAATAAATGAAACATGGGTTTAATATCGGTCAGTGCATGTCTCATATAATAAAATAATTATATAATTTTTTATTTCTAACATTTCTCTACAGAATCCATAGTAAATTTATAAAATATTTGGAAAAATTATCCGTCATCAATTTTTTGCAATCCCCCAAATATTTTTCGAGACCCACCTGGTCTAAATGAATGTTAAAAAAATTATATCTAATTGTTTTATATTGAAATTAATAGTTGATTAGATTTTGGGGGAAATATGAACTTGATCTTTTGACGTTTAATCATGACATAGTGGGATAGCTAGCCCTAGTATAGGTCCTGTATTGAAATTTCTTGGGGGCCATTTTTCGGGAAATAAACAAAAACACTCGCGTATGCAAGATATATTTGAAAATAAATTGACACCCTAATTTCGATTAATTCATTTATCAAAATATTTTCAACAGTTTATGAGATATTTTGAAAAAAATTAAGCTAAAGAACAAAATTTTCTGCAAGATTGCTATTACATATGTATATCTATTTATTGTGTAATAGAAATAAAATTATATAAATATACAAGAGAGGCAGGTGGGTGGTAAAGTCTCGTGCTGTGCCAATCACGCCAGTTTTTTTTCTTTTCTTTTATTTTACATTTATTTTTGAAATTATAATTTTTTCATTTTTTTTGTATTTTCTTTTTTCATTTAGATCCATTCGAATCTCAAAGAGGCTCACGACATTCAGCCTTTTTTTCATTTTAAGAATAATTTAACAAACTTGAAGAATGATCACTCTTAATTATTTAAAATGTAAATGAATTGAAAAACCTTGCATATATATTTATTTGAAATATTGAAGATTATTGGAAAGGTTGAATCCTCTTCTCCGATTGAATCTCTAATTGGATGCTGGCCTCGTTGCTGCATTGCGAATGAATCATTTCTCTCGGCGAATAAATAAAATCTGTCAAGAAGAAAAATTATCTACGAATAAGCTAATTTAAATAGTAATTAACGAGAAAGTGATATTATTATTTTTTTCAAATGTATCTTTTTTGTAATATCGCAAATATAGAAAATTATTTTTCAAAAAAAAACCTTTGAATTAGGACATAATTATAGTCAATTGATTGAACAGGCATTCAACTCTCTTAGACCGGTTATGTCACAAGGATTGTTTGATTAACACGTAACATTATTTGTATTATTACATTTTGTTTATATAAGTAATTACCAAGGATGTTATATGAACTAGTAGTTACAATATGAAGCATGGAGCCTTCATATTCGAAAATGGCAAAGTTATAACTTTAGGGGATAATATTAATTTTCTAGTTATTTAATTATAAAATAAAAATAATATATTTAAATAAAATAATCACTAAATATTACAATATTTTTCAAATTATTTTTTTTTTGTTTCTTAAGGTAGTTGTTCCGCCAAATGGGTTTTTTTAGGATTTTTTTGCAATTTAGACATTATAATTTAAATACTTCTGCATCGATTGTTGGCAAACGAAATTTTTGATCAATATTGTTCCGGAGATATTAAATTCCAAAGATAGAGTTTTTCAGACTCTTATACATCCCACTATACGGGATATCGGAAAATTTACATACATATTTAATTATAATTAAGAAACCTTTCTTACCATTTTTATAAAAAACTAAACCTACATTAAACAATAACCAATACATATTTTAAGACAATTTTGATTCATAGTTACAACACAGTTTCTGAGATAATAATGAATAAATAATGAAAAATGTATAAAGAAAAAATTTACACTAAAAACAATTTGGCAACAGCGCATTTATTTAACCACCGAAAGATGTATGAAGCGCTCTGCTTTTTTCAAAATTATAATTTTCATAAGGTGTAACGTAGGCGATGATTACATTTGTTAAAAAATAACAAAACGATTTTTATAGAAATTTAAAATGTATTTTATCTGTCATTTTAATATAAAAATATTCAATATCTTGCAATGGTGCCAGATTTGTCAAACGAGCACGGGATTGGCTAGAATCGGTACATAAAGAGCAAAAAGTTTTGTGCTTATGAATTATGAATCCTTATTGTCTGTTCTATAAACTCTAGAATTAACTTTTTGCTAGTATTGTCGCGAAACAACTACCTTAAATAAAAAATATAATATATTAATTTCATTTTAACAAAATATTTTTATCTATTAGATTAAGTAACAAGGAAAATCTTTATCTTCCCATATACTTTTAATGTAAATTTGCCATTTTTAAAAATTGTGGCTCCATACTTCACTTTTGCAATTTCCTGGACATTACTTTTAGAATTCCACGTTCTTACCATCTATAAATGATAATATGCGGAGAAAACATTCACTAGAGTGGAGTCCCAATGTTTTATCTTGTAATTTGATGAGGCATCTTAATTTTTGTAAATACGAAAACTATATAAAAAAAAAAAAAACCAATATTTATTATATTTGATTCGATGTATGAAAGTTGATAGTGCCCGTCAGATTTCAAAATAGAAAATGAACATTTGTATGTAATAAAGATGTTAAGCTAATTTTTCGGTTGGATTTAAAACCTGATTCAGAAAGAAAGGAGTTTTAACTCGCTCACAAAAATAGCAGAATCTGCCAATAGCCAGTAATCCTGCTTTCTTTCTGAATTCTGCCTAAAGTTTGGAAGGTGAGATTAAGTTGATGCTTCCAAAATTATCCGAGCCTAGAATTGGCCTTGACATCTGTATTGCTTTTCATAATTTGTGGAAAATTTACAATTATCATGTCAAATAAATTATTATTTAAATTAAAAAAATATTTTGGCACGGGTAGGAAAAAATAGAAATAAAAATTCCTTATAATATTAATAAATGATATTATTGGAGATCGTGGCTGTGATAAATTTGTAGTGGGTTGAAGGAGTTATTCAGCCAAAGCAAGGATGCACTGGGTCCAATAAAATTCTCAGAATAAAGACGTTTCGGCCTGAATTTATCGGGCCATCTTCAGTTTATTGGGAATTATACACATATTACCATAAGTACATGTGATTGTTCCTGGTTTTGTCAACAATAAGAAATTTAACTTCATATATAGTATTTAGTGTTGTGCTTGAGCTCAAGATTGAGTTGACTCATTTCTAACTAAATTTCTTATTGTTGACAGAACCAGGAACAATCACATGTGCTTATGTGTATAATTCCCGATAAACTGAGGATGGCCCGATAAATTCAGGCCGAAACGTCTTCATTCTGGGAATTTTATGTGACCCGGTGCATCCTTGCTTTGGCTGAATAACTCCTTCAACCCATTACTAAATGATAGTTCATACCGAGGGGTGATCCGCGATTGGAAGTAGGTGTACACCTCTTTGGAAGTATTTTGGAAATACCTGGAAATATTTGGAAGTACTTGGAAATATTTGGAAGTAGGTACTTGGAAATATTTGAAAGTACTTGGGAATATTTGGAAGTACTTGGAAATATTTGGAAGTACTTGGAAATATTTGGAAGTACTTGGAAATATTTGGAAGTAGTTGGAAATATTTTAAGTACAAGTGGAAGTAGGTGTACAGCATATTAGGTCGGGGTTCACCACTCGGTTCATTCTAAACGTGAGGTGGTCGATGGGTCTTACTCATGTCAAGATTTTTTTTTCTAAAAATTATTATTTAGATATTTAAAATTAAAATAAAAATTTATATTATTTATTATAAAAAAAAAACAATTATAATTTATTTCTAAAAAATTTCATTTTATTTAAAGGTAAAAAAATTAAAATATATAATTATTTTATATATTAAAAAAAGAACGATAGTGTTTTTCTTATGACATTCAATTCCTAGAGTTTGAATGAGATTTTAATTTTTTCAAAATATTGACATGAACAAAATAGATTTAATTTTATTTTCTACATTTCGACTTTTAATTAGGTTTTCATTTAGTTATTTGGAAAATTAAGAAAAACAACTTATTTGCGGGTAATTAAATTTGTTCAATCAAAGTTTACCACAAATTTTCATCCCGGGTTTTACTATTTAGGATACAAGCATTTTAAAAACATTTTTATTTATTTAATCGACTGAGTCCTTGAGAGTAACATTTACAAATCCTACTACTCTCTTTACTTGTAAAAATGACACTACTAGTAAGTAAAAGTTAAAACTCCATCAGTCATTAGAAAAAAATTAATTAATTTTCAATTAATACAACACTAAATAAGAAATAAAGAGTAACCTTGGCTTACTTAATTTTAATCTACATAATGTTTCACTATAATCCAACACTGCACTCTCTTAATTGACTGACTGTAGAAGTAAGGTATTCCTCTTACTTTTTACTTTCACTTAATGTCATTAAATAATATTTATATAGCGGACGTATATCTTTATAGATATTACTATGGGATATTTTATGTAATGAAATTACTAATCCTCATCCTTACGAAAAACTCATTTGCGCGAAATACGCGATTTATAAAAATTCAATATCCCTTCACATTTAAATACACACCAATCGGATTTCCTCATTTGTCAATTCAATTTTCTCATGACTTTGAAATTCCTTGAATCCCGTTTTTTAGAATAAACTTATATCTTTCTAAACCCGGCTCTACAAATATTTTCGACTCCGATTCAACCCTTCCTATTATCCGCTCTTTAGATTGCTAGTGTCAACTTGAGATAAACCTACCAAATGGTAGCTTTATTTTAGCATTGACTATAAAGTACTCATTTAATTTTTATGAGCATGAAAATCTGTGTGACATACATTTATTTTATTTTCTTCTTAGATTTCTTGTCCATTTTGGTCAGAACCAATGTAGTTTTGTTTCTACTATATGTCTATGTGTTTTTTGTTTGGATCATTAAGTGTAGGAGCCAGATAATAGCCGGTTAATTTTGTAATTTGTGTGCGTGGGTCTAGTACTAACCATCGCTGTAAATCGGCCATGCTACACTCTACCATCATTGTCCCAAAATATATTACTAGGTTGTTTGTCCATACAACTTGTACTATATTAAATTTGAATATTTATTTTTTATAGGTATTTTGTCTCTTTCTCTTTTTGATATCTTCCTTCTAAACTTATTTTTCTTACAATAGTAAAAGTAAAATAAAAATTTTGTGCGTGTGACTTGAAATCTCTTTTATCGTGGAAAATCAGCATGCTACTCACTCGGCCAACCTGTGAATGCATCACGACTAAAGATACATAGTTTGAGTTTGCATTTTATTTTTAATTATTCCACTAAATCATACATTTATTTTTAGGCTTTAGTTATTTTAACCTTTTCTGATAAGAATAGGTTAAAATCGAACGAAAATTGTTAAGTATTGCATTTACTTGTGATGCAATCTAAAAGAAAATCAATTGAAAATTACAATCTAACATGTTTAATACGATTCTAACATTACCTCACCCGAAAAATTCTTCTTTAGTTTTTTTTAATTGACTCAAACTAATTATTTTATAGCAAGCAAAATCATTTTCGTCGCAAGTACTTACACCAAGGTTTTGGTGAAAATTTACAGGTTTTTAAATCCACAAATTGCAAAGTTAAAGGGTGAACAGTGGGCACACTGTGAATTATTTTGTAGGCTCATACTGGGACTTTAAAAAATTTAAAAAATACATATTTAAAAACATCATAACCCATTCGATGGCTGATTAAATTTTTTTCTTCCTTCCCTTCACTATTCGACTATCTGATTCTAACTAGCTGCCAAATTTCAAGATTCTGACTTTAATAGTTTGGGACTTATAGACTTGTGGACAAACTTAAACCCTTGCTATAAGTGTTTTAATTTTTTTAATTTGGAAATTTAATTTCAAATTAACATATTTAATATAGAACCTTAAAAACCAAACTATTCTACTCCATGAGGTGCAAGGAACTTTTATCTTTGCTGAAGTTTCTCAAAAAATTTTAATTTAATTTTCCTTCTCTGGATCTTTAAACTCTTAACTACTTGACAAATTTCAAGTTTCTAGCTTCACTAGTTTAGAGTTAGTATAGAAGGGGCAGACAGTCAACGCCATATCTCGCCATAAGGGATTTTGTTGCTTATCTCTTCAAAAAGATTTGGTGGTCATGTGGATCACTTAGTGGTGTTTTATAGTACAAAATGGAAGATTATTAAAATATTCAATTAATCTAGACTGTTTTGGTCCCTAGGGCCGTTTTCAAGAGCTGAATTCGATGCATGCTATTATTAATTAAGCCAGAGAGCTCATTTCTGTATCGAAATGCATGGGGAGAGTTCCTGTGGCCGTACTGAGTGGGTTCATTGATTCTCTCTTTATTATTAAATAATATAAAATTTTAATTAATTTTCTCATGAGCTACCTAAGTCGGAAAAACAAATCCCTGAAATCCCCTTCTAATCATTTTTTTGGGAATTTTTACTTTTCTCTGAGAGTAAGAAGAACGAGTTTTCTCCGGAAATACTTTTCCACGTTCCTAAGAACATTTTCAAACATTGGCTTAACATAAAAGTAAATCTCGGAAGAATAAATTTTAAAACTTGAGTTAAAGTATCGTCTAGATATTATAATAGCTTGAACCGGCCCGCAGGAAGCTTCTTAATCTTTAATCATTTTTAACTTTTACGTAATTTTTCAAAAATGATTCTAACGATTTTTTTGTTTGTAATTTTCTGTATTTATCATAATTACGTATTCTTTGTAGTCTAAAAATTTATAATTAATTGTAGATTTTTAATAAGACTTATTTAAGTTTTCATTTCTTTAAAAAAGATCCAGAAACCTATCTAGGTCCTAGGTCATCGGTCAGCATTAAATAAGAAGTAAAAATAAGTTTATTTTTCTTTATTAAATTTTAGTATTATAATTTTTTTATCATCAAATGTTACTATTAGATAAGGTGGCATAATGACCACCCCTAATTTATGGATACGTGATAAAAAAATAATTTACTATTGTATTGGCAATCAATCAATTAATGACAATATACCATAAATTTAATTATTGAGAAAAATCCAAGCTAGCAATTTAAATAAAAATCAGTTTTCAAAAGATTTAAAATTTTCAAAATAACAGAAAAAGAAATTATATTTTGAAATAAATTATTGATTATTTTATTGTATAAAATCAAAATATCGAAACGTTTTGGGAGAAATTCTTCATTTATCAGAAAATTGGAAAATTAGTTATTTATAAAGCAACTAATTTTCTAATTTTTTATTGAAAAAAGTGAGAATTTTGTTTGAAACGTTTTAATATTTATTTTTTTGTAAATAAATATATTTATTTTGTAAGGAATTATATAGGTAATAAGCTTCATATGGTTCGATCTGTTTTGAGGCGGGTGATCTTCCCGGTGTGCGGGTGGCATTTTTTCAGTCTTCCTAATCCCAATCGAGTTGCGTGTATCCACATCCCATTGTAACTGATTGGGAACGCCTAAAGGGAGATAATGGATTTTTCGACTCTCTATCTATGCTAGAAATGCAACGGCTAAACTCCTTAATTAAGACTATATTACTTTTATGTTACTCTATACACAGAAGCTCTGACCATTATAATATGGCCCCGGGTATGAAAAGAAATAACAAGCATTTAGTGACGAAATCTCCGCGAATGGTTTTCCTTATTATTTTTATAAAATTCTGAATTAAAAAAAATGCCCCTCTTCTCGAAAAAATTTCCTGAATTCGTGCCTACAATATAGGTACATACTATTTAAAATTTATCGTGTGCGTTTTACTTAATACGCTCTATAAATCTTAATGAGATGTGTTCAATTCGAGATCACAAAAGGGCCATATTATCAGCAGGAGTGCTAATCTTTTAATTTTAATATGGAATTGTCATTAAATCAAGAAAAGTCTGTGTCCAAATCGCCAGTATTCTTTAACGTATTAAATTGAATTGAAAGTTTTTGCCGAGAGTAGCAGAATTTTTATATATTGAAGGAGACAATAAAAGAGTGTGTCTTCTGCTGGAATTATAGAAATTTTATTTATTTATAACAGAGACTATAGTTTCGAGGGCTTTGCCCTCTTCATCAATCTATTACAATGTATTCTACAGGAATTAATTTATGAATGAAAGTTTTACATTTTTCATGTGGTAAAGGTTATAAATTTATTATTTTATTTTTTATTTTTGTTGTATATAGTATTGTATAGTATAGTATTTTTATTTTTAGTTATATATTTATAACCTTGCCACATGAAAAATGTAAAACTTTCATTCATAAATTAATTCCTGTGAACACGATTGCAATAGACTGAAGGCGAAGCACTCGAAACTATAGCCCTCGAAACTATGAATAAATAAAATTTATAATTCCAGCAGAGGACACACTCTTTTATTGTCTCCTTCAACTTTAACGTATTGTAGAATATGAAGAAACTTGGATTTATCTTTTTTTTATGTTGTAGATAATGAATTCTTAAACTTGTGTAGTCCGAGGACCTCCTCTTGAACAACATTGTTTACAACTCTAAGCATTTCACGAGTCACGCCGTTCTTAAAACTTAATTTCTGGCTAAATAATCTTATAAGTACTACGTTAGAATAATTATTGGTAAAATTCTATCCTTGGTTCACTAAATAAATGGTCTTGTGCATTTACAAAGATGAACATTTTTATTAGCATATAGAATTAAAAACATAAAATGAATAGAAATAATTAAATTTGTACTAATTAATGTTTGTAATAACAAGTGTAGCCCAGTTTAAGAACCGGTGTTATAGACTAAAAATATTAATAGGAATAATCAAGAATATTTATGTGGGTGAGATGTGACAATTTAATAGAAACATCGCCGCACTTTCACTCATTTGGCGACCTCGGACATTTTTTGTTTTTATCTTTTGTCGTTTTGAATCTCTTTCCATCGGAACAGACAATGAATCGCAAAGTCAAAGACGATTGATTTTTCCCCATAAATTACAATGAAATGACATGTATAGGCATCACAATTGTAATCGGAGTTGCTGAATAGAAGTATTGAGGATTTATGTAATAGGCGTCACTCCATGCGCTTTACACATTCGAAATATTATATTATTTGCCAATAAAAAGTATTTTTACAACTTATTGTTTCGAAATTAGGAGTGTTTAAGTGGAGGAAACTTGTTCAAGGCTTGGTACCATCTCTACTAATTTTACTGATTCGACAATATTTTTTTAGTCAACTAGAAAAGCTTGTTACTTGGCGAAAAGGCGCATCTTTTTAATATATTATTTTCTTTAAAAAATCAATGAGGTCGTCCTCTTCTTGATGCATATAAACTTTACTATATATAAGTATATAATTTATTTATTTGAGACTATAGTTTCGAAGGTATATGCTATTAGTATATATATATATATATATTATCATTTCCATCCATAAGGTGTATTAATTTGAAAGTTTATAAAGGGAAATAAGGACAAGTTTTTTGTGTCATTTTTTTATTTAACAACCAACGTTTCTTCGACTTTGCCTAGTTCTTCAGGGCTTCAAATAGTTACCAAATAATGTACTTTAGACGAATGTGTGTTTTAATATTTGAAGATCTGTAGAAGTCGACGAAACATTGGTGGATAATTAAAAAAATCACACAAAAAACTTGTTTATATTTCCCATTATAAACTTTCAAAATATATGAATATGTCTAGAAATAATTAAAAATTATTTTATTTAAAAAACAGAAGACTCTCTCATTTTATTTTTATTTTTAACCTAAAATAAAAACAATTCTGTTACCATCGACAGTGAAATCTTTTATTCAACTAATATATGAATATGTTTATTTGCATCAATCAGAGGAAACTTCAATGATTTTACTTTATGAATCAACAATTCTGCTACTCTCGGCAAAACAAAATCTTTTCACTCCATTCTTTTCTAACTAATTTAATCTTTTTAACTTCAACCGTTCAACAGCTATGATTATGAAAGTGATTCTTGTTAAAAATCTGATAAAATAAATTATCTCATATTTTGTGTTGTATACGTATCCATTTGAAGTACAATAATGAGAAGTCAGATTTGCAAAAAAATGATCCATTAAATTAATCTGATCGCTTGGTCGTTAACCTAGTTCAGATCTTGTTTGTTTTGCAAAACTATAAATATCGCAAAACTAAAAATATATTGTATTGAAAAGAGTATCTATTTGAGAAAGAAAGATTGAATTTTTTCTCAGAATCAACTTGTGATATATAATCAATTAATTTTACGAACTAGAATTTAGGTCATTTATCAAAGATTTTAATAGATATGTTTTTATTGTATGTAGGAGTCTTGTCCCCTCGGGAGTCGAACCCAAGCACTAGTACGCTTTCCGGGCAACTAGTCAGTCGTGTGGTCTCAAGGGTCTGACTAGTTGCCCAGAAAGCTTACTAGTGCTTGGGTTCGACTTCCGAGGGGACAAGATCTCCTACATACAGTATAACATATCTATTAAATTCTTTGATAAATGACCTAAATTCATGTTCGTAAAAATATATTACTTGTCCATTTAATAATCTCCGGCACATATTAAAACGATTCTATTTTTTCTATTATTGTGCATTTTCTCGAAGTTAAAAAGTCCAAAATATAATTGGTTCTTCATTTGGAAGTATAAACATTTTGGCACCCAGAATGAGTTTTCTAAGACCTTGTAACTCGGTGCAGTTTATTATTAATTTCTGCTTATTAGTTATAACCGTTAAGAGCGGGCCCATATAAAATTTACATTTTTGCTGATTTTATGAAACCACAAAGTCTCTAATTTAAAGGGTTTTTCATATTAAAAAAATACAAACATTTTAACACCATAGTAAAATTCTTACGAGCTTTCATATTTGAGTTATCTTGGGTTTCGTAATCCAGAAAAACAGAAAAAAAATATTTTTATAGATAATAATTCTTCTGTATGTTTCAACATGTTTATGTAAACATGAATAATTATAAAAAAAAATTGATTATTACAATTCCATGGTCATCCGGAGAGCGCCGCTCCCTGTAAAAAGTAAATGAAATTTTTTTATTTTGATTGAATTATTCTGATATGACTTAAGATTAGTCTTGTAGCTATAGAAGGTTGTAAATTAAAGTTTGGTGAAAACACTTTGATTTTTTTACAGAAGTTCCAAAAGATATCTCTCCTCAAGAAAATTTTTCTGGACACTTAGGATAAAATAAAAAAATACACAAAATATTTTCCCTATATTTGCTGTAATTTTCAAGCAAGAATTATCACCATGACGGCTTTTATCTTAATTTTCTAATACTTATTTTGTGTGTTCTCCTTTAGAGCCTTTATGGTAGCTTGTAGCCTATTAACTGAAGATTTAAAGAGATTAATGCCATTCTTCCTGTGAGTAAGAGAACCTTAAAATGTTATCTTTCTAAGATGTTAATAAGCAAGAGAAGCCAAAAGGAGAAAAAAAGGATTCCTATAAAATGCAATGCTTATTCTGCTCCAGGCTAAATATTAACAATCATCTCCCTCTCTCTATGTATATATATAAGGTATGTGTTGGCCTACTTCTATTTTATCAGACAATGCGATATATCATAAAAGAGCCGTTGTAAATCTAGATAGGTAGACTCCCAGTATCTTTTATTACTAACCTTTTGATATACCTACTTTAATATTATATATAGAGAGACTAGACACTTACCCGATATTTTTTTTGCGGCAAAAAGATTTTGTAAATAAAAAAATTAGAATTTTATAAAAATAATATAGCTATTTATTAAAATAAAAATATTGGAATAGATGTTATAATAAAATAAACTTTTAAGACATATTTTATATTAAAATTTCGTGTATACATAATATATGTAGTGTTATCTAGATAAGTTCGAGTAAAAGGGGTTCACACCCCATGCTCCTGGGTATAGTTTACCATAATTGCAGAATTCCAAAAAATTAACTCGACTTTTTCCCAATCAGACACTCGCCTTGTTAGTAATCATTAACTGCCCATGAATAAATAAAAAAATATTTCTCCCAATTCACACTTAAAACATGGTCCCCAACAAGAAATTAATTTTTCATTACACAATACATATTTTAGAAAATGTATTATAATTTCTTTATATTTGATGAAATATGTATAATATATTACGATCATATTAATTAAGAACTCGTAATCTCATTAAAAAACATTTATTTTAACAACATCATCAACATATAAATATAAATACAAACAATAGAACGATTAACAATACATCAAGTAAGCTTTGTACGCATCAATTCTCCCCTCCTTAGAACGCGGACGCAGCTTCTCACAGGATCATTCTTCTTTCTTCCTAGGTTTAAAATAACTCGAATGATATTTAACTAACCTTCCCCTTTCTTGACTATTTTCAATAATTTTTGCTCCATCCATCGATTCTTCTAAATATAATTTTATTTGATGAAGTAACTCTTCTTTATTTTGATTTAATTTCATCTGCCCAGCATCTAGTTTCTCCTCTTCCATTTTATTCAACTCATCCTCCTTGACTTCATTCAACCAGTACGGAATTAAATTATCTTCATTAGTTAATACCCTTCTTCTTTCCTCTATTTGTAATTCCATTGATGGCCGAATGATTTCCGAAAATTTATTCTCACAACAAATAATATGACTAGAGATCTCACTTTCTATTCTTACTTTCTTAGGGAATCTTACTGCTTTTTGAACAAGGAACTCCCTATTTCCTTGTCCCTCCACTCGTTTCCCTTCTTGAAGCAAGTCTCTTCCCTATGTCCTTCCCGTCTACAGAATCCACAAAAACGTCTATCCTGAATGCACCTTCTATCTTGAGTGGGACCCGTCTTCTCTTCTTTATCCACATCCTTCAAATCCCTTTCTATTTCTTCTACCGTCTGCATAAACCCTTCAATATCAGTGAATTCCATTCCTCTAATGGACGATCTAATACGTGGAGTAATCATCTCCACTAAAACTTGCAGGATTGAACCAACATCTTCGTCCGGAAAAACTCTCTTATATAAAGCCATCTTATTCTCAATAAATAACCTTATAGGTTCGTCCCTTCTCTGTTTCTCCTCATAAAACATAACCTTTAACTTTGAGACTACGATTAAACTATCGTATTCTCGGAGAAATTTCATTTTAAAATCTTTCCAATCCAACGCTGGAAATTGCTTCACCACCCGCCACCATGTCTTGGCCTTATCTAACAACTGATCCGAAACCACCATGAGCCAAACATCTTCCGGTACTTTATATTTTAATAGAGTATTCTCGACCTTTTTTAAAAATAACTTCGGATCTTCCTCTGGGAGAGCTCTAAACACCGGAAGGAATTTTCCCACGTCTGCTAATTGAATATTCCTATTAATCTCGAAATCACTAGCCTTTTCCGAATTTTTCTCCCTTTTTACCATTTCTTCCAATTCTATCCTCTTGTTTCTTTCCTCTTCCAAATCATCCTTTAATTTCTTTATTATTTCTTCAAAATTATTTTTTAATTTATTCACTTCCTCTCCCAAATCCCTTACTCTATGCTCACCTTTTTTTATATCATCCTTGATCTTCGATATCTCCTCCCTCGTTATTTCCATATTCGAAAAATCATTTTTCTTATTCCTCTTCGCCAGTGGTCCACTAGGTTTTTTTATCATTTTCACATTGTTCGGGCGCCAATATTACGATCATATTAATTAAGAACTCGTAATCTCATTAAAAAACATTTATTTAACAACAACATCAACATATAAATATAAATACAAACAATAGAACGATTAACAATACATCAAGTAAGCTTTGTACGCATCAATTATATCATATGGCATGATTGATTTTTCATTATGAAAAATATAATGTACTTACTTTCTTAAAAATAATACAAATATCTAAGAAAAAATCGTTTTCACTGCCAGGGGTGGCCCCTTTTTCTCGTTGGACAAAAGATTCAATTTTTTAACCTCCTTCCAATTTTTGGTCTGATTGAACGAAATCTTATCAGCTATAAAATTATAAAATTTCGTTTTAAGACCTTCGTTGATTTGTTATCTAGAGGATTCACAAAATTTGATATAGTACTAATCCACTGACATTTTAACAAAATAATTTTCACTATACAAGCTCTTAATTTAGACCCAAATGTAATGAATTCGCTCAATTTTTTTGTATCAAAATAGTTTTAGTCGTTTGAGATACTACGATAATATGAAGAAAAAAATACAATACTAAGAAAAAAACTTTATGCACAATATTCACTTTACTTATGATAAAGTAAAACTGCTATACAGTTGGCAAAATATCAATTTAATTTTTATAATACACTAGCCTTTATTTTGGTAGGAGAAATATAATTGGAATAAAGAAAAATTATATATTTTTCTTTCTTAATTAATTATATAGTAGATCGTTAAACGATAGATCATTATATGTGGTGCGTACTGAAAACATTTGGCTAGGGAGCAAGTAGAAGTACTATTTCTACTCTAAATTTTATTGATTAGAGAGCTGCTTTATGTTTATCCACTCCTCTTAATAACTAATTGGTGTCTTATTATATAAGTAATAATACTAATAAGATAGGTAAAAATCATGAATGGAATTGAAATGAAGGAAATAATTTCTTTAAAATATGCTAAAAATTTCTAAACCGGATGCCCCTTCCTCTTCCCATCCAGCCTCCCCCCCCCCCTTATTGGCTCACGCTACACCCTGCTTCATTCAAGTCCTTGGCCTAAAGTCAAAAATATATTTTTCTGTTCATTTCGATTTTATTTAAACATAATTATTTTCAAGGAAAAATTTAATTTAATCATTACCTATGTTTAAAGAGGAGAAAAAACTTAGAAAGGTCGGAATCAAAGTTGAATTTGTTAAAAGAATAAAATCTACACGAATTTAAAGATTTGCATATTACAGTGAATCTTAAACTTTTACCAATTTCGCGACCTCCTTGTTTTAACTAAAATTTTTAATTTTTTTTCTTTGAAATGCTTTTTTGTAGTATTTTCTTCGTCTCTCGATAGGGACCGACATTTTTAGTTTAAATTGATTTCGGTAATAATCAAATAACGATTTTTATTATTTTTCGAGGCCCAGTGAATAACAACCCCCCTCCTTAAGAACCACTTGTCATATTATATCTAAAGAGGGTCTTCCCATAAATAAAATATCCCTATAATCCGGATTTTAAATTTATATTTTTTTTAATTAACTTTTTAATCAATATATTGTGATCGCATTATCAAGTGAAATGAGCTCATGATTTCGACAATAAACTCTCAAAAAATTGATAAGAGATTGACTAATTTTTATTCTAGTGACTTAAAATATGTAATTTGACATTAAACAATAAAATTTTCTTTAAAAAAAATTCTGAATTTTAATGTTTGATCTTTTACATAGGTCCGAGTATATCATAAACGCTACATTCTGATTCTTGCGATTTTCGTGGTAGGTCTTTTTTAATTCTTGTTTTCAATTAAAATTTTAGTGAATTCCTATTATGTCCCTTTAGATTGAAGCCCAACTAAATAAGTATAACCTATTTTTTTCTTTTTGTTATAAACTTCATATCGCATTAAAAATTTATTAATTAAAAGTGCTTCTCGGTCGGTTTTAGTTCAGAAATATCCGATGAATATAATAACATAACCGTACTGAATCTAAAAACTTTTTTAAAGAACGAACTTACACCAGTGAACTTAACTTAATTATGAATCAGAATTGTTTTGAATCGAACTTTTTTTGTAACTGTTCGGCTGTTCTCCCTCAGGCTAACAGCATATAATAGGAATCTGTCAAAGTTTATTAATCATTTTTAACTACTCTTCGAGAAATTACAAAAAAATAAAAATAAAAAAAGTATTTGCATTAAGCACCTACTATAAACAATTTAAAAATTGGGCGACTCCAATATTATTCAAAATTTGTAATTTATCACTCCAGAATTTTTACTTTCACTTTTATCTATATCAATATATGATATTAGATATACAGGGTGGGGCATAAAGATCTACCACATTTTGAAGAGGAATAAAAAAATGAAAAAATTTAACTAGAAAAAAACTGAATCAATATGGTATATTTTTGAAAAGAACATAAAATATTTTTTTTTAATGTGTTTTAAACATTATATCAGACGAAAGGGGGGGGGGTCCAGGCGCGGATCCAGACCTGATTTGGGGGGGGGGGGGCGGTCGCCGGTATATAAGATCTACTTTTGATCTCGGAAGTGTGTCGCGATCAAATTGTCCAAGCGGAGCGGGGGGGGGGGGGGGCAGAGACTTCAATTTTAAAATTTAATGTTATTAAAAAAAAAATTAAATAAACATATTAAAAATGTTGATCTCCAATGCTTTGGGAGGGGGCGATCGTCCCCCCCCCCCGGGATCCGCGCATGGGGGGGGGGGTCAAGAATGAAAATTCTAGCCCTTTCGGCCAAACTATATATACAAAATTTGGTTAGTTTTTGCATTTCTAGGCTTCTGGGAGTCCACAGAATATGTAGGTATACAAAATTTGATTGAGTTTGGTCGAAAGGGCTAGAATTTTCATTTTTGACTCCCCTTTTTGTCTGATAATTTTTCAAACACATTAAAAAAAAATTATTTTATGTTCTTTTCAAAAATATATTCAGTTTTTTTCTAGTTAAATTTTTTCATTTTTTTATACCTCTTCAAAATGTGGTAGATCTTTATGCCCCACCCTGTATGTAGAATATAAAATTAAAATTGCATCCCAAATATTTAAACAATTAATACAATACAATATACAATATATCTAATACTAATTGTGATGGTATTTGTTTTCCTTTACTCTCAATTCCACTTGCGTTTCTTTTACTGTCTGTGGAGCTTAAATTCTCAAGAATGATGGTCCTGGGGTTAGATGGGCGGCTGGGATGCTGAGGATTTAACAAGCAGCAGCTCTTTACATCACTTCCATACATCGCTTACATTCATACTTACAAAGACAGAAAGAGTATTGCATTTAATTTATCTTTCTTTACGGAACAGCTTCCCCCTCCATTTGCACTCATCCCCCCACTCTTATCATGGCATTATCTATTTTTCTTCTAGGATGATTTCTCTTTATCTTTACCTCGGTTATTCGTCTCTTTTTCTTTTTTTTCTGCAACTCCACGATCAAAATTTAACATCTGCGAAGGATTTAAAAGACCAGAAAAAAACAAGAAAGGGATAATTTTTCAAAAAAAAATGGAACATTAGACTTAAAATAATAACCAACTAGATACCATTTTTATGGATCATAATATAACATTAATCTAAAATACAAGACAAAGGGGGAAACATAAAATTGCCATTATTATAAATATTTATGTAATTTATGTAAACACGTGTTTGACCTTATCAATCAGAAATAATATGTATAGAAAAATGTAATAATAATAATTTTCAAGAAATTTAATGTTTCTTGATAATTAATGAATAGATATATAAATTTATATACGAAAATCCCTGAGGGTACCAAAAAGTTCTCTGGGCCATTGGCTGACATTAAACTACATATAACATCTCGGATATAAAAAAGAATACCCTAAGTTTATTCTTTAGCCTAAGTAATTATTCTTTAGCCTAAGTGTATTATGAGAAAGTATTGTAATCTGGCAGTCGTTTTTTTTCGAAGTATCTCAAAAAAGTTAAAAATCACTGCTATTCAATCAATTTCTCCAACAAAAGCTTAAGGTAGTTCTTTCACAAATGCAAAAATTCAAGAAGTCTTCGAAACTTGGAACATACTATAAGTCATTAAAAGCATAATAAACACACTGTTAAAATTTGAAGACGATTTACCACTCCAAACATGAAATAATTGCAATTAAAAATGGAATTTTTTACATATGGTAGATTAAAAGGGTGGAAAAATAATCATTATTTTATTTTTTTTTTCATTGAAGGGCTTTCACCATCTTGATGAAAAACTAATATTTGTTAGAATAATATATTCGGAGTAACTTAAAATAAACTGCAACGGATCGTTGCTAAACTTTATCCAATGTACTATCTTATTCTAGGGTAAAGTACTTTAAAATATAATTTTACAAAAAACTTTATATGACCTTTTTTGTGGTCCTCAAAGTACTTAATTACAATATTAAATTTCATCAAAATTGGTTTAGTCATTTTCAAAATATTTAGAAAAAACTAAAAAAATACTGAAATAAAGTACTAATGTTTGTCGGCCGATATGTACCAAAAACTAATCAGCGCTTCATTTTGTTAAAATAATGGGAGGTTTTCAATTTCATTTCTATCGGCGCAACGGTGTGGAAAAAATAGTGGACGGAAAAAACGATAACATACATCCATCCGCACGCACTTCCTGAAAAAATAGCACTTTTTGCCCTCTGGTCGAGACCCCATGTAATTTTTGGCAAAACCGTCACGTGCTAAAATTCAACCTAAATGAATACTACAATTGTGATTTTAATTGAGACCATGGGTTCCGTAGTCTTTATCTGAAGACCCTTTGAAGTCGCGCTTGCCACGAGACCGATTACAATACTTTACCCATGCTTCGCATTGGATAAAGTAAAAATGAAATTATTTGCCTCTTAGTTTTGATTAAAAAAAAAAACATATTCGGACGTTTATTTTTAGTGGAGGGGATATAAGATCAATCGCTTGGAAACGATCCATTCATAAAGAGAGATATAGTAGTGTAAAAAGTACAGTCACGTTAAAAAACATATCCTAAAAATTTAGCATTGTTCATATCTTTAAAGTGGTTACGAGGCTAAAACTTTTTGTGTGGGTTGTTGCGAAAGAACTACCTTAAATAGTAAACATCCTAAAAAAAATATTCTATTGAATATTAACTATTTTTCAAAATATTTATGCGTTAGTATATTTTTGAGGGAGTGGTCAATTGAGATTCCCTCAATCAAATAAGTTATTTTTACAAAAGTTTATTGTGTAACACTGAGATTTCAACAACAGTAATAGCTTATTTTGTGAAACCTACTCTAGTAGTTTATATTTTTAAATTTTCTTTTACTTTAACAGTAATAGCAATGGAATTTGTAAATTAAGCTAGATATATGGTAAAAAGAAAACATTAATATGAAATTTTATCAAATAAGTTTTTACCTATATATATATATATATATATACAACATATATTTCACTGAATACCTGTATTTCATCGATTCTGACCTTTACTGATGATATCTGCACTCCAATTAATGGAGTGTTCTATCTTTGCTCTCCAATCGATTAATTCAGATTTAAGTGCACTTTGCCATCGGGATACGCAATATCGATTTTTTCGCAAGTGTAATCTCCTGTTCTCGTTTCCATTGAAATATTTAAAAATGTCATTCAAAGTGAATATCTTGACAGACTCTACATGTTGATATTCAGTCAAAAATTTTCTTTTTATAAGAATTAACGAGAGAGGGTGTCCTCTTCTTGAAGCAAATAATAATTATAGACTTATCCACATAATAGACAGTGCGTTTATTTCATCTCTGAATTTAAATTATCTCAATGTTCAAAGCATTGTGAGAAGGAAATTAGCAAGACTGAAGAAAATGGTGAAATATCTTTATTAAGGTAGTTGTTTCATCAAATGGGTTTTTTTAGGATTTTTTTGAAATTTAGACAGATAATTATTTAAATACTTCTGCATCGATTGGTGGCAAAAACGAAATTTATGAACAATATAGTTCCGGAGATATTAAATTCCAAAGATAGAGTTTTTCAGACTCATATATTGCACTATACGGGATATCGGAAAGTTTACATACGTATTTAATTATAAATAAGAAACTCTTCTTACCATTGTTATAAAAAACTAAACCAACATTAAACAATAACTAATACATTTTTTAAGAAAATTTTAATTCATAGTTACAACACAGTTTCTGAGATAATAATGAATAAATAATGAAGAATGTATAATGAAAAATTTACACTAAAAACAAGCTGGCAACAACGCTTATTTATTTAACCTAAAAAGTGGGTTAACTTTAGTACTTTTTTTGACGTTTTTCGCTTTAGCCATTGTCGCAACAGCTTTCAATCGCTTATTAAGAACTTTTTGTTTTTTAAATCTTCCTTTATAATGTACTTTATCTGACATTTCTATGATAAACATATATAAGCTTGGACAGTGTTGCCAGATTTGTCAAACGAGCACAGGATTGACTAGTAGTGGTACATAAACACCAAAAAGTTTTGGGCTTATCAATTATGAATCCTTATTGTCTGTTCTATATACTTTAGCATTAACTTTTTTATCGCGAAACAACTATTTACCTTAATCAAATGAATTGATATTTTAGGGTCTGATGAAGCTGTAGTTTAAATACTATGTAATTAGTTATATGTGATTTAACCAAAAATTTCATCTTCTATAAAATCAATTACTTACAAAAATATAAGCTTAATCAACTACCCCTTTATCTTTGACAGAAAATTTGATGCGTTTACCTACCTCCTTTTACGTTGTATTAATAAATTAGAGAAAATCGGGATTTAATATCATAACTATTTTTCTTATTAAGATTATTTAATATATAAATAAAATTTAGAAATCGATAGTAGCCTAGCTAGCTTAGCAGCGTCTCTTAAACCAAAGATCGTAGTGTTTCAGGTTGCCAACAAATAGGCGCCCCGCTTAAACGAATTAAAACGGTGATTCTCAACCTTTTTATAAATTTATATATACAACCAAAAACCAGATTCGAAAAATTTAACTACCATCTGCAAAAATCTATCCATCTTCGACATAATTTTTTAACACTTTTTCATCTTGAAAATATATTTATCTAAAAATTCTAAATATAAAAAAAAACACAGGTATTTTTAAAGGGTTATAGTGGTGTTTCACAAGTAAAATAAAAATTTAAAAATTAAAAAAATTTTATTATTTAATTTTATTTATTTTCTCGAAACTTCGGAATTTGAATAAAATTTAAATAATTTATGTACTGCCTTTCATTATAACATACTTATTTTTTAATTATTTTTTGGAGTTTTATTTAGGGGCGTTTTATTTTAAGGCGAGTCTTTTATAAACATAAACTCCTGATGATGGGCTAAAAACCCGAAATATATATAGAGTATTAAATAAAACTCCAAAAATATAATTTAAAAAAATTTCAATTTTTAAAATTTTATTTTACTTGTGAAACACCACTATAACCCTTTAAAAACTCCTGTGTTTAATATGTTTCACTATAAACCAACACCACTTTCCCTACATGTTATAAAAAAATTCTTCCAAACAAAAGAACAATTTTATTTAGAAAAATTCAAAGCAAGCCAAAAAAATGATTAAAATTAAGAAAATAAACAAATAAAAAGAAGAAGGACTAAAAAATATAAATTTTCTTTATTTCTTCAATTAATCAACATTTTGAAAAGTTTAATCTTCAATCTAATAAAAATGTTTTACATAATTTAAAAAAACTTCTGCAATGTTTACCTAATGAAAATATAAACTAAAATTTTCCATTAAAATACTACATTTTAGGGGCCACATGCAACGTGGTTAAAAACTTTTCATCTCACGCTCGATAGTGAAAAACAAACATATTTCTGCTATATTAATAATAAACTTATAATGATAATGGTCTTTTTATGACTTGAGAATTACGTTCTTTATTATATTTATAAATGGAAGATAATGAATAAATATATTTTTGTTTATTCAAAACTTCATCTGTTCCTACTTCTTAATTGCATATCATAACTACTAACAAAAGTGTACACATGCGTGGGCGTACAGAAAGAATTCTTATGTGAATAATGTGCAACATCTGGCTACCAAAACTTTGAGATCGTGATAAATTAGATTAAATAGAGAAAGGAAGAGAGTGTGATTCGTAAAGTCTTCTAATAAGATATTGGGAATAAATAAACATTATAAAACGATTAGTACATTATATTAAAATTTCGCCACTTTAACGATTATTATTAGGTCTATCATTTTTTACTTTACTAAACGAATAAATCCCAATTTGATTTTTTACTAATCGCTTATACCCATTAAACCATTTTTTGATTTTATTTTTAATTATTTCATTTTAATTGAAAGTAATGGAAGGCAGCCCAGGTGTAGTGAAGAAAGAAAAAATTAACACATATCCAAATAAGGTGTAATTTATTGGATTCCTTCCTCCTTCCTCAAACCGACGTTTCGGAGGATTCTTCCCTCCTTCTTCGGTTTAAAGGGTCAATGAAGGAAACAAATAAAATTCATTGACCCTTTAAAACCCTGAAGAATGAGGGAAGAAACCTCCGAAACGTCGGTTTGAGGGGAAAGGAGGAAGGAATCCAATAAATTATACCTTGTTTGGATATGTGTTAATTTTTCTTTTCCTCACTATCCCTGGGCTGCATTCCATTACCTTCAATTAAAAGTTATGCCAGTCCGTCTCTCTCCAGAGAAAAATTCGTGCAAATAATTTCATTTTAATATTGCTTTGTTAAAAAATTAGAAAAGTAAAAGTCGTCAGGGTGTATTTTATTATTATTATTATTGGATGTTATCAAATTGGGTTTTTAGATTCTTATCACTCCCTAAATATCTATGTTATCAAATAAAAAAGAAAAAGAACTAGAGAAGAGAGAAGTAAGAAAGTAAAGCTTTTTCTTTAAGCTCTTTTCCTAAATCCATCCCTTCTTACCCTTAACCGTCAACTTCATCGCCCATCGATATCATTTATTATGTTTTTCTGACGGGCACTCAATCTCTACGGAAGAGATAAAAATCTTTTTTTTATTATTATTTATATTGGTACATGATTATTTAATTATACAGTCACGAGCAAAAACATTAATTTTTAAATTAAATTAAATAAATTATTTTTTATTAAAATATTGATTATTCTATTGTATAATATATTAAACATGTTATCATATAAATAATATTTTGACGCCCTAGTCACATCTAATTTTGAAACCCTTAGATTTAAATATTTGTAAAAATTTTAGAATTTAGATTTACTCTGTGTACTTTCTACAAAAATTTTTCGTTAATATTAAACGATTAATTGAAAGTAATGGAGGGCAGCCCAGGGGTAGTGAGGAAAGAAAAATTAACACATATCAAATAAGGTGGAATTTATTGAAATCCTTCCCCCCTTCCTTTCAAACCGACGTTTCGGAGGATTCTTCCTCCTTCTTCAGGGTTTCAAGGGGTCAATGAAGGAAACAAATAAAATAATTCCTTTCTCTCTCCACTTAAACACTGCTGTGGAGAGAGGAAAAAAGCATTTTATTTGTTTCCTTCATTGACCTCTTGAACCGAAACGTCGGTTTGAAAGGAAGGGAGGAGGGATTCCAATAAATTACACCTTATTGGATATGTGTTAATTTTTTCTTTCCTCACTACCTCTGGCCTGCCTTCCATTACTTGCAATTAAAAGTTCTACCAGCCCGTCTCTATCCAGAGAAAATTTCGTTGCAAATAAAATGATTACTTTAGATGGATCACAGATGAAAGAAGATACAAGATATGGTACGCTCGCAATAAAACTCCTTCTGTCATTTGGCCGCTTTTTAGGGTTCCGTACCTACCAGATTGTTGAGAGCTATCCTACGAAGTAGGAAAGTAAATAAGAAAGACAGAATATTTTTCACGGAAAATGGGATGTGAGACATTTATAGAAGTGAAAGATCTTAGCTTAAGCTAGGGTCAAATGAAGGTGGTTTGTTGCCTCAAACATCCAGTCCTAGGACTGTACAGTGTACAATATACTTCATCATGATGTTAAATATTAACAAATTTATTACCTAAATGTTATTATTATTATTTCCAGATTCCCATATCGTATTATTATTATTTTTTTATATGGCCTGGATAACACATTCGACCATTAGCATAGTTATTATATTAGAATATATCATACAATATATAGAGTTCAAATTAGTTAAATTAATAAAATATACCAAAATATATAATAATAATTACAATAAAATAACAATAAATATACATATTATTAAATAATTATGTACTATTATAGATATATGGTATATATTATATATAAACTAATTGCTATAATTTTGTTAAGGGAGAATGGTGTAGGTTCTAGGAAAAAAATAAAATTTAAAATATAAATTACTAGTAAGGTTTCACAAAATAAAAGTCAAATGCTTATTTGGTATGACTATAATATATTTGAGCCCATCTTCAGAAGTTCAAACTTCCGAAGATGATTTTATTTTGTAAAACCTTCCTAGTAATTTATATTTTAAATTTTCTTTTTCACCTTTAATCAATATAATTGCAAATGATCAGTTTTTTTTTTTTTACTGTGATTTGTATATATGTAGTTTAAAATTTTAGATAAATTTCGTTTACATGTTTAGCCTAATGAATTCATTTTATTTTGGTCAAGTAATGTATGGTAAGCCAGTCAGCATTATTTTTGACACTGTTCCTAAATATGTTGGTTGACAAGTTGCTGTGGAATGGCTGTTGAATATAATTAAAATTACTTATTTATAAATAAATGTACCTATAATAAATTGTTGAATGAGGTAAGCAGGAATGTTAATATATAGATGCGACCATTTAGCTAAAATTATTTCAGGAGATGGATTGAAAAGTACTAATTTTATCTAAAGTTAACACCTATTTTAGTTCAATGCCTATAAATATAAAGAAACCCAATTAAAATTAAAATTTCGTGTCGAAATGTATTTGAATCATGGGCGTAACTTCCACATAGCAAGAATAAGCGAAGCTTACTTGTCCTTTGGTTTTGAAGAGCCTCTACAGGACCATAATTATTAACTACCACCAGAATAAAGCGGAAGTGAAAATTTGAAATTCTTGCTTATAGGCTTCACTATTGATTAGAATTATCTAGGGACAAAATATCATTACTTAATTAATATCGGTTAAAAAGCCTTATTGTTGGTGAATGATTATTATCATCCAAACTAAATCGAAAATTGAAAGAGTGAACTAAATAAATAGAAAGATCACATTAATATTGAATGTTCTCAAATTTACCTAGATTAAAAAATCTGTCTCTGGAGAGTTTGAGCTAAAAAACGAAAAATTTGCACAATTATGCAGTTTACGAATACAAACTTTTATTCCGAATTTCAGGTCATTACCTACAAGCATTTAAGATCTTATTCTTTAACAGTTCATTTTTTTCTGATTTTTTGTATTGTTTTTTTCTGATGTTAGAAAGCCTAATAATAAATCTTACTGATTAAAACCTTCTCTACCTACTCTTTTTTAAAAAAGAAAGCAGGTTGACTGCTTTGACTTAACCGGCGCCTAGCCCTGCCATTTAACCGGCGCCTAGCCCACCTAATGGCCAGCTCTGTTTATGATTATTTTATGGCTCCCGTAAAGCCGAAACGGGCAACCTGCTTTCTTTCTGAATACGGTGCTACTGAAATAGATAGAGATATTTTTTATATTTTTTTGGTTCTAGAATTCTTGTCTTTTGTCAGTATCAATGTAATTTTGTTTCTGTTTGTATATAAATATGTGAACGAGCCAGACTATACCCGATCTACAAAACACTGAGTACAGAATTTAATCTCAAATTAGTGTCGTGGAAGTTGACGACCTTTTAGTCTTGGCTTACCAGGTCCCCTTATTACTATTATTTTTGTTATATAAAAAAATAATAGAGTATATATACGAGTAAAGATTACAAGGGCCGTTTTGTTCTCTCACACTAAAAAATATATTTTAACTCACAGCTAAATCAACAATTCGTTAGAAATGTGTTCAATCACCTAAAAGGAAATCGCCACATTCGGATTGCTATAATTACTCTTAAGACTAAGTTGACTACCAGACAAGTTTAACCACAAGTTTTAAGAACTGATCTAAAACGATCATTAAATAAAAAACAAAAACACAAAAATAAAAAATAAAAAATTATAAAGTCCATTACCATACTAGGTAATAATGAACACATTATGAAACGTATATAAAAAATCAACATTTTCTTAATAAATTATAGAGGAAGTGTGAACAATTCTAAATTATCAGTTCAAAACAATATTACATTTTAATCTATTTGAAGGGACAGTCTGCTTTTTCTTGTAATATATATCTTTTTAAACAAGTTGTTTTCTGTTTGTTATTTTATTTTTCCTTGTATGAAAGATACGCTTCTTAATATTTTGAGATGAGAAATGGATTGAGGGCTGTACAAATATTTGTAAGGATAACACCAAAGTCAAGATAGGAGGGCGGTAAAATTATTGTTATTCTTATATTATAATTTAACTTCCCTATCTTTAGGAAAGTTGTGGTCGACATATCCAAAATGTAACATTTCGATTTTATTGAATATTCTTCCAAACATTTCGACACAGAATTCTGAAATCATTTTCCAATGCTTGAAAAAATTTTCAAATATTTTCACTGAAAACATTCCAATTAAAATAAGAATTTTTGTGGTTTTTCTAGATCACGATTACGTGACTAGAAGCAGACTTCAGCACGCTATTTTAAAGCGACAATACACACCTGAAATGAGTAATTTATAGATGCCTACTATATTGAGGCTATCTATATTGTGCAGTCTATTGAAAATATCCCATTAAAATTGTCTAATCTAGGTCGTTTCATCGGAAACTTCCCTAAACAACTCAATCACTTATCATCAAATCTTCAATATCTACCCTTATGGGCCTCCGTAGAAATTTTCCAGGTGAGGTACAAAGCTTGGAGAAAAATAATTGTTATTTACTTTTTTTTACTTAATATAAACAATGTAGCATATTTAGACACAGAGAGCAAACGAACAAGTAGTTGCTTACTACAATAATGAACATATTTTACTCGATCCAATGAGGCGGAATGCCTAGTTTGTCCCATCTATGTACGCTCATGACTACTTTAGATCTATTAAAAGATTAGCTAAAATATAAAATTTAGGGAACGCGGTGTTGGTTTATAGTGAAACATTGTTAAAATTAAACCAACTCCAACCTAATTTAATTTTAGCTAAAATATGTAACGTTTTTTGCATAGATGGCTGGGGTCATCCTTTTTCAGAATTCATGTTAACGGGATTTCGTTCTATTTTGGTATGTTGATCGTGTTGTATTGTAATAAAAAGCGTTTAATTATTATTTATTTTTTTGCTTCGTGTTTTCGAAATATCTCAAAATTCACATCGTTACAATCTACATTAAAATTTTATATACCCAGTGAACATTGACAATTTTATTTTAAGAAATAGGTATTAATTATTTTGTTAAAATGTCTGTTACTGAGTAGGATATTGTGTTAATTCGTTTCTTACCAAATTTTATTTAAGTATTTTGATTATTTATGTCCATCGATTAAATTAATAAAGCTGTTGTAGGTAAATAAGGACAATTTCTTTTATGCAAATAATTTTTATTTTTTGCCAACGTTTCGTCAACTTTGTTGACTTCCTTAGGGCTCAAATAATTAACTTCCTTGCATATTTGTCATTTTATAGATATTCCTTCTTAGCACACATAGCAAGGCCAGTCATCAAACAGATTTTATTTAAGCTCTAGCTCAAAAACCAATGACAGTATCAAAACAAAATTTTATATTTAGTTATTTTATATTGAAATTAAGAGCTGATCAGATTTTTGTTGAAATCGGAGCAAAAATTATTGTACAGAGCTTAAAATAGCGCGAAATATTGCACAGCTACTCTGTGGGATTATGAAACTATTGAGCAAAAAATCAATTTTATTTTTTTTATTTAATTTAAAATATAAGAAGAGGTTTAATCAAGTCATGAGATGACCACATGAAATATTTTGGCATGTACTTTGGTATTTTGATGGGTACAACAAAGCAAAATTTTGCCAGTGATTCGTGGAAAGATAATCAATGATAGGAATTAAAATTTGAACTCACAAAAGTGTATTATGATAGATTATGACTTGAGATACACCTAAAAAAAAATCAAGTAAAAAAAATCGACAGAACAGAGTAGAGGCATTGAAGCGCCTCAGGCTGTTAGATTGTGGTGGGGGCAGATAAAAACTTAAAATTTAAAGTGGGGAATGAATGTGACACTTTTTTTACTCAAATTGAACGTTGATAGATTGAAGAAGATTCCCATCAGCAGCCATCCCCCTATATTTCCCTCTCTCTCTTTCCCTGGGGGTTGATCGGCTTCCGCTCAGCAAACATTATCCAAAATCATATTTTATTCGATTCGAAGGAAGGACCAAATGTGTAAGACGTGCAATCCGCTCTGACAGAGAGAAAATCCTCTTCTTTCTTCTATCTCGCTCTTTTTCTTTTTGCGTATTCGTTAAATTCTTCAACCTTGCATCTAGAAAACACCTCAGGGAATAAAAAATAATCTAGAAAAAATTACTTAGTTAAAGTATAAAAATTTAGGCCAATAATTTGGTAAAAATACCTTATCCCATAGAGTAGGGGTCTACAAACTCTGCACCAGTGTTCAACGGTGAAAACTTTCAGGTGTACCGCGACGTTGTGGTCACTTTACAAAAAAATGTTACATCTTTAAGGAGGTTCTTTCGGGACAATCCACACAAAAAGTTTTAGCCTCATAACCACTCTATAAATATGAACGGTGTTAAAATTTTAGGTTATGTTTTTTAACGTGACTGTACTTTTTACACTACTATATTCTGTTTATGAATGGATCGTTTCCACGCCATTGATATTTTATCCCCTCCACTAAAAATAATCGCCCAAATATGTTTTTTTTTTTTTATCAAAACTACGTGGTAAATAATTTCAATTTTTTATAAGTTACTCTGAATATATAATTCTAACAAATATTAGTTTTTCATCAAGATGGTGAAAGTCCTTTAATGAAAAAAAAAAAAATTAATGATCATTTTCCCACCCTTTCCCAATCTACCATATGTACACAATTTCATTTTTAATTGCAATTATTTCATGTTTGGTGTGGTAAATCGTCTTCAAATATTAACAGTGTGTTTATTATGCTTTTAATGACTTATATTCCAAACTTTGAAGACTTCTTGAATTTTTGCATTTGTGAAAGAACTACTTTAAAATAAATAAATAAAATAAACTATGTAATTGGATGTTGATGAAGTGCAGTCCACGGTGGTTGTAAAAAATAAGATTATAATGGTTTTATTGTTTTACATTTATTTATAAAACCGACGTTTCGGAGATTTATTCTCTCCTTCTTCAGAATAAATCTCCGAAACGTCGGTTTTAACAAATAAATGTAAAACAATAAAACCATTATAGTCTTATTTTTTACAACCACCGTGGACTGCCTTCATCAACATCCAATTACATATTTATACCAGTCCGTCTCCTAAAGAAAAACGCTATCAAAAAAACTATATAAAATATAAATTTTTTAAAAAAATTGTTGCAAAAATTTCAAATAATTAATTTTGCACGCCAACTTGATAGTAAATTGTAAATATACTGAAGTTGTTATTTTCTACGTTTTGAGAGATGTGCCCCGAGGAACTTTTTCTGAAAATTTGGTTCATCGTTCGTGAAAATGTTTGAAGACCCCTGCCACAGAGCATAGCTTTGCTACGCTATGGATAAAATGAAAACACAGGTGGTTATTATATATATAACATTAGGATTAAAAGGAATTAATTATATACTTAGACATAAAAAATAGTAAAAATAAAATTAAACATCGTCAAAAACATTAGTCGGTTTTATTTAAGCTTAATTAAATTATTAGCGCGAGCCGCTCAAACGCTTCATTAACTTGGTCATTGGCCACCATTGGCGTGACCAGAAAGAGGATTACCCAAATATAAAAACTGATTTAATTTATATATCACCGATTCGATTTTATATTAATAGACGAGGGTGTGTTTAAAGCCGGATTAACCATTAAGCAAAATAAGCATGTGCATCAATGGAAGGGCTTCACAAAAATTTACTTAATACCACTGTATATATATTGAAATTGAAAAATGTTCTCAGTCTTGTCAAAAGGTGATCGATATTTACCCAGAAAACTTACTTGCACACTACGTTATTAAATACAATAAAATCTTAGTTCCCGGCGATGAGTAGGAGTAAATCGACGAAACATTCAACACTGATTAATTTTTGTTTTTAAAAACATTTTGCTCTTATCTTACTTTTTTTATATAAAAATAAACAAATAAATGACTAACATATAAACATATTGTAAGCATTTAGCTAATCTAGTGATTTAGGCTCTGTATCAGCAAGCCTAAAGCTGGTCTACACCTTGATCGTAAAGTGAAATAGATCTGTACAGATATTTATTACTATTCAAATGGATTTAAAATATTATTTTCTTTGAATATAGAAAAATCGTGGACGAAAAAACGACCACATACTTACATACATACATACATCCCCACTCACCCAATGAAAAAATCACACTTTTTGGCCTCTGGACGAGACCTCCATGTACTTTTTGGCAAAACCGTTACATGCTAAAATTCAACCTAAGTGAATACTACAATTTATCAATAGGTTGAGACCATGGGTTCCGTAGTCTTTACCTGAGGACTGAAGCACGCATGCCGAGAGACCGATTACAATACTTTACCTATGCTTCGCATTGGATAAAGTATAAATATTAAAAGAGTTTAGAAAATGTAAATAAGAATCTTAGGCTAGCGTGCTAGGCTAAAGAAGCTTACCTTTCATGAACTGCCATTAGGAATACCTTTGCAATCTATGTAAATATTTTTTGAAAAATATTTACAAAGCAACATAAAAAAAATACATTTAAATACATTTTTAGAAAATTATGTTAATTTATAATTAAAAATGTGGCATAAAAATTTTTGCTCTGGGACATAAAGGACAGGGTTGAAACCCTAAACCTTTTTGGCTACTCCACTGAAATCTAATAAAACAATTTAATTTTGCAATATGAAAGCAGATTGTGGTGAGGGACCCTTGAGAGTGCTTCTTTCAATCAAGTCCAAGAACACCATAATTGAATATTTATTTCATTTATATCTATAAAGAATGATCAAGAATGTTTAAATTTTAATTAAAAGTCCAGTCATTTCATATTTGATTACAATTTTATAAAAATCATGTATAATATATAATAATATTATGAAAATTGATTTAGAAATTAACTTTTGAAATGACCCATTCTTATTAATATGATCAGGTTCAAGTTTAAGATAAAAAATTTTTTTTACTTAATTTATATTTATATATACTTAGATATAGGAACTGATGGTAGATTGAAATTATGAATATAAAATTGTTTTGCAATTTTAAGGAATTTAGGTTTCTAAATATAGGATTTGACTTTTTAATGCCAAGTTTTAATGTTTATTTCAATGAATAGAAGGCTTTTTACGCATTGAAACATACGCAAAGTCAATAGATAGTAATTAAACAAAACCTCAAAGAGTCCATTGAAATCGCGAAGAATCCTATCAAAAATCTTATATAAATCAATTATATAAACAAATTTTCTTCTCAAACTTTTGTTTTTAAAGCATTTCTTGCCTATTTAATCGGTACGCCTGGAAGGCAGGCTAATTCATTTAAAGAATGTCTGAAACTTGGAGAAAAATTATTTTTAATCATGATTTTTTCTCTATGTGACTGGATTCAGATACCGACGATAACTTATGAATGAAAAGTTGTAGAAAGTTCATTTTGTGAGAAAATGCTCGTATTTCCAATTCGGAGAACTGATTAGATTTTGGGCTTTCCAGCTCTAGATCTTCTGGTTAAAAAATGCAAAATTATTCAAAAAATATCATTTTTTGGAATTTTAATTCGCTTCTATACTAAAAAATAATAAACAATTGAACAGGTGCGTTTTGCATTATTCGCTAAAACAGCAACCAGCCTACCGAGTCTTGAAAAAATCTCCCTTTTTCCCAATTTTTTAATTTCCATAACATTAGAAGAGTAAAAATTCAATATAATAATATAACCAGGAAATTTAATGAGAATCAAAGATCTTATTTAATATGTTTTATTCAGCTTTGAATTAAATTTCAGTGAAATTATAGACATTAGTGACGTTATATTTTTTTTAAAACACCATCTTTTTCAAAATTTGAAAAACTCTACTTTAATCATAATAATTTAAATTGAAGGAAAAAATATAAACTTGTAAAACTCGGTATGCATATTCTGCAAATTTTGGTGATTAGGCAATTTTTCCCTTGGGGCCTTAGGCAAGTTGGGCTATATGTTAAAATCTCACTCAAATATTGAGCTTATTAATACAAAATTTTGGGTCATATCAGCCCAGCCATATATTATAAGGATTCAATTTCTTTCTAAATTCCTGCCTCCAAAAGTTGTGAAGCTGGAAATCCCAAAGTTCTTTATTTTGGAAATATAAATATTTTGATACACCCTAGGTAGGATAGAATTTTATTTCTTTCTTAACTAAAAATTTGACAGTGTCTCTATCTTTAAATCAAACAAATATTTTGTCTTCATAACAAACTTTAAAGTGGGCTTCCATTCTCGAGTATTTGAATTTACACAGAGACCCAGAAAAAATCAAGATTAGCAATAATTTTTTTCACGTGTTGAGCCTACCGAGTCTTTAGAATACAATGGAAATCTCGAACAAAAGAGACCTTAAAGGATATTTAACCCAAACTTTCACTTGTTCTCCACCCCCGTTCCTGTTAATAACAATAACAAGGATAAAAATCACTTTAAAGCTTTTTTCCATCTCTCTGAATTTTGATACCCACCTCAATTTGAGAACGGAATTCGTTCTTGAGCCAAAATGTTTATTTGCACTACGAAGAATTGTAAAGTTTGAATTAATAAGCCACACTTCTACTCATATTTTCAGCTTTTTATCTCAAGTCCTTCGCTGGCAACAAAATATAAAATCTTCAACATTTGTTGATAGCTTAATGAGCTTTAAAAAATATTTCACTCTTCCTTCATTTCATGTACCCATTCACTAACATTAAAAAAAAGCGGCCAAGTATCGGTTCTGATCCTTATATCTTCCAAAATACCTGAGATATCAATGTCGTTCTTATTTGTTGTTGCCAATGAGAGAATGGACGCATTGGTAAAATTGGGTACTTTGACACCCTCCTAAACCGTCATTAAAATTAAGTATATTAAAAAAGAAATAGTGCCTAATTCTATTTAATGATTTCTTTATTGGGATACTTCTCATCTCATGATAAAAAAATATTTTTTATTTTCAACCAAGCTAGAACTCGATTCCCTCCAAAATAATCATCTGATAAAAATTTTAATACGATTTTCGATTTAGGGGAAAGTAAATAAAATATATTTGTACATTTTAATTGTTTTGATTTTTCGAGCTACAATACCCTGACAGTCTACATTCAAATATTATAGCGACATTAGTAGGATTCCGTTTTACTTTTTTATGGAATCCTTAAAAGTTTAAAATATGACTCGAGAAAATTGAATAGTTCTTAACAAAAACCCCACGTGTCATTTTTCATGAAAATCTCAAATATGGTTCCAGTAGACAGAAGACACACTACTGTCGATGTTCCTTTCTTGAAAAATTTCCGCTAAAGCTTCAGTAATCCATTATAAGGTCGCTTAAAATATTAGATTTACTATCTAGTCCTCTACATCAGTGTTTTTTAACCTTTTTCATTACGGTACCTCCTTAGTATGAAAAAAAATTTCGCGACCCCCTACTCTCCGCTGTTTGTAGCCTGTATTTTATTATGTTACAAATACTATACAGCATTTTTATTAATTTTTATAATTAGGTATCGGCTAAATACACAATTAAGTACCTATATAGTTTAATTTCATTTGCCACTTCTTTGGTGAATTACGTTTTCATCAATGGCCCAAATAAAAAGTAAACATAGAAATCATCTAAATTTAGAAAACGATTTAATTCTATGTGTAGCAAAAACGGACCCAGGATAGAAAAAATTAGTTAACGAAAAACATTAATGTGAATATGACCCATATTTATTTTGTTGATTTGTGTTAATCTACAAATGTCCTTTAATTAACATTTTCTTAATAAAAATATATTTTTAAACTTGTTTTTTTTACTTTTTTACTGAGGCTTCGCTACCCCCCTGGGGGGTCTCGACCCACAGGTTGAAAAACACTGCTCTACATTATATAAACAGTTTACAAACTACATACATATTAAATCTTAATGATAATTTTGTTTCATTTCTTTACTTAGAAATTATTCATTTGGTTTGCTATTTGTTCTTTTGATAAACTTCTAAGCAGCTCTTTGTCTCTTGAACTCATAGTTCAAGTTCAGCCAGTACTGCACACTGCACTTTTTTATATTTCAAATGACCTCGGCATAGTGTCTCCAATCAGCTATAAAACTTTTTTTTCTATATGATAAATATTTTTTTCTACATTTTCTTCTTTTCTGTTATTATTATTGTTGTTGTATTATATTTTATATATCAATGGTTGAATGTTGGTTGCGATGCTGGACCGGGTTCGTGTCTCGGCTAGGCCTCTTTCACCATATAAAGCAGCGCAAGAGAACACGTGCATCCCACTCCTTTCTCTCTCTCTGCCCACACACACACACACACAAACTCACACACACACACACACACACAAACTCACATACACACACACATGGTTTCAAGCACACTTGCTAGTTATTCAAATTCCCTAGAAGGGCGCCGCTTTCCTTGTCTTTCAGCCCTTCATGGTCACCAATCAGCATCATATTAGTCCTCTCCATATGGACAACACTTTTTCCTTCTTTTTCTTCTTCCTTGGACAATTAAATGTCTCTCCTTAACGGGAATCTATACACATAGAAGAGGAGAGAGAAATACAACAACTGCGGTGCCATAAGGGAACAGCCATCTTTCTTATTAAAATAATTAAATAAAAGCGAAAAAAACAAAAACATTTATTAAAAATATTTTTAAAAAACACTCTTTTATTTCATAATGCATAGCCAAATCTTGGCACAAGCTTCGTATTGACCTATGAAGTTTTTTATTATTATTTCGACCCCAGAACAAATCCGTCTCTTTTAAAATAATCATTCGATTCAAATCTTAATTACAATTTTTGATTTTGGAGTAAATGTATAAAGTAATTTGTCGATTTCCAGTTTGTACTTACCCTTTTATTTTCCGAACTAAAATGCCCTAATAAATCGACATACAGTGGCACATTGTAACGACATTATAGACATGGGCGTAGTTAGGGGAAGGACAAGGGAGGTCAGTTCTCTCCCTAAAAAACTCATTGCCTCCCCCCCCCCCCCTAGAAAAATTATTACCAGGGATCACTTATGTATTTCTCATTAGATTATTTCGTTACTTCCAAAATTTGTCAATTCTACTATAAAATTAGTTGATCTCTAATCGGATTACCGAAATTGAAACCTTGTGGTGGCTAATCAGCTGGCCGGCTGCACCTAGGAAAACTCCCTAACTACGCCAATGATTATAGAATCCTAATTTACTTTTTTACGGCATTTTTAAAAATATATTTTCTACATTTTTCAACCAAAAGTTTAAAAACTAGAAAGAAAAAAATTTAATCACTCCTTCGTTTCGGAAACTAAACATCTTAGAATCTAGAACTGACGTTATACGACTTTCCGTTTTTGAGTAATATTGGATCACTGAAAATCCAGAAGTAGAATCACATAAATAGAGAAAAATCATACTTGAAATTGATTCCCCTCGAGGATATAAGTTTCACACATTTCTAAATACTAAGAAAAAAAATTTAGTTACTATTTATCACCATTAAAAAGAATTTAGAAATTATATTTCTTATGGCGGCTTATGCGCTCTCGACTCTTCATTGGATTTTCTCTTATTATAAATACTAAAATAAAAACATTTATTAAAAATATTTTCAAAAAACAAGCTTTTATTTTATAATGCACTAAAAAATAGAAAATCAATGTTACTTTGCTTCTAAAACCGAGACATTTTCAAAATATTCTAATACATATAAACAGAAGTTACAGCTGAAACGTCTTTTTTGATCACTAACTCAACAACTAAAGCATCAAATCTGAATTCATATTAATCAATACATATACCAAACAAAAAAATTAAAATTCACACTGTTTTGATTCACAGTCACAAACATTTTTACACACACTGGACGGCTCTAGTATTCTATTCATACGAAACATTTGTTGTTGTATTTTACTCATTGTGTTGAAAAATTTCTGAAACAGGGCCGGTTCCATGGGTGAGGCGACCGCCTCAGGCGCCAAATTGAATCGCGACTATATGGACTGTAGTTCAAAAAAATATTAGATTAAACTATTATTTATTACTTAGAGTTTTTCAAAATTAAATTTAAAAAGCGCCTTTAAGCCTCAGGCGCCACAATTAGTCGATCTGTCCCTGATCTGAAATGTGGAAAATAACCGTTTCCTGTCTGGGTGTCTGACTGTATGTATATCTAAATTCCGCGATTGGAGCCTGTATTCTGATATAAAAAATAATATTGTTAACATCTTAGATAACATACTGCTCGACAAAAATTAAACAAAAATTTCTTCCCGTAAACCTAACAATGGATTCCAGTGGAGTTTTATACTCTGATTATCATGCAATTTCCCGATTTTTTTTTACATCTCAGAGATATTATCGGTCAAATTGACGAAAAAGGCCATTTTGATTTATTTTGGAGTCCCATTAATATTAAACAGAAATATTTGAAATCAAAATATTTTAAATTGAAAGTTTTTTTCCGAGAGTAGCAGAAATTTTATAAATTGAAGGAGACAATAAAAGAGTGCGTCTTCTGCTGGAATTATCAAAATATTTTTGTTGACCTAATAGAAAACAGGTTTACCTTTGATTTTCAAATTACCACTTGTTTTTGGCTCAAATTGAATTCGAGTTATAACTAAAAAACCAAGACCTTATGTTTTTATCTATGTTTACTCTCCTTTATAATCACGTAGTTTTAGTTTTTTAGTTATAACTCGAGTTCTAATTGAGCTAAAAACAAGTGGTGATTTGAAAATCAAAGAGGAAGCTGTATTCTATTACGTCAACAAAATATTTTGATTTCAAATATTACTGTTTAATATCTAATGGGACTCGGAAATAGGTCAAAATGGCATTTTTCGTCGTTTTGACCCATAATATCTCAAAACTCTGACGTGTAAAAAATCGGGAAATTGCATGATACTCAGGGTATAAAACTCTACTGGAATCCATTGTTAGGTTTACGGGGATAAATGTTTGTTGATCAGTGTAATCGGCCTTTTAATGTATTGGAATTTTCGAAATTTTTTTAAAAATTTTAAATTCTTAGAATCTTGAAAAAAATGTATTCAGAGTTAGGTGAACTTTTCTAATAACATCATTTTTACTTTACCATATAGTATGGTATCTTAAAAACGACTGAAATTATTTTGATAAAAAATATTGGACGAAACCATGGCATTTCGGTCTACAAAAAAGCCCCAATAAATGAACATCGAAAAAATTATATTTTTCGAGATCATAACTGTTTTCTCAAAATGTCTGTTAGTACGTTATTCTTTTAATCTGTGCCTTACCAAATTTTGTGGACGAGCTAGCTCAAAAACTAGTGTGAATATCAAAATCAAATTTCACAGCTAGTTTTGGTGCATAGGGACCCAAAATTAAGGGGGGGGGGTTAAAATTTAAAATTATAATATTTTCAAACTAAAAAAACAAGAAAAATGAAATATACTATATAATGAACCTAAAATAACAAAAATATTTTTTTTATGCCGCCAAAATTAGGGGGGGGGGGTCAAAAATAAAAATCTAGGCCATTTGAGCAAACTCAACCAAATTTTGTATCCATAATCAGTGGGCCCCTAGAACACTAAAAATGCAAAAACAAACCCCCAAAATGAGGGCGGGGGGGGGGGGGGGTCAAAAATTAAAATCTAGGCCCTTGTACCAAAGTCAACCAGAAGTGTATGGTAAAGTCAAGTGAATGGTCACATCAGAACGTGTCAATTTATTTTGAATTGTAAAAAATTCACATCCTTAAAACCTAAATAATTAAAGCTCGGTTTAAATCTTCTATTAACTTAGCCGATTAGTCATTTATTTAATTTTCAGAATTTGAGAAATTTATAAAGAAGAAAGATTTATGTAAATATATTAGACGAGCAGAGGAGATAGATGTTTGTTATTCTTAAATGAATGTCGCCATTTGATTTCCTTTTGAACTTTGCACTACTCTTCTCTCCTCTCAAGGAACGAAATGAAAATGATGGGTGACCGCTTTGTCGTTTACAAAGCGAAGAACATTCGGTCTGTTCTCTTTCTATGAACTGCCTTCTTTGGGCAAGATGATGGATTCCAGTGCATGTCTTCCCGCCCGCCTCACGCTTCTTACTTAAATAAATAAGCCGCCATAGAATCCCAACTTTGCTCTCTCTGAATTAATTCCTTTTTTTTGGAAAGAGTAAATAAAATACGTCTTGGAGGTTTCTCGGGACAACGTGAACTCCCTCTTCTACCCGGTCTATCTCCTTCTGTCAATAAAATGATTCGACACCAGGACTTTTATATCCCACTCTATGCTAGATGCAGGAGTCATTTCTTAGCACTATAATAATGAAAAAAGCCTTTCTATTTGCTTAGAACTCAGTTGGAATACTCAATATAAATAATAGTTGAACAATGTGGGTGTTAACAAATTTAAAGTTTTTTTTTAAATAATCGATAAAATAAGCTTTTACTTACTGTGTGAAAAAAGTGGGTTTTTTTTGCTTCTTTTTTTCGAAATATTTCAAAAACGGCTGAAACTATTTTGATTAAAAAAAATTGGGCGAAACCATGACATTTCGGTCTACAAAAAAGCCCTAATAAGTAAACATCGAAAAAATTATATTTTTCGAGATAATAATTGTTTTGTTAGTCTGTTATTCTGTTAGTACGTGCGTTACCAAATTTTTGTCGACGAGCTAGCTCAAAAACTAGCGTGAATATCAAAACTAAATTTCACACGTAGTTTTGGTGCATCGAGATTAAGAGCGGATTAGACTTTGGTGCATATTGACTCAAAATTATGGGGATTGGAGAAGGGTTAAAAATTAAAAATCTTTGAGCAAACTGATTCAAATTTTATATACACAATCAGTGGACCCCCAGAAGTTTAAAAATGCAAAAACTAACTTCCCAAAATGGGGGGGGGTTAAAAAATGAAAATTTTGGCCATTTACCAAACTCAACCAAATTTTGTATACATAATCAGTGGGACCCCAGAAGACTAAAAATGCAAAAACTAACTTGTTTCTTTGTCTTTGATGTTTGTTTTTCTTCATTTCTTTAAGTATAGAAGAGTGAAGATAATGAAGTTGGAATTGAAGAGAAAAAAGAAGTCAGGAACTCGGTGGCACTAATGACCTTAATAGTTGATATGCCATATGTATTATGTAAAATAAATAAATATTAAATATAAGTGAGGGGCCAGAGTTGTATGGTAAAGTCAAATGGATGGCCAGATCAGAACGTGTCACATTATTTTTTTTTCTTTTGAAAAAGATTGGATCGTTAAAAAATTATAGCCCAGATCAGAATCAAGAACGTGACATCAGAGGTTCTCATAGACACTTTTTTTTATACATTTAAAAATATACAAAGGCAGTTTTAAATTAACAAATTGGTAGCATAAATACTCACATTTTCAAGGATCTTAGTCTTCTCTATAAATTTGATTTGGCAATTTTTTTCTTGGAAATACTTAAACAAATAAAACTTGGTACAAATACGCAGCTTAAATTAGTCTTTTGTACTAAATTTAATCTCATTTCATAAAACCTTTCAAATTGTGTATCCATATTTTAAATTCTGCTTATGTATCTGTGAGGAAGTATTACAATTTTACAGAGAAAATTTGCTATTCTTTTTTTGAAATATCTCAAAAAAGACTAAAATTATTTTGATAAATAAAATTAATTGAAATCTGTAGAAAAAGGACAACACAAAGACTTCGGACAAAACTTAATTTCCAGTTTTTTTTTTATTAAATATTAAACTCCCACTCTTTTTAGATAATACCTTATCAAGTTGTCGTCAGATGTAAGAAATTTTTGAAAAATGAGAACTTTCAAAACTCGTCCCCACATTTTGGTGATTTGGTCATTTTTAAAAAATTTTTTTTTATTTTTATTTGGTAGCGATTGGTTTGAACTAGGAAATTAAGTACAAAGTTGAACCTTATTAATTATAAAGATGTGAGCCAAATTTCAGTACATTATCTACAATTATTGAATAGCTTCTCATATTAAAATTCGATTTTTTCTGATTTTTTCACTCTGGTGTTCTGAACCAAGAAAGTTCAAAATTTAACAAGTTTTTCGTTTTAGAAATACAAACATTTAGCATAAAAACAAATTCTCCACAAACTTTCATTTTTTAGTTATCTTGGGTATCTGAATCAAGAAAATAATCATTTATTTATTTCTATGCGCGTTTTAAATATTTCTAAACATAATTAAGCAAAACCAAATTTGAAAATTGTTGAATCAATTCATTACTCTGGTTTAAAAACTGCTATTATGCTATATTGTTATTATCATTATTTAAATGCACCATCTAATTTAATAGGTGGTTCAAATCTAAACTATTTATGTTACATGTTTTTAATGAACATGAAAAAGATGAGCATTGAGCGCTGAGGGGATGCAACACCAATAAGTCTTGAATGACTTATATTAAAGAAAAGATCAAGGGAAGGATTGGAGACGAAGCTATTTCTGCACCCTTGAGTGTCTTGAAGATTCTAAGATTTGCAAAAAGACAGAATTACAAGAAGTCAATGGGATACATGTATTGGAGAATAACAATCTCATATTTATATCAATTTTCCAAGCACTCCATACAAATAAGCTTGTTGAGATTTCCATAATTATAAAACGTAATATTTCCTCTATATCTTTAATTTAAAGCAACTTGGTCCGCTTTTCAAGTCCTGACCAAATTGAACAACCACCACCGACGTCCATTCTCTTTCTTCCTTATCTAGATGCAATTCAAAAGCTTGTTCAAACTCTAATTGGAATAGGGTAGGTTCTACAAGCAAATTTTGAATTCTAATTTTACGAAAATAGATTTTATTTTTAAGTTATTATTATTTTTCTTATATTCACTATAAATATTAAGGATTAAATGTGAAAATTAAAGCCCGTACCTATTCTGATATTATTTTCCCTGATTTGATTATATATCTTATAAACATATAATAACTTTTTCCTTTTTTAAACATGAATATGAGATAAAGCCTGAATTCAATTTATTTATTTAAATTATTTATTGTAATTATTGAATGCTTCAATTGTATTTAATTAAATAGATAGAGAGGAAGGACGGGGGAGAATTCGGACGTTTATCCAATAAATAAATAAATTCAATAGATAATCCATTTATTTTTATTTCTATTTAACAAAACAAAAATAAATAAATACAGTAAGCCCAAAAAGATACTTTATATTTATAAATTTTTCAGTATTTAATTTGATAAACCATAAAACTTTTATTTCACTAAAAAATCTCCAGTTTTTCGTTTTAGAAATACAAACATTTAGCATAAGAACAAATTCCCTACAATCTTTCATTTTTTATTTATCTTGGGTATCTGAATCAAGACATCGAGACAGAAAAAGGAAATTTAAAGATAAAAAGTAAATAAAAGCCATATACAAATAATTCATTTACTATGAGTTACGATTTCTAGGTTCAACTTCGTTTACATTAAAATTAAAAAATAAAAAAGATGTAAATTTTTTCAATAATTATATTTCGAGTGTAAGCTCATCTTCAGGAAAGTACAGAATTATAGTTATAGTTATAATTCTGTACTTTCCTGAAGTATAGTTATAGTTATAATTCTGTAATTATCCTGAAGTATAGTTATAGTTATAATTCTGCACTTTCCTGAAGTATAGTTATAGTTATAATTCTGTACTTTCCTGAAGATGAGCTTACAGCTCGAAATATATATTATTGAAAAAAATTTACATCTTTTATTTTTTTAATTTTAATGTGAAACAAGTGACTTAGAAATCTTAACTCATAGTAAATGAATATTGCATATAATATTTATTTACTTTTATCTTTATTAAAGATGTTTCACCTTGCACCAACACCACAATCCCTATTAATTATAAATAATCATATATTTCCCTGCGTGTTTTAGAAATTTCCGTGGGGTGAACCGCCACCTAATATCGTGTACACCTACATCCACTTCCACTTTCATTTCCAAGTAGAATACAATAGATGATGGGACATTATATGTATAATGAATTCCAAAATAATTCCACATAATTCCGAAGGCGTGTACACCTAATTCTAATCGCGGTTCACCCCTTGGATATTTCTAAACATAATTAAGCCAAACCAAATTTGAAAATTGTTGCGTCAATTCATTACTCCGGTTTGAAACTTCTATTATGCTATATTATTATTATTATTATTTAAATGCGTTTAATAGGTGGTTCAAATTAAAACTCTTATGTTACATTCACCACACATTTTTTTAATGAACATGAAAAAGGTAAGCACTCGAGGTGATGCAATACCAATAAAGTAAATTAAAAGTAAATTTTCGGAGTAAGAATCGCGTTCATATGTGCAAGGTCGTGCGGTGCACGACATACCCTTAACTGATCTGACAATATAGTTGTCTAAGTAGCAGGGGCTCCCTTTAAACGAAACGTGGTTATCAAATAACCTGACTGATGCTGCTACTGCTGCTACTGGCAAACAGCGAGCGTGCCGGTTTGAACATGATTGTTTTTGGTGATGCTTCACCCACCCTCTGCCCACTAGACAAGCCTTCCGGTCAGTTTGTCTGTAAAACAATTTTATAATAAGGTTGACAAAATATTAATTAAAAAAAGCTATCAAATACTTCTTCCAAAAAATCATATTTCAGCTTTTTTAATTGCATATTTTGGCAGTTTTTACTGCATAAAAATCCGGTCTCTACTCATGAATTAAAGGATATGGATAATATTTTCTATATCTAATATTTCTCACTCTTCTTCAATTACAAATTTTAAAGAATAAAAAGTAAACAATAAATCTACTTATATTAAAAAAAAACTTGCAAAAATATTTTTTTTCACTTAACCTAAAAAATTCCACACAACAGGACTAAAAATAAAAGCGATGGCTCTTAACTTGATGTTTAATTAAAATAAGATCTAAGAATTTTACTTTTATTCATATGTAAATTTTCTGAATACTGAAGAAAATTTTTTTTCTACATTTTAATCCATTTTGATAACAAAGCGAGGTTTTAACAAATTTTATATACTTATATATTTTTTTACTTCTATAGCTTTATTTTTATTTATAATTTAATTGAATCTGTACTCTTCGCGAGATCGTTATCAGTATTTCTAGTCGGCCTTCTGGGTTTTGTCATCCACCCCCTGTCTCCATTAATCGCTGACGATAGCAAAAACACCAGAAAAAAGATCCCAGAGAATCATCATCATCAGCATCTCATGATATTGTCTGTGCTCTTGACATCTCTTATCAATGTGGGAATAGGAAGAAGAGGGGGGAGGAGGGTACTATAGGGGGAAAACGAGGCATGGTTAATTTCAAGTCAACTGATAAAACAAGTTTCACTTTTCACTTTACATTTTTTTATTTTGCTATTATCATAGTAAGTTTAAGTGAGGAGTTAAGTTATTGATAAAAAAAGGGGGAATTTTAATATACACTTTAATATTTTTAGGGTTCAATACCTAGATTAGTAAAAACGGAATTCTTATGTTTGGCGTCTATCTGTTTGTCTGTCACATTTGCCTGTAGGTTCTAAACTATTAGCTAGAGATAGAAACTATTGTAGTAATATGGTATTATGAGCCACAGATAGTTAAAGTTACAAAATTGAAATGTAGACATATACTATTCCAAAAATCGAATCTCTCAAAATATTCCACTCAAAATATTTGGTTTAGCTCTCTGTTAACATTTAGTCAAGTGATTGCAAATTTTTTTCAACTCTTCTGATATAATAAAAACGGACCACAACATCTCGGATCTAGTAGTGGACCAACTCTCTTGCTTTTCTATAAGTTCGAGCGTTTTACTGTACAATAGATCTTTTAAAACTATGTTAAAAATATGTCGTTTTTTTCTTTCTTATGAACAAGTCGGGCGCTATAGGACCTACACAAAGTCACTACGCAGGTTTCCTATTTAACTTTGATAAACATTCTATAAAAATTCATTAAAACAGCGTTTGTTTGAACGAAAATAATTTTAGTTGCAATAAAAGAATTAGTTTGGGTCTTAAATTTTAATTTTGAAGCCCTAGTCCAGTTATATCCGACCGAGGTTCCGCGAAAATTACACATCATAAATTAAAACATTATGTTCCAGGCAGTAAGGCATCCCAAGATTTAATTAAACATTTCTAGGGTTTCTCACAACGAAAAAGGTTGGGAAACACTCTCTCTTTCGGAAACCCTATTTACGCAAATCAGATTCACAAACGCCATTTTTTATATATATTTATGTAGGTATATATTTATAAGGTGATATAAATAATTTTTCATACATATACTACAAATATGTAATTTTTTTTTTTTTTTGCTCACTGGCTTAGATGGATGTAGTGGAATTTTTATTTTCGCGTCTAGAAATTAGCCAATATTGATTCTTGTTTGTATTAAAACTAACCAAATTTTGTGAGCTCCATTTTTTGCTTTACCATACAGGGTATGGTCAAGTATTGTAATCTTAAGTTTTCGAGTCGCAAATTTGATTAAAGAAGCAACATTATTTCGATTATTCAGAAGTGAGGAGCGTCGTCAAGAGATCTCATCGAATATTGTCTTTCGTTTTTCTTGTATGGATGTGCTGAATTTGTTTATTTTCGAAAAAAATCACTTCCTAAGGTCTCTGGAGGGCACAGTTTGGAAAACGCTGGCTTAGACGATACTGACTTGTGTCATACAGAAATAGTGATTACAAAGTCTCGTCGTAGGATTCATATTTTTACCATTTTCGATTTAGAGATCTAAAATTATTCCTTTGAATTGATATCTAATTATTGTATTTGGTAGAAAAAATAGTTTTGTCTAGGTACAAAATTCATGCCTACCAACGATTCAAGATATAAAGTTGAAACTTAACCCAAAGGTATAGCTGATTAAACCAAACTTTTATACCAAAAATATCTGCTCATTAGCTACATACAAGAGCTAGATTTATAACGATTTAATTTTTTCTATTTTTTTTTCATTTTTCTACAGTAAGTTCAAAATCTACTAGAAAATTCAAAATCTAATTAGTTCTTATTTTTAATTTTTAAAAATACAAATTGCATGAGGACTAACATTCTCCAGTCAGTCTGCATTGATTTCTTAAGTTCAGTAACAGTCGGGGAGAAATTCTTGAAAATGATTTTTTCCCAGTATATTTTTAAACATGATTGGGAAAATTTTGAGCTAACTTGATACTCTGGCTACATGAATTGACTTAGAATTTTAAAAGTATATTCCATAATTATTATTAGATTACAAGGCTATTATTTGGAAACCTCTGTAGTATGCTATATATAGAAAATTAATACAAATTTTATATAAAGTACACATCCCCTATTTCAGTAGCCTTTATCAATTGTTGATTGATGTAGTGAGAATCAATCTCGAAATGCCAGCCTGGGCTGAGGGTGGATTGTTACGAACATTGACATCATGAACGAGATACATTTATTGACAGATTATATGTATAAGGGTCTTCAGAAATAGGGGATGTGTATTTAATATAAAATTTTAATTAATTTTCTATTTATACAATGGTTGTCTGATTAAAAAAAAAGTATCCAGCAAATATGTATTTCAAACATCCTGAAACATATCTTATTAATAGCCTCTGCCATATGACTATCTGATCATAATGATCAGTTTATTAAAAATGAAATTCTCACAATTTATAAAGACCTAAGGGTAGATTTATTCTTTTCTTTATGAATCTACAAAAAATACAGTAAACGATGCAGGTTAAGAAGGTCAATATGCCATTCGTCTCAGCCTCCAAAGATAATCATTTAATCATCCTTGACCGTAAAATAGCTCTTACCACCTTTGATACTTAATTATCTATATTGCACTGAATCTGCGTATCAAAGTTTAAACTTCGATTACATATCAATATTTATTCCGTTTAAAGTCACTCTGTTTCCTTTTTTTAAAGCAACTATTTTCCCAAATTCCATTGATAGGGGAGGATTTCTCTCTAAACGTTTTGATTTCTAATAAACGTTTTGAGATTGTTATATAAAACAATTTTTAAAATGAATTAATCAAATTAAATAGATTGTCTTTTTCTTAACTGATATCTTATTGGTAATTTTGTTTACATGGTAGAAAGGCTTTCGTCCTCTTAGTAATTGAACCCAAGTGTCAAAAAGCTATCCTGACGAAATAGCCACACGGAAAAAAAGGATGTTTAATAAATGAACATTGATATTGAAAAAGTAATCATAAGATCAGTATTTAATAATATTTGAAAGAGTAATATCATGGTTTTAACAAGTAATCTATATTATTTAACATTTAAACTCTAGACTTTCAGTATAATAATAAAACTTGAGCAAGATGCGAGGTAGGTTTCACAAAAAAGAAATAAAACAAAATTGAGTTTTGAATTCGAATATTTCGGGGGTGAGCCCATCATCTTTGACTCCTGATGATGGGCTCACCCCCGAAATATGTATATCAAATTCAAAACTCAATTTTGTTTTATTTCTTTTTTTGAAACCTACCTCGCATCTTGCTCAAGTTTTATTATTATATTAAAATGTTTCACCTAGAACCAACACCTAACTCCTTAAAAGTTATTAGACTTTCAGGTTTAAATGAGGAAAAATATCATTCCAAACTATATACAATTATACATGTGATCGAATCAAGTTCTGTCAATAATAAGAATTTTTGCCTCATGTAGTTGTATATATAATTGTATATATTACTATATGTGTATAATTTACAATAACTGAGGATGGCCCAATAAAATTTAAGCCGAAACGTCTCATTCTGGAAGTTTTATTGTACCAGGCGCAAAAATTTGACTGATACATCCATCACCCTCATAGAATTTGTACAATTCCATGAAGTATATTTTACTGATTGAGTCGTAAATTTTAACATTTACATAAACAGCGAAATTTCTAGTTCAGAACATAAGTTTTATTATATTTTTACTAAAAAACAACAACGACACATGTGAAATTGCACATTTCAAATGTCGATTTTTACCATTTGAAATAATAGAATTTAAAGTTAAGGTTGAGTATTTGAATAGAGCAAAATGGATAGAAAGCTTTCTGACAAACCGAAGTATAAAAGTTGTGGTGGATGGAACATCATCTGAATCGTTCTCCACAAACTCCTGGTGTTCCCCAAGGCTCCCCAATCTCCTCCACACTCTTCCTAATTTATATAAACGACCTTTTCGATCAAACGGCAAACCCCACTCATTGTTACGCCGACGATAGCACTCTGCACGGAAAACCCTCACTCCCGAATAATCGAATCAATGTTACCTCCTCAATTACTCTCGACCTAGACAATCTGAATTAAATGGGGCTCACAAAATTTAGTTAACTTCAATTCAAACAAGACTCAATGTTGTCTAATTTCTAGGCGCGAAAATAGAGATTTCCCTGATATTCACTTCGATTCGAATACCCTGAAAATGTGTGACAGCCTATCCATGTTGGGCGTCTCTGTCGCATCTGACCTGTCTTGGAATGAACACATCTCCTCTGTGGCGAAATCTGCAGCAAGGAAGATTGGCTTCTTATTCAGGTCCAAGCGATTTTACAAACCCCCACAACTTCTCACCATCTACAAGGCCCAAATCCGCCCCTGTCTCGAATACGGCTCTCATCTGTGGAGAGGAGCCTCAAAATATTCTCTTGCTACCCTTGATGCAATTCAGAAACGAGCCGTCAGGCTAATTGACGATTCTACCCTCACCGACTCCTCGACTCGCTGGCTCATCGAAGAGATGTCTCTGCCCTTTCCCTTTTCTATAGATACTATCACGGCAGGTGCTCTGATGAGATAAAATCAATAATTCCCCCCAAAGCATGCTTTGCACGTAGCACGCGTTTTGCCGACTCCCAACACTCTCTCGCGGTCAAATTAGAAAAGTGCCGGACCACTTCATTCGCGAATACATATATCCCCATGACTTCACGGAACTGGAACTCTCTCCCAGCCTCTATCTTTCCCAGCACCTATAATCTTCAAACCTTCAAAACCAGGGTGCATAGACACCTACGTCTACACCCTCTCACTTAATCAACTTTCCCTTCTCTTCGGTAATGCAAGGGTCTTTCGAGATCCATAGGGGCTGCATCTTTACTGGTGCACCCTTCTTGCATTCGATTGCATTAAAGTCACTGGCAGTTTTCACCATTTGAAACTTTAAAAATTTCATCTTTTCTTGTTATTATTTCTCTTCGTAACATAGTATATATTACCATTTTTCAAGTGTTTTCACATTTTACTTAGTAATATTTCACAATTTGCCTTCTTGGTTCCAAGTTACTATTTGAAATCGTAAAAAGTAACGAGAATCTGAGCATAATTTGACATTTATTTTTTTCCGTGCATCCTTCGAGATGAGCCCTTCTGACATAAATTATCAGCTACTAAATTTTCTTCAAAAATAATCGTAACATCTTCATCGTGAAATTTCGCTGATGAATGATTCGAAATTTAAACCCATACCTAATCATACCCTATAGTTCCAATAGAAATTGATGAGTGTATCTGAGATGGACAATCTATTTGATTTGATTTCATAAAATTGCCAATTTTGACAATAATAACTTTCTCGATTTATAAAATATATCGTTTAGATTTAATATCTTCATTGATTGTTTTTGAGCGATATTCTTATTTACTCATATATCGGTTATAAAATATAATATTTTCAATTTAGAGAGAACTTTCTGAACCATTTTAATATATCAATCGGTTTGTTTTATCTTTCTCTACTTGTCTTTTTTACTCATCTCTTGTTTTCTTTTTTTGTTCCAGGTGAGTCGCATCAAGCAATTCCACTTTTATTTACCAATTCACCTCTATGTAAGTTATTAACTTTTACATATATATCAAACATTTATTTATTTATCCTTGAATAATCAAATTATTATTTATCTTTCTCCGCTTTTCCACTTTTTCTATTTTTATTTATCTCTTCGTCGCATCCCATAGTTACAAAAAAAAAATTAAAATATAACGACATCCATTAAAAAAGCAAAGTTTTATAAATAGTAGATATTAATTTTAATTTACTTACATCTAGATTTTTTTTAAATAAAATAAAAAATTTAAACATCTTTAAATTAAATGGAAATTGAGATATAAACTCCATTTTGTACAAAATTAAATTGTACAATGCATATAGATATATTTATTAGCCTGAATTAATTAATCCTAGCGATTTACTTTTAGATTTGTAAATATTAACAATAATATTTCAATATTTCATGAATCCCTATATGCATTTATTTTTGAGGGAGAAAAATAAAAAAATGTGATAAAAATTTGTAAATTTCATAAAAAGGACTTTTACATATATATTTAAGATTTCAATTATTTGATAGCTAAGCTTTGAAGGCTTTCACATTCAGTCTAATATTAATATTACTCATAATATGCAAATGATCTTCAAGTTAAATTGAAAGTTTCTTTTTGCCGAGAGTAGCAGGAATTTTATAAATTAAAGGAGACAATAAAATAGTGTGTCTTCTGCTGGAATTATAAATTTTATGTATAACGAGACTATAACTATAGTCCTCGAAACTTCGAGGGCTTTGCCCTCTTCATCAATCTATTACAATTGATTCACCGGAATTGATCCTGTCCCTCTCGAAACTATATTCTTGTTATAAATAAATTAAAAATCTATTTTCCCAGCAGAAGACACACTCTTTTATACTCTTTTAATTTGATTTTCAAGTCATTCAATTAATTAATTACCATACTTGGTAATAGCTATAACAGATATTCATTTTCAATTTTAAATACAATTAATAAAGTTATTGTAGGGAAATAAAGACAATTTCACATCCAAATAATTTTTATTTTTTGCCAACGTTTCGTCAACTTTGTTGACTTCCTCAGGTTCAAGTAATTAACTTCCTTGCATATTTGTCATTTTATCAATATTCCTTCTTAGCAAACATATCAGACCAGTCATCAAACAGATTGAAAATACGAGGATAAGTCGTATTTTCTTTTTAAATCTTAAAATATAAAAGATATGATTGGCCTGATATGTTTGCTAAGAAGGAATATTTATAAAATGACAAATTGGAAAGGAAGTTAATTATTTGATGCCTGAGGAAGTCAACAAAGTTGACGAAACGTTGGAAAAATAAAAATTATTTGCATACGATATTGTCCTTATTTCCCTACAATAACTTTATTAATTTAATCGATGGACATAAATAATCAAAATAATTTAAATACAATTGAAAATCCTAGTACAATATTTATATTCGACTGAAGATAAAGAAAAAATTCTTATAAATTATTGTTTAGATTTGTATTGTATATATCAAATCTAACCAAAATGATAATATACAAACGATGACCACGAATGAGTCATTTTCAAGTTAAAACTATGTTTGTGTTGAAACTTAAATTATTTCAATGATTTATTTTATCATTTCATTTTCACCCATGATAATAGACAATATTTAACAAGAGAACAAACATGAAACAAAACAAATATTTAAACTGATTGCCTCCGAAGTGTACTTGATAATTATTGAAAATAAAATAATAAATCATCTCTATCATAAGTTTCAATATAACGATGACTGTATCATGAGAATGCCTTATTATTTGTGAAGTATTGTTTGCATCAACCTTTTCTTTCATTTTGATTTAAAGGCTACGTTTTCGTTTTTGCTACACATCTTTAAATACAATTACATATTTTATTATATTTTGAAAATATTTTCCCTTTTTCTATCTTTTTATATTTTTAAAGTCTTAATTATTTGGTTATGGGCAAAAATCTCAGGCAACTTCTTACACTGTATAAAGCTCAAATTCCTCCCTGTCTCGAATATGGCTCTCATCTGTGGAGGGGGGCCTCCAAGCATTCTCTTGCCACACTTGATGCGATTCAGAACCGAGCAATTAAACTAATAGGAGACCCGGCCCTACAGACTCACTCGACTCCCTGGCTCACCGAAGAACTGTTTCTGCCCTTTCGCTTTACTACAGTCCACTACTCTGTTCAGTCAAACTGAAATCAATTATCTCCCCTAAAGCCCTCTTTATGAGAAACACACGGTTTTCGAACACTCAGCACCCCTTCACTGTCAAATTAGATAAAAATCGAACAAGTGCTTTCGCCAACTCTTTTATCCCTATGACCTCCAGAGACTGGAACTCACTTCCAGCCACCGTCTTCCCCGCGACTTATAACCTTCAGCTGTTTAAGACCCGTATCCATAGATACCTTCGACCCCTGCCCAGGCCATAAAATTCCCTCTTCTTCTTCTTTTCGCGATGGAGGGGCTAACCCAGGCCTTTAGGGGAGGCACCTTTTAGGTGTAACTCCTTCACTCATAATTTTCATTGAAAAAAAATCATAGGCGCTAGTTAAGGGGAAAGTCAATGAATTATTCTATGAGATAATAATGTTTGTTTCTCTGATAACTTTCTTCTAATAGATGTCAGGAGAGATGAATTCGCTATAAAATCACATGCAATTATTAATTCTACGTATATATCACATGGATATGTCACGCTTATCGTGTCACCAATATTCCCATCTGCTACATTTTTTTTCTTCAAAATATCCATCTTTATTAGTTTCATTAATTAAAACTCCTGAATAAGCAGGCCATGTTTTTTCTACGCTCTGTCTATGTGCATATTTAATTATATTTTGAAAATATTTCCCTTTTTGCTTTCTTTTTATCATTTTACTCTATTTGGTTATTTGGCAAACATTATAAGCCCTAGTGAACGGGAGAATAGAGTTTGTTTCCCCGATAACTTTCTGCCAATAAATGTCAGGAGGAATGAATTCGCTATAACATTTCATGCAATTACTAATTCTATATATCCCGTAAAGATGTGAGGCTTATCGTGATTTTCACCAATATTCCCTTCTGCTACGTTTTTTTGTTTTTATTTTTTTTCCTCAAAATATCCATCTTTATTAGTTTCAACCCATTTGTTCTTCATTTTTGCCTCTTTCCTCCCCGAATAGATTTATTTCCCTTCCTCTTCTCGATATTTTCTGGATGGGTATCTGCCGTTGAGAGTTAGTTGAGTTGCTCACTCCGGTGTGTTACGAGATGAGGTGATGGGGAACCCCAGAGGGTGATGTATTCTGTCCATCAAACGCTCAAACCTTCTACCCTCTACTAACACACCCTTCTCTACTCGAATTTCACAAAAAGAAAATAAATAAAAATAGCAGAAATTTGAATTAATTTTGAAGGATTTTTTTGGCTAAACATACATTGGCTCGAAAAAACATAAAATGAGAGAAAAAAGTAAAAAGCTTTTATCCATATTTTAGAGATTTTGAGCTGAATCTTGTTAAATTCGTTTTAACTTATAATAATAAAAATGTTTATCCTAGAACCAACACCTATCTCCTTAAAAGTTATTGGTTTTAACTTGTCTATCAAATTTTTGTTCATAAAGAGAAATCAAAGAGGTTGTCCCCTGCTTATTGCAAATAAATACAAATCTCTCTTGGTCCAAACTTAAGATTCAGCTGACTCCAATAGCCTCAACCAGCAGTAGTCTAGCGATATATATATCTTGTTTTAAAACGTGGTCAAAAACAGCTCTCTTTGATATATTAATTATTCTTTAATAAATTAATTAGAAAACTATTTAAATACACACATTTATGTATATATGTATAGGTATATGTTGAAGTAAAAACCCGTTTTTAGTAAGAACGGGTTCTTACTAGTTAAAATGCGTTTCACTGAATACCTTGTGGCAACTAGAATTTACTGATGTTGGTTGAGAGTTTAGTCCAAAGGTCTAGAATCTTCATTTTAAAAGAAAATGTCAAAAATTACATTATGATTAGAAGCAAAATTGTAGAGGATGTAATTTTTGACATTTTTGTTTAAAAATTTATGAAAATAAACACCCAAAATGAGGCGGAAAATCAAAAATGAAGATTTTAGACCTTTGGACCAAACTCTCAACAAACATCAGTAAATTCTAGTTGCCACGGGGCTATTCAGTGAAACGCGTTATAACTAGTAAGAATACGTACTTACTAAAAAACGGGGTTTTACTGCACCATATATATAAACATATAACGAGTATAATATGTTAATATATAATTTATTTATTTGAGACTAAAGTTTCAAAGGTTTGACATTCATCATCAGTCTTTTTAATTTGAAATATTTAATCTGTTATTTCTCATGGGTTCAATACCGAATTCGTTTCTTGAGTGATCTGCTTATTATTAGAACAAAAAAAAATCCAATCGGGTATTTGAACCCATGAGAAATAACAGGAAAAATATTATTTCTAATTAAAATTCTCGGCAAAACAAAATATTTCCAATTAAATTTCTAATCGTTTCTACAATTGTTAAAGTGCTACTTTTATTACGAATCGTTTTTTTTTATTTTTATTTTCAAGTTCTTAAGCTAAAAAGCCAAAAATTTAATTAGTTCTTTAATATTTTGGCTTCAGACGAACTTGAATATTTTTTGGCTTCTGATTTTACTTTAAAAATTTTAACATTTATCGATATAACACAACCAAAAATATATTCTAAAATATTCACTTAACAGAAGTCCACGTTATATTTTAAACTACAATAAAGTTCAATGATATTTATTAGTCATCATTTGTTAACTACTTATTAGTGATGTTACGTTTCATTTGCAAAATCAAGCTGATTATTATTCATCATTCTAGGAAATGAAGCAAAAACAACCCAAGAGTCGTCAATAGATAATTATTCAGTTTCCTTTTGTCTTCCTTTAAGGTAGAATAGTTTTATCCATTCAGACCGTTTAGCATGCTCAATGTTTTAATCACTTTTTTTTTAATTTACTTCATTATTTTTTTTTTAAAGGGATTAGGTATTTGTAATTACGTCCATTTTTTTTATTTTTTATTTTTTTAATTAATTATTTATATTCATTCAAGAAAGGTGTAAACATTAACTGGGAATACTTGGTTCGCATTTATACATTGAATATTAAAGAGCTATATTTTGTTTTTTGCTGTATAGGTATATTTAAATAATAATGATTAAATTTTTACTTTATCCAATGCGAAGCATGGGTAAAGTATTGCAATTTCTTGTTAAATTGATTTTTATCATTTGAATGTCAAATTTAAACACTTTATTTAGACAGCGTACCAAGTTTATTTTTAAAATTTTCAAACAAAATATTCCTTTCTAATGCGCCAAATTATGGGTGCAAACAGTCGGGTAATATAAATTTCTATCAGTAAATGTCGACTTCAAAATCGATCTTTAAATTTTCAAATTTCTATAAAAAACATTTTATGTTTAGAAAAGTATATTTAATAAATATAATAAAATTGTTGCCTAGTTTCAAGGGGCAATTAAAATGAATTATTTTTTCGAAAAGGGTGCCGATAGAAGGTTTTAAGTCCCTGCCTGTTATACTTTCGAGTTCAAGCATGTCAAAGACAAGTTCAGACTAATTCTTCTCGCTGAGGAATTATTAAAATAATAATAATACAAAAAAAGAATAAATAAAGATGATTAGAGAATCTTTGGAATAATCCATTTCTAAATTTCCTTCTCAGGGAGTGTGGAGTTTAATTCACAAGATTTAATTTCTGACTCACACAAAGCAGTATCCGTTTGGGGCGAAGGTCCCAAAATAAATTTTTAAAAAATCTAATGTTAAATTTGAAAAATAACAAAAATGATGCCGTATTTGATGAAATTTTCAAAAAAAAGCGAAAATTAAAAAAAATCTAAAAAAATGAAGGTTACTTTTTTGGATAGCATCCCCTGGTTGAAAAGTCACCAACCGCCACTGATTTGTATATAAATTAAGCTAGATGATTTCAAAGGGGGCCATGGCATTGAGTTGTCTGACCCCCATTTTACTTAACCACTCAAATATATAATACCATATATCTTTTCATCTTCTTATTGAGAATGATAGATTTCTCAATGAGAATAATAAATCACAAAATGAAATTAATAAATTTCAAAGTGGGATTAGTTTAATTAAATTTGAAAATTCCTATTTCCAATTTGAAATTAATTATTCTCTTTGTGGCAATGATTAATCTTATTTCTTAAATGATTCCTCCAATTTGAAATCGATCAATCTGATTTTTAAATGGCTTAATCCCAATTTGAAGTTGATCAATTTAGAAAAAACACTATCACCCTACGGTAGGAACGATCTGAAAATGACATTAAACTAAATTTCTCATTTAAATTTTACATTTTCATTAATAAATCACAAAAATAAGGCGATTGATTAGAGGGAGATATTTTAAAATCGTTATCAGCAAAAGTCGCATATGAAAGAAAGAGATAGAGAAAAAGAGTGCTTAAGTAGAGTTAACGAGGCATCAAGAGGGTTGCGCCGGAAATTAACCCTTGGAAGAAGAGCAAGAGGACGAAGGGGGTGGAGGGGGGAGGCAGAGAATGAAGGGGTGAAGAGGAGCAGGAGAGTGGAAATGGCGAATTAAACACTCGAGTCTTGCAAGATTGAGGACAGACAAATCACAAAAAGAATGAAATAGGGAACGAGACAAAAAATATATAGCAACATGACATTGATTTTTTTTAGCCATTTGAAATTTTTCTCATTCCTAATTACAAATTAGAGCTTTTTTAGAGCTGTGAAATATCTTCTTCTTCTTCGAGTGCCATACCCGAAACGGGTGTCGGCGCCTCTCCACATATACCTGTGCTGAGTGTGTTTAGTTGTTTTACACAGATATACGGGACCTACTTTTTAACGCCGGTTCCGAACAGCTAATTTGGAGAGGTGACTAGGCAATTATACTCTTGGTAGGTTGCCATTACTTTCCAAGAGGAGGTGACTGCAAATATCTGCCGAGACTCGGTCTCGAACCAGCGATCTTCGAGTCAGCGACCCGACACTCTAGCCACTGACCCACAGTCACCTCTGTGAAATATCACCGATTTGTAATTACAGTAGAGTCTCACTAATCCGTCACTTCAATAGACCGGCACGTCCAATAATCCGGCACCGTCCGCCCGATATCCGTTTACTAGAAAATCATAAGATGATGTCATCTATTAAATCCGATGGAATGGAATATTTTTAATTATATGTCAGAGGGATTGTTTTTTAGCCCCTCGGAATCTTTCATATTAAATTAGGAAAAGTCACTTCATTGCCCTTCGAATTTTGAATCTCCTCAAAATTCTAAACACTCAACCACCTTTATTTAAATTATATGGCATGGCTATATGTTTAAATTTAGAATCACTATATCGCGAAATTTTACAAATTAAGATAACAATCTTTGAGTAAAATATTTTACGCGTTTACATATGTCAGAGAGGTTCGTATCCCGCAGGTGAGCCAGATGGTCCGGATTGCTGTTACTGGCACTCGGGTTCGATTCCCGAGGGGTTGAAAAACAACCCCTCTGACATATAGTTAAAAATATTCCATTCCATCGGATTTAATAGATGACACCATCTTATGATTTTCTAGTAAACTTGAATCTATTACCATCGGTAAATTGAAATTTTTCATGATATCCGTTTGTTAGACATATCGGGTGACATTTATTTTATTATATCAATTTTTCCATACAATCCAGTAGTCCGAACATTCCAATAATCCGGCACCCCTAGTTTTTAATAGTGCAGGATTAGTGAGACTCTACTGTTTATTGATCGATAGCCCATTAGTCAGAATTATGGATAATAAAGCAGGGTTAGTTCTGAGGAGTTCTACTAGTTAGTTTTTCAAACAAAATGTTTTTATTTTCAAATTAAAATTTACATATTTATTTTTAATTTTACAATTATTTGAGCATCGAGTAATAAATACTCTCTACCCATGTCCATATTTATAACAATGTTCTTTTTTACTTTATCCATTGCGAAGCATGGGGAAAGTATTGTAATCGGTCTCGCGGCAAGCGCGACTTCAAAGGGTCCTCAGGTAAAGACTATGGAACCCGTGGACTCAATTAAAGTCACAAATTGTAGTATTCATTTAATTTGAAGTTTAGCACGTGAAGATTTTGTCAAAAATTACATGGGGTCTCGTCAAGCTTGAGCTGTTTACCACAAAAGAATTTAGTCTTTTTGATTTTAAGTCGATTCTTCCACGTTTTCAGTAGAGGTTGCCATTAATAGTCAAAATATCAAAAATGGAATGCAATAAGGTTATTCCTCTAGTATTAAATAAGAATCGATTATTTTTGATTTTAAGTCGATTCCTCCATGTCTTCAGCAATGGTTACTAATAAATAATTACCGAAACGTCAAAAATCCAATGTAAAATGGTTATTCCTCGAGTATTAGATGAGAATCGATAACTATTTTTGAATTTAAGTCAACATGGACTGCAAATAGCAAGTGATATCTGATTAATAATAAAGGAATAAACATATTAATATTTCAAATGATTTTGGATCAAGCTTAGAAACGACCCGTTGCAGTTTATTTTTTATTTTAATCATTTTTTTTTTAAATTTTAGTGGGAAAATTTTTAAAAAACCCACGACATATACTAGTTAGTTAAAAAGTTATAAAGGAATACGTTGCTTTTGTATATTAATATTTAGTCCAGTTAAATTGGAAAACAAAAATTAATCGGTAAATATCTGAATTTTGGTATACATAGTTATTACGGCTTCCCTTTGAACATACTAAGTCCCCATCAAAATCTGTTGCGCTCTAGCCGAAATCTAGGAAAAAAGGTACAGTTTTTCAGTTTTTTGCCTATATCTCGGCACCTAAAACTGAAATTGTTCAGATAACAAATATAGTGTGCTATTTTGGTTACAATAGTTTATTAAATTTCCTATAAAAAAAGCATATTAACATTTCTTTTGTATCTCTAATACTTTAGCTGTAATCCGACGATGAATATAGAAGAATTTTCTGAAGGTCTGATAACGATGAAGATTTAAAGATCCCTCACTAATTTCTAAATTGATGCAAAATATTTGAAGGGGTGATTTTTCAGCAAAAATTAAGGGTGGGGGAGGATTTCATATAATTTTTTGTTCAAAACCCCTTCCCCTCCAAGTTACAGGTCTTTAGTTATGACTGCAGCCGTAGGGGGTAACAATGCTGGATTTGGTTGTAACTAGGAGGGCAAGGGATTTTGAACAAAAAATGATATGAAAGACCCCCCTTAATTTTTCTTGAATATACCAAAATTCAGATCTTTACCGATTAATGTTTTTATTTGTCGAAAATTGGTTGAATTTGACTGTACTATTAACCAATATCTTCCCATCACCAAAATGTATTTTCATTTTTCGCTGTTTACTTAATTTTAGATTCGACAGATAGATAGAGTCTGCCTCTGGTGCGGGGGTTTCAACCCCGAACCCCCCCTCCTCCGTATATACGCCACTGAATAAAGTGCAAAATAAATCTGGTTTCGAATAATGGTCAAGATTTCATTATTTAGTAAAATTTAACAGCAAAAAATTCTAGATGTTTCTTTGAGTAAATCATTTAAAAAAATTTCTTTGTAATTTGTTTTATATTGATTAAGAATAGAACTAACTAATCAAATTATTGAAGTTTTCACGTTTTTCCCTTTAATTTAATAGCATAATCACATTACATGTCATGACTGACATTGATCACATTACATGAAATGACATTGATTTTTTTAGTCATTTAAAATTTCTCTCATTCCTAATTATATATTTAAGCATTTTTTATAGTTATGAAATATTGCCGATTTATAATTAGACTGATCAATACTCGATTCTTCACAAATATATGAATAAAAATTGGAAAATAAATCTGGATTTGAAAAAATGTTCGTATTTCATTATTTAGTAAATCTACCAGAGAATGATTCTAAATGTTTCTCTGATTAGATGACCGTATAAAATTTTTTATTTGTAATTAATTTTATATTGATTAAAATCAGAAACAATCAAATTTTTTAAGTTTTCACATTTTCCCTTTAATAGCATAATCACGTTGAAAAATTTCAAGTCGCTATCGGGAAATAGGAAATCATTTACAGACATATTAAAATTTTCTCATTTATATATATAATTAATAGTTTAGCATAAATAAGTAATTTTTCGAATTTAAAAAAAAATTGCATTTTATCATAATTATCCTCGACGCTAAATAAGTCCACATTCTAAATTAATCTAAAATGAGAATTTACTAATGATATTAAATATTATGTATATATATATTTATTAGCATTATTAATTATCTAAAACAATATGTGAGATGCTTATAAAAATCTAGTAATATATTTTAGATTGAATTTATTCCGTGCGCTTATTTAGCCAATAGTAAAATTTTTGAAAAATTCAATTTTTTTAAAATTCGTTTTACTCACTCGTTTATCCTTGTTTTATAAAGTGGTTTACAAATTATATTTTCTCTAAAAAAAAAAAAATATTATTCGGGGTTTAAAGGGGCACCAACTGCTAAGATCATTAGCGCAAAAAAAAAATAAAAAAATGTATACATATATTGATCAGTAAAACAAAGATTGAAAAAAAAAATATTTTGAGATCTATATCCCTATATACTTATACATATTCGTTCATTTCATAATTTAATTAAGTTTATTTAAAAACTAGTGTGTAAAAATTGTTTTTTAAAATAAAAACTATAAACTATGGGAATTTTACAGAAGTTTATAAATTTGTGAGAAAATGAATTTTCAATGATATAATACTTATAGACATAGAGTCAAATTGAAAGATTTTTGCCGAGGGTAGCAGAATTTTTATATATTGAACGAGACAATAAAAGAGTGTTTCTTCTGCTGGAATTATAAATTTTATTAGAGTTTTTGCCCTCTTCATCAGTCTATTACAATTGATTCATGGGAATTAATGTATGAATGGATGAATGAACTATAGTCTCGTTATAAATAAAATTTCTAATTCTAGCAGAGGACACTCTTTTATTGTCTCCTTCAATTAACTGAATCAATTAATATAGGTATATACTACTTCAAGCATACATTTAATTTATAATTTAGTAGAAATGGGTCTGAATTCGATTACAAGATTCTACCAAAACAAACAGGCAAACAGAAATTTAAGGTAAATAACAGCATGTAAAACTCGGGACACCCGGACATTCCTGCTGCTCTACTTGCCTCCGGGTTTCCCCTTTGAATGAATGTGATCCCACGCATCAAACCACCTCTCCCTCACCTGAGAGGTCATTGGAACTGGAACCTGAATCATTCATTCTCTTGCTATCACTGATTTCAATGATTGAACGATTAAATTATTAATCCACTAAGACAGTAGACAGAGAGACAATATATTCTAATAATACTAGACATAAATATTCGACTTTGTTGTGTGGGAGGTTAGGAGAAAGAAACGGAGAATGATCGTACGAGATTGAAGTCTTACGAGTTCACGGGCTGAATAATAGAGGGAATAGTTTATTTATTCACCATTCTACGCCACATGGTTTTGAACTATTAACTTATATATCTTTTTACTTTATCCAATGAAAAGCATGGGTAAAGTATTGTAATCGCTCTCGGGGCAAGCGTGTCTTCAAAGGGTCCTCAGGTAAAGACTACGGAACCCATGGACTCAATTAAAGTCACAAATTGTAGTATTCAATTAGGTTGAATTTTAGCACGTGACGGTTTTGCCAAAAATTACATGGAGTCTCGTCGAGAGGCCAAAAAGTGTCATTTTTTCATTTAGTGCGTGCGGATGGATGGATGGATGGATGTATGGATGGATGGATGTTATCGTTTTTTTGGCCCACGATTTTTTCCACACCGTTGCACCGATTGAAATGAAATTGAAAACCTACCATTAGTTTAACAAAATGAAGCGCTGATTAGCTTTTGGTACATATCGGCCCACAAACATTAGTACTTTATGTCAGTACTTTTTTAGTTTTTTCTAAATATCTTGAAAATGACTTAACCAATTTTGATGAAATTTAATATCCTAATTAAGTACATTGGGGACCACAAAAAAGGTTAAATAAAGTTTTTAGTAAAATTATATTTTAAAGTACTTTACTCTAGAGTAAGAGAGTACTTTTTTTAATTTTTTAAATTCTTTAAAATTTATTCATTTGAAAGTTTTAATATAGCTCATTTAGCCTTGCTTAAGTAAGAATGGATAGGCTTCTCTCTGTGAAATGCTAAAAATTTGGGAGGAATTTTTATAAGTAACCATAGCAACTGCGTTGTTTTCTTATCCGTTACCTTTGCTGAAGACATAGAGAAATCGATTTTAAACCAAAAATAGCGATTGATTCTCATCTAGTACTTGAGGAATAATCATTCTATATTGGATTTTTGACGTTTCGGTTTTTATTAGTAACCATTGCTGAAGACATAGAGAAATCGATTTTAAACCAAAAATAGCGATTGATTCTCATCTAGTACTTGAGGAATAATCATTCTATATTGGATTTTTGACGTTTCGGTTTTTATTAGTAACCATTGCTGAAGACATAGAGAAATCGATTTTAAACCAAAAATAGCGATTGATTCTCATCTAGTACTTGAGGAATAATCATTCTATATTGGATTTTTGACGTTTCGGTTTTTATTAGTAACCATTGCTGAAGACATAGAGAAATCGATTTTAAACCAAAAATAGCGATTGATTCTCATCTAGTACTTGAGGAATAATCATTCTATATTGGATTTTTGACGTTTCGGTTTTTATTATTAACCATTGCTGAAGACATGGAGGAATCGACTTAAAATCAAAAATAGCGATTGATTCTCATCTAATACTTGAGAAATATCCATTCTATATTGGATTTTTGACGTTTCGGTTTTTATTAGAAACCATTCCTGAAGACATAGAGAAATCAACTTTAAACCAAAAATAGCGATTGATTCTCATCTAGTACTTGAGGAATAATCATTCTATATTGGATTTTTGACGTTTCGGTTTTTATTGGTAACCATTGCTGAAGACATAGAGGAATCGACTTATAATCAAAAATAGCGATTGATTCTCATCTATATATATATATATATATATATATATATATATATATATATATATATATGATATATATATATATATATATATATATATATAGATAAAACACACATATTCTGTCATTAATTTCAGTGTGTATACTTATTTTTTAATAAATTAACTTATTTTTTTAGGTAGACACAAAAACAACAACAAGCTGAGCGAAAGGAAAAACGCAAAACTCAAAAAAGAGAAAGAAGGAGATAGCAAAATTTACACTATATTCATTTATTTATTTTACCTAAGATAAGCTTGCAGTGGTTAATATGATAATGGATGTTGGTTTTTGAAAATAGATATGAGGCTTGGATGTGAGGTGACGTGGGTTTGCTTTTATAGCAATGGTTTACTTAAATACTATTTCTTGAGTGGCGGGCGAATCTCAGGGTAGTCTCTCTTAGTGCTTTTTTCTGAAATTGATGGAATTTACTGTGAGTCACGTTACTAATTTTAGTGTAAAAATTAATAAAAAATTGATTAAGAATAATAAAAAACAAAATAAAATAATATTAAAAGGAGGGATGTGAGATTTTCAACGATAATAAAGATTTTTATTAGAGTTATTTAAATTTTAATAATGTGAATTTGTTTTTATCATTATTTGAATCGAAATAGAATGGATTATTACAGAAATTATTGTTTGAAGATTTGTTACACTTCTTGATGGGCTGAATTGTTAGAATCTCCTCTGGATCTTCTCCCTGTAACAATTTCCTCCTTTGGTAATAATTCATAATATAATGAAATTAAAGTATTTTTTATAGAAATATTCGGAATAAAATTGTATTTAATATATTATTTATTTATTTATTTAATTGATCTTTTTTTGAAACTCGAAAAAAGTACTAGAAAAATTTACAGTATTTATTACTTAATCAATTATAAGAATAGGGTATTATAAAGATATTTAACCTTTTCAGCCAACGTCTCGTGGCATGGACGTGGAATATTCTGACCCCACAAGAAGACACTATTAGACTTGCGAACTAGTAAAAATATACTCGCGAAACATTTCGATTTCGAAGGAATAAGTATTTGTGAAAACAGGTTTGAAGTTGATTAGGATTAGGAATAGGACATGATTCTCTTGATAAAAGAATCATGAGCTCACGTGGGCAGGGATGCTAGGCCCTGAAGTAAGTTTGTATTTCTTTATCAAAAAGAACAAAGAAGTACACACCTATCCGTTACCCAAAGATAAAGAATTTGTTTTTCCATAAAATAAGAAAACCAAAGACTTACTATTAATGTTAGTAATAGAAGGTAGATCATCTACCTGAAAAAAGAAAAAAATACTATTATTAAAATAATATAATGAATTTAAAGTATTTTTTATAGAAATATTCGGAATAAAATTATATTTAATATATTATTTATTTAATTGATCTATTTTTGAAACTCGAATAAAGTAAATTTTTATAATTTTTCTAACTGATATGACAAAGAATAATTGACCTATCAATAAGAAGTGTTTTGACAGCGCTTTATTTGAAAAAGATATTTTATCACGAGACTATTTCGGATTATGCTATTAAAGTCTGTGGAGTCTTAAATCTGGACCAGGAGAGAAAAAAGATCTGATCAACTAAGCTACAATCAAACGTCATGTTTCGTATTATACGCAAAATTTCGAATAAAGTACTTGAAATATTTACAGTATTTATTACTTATTGAATTACACTAGAAAATAAGTATAAATATACTCGTGAATCATTTCGATTTCGAAGGAATAAGGATCTGTGAATACAGGGATTGAAGTTGATTAGGATTAGGGATAGGGATAGAACATGATTCTCTTGGTAAAAGAATCATGTGCTCACGTGGGCAGGGATGCCATGCCCTGAAGTAGGTTTGTACTTTTATTATCTAAAAGAACAAAGAAGTACACACCTACTCGTTACCCATTGATAAAGAATTTGGTTTTCCATAAAATAAGAAAACCTTAGTCGTAATCTCAATGTTAGTATTAGGAGGACGAAAAACTACCTGAGGAATAAGGATCTATGAAAACAGGGATTGAAGTTGATTAGGTTTAGGGATAGGACATGCTTCTCTTTATAAAAAAATCATGAGCTCACGTGGGCAGGGATGCTAGGCCCTGAAGTAAGTTTGTAGTTCTTTATCAAAAAGAACAAAGAAGTACACACCGACCCGTTACCCAAAGATAAAGAATTTGATTTTCCATAAAATAAGAAAACCATAGACTTAATAGCAATGCTAGTATTATTACGAACACCTACCTGAAAAAAGATAAAAATACTATTACTAAAATAATATAATGATTTTAAATTATTTTTTTATAGAAATATTCGGTATAAAATTATATTTAATTTATTATTTCTTTATATATTTAATTGAATTTTTTTTGAAACTCGAAAAAATTACTTGAAAAATTTACAGTATTTATTACTTAATCAATTTTAAGAATAGAGTATTATAAAGATATCTTACCTTATCAGCCAACGTCTCGTGGCATGGACCTTGAATATTATGATACTCGTAAAAAAAAATTCGATTTCGAAGAAATAAGGATTTGTGAAAACAAGGATTGAAGTTGATTAGGATTAGGGATGGGACATGATTCTCTTGATAAAAGAATCATGAGCTCAAGTGGGCAGGGATGCTAGGCCCTGAAGTAAGTTTGTACTTCTTTATCAAAAAGAACAAAGAAATACAAACCTACCCGTTACCCAAAAATAAAGAATTTGTTTTTCCATAAAATAAGAAAACTGAAGACTAAATATTAATATTAGTATTAGGAGGTAGAGCACCTACCGGGAAAAATAAAAAATACTATTAGTAAAATAATATAAGGAATTTAAAGTATTTTTTATAGAAATATTCGGTATAAAATTATATGTAATATATTATTTATTAAATTGATCTTTTTTTTGAAACTAGAATAAAGTACTTGAAAAATTTACAGTATTTATAGAAAAGGTTATTATAAAGATATCTTACCTTATCAGCCAAACTCTCGTGGCTTGGACTTGGAATTATCTTACCCCACAGGAAGACACTATTACACTAGAGAATAAATATAAATATACTCGCGAATCATTTCGATTTCGAAGGAATAAGGATCTGTGAAAACAGGGGTTGAAGTTGATTAGGATTAGGGATAGGGATAAGACATGTTTCTTTTGGTAAAAGAATCATGAGCTCACGTGGGCAGGGATGCCATGCCCTGAAGTAGGTTTGTACTTTTGTTATCTAAAAGAACAAAGAAGTACACACCTACTCGTTACCCATTGATAAAGAATTTGGTTTTTCATAAAATAAGAAAACCTTAGTCGTAATCTCAATGTTAGTATTAGAAGGACGAGCAACTACCTGAGGAATAAGGATCTGTGAAAGCATGGATTGAAGTTGATTAGGTTTAGGGATAGGACATGATTCTCTTGATAAAAAAATCATGAGCTCACGTGGACAGGGATGTCATGCCCTGAAGTAGGTTTGTACTTTTGTTATCTCAAAGAACAAAGAGATACACACCTACTCGTTACCCATTGATAAAGCATTTGGTTTTTCATAAAATTAGAAAGCCTTAGTCGTACTCTCAATATTAGGGCAGGGATGCCATGCCCTGAAGTAGGTTTATACTTTTGTTATCTAAAAGAACAAAGAGGTACACACCTACTCGTTACCCATTGATAAAGCATTTGGTTTTTCATAAAATAAGAAAACCTTAATCGTAATCTCAATGTTAGTATTAGAAGGAAGAGCAACTACCTGAGGAATAAGGATCTGTGAAAACATGGATTGAAGTTGATTAGGTTTAGGGATAGGACATGATTCTCTTGATAAAAGAATCATGAGCTTACGTGGGCAGGGATGCTAGGCTCTGAAGTAAGTTTGTACTTCTTTATCAAAAAGAACAAAGAAGTAAAAACCTACCCGTTACCCAAAAATAAAGAATTTGTTTTTCCATAAAATAAGAAAACTGAAGACTTATTATTAATGTTAGTATTAGAAGGTAGAGCACCTACCTGAAAAATAAAAAAATACTATTAGTAAAATAATATAATGAATTTAAAGTATTTTTTATAGAAATATTCGGTATAAAATTATATGTAATATAATATTTATTAAATTGATCTTTTTTTGAAACTAGAATAAAGGTTTAGGGATAGGAAATGATTCTCTTGGTACAAGAATCATGAGCTCACGTGGGCAGGGATGCCATGCCCTGAAGTAGGTTTGTACTTTGTTATCTCAAAGAACAAAGAGGTACACCTACTGTAGCCCATTGATAAATCATTTGGTTTTTCATAAAATTAGAAAACCTCAGTCGTCATCTCAATGTTAGTATTAAAAGGACGAGTAACTACCTGAGGAATAAAGATCTGTGAAAATAGGATTGAAGTTGATTAGGTTTAGGGATAGAACATGATTCTCTTGATAAAAGAATCATGAGCTCACGTGGGCAGGGATGCCATGCCCTGAAGTAGGTTTGTACTTTTGTTATCTAAAAGAATAAAGAAGTACACACCTACTCGTAACCCCTTGATAAAGAATTTGTTTATCCATAAAATAAGAAAACCTTAGTCGTAATCTCAATGTTAGTATTAGAAGGACGAGCAACTACCTGAGGAATAAGGATCTGTGAAAGCATGGATTGAAGTTAATTAGGTTTAGGGATAGGACATGATTCTCTTGATAAAAAAATCATGAGCTCACGTGGACAGGGATGCTATGCCCTGAAGTAGGTTTGTACTTTTGTTATCTCAAAGAACAAAGAGGTACACACCTACTCGTAACCCATTGATAAAGCATTTGGTTTTTCATAAAATTAGAAAAACCTTAGTCGTCATCTCAATGTTAGTATTAGAAGGACGAGTAACTACCTGAGGAATAAAGATCTGTGAAAACAGGGATTGAAGTTGATTAGGTTTAGGGATAGGACATGATTCTCTTGATAAAAAAATCATGAGCTCACGTGGGCAGGGATGCCATGCCCTGAAGTAGGTTTATACTTTTGTTATCTAAAAGAACAAAGAGATACACACCTACTCGTTACCCATTGATAAAGCATTTGGTTTTTCATAAAATTAGAAAACCTTAGTCGTAATCTCAATATTAGGGGCAGGGATGCCATGCCCTGAAGTAGGTTTATACTTTTGTTATCTAAAAGAACAAAGAGGTACACACCTACTCGTTACCCATTGATAAAGCATTTGGTTTTTCATAAAATAAGAAAACCTTAATCGTAATCTCAATGTTAGTATTAGAAGGAAGAGCAACTACCTGAGGAATAAGGATCTGTGAAAACATGGATTGAAGTTGATTAGGTTTAGGGATAGGACATGATTCTCTTGATAAAAGAATCATGAGCTTACGTGGGCAGGGATGCTAGGCCCTGAAGTAAGTTTGTACTTCTTTATCAAAAAGAACAAAGAAGTACAAACCTACCCGTTACCCAAAAATAAAGAATTTGTTTTTCCATAAAATAAGAAAACTGAAGACTTATTATTAATGTTAGTATTAGAAGGTAGAGCACCTACCTGGAAAAATAAAAAAATACTATTAGTAAAATAATATAATGAATTTAAAGTATTTTTTATAGAAATATTCGGTATAAAATTATATGTAATATAATATTTATTAAATTGATCTTTTTTTGAAACTAGAATAAAGGTTTAGGGATAGGAAATGATTCTCTTGGTACAAGAATCATGAGCTCACGTGGGCAGGGATGCCATGCCCTGAAGTAGGTTTGTACTTTTGTTATCTCAAAGAACAAAGAGGTACACACCTACTCGTAGCCCATTGATAAATCATTTGGTTTTTCATAAAATTAGAAAACCTTAGTCGTCATCTCAATGTTAGTATTAAAAGGACGAGTAACTACCTGAGGAATAAAGATCTGTGAAAATAGGGATTGAAGTTGATTAGGTTTAGGGATAGGACATGATTCTCTTGATAAAAAAATCATGAGCTCACGTGGGCAGGGATGCCATGCCCTGAAGTAGGTTTGTACTTTTGTTATCTAAAAGAATAAAGAAGTACACACCTACTCGTAACCCCTTGATAAAGAATTTGTTTATCCATAAAATAAGAAAACCTTAGTCGTAATCTCAATGTTAGTATTAGAAGGACGAGCAACTACCTGAGGAATAAGGATCTGTGAAAGCATGGATTGAAGTTAATTAGGTTTAGGGATAGGACATGATTCTCTTGATAAAAAAATCATGAGCTCACGTGGACAGGGATGCCATGCCCTGAAGTAGGTTTGTACTTTTGTTATCTCAAAGAACAAAGAGGTACACACCTACTCGTAACCCATTGATAAAGCATTTGGTTTTTCATAAAATTAGAAAACCTTAGTCGTCATCTCAATGTTAGTATTAGAAGGACGAGTAACTACCTGAGGAATAAAGATCTGTGAAAACAGGGATTGAAGTTGATTAGGTTTAGGGATAGGACATGATTCTCTTGATAAAAAAATCATGAGCTCACGTGGGCAGGGATGCCATGCCCTGAAGTAGGTTTATACTTTTGTTATCTAAAAGAACAAAGAGATACACACCTACTCGTTACCCATTGATAAAGCATTTGGTTTTTCATAAAATTAGAAAACCTTAGTCGTAATCTCAATATTAGGCAGGGATGTTATGCTCTGAAGTAGGTTTATACTTTTGTTATCTAAAAGAACAAAGAGGTACACACCTACTCGTTACCCATTGATAAAGCATTTGGTTTTTCATAAAATAAGAAAACCTTAATCGTAATCTCAATGTTAGTATTAGAAGGAAGAGCAACTACCTGAGGAATAAGGATCTGTGAAAACATGGATTGAAGTTGATTAGGTTTAGGGATAGGACATGATTCTCTTGATAAAAGAATCATGAGCTTACGTGGGCAGGGATGCTAGGCCCTGAAGTAAGTTTGTACTTCTTTATCAAAAAGAACAAAGAAGTAAAAACCTACCCGTTACCCAAAAATAAAGAATTTGTTTTTCCATAAAATAAGAAAACTGAAGACTTATTATTAATGTTAGTATTAGAAGGTAGAGCACCTACCTGGAAAAATAAAAAAATACTATTAGTAAAATAATATAATGAATTTAAAGTATTTTTTATAGAAATATTCGGTATAAAATTATATGTAATATAATATTTATTAAATTGATCTTTTTTTGAAACTAGAATAAAGGTTTAGGGATAGGAAATGATTCTCTTGGTACAAGAATCATGAGCTCACGTGGGCAGGGATGCCATGCCCTGAAGTAGGTTTGTACTTTTGTTATCTCAAAGAACAAAGAGGTACACACCTACTCGTAGCCCATTGATAAATCATTTGGTTTTTCATAAAATTAGAAAACCTTAGTCGTCATCTCAATGTTAGTATTAAAAGGACGAGTAACTACCTGAGGAATAAAGATCTGTGAAAATAGGGATTGAAGTTGATTAGGTTTAGGGATAGAACATGATTCTCTTGATAAAAAAATCATGAGCTCACGTGGGCAGGGATGCCATGCCCTGAAGTAGGTTTGTACTTTTGTTATCTAAAAGAATAAAGAAGTACACACCTACTCGTAACCCCTTGATAAAGAATTTGTTTATCCATAAAATAAGAAAACCTTAGTCGTAATCTCAATGTTAGTATTAGAAGGACGAGCAACTACCTGAGGAATAAGGATCTGTGAAAGCATGGATTGAAGTTAATTAGGTTTAGGGATAGGACATGATTCTCTTGATAAAAAAATCATGAGCTCACGTGGGCAGGGATGCCATGCCCTGAAGTAGGTTTGTACTTTTGTTATCTCAAAGAACAAAGAGGTACACACCTACTCGTAACCCATTGATAAAGCATTTGGTTTTTCATAAAATTAGAAAACCTTAGTCGTCATCTCAATGTTAGTATTAGAAGGACGAGTAACTACCTGAGGAATAAAGATCTGTGAAAACAGGGATTGAAGTTGATTAGGTTTAGGGATAGGACATGATTCTCTTGATAAAAAAATCATGAGCTCACGTGGGCAGGGATGCCATGCCCTGAAGTAGGTTTATACTTTTGTTATCTAAAAGAACAAAGAGGTACACACCTACTCGTTACCCATTGATAAAGCATTTGGTTTTTCATAAAATTAGAAAACCTTAGTCGTAATCTCAATATTAGTATTAGAAGGACGAGCAACTACCTGAGGAATAAGGATCTGTGAAAACAGGGATTGAAGTTGATTAGGTTTAGGGATAGGACATGATTCTCTTGATAAAAAAATCATGAGCTCACGTGGGCAGGGATGCCATGCCCTGAAGTAGGTTTATACTTTTGTTATCTAAAAGAACAAAGAGGTACACACCTACTCGTTACCCATTGATAAAGCATTTGGTTTTTCATAAAATAAGAAAACCTTAATCGTAATCTCAATGTTAGTATTAGAAGGAAGAGCAACTACCTGAGGAATAAGGATCTGTGAAAACATGGATTGAAGTTGATTAGGTTTAGGGATAGGACATGATTCTCTTGATAAAAGAATCATGAGCTTACGTGGGCAGGGATGCTAGGCCCTGAAGTAAGTTTGTACTTCTTTATCAAAAAGAACAAAGAAGTACAAACCTACCCGTTACCCAAAAATAAAGAATTTGTTTTTCCATAAAATAAGAAAAACTGAAGACTTATTATTAATGTTAGTATTAGAAGGTAGAGCACCTACCTGGAAAAATAAAAAAATACTATTAGTAAAATAATATAATGAATTTAAAGTATTTTTTATAGAAATATTCGGTATAAAATTATATGTAATATAATATTTATTAAATTGATCTTTTTTTGAAACTAGAATAAAGGTTTAGGGATAGGAAATGATTCTCTTGGTACAAGAATCATGAGCTCACGTGGGCAGGGATGCCATGCCCTGAAGTAGGTTTGTACTTTTGTTATCTCAAAGAACAAAGAGGTACACACCTACTCGTAACCCATTGATAAATCATTTGGTTTTTCATAAAATTAGAAAACCTTAGTCGTCATCTCAATGTTAGTATTAGAAGGACGAGTAACTACCTGAGGAATAAAGATCTGTGAAAACAGGGATTGAAGTTGATTAGGTTTAGGGATAGGACATGATTCTCTTGATAAAAAAATCATGAGCTCACGTGGGCAGGGATGCCATGCCCTGAAGTAGGTTTGTACTTTTGTTATCTAAAAGAATAAAGAAGCATACACCTACTGTAACCCCTTGATAAAGAATTTGTTTATCCATAAAATAAGAAAACCTTAGTCGTAATCTCAATGTTAGTATTAGAACGACGAGCAACTACCTGAGGAATAAGGATCTGTGAAAGCATGGATTGAAGTTAATTAGGTTTAGGATATATTACGATTCTCTTTGATAAAAAAATCATGAGCTCACGTGGGCAGGGATGCCATGCCCTGAAGTAGGTTTGTACTTTTGTTATCTCAAAGAACAAAGAGGTACACACCTACTCGTAACCCATTGATAAAGCATTTGGTTTTTCATAAAATTAGAAAAAACCTTAGTCGTCATCTCAATGTTAGTATTAGAAGGACGAGTAACTACCTGAGGAATAAAGATCTGTGAAAACAGGGATTGAAGTTGATTAGGTTTAGGGATAGGACATGATTCTCTTTGATAAAAATCATGAGCTCACGTGGGCAGGGATGGAAACATGCCTGAAGTAGGTTTATACTTTTGTTATCTAAAAGAACAAAGAGGTACACACCTACTCGTTACCCATTGATAAAGCATTTGGTTTTTCATAAAATTAGAAAACCTTAGTCGTAATCCCAATATTAGTATTAGAAGGACGAGCAACTACCTGAGGAATAAGGATCTGTGAAAACAGGGATTGAAGTTGATTAGGTTTAGGGATAGGACATGATTCTCTTGATAAAAAAATCATGAGCTCACGTGGGCAGGGATGCCATGCCCTGAAGTAGGTTTATACTTTTGTTATCTAAAAGAACAAAGAGGTACACACCTACTCGTTACCCATTGATAAAGCATTTGGTTTTTCATAAAATAAGAAAACCTTAATCGTAATCTCAATGTTAGTATTAGAAGGAAGAGCAACTACCTGAGGAATAAGGATCTGTGAAAACATGGATTGAAGTTGATTAGGTTTAGGGATAGGACATGATTCTCTTGATAAAAGAATCATGAGCTTACGTGGGCAGGGATGCTAGGCCCTGAAGTAAGTTTGTACTTCTTTATCAAAAAGAACAAAGAAGTACAAAACCTACCCGTTACCCAAAAATAAAGAATTTGTTTTTCCATAAAATAAGAAAACTGAAGACTTATTATTAATGTTAGTATTAGAAGGTAGAGCACCTACCTGGAAAAATAAAAAAAATACTATTAGTAAAATAATATAATGAATTTAAAGTATTTTTTATAGAAATATTCGGTATAAAATTATATGTAATATAATATTTATTAAATTGATCTTTTTTTGAAACTAGAATAAAGGTTTAGGGATAGGAAATGATTCTCTTGGTACAAGAATCATGAGCTCACGTGGGCAGGGATGCCATGCCCTGAAGTAGGTTTGTACTTTTGTTATCTCAAAGAACAAAGAGGTACACACCTACTCGTAACCCATTGATAAAGCATTTGGTTTTTCATAAAATTAGAAAACCTTAGTCGTCATCTCAATGTTAGTATTAGAAGGACGAGCAACTACCTGAGGAATAAGGGTCTGTGAAAACATGGATTGAAGTTAATTAGGTTTAGGGATAGGACATGATTCTCTTGATAAAAAATCATGAGCTCACGTGGGCAGGGATGCCATGCCCTGAAGTAGGTTTGTACTTTTGTTATCTAAAAGAACAAAGAAGTACACACCTACTCGTTACCCATTGATAATGAATTTGGTTTTCCATAAAATAAGAAAACCTATTCGTAATCTCAAATTCCTTAATATAACTCATGTAAAGTTGTTTATTATTGAGGTGTAGAGTCAGCTGAGAGGTAGGATGAAGTTGGAGAAGGTATATTGTAATACTCACAGTTGATGTTTCATCCGTCACTGGCTGATACTCACTTCCAATCTGCCTATCACTCCCACTTATATACTTACCCATCTCCCCACTCCAAAACCATTGTCCCTATCTCCCCCTACTCACTGTCCCTATCTCCTCCTCTCCAAAACATTGTCCCTATCCCCCCTCACTGTCCCTATCTTCTCCCCACTTTTCATTCTGCCAATTTCCCCCACTCTTATATACCCTTCGTGAACAATTAGTGAAAGCTATTCTTAGCTTATCTTCCGTGATAATCTTAATCTGCTTAGTATTGTAATTATTTTACCTTGTTTAACCCACGCCATTCGATTTTCACTTATTACTACTAATTTTTTAACTGTGTTTAAAGCACTCTATTCGATTTTCACTGATCATTACTAATTATTTAGCAGTGTTTAAAAGTACTAGTGGTACTCATAAAGACCGATGAAAATCACACACTAATTCAATTGTTGATTCTCTTGTCTAGATTTAAATGATAAAAGATTTAAATAAAAAAAAATGATAAAAATTAATTAATATAGATTAAAAAATATTTATAACTAAAAATTAGATTATTTTACATAGCCCAAAAATGAATGAACGTACCTGAATTATATTGATTTTTTAATGAGACAGATATCGGTAATTAATTGAGTTATTGAAACCTCAAAATATATTCGCTTTTACTATAAATACACATTCACACACACACATGTAATATTAGTTGAAAATCGATGGCTATTTGTAATTTAAGTCAACATGAACTGCAAATAGTCAGTGATATCTGATTAATATTAAAGAAATACAAATATTAATAACAAATTTTAAATTTAGGGAACATTAGGGAATATTAATATTCCAAATGACTTCGGATAAAGTTTAGCAAGGATCCGTTGCAGTTTATTTTTAATGCAATCGAATGCAAAAAGGGGCACACCAGTAAAGAAGCAGTCCCTATGGATCTCGAAAGACCCTTGCATTACCGAAGAGAATGAAAAGTTGATTAAGTGCGAGGGACGAGACGTAGGTGTTTATGAACTCGGCCTTTGAAGGTTTGAAGATTATAAGTGCTCGGAAAGATGGAGGCTGGGAGAGAGTTCCAGATCCTTGAAGTCATGGGGATATAGGTACGTATTGGCGAATGAAGTGGTCGGGCATCATATCAATACACTTACACATCCATAACCAGAAGGAAGGGTTCCCAAAACCCCACCATGAAGTTTTGAAAAAGATTAGGCCCGGTACGCAGACAATATTTTTGCTAACCAACAGTGTGTCTTATCTGAAAATTGAAACTTGACACATAAGTACAGTTTATTAGTACGAATTTATGTCTTAAATTTCAGTTCATTAGCTAAACCCAATCGATACCTATTTAAATGTCGATCCAATTTATGTCGTAGTATTTTTAACTAGAACTTCTCAAGCTAGAAAGCCCATAATTTTTATGGGAGATTCGATTTATTTGCTTGTTAAAAATTATCTGGAACCTGTCGAAAAAATTGTTTTCAACTATGATTTTATTTTCAAACTGCATGTGTGGATTCCCATATCCACGATAACTCAAAATGGAAAGTCGTAGAAAGATCATTCTGGTAAATGTTTATAATTCCAAACTGCTTAGGTTCAAAACTCTTTAGCTTCAGAAATTTCAGTTAAGGAATTCAGAATATAGAAAAAATAAAATTAAATCCTATCAGTTTTGCAGTTCAAACGCTTTGATGGCAATAAAATACCCAAATAAATATGAAAAATGTCGTTTTTCCCTGTTTAAACGCCCATTTTTCTAAGACTTGTTTGATATAAAATTAAATAAAATTGCTAAATTCTTAAAATCTGAGTTCATTCCATCTTTCTTCTGCTTTCATATAAATAGGCCATGGCCTATTGGATCATTTCTTGTCTGATAGTGCGGATGTCAACCCCCAGGAGATATATTTATAATAGATTAAATTTTTGGCAAATTCAACCATAAATAAATTAGATCTCAACTCCTTTGATTCATTAGGCATTTAGAATTTAGAACTTCAACTAAAAGTCTTTCCTGATCTTATAACAACACCCTTCATCAGAATTTATTCAAATTTCAGAATTTACTTGAAATTTTATCATTTAGAAATTCTTCACATTTTAGAATTTATATCTTTACTCCACATTGATTTTTTGCACACAAGCAGACGAAGAGAGAGAAAAAAAATAGAGAAAATAACAATGTTTGAAAGTCCTCAACACATAAATACCCAAGCAAAAAAATAATTGCAAATTTTAGATGAATTAAAATCTCCGGTCGCCGAGCTTACCAAGTGGAAGATTAGTTGCTAACAAATTCCTTTTCTTGCGAATGAGTAATTTGAAGGGAGGATGGCATGTGTAGTGATATTAATTAAAAGGAATGCTATTTGAACACGTTCCTTTTTTTTGTTCATTGGCTTGTTTAATCTGTGACATTCCTGGCTTTATTTAAAGACTCAATCAGGAAGTAGGTGGCTGGAACTAATGGATGTTTACTCATTCACTCGTATTAACCCGTCATCAAAAGAACATCTATTCTATTCACTAAAATAAGGATGGGAATTATTATTATAGAGCTAACCAAATATGGAACCTTAATAATGAAAATAGTTTTTAGGTGAAGAAGAAAAACAAATTATACAATGTCAAAAGAATGGTTCAATCAAATTTAATAGTGTGAAACCAGTTAGATTTCACATTTTTAATAAGAGAGTCTCACCCGAATGCACGATGTTTCTACACCTATTTCTAAGAGTACTGTAGGGGACGAGGGGTGAATCGCGACCTAATATCGTATACACCTACTTCCACTTTCATTTCCAAGTGGAAGACAATATATGAAGGAGCATTATCTAATGAATTTCAAAGATCTGTACACCTAATTCCAATCACGGTTCACCTCTCGGTAGGGGAAGTGTTTTCATAGACTGAGTAGTGATATAAATGAAAAAATTAGTATTATTACCATTTAAATGTCCGCCTCGATTGCGTTGATATAATTATATGATATATGTCAGGACGCTTCGCCTCGGAGAACAAGACAATGGCCCAAGTAGAATTTTTGGCACTCACTCTCGATTCTCGAGATGGTGAAATTAACCCTTCTGACAGATGATAAAATCATCCCTAACACTTCGATTCAGTAGTTGGCATATCTACCATGTTTTCTTCAGAATGTTAATAACTAAGGAGACCTAAAAAAACAAAACAAAAAAAGCGTGGTAATATATTGTATTTGGGCCTGTGGTCCTTTTATCGCTACTCCATCTTATAGCCTTTTGTATTTTGTATTATATTTTTGAGAAATATTCCGATTTAAATCTAAAAAAATAATTAAAATTATCTCTATGGTTTCTAGAGACTGGAACTCTCTTCCTGTCCCCATCTTTTTGTTTTACAATCTTTAGACCCACAAAATTCTCACTGGAGCAGAGCCACCTTAACCACTCACATTTCTAGTCTCTTTTTTTCGGTAATACTTACCAAGATCTTTCATGACCTATTGTTGCTGCATCTTTTTTTTCACTTCTCTAAGGGCCAGTTGTATGTCGGTTTGTAAAGTCTTTGTTAAGTTGACAGGCGGTCAAACCATAGTTTTCATAAAGTTCCGGGTCGGGTAGCCAATCAGATGACACAAACTTTTATCTGATTGGCCATCCGACCGGGTACATGGTGAATACTAAGGTCTGGTCGTCTGTTAACCTTACAAACCGACATACAATTGACCCTAAAACTCCCACATTCATATCTTTTATTATCTGATAAAATACACGAATCTCAGTCTTCTCTTATTTATCACTTCACTCTCTTCAGTAAAATAAAATTAATTATACATTTGAAATTAAAATCTACACCTGCCACATTATCAGTTGTCCTACAGTAGTGGATTAGTACGGTTTAAAGGGGAGAGCTCAAAACGTAGGGTTTTATCAAAATTTTCCCTCAATTAAAAATTTAAAAATGATTGAAATAATAAAAAGACATTGTTGTAAATATGAACACGGGTAGGGAGTGTAGACTGAATGTCCAAATTGTAATAATAATAAATATGTAAATTTTTAAATTTGGTTAATAAACAAATTCTGTTCAAAAAAGCGGGAGAGAAGCTATTATGAATTTGTAGCCCACTCTACAATATACGAATCCGCTATATGCAAACCTCTTAAGGGTAGATGTCATTGCCAATTTTGGCAGTAATTGACCAAAACAAAAAAACAAGTATTAAATAACATGATTCATGAATTTAATTTATAGAGAAGTTTATTTTTTGTTTTCGTCTGGCTCTCAATCATCATCGAATTAGGCTGTTCAGCCACAGATAACTCTATCTCCCCTGTATCTGTCTCTCTGTCTTGATTTGATAGATACAGTTGGTTGACTAGAAAGGTGTCGGCCCCCAAAGCCCGTTACTTCTCTCTTCCCTTCAGGTCTTTGGTGGCGTAGGGCCAAGTCAAGGCCACCGGGTTCATGACGTCATTGCGCCCGACCAGGGCGACTCCTCGTCTGGCTGCCTCCGCGTCCCCCTTAATGGCAGCAGCCAGCTGAACAACCCCCTCTCAGGAACACGTTTTTTTTTTTTTTTTTATTTTGTGTTTGCTGCTCCGAAATTCAAGAGAAGGATGAATGAATGAGTGAAATGATGGTCCAGCAGCTGCTCGACTCGCCTCGACGCCTCATTCATTTATTTGCCTGCTCCACTTTGCATCCGCCACTAATTGCTTGCGGCTCCAAAAAGAGAACTGAGCACAAGAGCAAGGTTATTTATCTGTCTTGTGACGCGCGACCTCCTGTTATTCTTTGAAGCATGTTAGGTAAATAAAAAATTGGCTGATAAATTTACAACTGTTTGCCAATATTTTATTAGTTCTTTTTTTGTCTCTTTTGGACGGAGGAGTTTTGTAACTCGTCCTTTCATTTAGAGATAGGAAAAACAAGGGTTGGATTTGAAATTAGGCAGAAATAAGGATATCTCTGCGTTGCTAAGGTAAACATTTTGTTTATTTTCAAAAAAAGAAAAATTTTCGTTTTTTTTTTTAGATATGGTTGAGATATATAGTGATTCAAGAATTGAGACTAGGAGTATAGGTGTTGGAACCAGTGATAGATTTCTTTCCGAAGATGATAGTTTAGAAAGGATGAAAGAGAAAATTAATATTTTGGAGAAGGAATTGGTTCAGGTTCGAGAAGAGTTAGATACTATTAGAAATTTTATTGGCCAAGGCCAGATTAATTCGGCGGTCTGTCAGGAGAGAGATATTTTACTAGATAATTCAGGGGTTAGAGAAATTGATAATAGAGTTTTAATTTTAGGGGATAGTTTATTTAAATATTCGGCATCATATACTGCATCCCGGGGGTTTAGTTCATGGTGTTTCCCCGGTATAAGATTTGAACAGTTGGGAAATATGGTAGAGAGGTATGTAGGGGCTAGAAAGGATTTAGTTTTTATTCATGTAGGCACGCATAATATCTATGATATTACTGCTGAGGTATTCCGTTTAAAATTTGATAGATTAGTTATTTCTCTTAGAAATAAATTTCAGGGAGCAAAATTAATATTTAGTGGTATACTTTATAGAAGGGATGTAGATTTTAGAAGGATCAATTGGGCAAATCATATTTTAGAAAGTGTCTGTTTCAAGTATGGTTGTAAGTTTATAAATTCAAATAGTTATTTAGATTATAAAGATTTAGGCAAGAATGGTATTAATTTAAATAGGTCTGGTTCCTACAAGTTAGGGAAGGTGTGTATTGATAGTATACTGGAATATCAAAAAAACTAAATGGAGGGGGTAAGAGGACAATTTTCAGAAATAAAAATCAGAGATTTAAGTTGTTAATAATAAATTGTAGAAGTATCTTGAATAAAATTCTAAATTTTGGACAACATGTGGATTTAATTAATCCAGATGTTATTGTTGGTACAGAATCTTGGCTTAGGGAGGAGATTTCGAATAATGAGGTATTTCCTAAGGGTTATATAGTCTATAGAAGGGATAGGCAGTCTGTTAGAGGGGGTGGAGTCTTTATAGCAGTCAAGGATTCGCTTCCGAGTAGTTTAAATTTTTTAGATTTACAAGAGGAGATGTTAGGGGTGAATGTGAAATTTGGACGTATAAGTAGGGTGATTGTTGGGTTATATAGATCTCCTAGTCAGGACTTCAAAATTTTAGAAAACTTAGATAATTTTTTAAATTGTACATCTATGCAAAGTAAGGATATTTTAGTTTGTGGAGATTTAAATTTGCCTAATGTAAATTGGTCATCTGCGACAAATAGTAATTCTCTTGCTCAAATTTTGGTTGATGATATTTTCAAAAGTAGAAATTTTATCCAAATTGTTAGGGAGGGGACTAGGCAGAGGTCCAGTGGGCAAGCGTCTGTCCTCGATGTCTGTTTAACCAACTTTGATAGTGATAATATGAGAGTCACTATTGAAGATGGAATTAGTGATCATTATTCTGTGGTAATAGAATATTTGGGAACAGTTAGTCAGTCTCTAACCTTCGAAAAGAAGCGTTGGCTGTATAGATTAGGAGATAAAATGGGATTTAATAATTTTTTGGAATCTAAATTTTTAGAATGGTCTGTAATTCGGAATGTAGATCAGCAATGGGATGGGCTTATGAATCTTTTGGAAGAAGGAAAATATAAATTTATTCCCTCTAAATTAGTTAAAGTGGGTAACGATCCTGTTTACTATGATAGAACCATTAAGAATTTAAAACGGAAATGTAGGATAGCATATTCTAATAGGAATAAGTCTTCGAATCATAAAAGAAAATTCCGAGAGCTAAATAGGCTGTTGATTGAAAAAAGAATTTGGCTAGAGTTAATTATTTGAATAATTATATAGATAGGAATTGTAGTAATAGAAATTGGTTTAATGTTTATTCGTTTCTTAAGGAATTAAATGTTTCGGCAAATGTCCCTGCGCTTTTAGGGGATGATGGTGAATTGGTTGAGGATAATGTGTTGAAGGCAAATTTATTAAATAGACAGTATTCGTCCGTTTTTGTAGCTCTAGAGGAGGGTGAGTTAGTTGATGGAGGTTCTAGTGATAGTCAGATGGAGGATTTAGTCATTTTGGAATCGGATGTAACATTAGGTATTAAGAGGTTAAAACCAGGAAAGGCCTCGGGGGAGGATGAAATTAATAGTGATCTCTTGAAATTTGTAGTGGATAGTATTTCAAAATTTTTATGTTTACTTTTTAATAGATGTTTGGATGAGGGAACTATGCCTATTGGTTGGAAAAGAGCGTTAGTTATTCCTGTTTATAAAGGGGGAGATAAGAGCTTAGCTTGTAATTATAGGCCAGTGAGTTTAACAAGTCTGGTGGGCAAAATTTTAGAGAGGTTGGTAGACTCTCATATCCGCTCGTATTTGGAAGGGCAAGGATGGTTCTATCATAGGCAACATGGTTTTAGAAAAAATTATTCCTGTAATTCTCAATTAGTTTCTTTTATTCAGGAATTACAGGAAGCTTTGGATAAAAGTCAGTGTGTAGATGCAGTATTTTTGGACTTTGCCAAGGCTTTCGATAAAGTCAGTCATAAAATTATTTTAGAAAAATTAAACTCGTCAGGGTTGTCTGTTAAGTTAATTAAATTTATTCGGTGTTTTCTTAGGGATAGAACTCAAATTGTAAAAGTGGGTAATGGTCTGTCTGATAGAGTAGATGTCACGTCTGGGGTGATTCAAGGTAGTGTTCTGGGTCCTCTTCTTTTTCTTATATATGTAAATGATTTGCCTTCTATCGTGCAATCATCTATTAGGCTTTTCGCGGATGATTGTGTCGTATATAGAGTAATTGATAATGATTGTGATAGCCTTACTTTACAGAATGACCTGGATCAAATTGAAGGATGGTGTAGATCCAATTCAATGGAACTAAACCATTCCAAGTCAAATTTGGTTAGATTTAGTACTAGAAATTTGGTTAGTCCTCAAAATTATTACATTGGTGGAAATATTATCAATGAATCTAAATTTTATAAATATTTAGGCATACATATTCAGGCAAATTTAAAGTGGGATATGCATATTAGTTATATAGTCAATAAGGCTTATAGGAAATTGGGGATGTTTGGTAGAATTTTGAAGGGTACATCTAGAGAAGTTAAGTCAAAAGTTTATTTAACTTATGTAAGACCTAATTTAGAGTATTGTTCTGTGGTTTGGGACAAACACCCACAACGATTAGAGAGAAAAATTGATATGGTACAAAGGAGGGCGGCTAGATTTGTTTTTGGTAAATTTGATAGGTTTAGTAGTGTCACTTCAATGATTAATGAATTAGGATGGTCTAGCTTATTGGAGAGAAGGGAATGGGCTAAATTGAAAGTGATTTTCAAAGCCTATAAGGGTTTTAGGAGTTGGGAGGAAATAACGAATAGATTTCAGGAACCAAATTATTTAGGTAGAGCTGATCATAGAAAAAAGATTCGTAAGCCAAGATTCTTGAAAAATATCGGTTTACATTCATTTGTAGGATCTGGCATTGATTTGTGGAACAGTCTGTCTGTTACTACTTGGGATTATAGTCCTCTGCCCCCTATGATTAAATCAATTATAAATTTTATCAAGTCCTAATGTCCTAGAGTTGTGCAAAATTTTATTTAGTTCTCACAAGCAGAGATTAGGTGAGGTAGAGAAAGGTCATACCATCCTTGTTAAGGTTTTGACCAGGTTTCCTTAACAACTTATGGCAAATGCCGGGATGGCTAATGCGTCGCTTGCTCCTGGTATCGGGTTTTTGCGCGGAATTTTTAAATTACTTTTTGTCTTTTGATAGAAATATATGGTCATGTTATTTGTTAATGAGCATACATTTCTAATTTTTTTTTTTTCTTTTCTTTTTTTTTTACTTGTTTATTATTTGTTAAATTGTTGTAATTAATTTGTATTGATGTTTATTAATGTATTGTTGTAGCTAGATTGTATTGATGTTTGGAGGACCTAGCCACCGAGGACTTGTGCCTCTAAGCAGGTCGAGAAATAAAGATTTATTTATTTATTTATTTATTTTGTCAACCAATTGATCATTTTTCTTTTGGCAATGAGTTAACGCAACTTTTATTCTATTTCGCTGGCACATATTTCTTCCTTTCTTTATTCAATCATCTGTAGTTTAATGTTATTATTGTTCTTTTTTTTACTTTACTAAGGTGAAAAAGTATTGTAATTGTATCAAAAATAGGTGTTTTTACTTAGTTTTTTAGGCAGATTTCGAAGAACCTATTGCGCTCACTCTCATGGTGCGACTTCAGGAAAATGTCATCATAGTTTTTCTGTTCATGGCCCCTAGACTCCAAAACCATCCTCCATTCAAAAGTTTATATATATATGGTGTATGTGGGAGGGTATGTATTGAAATTTTGTGGGTTCGCTGCAGGCTACAACGTTCAACCGATTGCAATAAAATTTGGCACAAAATTTAGTCTTGATGTAAACAAGAACTGATTAGTTTTTGGCGCGATTGGAATTAGGTGTACACTTTTGGAATTATGTGGAATTATTTTGGAATTCATTAGATAATGCCCCTCCATCTATTGTCTTTTACTTGGAAATGAAAGTGGGAGTGGAAGTAGGTGTACAGGATATTATGTCGCGGTTCACCCCTCGGTTTTTGGTAATTTCAGCCCCAAGGGCGTGAAAATGGCGAGGGGTTGAAATCTTAAAAAATTTAAAACAACATTAATATGAATGATACCAGTTTGGTTGCAAATGGCTAATATTCTACTAATTAACCTCTACAACTTGTATCTGAAAAGTTTTTGATAGGATCAGTCTAAAGAGGGTAGAGCCCCTTCGAAATCTACCTCTTTCTACGGCTTGCCGCAGGGATTTTTAAAAATATATCAAAAACTATAAGAAATCAATAGAGGTAAACATAGAATACTTAATCCTAAAATGGATTATTTTTAATATGTTAGAAAGGTTATTTCACCTCTAATAAACAGGGACCGGATTTCTATGCAGTAAAAATCCCTAAAATATGCTTCTAAACAGGTATTCCCCTTTTTAAATAATTTCAAAAAAAAACAAGCAAAGTATTTTTAACGTAATAAAAATAAAATTATATAAGATTTAAGAATATAAGAAATAAGTCAGTCGTTTGGTAAAGTTACACACGTTGTGTATAAATCGCTCCTGATTTTTTAAATGTTTGTTTAAGTTAGAGAACGACTCAATTAAATTAATATTTTTCTCTTAATCTCTGATTCACCAATTTAATTCGCACTTCATATTAACATTTGACGACTTGACGATGGCTCCAAAAATAGGATTTAAACTTTCGTGTATCTTATCTACCCCAGCATCTGAAAACAAAACAAAATTTAAATAGCCTATTAAAATACAAGGTTTATTAATGCCTATGTTTTATAAATAACATCCATGTTATGTTATTTTATCTATTTCCTTATTTGTTTAAAGTTCCGTAGTAACTAGGAACTCGTATAGTTTGGTCTTGGCCATTCTTCCGTAGCTCACAGCCTCTTACCTCCTAGAATTTTATATGCATTCACAATATGATATTAGTAGAGAAATTGATTAAAAAAAATTCTTATGAATAGTTTTCCAAAAAAGTTATGATAACAAAAATCAATTTTTCGATCGTTCACTATGTGCCTAAGAAATTGCTAGCAATGCATTTTCCCTCTAATTTTGGGATATTTTGATTTAATAATCTACGAAAACTTTTGAAAGGACTCTATCTACTAATTAGTTTGGATGATAATTGAAAAAACTACGGAACCGCTTTGTGAGTAGTGAGTCTCACTCGTCGAATGTTTTAATGGATCATTTAATTAATACCAATTCCATCCATGTGATTATCACAATGATTTATTTATCGAATAAAAGACAACTATATTAGCAAGCATAGGTTTGCATACATTTTTATTTCGTTGATTAAATTAAAAACCAAAAAAACATTAAACATATGATAGAATGAAGCCCAATCCAATACTAAAAACAAGTTATACTTGTAATGGACTTATTCTGAAACAAATTAAAAAAAAATTATTGTTTCTCTTTATTAGGTCTTTTGAAATTTCATTTGATATTTTAGGAGTGGTTAGTTAATAAACCCTCATAGGAAATGACTAGATCCACCTACTTCCTGATTGAATTTTATTTTTTAAAGCCTGGAATGCGGCAAATCAAACAAGTCAAGGGACGTGTATAACGAATAAAAAATTAACTCTTTAACTATTGGAAAACCTGTATTATAAGCCCATATAAAAATATTTTCTGAATTTTTATTAAACGTCCCTTTCAAAAGCTAACAATAATTTTATACCTCTTCGACCTGCATTTCTACTAGAAAAATCTTAACTATATAAATTACGTTTCCTCTCTATATATACCTAACTTGATTAGGAAATACCTTCCAGTGTGAATATTTTATTAGTACTTGCCAAATTTCATTAGCGCGAATCTCAAATTTTAATTGAGTCTGCTAGAATCAAGATCTAATAAAAACGTAATTCTATTTGTAACTAGGACATTTTCAATTAAATCTAAAGGGCTTAAATTATTCAAAACCTATATTACCATTAAGATTTTTTGCACAATCTATCACACAGAGAAATGCACACATGGAATCCTAAGCTACATTAAACGAAGATTTGATTCTGTACCTATATTGAAAAAAATTATAGTATGTAATTCTATATTAGGTTAAAAATAAAATAAAATGAGAGAGTCTTCTGTTTTAAAATAAAAATAATTTTTAATTATTTCTAGAGACTATAGTTTCGAAGGCATTGCCTTCATCATTGTGATAGACTGATGATGAAGGCAATGCCTTCTGAAACTATAGTCTCTAGAAATAATTAAAAATTATTTTATTTAAAAACAGAAGACTCTCTCATTTTATTTTATTTTTAACCTAAAATAAAAACAATTCTGTTACCATCGACAGTGAAATCTTTTATTCAACTAATGTAATTCTATAATTCTTTATTTTATGGTGTTTGAATTTTTGTCTATTTCAACCAGATTTGGGTCTATTTGGCTATTTGTGTATTTACAATGTACCAGCTAGATTAGAGCCAACTAAATTTGTAAATAGTGCGCACGGGGCTTAAACTTGATCATTCCACGTGAAATCAGGCGACCTTACATCTTAAACCTATCCAGCTCCCATATTGTAATCGTTATTATAAGAAAAATTGCTTTTTCTGGCCGAGTTTAGGAGCGTAAACCCTATCAATATTATTATTTATATAATTTTTACATATATAATTTATATTTACATTCAATCATTCATATAATAGGTATTTCCTATATATATATTCTCTCTCTGAATGCAGAATATTAATCTTAATCTAAGACAATATAAAAGAGATAAATCGGTTTCTAATTTGATCATCCGTTGACAGAAAGAAAATTGACGCTTAATTCACGATAAAAGGTTTTATTTAGGTTACAGCTATTTTCTTATTAATCAAATTTTTATTTTTTTATTTTTGTCTTATCAATCTGATCTATATATATCAATATATATTAAATTAGGTTTCTTTTGATTCTATTTTATTTCTTGATATTAGTGGATAGGTACTGTATATAGAATCACTTAAAAAAATTTCTACGATTGTGTATTTTCATAAACTTGCCATACTATTGGCAAAGTCCGTAAGATCTCTTTACTACATTAGGGTGGTAAGTTAGTTTCCCATCTTAGGGTGCTAAGAAATGATTTTGAATATCATAAAAAACTGACAACAACCGTCTTCGAATAAAACTTGAAAATAATTCAAGGGTCCAAGGTTCAAATGAATGTTTAAAAATTATTGAGATTAATTTTATTGAAAGAATTTATTCATTCAAAATTATTGATGTCCTTGGATCAACTTCCTTCTACCAGCAAAATCATTTTCTTCCTATATAATTCATTATATTGTCAATGACTTTGTCATGTTAAAAACATCGAAGCCTTTATGATATCTCGAAAGTTTGTAACGTAGCGTAATTATTCTCAGACAATTGTACTGACGGAATATTCACAGGCGCCCAATCATTTTTCCTGCATACTGAAATTGATAGTAAAATTCCAAAGAGGAATATTTGAAAACCCTCTCCCGTGCATCTCAATGCACCAGCTCTGCCTTTTGAGGCTAAATAACATCGTGTTTACAGACAGAAACTGACCAATAGGCCCTTTGATTCTTATCTGATTCCACAATCCCTCTCTAGTTCTCACTAATCCATTCGGGTTGAATACATCACTATTGGCATCAGGTCAGGTATAAGCCACAAATCACGGTGTTCTATGACCAAATCATCTATCCAAGAACATCCTTTCGTTTGGTTTCTTAACATTGGTGAACACCGAGGGGTTTGGAATAGGTGTACACCCTCTTTGGAATTATGTGGAATTATTTTGGATTTCGTTAGATAATTTCCCTTAATCTATTGTCTTCTACTTGGAAATGAAAGTGGAATTGGAAGTAGGTGTACAGGATATTAGGTCGTGGTTCACCCCTCGGTGAACACATATATAGGGTTGCACTGTTGCACTGCTTAGGTGATCTTTTCTTCACAGAGATATTTTACCATCTTGTAAAGAAAAGACAAGAAATATTTGATGAATACGTCTTTTCCTGAGCAATTTTTTATTGATATTCTTGTAGTTATTTAAGCAGAGAACAATCCATATTTTAGATCTATTATTAGAGAAACACATAATCTTTTAGATGGACAGTAAAGTTTATTTTTATGTGCTACGAAGGTATGGGTTATTTTTAATGACGTCATCGGAATGGTGTGAAAACAGGTGGAGGTGGCTTCACTAAAAACCAATAAACGCTCTTTATTAACAGGCAGACCTCTCCCAAAGCCATCCTCATTCTGCAGTCTCTCACACTCTTAGGTACTTAATTTTATTTTAAACTTTCGATCCCTAATACCTCTTATCTTTCTTCCTCTCTCCCTATTTTTACTTTCACATACCTAATAAACTCTATACTTATATAGAAATAAGTGCTAATAATGATAAAGGCCCGAAAATACAGATTCAAAAACATGTTTTTAAGTCTCTTGAATCCAATTTTTCAGCAAATGAGTAGGTATGTATGTATGTAAGCTCGCGGGCGTGTGTGTGGTCTTAATAAAGATAAATCACAAAGTAATGGAATTGGAACAAACTAGATGTCGACTTTAAATGGTAGAACAAGATTTAGATTTAAAACACCTTGTCCGAACTACTTCTTTGCAAAAAACAGTCCTCAAAATGAAGGTCACTACACCCTCGCATGATATGGATGCAATTCAAAAGCAGTTATAAAACTAATGGGCGTTCGGCTTAAATATGGTAATAGAAATCAACCGACGAAAATATAACACAGAATAAAAAGGGCAAAAAAAAATATTTCTAAATGGTTCGTACCCAAATATGATATATTAGTATAAAAGACGTTAATTATTTTATGAAATTATCAAATTATAATGTTAATTCCTTATTAAATGAGATGAGTAATTTAAAGTTATGGGGGGTACACATTCTAGTTAAATATTTAAATTGTCTAATTCATTATCAAATATCCATACTCATTTTCTCTTTCCGGTTTCTTTTTACTAATGATTCAAAGACTCTGATGAGACCCTCTATTCATATTTTGATAAAACGCCCAACTGACAAAAATAGAAGACATCGTGCATCCTTTTCAAACTTGGGAACTGAAATTTAAGTAATGCATTGACATTTTGATGAGTACTCATAAAATAAAAAAAATAACAAAATATTCAGATCATCAAGTTCAATTCATGCGATTTGAATTATAACAAATGATTTATTATATAGCGAGAAAAATAAAGATCCTTATTATTAAAGTACTATTAAAAATTCCTTGAAATGGTCTCGGATGGGTGTCCGTAACTTGGATGGATTATTTGATACTTTTATTTCTACAATTTATTTTTTACAAATTAAATTAAATGTAAGAGGTTTCATATAATATAATGAATTATTCTTCCCAAAGCCTTATTTGAGCATAATGCACTATTTTCAAAACATTTGGATTGATTCAAAATGGATCCAAATAAAGTCATTAGCCTAACCTTTTCTAACTCTCTTGTGGCAAATTCCTTTTTAAGCTTTGACCGTTACTTAAGAGAGTATTTTACTTCTTAACAATAACTTGGGTAACTTAATCTAAAGGGTGATTTCCCCTTGTCTTCATCAGTAACTCGAACTTCTAGAGACTGTAATTCATAGCTTTAAATTTCTCGAAAAATGCTCTACAAAAATTTTAAACTCTCCAACTATTCTTAAATAATTTTTTCAAAAATGCCCGAAAATGACTAATACACTTTGAAGGGTTTGGAGTAGGCTGGGATATATATTAGAGGTGAATTTATTACCAAGACAAACTCTTCTTATAGAATAACTTTATTTACAACGAGTTGAATGGAGAGTTTACAGAGTGAATAAAACTTGGATTATGGATGGAACTTGGATATTGGATTCTTATGGTTAAACAAATCTTATTTTTCCCGATATCTAAATATATGATTTTACTTACGAAATTAATTACCTGAACTCTAATACTACTATATTACATTTTATATTATGGTATATTGATGAGCCGGCTATCTATATGGGACGCGAGAAACAATCCTAACTGGTTCAGAAAATAACAATATAATAGGATTATTTTAGTTAAATTTGGATGGTTTTGAGAAAATAAATTATTTGAAAACAATTACTTAATATTAATTATAAACACGGTTTTCTTTAAATTAATTGTTATAAAAAAATTAACTAAATATTTACGTTTGAATTATCTACATCTTAGATAGGTATCAAACGAATTAATAACAATCAAAAAAGAGTAGATAATATAATGCGATTGGGATGTTTTTTGTTATCGTTGTGCACATATATATGATAGTAAAACAAAAAAAAATAATTGGAATTATAATAGTTGATATATGTAGCGAGAAATTGTCAAGCCAGGCCATTTCGTAATGCAAATTAGTTTTCTCCCAGGGGCTTCCATCTATTGAATTACTAACACCGGTATTCATAGCCGAGACATTTCTTTACAACTCTATTTAATTCTTTTAGAATCTCTTAATAGGATCCTCGAGTTCCACAATTTTCAAATTCTTCTTAAATCCTAAATTTCTTTAACATAAGATCCTGGAAAATTTTCTGGATTAGACCACCTATTATTAAAGTTTTCTAATGTTTTCCACATTGTCTCAGCTTTAAATTCCAAAGGTTTCTTCAATTAATTGTAGCTTTTTAAAGTTACATCAAAACTTCCAATAGATCTATGATTTGAGTTGACTATAACTTTATTTATAATCCCAGAAGTCAGCTTCAGAATTAGAAACCGAAATGTCGGGGAAAACATACCAAAATTTTAAAAAACTTTACAATTTCACCAAACCTGGTACTGCCTAATATTCTACAAACAAATTATTTGAAAAAAATAATCAAGTGCATATTAGTAGCTATTTTTTCCTTTTGTTTACAAGGAATCAGAAAACTGTGTAATTCAAATGTAAATGTATCTGCTAGTATACATTCAGAATGTTAAAATAAACTTCCCATTTAATATAAAATATAAAACATTTCGAGAAAGTTATCTATATTAATTTAATTTTGTTTATTTATTATACAACATTCAATTGGGAAATTAATCAACTAACATTGAATTGTATATATATTCAAATTCCCTCTCTTCTTTCTGTTTAAATAAATAAACTATTAATTAAATTATTACTTTTCAAAAACCCTATGATATCTTGTTATTATTATTATTGTTGTAATTATCTAAACCACCCACTCATTTTATTTGAAGCGATAACTATATACATATACATGTTTATAATCACAAGGTATGTGGATAAAATAATAACAATTGAAAGATAAATTTTCAGTTATTTAAATTAAAACTATATATCTTTCTGTCCCAAATTACTTAAATTCCATATAATAAGATAAATCGTGTTGGTGGTTTTCGATTAAACATTTTATTACGAACTAACTCAGTCAGAATTGTATTCTTAGTGATTCTGAAGAAATCAGAAGAAAGTGTATTTATTTTATCAGCAGGTAGATTTCTTTAGAATTATTTTTTCTCTATAATTTCACAATATTTTTTTCTTCACTAGAATAAGTCTTTCTGAAGAGTATTCCACACTCCCTTCGACTCAAAGGCTAAAACTATTCTTAGGACTGACTTCCAGTTTGGTTACTTAGATAGGACAGTTTGAATCAAAACCTTAATACATAAACCCTAAACCCTAACCTAGCTTATTAGATTTCTAATTTCATTTCTCTATGATTTTTCTTTTTTGAGATATTTTTCATATCCATACTCCAAAGGATAAAAACAGTCTTGTTGAATTCAAAGCACCGCAAAAGATGTATTTCTAGGGAAAACTTAAAGCCGAAATTAAAATAAATTGAAGCGGGATAAACTAAAAGGATTAAGGAGAGCAAATATAATAAAGAAAGGAGAAACAAACAAAAGAGAATTTTCGAACCTTACTTTAAGGATTACTTATTAAAACTCATTCGATCTTTCCCGAATCCAACAAGTTTCAATCCTTTCAGATCTGGCTCCATTAATAACTTTTGCCCTAGATATAAAACTTCGGAATCTACAAGATTTTTCCGGTAATTTTATTTTAAATGAAAATAAGTTTCGTAGAATATCGATTCTGTCTCGTTCCTTGTACAATTATGATATAAGTAATATTACTAATATCAAGGCAACATTTCAATATAATGAATATTTTTCAAGTTAAAATTTATAGGTACTATCTTAAATGGAAAAAAAGAAAAAAAAACGTTTTTTGCCGATAACCGCTTATGTGGGTAATCTTGTTAAATGATTTATTTCGTCCGAAAAGCACAGTAACATGGATTATCTGGAAAGAAAATTTATTAACTTGTGTTTTAAAATTTTTCAATAACTCATGATATTGATGACTTTTTATTAATAATCACTACAAAATAGTGAGACTAAGATTGAAATATCTTCAATATCCGGGTTTTTAACCTGTCATTCTCGGATTGAAAGATTATTGTGAAGATTCAGTGTGACATTTCAAACCTCAAGAAGAGTCTGTCTTCAGGATATGTTCACATGTTTTTGGGTTACTTAAGAGAAATAACTAACAGAATTATCTATTTCAAAAATATGAATAACTGAGTTGGAATTTCTGTAATCCATGGTTACAAAGATATCCCTAAAAATTCTAGTAACAAAGTGCCCAAGAAAAAAAAATGAAATCTCCAACCAAAAGTTTTTGATCTCTTGTTAATTATTTAGTCAAATTGCATCAATTATTCATGTAATTGATAAAAATGCTCTTCCATACCATGGACAGCTACGGTATCTCATAGTATAGTAATAAATTATATTTTTTTTAATTACACGATCTAAATTAAAAGGTTCATCAAGACCAATCAAAAGTTTCCCTTTAAATTCACTAATATGTAAAAGTGTATAAATTAAATAAGAGAAGGGAAGAAGGTCTTTCGTCGCTTAATTCTTTAATTAGTATCTTTGAAGGCTTCTAAATGAGGAGAGACTACTAATTGATTATCTAATGTTTTAACGAAAAGATCAAAAGTTGTTCAATTTAAGATGAGCTACCGAAAATTTCATTTCACTTTGCTCTTTTTCTTTTGAGTCGTAAAATATTTTTGACCCAGAGATGGGAACAAACACATTAGCCAAATGGAAATTGACAAAAAGTATAACCATTAAAGGCATTAAGAACATTTATTGATGTTAAAGTCTTCAAAATTCTTACGAGACGATTTCAAGTGGTGTGAACCTTTGAGTCCTTCCACAACTTTTTTTTAATGATAGCGTGATCTGTTTAGATATACAAACTGAGCAATAATTTGAGTCCAGGTTTTAATTTTAATTTTCGGCGTGTGAAGAGAGTAAGCGTGACTTTAAACTACACCCAGTTTTTCATTAAGAGACTGGTTTCTTCCACTGTTCAGAATAACCCCTATTCACGTTATGGCAAACGACATTAAACACAGCCGTTCATCTTAAGACTATTCAATTTTTTGTCATTTCAGAAAAGAATACTCGGAAACGATAATGAGACATCCATTTACCACAAAAAGTAACTCTTCTTAATATACTTTTTTTGAGGTAATTGTTTCTTCCGATCTTAGGTTTGGTTCGAAATTCCTTTGTTTTTAACTTAAAAAAATACATTATCGCTAATGTAATATAGTAGAATAGGGGATTTCAAATTTTAAGCACTTATTCAAATCTCTTTAAATAAATGACATCAGAACCACAAATTAGCTTCGACTCTGAGCTGACTGTGGTTTCTTTATGGTATCATAGACATCTTATTTTCATGAATATTTATACGACACGATATTTTTTCACAAAAACGACTTAAACGATTTTAATAACAATTTTGGGCGTATATACAAGAAACAAAATTGAATTTTAAACTCTTATCCCCGAAATCTTTTTTGTAGATCTCTGCCGCACTCATAGATATATAAATTGTATATATAACTATAATCAAAATGGATTAGCCGTTTTTGAGAAAATAAATGTACAGCTATAAAGTACTCTAAAAACCGTGGTAATCAATAAGGTACGGATTTTGTTTCAGATAATGTAAAATATAATAAATTAACTTAATTTAAAACATAGATGATAAATCATCCATTTATTCTGTAATGGAAATTCGTTCCTTGTTTGGGACCATCTTTTATATTAGTACCTATGTTATTCATGAAATAACAGTCAAATTTTTTGAATAAATAAAAATAGGCATCTAATTAGTTATCGATGAAAATTCACTTTAAATTAATTTTGACATTAAAATTAATTAATTGTCCTTTAAATCCCTCAGCGGCTCACTCTCCCTCTCTCTATTTTTTTTTGTTTAATTAAAATTCCACAAATTAAAATTTAAAACCCTCTTTCTTTCTTTCCCGAGCCCAGCCACCCCCCTAAACCTCCCACCGGGGGACTTCCGCCCTATCTAATTATATCAAAATATTAATTAAAACAGTGTTGAGGGTGGTTTCTTATGCACCCTGGCTACTGCTGTTGCAGCCATTAATTCGCATTGGAGAGAGAAATATTGCGACATGACTCTACACTTTCATGGGAAAATACACAATAATTGGAATAACCACACAGCAAAACAGACATATTCCACTACTCAGATCTTCATCCCCTTTAATGACGATAAATCGCTGGAGAAATCTCGGGATGTGTTTTTTATATATATACTCGTGTATATAAGAAGATAAAACATGACAGTGAGTGACGAAACGGCCGGTCAATAGGATGATTGACATTTTGATATGCATTTTTATTATGAAAACGTGGATATATCGTATATATTAGAGAAAATCCAAATAAAACCATCAAAAGAAATATTCATAGAAAAAACAAAAAAATATTTTGTAAGGCTAATTAAGGAGGTCCTTTTGCTCCAGTTGAGTCAAAAGAAGTGTAGTATCTAATATTTAATAAATAAGTTAAAATAAAAATAAAAAATAATAGAATTAAAAAATAAATAGTATAAACGCCTTAAATGTTTGAAATAAAAATAATTAAATACAAAAGATAGTTTGATTTATTCAAATCAGCTGATAATAAGTCTTTTAAGATTTGCCAATGCGTTGTATTAATACTGTTTACATCCAGTGATTTTTTTAAGTAAATATCTAAGTAAATTCGTCTGTCAATCATATATTTTATTGCAAAAAAGAAACCTGCATGTTTCTAAAAGCTAATTTTTTTTTTAACTTCATATAATCAACTAACAGTAGTATAATTCAAGAGAAAATGTCAAGATCTTAATTTTCCTTTTTTTTATTTATTTATTGTCACCTGGAACAAAGCCCATTTAGACAGCACATCAGTAAAGTGTTAGTAGGGTTAGTGAGGGAGCCGAGTTTTAGCAGGTAGAGATTTTTATATGCTAGCCAGGATCGAACCCCGGCTTTCCGCTCCAACATCGTCATCATTGATGCCGAAGCGGGGCCAGCGCGTTAGCCAGCTCGGCTAACCCGACTCCCCAATTTTCCTTAAGACTCTAAAAAAAAATGTTTACATTTAAAAAAAAATATTTTCAAAAATTTGTTCACTAATGTGTAATTCAAACTTCACCAAAGTATAGATGGAGACTTAAACTATTTTAAAAATTAAGTTATAGTTATAATCTAATATTTTTTATTTAACATTGGCGGCGAAAGAACCTCCTTAATCAAAATTATTATTGATATAGACAAAATCCAAAACCGCAAGAAGCGTTAACCAACGGTGAACAACAAAATTCTCCATAGAATTATGTTTGTTATTCACCACTGACTAGAGCTCCGGGAGAATTTCCCTGAGTGTTGCTTTATATTCAATAGATAAAGCAAATTTTTTCATCTTTTTACGATTTGAAAATTCCATTGATATAGGGAGAAATTCTCCCGAAAAGTTTGGGTTTTATTAAAAGTTTGAATATTGTTTTTTAAAAGATTTGTATTTATTTTAATTATAAAACAATCAATTAACAATTTTTTATCCTGATTTCGGTAAATATTATTTCAATTTTACAATGTAAATAGAAGCTTTTTCCTTCATCAATGCTCCATAAATAGTCCCAGCTCCCCACTAGAATTCCACTCTCATTAAGCGCTTTTAGAATATATGACATTTCCAGTACAAAATGTAGAGTATGTGATGTGGCCATCTCACGACTACACATCTTCACTTTATACACCTGCCACTCCCTCTTCTCATGCATTTTAGTAAGCTAATTTTTGCATTGATAGACCCCAAAGGCCATAAAGGCTAAATATACAAAATTTGATCCAAATTGGACAAAGGGACCAAAGAGCTCACATTTTTAAATCTCCCCCTCTTAATTTTTGGTCTGATTTCAACGAAATTCTAATCAGCTCTTTATCTCATTATAAAATATCTAAATATAAAATTTGGCTTTGATATCTTCATTGTTTTTTGAGTTAGAGCGTTCACAATATTTGGTAACACACTCCTAACAGAATTTTCAAAGATACATTTTTCGTTCTTCAATATAAAGGATCTTTCAAAAGTTGCGCCTAGATGTCAGTAGTAAATAATTTCTGAACGCTACCTTCTTTTTAACCGACTTCAAAAAAAAATTCAGTCGAATAGAGAACCTCCTCCTTTTTTGAAGTCGGTTAAAAAGGAAGAGGTTCTCTATTCGACTGATTTTTTTTTTGTGCCTATGTTACCTCATATCTCCGTCAATTGTGAACCGATTTTGAAATTTTTTTTCATTGGGTCCAGTCTACCTTCCGATTGGTCCCATTTTTTTTTCATAGGTATTAGACCTTTTTTGTTAGGTTTGTTCACGACTAACTTCTTTGTTTATGAACTGATTTCGATGATTCTTTTTTTATTGGAAAGGGGGTATCTTAGGGATGGTGCCATATTAATTTGGTCAAGTTCTGATCATAGGATCACTATATCATCTGTAGCGGCGTACACCAGGGTGGGAGAGCGTGTAGGAGGACTGAAGGGCCGGACTGAATAACAGCTCTTCAGTATTGGGTAAATGAACAACACTTCACACAAATATATATAATGCAACAATTTATTACCCGCTATTTGGCGGGGGTGAAATATACATAAGATTATGATTGGTGAGAGAATTAAGCGAAAGGGGCGAGATCGACTCGCGAACAACGAAACACGACGGCTCCACTTGGAGCTTTGAAATATACGGAAATATGCTGGTCTTCCATCCGAGCACGAACGGAGGAAGAAAGGTATGAATGACTTCACCTCGAACTGGTACAAGCGAGAGTCCGAGCGAGAGTGTCCTGCAAGCCTTCAGTCCAACATCGAGAGACGGCCGGCGACTCAGCCGCCCTCTAGCGGCAGACAGCGGGCCAGAGACAACAATATGAAGAAGGCGTCGGGGCGGATAATTTTAGGGTAGTGTAGCGACTGAACATCCCGCCCGCCATGACCGCTGGCGGTCATCATAATTTGGAAGGACCGCCGATTGGCGATTGGATGAATGCACCGCAGGCGGCCATTGGTTCAAAGAGACATCGGGGCAGTACGTATGTGGTCAGCAGGGGGAGGGGGCAGGTACACGAGACATCCCTCAGAAGGCGAATGATCCTGACGTCAGGAGTTAATCCTCTTGCTTGAAGTGACGGAAGCGTAGATTTAGAAAATGGAAGAAATGAGGAATTTTCTGAGGAAGATTTTTAAAGACTCGTATCTGTCGAACACGGAAGAGGATGAGGTGGTGTGTGTAATCTTCTGGTTGGAAGGTGAAGATATATGATTTAAGGCAGAAATAACGAATGAATTTTAGATGTGTCATAGGATATGACTCAGAGAAGAATTTAGTTTATGGATTAATGGAGAAGAATGGGTGCGTAATTGAGGGAAAGAAGTATGGTCTCTTGTCTATCTCGTGGCGTGAACAAACAGAATAGTCTCTCATTCAAGCGTGAATGGGATAGAAGACGTCCTGGTGAGATTCTCAGGGAAACAATTGACATTCCCGCCCGCCATGAAAAGAATGGGGACTTCTGTTGACAATTGCTTCTTGATATTTATCAACTTGTATGTTCTCTTGGTGATGAATTTACTCGTTTTTCAATATTTTCATTTTGTGGAAAATGTGGGATGTAGATTTCTTGAAATGGGCGTGGGCGATATTTTATTTTATTTTGAACGAGTAAGAGAGAATGCCACAGAGAACGAAGGATGATGATTGGTGTGATCTTCAACCAAGAACGCGCTCACGAGAGTTCCGGCTCAGACGGTAGCAGAGAGTTGTGGGCGCGACGTCCGAGAAGGGGAGGCGGTATCGCAAACGGCCGACCGGATGATATGATCTGTGAAATTTTGTATGTTTCGGCCGATTAGATAATGCGGCTGACCTCAAGTGCCACTCAGGCGGATGCGCCTTCCTATCATCAGGGTGGCCGCGATTAGAGGGCGCGATCCGCGCGTGATGGCAGTATCGTAAACGAAACACTGGATGATGCAATCGCCGGAACTCAGTTCGTCTTGGTCGATTTGATAGCGCAGCCGATCTCAAATGCCATTCTTGTGATGGTCTCTTCTTGAATCGGGGACGGCAGTATTGGAAATGGACAGCCGGGTGGTACAATCTGCGTAGCGCACGCTTCGGGCGATTGGATAACGATGCCAACTTTAAGTGCCGATCTTGTGACTGTCTCTTCCGGACGCGGTGGCGGCGGAGCCGGCGCATGCCGGGGGTCCATCACGAGAATAAATATAACCACGAGACTTCTTACTTGAAAGGCCAGATGGGTGCTTTTGTAGTGAGTTCAGCGATGACAGTCCTGCTTGGAATCGGCGATTGGAGGAGTAGTTCTGAATAAGGATTGGATGTGTGAGCAAATGTGAAGGAGCGGGAGCAGTTTTAAAGTTAGAAGTATTTCCAAGGACAGGAAAAATGGCAATAGCGGATGTGATAGCAGGAGTATAGACATTATTATGAGATGCAGGATCCGCAGTGTTGACAGAGGAAGCAGAGAGAGTGGCAGTAGGGGTCTCAGGTGTAAGTGCGAGAGTAGGCGTGTGGACGGAATGAGAAGGATTGGCAATAGGGACCAAGTCGGATATGAGTACAGAAGAATTGATAACGGCGAAAGTAGATGCAGCGGTTGTAGTGGAAGATGGAGCCGTATTAATAGCAGAAGGGGTGGCAGAGACGGGGGTGTGTGCGAGGTAAGGAATAATGGAGGGGGAAGCAGGTTTAACGAAGGCAATTGTAGTGGAAGATGGAGCTGTATTAATAGCAGAAGGGGTGGCAGAGACGGGGGTGTGTGCGAGGTAAGGAATAATAGAGGGGGAAGCAGGTTTAACGAAGGCAATTGTAGTGGAAGATGGAGCTGTATTAATAGCAGAAGTGGTGGTATCGACGGAGGTGTTTGCGATGGTAGAGAGAATGGAAGGGGAATCAGGCGTAACTTTGGAAACGGGAGCAGAGTGTAAGAGGCCCCTCTGAACTGATATGAATTCTGTTAGCTCGTTGTAAATGCTCATGAAGGCGTCCTGTATCGGAACGATATCGAGAGGTCTCTCATTGCTCTTATTAGTCGTGGCGACCTGCACGAGTATTTTTTCAAAGCAGTACTTGGCCCCATTAGCATCCGATTCGTGAAAGTCTAACATCTCGTTCCTGATCCCGTGATGTGAAATGGAGCGCCGACACCGGCTGGAAATCGTGGTAATCTCTTCGAGCCTATAACGGAGACTTTTTTGCAAACTTTTAATCGTGCGTATAGGAATGGTAACACCAGCAGAGGGGGTTGGCGATGAGACAGAAATAAGTATAGGACCAGCAGCAGCGAAGGCTGTAGGTGAGATAGGAATGAGTAGAGGACTAGCAGCAGAAGTGGCTGTAGGCGAGACAGGATTGAGTAGAGAACTAGAAGCAGCGGCGGCTGTAAGCGAGACATGATTGAGGAGAGGACAGGTAGCATCGGCGGCTGTAGGCAGTAGAGAACTAGAAGCACCGGCGGCTGTAAGCGAGACAGGATTGATTAGAGGACAGGCAGCATTGGCGGCTGTAGGCAAGACAGGACTTAGTAGAGAACTAGCAGTAGTGGCGGCTGCATTGGAAATAGGATAGCGTAACGGGCTTGTAGCAGCGACGGCTGTAGGCGAGACAAGTTTGAATGGAGGACTAGCAGCATCGGCGGCTGTAGGCGAGACAGGATTGAGTAGAGAACTAGCCGTAGTGGCGGCTGCATTGGAAATAGGATAGCGTAACGGGCTTGTAGCAGCGACGGCTGTATATGAAATAGGATAGCAAAAAGTGTTTGCAGCATCGGGGGGTGTAGATGAAACGAGAATGCGTGGGGGACTAGTAGCAGCGGTGCCTACAGACGAGACGAGTACGCGTGGAGAACTAGCAGCAGTTGTGGCTGTAGTTGAAATAGGAATGCGCAATGGATTTGTAACAGCAGGGGCTGTATATGAAATAGGATAGCGAAATGTGTTTGCAGCATCGGGGGCTGTAGACGAGATGGGGGCTGCAACTGCGGCTGTAGATGAAACGGAGACAGGGATTCTTGGGCAAGGTGCCAGTGCTTGCAGTCGGATATTCTTGTATTGTATCTGCGAGATCATTTCTTCGAAGGCGATGGCGGCTTTCTCGGTATCAAGTCGATCCTTGAGGTCCAGTAAGGCATTGGCCTCGGTGATCTCGTCTTGAAGTTTTTTGAATTTCGCAGCATTCTTCTGAGCTGCTGAATAAATGATTTCCATCATATCCGCCTCCGTATCTTTGAGTTTGGCGGTTTGATCACAAAAGTCAGTGACCACAGCAAAAACATGACTTCGTAACATTGTCAAAAGAGATAATTTTCGTGGCATTTTCGCAAATAAATAATAGTTAGTAACCGTTGAGCGAGATCTGAATACAGTCTTGTTTGTTTATTTTTTTGAATGCTCCAAGCGATGAATATTGACAGATGTGAAAATAAATATATATATAAGAATAGGGATAGATGTCGATATTTTAAATGTATTCTTGTTTACTGTTTTACATATGTTTGCATGTTTGTAGACGATGTAAATAATGATGCGCTAATTGTTTTCTTCCTTTATATTTGTATATGTGAAAAAACAATTATTCCTCCTTAACATAAATATAATGTATTATGTGAAGATTAGTTGTTTATTTATTTTCATGTATACATATTTATGCAATATGCAAGGAAGAACATATATTTATTATTTATTCAATTTTTCTTTATATACTTGACAGCGAAACATTAATATATATTTCGTTTATTTCATTTGTAAATAAATATATTCGAAACAATATTATTTTTTTATAAATATTATGATGTCTTCATGTGAAAATTATTTTTATAATTAATTTCCAGCTATTGGCTTAGCTCGTAGCGAATGAAGGAGAGGCGCCTTTTGCAAGAGGGGAAATATAAGAAAGTCGATGGTGGGAGATGAATGCAAGTTTGTTGAAGCAATCTTCATAATATCGAAAGAATTTGTTGAATTTTGTAATGTGACCTTTGTACCGTATTTGAGAATGTTTATATATAGATTTGAATTCCTGAATGCATGTAGAACACTTATTTGTGTGTATTCGCGGAGGAACAAAGGAATTCTGATTTTTCACTAATAGACACTTGAAGGCGATAGGGCACTGTTTCTGTCCACTGATTTAGGTAACCAAAATGTTCTGTACATGGGGTTCGGCACCAAAATGTGGGGCACTGTTTCTGTTCCCGGGTTTCGTTCACCAAAATGTAGCGGCGTACACCAGGGTGGGAGAGCGTGTAGGAGGACTGAAGGGCCGGACTGAATAACAGCTCTTCAGTATTGGGTAAATGAACAACACTTCACACAAATATATATAATGCAACAATTTATTACCCGCTATTTGGCGGGGGTGAAATATACATAAGATTATGATTGGTGAGAGAATTAAGCGAAAGGGGCGAGATCGACTCGCGAACAACGAAACACGACGGCTCCACTTGGAGCTTTGAAATATACGGAAATATGCTGGTCTTCCATCCGAGCACGAACGGAGGAAGAAAGGTATGAATGACTTCACCTCGAACTGGTACAAGCGAGAGTCCGAGCGAGAGTGTCCTGCAAGCCTTCAGTCCAACATCGAGAGACGGCCGGCGACTCAGCCGCCCTCTAGCGGCAGACAGCGGGCCAGAGACAACAATATGAAGAAGGCGTCGGGGCGGATAATTTTAGGGTAGTGTAGCGACTGAACATCATCACTAAAAAGAGAAAAATAAAAATAATTTTTTAAGAAAAAATAAAACCGACTTCAAAAAAATTAAATGCAACAAATAAAATACACTAAAAGGTATAAAATAATTATTATCTTATTTAGTTACAACTAAACTACGAAATATTAACATGAAATTACTTTTTTAAGTCGGTGTCAAACATATACCTTTTATGAATCGCACTCGACGGATCTTACTTGGAACGTTTGGTGGGTACGCAAGCTTATAGGTATAGTTTGTTTGGCACCGACATCAAAAAGTAATTTCATGTTAATATTTCGTAGTTTAGTTGTAACTAAATAATTAATAATTATTTTATACCTTTTAGTGTATTTTATTTCTTGCATTTAATTTTTTTGAAGTCGGTTTTATTTTTTTCTCAAAAATTATTTTTATTATTTTTTTCTTTGGCGTTTGTGAAGTGCTGTCTAAGTTTCCAGGACGATTAATTTCACGTAATGGTCGTAAACTGGACACCTAGATCTTGCGATTTAACCCCGTTAGATTACTTCCTTTGGGTTTTTTTTAAAGTAAAGTCTATGTGAATAAGCCAAAAACAACTGCACAGCTGAAAAAAACATTCGGGTCGAAATTGATAAACTTGATGCTGAAATGTGTGAAAGCGTCCTTCAAAATTTTGGTGTTCGTATGAGAGCCTGTAGACTTGCTCGTGGTGGACATTTAAATGATGCTATTTTTCACTTATAATTGTTAAGAACCATATTTTTATGAAAATAAAAAACACCAAAAAAATCAAAGTATTTACATGATTTATTTTTAATAAACATCTAGGCGCAACTTTTGAAAGACCCTATACAAGACTATTGTATTGTAAAAAAGAATTTAGTCTTTTTGATTTTACGTCGATTCTTCCACGTTTTCAGTAGAGGTTACCATTAATAGTCAAAACATCAAAAATGGAATGCAATAAGGTTATTCCTCTAGTATTAGATAAGAATCGATCGTTATTTTTGATTTTAAGCCGAATCCTCCATGTCTTCAGCAATGGTTACCAATAATAATGGAAGCGTCAAAAATCTAATGTAAAATTGTTATTCCTCGAGTATTATATGAGAATCGATGGCTATTTTTGATTTTAAGTCGATTCCTCCATGTCTACAGCAATGGTTACTAATAATAACCGAAATGTCAAAAATCCAATATAGAATGGTTATTCCTCAAGTACGTAGATGAGAATCAATCGCTATTTTTGATTTTATGTCGATTCCTCTATGTCTTCAGCAATGGTTACCAATAAAAACCGAAACGTCAAAAATTCAATATAGAATAGTTATTCCTCAAGTACTAGATGAGAATCAATCGCTATTTTTGATTTTAAATCGATTCCTCTATCTCTTCAGCAATGGTTACCAATAAAAACCGAAACGTCAAAATTCCAATATAGAATGGTTATTCCTCAAGTACTAGATGAGAATCAATCGCTATTTTTGGTTTTAAGTCGATTCCTCTATAAAGGTAACGGATAAGAAAAGAACGCAGTTGCTATGGTTACTTATAAACTTTCCTCCCAAATTTTTAGCATTTCACAGAGAAAAGCCTATCCACTCTTACTTAGTTAGGTTAAATGAGTCCTATATTAAACAGATAAAATGAATAAATTTTAAAGAATTTAAAAATCTTACTTTAGAGTAAAGTACTTTAAAATATAATTTTACTAAAAACTTTATTTAACCTTTTGTGTGGTCCCCAAGGTACTTAATTAGGATATTAAATTTCATCAAAATTGGTTAAGTCATTTTAAAGATATTTAGAAAAAACTAAAAAAGTACTAAAATAAATAATGTTGTATAATACTAATGTTTGTGGGCCGATATGTACCAAAAACTAATCAGCGCTTCATTTTGTTAAACTAATAGTAGGTTTTCAATTTCAATTCAATCAGTGCAACGGTGTGGAAAAAATCGTGGACGAAAAAAACGATAACATCCATCCATCCATCCATCCGCACGCACTTCCAAAAAAATGGCACTTTTTGGCCTCTCGACGAGATTCCAGGTAATTTTTGGCAAAACCGTCACGAGCTAAAATTCAATCTTTTTTTTTTTTTTTAATGCAATCGAATGCAAGAAGGGGTGCACCAGTAAAGATGTAGCCCCTATGGATCACGAAAGACCCTTGCATTACCGAAGAGAAGGGAAAGTTGATTAAGTGAGAGGGTGTAGACGTAGGTGTCTATGCACCCTGGTTTTGAAGGTTTGAAGATCATAGGTGCTGCGAAAGATAGAGGCTGGGAGAGAGTTCCAGTTCCTTGAAGTCATGGGGATATATGTATTCGCGAATGAAGTGGTACTTTTCCAATTTGACCGCGAAAGAGTGTTGGGAGTCGGCAAAACGTGTGCTGCGTGCAAAGCATGCTTTGGGGGGAATTATTGATTTTATCTCATCAGAGCACCTGCCGTGATAGTATCTATAGAAAAGGATTGAATACTTCAAGTTGTGACTGCTTAATTGAGTCCATGGGTTCCGTAGTCTTTACCTGAGGACCCTTTGAAGTCGCGCTTACCGCGCGACGGATAAAGTAAAAAATATGAGGTGAGAAAGACGGCATTTCATTGAATCAAAACCAGTCAGTCGTCTGTTATTCTAGACTTGTTTTATTTAAGCGACTAAATATAAATAAACAATTTTATACCATTAAAGTAATTAAATATGTATTTACAAACACACTACGAAGATATTAATTAATTAATGTCCCTTGTGGTATATACATACATATAATCTTATGTTTATTATACATAATTATATCATAAATAAAAGTATTTCTAGAAACCAAAAAATGTATTCATTCATGTATCGATATGATAGGAAAAATGTAATTACTAACATGTGATAATATCAATTAAATTCATTTCTTAGGATTGGTTTTTGCTGGGCTTATCTTCTCTCTATTGACACAATGGATCACTAAGTCTATTTGACAACTTTATCAGATTCTCAATGCTATTTCCTCGATAGGGATTATTTATCATCATAAAAATAATTAAAAATTTGAGGAATATGACTCTGTACAATTTTTTGAATTTTGGTATTTGTAGTTTTTTCGTTAACGAACAGTTTGAAAACTGAAATTTGACACAATTATCTGGTTCCTGTGCTAATTTAAACTTAACCCACCCGCACAGAGTATAATACATACATAAATTTAACTACCTCACTATTTCGAAATCTGGTTAAATGGGTTCGAGTAGATATCAAAAACAAAAACAAATTATATTTGCACTAAAGATGATCTAAATCTCTAAATTAAAAAGAAACATAAACACGAAGGCACGTAGGTATAGATTTTTGATGGGGGTTCAGTGACTGAGCTACTGATTTGTTCAGGTATCTTATATTCTTTTCTAATATTCATAATTCAGACAAATCTATATGGTATAAGCTATATGGTAGAGGATGTGTTTAGAAAAGAAAATCAAAAGAAACATTTTACTGTTACATGTATGGGGAGGGGGGGGGGGCTTGAACCTCCTATCTATGTCTCTGAAAAAGTTGAATAAGAAAAAAATTAGACTTTTGTCATGATAAGACTGTTAAGGAAATCGAAGATGAATAATTATAATAATTATTTGTAAAGAAATGAGTATCTATTTGAGAAAGAAAGATTGAATTTTTTCTCAAAATTAACTTGTGATATATAATCAATTAATTTTACGAACATGAATTTAGGTCATTTATCAAAGATTTTAATAGATATGTTTATATTGCATGTAGGAGGGTCTTGTCCCCCCGGGAGTCGAACCCAAGCACTAGTATATATTGCATGTTTGGAGGTGTGGGCTCAAGGGTCTGATGAGTTGCCCGGAAAGCTTACTAGTGCTTGGGTTCGACTCCCGAGGGGACAAGATCCTCCTACATGGAATATAAACATATCTATTAAAATCTTTCATAAATGACCTAAATTCATGTTCGTAATAATAATTATGATGAATCAAAATAGTTCAGTTCATTAATGAGATTGATTTAGTAGGGTGAATTGTTTTTCCATTTAATTTAATGTAATATATTTTTTTTTTTTTTTTTTGAATTCCCTCTCATCACATTTAAGACATCAAAAAACGAAGAAAAAATTAACTCCGCTTACCCAGCAAACCGAGTAATATAATATTTTAACGATTTATTTCTATGGAATCTATAAAATATTTTTTGTAATGCATTTTCAAATAAAGATGTTATCTTCTGTCATATTATGGACTTGGGATAAAAAAAAGTAATTTCACTTTAAATAAAACATTAAAAAATAATTACCTTTCGTTAATGAATCTTGTCTTGATTAAGTAATAAAAAAAATCTAGATTAGTTATTCGATGAAATATATTTATAAAGATATTTTTTGAATGACCAATAATTAATATTTATGCATTCGAAAATTGATTTTAGAAAGGATATACTTATTTCATTTATATTCATTTTAAAATCACTTCATCTTGATTTTATAATTAAAACGATATCGAACAAGTACTGCAACCATTCTAATTTCTTAATCTACATAATATATAATTATATTTAATTTTCAATTTTTTCGTATTTTAATAATTTCGAATGTTTAACATAATATAAATATGAATATTTAATAAAAATTAATATATATTTATAATTTGCCAACTTCAGCAAAAACTTGTATGGTGAATAAACTGTTCCAATTATGACCGGTTTGACCACCTCCAGCCGAAATGACTGATGTATATAACTGCCAGCTAAATCAACTAGCCTGCAGATATGTGTCTAACCCCCCAAGGGTAGATCCAAAGTTTTCCCCCTTGAGCTGGCTGGTTTTAAGTGAATTCATGTGAAGTGTAATGTTGTTTGCCTAAGCTGCAGGCAAATATGAGATATTGAAAAAATCACGAGGGTGTCTTCTCCTCAATCCGGAGTTGTTATGCATGATTTTTATTACATGTCAGAAAGGCAATGGAATAACTTTCCATATGTGATACATGTCAGATTAGTTCCACTTCGGATGACACACATTGGTCTGGGATTGCGATTGCCTAGATTCCATTTCCGAGGGGGTGGAATACAACCCTTCTAAAATGTAATAAAAATAACTAATAATAGCTTGCATTCAGTAGAAGACACCCTCGTGTTTATTTTCAGATTTTCACTTACAGAGCTAAACAATTAAGTTAAATTATTGCATTTACTTTTGGTATGTCCGCTTTTCGAAATCTTCTTAAAACTCAGACAATTCCAAGATATTGATTTTTTTTTTACTTTCAAAATTATATTCTATAAAATATAATGTGAAGTATTGCGATCGCCTGTCTGGATTCTGACTCTTTGAGAGTTTCTATCTCAGAGATGATCAAAGTTAATTTCATTTTGTAACTTCTAGGTGGAAGGAATTGATGCCCTTAATAGTTGGAAACCGAATTTAAGACATAAAACCGGATATTGTGGTCCCCAGAGGCCAAAAATCCATTGGTCAGTGCGTATGTACGTATGTATGTACCCCTTGCGTTTTTTATTATTTATAGTGTATGTAGAGGTCAGATTATAATGTCCTGTTAAATTTTTACAGAGAGCTGGGTTTGAGTCTGAAATTCTTAGACAAGAACTCTACCCACTTGGCCATGCTGACCCCCCAAATGTTAGTATTCTAACCTCTTAAGATAGGGAAACTTTAAAAAAATGAAATCGAGTTTTGTGTAAAAACAAAAACTCACCTGAAAATTTAAGTCAGTATATGGCACTGCTAAATATTAGCAGAAGTCACATAGCAACGAAATTTGAAATTTTAGCTAGAAATCAGCAAGCAATGATATAGTAAGATTTTTCCCCAAATCCACTTACTCCCTGTACGCCTTTATTTGAAGTTTTTTGAAGTGAAACTTTAGCGATGTATTTGTTTGATTTTTTGTTACAATATAGGGGAAATGACTCAATAGAGGGGAAAACCTACTAAGATTTCATGACAAATAAAATTTATTGAAATTAGCAAAGTTTCAGTTTCTCCCTGAGCTTATTTGGATGAGGCTCACAGATATTTTTTTTCTCTCAAAAATGACTCCTATCATTTTTTAGAAAATTGCTATGCTTAACAAGTATAACGTATAACATATTATTATATATGTATATTGTATATGCATATTTCTAATATACCTATATAATCTCGATTGAAACACCACTCTGAGGGGATTTATATTTCGTCCTGTAGCCAAGGGAGGCTGTAAATGAAAGTCACGTGATACTTAGAACAGTGTAGATTTTTCCAATGATATCAAATTAATTCTATTCCTCTCAGCAAAATGAACTGATAATTTAATAATATCGACTGAACACAGACAGACAATCTTTTTTTTTCTTCTGAGAAGAAAAGGAAACGTCATATATGTTTAATTACCCTTCCTTCTTTTTCTCTTATCTGATAAAATTGCAGCTGTTTTTGTTTAGCCCAATTTGGACTTTTCATTTGAAATGTCTCGCAGATAAAAGTTGCCTTTTCCTTAATTATATCAACATCCGATCATGACATTCAAATTAAATATTTACATCCTCTCTTCTTGTTTCTACGAAATATGACATTTTAAAATTGCCTTAAATAGCTTAGAGATTTTTTCAACCTACTGCTTTACTGATCTTTTGAAACTTGTTCCTTCGCCCTTTCTCAAGGGACTAATCGGTATCTTCCATTACCTATATTCCTATGGGATTATTATAAGAAATCGATCATCGACAGTTCAAATCTTTTGGAATTCTCCCCTGAAAATCGTCTCTTATTGGTTATCAATATTTAATAATTAATTGATAGACTAAATCTTTTAAGTGAACTTCCGAAATATATAGTTATTTCAAAATTTTTATTTATTTAGACCATACTTCCCAGGTTTTCCTTTACTCTAATAATATTTATAATTTTTCTCAGTATGTTCTATTCGTTAAGGCAATCCGACTATTATTGAATTCAGTTATCATTTTTTAACATTGAAAATGTTTAGGTATACCGAGGTTACACACGAAAAAGGTCACACAAAAAACGAGGCAATTTTGATTACCTGATACATCCATATCTATATCTATACTATTATACTGAACATATATAGGACAAACTAAACAATACTTAAAATCTCGGATTTACGAGCATGAATATTCAATTAAAATGAAAAATTCTGAATGTACAATGCTGGCCATACCATACTACTAACCTTAAACACAATTTTGACTTTTCTAATCCAAAAATTTTAGATAAAGAATATAACTTCGAAAAAAGATTAATTTTGGAAATGATCGAAATTTTAAATAACAAAAATTCGATTAATAAAAGGTCAAATATGGATTGTTTTTCTAATTTTTATAAAAAATTTTTAAATAAAAATAAATTTTCATAAATATTTATATTTTAATTTAAAGGTAATCTAGTCACCAAGACAATCTGTACAATTGTCTATTTATAAAAATATTTAATATCTTAGTGTTACTTTCTAAATTCTAGAGAAAGCAACTTTTTTTTTCTTTTTGCTTTTTCTGGACAAATTTGCATTGAAAAAAGGGAGAAATTTTCCCGAAACCTTTGGCTTTTAAATAAACGCGTTTTAGTTGTTTTTTATATTAGCTTGTTTCAAAAGTTTTGTTCGTTTTTATGAGTCTACTTTAAAGTGTGATATCTCAGTGAATACTTATTCAATTTAATCGAAATAAGCGCCATTTGAATCAGTGCACGTTTGCCAACGTATATTGCCACAAGTCTATTAATTCCGACGGCATACAAATTGGGTGCTCGGGATTCGATGAAGTCGACGAAGGCCGTTTTTGCCTGGTCCTGATTGGCGAAGGTTCTACCGGTGAGAAAGTTATCGAAGTGCTTGAAAAGACGGTAGTCGGTTGGCGAGAGGTCTGGGGAGTATGGTGGGTGAGGCAGAACTTAGACGTTCAATTCGTTTAATTTTCGGACGGTGATTTGTGAAACGTGCGGACGGGCGTTGTCGTGGAGCAGGAACGGACCTCTTCTGTTGAACAGTCTCGGCTGTTGCTGACGCAATTTTCGATACATTTCGTCGATTTCCTCACTATAGGACTCTGTCGTGATGGTTTGGCCCGGTTGCAGAAAGTTATAGTGAATAATTACTCCTGCCGCTGAACACCATACAGTAACCATGATCTATTTTTGGTGGCTTTTCTCCTTTGGGAAGTGCCTGGGTGGCTCATCCGTATCCAACCACTGTCCTTCTGTTGTCGTAGAGGATCCACTTTTCATCACACGTGACGATCCGATCCAAAAAATGATCGTTTTGGTTCCGCAAAAGCAAAGAAGAACAGACCTCGAAATGTGACAATTTCTATCGATCGTTCAAATCGAGGGGCACCCACTTTTCGAGCTTTTTAAACCATCAAATCGCTTAACGACATCATATATTAATAACCTGAAAAGAGGCAAAAAATTAAAATTCGGAAAAAAAAAAATGAACAGCATCAATGTATAGAGTACAAAATTCTCTATCGATCAGTATATACCACGACACAGTAGAATAAATATTTTTTGAGATATGGAGCTACAAATATACATGACATTAAAACGGACAAAACTTTTAAAAAAACCTAATAAAAGATTTCTTTTTCATTTATACTATTATGTCGGTACCTATATAAAAAACTATTCTTTCAGACATTAATTGCTTATCCCGGATATCCTCTTTTAATTTTTTTTTAATAACATTCATCATTCTGTTTCTCCGTCATCTTTTTGAATTGACCCCCCCCCTTCTTTTTGCCCCTTTTCTTTTCTAACCATCCATTTTTCTCTTAATTGTGTTTTTATATAATCAACCTGTAATAGAATAATGGAATAATGGAAGAAGCCCTTTTCTTTCCCTTTCCTTAATAACATTAGCTAATGTCTTTATTGATAGGGAAATTAAGAGGCGTTGGGCTTCGCTACCCTCCCAAACTCATCAGCCTCTCTTCTACCCCTTCTTCCCTTTTCCTGAGTTTGTCTAATGCCAAATGCAATAATAAACCCCCTTTTAATTTCACTTACCTACCTTTACTAAGTGGCTTCAGAATCTCACCAGAAATACATGTTTTGAGGTCCACTGAATCCAATAAGACCATTTTCACTGATTATTCTATAATTTGAATTTATACTTAAAGATTTTGGACGTGACTTTAAAAAATCATATCAGATTTAAATAAGAAATAGCGTTATCGAAAAAATAGAAATATTAATTAAAATTTTTATAATGCTATAAATTTCATTCTAAGATCTGTTTATATTCATAATAAAATTACGCGAAATTAGGTATTCTCTGTCAAAAGGAGTTTGTCTTAAAAAATTGCCAATGTACCATAAGCTTTCCTGGCACTTGGGTTCGATTCTTGAGGGAAGCCTTTTTGATATGTAATCAAACTTATCTTTAACTTCTCAGATCAAGTAAAGGATTTTTTTATGAAATTCCATCACTTCCAGCCACCGTCTTCCCCGCGACTTATAACCTTCAGCTGTTTAAGACCCGCATCCACAGATACCTACTTTCGACTCCTACCCAGCCCATAAAATCCCCTCTTCTTCTTCTTTTCATGATAGGGGGTGCAACCCAGGCCTTTAAGGGATGCACCTTTTTGGAATATATCCTTCTCACATCAATATCATTAAAAAAATTAACTATAAGAACATTATCATTTCAATAAATATTTTATTATCCAAATTGAAACTTGACACAAACCTGCTGACGGATTATTAATATATATGGGATGAAACAGCCCTTCTGATATAATAAAAGCATACTTTTGACTACACATGTTTTGAGTTCATTTGCAGATGTATCAAATCATGGACCTTAAAATATAAAGGGCTATGATTGGGTGTCAATTAACTAGTTTTAGAAATTAATGCCGAAACATCGTTTTCTCACTAAAAATTCATTATTCACATGAGTTGAAAATATTTTATTTTTTGCTTATCTTTTTAAAAATGTTGAAAAAATAATTTTCATATCAAAGACAAATGCCAATAGTAGTAACGTTAAAATTTCTATAAAAAATTCAGAAATCTGGTCAACTATTAAAACAGGTGTTATGGAGTTTTTCTATTATGACAGAAGGGTTGTTCGGGATTTGAACTCGATAGTATATATATTTATATATGTTACAGTAAAACCCCGTTTTTTTAGTAAGAAATGGTTCTTTCTAGTTAAATCGAGTTTCACTGAATACCTTTGTGGCTATTGATGTTAGTTGAGTTTGGTCCAAAGATCTAGAATCTTCATTTTTGACCTTCCGCCTCATTTCGGGTGTTTATTTTCAAAAAGTTTTAAACGAAAATGTCAAAAATTACTATTTGTTCATAAAAAATTACTATTTTTGACATTTTCGTTTAAAATTTTTTGAAAATAAACACCCAAAATGAGGCGGAAGTTCAAAAATAAGATTCTAGAAATCTAGGCCTTTGGACCAAACTAAACTAACATCAATAAATTCTAGTTGCCACAAAGTTATTCAGTGAAACGGGTTTTAACTAGTAAGTACCCATTCTTACTAAAAAACTAGTTTTTACTGCAACATATATATGTGAGTCGGTGGACAAGCCAAGTGCCCGGATAGCATTTATTGGCGTTCGGGTTCAATTCCCCCGAAGGGAACATAATAAAAAGGGAAATAATAAAAATAATCCATAACATCTCTGATTTAGTAGTTGACCATCTCTCTTGACCCAAACAGCATGTATATAATAGCTGAATAATTTTTTTGAAACCATAATAAGTACATATAAAAAAAAAAGATTTAATTGATTTAAAGTAAATTTCATTTGTTTTTATTATACCTTTTATTTTAATGACTTAATTTTTAAATTGTTTTGAAATTAAATTAAGTGAAATTCGTGTGATATGCCACAATCAATTTATTTACTCTATGTAAAAATACTGCCACAGAATATGATGACCCACAAAATGAAACGTTCACTTAGCTCTTCATTTAATTAAGATGTTCACTTCGAAAATTTCGTCTGTCTGTCTATCTGTTGATGTTAAACGAGGTGTGAGGAGGTTGGCTCCCCTGACACCAACTAATTGGCTTTGCTTCTCTCAGAAACGTTTCAAAACAGGTTCTCATTGATTACCTCCGTTATTTGAATCCTATCTATATTTATCCCCTTTTTGCTTTTTTTTTGGTACATAATATAATATTAATTATAGTATTCTTTAAAAAAAGAGAAAGAATATTTTAAATGAAGTAATTTTGCGTTTTAGTTTTTTGTTTCGGTCTCTCTATCACTCCCCCTTTTATATGAGTAAATAAATATTCTTTGATTTAATCAAATGAAATAATCCTTATAAAAAGCTGATTCATCACTTGATATAATTAAAGAGATAATTTTTCTTTCTCTTTTGTTTCTCTTTACCAGGTCAGTTTTTGAATTGCCAATAGAATCCTACTCATATATTATTTATTTATTTTTACCTACCGAATTGGAAGAGTTCTGTACTGAAAAACGCCACATATACCTATTCAGATTATCTTCTGAAGTTTTTTACTGGTTCTTGAATTGATATATAGTTTTGTATATTTATTGTATATAGTTTTATCTGATGACTGGTGTATCCAAAAAAGTGTTTTATATAAATATTGACAAATTACTGGTGAGTAGAAAAACAAAATTATAATTGATTGATGTGCTCGGACGAGGCCAATTTAATATTGTTAACAATGTTTATCATTATTTCGCTCTGAAGATGGCTACAACCAATAGCCGAAACGTTAGCGGAAGTTCATAAATAAAAGTTTTCGCCTCTCTTATTTTTACCCCTTCATAAATTAATACAACTACAGAAATTCATAAAATAAATTATAAAATACTTTATATTGTGTTAGTATCAATCCTAGCGGAGTCACCGCAAACTAAAAAACAGCCCTTCGGTGGGTTGCCTATATTCAGGCTTTCAGGACAATGAATTAAATTGAAAGTTTCTTTTTGTCCAGAGTAATAAAATTTTTATAAATTAAAGAAGACAATAAAAGAGTGTGTCTTCTGCTGGAAAACTACATTTTTAAACTTATTTATAATGAGACTATAGTTTCGAGAGCTTTGCCCTCTTCATCAGTCTATTATAATTGATTAACAGGAATTGATGTGAAAAATTTATTTTTCAAGCAGAAGACACACTCTTTTATTATCTCTTTTAATACTATTTAATTTATTTTTAATAAATAATAACAATGTTAATTTGAAAGCTTATAATGAGAAAATAAGGACAAGTTTTTATGTGTGACTTTATTTTTCAGCCAACGTTTCGTCGACTTTGCCGACTTCTTCAGGGCTTCAAATAGTAGATGATCTTCAATGGTAACGAAGATAAAAAGAAAATTTAGACTAATGTGTGGCATGACTATTTGAAGCCCTGAAGAAATTGGCAAAGCCGAAGAAACGTTGGATGATAAATAAAAAAGTCACACATAAAAACTTGTCCTGATTTTCCCATTATAAACTTTCAAATTAATACAAATTATGGAAATGATATTAATAATAACAATATTAATTTCTCAGGCTTATTGGCATGAGATCAAATTCTTTCTTCTCTCTCAGTACAACCATTTCTTTCAATATTGATTTAGCTTCCTCATTTGTGATTAGAGATGCACCCCTAAAATAAAGAAAAGGATTCAAAATGTTCAAATATTATATATGTATTTATATTGCCATAAATGGAGAATGTGCATTATTATTGAAAACGAGCTTTTCGTGCTTGCACGCCCTCGATGCTCGGCCCTCCGGGCTGGTGCCCTGGCGGGCGGCGTCTCGGTCCAAAAATTTTTATTTCTCTTAAAAAACTACACTCCAAATGTTTACCTGTAAACTCCCGAAAATACATACTCTCTTAAAAGTTTCGCCTCATTTTCGTCCTGACACAGCTACAGAAATGAGGATCTAGATATGAATCTGGGAGTATTTCTTTTTTCTATAATCTACAGCATTATGATATTTTTTGTTTGGAAATATGTAGATTTATTAAATAAGTGGAATCGTGTAAGGAGGAGAATTATATAATATCATTTTTTTTTTTAATTTGGGATCGATAATCGATATAGGGCTCAAAATATTAAAAAGAGATCAGGTGTTGTTTGTATGACAGGCTGCTCCAGTATTGCCATGAGAAACTCGGGCATGCGTGTCTTAAGTCGTTCAATTTTGTAAAAATCAAAAAATAAGAATAACAAAATTTATATTTTTAAAAAATTATAAAAAAGTGGCAAATTATTAAAAAATAAACAAATAATATATAAAATATAAATCAAATAAGATGTGATTAATTTCTTCTTTTGTGCGCAAAGAAAACCAAATTGAATTCAGCGCTCCCTGTCGGCAGCATTACGTCAGCGTTGCTGCAAATTAATCTGGCCTATTCTATATATTATTATGGTCAACCAATGGTGACACGATTTAAGGATAATAAAATCAGAATAATATTTATATTTTATCTTTATAATAAAAACATTTTAAAGACCATATCACAGAACTTATTTGATATGTTTGAATTCATGTCAGAAATGATTGCCCCCTCGAATTCAAGTGATTAACTTGCAATCTGGACAGTTGGCTTAACTCTTATATTATATGCATAGCTATCCCTCTTGACAAGAAATCAAACATAATGATGGGTCCTTTAAATTCTCTTTATTGAAAAGTTAATATTATAGCGATTTCTATCATTCGCATCCATAATAAATTTGTAACAGGAATAACAGGAAATTGGACAAAAATTAAAAACACAAGAGTTTTTATTAAATGATACAGACGTTTCATCAATTTATTTTGACTTCCTCACTGGCCCATTTTATTACTCTTTGTCAAAAAACAATTTCACTAATGATGTTTTGTCGTATAGTGAAATTGTTTTTTGACAAATAGTAATTAAATGGGCCACTGTGGAAGTCAAAATAAATTCAGTCCAATTTAATAAAAACTCTGTGTTTTTAATTTTTGTCCAATTCCATGCTATTCCTGTTACAATTATAGCGATCGTTGAACCTATAGTTATTTTGGAATTTCGAAAAAATTAAAAAAAACTACTCTATTTTTAATTGTAATATATTTTTAACCGACTTCAAAAAAGGAGGAGGTTCTCAATTCGACTGAATTTTTTTTATCTATGTTACTCGATTTATCGCCAATTGTGAACCTATTTTGATGATTTTTTTGCATTCTGTTCAGTATAGTTCCCGATTGGTAAAAAACTAAATTTAATTGGTATTGGACCTTTTTTGTTAAGTATGTTCACCCATAACTTCTTTGTTTGTGAACCTGTTTATTTCTTTGTTTATGTTTATTTGTTTTGTTTATATAATTTTGAAGTCGGTTTTATTTTTTTTTTTAAAAAATTATGAATTATTATATTTTTGGATTTCTTGTTTCGAAAGTTTTTCCTTTGTTTTTCGGCTTTTCTAGCCATAACCCAATTTACGATACTGTCTTTACCCATGGATCAGATTTTAGTCGGATTCGAACCCGGGTCCACTTGGTTAGCAGGCTGGTACGCAAACCCCTAGCCTAACCTTACCCTTTCTTAAGTTTATCATTCCATTTTACAACCTTTTCATTGTTATTCTATTATCCTGTTCTAGTATATTAATTTAATGTCATGGTTGTTTTTCGTCATTTTTCCCTTCCTATTTATATACTGTAGTATTTCGCAACCCTTCCGTGCCAACCGGGTCTCAACAATATCCGAACTACTCCTGTACCCGAAAGCACTGTAGGTATCCCGGAACTGACAAGAGTACCGGATGACAGTCAGAATTACAAAATCTTCCTACCTGTCCCTTATTTAAGATGGAAAATAGTCTGTTGATCGGGGGGTGCTTTTGAATTTGAACCTCATACACAGGTAGGGATCAACAGACAGGGCTACCTTAATTGGTAGGTATGAGTTTGTCTTACCAAATGTTAGTACTTGCGAATTGTTGGTCCGAGAATCTAGCATTATTATTTTAAACAGTTAATAAAGCATTTTTAATCTATTTATCAAAACCCCTCACACGAGCATACAGCAATCCTTATGAATTAATAACAAGAATATTATTGTTTCACTTTGAAGAAGTTGAACAAACACAAAAAAAAACACAACTAAACAAAAGATTTCAGAAAATTGTAATAATTTTGAATTATAAAAAAAAAATTACGGGCTGTTACAATACATTTTAATTACTTATTTAATACTACTAATTTTAGCCCAGTTATTTCTAAATTGTTTTTCAAATTTCTAGTTATTTCAACCAAGCAAATCCTAGGCCATCTTCCTACTTCCATTTCTTTGATTTTAACTAAGTACTTACATAGCTTTTTCAATTGATAATTTATAAATTTGGTTCCACCCGCCTCCATCCTCTAAATATAATCCCGCGTATTCCTTTTCACCAGCTAGGGGTGGTGATATTTCCTTGTGTTTTGAAAATAATGACCGAGCCAACCGAATCGATGGGAAGAAATCTATATACGATGAGGGTGGCGTTTAAATCTTGCAGTCTGAACCTTTTTAGCCCGCAACCGACACTGTGCAGTGTAAGCTATTTATAAACAGATGTCCAAAGAGAGCGAACTGGAGAGCCGAGTGGGTCTGCAGAAGGGTTTGGGGCTGCAAATGGGGGTGGATAGTGTTTGGTTAAGAGGGGGGGGCTTCATGCCTCAACACCATTCCACTTTGTGCGTGTTATCTTCTATACTCTGGTTGCGGGATTTATCTCTTCAAGAATGAATCGCTTCAATGTTTTGAGCGATTTTTTTTCTTTCTCGTAGTAGACGGGTGATCGCTAAGACGGTACGATAAGAGAGAGAAAGTGGGAAAAAAATAATCTTTTTTTTTTCATTTATTTCACATCAATTCATCATATTGAAAGAATCTAAGCCTGAATACGGATCTTTTGAAATATAAACAAGTTGTGATTAGAGCAAGTTCAAATAGCGCGATTTTTGTTTATTAAATATTTAATAATATAATATTATAATACACTGAAGTGCAAAAAAATCGATCCACCAATAAAAACTTTATTAAATAGTAAATCATTTTTAATTTTTTTACAAGGAACCATATATTAATGAAATTATTGCATATTGAAAGTGTACTTGCCACTTGTCATTGACTTAGACCTTGATTAATTAGGTAATCAATTTGAACTGCTTTAACTTCAGAAATATCCATTTTCTATTTCTATCAATTATGCTTAATTCAAAATTATTCATTTGATTGATATTTCAAATGGAATTTAATCTTTTATTAAAACTTTATTTAAATTTAAAGTGATTTATTTTTTTTATAAAATTCAAAAATTATCAGCAATATTTATTTAATATGTTAGTTTATAAGTTAATAGAACAAATTTTATGGTTTTTTTGTAAAAATTTTAAAAAATTAATTTTGTCTAGGCTCGATTTTTTTGCACCGTAGTGTATTTAAATTTTTGAATGAATACTATAAGTTGTCATTTAAGGGAAAGTATGGGAATCGTGAATAAAAAATTAGTGTTTTTTGAAATATCTCAAAAAGACTTGAAATGAACTATTTTGATAAGCAGCTAGCAGAAAAATGATTATATCTTCCACAATACTTGAGATAATAAATTTGTGGTTATTTGTTATAAATAAAAAATGAATGGCTTAATTTAAAGTTTTTTTTTAGAATTTTAATTCAACTACTTGATTGAAAGTAGGCTGGTACAAAAATAATCGATGGGGCAATCCCACACCCTTAATTTAAAGGGAATACAATTAAAAAATTCAATACTACTTAATGAGATCATACAGGGATACCTACCTCATGATGATAAAATATTTTTTTATTTTTGACCCCATAAAAACTTCCTTCCAATCAAAATAATTATCCAATTAAAATTTAGTATCATTTTTTGATTTCATGAAAAATGAACATTTACATTCAACTTGTAAATTTAAAATCTGTATCTTATTTAATTCCCGAGCTACAATGCTATTACAGATGGTCGGACAAACATTATGGCAAAACTGATTGAGTTCTCTTTTACTTTTTACAGAATCCTAAAAAAAGTAACAACATTGGTTAGATAAATTCACAGATATCAAGAAACAAAAGAATTGTTGGATTGTGTGTGTGGTTCAATTGAGTGTAAAGTAGAGGAGTAATGGACACTGATTGGGTTAATCTTTTCGTTTGTGGTCACGTTGATGAAAAAGAGAGCAAATGGGATAGATGATATGATTCATTGAGATGATAGAATGATGGCTTCAGGATGGATGTGAATCATGAAACTTGATTTAAATCAGATGTTTATTTATCTCTTCTTTTTTTTAATCAAATTATTTACTCCTTTTCAATTATAATATTTTAAAAGAATTACCTTTTACGTCATATTTTATGTTAGAAAAATACTTTAATAACTTTTGGAAGAAAATGCAAAAACTCTTTCAAAACTCTGTGCAAATATTGGTTAATCGATTTTTTTTCTTAACGGTTTGAGCTGAAAAATTGAAACTAGGTCCAAAGTGTTAGCTTATTAACCCAAACTTCAGTAATCGGATTGATTATAGCTGATTGTTCCAATAGTAGAGATGGGAAAAACCGAGGGTGATCCCCGATTGGAAGTAACACCTACATAACACCACACCTCTTTGGAAGTATTTTGGAAGTACTTGGAAATATTTGAAAGTACTTGGAAATATTTGGAAGTACTTGGAAATATTTGGAAGTGCTTGGAAATATTTGGAAGTACTTAGAAATATTTGGAAGTGCTTGGAAATATTTGGAAGTACAAGTAGAAGTAGGTGTACAGCATATTAGTTGCACCTTTTTGGTGTAACTCGTTCTCTCATCATTATCATAAAAAAAATACACTTCATTTGACTCAACTGGAGCGAAAGGAACTCCAACTAATCATGTATGATGTAGCAAACTATAGAGAATTTCATTTGTAAGTATTTTATAGTGAAGTGTTAATATGATGAACAATGAAAAGGCTGCTAGTCCTTGCAAATGAAACTTTTACAGGTTCACTTGAATGTACTTTATTGTTTCATGTCAAATTCAGTTCCATTCTCTCTGAATTTCTATGGTTGTCTATAATCCAATTGAAATGTCACAAACGTTTCAATACAGTGTGTCTCTTTTTTGTTTCTATCAAATTGAGCTATAACTTCCCAAGAGGCGGCGTTTCTTTTCTAAACAATTTTACTGTTTACAAAAAAAAAAAATAAAAAAATAAAAAAATAAAAATACATTTTAGGGAGAGTGAAAAAAAAATGAGATCATGGCTAAAATATTCGCGAAGGTTATCTACACGCAAACAAACTAACTGGGTGCGTGATAATACAGAAAAGACAGACAAAACAAACAAGAGAGGGGGTGGCGATTAAGGATAAGACACCTGCAGGTGTCGGCCATGACGCGAATCACAACCCTCTTCCCCGGGGGGTGAGAAAGCTATAAAACATCCCCCGATTCCGATCACTCATATAATTTAGTAATCAGCTAAAAATACTCTCGCTTCTCTGGAGAAATCGACTGGTTAGGAAGAGATCGAACTTGGCATATCCCTATTCTTAGTTTTCTTTTTTTTCTATAGAGGGTGCCTCCAAATGATAATCAATTTACAATTTTATAAGTAACGAGATACAACTAACACTCAAAAAATCCACAAGTTTCAAATTATATTGGCTTTCGGTAAAGTACTAGACTTCAGGGTGTATCTGTAATTCGTGGAGATCATTCAAGGGGTGGTTATATAGCTCAAAAATAAATAAATTTTATAATTTTTCTCATTAATATATCAAAGAATAATTGATAAACCAATGAGAATTGTTCTTGACCGCGCTTATTTGAAAAATATATTTATCGCGAGACTACTGCGGATTACGCTATTGGAGTCTGCGGAATCTCAAAATGAAGACAAAAGTTCACACATATCCGGAAACTCTTATTTTACCACCATTTTACCGTTTTTTTTTTTACCTGTTATTTTTTTATTAAATAATTTATTTAAATAATTAAACCACGAAAGTTAAATAATTTTATTTTTAATAATTTTTGACTGCTAGTTGAAATTGAACACCCGGCAGGAATGTTAAAAATAAAATTATTTAACTTTCGCGGTTCAATTATTTAAATAAATTATAAAACTAATGTTTAAAATAAAAAAAATCTGATCCTTACATAAAAGAACAATTTAATAATGGTATCTTAAATTGGGTGATGGATAAATATGCCGAAAAGCCAAAAAAAAAAACAATGTTTAAAATAAAAATTTACTAAAAATAATTTATATCTTTGGACGGGCTTGAGCATTTGAGTTGAAATTGTTCGCCCAACTTAGCTATGTAAAGACCTAGTTTGAGAGAGAAAAAATATCAATTTGATCCAATTTTCTGTTTCAAAATGGCGGAATTAAAATTTTTTTAATTTAAAATAACTCAAATTTTTATTCAAAACGTCAAGACTAATTTTTAGTAGCCCGTTTAATTTCCAATCGAAAAATATATCTGTCAAAAATATTGGGCAAAGAATTCTTCAGGAATTACAGAAATTAACTGTTAATTTCTGTAATTCCTGAAGTTGGAGTTGATAGCCCGAAATATATTAGAAAAAATTTACCTCTTTTATTTAATTTTTAAATTTCTAACGTGAAACAAGTGACCTATAAAAACTAACTCATAGTAAATTAATATCTCATAAAATATTTATTTACTTTTATCTTTATCAAATAATAACACTAAAACGACCATCTTGTGTTTAAAGATGGTATTTAGATTAATGGTGATATGAATATTATAGCCTCCCGCACATTTCAAACTAATCAACTCTGTTTTACAAATATCCTTTTTCGGATAATTTTGAATCTTATACCATTCGATAGTAAATTAAACGGACTATCAAAAATTACTCTTGGCGTTTTTTATACAACTTCACCGTTTTGAGTTATTTTCATTTAAAAAATTTAAACGACCATCATTTTAAAATGAATAATTGGATCATATTGATATTTTCCCCAAACTAGGTTTTTGAATCGCTAAATTCCGTACAAAATTTCAATTCAATTTGTCAAGCCGTTTTAGAGATATAAATTATTTAGTAAAAAAAAAATGGTGGATAAAAGAAGCGTTTCCGGACAAATGTTTATATGAGCTTTTTTCTTTATTTTGACCCATATAACCACCCCCTGATTTATCTCCACTCATTACAGATACACCCTGTACATAAAATATCTACGCGATAGTCGGGAGTAAAGTGCTTAACGTGATAATATATGATATTAGAGGAGAATATGACGGTCAATTAAAAAGTCCCGTCACATAAACATGTGAAAGCAATTTCGTTCAAAACAAAATATTCATTAAGAAACTAGTACTTTCTCTGTGATTGATGAAACATCGCTGTAAATTTAATTATTATCTTATTGATGAATATCAATAAATAGCATCTTTATCTTTTTTTAATACTAAATAGTGTTTGTCGAGGGGTGAACCGAGATTGGAATTAGGTGTACACGTCCTTGGAATTATGTGAAATTATTTTGGAACTCATTGGATAATGCCCCTTCATCTATTTTCTTCTACTTGGAAATGAAAGTGGAAGTGGAAGTAGGTGTACACGATATTAGGTCGCTGTTCACCCCTCGGCGTTTGTTCTCATGGGATAAAATTAATAATCCTCTGAAAAGCCTAGTTAAACATACAATTTTCAAATATTAACCATCCCTTCATGATTAAATTATATTTACCGAACAAACTCATTCACTAACTCATTTATCCCTATGACTTCTTGAGACTGTAACTCTCATTTCGGCTCTGTTTTTTCGGCGACATATTATCCAGAGGTACTTTTTTCAATTCTTAAATTTTTTCTCTTTTCCTTCTTCTTTCTTACTTTATCCATAGTTTTACGTTGCAAGGGTTACAGAAGTTGCACCTTTTTGACACCTCTTCTTGCATCTATATAATTAAAATAAACTTACACGTTCTGATGAGACCATCCACTTGACTTTACCATACAACCTGGTCCCTCTCTTGTATTTAATGTTTAATAAATTATTTATAATCATGTAGGGGGGGGGGGTTAGTTTTTGTATCTGGGTCTCAATGACTATGTATACAAAATTTGGTTGAGTTTGGTACAAGGGCCTAGATTTTCAATTTTTAACCCTCCCCTCCACCCCCATTAATTTTGGGGCGATATGCACCAAAATCTAACCAGGTCTTAATCTCAATGTACAAAAGCTACGTGTGAAATTTGGTTTTGATATTCACACTAGTTTTTGAGCTAGGTCGTCCACAAAAATTTCGCAACTCACAGACTAACAGAATAACAGACTAACAGACATTTTGACAAAATAATTATTATATAATTTTTTCCATGTTCACTTATTAGGGCTTTTTGTAGACCCAAATGCCATGGTTTTGCTCAATTTTTTTAATCAAGATAGTTTCAGCCGTTTTTGAGATATTTCGAAAAAAAAGAAGCAAAAAAAAACATTTTTTTCATCTATGATTACAATACTTGACCATACCCTGTATGGTAAAGTAAAAAGTAAAAAAGAAAAAAACGAGTTGACGAATATCCTTCAGACATTTTCCGTATAAATGTTTATTTAATTAGTTGGCTCTTCATTTCTCTTTGAGAAAAGCCTCCCAGCAGTTTTTTCATATAAAAGCATTTATAATTATTAATTGATTCTGCAACCCTCACTTATTTAATAATTATAGACGCCAATAGTTTAATTGATTAATAAATATACCTAATAGTGAATTATGTAGTTTTTATCAAAATGTTCTAATAAACAGCCATCAAATTTTTGATAAATTTATTACCAGTATCCTTAGTTTTATCATACATTAGGTAAATATTTATTTTTTTATTTACAAGATTCTTCCGATTGATACCAATTGTATTATTAAATCGTATATAAATTATCAGCACGTTTTCTTTTTCCTTAATAATAAGTGGGCCTGCGTCTATATATTAGCTAGCGGAACTTAGTATTGGACAAGGGGGAGATAGATAATCGAAATTTTCTAAATATAGGGTGAAGCATTTGTTAAACAGCCCTTAACTGAGATACAAGAATTAAAAATTCAATTACACTTTGAGATTTTTATTTTTTATTTATATGGTGAGTAACTAGATATACAGAATTTTAATTACACCAATCACCTGCTAAATACGAGAATTACATTCAGTTTTAGTAACTGAGATGCAAAAAATTAAACTTCAAATACTCGTTGAGATTGTTATTTGTTGAGTAACTAGATACATAATTCTAATTACATCACTCACCTGCTAAATACGAATCACATTCACTTCTGGTAACTAAGTTACAAGAAATGTAATTTCAAATATCCTTTGAGATTTTTATTTTTATTTATTTTTTGAGTAAATGGATACAAAATTGTAATTACATCAACCATCTGCTAAATACAAATTACATTCACCTTTAGTAACTTATTTACAAGAAATGAAATTTCAATTATACTTTGAGATTTTTATTTGTTATTTATTTTTTGAATAACTAGATACAAAATAGTAATTACATCCGGCTAAACACGAATTAAATTATCTTTTAGTAACTGAGTTACAATAAATGTAATTCAAATACCCTTTGAGATTTTAATTTTTTATTTATTTTATGTGTAACTAGATACCGAATTCTAATTACATCAATCACTTGCTAAATACGAATTACATTCACTTTTATCAACTTAGTTACAAGAAATCTAATTTCAAATACTCTTTGAGATATCAATTTCATAATTTTCAAGAAAGATTTCAGATTTGAAGTTTAATTGAAAAGTTTTTATTTTTCCGAGAGAATAAATAATATACCATATATATAGATATATATGTGTATATGTTTATTTGCATCAAGCAGAGGACAACCTCTATTTCATAAAATATTTATTTACTTTTATCTTTATTAAAGATGTTTCACCTTGCACCAACACCACAATCTCTATTAATTATTGACAACCTCTTTGTTTCTCTTTAAGAATTAAAGTTATTTGTAGAGCTAGCTCTTATAAAGTGTGTCTACATTATCTGTTATGTTACTTCTCCACATACTTATCTTATCAACACAGTACTAGAAATATTAATGGCAGAATAAGTAATATTTTCTCCAAACCTCGGATCGCTTTTCACACATTTTTGAGATAGAAGAGATGGGTTGAACATTAGACCATGAAATATATAGACACGCCATCTGCTACTCTCAACACAGAGTGAAGTGACGCCAACATCGCCTACAGATGACGTCACGTTCTCGCATAAATATTTTGGTAATATTAATTTAATATTAATTTGCGATTATTGGAATCCAAAATAAATAATCTAAACTACGATAAATTAATCTCAATGTATAATAATTTCTATAGTGGCAATGCTATTTCTGGGTGTTCCTACCTACAGATGACGTCACATTCTCTAGTTGATGTTGGCCTCACCAAATCGACTCCAGGGCGTGTCTATATATTTCATGGTCTAAGGGTTGAACTATGAAGCTAAAAAAATTTCGCCCCCATAGGTAAGAAAGTTAAATATTTTTTCTAATTAGAAATGAAATACGTTACATCAAAAATTAACAACATATTATTTTCACCAACTTCAATACAACATTAGATTTCATTTACGCTTTTGAAATACTAATTACTTAACTTGGCACTTAAAGTCTGTTTACATTATTATATTTAACTAAAGCAGTGATTCTTAACCTTTTAATTGTTGCGGCCCCCTTAAAATCCTAAAATATTTTCGCGACCGGTACCCCCCCCCCTCCCATCATTAGTTCGTAACTACTCGTACAAAAAAAAAACTCTAAAAAGTAACAAAAAGCAACAAAAAATGCTTTATCAGATTGTCAGTAATAACATATTTATTGAAAAATAGGTATATTTGCAAAAGAAAGTATATTTGCTATAGTATAAAAATTGTAAAGCTAGACTTATAAAAAATATTTACACGGTTTTATTCAACTTGTAATTTTGTCTGTCTGTTTGGGTCAAATTTACCTATGCGCTCTATGGTTTCTTTTAGTTTAACCATGTTTAAGAATCACAAAGAGAAAAAAGGAGGTTGTCCTCTGCTTGATGCAAATAAACATACACACATATATCATCTCGATATATCTGTGTGTATGTTTATTTGCATCAAGCAGAGGACAACCTCTTTGTTTCTCTTTGTGAATCAACAACTCTGCTACTCTCGGCAAAACAAAAACTTTTCAATGTTTAAGAATATTGAGATGTCATTAAATTCATCTGTCACTTACATAATATGTATCACTTATAAAAACTAGTAATATATTTTTTTTATTTGCAAAGATATAAAAACTTAAAAAATTCTAATATTTTCGCGGCCCTCCTGTTAAGAATCGCTGCTCTAAAGACTTATCTTACGAGAAATATAATTGAAAGATTCGGTATTTTCCGGAAATTTCAGATCTGCCGAAGAATTCGCAGGCTTTTCTTGTATTTGAACTTGGCTTAACATATTTTTTCTTAAGCGTATTGACATAAATGCTTTTGTTCTCGAGCCGTCTTCTCCGAATCGAATAAGCGGCCGATTTGGTTGCCTACCCGCCAGGCTCTGCAGAAAATCAGGTTTTGTCATTTTTGTTTTGTTGAGGTTTACGTACTTGGTTTCGTCATTTGTTAAATTTGTTTATATTAGCTAAAAAAGAGATTGAACGTTTTCAAATAGCCTGCGAATTTAAGGGGATGATTTATTTTATTTCATTAGAGCAAATGCCAGGTTAATAGAAGCTCATCAACCCTTTGCTTAAAATTGTACTCTACTTTCACATACATAATTATAATTACAAGTAACAATAATAATGATAATAAAAAGTGCTTTTTTTATTATAACCGATTGTCAATTTACATATACAGGGTGGTGACTTGGCCGACGCAGCATAGCGATTACAATGTTAATTTTTGAATGTGCATTTATTTGCTCCCCTAATTATTTTAGAGTTAAAGTTCTTATAGGTTTTTTGTAGAGAAAAAAATACTGAATCCGAACATATTTTGTTTTCAAATTTTGAAATTTCAGAACCGTAATAATCAACATTATAAATAATTGTATTTTTACAAAAATCACTGAGGCAATGGAATTATTAAAACAAACAAGGCAATAAATAATTGTAAGTGTAATAAAGACGCACGTTTAAAAATATTACTTATAATTTCGTTGATTATTCTTGTGAAAATTTAAAAGCTCGTTTTAAACTTCATCTACGTGAATCTACTATTTTTATTTATCAATGACGAATACAAAACTCAGCCCATTCAAATTTAACGAGTTTCTCATTATGGTAATCAATAAATTCTAATAAGAACTGATTTTTAAAAAGTTCAAATAATAACAAACCTCACTTAGAAACAACAAATGAAAATGCCTTTTTTGTTTTAATAATTCCATGGCCTCAGTGATTTTTGTAAAAATACAATTATTTATAATGTTGATTATTACGGTTCTGAAATTTCAAAATTTGAAAACAAAAATATGTTCGGATTCAGTATATTTTTCTCTACAAAAAACCTATAAGAACTTTAACTCTAAAATAATTAGGGAAGCAAATACATGCACATTCAAAAATTAACATTGTAATCGCTATGCTGCGTCGGCCAAGTCACCACCCTGTATACATTTTTGTTTATATAAAGCGTATAGACTACCTTTTTGACCGTTAGTCTTTTTAGGTCTTGTCGTAGCTAATATTCTGATATCAGGGTCCTCTGTAGTCTGTGTGTGTCTGTGGTGGCACAACTGAACATTGATCGCTCAGATACTATAATTATACGTTTATATCCTCTATCGAAGGTGATTTTTTCCTTTTTTAATTACTGAAGTTTTTCTACAATGCAACTTAAAGTAGATCCTTTGAATATGTCTGTATTTTCGAAACGAAGAAATTATTTAATTTTCGGAATTTTAATCTTCAGAACGTTTAATTGAAAAATATTGTTATATAGGAATCTTGTAAACAGTTGTAACTAATTATTTGAAATATGACATAAAATTTTGTAAAATTTTTCTTCAACTGATTGATTTTTAAATTGAAAGTTTTTGTGCAGAGGGTAGCAGAATTTTTATATATTGAAGGAGACAATAAAAGAGTGTGTCTTCTACTGGAATTATAAATTTTATTTATAACGAGACTATAGTTTCTAGGGCTTTGCCCTCTTCATTATTCATACATTAATTCCTGTGAATCAATTGTAATAGACTGATGAAGTTTATTACAAAGTCCTCGAAACTATAGTCTAGTTATAAATAAAATTTATAATAATTGCAGAAAAAGCACACTCTTATATTGTCTCCTTCAACGATTGATTTTTAAATATAAATCAAAGACCACTGCTTAATGCAAATAAAAATACACACATATACCTATATATAAATGAATACCTAAACAACATTACGTTCACTTGAGAATTAATGCTCAAGTGAAAAAAAATTTATAACACTCTATTTTCTTTCAAGTAAAATTATATAAAAGTTCACATTTCCGATAGTAGCAGAGTTTAGATTTCTAAATAAAACACAAGTCGTTGTTAACTACTGAACGTGAAATATATGTCAGACAGGTTTGGCTTGGAACTCAACCCAATATCCCGGATAGCATTTTGGCACTCAGGTTCAACTCTCGAGAGGATAAAATTACCACTTCTGACATAAATATATAAAATCATCCCAAACACCTCGGATTCAGTAGTTGACTATCTCTTGCGATTTAGAAATAAAATTAAATATATGTGTACTAGGGTGCTCCTTGTTTTGGATATTTTCAAATATTTACACGGACAAGGGCTCACATGGTTCTAAATAAATTTAAAAAAAATATCCCCCAAGTTTCAAGTCTCTATCTCAATTTTAACCTAGTTCTACACAGAGATTAATTTTCCCATCTAAATAACATGGGGTTTTTGGCATTGAACGATCAATTTTTTATTCCGACCAAAGTAATGGTTCAAAAAAATTGAAACTCTGTACACTTTATCCTTATAATAGTAGCTATCTTTCAGAACTTTTATAGATTTTTAGATATTACAATTTTGGAGTTACGTCTAGATAAAATACAATAACTTAGTATTAGTAAGTTAAATTGAAAGTTTTTTTTTATTTATAACGATATACGACTCCAAAATTATAATAGCTAAAAATCTGTGAAAATTCTGAGGCATAGCTACTATTATATGGATAAGGTCTACAGTGTTTCAAATTTTTTGAACCATTACTTTGGCCGAAATAAAAAATTTATCGTTCAATGTAAAAAAACCCCATGTTATCTAGATGGGAAACTCAATCTCTATAGCACTAGGTTAAAATTGAGATAGAGACTTGAAACTTGGGGGTATTTTCTTTTTATTTATTTAGAACCATATGAGCCCCTGTCCGCGTAAATATTCGAAAATATCCAAAATAAGGAGCATCCTAATGTGTACGTTTATTTGCATCAAACTGAGGACACCCTCTTTGACTTAGCCTTAAAAATAAAAGTTTGTATAAGCTTTGTGTATCTACCTACTTTCAGCTTCCCAGAATTAAGCTCTTTGTTCACAAAAAACCAATTTGCAGAGACTGTTCTTAATCTTGAAAATGTTTTAACTTGTTCCTCCCCTTTAAAGATTCATCTTACTTCGAACAAACGTTTCAATTTTAATATGGCGATTTTCTTTATGGAGAGCTTTTAAAGAAAACGAATTATTAATTATGAATTTCTCTTTCGATTGTTTTATTTCTACTTCTTAATCAATATTTGCTTTTTCCTCTCGAAAAGTGAACCTTTGAAGAGCTGTTTACTCTCTTGAAGTTCTCGAGAGTGTCTTTAATGCTTGTTGGGGGTTTCGAGGGTTATATATCATGCAAGCATCATATTCGCGTTTTAGATAATTTGATAACCGATTAAGCGATTTGATGGGAGGGGGTTCATGGGAGACGTTTTCAGTTCCCAGAATTTAGAAAGTTAATCAAATAATAAGAGAGACGCATTCAGAAGTCAATGCGATTAAGTTCACTTTTAGGAAATTTTCTCAATTTTATTCAATTATAATATCAAATAATAAATCCTTGGTAGCTATCAGCATACATAAAAGAAGAAGAATCCAATAAAGAATATTCTTTTTAGAAATAAAATAATTTTCTCTCTGATCCTTTAATTTTTCCTTCATAACGCCTCATTTTTTGTCTTAGGGGCCGTCCATAAATTACTTCAAACTGTGAGGGGGAGGAGGAATCTCCGATTTGTGTGACAATTTCTTCCCAGTGTATTTATTTATTTATATTATTTCGATGACACGCAGTATTCCTTATTATTATTATTTTCTTCTTGGTCACAGCATACTAAAATTTCACACCGTTCTGGTGTGGCCACACCCTGAGCCACTCACCGGATCCTGAGTGGGAGGATCGGAGGGCTATAAGGGGAGATGTGGAAACCCTTGAAAAATAAAACGTGATGTCACAAAAGCCAAATTAAAAAATTCTAAAAATTTTCAAATATATTTTTTAGAGATATCAGTTTATTATTATTCCAACCTAAAAATGTAAGTAAAATAAATCTAGACAAAAAATTGTAAACAAGCAATTTTTAACAAAAACACTTAATTTTTTTTCAAATAAATAAACCCATGCAATAATAATAGTAATAGGGAATAATGTGTTAAATGATATGAATAAAAATAAAGTTAAACTTAAAATATATTAAGTAAATCTCTTTAGTTTTGAGTTTAATTTATAAAAAAATTCTACAATTAAAAAATTTTGGGGTATAAAAGTGATAGTATGACGTCACAATATAGAGGGAGCTCAATGAAAATGTGACACAGGGGAGGTGGTCTAAAAATCTTGAAATTCGTGTGACGTAATTTATGGAAGCGGGTTTATAAATGTTTCTGAATAATTTCAAAAACTATTGCGATTAGGTAAATTTACAGTGAAATTCAAGAGGAATAGTAATAATTTTAATTGATCAGCGACGGTCTCAAAAAAGTTTTTGTCGAGTACGATTTTTTTTAAATAAAATAATCATTTATTTTTTATTTTTTATTTATTTATTTACTATTTTACTAACATCATTGTATAATATACTTATATGAAAATATTGGAATAATAAAGTAAAAATAATATTAAATTAAATACATAAATATATTTTATATATATTAGATTTTCGTGAATTTACAATTAATATATCATGAATGATTTCGAGGATTTGAAATGTACTGTAATAAAATTAAAATCATATTACCTGACATGAAACATCATTGTTAAACGGAATGATTAATTTCCACTAATAGATTCATAAAGTCAGCAAGAAAAAATTATATTATAAACTATTCGTTTTGATTGCGGTTAAAAATAAAGTAAAAATTATTCGTCCGAACGCCTACAATGGGGGCATCACAATTAATTTTCGCTTTCTGTTCCATCTGAAAACGCGATGAAGCCATTAAATTGTTCTCCTTCTTCCTGTTTTAACCAGATTCTTTTCAACTAATTACCCATTTTTTAGAAGGGTCGCGACTACCCTTTGTTCACAGCTTTTATAAAAGAGCTTGATTTCATTCTGTCTATTGTAAAATATCAGGAATTCAATATTGCTGTCTTATCATAGAATATTGATTTTTTTGGACGAGTTTTTGGTCAGATATCATTAATTTTTGAAAAGTTTTATCCTTTAATTTATCTAAATAATTACATTTAAAGATTTATATTAATAAATTATTGGATAAAAAATACATTAAGTATTAAGTATTTTTTATCCAATAATTTAAAAAAATGTTTCACCAAGTACCAATACCAAATTCCTTAAAAACTATTTATATTAATAATCATAAAATATCTGTAAAAAACCCGGTCAGTTTTTCATAAATTTCACCCCTTCATTTCGGTTTTTCAATTTCCTCCTTTATTAATGTGCCAAACATTACCAGTATGCCAAATCTCAGCATTCTAGCTTGATTGTATTTTCAATAAATGTTAATTAAGCACATAATACATTTCACCCCTTCATTTTATGTCCTGAAAAAGGGAAAGTTTCACTTTTTCGATTTTTTCCTTTAATTGTAGCCCAAATTCTACCAGTATGCCAAATTTCAGCATTCTAGGATCAACGGAAGTACTTAAAGTTTTTGATATGTGAGTGAAGATAAGAGTAAATAAATATTATATATAATATTCATTTACTATGAGTTAAGGATTTAATGTGAAACAAGTGACCAAGAATCCTTAACTCATAGTAAATGAATATTATATATAATAAAATAAACAATTAAATATTCCAGCGCCTCCCAATCGATCGCAGACCCCAAAGATCGAAAATAATTTTCTCTTCACCCGGGGCCGTGTAAAGACAATTAATAACAAATTTAAATTTAGGGAACGAAGAAATGACTATTTTTATTATAGACAAAAGGATCGGCCGGGGCTCGAACCCGGGATCTTTACATGTGTACTGCAATGCTTTGTCATAAGAGCTTCAGCTCCTATATCTACTAAGCTACTGATCCCTGAACCCAAACTAATACCTATTGTCTATATGAATTATGGAATTTCTTTTTTATTGGGAGGCGCTGGAATATTTAATTGTGTAATTAATGAATCAAGGCCTACGCTGCGAAAAATGAACGAGAAGAGGATTAAAAAAAGAAATTCCACAATTCATATAGACAATAGGTATTAATTTGGGTTCAGGGATCAGTAGCTTAGTGGATATAGGAGCTGAAGCTCTTATGACAAAGCATTACAGTACACATGCAAAGATCCCGGGTTCGAGCCCCGGCTGATCCTTTTGTCTATAATAAAAATAATCTTTTCTTCGTTCCCTAAATTTAAAAATTATATATAATATTTATTTACTCTTATCTTTATTAAAGATGTTTCACCTTGCACCAACACCACAATCTCTACTAATTATAGTGAGTCAGTCAGTCAGTGTTAAAAATGGCACTTTTCAGAGCTTAATAACTCAAGAACTATAATATATTTATACATCAAATTTGGGATTCTAGGTGGTCCAGTGGGTCTTATTAGGCATGCAAAATTTCAAGTGTATAGGTCTAATAGTTTTTGAGTTATGGGAGGTCGAAAGTAGCTTGAAATGGTTCGTGTAAATACACATGGCCGGTTCGTCGCCCGTTTTTCTGAACTTGGCAGACACACAGGCGTGTTAAATAAATGTAAGGTGAGTTTTACAAAACTCAAGCAAGCGAACTCACCTTACATTTATTTAATTCAACTATTATGGTTCACAATGGACAGCAACATAAATTAACTTCATCATTTTTGTACCTTTAAAAGAAATTTTAATTTCCATACAAAATTCAACCCTGTTACTCACAAATGATTAATTTTTATCAAATACTAGCTGCAAGGCACGCCCCATGGACCCCCAGCCCACGACCCCATCCCCCAACCCCCGAAACCCCTCCAGCACCCCCACCCCCCGCACCATTCACCCGTGCCCAACCCCCGCCCCACACCACCACCCGCACCCCACCCACCTCGGACCCCGCACCCCACCCTGTATCCTCCAACCCTGCGCACCACACCCCCATCTAGCCCCCTGGGCCTCCACCCCGTCACAGCCCCTGGACCCCCTGCACCCCCACCCTACTTCGCCTCACTCCCTCACCCCCCCCATTCCACCCCCGCACCCACCCCCCGCACCCATTTTTTGCATTCTAGCCTTCTAGTGACCCACAGATTATGTATACAAAATTTGGTTGAGTTTGGTCCAAGAGAAAGAATTTTCATTTTTTGACCCTCCTCCCATTTTGGGTTGTTAGTTTTTCCATTTCTATCTCTCTAGAGGCCCAGAGATTATGTCTACGAAATTTGGTTGAGTTTGCTCTAAGGGCAAGAATTTACATTTTTTCACCCTTCCCCCTTTTTGGGTGGGTTTTTGGGGAATTTTTTTAAACACATGTTGTCAGAAATCACATCCCCTACAACTTTGTTCATTATAAAATTTGCCGTAGGGTTAATAGTTTAGGAGTTATTTGATAATTTTCATTCGTGCCCCCTTCCCCCAAACCCCCTTCTGGGGTCAAAATATCAAAACGTTATATAGCTAAAAACGTAAGTTAGAAGACATGTGATGCAAATATGAAATTTCATAATAATCCCTTCAGCCGTTTTTACGTGAATCGTGAGCAACTTTTCGCGGAACCCTCGGAAACATACATACATACAGACAGACATACAGACAGACAGGCAGGAATTTTTTGAGGGTGTTTTCGTTCATAACTTTGCTTGAAACGTGTGCAACCAAAATTTGGCGTGATTTGGAGCAATGTACGGACAAAACCTTAATTTTATATTATATAGATTATTTGTACTGGAAATTTTTCTTCAATTTAAAATACGTTACATACGGAAGCTGAAAGCCATTCGCTATTATTGTATACGTACTAGGTCGGAGAATTATTTTCTCTTCTATGTCTCTTTGCGAACAATTTTTAATCACAATTTATAGCTATGTTTTTTCTTTCTCTAAGCTGATTTTTTTTTCTTACCGTGCGTTTTTTGGTAGCATTAATGTACGGATATATATATATTTTTCACTTTTATTAACACCAACACCTTCTCCATTCATCATTCTATTCTTTTTCTTATCCTCTCTCCGTCATTCTCTTTCCTTTTGCTAATATTTGAATAAATCAGAGTTGATTTACGACATTTTCCAAGTGATGAAGAGAGAAAGCGAGGAGATGGAAAATGAGCTATAAACCGGGAATTGTTCCTATTAGCCCAGGGTTCATTCAGCCTTCTCTCTCATCAATTGACTACAATTCCGATTCGATTTTCATTTGAAATCCATCCTCACAATCAACCAGCATCCTCTCTGTTTGTCTGTCTATATCTCCTTTTATTCATAGCAACCAATCGATTGACCTATATATCCATATAGTTATCTTTTTTACATACCAAAATTCGTAACACAGAATAAATGGGTTCGATAACTAACTTCCCTTTTCTTTTATTCATATAAATATTGTAAAATTTAATATACTCGTAATATACGAGTATTTATTAATTTAAAGGAAAATAAATAGAATTTTGCATCATTCGTATCCATATTAAATTTCATAAAAGGAATCGCAGGGAATTGGATAAATCAAAACACAGAGTTTTTATTAATTATACAAGACGTTTCGTCAATTTATTTTGACTTCCTCAGTGGCTCATTTTATCACTCTTTGTCAAAAACAGTTTTTTCTATAAGACAAAACATCATATTATATTAATTGATCTTTCTTTAGCACATTCTTGGTTCACAATAATTTTGGAAACGACTTTTTCTTGAACAATTAAAAATTTGTCTTCGTTTTATATAAAGATAACATATGTAATGTAGAAAGTTGTTGTAGTTTCTACAATACATATATTATCTTTTTATAAAACAACAACAAATTTTTAATTGTTCAAGAAAAAGTCGTTTCCAAAATTATTGTAAGCCAAAAATGTGCTAAAGAATGATCAATGAATATGATATGATGGTTTGTTTGTTTTTGACAAAGAGTGATAAAATGAGCTACTGAGGAAGTCAAAATAAATTGACTAAACGTCTGGCCAAATTAATAAAAACTCTGAGTTTTGATTTTGAGATTCCTTTTATATATAGAATTATTAAAAAAAACTACGATCCTGAAACACGTCTATTCGAACGTAGTACATTTAAAAAAAATCACTCATCACTAGTATTCACAATACAACCACCGAAAAGAATTAAATTCACATACAAATTTTTTCGCTCATTGTGCTTAGAAATGTCTGAAGCGTTCTTCTTTTTTCTGCTTGTGAGTCTGTCTTTTCATTTTGATTTCCCGATAACTCAAGTCTGTAAGGTAGAAGAAAATTATTAAGGCAAAAATTTATGTATTTTCAAAACAAACAATTAATTAGATTATGGACTTACTTTCTTCAGAACCTATTGCTCAAAAAAGGATAAAATATCGTTCTGTGGTATTTTTTTTCAGATTTTTTCACTTTACTGTGGGAAAGAAATAACTAAAATAACAGGCGTTTCAATAAAGTATTTTTTAATAATTTATTATACTTAAATTTATTTCTAGAGCCTGTGACAGGTAAATCCCTCTCTCCCCTAACATCTGTAAAATTTGCCTAGGGCCTACTGAGTCTTGAAATTATTTTTTATCTTTTTTCTTCAATTCTCTATTTATCATTTATGAAATTTATTTAATTCGCATATTAATATATCTACCATATGGTACTGACAGGGCGCTATATACTACTGTTCAATTTCCAGTGAAGATGATATATTTCAGTATCGATAATCGCACTATATGATTCTCGTCTTTAGTGATACTCTAGAAACCGATGCTTTGAGCATGCCAAGGCTATTTTGACTTGTAAATATTTTCAATTCAGCAAATTGACTTGGAGGTTGAAATTACATTTAAATATTCATAAACAGATTATTTTTTGAAATGAAAATTGGAAAGAAATTATTTTTCATTATTATTATTATTCGAAGATACTCTTTATCTCCAAGATAATTTGTATGTCAAAATTTTAAAAAATATTTATTTACATGCAAAAATAAAGATAAAATTTCCCCCGAAACGTTTTATTTACCTACTTATACACGTTTCACTGATTGGTATTGTTATTTTTAAATTGTAAGGTCAGGTTGGGTAACTGGGCCAGCTTCTTTTGTTTTTCCAAGGATAGTACTCCATATTTTTGGCTATAACTAAGCTTCCTCACAATTTATAGATCTCGTGACTATATTAATTGAAAGATGAAATTTTCTTCAAATAATTATGATACTTTCAACTTTTGATTATTCAAAATTTTGGAATTATCTTAAGTTGAATGTAAAGTTTTGCGGTTGGCCCAGTTAAACGCGTTGTGGGGTAATTGGACCAGCCCAGCCTATTTGCTGATTTTTTAATTTTTAACATCTTTTGAGCAGTTGGACATGTTCCCCTATCCCTCAAGGCCCTGGCCGTAGGTAGAATTAGTCTCATTTGTATATGGATTAAAAATAATCAAAGATGTAAGCGTTTCGGGGTAATTGGGCCCTGACTAGGCTGGCCCAGTTGCACCAAGACCACTATTTTTTTTTATTCTATTGAATTTTTTAAGGTAGATAAGTTTAGACGCCAAGTATAATTTTTAAAATCGATTTTTATTACAGAAAATACAAAAAAAAGTATCATAAATCAAACAACTAAACAAAATAATTTCATTTTACCCATTGAAATAAAGTTAAATAAGTTCCTTATGCTTAAGAAAGCCTTAATTAAGTCTCAATATTTTCAAGGAACTGGGTAAGGTAAGAAGTAAGCACATAACTAGGTAAATACGTAAATAAGTAATTAACTTAACTAAGTACTTATGTATAAAATAAACTTAAAGAAATTTCTCTAATTCAGGAACACTGAAAATTTCCCACCAATATGAAAAAGTGAATTGGGCTAAAAAAATGCGGTAAAATTAAAAAGCTCTGGGGTTACAGGACCCCTGGCCCAGTTGCCCCAGGCCCCAGTTACCCGACCTGACCTTATTTATTTATCATTTTATGTATAATATATTATATAAAACTCAAGAATACTATGTTACCATTTTTTAATTTCTATTTCTTTTTTTATTTTCAGGTAAGCTTCAAGTTTATATCCTCCACATTTGACAAATCGCTCTTTTACTCAACTTATTTTGTAAGTATTTTAATTGTCACCTAATTAAAATAAATATAGTTTTGGAATGGGTAATCAATTCTTCTAATTCTAATATTGGCATTTATTCAAAAATGAACTTCATTTTTGAAATTTCGACTTTTAGTTGTAACCATTGCTGAAGTCGTGGAAGAATTGACTTAAAATCAAAAATAGCCATATATTAGTATTTCAAATGACTATGGATAAAGTTTAACAACCACCGATGCCAATTTATTTAATTTCATTCCCGGGATAATTGTCCTATCACCTTCGAGTTTTGAAGAAATTCAAATTTCCCAACATTCTTCAATTTTATTTTAAACTACCTATTCGATATTGTGTTTCAATTTAGAATCATTAATTTTTACAAAAGAAGATTTAAATATTTTATTGCAATATTTAGTGTGTTATATTAATATCATGTGGGTCCACATCACTGGATAGCCAATGATCCGTATTGTTGACATCCTCTGACATGTAATAAAAATTACCCATATCATTTCAAATTCACTAGAGGTCACTTTCCTGATTTTCCCAGCTATTTTAATATTTTTATTAGTATTAATTTATCGTCATATACATGTTCCGCCTTTCGTTATCCAATCATAACTATGAGAAAATAAAATGACGTCACACATTCTATAATTAATAAATTCTTTATATGAACTACTGCAGTTCTGGTTCATTAAACTAAATGCAGCAACTTCATTAATATATCTTTGAGTTTTTCGATAGAAATAGAATTTATCAATTAACAAACACTATCTTGAACATTTGGCAATTAAAATATTTGATTTACTGACTAAACTAGCGGCTTCATTAATAAATAATTGGTTTAATTTCTAAACAGCGCTTTATCAATTTCTATTTAGCTATCTTATTTTCTTTTGTGCCGCATAAATCATTCTCCTATCGTATTCCATTTATAGTTTGACTCCTTTGGGTGTTAACATTTACTAGTTATATATTTGCCATTGCATTAAATTTTCAATAAATGCCTCTTGAGAGGCAATAAATTTTATTAAAAAGCTTGTCTTTTTATTTCAAGGGCTCTTTGTCATATTTGAATAATTTAGGAAGACAGGTTTGAGACATGGGTCTAAGATGGAAGCAACTTGGAGGAATTCTCTCGGATCTCTTTGCTGGGTAATGAACTGATCCATTTTGGACAATTCAGAGCCTTAACATACTACTCGGTGACTACGTTCCGGCCAGACAAAGTACTCGGCTAAAAGTTCAATAAAAAATAGTATGAAACAATAGCAAACATTATGGAAATCTTTATTATTATTATTATTTATTTTTAACCGACTTCAAAAAAGGAGGAGGTTCTCTATTCGATTGAATTTTTTTTTTTTTTTTTTTTTTTTTGTGCCTATGTTACCTCATATCTCCGCCAATTGTCAACCGATTTTGAAAATTTTTTTTGCATTGGGTCCAGTCTAGCTTCCGATTGGTCCCATTTTTTTCGATTTTTTTTCATAGGTATTAGACCTTTTTTATTAGGTTTGTTTAGGTTTGTTTGAGACCTAACCTCTTTGTTTATGAACCGATTTCGATGGTTCTTTTTTTATCCGAAAGGGGTGTCTTAGGGATGGTGTCATATTAATTTGGTCAAGTTCTGATGATATAATCACTATTAATAACATCACTAAAAGAGAAAAATAAAAATTTTTAAGAAAAAATAAAAACCGACTTCAAAAATTAAGTGCAACAAATATAAAAATACACTAAAAAGGTATAAAATAATTATTATCTTATTTAGTTACAACTAAACGACGAAATATTAACACGAAATTACTTTTTGAAGTTGGTGCCAAACATATACCTTTTATGAATCGCACTCGACGGATCTTACTTAGTACGTTTGGCGGGTACTGCTCGCTTATAGGTATAGTTTGTTTGGCACCGACTTTAAAAAGTAATTTCGTGTTAATATTTCGTCGTTTAGTTGTAACTAAATAAGATAATAATTATTTTATACCTTTTAGTGTATTTTTATATTTGTTGCACTTAATTTTTTGAAGTCGGTTTTTTATTTTTTTCTTAAAAATTTTTAAGGAAATACATTTTTTGAAAATAAACAAATAATTGTAATTTACAAAATAAAGCAGTGGCTAAGGGTGGTGGGACCGGAATTTACTCATCAGAACAATTTTCATCTTTGTCAAAAATGCAAGTTGCCTCACTAAATCTAAGGGAAGGCATTGGGAAACCACCATGTGAAAATTTTTTCCAGGAAAATAATCGACGTTCGAAATCGAGTATGGTTCTTGAAGAAGAAGAATTGTAATTTCAAATTAATCTATAAAACTTAGGGAACGCGGTGTTGGTTTATTGTGAAACATTATAAAAATGATATTATTATTCAATTGGATGTTGATGAAGGCAGTCCAAGGTGGTTGTAAAAATAAGACTAAATCGGTTTTATTATTTTACATTTATTCGATAACCGACGTTTCGGAGATTTACTCTCTCCTTCTTCAGGGTAATAAAAGTCAATGAAAGTATATCAACTCATAATTACTTCCTGTCTCCTTTGACAATGCGACCAATGCACCACCTTGGACTGCCTTCATCAACATCCAATTGTATATTTATACCAGTCCGTCTCCTAAGGCGACTGTGGGTCAGTGGATAGAGTGTTGGGTCGCTGACTCGAAGATCGCTGGTTCGAGACCGAGTCTCGGCAGATAGATATTTTCAGTCGCCTCCTCTTGGAAAGTAATGGCAACCTACCAAGAGTATAATTGCCTAGTAACCTCTCCAAATTAGCCGTTCGGAACCGGCGTTAAAAAGTAGGTCCCATATATCTGTGTAAAACAACTAAACACACTCAGCACAGGTAGGTATATGTGGAGAGGAGCCGACACCCGTTTCGGGTATGACACTCGAAGAAGAAGTCTCCTAAAGAAAAACGCTATCGATATTATTATTATTCCTCTCGTACTGGTCATTGAGAAACACCACCAACTCCAACCTAATATAATTTCTAATTAATCGGTATGCTTGGAGAGTTAGGCTTCCTGGCAGCTAAGATCTTGGATACACTAGAAACTTTGTTTTATTATTTGCTTATATGGTAAGAAATGCCTTCCAAGCATGATTTTTTCTGTCTTTCTGTGAATTTGTTGGTCTATCATTCTCTATCTCACTTACTTACTCTTCGGCTCTACAACCCTGGGTGGGTCTTGGCCTCATGGATTATCTTTCTCCACACGATTCGATACTGAGTAGCGCCGTCCACGTCATAATTTCCCAGTACATTAAGGTCCTGGGAGACCTGATCCCAAATGTCGAATTGTTCTATTGGTTAACAATGCTCTATCTGAATTCCCGAAATAACTCGTATAATGTCGTATGAAGTGATGCTTAAATGTTTGTATTTCCATCACAAAGAACTGATTTAATTTCTGGCTTTCTACTTCTAGAAATGTTAGATGAAATCGCAAAAAGCCATAAAAAGTCGAATTGTTCTATTGATTAACAATGCTCTTGTTAGTTAAGTTTGACCAAAAACAGCACTTTGGTTGGATTCCTGAGAAAATGGCCGTCCTTCTGACATTCACTCAAGCACTTATGTAATGAGAATATCTCATTCTTCATTTCGTTTCATAGATTTTACACTATATAGACAAGTAATCAACTAGATTGATATTAATATTATCTAATAAGATGTTTGATAACTTTAAATGAAAATTCGTTGTGACAAGGCTACAATAATCTTTTCCAAAAAAAATAATCAGAATTGAACTTCTAGTTCATCAGCAAATTTGATTTTGTTGTTCAAATAGAGCGAATATTTTGCCCACATCCTAAAAATCTTCAATTAATATTTATACATCGTGATCACAAATTTTCCTATATTCTTGATGACCTTCGTAAATTCTCATTTTATATTGACTCTCTTACCTAGCCTCGAGTGAAGTTTATTTATTTTTAATTCACTAGCTTTTGATTATATTATTTAATTATAATTCTTGCTCTTCTGATCTTCATTATTTCAAATCGCAATAAATACATAAATAAATTAAAGTTTCGTTTAACTAAAGTTTACAATTTTTTTTTACTATTCAAAATGAAACTGCGAGTTTTTAATATGAACATTATTTTTATACTTTTTTGAGCGTTTCATTTTATATGTTTAATTAGAAATTAAAAAAAAAAATATATTCCCATTAATTTATTAGAATTTGTAAATTTTTATCATATTTATTTTTCGTTTATTAAATTTAATTGGATTAAAATTGAAAAACATACATGCATTAAGTTGGTACTCTCATTTGAATAATTCGGCTGTTATTGTTGATGTATATTTGATGTATATTACGTTGATCCTTATCAAGATTGGTTTCGTTTTACAGAGATAAATGCCAGCGAGGGTGGTTATACTGACGAAGGGGTTGAGGGGGTAATCGGGGGAGGTTTAAAAAAAAGTTACGGGCTGTGAACCTGATGGCAGCCACTTAAGAGGAACACCCAGCCACCCCTTATCTCATACACACTCACACATACTCTCATTTATCCCACCGGTACTTTCCCCATTTACGACCCCCTTCTGATGCCGAGACATTTTTTATTAGCATCCGAAATCAACAACAACAACACTCAAAGAGAAAAAAATATAACCAACACCAGATGGCAAAGTTGTTTGCAATTAAACTCACCCCAACATCGTAACTAATCCAAACTAACTCGAAAAAGCTGAAAAATCAATCACTATTCTAGATTATTTGCCAACAGCTTTGACATGTTAAAAGCACACCATTCCATAAATCTCGAAAGTTAAGAAACATGGGGAGCTTATGCAGGTTAAAATTGTGTATTTTTAGCTTAATATAAACCTCTACTAAAATGTATTGGTGTATCATAGACAAAGGGAGTTTCCAAACTTAAAATTAGTAGACTTGGTATGCTCTCCATAAATTTTGCTGATTTTTTTATATGACCTCGGGAACAATGCCCATTTGATCGGATCCTAAGTGAATATGTTTTTTACTTTACCATACAGGGTATGGTCAAGTATTGTAATCGTGCATGAAAAAAGTGTTTTTTTTTTGCTTCTTTTGTTCGAAATATCTCAAAAACGGCTGAAACAATTTTGATTAAAAAATTGGGCGAAACCATGGCATTTCGGTCTACAAAAAAGCTCAAATAAGTGAACATCAAAAAATTATATTTTTTGAGATAATTACTGTTTCGTCAAAATGTCTGTTAATTAGTCTGTGCATTACCAAATTTTGTGGACGAGCTAGCTCAAAAACTACTGTGAATATGAAAACAAAATTTCACATGTAGTTTTGGTGCATTGAGATTAAGAACCGATTAGATTGTGGTGCATATCGATCCAAAATTAAAGTGGGGAGGGGGGTTAATATTTAAAATTATAATATTTTCAAACTAAAAAAACAAGAAAAATGAAATATACCATAAAATGAACCTATAATAACGAATAAATGTATTTTTATATACATATATGTTTCTGTGCGTGGAAGTGTATGTAAATTGGTCTATAGATCAGATTTTTGCCGGTCAAATTTTTCCAATTCTGAAAAATCTTACAATTAGTTCATTCTCTCGTTATAAACGAAAAATAAGAATTTAGTCTGCGCTTTCACTAATATTTCTTGCGGAATTCTTTCATACATACCAATATTAACTAATGTTTATTTATTTATTTTTTTGAGACCTGAGTTTTAATAGGCCCCAGGCGAACTCCTGTGTAGAAACGGCCACTGATAGAATATATAGTATAAAGTATTTTACAAAAAGATATATTGCTAATGATTATTCGATACTCTAGGAACTATATAACAATATCAGCAGATATGTATTTGAGATAAAAAAAGAAAAAAATGTTTGATATTACATTTGTCTATTATTTGATTTAGTTTTAAATTGAAAAATTATAATAATAGAAGGAAAGATTATGTTATAATAAGCAGCAAGACCAATTATTATAAGTTAGAATATATCGTGATTTTACGGTTTTTATTAGAAAATTTCAAGTTCAAATAAAAATAAAAATATTGAATCATAATTCAATTGATCATGAGTTTCCTACATTTCATCCATTCGCGAATCGAAAGCAGGTGATGAAAAAATAAATCTCTTTGATATATATCCACTTAATATATTAATTAGAAAAAAAATATTTAAAAATTCAATTGGTTTGAAATAAGCGGTACTTGTGCACTCCAACTTTATTCTGATTGGCCGGTCGGCTGGTGATTTTTAATGTATGCTGTCTAAAACTAACCTCTAAAAACATCCTCTGTGTGACTAACCCCTATAATGGCCGTCTTTGAATTCCGCCATATTGCCCGGCATATTGACTGATGCCTAAATAAAAGGCGCCGGAATTTGAATTTTTTTGTCAACTCGAAAAAAATAAACAAATAAAATAAAAAAAAAAAAAAAAAAAATGTAACAACAACGTAGAACTGAAAAACTTTAAAAAATGAATATATTTTTAAATATTATCTCTATAGGGAACAAAAAAAATGAATATTTATCATATTTTTGAATATTTTTTAAAGAAAAGTCTTTATTACAAAAAACAGACGACATGGTCCACAGGTATAGGGGGGCTCAGCCCCCCCCCCGGTTCCAGCGCCAATGCCCTATGCTATATTTCTCACAAAACTAAAAATACTTACTAAAATAAGAAATACGAAAGTTATGCAAACGTTTATTAGAATCACATAAAATGCAACAAAAACTTTATCCAACAGAATAGAAAAACATATATTATAACAGCCTTCGAAAATTTGCCGCCGTGTGCTAGTCTAATTAGAAATCCGCACCTGGTTATATCGAAATCCCAATCCATATTCACAGAATATAATGTGGAAGTATTGCGATGCCCTGTCTGGTTTTTTCTTATTAGCCAACTTTTTAAACTATAAAGCTGAAACCTGGCACAAAGTTTAAATTTATTAATATACACTACTGTAAAATTATAAAGTTCTAATTGCGGATTGTAACATAGTTGTTTATAAAAAACAAAAACAAAAAAAAAAACAATAGATTATTGCCCTTTGCTCTAAGATGTTATAGATAAATTAGCTCACATGTTAAAAAAATTGTTGTCTCCTCAGAAATATAACTCAAAAGCCAAAAAAGCTAATCCGGACATTGATATAATATATAACCAGCCACATACATATATTTCATTCAAAAATTTGTAAAATTCGACCCTTCTCAAAATAAAGATCTATTAAAATTTTTATTTAATTTTTAATTTCATAAAACATGAATACCTACATATAAAAATATAAATTGTATATTTTAAGCTAGTAACTTATTTAGTTGATGAGCTACATCGAATTGACAAACGAACAGACAGACAGACACTGTAGCGTCACAAATAATTAAGTTTTCTTTAGAAATATTAAAGTTTCTATAAACTTATCGGCAATTCAAAATATGTTCAATTGTACATACTGAATGTGGGATCTTATCTTCATGTATTTTTAAATATATGCTTTTCTCTAATATCAAATCTATATGGAACTTGAAAAAACAGAGAATTTATTACTAGGGCAACATAATTTTTCATAATTCCTATAATTAGTGTATTTAGTTCTGAAAGAGATGGAAATCCCTTTTAATTTCCGAAATCTGATAAATGAAATATTAGAGAGATAAGCTAAGAGTATTATTGTGATGGGGATGAATTGAAATGGAATGCGATGATTGGTGGATAAATAATTCATAAGTAGTGGAGGGGTTGGAAATTTAGGATTGAATCGTTTTAAGTCAATTTGTAGTTGTTTAAACAACCTCGGCAACCGCAGTCCACCCATCTCTCTAGCCCTTTTCCCTTCCTCTATACCTGCCCTTAATTTGAATAATGAATCAATTATAAACAAAAACAACAAATAGGATCATTTCCCTATTAATAACAAACATAAGAACAACAAAAGGGTCTTTGCTTAGAGTAACTTAAGGCCCGGTGAACACTAGCTGTAAAATTATTGTGACGTCTCGTCATTTTCAATCCGATACCTATCTGCGTTTCAATACATATTAGCTGAAAAAGTTATCGCCTCGCGTCACTTTCAATCTGATTCATAGGGCCAGGATTCGTATGCAAATGCATATTTTTTTTTTACTCTTTCAAAGTCATGAAAAATTATTTTTATATATGTTTTGAGCTTCTGTGATGACAATATCAAAAGTTAATAGTACCTATTTTTACATATTTCGGGTGTTTCGGTATTTTTCTGCATATAAGACGTTCTCCTTTGGTTCTCTTTTGGCACCAAATTTTTCTCTTAAATCGTTACATTCTTTAAGAGTTAGTTTTAGTTTTAAGAGGATGTTTTATTAGCCAGAAAAAAAATATATACAATTTATTACAAAGTTACTTCTAACAATCCAAAAGAAGTATAGTATCTTAAATTTAATACAATGAAAAAAGAAAAGGGCCATTTTAAATGATCCCAGTAGATTTTTTTTTACATAATATAGTTTTTTTATTTTAATTTTACAATAAGTTTATTTTTTGTAATTTTTATTTACATTTGTATAATTAAATTTTTGCACGGGAAAAGGCTTTGAAAAAACCCGACTCATTCTTTAAGAGCTTTATAGTCGGCCACCAAAACCTTCTCTATTTGATATATATAAGACGTTATTGTGCATATTATGTGGTAGGTATATTTATATTTTGAAGGAGACAATAAAAGAGTGTGTCTTCTGCTGGAATTATAAATTTTATTTATTTATAACGAAACTATAGTCTCGTTATAAATAAATAAAATTTATAATTCCAGCAGACGACACACTCTTTTATTGTCTCCTTCAATATATAAAAATTCTGCTACTCTCGGCACAAAAACTTTCAATTTTTATATTTAGAGAATTAAATTGCATAAGCACCCAAATTTGCATATTTTGCTAAAAAAATTAAGATTCTGTTGTTTTTTTTCTGATACATTTCTCATTTGTGTTAAACTTAAGAAAATAATTTTAAACCAATCAGTCAATTTTTATAAAAAATTAAATTTATTAACTCAAAAAAAAAATATGGTTTTGGGAGATTTTTCTCCCTTCATCAAAAATAAAAAAATAAAAGATTCTACCACGCGAAAAACGTTCTTTTAGTTTTGTTAAAGGGAAAATATTCCCAAAAAGACAAAGCTATTCTTTTTTGCGTTAATAAATTTATCTTATTTATAAAAAATTGATTGAATGGTTTGAAATAGGGATGTTACGCAGGTAGATTTACCGGATCCGGAGACTTTAAATTTGATTTATCGGAGTTGGAGCCGGAGCCGGAGTCGGAGTAGAAGAGAGATGTATTTAACTAACTGTTAGAGGTAGGTCTAATGAATTATTAGAAATATAATTCAGTAATCTGTCTCTTTAATCAGTCAAATATAAATAATAATACACATACGCAAGTAGCATGCAATAAAAGAAAAAAGTGATTCCCCGGCAGACAAGTCAAAACTTGTAGGTGCCCGCTCTGACTGGCCGCTGATTAAATTTTCGATCTTCGTTATAACTCCGATTAAAAATTATCGGAACCTAAGTCGGAGTCGGAGGTGTAAAATCCATCGGAATTTCCGACCTTTCGGAGTCGGAGTCGAAGCTCCGTAACATCCCTAGTTTGAAACTATTTTCTAGAGTTATATATATTTAAATAGGTACCTAATTTACCAGTTAATAAAATTTAATATTTCCATTTTTATAAAAAGATTATTGTATACTATATTAATAAATATTAAAATAAATAAATAATATTTAATAACATATTTAATATTTTGATTTTGCATATTTTTGCATATTTCATGTTTGAATTTACATATTTTAGACGTTTATTGTGCATATAAATTCTAGCCCTACTGATTCATATCGGGAATATGGTATGCTTTTACGAAAACGTGACGCAGCGGCACGTGAGCATTGCCCCATTGACTGCTGTGTACTTTTTCAACGCTGGGGATAGGATAAGGTCGCGCGTCAACCCCTATAAGATCAGGAACCTATGACAACACAGATACCTATCCGGAATGACGCGGATATTCGATAGGTATCCCTTCTGAATCCGTCTATCTGTCCCTATACATTTCTTCTTATCAGATTGAAAATGACGAGGCGTCACGATATCTTTTCCACCGGGTCTAAAATACTCTTACCTATCACTCACATGATATACCATACTAATACTTCTCCCAAAACTTTGTAAATATATAGATGTTTATTGAAGAAATTAATATTAAACAAAAGCTTGTTAATATAATTTCTATTTGATTTGCCTAAAATAAAATTATAGTGAAACCCCTCAAATCCGAACCCCGGAAATCCGAAATGCCAGGAAATCCGAACGCAAAAAGAGAAACTTATTTATTTAGTCATAAAACAATTATGTATATATTCTACATTATAACCTTATTTTACATAATTAGTTGAAAAATTAACAAATAAGTACAGTTAGCATAACTAACAAAGTGTAAATGTGTCTACATACTTATGTCATCCAGGATTGAAAAACGATAAAAGTTGGTTATTGAAATTCTTTAGGTTAATCACTTTACAAAAGCAATGAAATAATAATAGAAACAGACAAAATATCACTTAATCTTTCAATTGATATCAGTTATCTTCAATTGTCGAAGCTGCTTTCGGCTAATCCGAACAAATTGAAATCCAAACAGCCTACAGCCCAATTAGTTCGGATTTGAGGGGTTTCACTGTATATTAATCGTTTAACATTAAGATTTTTATTTGTGAGAGGGGCCTTCCATAAATTACCTCACACGAATTTCAAGATTTTAGAACCCCCCCTGTGTCACATTTTCATTGAGCCCCTCTGTAGTGTGACTTCACATTATCACAAAAATAACCTGAAATCTAAAAAAAATATATAAAAATTAAAAAAAATTTTAATTTAACTTTTGTGACATCACCATTTTTAAGATCCCGGGCCCCCTGACACATTTTGTCACAAATCTGAGATGTCCCCTTGCTGTGTGACGTAATTTATGGACGGCCCCAAACCCGAAAAGAACAAATGGCCCACCTCATGATTATTCTAACCTTGTTTATATAGGTATATTAATTTAATAAATGGTAATTTTAAATAAATATTTTATTTTTGTTATAAATTACATATTACAAACATCGCGTCTAATGGCCGACCAGCCACGGACGGGCGTTGGATAAAGAAAGAAGAAGAAGACATATTACAAACATCATTAACAATAATTTCCATATATGACTCCCACATACTCCTTAATATAAACACATACAATGAAAGATATACCCACCTGTAATAACATAATACGTGTAATTAACTAATTATATCATTTGGAAAAATGTTTCGAACATTTTGGTATCTAAAAAGATTATGAATTTAAATAATTAAATATATCGGTCACTTTTGGATAAATATATTTATTTATTTATAATACATTTTAAAAATATTATCATAATCATTTAATCACCATCATCAATCCCATTTTGAATTAATGATTTTATTCGAATTCGATTTTAATACATGATTTGAAAGAAAATAAAAATTAATCGCTATTTATGGAATTGAATTGATCTCCATAAATTTGAATTTTAGTCAAGATAATTTCATTTGATGGCTTTATTCCTCTCAATAAGTGTATAAGAAATTGTTTAAATATTTTATTATTACATACTTTTATTTAACTTGGAATATTTTTCTGGTTTCAGCATAGGTAGTTAGTATCTTATAATCAATTTTTGACCCACTTGCTCCAAGCCTATTTTTTCCCTCACACTAGTATTTGAGATAAAAAAAAATAATCACTTCCAACAGAGAAAAATATTATTCAAAAATTAGAATATATATATAGGTAATTAAACATTAATAAGAACTCATAAGGCTTACAAAATTTTATATTACTCAAAGAGTATTTTCTTTTTTCTTACTCTGCTGTTTTCCACTCAAGAAAAAATTAAATTTTAAGTACAAAATCTATATTATAATCCGATTTTAATGCACTTTCTCAGCATTGCTGCTGGAAATATTGACCTATCCATGAGATGTTTTTGGGATTAGGCTCGGTCGATGTGGAAAGGGAATTCATCCTGGCCCACATCTCTGTGGTGATGTTCTTTTTAATTGAGAATTATTATTATTATTAATATCTTTAAATGCATTCTATTTTAAAATGCTGTTAAAATTGGAAAATAATTTATTCTCAAATTCTCAAAATATTTCATACTTTTAACATTATTTTTTGTTTATTTTGTGTTGATGTTTTCTGTATTTTTCAACCCGAAGTTCTAAACCTAGAAAGCATAAAATCTAATCAGTTCTCTGCATGTACATTGTACAAGAAGTACACTTTAGAAATAGAAACAACTTTCTTTGGCTTTCCGGTCTTGAGTTATCCACCTGAATCCAGACACACTGCCCACAGACAGAAAAAATAGGTCTGAAAATGATTTTTCTTCACGTTTCAGACATTCCTAAACGCAATGAGAAAAATATCCAATAAACCAATACTACTAGAGCGGGCCCAGCTCGGGATATATGGCAGGAATGGCAGGCCTATAACATATAATGCATTTTTTTCCGATAACACTACTCAACAAAAATTTCTCCTCGTAACCCTAACAATGGATTCCAGTAGAGTTTTATAGGCTGATTATCATGCAATTTCCCGATTTTTTATAACACGTCAGAGTTTTGAGATATTATCGGTCAAAAAGACGAAAAATGCCATTTTGAGATATTTTCGAGTCTCATTAGATATTAAACAGCAATATTTGAAATCAAAATATTTTGTTAGCGTAATAGAAAATACATTCCTCTTTGATTTTCAAATCACCACATGTTTTTAGCTCAATTCGAACTCGAGTTATAACTAAAAAACTAAAACTACTTGATTATAAAGTATAAAAAACATAGATAAAAACACATGGCCTTAGTTTTTTTTAGGTATAACTCGAGTTATGCTAAAGTTGAGCTAAAAACAAGTGGTGATTTGAAAATCAAAGAGGAAGGTGTTTTCTATTAAGTCAACAAAATATTTTGATTTCAAATATTGCTGTTTAATGTCTAATGGGACTCGAAAATAGGTCAAAATGGCCTTTTTCGTCATTTTGTCTGTTAATATCTCAAAACTCGGACATGTTATAAAAAATCGGGAAATTGCCTGATAATCACCGTATAAAACTCTACTGGAATTCATTGTTAGGTTTACGGGGGAAATTACTTTTTTAATTCTTGTCGAGCAGTGTAATTAATCACAAATCAAAATTTTTTTCTCAGCTAAATAATAAAATAAAACTTCTATGGGAATATACAATTCCAATACTTTGTTAATTTTTTCCCCCTAAGACGAGTGACTTTTGATTTCCCAATGCTAAAGGTTTCATTGGTGTGATTTATAAGTATGTGTGTGTCTGTGTGTTTGACTACCTGGTTACTTTTCTCTGTTTATTGGTCTTTCTGAGTTTTCCCCCTGAAAGCAAACGAGATTTCATCCCCTTCAAAGTCTGATTCAGATACGTGACAGAATCAAGAACAGACGAGATTTTTTAACCATTTAATTCAGCTTCACGTTCCAACTCAATTGACCAGGGGCAAAGATTTAAGCGGTTTTGAGGTCTCATCCGCCCCTTGGCCCCTACTCAATTTCCAATGAGACGCTTCCGACCCCGTTGGAAAAGCTTTCTCTTGTCAATTGAATCCCCCACGAATCGGACATCAACCCCCTCGAATGGGTTTTAATTCATTGCTTTTTTTCCTTTGTGTGCGATTTTTCAACCTCACTGTCCTCTTCCTTCTTTTCATTCGGCCATTTTTCTTCGCAGGCACTGAGGACATGTTTTATTTATTTATTTAATTAATTGAAAATTAAATTAATTTTCAAGTAAAATGAATGCATCATTGTCAGTTTGATCTTTAATTGACGACCTCTAAAAACTAATTTATTATTCTTATTTTCTAACGAGCTTCAGTCGTTATCTAAAATCTGGTCGGACGTCGTTGAAAGGTCTACATTTAAAGTCAAATAATAATATGGTGTATACATGAAAATTTTATAATTTAATTAAAAATATTGTATTTGGATTTTTTGTTTTGTAATTTATTTAAAATATATAAACAAAACTAGAATCAATATCCTTAAGTCAACTTAGACTCTTTTCCCCATTTGAAAATGTACAGAGAAATTTCAAATTGAACAAAAATACTATTATTAAATAAATAAAATAATAATACAATTCAAAATGAAACTAGAATGTTGTTATTGCTGAATATAGCAGAGGAGATTTTATAAAATCCTTCGCTTAAGGTAGTTCTTTCACAAGTGGAAAAATTCAAGAAGTCTACGAAACTTGGAATATAAGTCATTAAAAGCATACTAAACACACTGTTAAAATTTGAAGACGATTTACCACACCAATCATGAAATAATTGCAATTAAAAATGAAATTTTTTACATATGGTAGATTGGGAAAGGGTGGGAAAATGATCATTTTATTTTTTTTTCATTGAACGACTTTCACCATTTTGATGAAAAACTAATATTTGTTAGAATAATATATTCGGAGTACTTAAAAAAAAATTGAAATTATTTACCTCGTAGTTTTGATAAAAAATTAAAAAAATAACATACCTATTTAGGTGATTATTTTTAGTGGAGGGGATACAAGATCAATGGCTTGGAAACGATCCATTCAAAAAGAGGGTATAGTAGTGTGAGAAGTACAGTCACTTTAAAAAACATAACCTAAAATTTTAGCACCGTTCATATGTATAGAGTGGTTACGATGCTAAAACTTTTTGTGTGGATTGTCGCGAAAGAACTACCTTAATCGAATACATTAAAGATAATTTGTTTGCCGGTCAGAAGTACTGACCTCCTCTCGGGAATCGAACCGAAGAGCCAAATAACTTACCAGGTCGATGGCGATTCTTTGAGAACCCATTTGACTTTTCTTTATAATCAGCCACGAAAGTCAAACATCTTAAAAAATACACCGTAAAATTTCGCCCATATATAATTCCAAATTTAAACACGCATTATACCTTGCTTAAATAGAAACTGCGGACGGTGTCGAATTTCGAAATAAGTTTAATTCTTTCACTGCGACAGCATGTCTGACATGAAAACATTTTTTATCAAGTTATATAACATCAACCAATTTTAGCTTTTTTTTTCTAAAATCTCTGTACAAGTATTAGGGTGCTCCTTATTTTAAATATTTTCGAAAATTTAGGTTACAGAGGCTCGGTCATATGGTTAGAAATAAATAAAAAACAAATATCACCCAAGTTTCAAGTTTCTATCTCAATTTTAACTTAGTGCTACACAGCGATTAAGTTTCACATCTAAATAACATGAGGTTTTTGGTATTGAACGATCCATTTTTATTCCGGGCAAAGTAAGGGTTAAAAAATTTGAAACTATGTAGACTTTATCCTTGTAATGGTAGCTATCCCGCAGAATTTTTACAGATTTAGCTATTATAATTTTGGAGTCTATAACTTACTAATACTAAGATATAGCAGTATTTTATCTAGATGTAACTCCAAAATTGTAATAGCTAAAAATCTGTAAAAATTCTGAAGGATAGCTTAGATACTATTATAAGGATAAAGTCTACACAGTTTCAAATTTTTTGAACCATTACTTTGACCGGAATAAAAAATTGATCGTTCAATGCCAAAAACCCCATGTTATTTAGATGGGAAAATTAATCGCTGTGTAGCACTAGGTTAAAATTGAGATAGAGACTTGAAACTTGGGGGATATTTTTTTTATTTATTTCTAACCATATGAATCCCTGTCAGCGTAAATATTCGAAAATATCCCAAATCAGGAGCACCCTAACAAGTATAGAAATGAGTCCAAGCAGACTTATGACGTCTGATTCCAGTTTAACGTTTAGAGGTCTATACAAAGTCCAAGAAGAACCTTAAAATCCTTTGTTCAGAGGTAGCTCTCATAGTAAGGTTACGTAGTGTGCTCTAACTACGCCAGATATTTTATTTTATTTTCAATTAAATGATATTTTTCTTATTTATAACATTTCATTTCAATATTTTTTATTAGTATGAATACACTGTAGATTTGATTCTTCAGTGGACTACAATCCAAATTTCTTTCTCTTCTTCATATTTTAACGATACAGGAGGGTAAATTTATAATTTTCTCATTAATATATCAAAGAATAATTAACATATTAACGAGAATTGTTTTTGATCGCGCTTTGTAAACAAGATATATATCGCGAGACTACTGCTGGTTGAGGCTTTTGGAGACTGCTGAGTCTTAAGTCTGGACCAAGAGAGAATGAAAAAGATGTGATCCATTTAGCTATAATCCAGCATCATTTCGCGATTAGCCCATATGACGCTTTTTATATCAAACACTGATATGGATCACCAAATGGATTTGTGATCTGAGATGTTATATACTCACTTAATATTTGACAAAAATCACCTGCATTCGATTCGTGATCGAATCGAATACAGGAAACTTATGATACAGGAGGGGTCTACCCCGAACCCACGTAGGTAGTTAATAGAGTAAAGGGTGTGTAGTTTCACAGTGAATGAAATAAAACTCAAAGAGGTTTATACAAACTCAATATATTTCGGATTATTAGTCCATCATCAGGAGTTTACAAGACAATACTAGGTAGTTTGTACTGCTCCACCTTCTTTCATTAATATCATTACAAAACATTATTTACTTATATTTTTCATATTTTAAAGATGCTTGCTACATTTTATTTTAATCAAAATAATTTTAATTGATAAAATCATATTCAAATAAAGTTCGTTAGGTGGGTGGAAAATGATATGATAGAGCTTTAGGAGTAAGAGTAGTATTGATGGAGCATGAAGTATTGATGGTAAAAGTGAATGACATTTAGAGATTAATATTTTGACAAATGACGATTATTTATTAGCGCTCATTCATATTTTTTTCTGGATTATATTTTATTTTTTTCTTTATAATGTCAATATTTATCTATTTTTTTTTCATAAATATTAATTATTATTTGTTTGATTTAATTATTATTTGAAAAGTACACAAATAAATAACTTTGATAAATGATGTATTATTATTTTAATTTAATTTTTTATTTAATTGTAATTGAAAATTTCATTTATATACAAAATAAATAGGGAAACTATCTAACACAGATCTTAAATGAACAGCTGAAATCTTCGAGTTTTTAGAGTTTTTGAGTTATATCAGTATATAAAGTGATTAAACAAAGGAAAATTCGATTCTGGAAATATTAAACAAGGTTTAATATTTTCAAGTTGTAACGCTTAAAGAAATATTAATTTAATGACAGTTATTATTTATATATACAGGGTGGGGCATAAAGATCTACCTACCACATTTTGAAGAGGTATCACAAATGAAAAAATTTAACTAGAAAAAAACTGAATATATTTTTGAAAAGAACATAAAATATTTTTTTTTTTTAATGTGTTTTAAACATTATATCAGGGGGTCAAAAATGAAAATTCTAGCCCTTTCGACCAAACTCAACCAAATTTTGTATACCTATATAATTTGGTCGAAAGGGCTAGAATGTTCATTTTTTACCCTCTCCCATTTTTGGTGGTTAGTTTTTGCATTTCTAGTCTTCTGGGGTCCAGGGAATATGTATACAAAATTTGGTTGAGTTTGGCCGAACGGACAAGAATTTTCATTTTTGACTCTCCCCCCCTTTTTTTTATCTGATATAATGCTTAAAATATATTTAAAAAAAATTATTTTAAGTTGATTTCAAAAATGTATTCAGTTTTTTTCTAGTTAAATGTTTTCATTTCTTATACCTCTTCAAAATGTGGTAGATCTTTATGGCCCACCCTGTATTATAGATAAATAAGGATTAGGAATAAATCCGGTACTTATTTGACAAAAATAATAATCATTCACTTGCTATTCTGCTTGCAATCCAGATACGAGCTACAAGACCAATAGATGATCCGATCTTTATTGACTCCTTTCACTCAATGGGCCATCATTCTTTTCCTATTTTATATACCATTTAATATCATGTTATGACTTTCGATAAAATAAAATCATTAATCCACCAAAGCCTGCCTTTCGCATAGTCTGCGATTCTCTGACACCTAACACTCCTTCACCTTCGAATTAGAATATATAATTCCAATTCGAAGTGTATTCCACAAAAAGTTTATTCTCCAATACCTTTATCTCCAAAACTTTCAGGGTCTAGAACTCTTTCCCTGCCTCCCTTATTCACGAGTCTGACACTTTTCTGTCATTAAAGACCCATGTACACAGACATCTTTGCCTTAGTCTCTTCCTTTGATTATTTTTATCTTTTTTTCTGTAATGCAAGTGTCTATCAAGACATATAGGTTCTACAACTTTTCGGTGGTTCCTTTTGTGCATTTTCTTCCATTAAAAAAATCAATAACTATAATTATAACTCCCGGCCGGGTTTTATTAGAAACGTTATTTGTAATTTGGTGATGTTATATTCCATGATGAATATTTTTCTTTGTGTCTGGTTATTGGGTACTTGGACTTGAAATAAAATTAGAAGTTACATTTTCAATATGTTGCTACGTTTCGTAGTATATTTTTCTGCTTCCTCAGGCAATCTACAATAATAACAACTCTTGAAAGTTTGTAATGGGAATTAAGTACAACATTTTTGTGTGATTTTTTTATTTTTCAACCAACGTTTCGTCGACTTTGCTGACTTCTTCAGGCCATGGTTGAAAAAAAATACACAATAAAAGTTGTCCTTAATTCCCATTATAAACTTTCGAATCAATACACATTATGGACGGAAATGATAATAATAATTATAAAAAATAAGAACTTATCGGGAAATTTTATTGTGAAACATCACCAATTCCAACTCATTATAATTAAAAACATGTTTCACTATAACGAACACCGCGTTCTCTAAGTTTTATTATTTGTAATATGTTTTTTAAGTCATTATTTAATGTATTATTTCGTGTTGTAGAGGCACATCTTTTTTAAAACTTATAAGGTCAGGTGGGGTAACTGGGCCAGCTTCTTTTGTTTTCCCAAGGATAGTACTCCTATTTTTAGCTATAACTAAGCTTCCTCACAATTTATAGATCTCGTGACTATATTAATTGAAAGATGAAATTTTCTTCAAATAATTATGATACTTTTAACTTTTGATTATTCAAAATTTTGGAATTATCTTAAGTTGAATGTAAAGTTTTGCGGTTGGCCCAGTTAAACGCGCTGTGGGGTAATTGGACCAGCCCAGCCTATTTGCTGTTTTTTTAATTTTTAACATGTTTTGAGCAGTTGGACATGTTCCCCTATCCCTCAAGGCCCTGGCCGTAGGTAGAATTAGTCTCATTTGTATATGGATTAAAAATAATCAAAGATGTAAGCGATTCGGGGTAATTGGGCCCTGACTAGGCTGGCCCAGTTGCACCAAGACCTCTATTTTTTATTCTAAGTTTAAACGCCAAGTATAATTTTTCAAATCGATTTTTATTACAGAAATTTTATTAAAAAAAAGTATCATAAATCAAACAACTAAACAATATATTTTAATTTTACCCATTGAAATAAAGTTAAATAAGTTCCTTATGCTTAAGAAAGCCTTAATTAAGTACTTACTCAAGTCTCAATATTTTCAAGGAACTGGGTAAGGCAACTAGGTAAGAAGTAAGCACATAACTTGGTAAATAAGTAAATAAGTAATTAACTTAACTAAGTACTTAAGTATAAAATAAACTTAAAGAAATTTCTCTAATTCAGGAACACTGAAAATTTCCCACCAATATGAAAAAGTGAATTGCGCTAAAAAAATGCGGTAAAATTAAAAAGCTCTCGGGTTACAGGACCCCTGGCCCAGTAGCTCCCGGTCCCAGTTACCCCACCTGAAATTACCCATAATCTTCGAATTACAGAGGTCAAATTTTCAAGTTAATTAATTATGTGAAATTGGGGTTAGTTGAGACATTTTTACTTTGACTTTATCTATATCATTGTATGATATTAGATATATCTGAAAGTATTTCATTCCTCTCTAGAGATCTTGACACTTTGATATTGTCTTAAATTTCTATATGTTATAATTTATTTATTTTACAAATTCATATTTTTATGCCAGTTAGCCTTAGTATTGATTTATGCATTTAACGAATTTTAATTAACTAAATATGAATTACCAAGAGATAGCCATATGAATTTTAAAGGAATAATATATCAGTTTACCCTAGCAGAATGATAGACTGTAATGTTTGAAGGAAAATTAGATTAAAATAAATAAATACACTTTTTTATGAATTCATTATCAATATTGATATTGATGAAATTACAAAGACAAATAACGAAAAAAACAAGGACAAATTAAAATTTACAAATCAATGCAAAAAATGGTGAAATAAAGAATTAAAAATTTAAAATAGACAGTATTTTTAATCTGATCTTTTATTAAATTCATTGCCTGAATCATGATGAATAAATTTATAAAATAAATCATTCGATTTGTTGCGCAGAGTTTATTTTAATCTCTTATCAATATGACCCAGATGAATTGTACCAATTTTCATCGTTAGCTGCAATTGTATAAAACTTGCAAAAATTAGGTTATGCATTTCATATAGGCACTAAAAATCTTTTAAATAGACAGGCATCTAAGAACTAAAAATAACTAAAATAGGCACTTATAAAGGGATTTTAAGTAAAAATAGGCACTTAAAAAGGCATTTTAAGAACAATGAGGCACTTGAAAACATAAGTAAAATATTGAGTAAACGGTCTGTCAGTAATACCAAAAATTTGTATCAATATTTTCTGCAGCCCACAGGATATCTGTATCTACAGTGTACAAGTATAATGCGAGTTCGTATTAAAAATAAACTGCAACGGATCGTTGCTAAACTTTATCCAAATTCATTTGAAATATTAATATGTTTGTTCCTTTATTATTAATCAGATATCACTTGCAATTTGTAGTTCATATTGACATTAATTCAAAAATAATTCTCATTTAAGAGTCGAAGAATAACCATTCCACATTGGATTTTTGACATTTCGGTTATTATTGTAACCATTGCTGAAGACATAGAGGAATCGACTTAAAATCAAAAATAGCTATCGATTCTCATCTAATACTTGAGGAATAACAATTCTACATTAGGTTTTTGACGTTTCGATTATTATTGGTAACCATTGCTGAAGACATGGAGGAATCGACTTAAAATCATAAATACCGATCGATTCTCATCTAATACTAGAGGAATAACCTTATTGAATTCAATTTTTGATGTTTTGACCATTAATGGCAACCTCTATTGAAAACGTGGAAGAATCGACTTAAAATCAAAAAGACTAAATTCTTTTATGGCAAACAACTCAAACTTGGTTGGGAAAAAATCGTGGGCCAAAAAAACGATAACATACATCTATACATACATCCATACATACATCCATACATACATCCATCCGCACGCACTAAATGAAAAAATCGCACTTTTTGGCCTCTCGACGAGACCCCTTGTAATTTTTGGCAAAACCGTCACGTGCTAAAATTCAACCTAATTGAATACTACAGATTCTGTGACTTTAATTGAGTCCATGGGTTCCGTAGTCTTTACCTGAGGACCCTTTGAAGCCACGCTTGCCCCGAGAGCGATAACAATACTTTACCCATGCTTTGCATTGGATAAAGTAAAAAGGACAATACATAATATTTTTAGGAGACAAGGAAATTGAAACTTAGGTAATACATACTTTGTGAATTGCTCTAGCAATTGTTGAACTTTTTTTTTGGCATTTCGGCCCTTCTAGTCATCAGATAATTTACGATACTATTATTAAAATGTCTTCTATGTAGAAATCAGATTTTTTGCCGGTTGCCTCAATTGTTCCTTCAAGTTCGGAACAAACTATCAAATATGGTCCACTTTTCGATTTTTGGCTGTCCTAGTCGACCCTGCCGCCGCCTAGCGGATCGATAAATAATTTTTTCGGATTATTTTCTTAATAATTCAAAAAAACTTTTAAATTTAGAAAATGTATAGATAGTAAAAAATGGAAATTGCTAATTTTAGATAAAATACCCACTAAAAAATGTATTTATAGATGAAATAGGCACTAACACCCAAAATAGGGCAAAATAGGCATTATAGGTACTAACAAATGCCTCTTATTTTATTCGGAATTTCATGAAACGCATAGATATCATATTAGCCTAAATTTTAAGTCATAAATAAAAAAAGGCAAATAGGACGAAATCCGAGCCCTAGTCATGAGACACAAAATCATCTTAGAGATTATCTTAAAAACATGATTCATAATTACAATTGAAGACATCAAAAAAAGCTTCCTATATTTTTTCCACCCTAGAAAAAAAAACCTAATTTTATAAATATTTTTAAGTTATAAATGTTCATCATAGCTCAGTTTGACTGTAGGTATATTAATTCGGAATTTATCAATATGCGGTGAGCTTAGTTAATATAAGCGTGATTGTTTACGTCTAGTGACACCATATGCTATTTGCTAATGAAGCCAAAACACGCTTATAACTTAACAATGAATATTTCAATGAGGTTGAAATTTTAACCAACAGCCATTGAAAGGTTTTTCTCATTACCCTAATAATCAATTAGGGAAATGAAAATCTAAGTGAGATTCTAAATAAAGATCGATGATTTTGGTTAATCTAACTAGTTGTATTATAGGCTGAATAAGGCTAGAATTAGAAATCGTGGAAATTAGAAAATTTTATTTAATTTTATTCTACCATAAAAAATAAGGCCTAGTAATTTTGTGATATCTATTTAAATATCATTCAAATTGTCTGACTTCGGTGTGCCAATAGATACTCTAGAAACTCTAGAAAATATTTTTTCTCAGTTTATAAAAAGTTGTCTGGATTCCGATGTCCACGATAACTCAATAACAGAAAGTTTTAAAAAGTTCTTAATTTCAATACAAAGAACTAATAAGATTTTGAGCTCTCTGCCTTCAGAACTTATGGCTCAAAAGTGCATAAAATATATTTAATTAAGATTTTAAGTTTTTGTTATGATAGAATAAACAAACATGGTTTGTCCTTTATTTATTTATTTTAAAACTCACTAGTGGTTTATTACAAATCGCTGAATATATTTTTAAATTAAAAATAGGTATTTCAACTAAAAAATATATTGAAATAATTTTGAAATGTAAAATTTAGTAACTCTTGGTTCGTTTCAAAAACTCACATCTTCCATTACACTGTGGAATTTTCGGAGAGATTTGAATTTTTTTCTAATTTTTAACCGGCTTCAAAAAAGGAGGAGGTTCTCAATTCGACTGAATTTTTTTTGTCTATGTTACCTGATATCTTCGACAATTATTAACCGATTTTGATGATTTTTTTTGCATTGGATTCAGTCTAGTTTCCGATTGGTAAAAATATAAATTTCATTGGTATTGGACCTTTTTTGTTATGTTTGTTCAAGCATAACTTCTTTGTTTATGAACCGATTTTAATGATTCTTTCTGCGTTTGGATCAGTATAGCTCCAAGATAGTCAAGATACCTATTTATTTATTTATTTATTTTATGTATGTTCAGCGAGAACTTTTTGCCACGTGGACCGATTTCGATGATTCTTTTTTTATTGGAAAGGGGGTACCTTAGGGGTGGTCCCATATTAATTTGGTCAAGTTCTGATGATATGATCAATGACGCAATAACGTAAATATCCAATTCTTATGAGCAAATAATCGAAATCTGAAAACGTTTCGAAAGAATTTTAATATTTATGAATTGAATTTTATTATCATTTTCTGATTCATTCGCCCGACGCTTTCTCTTAAAAGATGCATACAAAATATTATCTTAAGTCACTATTAATAACATCACTAAAGAGAGAAAAATAAAAATAAATTTTATAAAAAATAAAAATAAAACCGACTTCAAAAAAATTAAATGCAACAAATAAAATAATAAGAACTCAAAAATAAAATAAAATCCACTAAAAGGTATAAAATAGTTATCTAATTTAGTTACAACTAAACGACGAAATATTTAAATAAAATCACTTTTTGAAGTCGGTGCTAAACAAACTATATAAGCTATTGCGTAGACGCCAAACGTAGTAATAAGTAAGATCCGTCGAGTTTGATTCATAAAATGCATATTTTTGGCACCGACTTCAAAAAGTGATTGCCCGTTAATATTTCGTCGTTTAGTTGTAACTAAATTAGATAATTATTTTATACCTTTTAGTGGATTTTATTTGATTTTTGAGTTCTTATTATTTTATTTGTTGCATTTAATTTTTTTGAAGTCGGTTTTATTTTTTTTATAAAAATTTTTTTTCTCCAAATCTCATGGATTTCCATACATTCTTTGAGGGAGAACTAGGGACGTAACCCAGAATTCTCTAGCTGACATTACATGGAAATGGAAATCCATGAAAATCTAATATAAATTATATTTATTCTTCTGAGGCACTAATGACCATGGCATTTAATACGCTAATATTAATTTTATTCCAATTTTTTTATATTAGTATAGGTAACTACACCATAGATTTTTTCCATGTGTGTTTTAGTTGTTATCGGAAAAGAAGTTTCAGCGTTTTCTCTCTAATGGGTCGTCCATAAATTAAGTCACACGAATTTCAAGACTTTTAACCCCCTCTGTATCTCATTATGTCACATTTTCATTGAGCCCTCTGTATTGTGACGTCATACTATCACTTTTATCTATATATATAAAATTAAGGTTTTGTCTGTACATTGCTCCAAATCACGCCAAATTTTGGTTGCACACGTTTCAAGCAAAGTTATTAACGAAAACACCTTCAACAACATTTCTGTCTGTCTGTATGTCTGTCTGTTTCAGTGGTTTCCGAAAAGTTGCTCATGATTCACGTAAAAACGGCTGAAGGGATTATTATGAAATTTCATATTTCTATCAGATGTCTTCTAACTTACGTTTTTAGCTATATAACGTTTTGATATTTTGACCCCAGAAGAGGGTTTGGGGGGCGCACGAATTAAAATTATCAAATAGCTCCTAAACTATTAACCCTACCGCAAATTTTATGATAAAAAAGTTGTATGGGATGTGATTTATGACGAAACTATAGACTCGTTTTAAATGAATTTAAAAATTTATTTATCCAGCAGAAGACACACTCTTTTATTGTCTCTTTTAATTTATAAAAATTCTGCTACTCTCGGCAAAAAGAATCTTTCAATCTTTGGGAATTCTTCCAGGTTCGATCCCCCTTTGATGAAATTAGAAGCTGAATCAAAAAATTTTCAATCTTTTTCACTCTCGTTTCAACTAAAGGTGGTCCAACCTGAAAGGAAATCACAAACACTAAAGCCTCAACAATTAATTTATCGAATAACTGTCTACGCTTGTAATTAAGGCTAAATCCTTGCATAAAGATACAAACTTAATTATCATATAATAATTCCCAATAAATTTGAAATTCACAAAAAAAGTCATAGGTATTTATGAGTATTCATAATTTTCTATTTAACATTTGATAAAAAATTCATTAAAGATTTAGCAAGAGGAATAAATTTCTTCTTTAGTCACTTTCTATTTCTCTCTCTTTCTTACTCTTTTATCAAATGAGAATTTTTCTGGTTATACTGTATTAAATTCTCTCTCTCTTTCTCTCCTGTGTGTTCCCCACTTTTAAGTCTAATATTTACTCTCCGCCTCGGATAAATAAATATTTGTTTAATCTATGGGGCCTTCAAGCTCGTACTTACCCATACATTCATACACATACGTATATAGAGTTATTCACATAGGTAGAGACCTACGAGGATAAACAAATGAAGATACAGTTGTGAAAAAATTTATATAAATAAAACATATATATAGGCACTGTATATATGCATATATAGTGAGATATATTGAAAATTCTTAATGCAAATCACCAAATATAATAAATCATGGATTTATAAGCAAACTAATAAATCAAATTTAAACAAAAGTATTAATAAGATTCTTTCACAATAAAAAAAATCCCAGGAGCTCACTGATCAGGTGAGCTGCGGCCACGCAATTCTTCATGTGTGGGATTGGTTCATCTTTCGAATTATCATCATAGAATAGGAATGGCGAAACTCTTAGGAGTGCCAAAAAATCCCGCCAATCAAATGAAATGCTAAATTGAAAGTTTTTTTGCCGAGAGTAGCAGAATTTTTATATATTGAAGGAGACAATAAAAGAGTGTCTTCTGCTGGAATTATAAATTTTATTTATTTATAACGAGACTATAGTTTCGAGGGCTTTGCCCTCTTCATCAGTCTATTACAATGGATTCACAGGAATTAATTTATGAATGAAAGGTTAAAATCTTCCATGTGTTTAGGTTAAGAAATTGTACAGTGTGGGCAAGTTTTGAGTTTTGTTAAGAATTGAAATTTATACTTGTTTTATTATTTTGGCTCTAGGTGGCAAAGCCCTCGAAACTATAGTCTCGATATAAATAAATAAAATTTATAATTCCAGCAGAAGACAAAAAATGAAATGCATTACTTAACTACTATATTAAATTCATTTTAAAATAAAGAAGTTAAGGTGGTTTCGAAAATATTGCCTTATCTAGGTCTTTCCCTTTTTCTTTAGTAACACAGTCAGATGCTAAGTGAATATTTTTATTTTTATGTGCATATGCTATTTGTGTTTGTATCTGTATAAATTGGCATAAAGGTCATATTATAGCACGAGCTTCGAGGGCGTGCCGAAGGCTCCGCGGCCCTGGCGGGCAGCGTCTCGGTCCAAAAATTTTATTCCTCTTAAAAAACCACACTCCAAATGTATACCGGTAAACTACCGAAAATACATCGTCTCTTAAAAGTTTTTCCTCTTTAACTTTTGAGTGGCGAGGGGGGGAGGAATAATGATCAATTTATTTAATGTTTCTTAATTTAAAATGAATTGGAGTCTTTCATTTCAAAATTCGAGAGTCCAAATTAGAAATTAGAATTTCAAATTTGCCTGGTTAATGAAAATCGATTGGAGCCATCAGTTTAAAATCCGCGCTGACAATTATATTTCAAATTTGCCTCGTTAATTAATATATATTTAATGTTTCTTAATTTAAAATCTATTGGTGTTTTTTAATTTTCATTCGAGTTCAAATGAATACAATATTTTAGGTTAAAAATAAAATAAAATGAGAGAGTCTTCTGTTTTTTTAAATAAAATAATTTTTAATTATTTCTAGAGACTATAGTTTCGAAGGGTTATATCGTATCACAATATTTCAAATTAGTTACAAATTAAGATTTATAATATACATAGAAAATTTTGAAAAATATATAATGTCTTTTCTTCATGTTTCTTCTTGGGAGTTTCAGAAACATGAAGAAAAAGACATTATATATTTTTCAAAATTTTCTATGTATATTATAAATCTTAATTTGTAACTAATTTGAAATATTTGTGATAGACTGATGATGAAGGCAATGCCTTCGAAACTATAGTCTCTAGAAATAATTAAAAATTATTTTATTTAAAAACAGAAGACTCTCTCATTTTATTTTATTTTTAACCTAAAATAAAAACAATTCTGTTACCATCGACAGTGAAATCTTTTATTCAACTAATAAGAATACAATATTATCTCGACACAAAGTCCAAATCAAAAATATCTAGTTTTAGTAAGAGAAATAAAGATAAAAATATTAATGTCGCCATGGTGTAATCGCTAGAGCCAATGGCCATAGTTCAAGAGTTCGTCGGTTCGATTCTAGGCAAGAGCGTAATTTTTTTAGAGAAATTTCTCTAAGCGTTGTTACAAATTAATCTAGACGAATATTATATAGTATGTTAATTTTTTTACTCTGAGCTGATCTTTAGCCCGGGCCTCGTAGGCTAGGACTCTACCTTTTCAGCCAACCTGGCCTACACTGTGTAATAAGTAATAAGGTACAGTCGCCAAATATCGTCCACTTTTTGTAAAACAAATGTAGAATAAAAAATATTAAAATAAATTAATGAATAAAAACGCCAAACATTAGGTACAATACTCCTTTATTATTAAAAATAATCAAAATCTTGTTAACTTTGTTGTTAGAGTTCGTGGCTGTGATGAAACAGTATTAGATGAAGGAGGTGGTATCAGCCAAAGTTGGATGTGCTGGATTCAATAAAACACCCTGAATTAAACGTTTCGGCCTGAATTTATTTGACCATCTTCAGTTAATTGGGAGACAAAGTCAATGACATTCATTCTGAACCTTTGGGCACAGGAACGTTATAAATTTACATGAAGCTACAATTTTTATTTTTGACATGGCTTGGTTCGATCACATATGTGTTCCGCATTTTGTTTATAACTCCCAATTAAATGAAGATGGCCAAATAAATTCAGGCCGAAACATTTTATTCAGTGTGTTTTATTGAACCCAGCGCATCCACCTTTGACTGATACCTCCTTCTCCATCTAATATTGTTAACTTTGTTACAAATTCTATAAAAATAGCTTTAACCGGGGACGATATTAGGTCGACGAAGGGGGACGATATTAGGTCGACATTAGGTCGACGAAGGTGCGCGATATTAGGTCGACGAAGGGGGACGATATTAGGTCGACGAAGGTGGGCGATATTAAGTCGACGAAGGAAGTCGATATTTGGTCGACGAAGGGGACAACATTAGGTCGATGAAGGTGGGCGATATTAGGTAAACGAAGGGGGACGATATTAGGTCCACGAAGGGGGACGATATTAAGTCGACGAAGGAAGGCGATATTTGGTCGACGAAGGGGGATATTATGAATTTGCTATTTGTGTTAATAAACATCCATTCAACAAAAATCAAATTTCAACACCTAAAATTTGTCTTATCGTTTTAAATTATAGGTAATAACAATTCATTTTGACATAACTTTCGTTTCAATAAGACAAGCATATCAATATTTAATCAATTCCGATAATATTTCAATCAAAAACTCACCTTGAACAGTTTTTTCCTTTTTTAAATATCTTGTAGAAGGATCGACTTTTCACCGCAACCTTTTTTACAATGGCCGACTGAGGTATCTAACTTTAGATTCGGGATATCAAATATTATTACAGCAAGTTTTAAGAGTAGATTCAAAGTAGTTTACAATAAAAAGGACAAACAAATAATAAGGAATTGAAGAAAAGAATTCTAGGTTTCGGAAGAGTGATTTAAACAAGGCTTTTCTTTTTTATAGCATCCACATTTGTTACCTGGCTTAAGTTACAAATTGTATATGTATTTTTGGGGGAGACATGTTGTTTTAGAGATATCGCAACTATAAACAAACAAAAAGAAAAACAAACCAATAACATCTTGATGGAATCATGAAATCTTTATTATACATATTTATAGCGCTAGTGAATCAAGCTCATTTTCGCCTGTTTATAGACAACCCGAAGCACACATTTTAATTTCGATGATCGCCTGTGAATTCAAAGCGTTTAAGTATCTGAAAACACAACTTGCGTATGAAAATAAATTATTTTTTTCGGAATTGTACTTTTCATTATATTTGGGCTGCCTTTCCATCAATACTCCTTTCAGTTCTACCAGCCCGTCCCCAAAACGAAAATACTTATAATATATTAATTATTATTAATTAGTACTTGGTTTGGCAGCTGTTAATGTAGAAATGCTGACAGATGTTAAGTTATACTAGTCCTCAAAAAAGAATATAAATTAAAATTATTTTCTCAATGAGTTGAAATTTATTTTATTTTGATATTTGTCAAATAATAAAACAGTTTCGGTAACGACTCGTTACCATCCTCAGTCTAAAAGAGGATGGAAGGGCTAAAATAGAGAGGTGGAGAAACCCTTTAAACAATAATAATAATAATTTAATGCGTAAAAGCCAGGGTTTAGGAAAATAATTTCAACTAAAAATCTGAAATCAATAAATATAGATAGACATGTGAAATGAAAAACATGCGTTTTAATTGAAGTTACTCTATTCTTGACTCATATATTAGATTCTTGACCTTATTCAATTCTTTCTGATTGATTATTAAATATGTTTCACCTAGAACCTACCCCATCCTCCCTGAACAAAACAAAGTGAAATTCGTCGTATGAGGTGCATAAAATTGGTTTATTTAGTGAATTAATATAATTATATAATATTTAATTAATCAAGTACGTTTGCAGGTATTTGGACAGGTAGGTAGCAAATCAAAAAATTATCATCGATTTTCGCGACGTTTCGCCAACTTTATTTTGGCTTCATCAGGCGTCTCAATGATTATGATTAATATTAAGATATAACAGATGTGCACATATTTATGAATAAAATGAATTGTAATTAATTCTTTTTATGGTCTGAACAATTTGAACGATTTAAATGACAGTAAATACTATAATTAATCCTGTGATTTAAATCTTTCTTTTTTTAACCGACTTCAAAAAAGGAGGAGGTTCTCTATTCGACTGAATTTTTTTTTGTGCCTATGTTACCTCATATCTCCGCCAATTGTGAACCGATTTTGAAAATTTTTGTTGCATTGGGTCCAGTCTACCTTCCGATTGGTCCCATTTTTTTTATGGGTATTAGACCTTTTTTGTTAGGTTTGTTCAGGAATAACTTCTTTGTTTATGAACCGATTTCATTGATTCTTTTTTTATTGGAAAGGGGTATCTTAGGGATGGTGCCATATTAATTTGTTAATAACATCACTAAAAAGAGAAAAATAAAAATAAATTTTAAGAAAAAATAAAACCGACTTCAAAAAATTAAATGCAACAAATAAAATACACTAAAAGGTATAAAATAATTATTATCTTATTTAGTTACAACTAAACTACGAAATATTAACATGAAATTACTTTTTTAAGTCGGTGCCAAACAGATACCTTTTACGAATCGCACTCGACGGATCTTAATTAGTACGTTTGGTTGGTACGCTCGCTTATAGGTATAGTTTGTTTGGCACCGACTTCAAAAAGTAATTTCATGTTAATATTTCGTAGTTTAGTTGTAACTAAATAAGATAATAATTATTTTATACCTTTTAGTGTATTTTATTTGTTGCATTTAATTTTTTGAAGTCGGTTTTATTTTTTTCTTAAAAATTATATATAAATTACATCATTGTTCAGACCATAAAAAGAATTAATTACAATTCATTTTATTCATAAATATGTGCACAACTGTTATATCTTAATATTAATCATAATCATTGAGACGCCTGATGAAGCCAAAATAAAGTTGGCGAAACGTCGCGAAAATCGATGATAATTTTTTGATTTGCTACCTACCTGCCCAAATACCTGCCAACGTACTTGATTAATTAAATAATATGGATGTTAATGGACTTTAATAATATTTAATATTTCAATTATTCTTTATTTTTCTAATTATATCTATTTCTCTGTATTCTCCAATTGATAAAGTTCCTATTTTTTTTATTAAAAAAAAAACATTATCATTTTCAATACGAGAACAGAATTTATTTTTCCGATTGGGCGATTTCTACTTAACTTTTTTTATCTCTCTGGCTTCTTCTCTGCTAAAAGAGCCTCAGTTGACGAAATATTTTCAATGTGTGTGCATCGTGATTTCCTAGAGAGCTCAAATTCTGTATTTCCTTCCATCCGTGCTTGAGGTAATGTTTCTATTATTCATGGCTTAATATTATCTTTACCTACAATGATTAAATTAACTATTCTGATAAATATTTATTCTATATTGATTCTATTGGGAATAATTGAAATATTACCCATGTATGTAATTATTTTGAGATTCATATTCCCACCCACTATTCTATATGGCATAAAGTACATATCTCTACTTGAAAATAAATCTAGTTTACTCAAAAATTCTAATTTTTACATGAAGAATATTTTAAATTTATAGATAACATTAAAATAATTTAATTAATAATTTAGACAGAATTGTTTCGACATTGTCCAGGACAGGCAAGACAAGACTAGACTATTAAATTGAAAAGATTATGTTTGAGTAGCTTATATATAATTTGTTTATATATATATATATATATATATATTTATTATTCATTTATTAATATTGTTTCGCTTAAAACCTACACCGCTTTCATTAGAAATAATAGATAAAGACTGATTATGAGAGCCAAGCCTTCGAAACTAAAACTTCGTATATATATGCTGCAGTAAAAATCCGTTTTTACTAGTTAAAACGCGTTTCACTTAATACCTTTGTGGCAACTAGAATTTACTGATGTTGATTGAGTTTGGTCTAAAGGTCTAGAATCTTCATTTTTGATCTTCTGCCTCATTCTGGGTGTTTATTTTCAAAAATTTTTAAACGAAAATGTCAAAAACTACATGCTCTAAATCTTTGCTTCTATATTTTCTTTTAAAAAATTTTGAAAATAAACACCCCGAATGTGGCGAAAGTTCAAAAATGAAGATTCTAGACCTTTGGACCAAATGCAACCAACATCAGTAAATTCTAGTTGACACAAAGGTATTCAGTGGAACTCGTTTTAACTAGTAAGAACCCGTTTTTACTAAAAATACATATTTATATTTGTTGTATATATGTGTAATATGTATGTTTATTTGCATCAAGCATAAGACAACTTTTTTGTTTCTCATTAGATATATTAAATTGTTAGTTGGTACAGTATTTTTCTCAAAGTATGAAACAAATATGCCAAATTAATACTAAACTTTTATAAATAAGTTGTTTTTTTGAACTTTCAACACCTTAAGTGGAAAAGTAGCCTAAAAGCTTTATAGAAAGTAGAAACACTAACTGAAAATTTTCTTTTTTATAATTAGCACAGTTTTTTTATCAAAGTGCGATATGATTTGGAATTAGTGATTATTTTTCTATATTGTTTGTCGGGGAGAATGAAAGTAGTTCACTAAGCTTATACATGAAATAACCTTGCTATTCTAGACAAAACATAGTATAATATATGATATATAATAAATAGTATTACCTATTTAGAACAATTCACTATATCACAATCTGAAAAAATCTGGTGTTTAGCACATCATAGCCCTTCATTATTCAATTACCCTTTTTGATTTATAATTCTACTATATTTCCACTATACAAGAGATACATATATATTAAAAAATTCCTGAAAGAAAATGCATTTCTTTAGATTAATTTTTTTTTAATTTACTATTATATTTTTGTGTAGTCACATAAATTCCGCATTTTTGATAATTAGTACTTCATTTGCGTATTTTTTTTCTTCAAATTTTGATACAAAAAATTAATTAGGACGAAATTTTAATGTCTATAAAAAAGACGGAAGTTTTGGTAAGATGTAACTTGTACCTACTTATTTTTTTTTTTTTACTGTGAGCCACCACACAAATTCTTTACAGTTAATTAACTTCAATTATTATATAAGGAAAATAGAATTGAGGTTTTTGCTTCGAAATTTCTCAAAACACCTAAAACTATTTTAATAACAAAATTTAAGTAAATTCACGATACTTAGGCTAAAAAAAATATTAATTAAGTTTAGAAAAATATTCAGAGTGAATTAATGTCTGGAATGTGGATTTCGATTTCAACTAAAGTCTATTCAGCTCTTAATCCCAATATAAAACAACTTCATGAATATGAAATGTTATTTCAATATTCTTATTGATTTTTGAATCTGAACGAACACATAATTGACCACAATCACTCACAAACATTTTATAAAAATAATAATTAATATGGAAGTGCAGACAAGCGTTGAGATATACTAGGCCACAAGAGAAGGTGTAGTAAATAAATAAATAACTCCTGAGAATTGATTGTTCAGTCAAACAACTTTCGGACCACCTTGGTGGTCATTTGGGTTGATTGATGATGAGAAGGTGTAGTATTCTTATATAAAAAATTCTTTTTTCATTGAGTTGAAATCGAAATTTATTTTATTTTGATATTTGTTAAATAATAAAACAGTTTCGGTAACTACTCGTTCCCATCCTCAATCTAAACCACATTTCAATTCATTGAAAAAATAATTTTAATTTATATGAGAATCAACACCTTCTTCTCTTGTGGCCAAGTATAACTCAACCCCTGTCTGAATTTCTAAATTAACTTAAGGTAGTTCTTTCACAAATTCAAAAATTCAAGAAGTCTTCGAAACTTGGAATATAAGTCATTAAAAGCATAATAAACATACTGTTAAAATTTGAAGACGATTTACCACACCAAACATGAAATAATTGCAATTAAAAATGACATTTTTACATAGGGTAGATAAGGAAAGGGTGGGGATATGAAAATTATTTTATTTTTTTTTTCATTAAGGACTTTCACCTTCTTGATGAAAAACTAATATTTGTTAGAATAATATATTCGGAGTAACTTAAAAAAAATTGAAATTATTTACCTCTTAGTTTTGATAAAAAACAAAAAAAAACATTTGAGCGATTATTTTTAGTGGAGGGGATATAAGCACAATGGCTTGGAAACGACCGGCAAGTATGCGTGTATCTATATAGAGATTTCGTAGTGTGAGTGGACAGTCACATTAAAAAAAAATACCCTAAAATTTTAGTTCCGTTCGTATTTTGATTACCAGGCTAAAACTTTTTTTGTGAATTGTCGCGAAAGAACCTCCTTAACTGCCAAAACCAAGTACCAATTAATATATTAGAAGTGTTTGCTTTTGGAGATGGACTGATAGAACTGAAAGGCAGTTCAAATATTGAAAATTAAAAATTCCGAACAAAATTATTTATTTTGATACGCAAGTCGTGTTTTCAGATAACTAACTACACGCTTTGAATTCAAAGGCGATCTTAGCAAATCGCCGAAATTAAAATGTGTGCTCCGGGTTGTCTAGATACAGGCGTGCTTGCGAAAATGAACAGCGTTCTAAATATGTATAATAAAGATTTCATGATTCCACCAAGATGCTATTGTTTTGTTTTTCTCTGTTTATTTCCAGTTGCGATATCTCTAAAACAACACACCTCCCTCGAAAATACATTTACAATGTGTAACTTAAACCAGATAACAAATGTGGATGCTAAAGAAAAGCCTTGTTGATTTAACTCTTCCGAACGGTGGAGTTCTTTTCTTCAGATCTTAATAATTTTTGGCCTTTTCATTCTAAACTACTCTGAATCTACTCTTAAAATTTGCTGTAATAATCCACATATTATCTATTTTAATTTGTATTCCTTTTATCGAAAAAATATGAGTTACCTATACAAGGCCATTAAATAACAAAAATAATTATTATTCTTAATAATCTATCTTCTTATAACTTAATTTGAAAAATGATTAACATTTTGTTTTTTAATTAAAAATATTATTAATTGAATTATTTATATTAGATTTTAATTCTTATTATGAAATCGTAGGTATTTAGGGTTCAGGTAAAATCAAAACAAAATTTGAGGGAAAGGTGAAAACTTGTTAGTCTCGGTGCACTCTTATAATATTTGCAGATGGCATAGGAGAGAGAGTATTTTTAGCCGGTAGTTATGGTTAGACCAGTAATAAATTTTAAATATTTTTAACTTTTAAGGAGTTCGGTGTTGGTTCTAGGTGAAACATTTTAATATAATAATAAAACTTGAGTAAAATACGAGGTAGGTTTCATAAAAAAGAAATAAAGTTCAAATCTCAATAGAAAATATTAATTCTTAGAACAACTTCTCCTCTTCCCCCTACTTTCCCTTCACCACATACATTTAAAATTTTTTAAAAATTGTTACTTGTAAAACTATGTTTCCAATATATAATCAGTTTTCTTAGACTCCTGATAATGGGCTAACCCCCGAAATATATCGAATTCAAAACTCGATTTTGTTTTATTTCTTTTCTGTGAAACCTACCTCGTATCTTACTCAAGTTTTATTATTATATTATATATTTTTGCACGAACAAATAATTTGACCACAATTACTCACAAACATTTGATAAAAATAATAATAAATATATTATAAGTATTTTCTTTTGAAAACAGACTGGTTGAATTCAAAGGAGTTTTGATGGAAATGCAGCCCAAATACAAAGAAAAAACAAAATCCAAATAAAATAATTTATATGAACGTCATTTTTATTCTCTTAAAAACCGCCATTTCGGAGGATCTTCTCTCCTTCTACAGGGTTTAAAAGGAAGCTTATAATCACTTCTTGTTTCCATTAACAGGGATTGTTTGTTTTTATATTTTGCCATAACATCAATGGAATTTTTAAATTTGTTAATGGCAAACTATAACAACAAACAAGCCCTGTTAATGGAAATATGAAGGAAAGGACCACATGTTTCATCGTTTAACCTTTTAAAACCCTGAAGAAGAAGAGATGATACTTATAAACGTAATTTTTAAAATTCATACTTTCCATTATCATTGGGCTTGGCTGCCTTTCCTACAATTCTTTATAGTAATTCTATCTATAAAAATATGGCTTTTCGTTATAAGCTTGAATTCCTGCTTACGATTGCTTTTTTCCCCTTAAAAATATTTGAGTCTTTTGTTAAGATATTACGAAAGAATTTAACAAACCACCACTTTTTTCTGCACGATTTCAACATTTCACGAAACCACGTACCTATGGTAAAGTAAAAAGTATATTTTCTTCATTCAGATCGTTAATATTAATAGTGATAATAATCTAAGAGTACCTACAGGATCAATCAAATAAATAAATGCAGTCTTAGCGTATCAGCAATTCTGTCGTTTGGCTTTTATTCAAAGCTTCCTCAGGATCTTGATGATGATATATAACTTAATATTTTTTTGTAGAGAAACTAGAACCTTTAAAATGCTACATCTAAAAGGGCTCTTCTGGGTCTCTTAAGACTTTTCCGTTTACTTCTAATTAATTAAAAAAAAATCAAACCACAGATTCCTCGTTACTGACTCCTCTTAACTTGATTAACTTTTACAACATCAATCCTCTACACTTGCAGACTTGTAGGTAGTATACATCATCAAAATTTGAGGCTGTCTTTCCTTGTAGGTAATGGAGAATTTTAATTAATTTTCTATTTAGGTACAACACCCTCAAAATATTCCAAATCATCAAGCATATTGTAATATAGCAACCCTTTTTACTAAGATGATTCTGGTTCACTTTCACTTTTTATATTTTTACATAATAAGAAAAACATCTTTCCCTCTCACTTCTATTTAAAATGCATGCATATATCATTCCGTATCATTTTCTATAAAAGCAAAATTCTGTCTTCTTTTGGTTTTTATGGAGTACAAGAGTGAGATGGAGATTGACTAGGAAAGAGATAAGATCATGCAAAAGAAATATTCATATTCTCTTCATGGACTTCCAAAAGAATATAAATATTTACTATATTAAATATTTAAAGATAGCTATAACTATGCTAGGATAATTTTAGTAAAATCCAATCAAATACATCATCACATTAAGTGCTCTTATGTATTGCATACCCAATGGGTATTACCCAATATTTTGCAATAAATTCTTCATGTTAATGATATGATTTATTTATTTGTTATTTTTAATAAATGGATAATATACGATTTTATTTTCATTTTTTTTTCGTTTAAATCTCAGAATATTTTCAAGTATATCTATCTTTAAAGGGATTCAAGATTCAGGGCGATCTTTGTCTTTACATGAGTAACCCTCGAACGATTGTAGTTAAGAAGCTGATAATTGGTACACAAATTTCTATTAATAAGCTTCACCTTGGTGTTTGAATTTTTGCTTTCTACCTCAAACTGTTTCTTGGTAAAAAATCAATATGAAAAATTGGGATTTCACATCCCTCAAACATCCCCTTGTCTAACTGGTTGGTAAAGACCAAGTTGCTTGTTTGACAAAAATTCGAATTCATTTTCTAGATATTCATTTTGGGATTTTTTCGAAATCTGAGTATATATTTATATTTTTTTATTTTTTTATTTCCCATGAGAGAGTTCTGACCAATCAGTTAATAAGAAAAACATCGTCGGGCTGACATCCAGAGCGAAATTGATAATAGGATAGCTTTTTTGCAAATTCCATCTTAAATGAATAAAAAATCAAACCCTTTGATTTTCTTAACACGCCTTCCAATCAATTTTAATTTCAGATCCCTACGATTTCCGAATCTCGATGTACAAAAGCAGTGAAATTTGGAAAGTTGGATTTTTTTCAAACCCTTACATTTCGTATCTTTCTACTTCAAGTAATTGAAGACTTTTTTGGATTATATAATTTCTTCATTCCAACTTTGTACCTTCTAGGTCGTCCTTGGTTTTTTCAAAACCATTCCACTTTTGGACCTAAAATTCTCTCTGAAATTTCTCCACGATTTTACATATTTTTATTTAAAGTAATTCATACTTAGGGTCATGAGATTTCAAAAAATCATTTTCCATTTTCGAGACACCAATGAAGATTTCATTAAGGGCCAGTTGTATGTCTGTTTGTAAAGTCTTTGATAAGTTGACAAACGGTCAAACCTTAGTATCCACTAAGTGCCCGGCCGGATGGCCAATCAAAATGACACGCACATACTTGATTGGGCATTTGGTGAATACTAAGGTTTGACCGTTTGTCAACTTAACAAAGACTTTACAAACAAACATACAACTGGTCCTAAGTCCGCGAAACTAGCACCATACAAAATTTCAGCTTCTTGGACTTTCATGCTTATAGATTTGTAAATGTATGTTAAATTTTTTCTATTGACTGATTTTTATATATTAACAATAATTTTTACTTGGTCGTTGCTTCAAACTAGTTCAGTAAGATCTGGCGGTCTAAGTGTTATTTCTAATGCTTGATCCATTATTTTAGGCACTGAGCTGCAACAGTAGGGGGTAACAATGCTAGATTTGGCTGTAACTTGGAGGGGATGGGGAATTTTGGACAAAAAATTATATGAGAGACCCCCTTAATTTTTGCTGAAAAATCACCCCTTAATATATTTCTCATCAATTTAGAAACACCCTGTATAATGCGCTTGCTAGTGAGAGATCTTTAAATCGACATCGTTATCACACCTTCAGAAAAATTTTCTCTATTAAACTTCGGATTACAGCTAAAGTATTGGAGATGCATAAAAATGTTTTATTTATAGGAAATTTAATAAACTATATTTTTTATCTGAACAATTTTTTTCTATCAGCGTTAGTTCCTTAGATATAGGCAAACAATTGAAAAAGTATATCTTTTTTCATAGATTGCGGATCGAGCGCAGCATATTTTGACGGGGACTTTAAGTATGCTCAATGGGAAGTCGTATTAAGCATGTATACCAAAATTCAGATCTTTACTGATTAATCTTTTTATTTGTCGAAAATTGATCTAATTTGACTGGACTATTAATCCATATCTTCCCAACACCAAAATATATTTTTTATTTTTGCTGTTTTCTTAACTTTAGATTTGACAGATAGATAGAGTCTGACTCTGGGGGGGGGGGGTTCTGACCACTAAACCCGCCACTGAAAGTCATCCAGAAATCACTGATGATGGCATTATTTCTGTATTAGACCATCTCTAAATAAACAGCTTCAAATATTGTTAGACATCATTGGTATATGCATACTCCATTCAAACTGTTTTTTATGTCTTCTGGCTTTTAAATCTCACTTTAGTTTTTAAGTTCGTCCTCTGTTATGTTGTTCCTTTCAAATGGACCTCCTTCCTTAGGTCCCCACTCCTTAAATGTCAATACTAGATTCCTCTAACTTTTTTTCATTCTTTAACTTTAAAATGTGTCAACATTGAGTAGAAAGTTCTACAAAACTTTTTTATTCCATTTTCTTCATTAAAAATTAGCGCAACTGATCTAATTTCGTTTGATAAATACTGAATGAGCCAACTAAAGCTTTTCTAATCGAAAAAGCTTCTATTGCTGCTAATCCAGGATTGTCCGTACTTTCCCACGGAGCCCTCTAAAACGCGCTCATACATGTATAAGAGGGTCCAAACGAACCACCAATCAATTTAAACTTTCAATTTATCTCTCTCACGATTCACAACTTCATCATGTAAAAATTCCTAATTCCAAACATTCAAAACCAGTTAAAAAAAAGAAAGTATTGAGATAATTCATATGTTTTTTATAAATGCCTTAAAACTTTGGGGCTTATAAATTTTTGAGAAGATTGTCTAAGCTTTGGTAGTCTGTCATGTTGGATTGCCTATTATGAATTAGACATTTTATAAAATTCACTGATTTAAACACATTTTGGCTTGTAATTCTGAAACTGTTTTCGTTCCTAATAGTAAATAGAAATCGATTTTTTTAAAGGAGAATTGTGGTTTTTGTGAAACCTACCTAAAATTTTTTAAATTTTTTAAAATTTTTTTACTTTAAATAGAAATTGAGTTAATTCAGCCACGATTCTTCATATCTATCTATATAATAAAAATGAATTTCTTTTTCTTTGTAAGCGCAGATCTCTCAAATGCCTGGACCGATTTGGCTAATTTTTCTTTTAAATGTTCGTAATAGTCCAATTCAGGTTTTTTTTTTTTTTTTTTTTTTTTTTTGGCTTTTCGGCCTTTCTAGCCATAAGCCATCTACGATACTAATTATTTTATTCAAATTTGTCTCTACCTCGGGGGTCAGATTTTAGCCGGATGCCTCGAGCCGGATTCGAACTCGGGTCCTCTTGGTTAGCTGGCTGACATGCTACCGCCCAGCCTACCCGACCCCCCCCAATTCAGGTTAATACGTAAAAAAAAATTGAAAAAGTTGCCCGGAAAATTAGAAAATTCAGGAAAAACTAAAAAATTCAGTTTAGCCAACATAGCTTGCCAAACAATAAAAGAACTAGACTAGCAAACTAAACATGTGTTGGCGGCCCTGTTTGTCAGATTTTTGAATGTCATTCATTCTTAATAGCATAGATAATACAGTTCTAACCACATTATCGTTGAAGAAGAATTTAATAATGCAACAAAGATTTAAAAAACTATCTATTTTTTAAAAGTACATTTAAAAACAAAAATTAAAAAAATAAACTACAACGGATCGTTGCTAAACTTTATCCAAATTGATTTGAAATATTAATATGTTTATTCCTTTATTATTAATCAGATATCACTTGCAATTTGCAGTTCATGTTGACTTTAATTCAAAGATAATGATCGATTCTCATTTAACAGTCGAAGAATAACCATGCTACATTCGATTTTTGACGTTTCGGTTTTTATTAGTAACCATTGGTGAAGACATGGTGGAGGAGGAATCGACTTAAAATCAAAAATAGCAATCGATTCTCATCTAATACTTGAGGAATAAGAATTCTACATTAGATTTTTGACCCTTCGATTATTATTGGTAATCGTTGCTGATGACATGGAGGAATCGACTTAAAATCAAAAATAACAATCGATTCTTATCTAATACTAGAGGAATAACCTTATTGCATTCCATTTTTGATGTTTTGACTATTAATGGTAAGCTACAATCGATTCTTATCTAATACTCGAGGAATAACCTTATTGCATTCCATTTTTGATGTTTTGACTATTAATGGCAAGCTCTACTGACTATTTGTTATGAGGGTATATTAGAGTTAAATAGAATCTCAAATTATATATATTTAAGACTTTATAATAAAACAATTATATTTATTCTCTGTTACTAATAAAACATCAATAAAGCAGCTACGTGGGGGTACAGGGGCGAAACTCTCTGACTAGCAAAAGGCCCGCCGAAGGCGGGCCTTGAAGCTAGTATATTATAAAAATTATTATACCTACATTATTCATTTGATAAATTCATGTTTACTTTATCCAATGCGCAGGATGGCGAAAGTATTGGAATCGGTCTCGCGGGAATTGCGACTTCAAAAGAGTCCTCAGGTAAAGACTACGGAACCCATGGACTCAAATAAAGTCACAAATTATAGTATTTACTTAGGTCGAAATTTATTTTAACTAGTACTTAATATTGTTTTATTTTTATCATTATGATTGAATGTTTCTCTTTTAATATTATAATATTGTAAAAGGTCATGTCAAATAAATAATTAAATAAGAATGATCTATAAAAATCGATGTTATTTATAAGAGTGACCGTCATTTAATTACTCAGTTATCATATATAAACTAGCATATGTTAACAATTTTATAATTTTATCATATTTTTTTTCAATTATAAAAGATTTTCTAGATTTTTGAGAATCTAAAATTTTATAAAGATCTTAGTCGATTTGCCTCTTTAAGTTTGAAGGTTGTAGAATTCGAGCAACATGGGTCTTGAAAAATACTTATTTAAGAATCAGATTCGGTGGTTAACTATATTTTTTATTCTATTTATACATTAGCTCTTAGAGCAGACATATAAATATGTATGTCCGAAAGAAATTAGAAAAAAGTTATACTTTGTTATGTTTGGTGCTCTTAGTTCCCAGTATTATTGAATTAATCCAGAATTTTTCAATTTATTTTTTGCTTATTCGTGTTAAAATTTTTTCGAAAATCATTACCAGACATCATTTTTCTGTTTATCTGTCTGTTCATGTGACTGTAGGTCTTGATTCCAAGACTCAAGTTAACATGAAAACATAAGCTCGTAGAAAGTTTGTCCATTTACAAAAATGTTTGTATTTTCATAATGATAAACGAATTCCATTATCTAGCTTCAAAACTTTTACATGAAAAATGCTTTTTTAAATCTTTTTTAGAATTAAATAATTGTCAACGAATCGTTGCTAGACTTTATCCAAAGACATTTGAAATATTAAATGTTTATTCTTTTATTATTAATCAGATATCACTGGCTATTTGAAGTCCATGTTGACTTAAATAAAAAATAAAAAAATAGCACTTTTTGGCTTAAATAGTTGAATTTGGAGACTTGTTCTAATATGGTATCCCCTAGTTTAATTTCACACTTTTGGTTGGTTTTAGAGATTGATAGGCATTTTGTCTTTTTAAAGAGATTTCCATACTTTTTTTTGAGAGAGAATTTGAAAGAAGAGATCAAAACTCAAGTGACTAAAGGAGCCAGAATATCCGGCTGCTTGAACAATTTAATATGGCGAAACAAATATATGTCAAAGAAGAGCAAAGTTCGCATTTATAAGACCAGCGTGCGCCCATTGTTGACATATGCTGTAGAGACAAGGGCAGATACGATTTCTACCCAACAACTTCTCAGAACAACCGAGGTGAGGATAATTAGAAATATACAGGGGAAAACAATATAGAATAGAGTCCGCAGCGAACATTTAAGACAGATAAGCGGCATTCCAGATATAGTCGACTGGGTCGGTACTAGAAAAATAGAATGGGCAGCACATGTAGATCGTATGGGAGATGACAGATTGGCAAAAGTAGCATATGAATGTCGTCCCAAAAGTGTAAGAAGTCGTGGAAGGCCAAAAAAATGATGGAAAGCGGGCCTAAATCTACACCCTGACTAAAAATCGAATGGAAGAACGTCCTTTATTTGGTGAATCAGGCGCAGACCTATTGAGAAGATTAAGAAGAGAAGAAGAAATTTTGGCCCCATGTAATTTTTGGCAAAACCGTCACGTGCTAAAATTCAACCTAAATGAATACTAAAATTTGTGACTTTGATTGAAATCATAGGTTCCGTAGTCTTTACCTGAGGACCCATTGAAGTCGCGTTTGATGTGAGACCTATTCAAATACTTTACCTGCTTCGCAATGGATAAAGTGTAAAAAAAAAAAACGTAGACAAAAATTATTTCAAGGCTTTAATTTTCTCTCTCTGTCACTCTGTGTCATGAGAGCTCGAATCTTTAATGATTGAAGGTTCTAGAATTCGGGTCTGCGCCTGGCAGGTGAAGTCGTATAAAATCCAATATATTTCATTCATTAAAAGGCAAAGAAATTCTTCTCATCTTTTTAAAAATTGTTAGACTCACCTGAAGTTTAATTTCGGAGAAATCCAATTTGCCAATAGCCAACCAAACACTCGTGTTATTAATTCGTCCCCCGTGCATCACTGAATAAGAATATTTAAATTTATGAACGTGACGAACTGAATGTTGATTCATCCTCTCACTTGGCATCGCATTTTCCCTTCATTACCTTTCTTATTCGCTATATAAAAGCGCCTATCAAAATTCCATTAACTGCTCATTTTTTTTCTGACCCCCCCTTTCTCCCCCTTCATCATTTATATTCCAAAACCCACACACATATTTCTTACAACTTGTATAATTGTAAATTTTCTTTTTTCTCTCTCTCACTTCTCCGTTCATAATAGAAAATTTCCTAATAAATATGAATGGATACATTAAGAATCGATTACTATTCTAAATGGGAAATACGAACGGTGAACTCAGAATTCAATTTTGTTGTTTTGTTCGCAACATGTTGTTTTTTTTTCAATTTCTACACACATATATACATACATTTATATTGGAATGTGCAAACAATGGCTATCCTCTCAGGCTCCGCAAAATTTCCTACAAAGGATATGGTCCCCCTAGTAGCAAAATGTTTCTTTGTTTTGAGATTCTATATAGGCACTATATAGTTACTATATAGTTTGAAACATTGTGCTATTAGGGCAGAATCCTCAAAAGGGTCATGGAACCTATAAATCTAAGAGTTTAATAAAAAAAAGTGGTCCAAGTAAACGTTCAAGTCAACAAATAGTAGAGAATGAGACAGAAATCAAATTTCTAGGATGAATGGTTTTAATTTTATAAAGGAAAAAACTGCGTTTTTTCCAAAAAATTGCAGTTTTTTAAAAATTCAACCTCATTGCGGCACGGGTTACTATTATCCATTTAAGATGAAACTTTTGTTTGAATTGTATCAAATTTAATCTAGTTTAAAAATTTATAGTGTGGTCTTTCATGGTCAAAATGGGAAAAACTCGAAAAAAGTACTAGTAAAGATAAGAGTAAATAAATATTATATTTAATATGGATTTGCTATGAGTTAAGGATACTAGGTCACTTATTTCACATTAAACATAGGTGACCTAGTATCCTTAACTCATAGTAAATCCATATTAAATATAATATTTATTTACTCTTATCTTTATTAAAGATGTTTCACCTTGCACCAACACCACAATCTCTGCTAATTAAAAGTACTAGTTTTTGGGAATTGCGGATACTCAAAAAATACGCCATATTTCAACTAGCGCTTGAGCCCGAACGGTTGGTCCGAGAAAAAACCGAAATAATGAACTTTATAGGAAACTCTATGGCCTTTCATTTTGAATAGGAAGGTTATTTACGAAAAGTTGATAGCTTTCGAGTTATAAGCAAAAAACGAGATTTTTTTACCTTTTTTTTGCATTTTTGACAATGTTCCGTCAAGAAATTTGGTTAGCAAACCTCAGATTCGGATTCAGAACACCAAATTAATTAATTAACTGCTCATTTTTTTTCTCCCCTTCCCCCTCTGCTAGACCCCCCCCCCCCCTGGTCATTTATATTCCAAAACCCACACACATATTTCTTACAACTTGTATAATTGTAAATTTTTTTTTCTCTCTCACTTCTCCGTTCATATTAGAAAATTTCTTAATAAATATGAATGGATACATTAGAAATCGATTTACTATTCCAAAATGAGGAACGGAGAGCTCAGAATTCAATTTTGTTGTTTTGTTCGCAACATGTTGTTGTTTTTTTTTTCAATTTCTACACATATATATACATACATTTATATTTGCAAGGTGCAAACAATGGCTACCCTCTCACAGGGTCCACAAAACACAGCGATGTAATCTACAACAAATCGAATGAAAACAAAACATTAAAAATAATTGGCTAAATGAGACACGACTGGCTCTTGAAAATAGAAACTTAAAAAAGATATTTGATACAAAAAACAAATAAATAAATAAAATAATATTAATTAGTAGAGATTGTGGTGTTGGTGCAAAGGTGAAACATCTTTAATAAAGATAAGAGTAAATAAATATTATATTTAATATTGATTTACTATGAGTTAGAGATACTAGGTCACTTATTTCACATTAAAATTAAAATAAGAAATAAGTGATCTAGTAATACCTTAACTCATAGTAAATCACTATTAAATATAATATTTATTTACTCTTATCTTTATAAAATAATATTGTTGTCGCTAGAGTAATGAAGCTGTTGAAGCTTTTATTTTTGTGATTAATTTGATTAAAATTTGAATTTTTATTTAAATCACACATAATTAATTATAATTTTTTATTGAACACTGAACTTAAAATAATACAATATAACTACTAAAATAATATCGATTTATTGGCTCGGCTATAAACATTCTCCAACAATTGAGCTTTTTTTATATTGCTTGTTTTTTCTTTTCCAATCGTAGCTATGAATTGTATAGTAATCGTGCTGAAAAATTCGAATTTCAAGATCTTTAATTCATAAAAATACACTGCCCGTAAAAAAACGCAACACTTTAAATTATTACTTTTCCCTGGTTGTTTATTTATTTTGAGCTTAGATAACCCATTGACATAATAATAATAATCTGCTCCATTTTTTAAAATATATTTATCAACTCTGATTTAAAATTACAAATTTTGTAAATACTTGTTTTCATGCATCTATTTATTTATTTTTGGAAACTTGGTTATTTGTTTAAATTTGTGGATCGACTGTAAAAGCTATGAAGATGTTGAGGATGTAACGCAGGTTTTCGGTAAAAAGTAACATCTTAATTATTTATTTCCTTTGTTAATGATCGTCTCCATTACATTTGTAATCTTGTATTTTTTGACTTTTATCAGTTTTAAAAAGAATTGAGTGATGTAAAAGATACATGTAATTCAAAAGGAAGATGACATAGTTTATGTTACATATGTTGTTGGGGTGTTAATTTATTTGTCATTTAAAGAACCTCTCAAAGATACTAAACTACTCTAGACAGCCTGAATCAGGCAGTAGCTTAATGTTTCGAGAGATTCTTATAAATCTGCAAGTGTTTTTATTTATTTTAAAGGGCAGTTTCGATACCTATATTAAAAAAAATTTTACTCTTTTGAGTACATTTTGAAATATGTTTTTTTTTTTTTTTTTTAATAAATTGTTATTTTATACATTTTAGACTGTGAAATTGCAGCACATAAATTAAAGAGTAAAATGGAATTTAAATTAATTTTTCTCTAAATATTATTAAAATTAATGAAAATTGCATTGTCAACGCAATTTTTTTTTATATGTTTTCGAAAAAAGGTCCAGAAATATGGATTAAAATTTGATTACAAGTTTGACGATTCGACACTTTTTCGTCACCGTGAAACATGGTGCAATTTTATAATATAATACAAACTTTTGTGCCAAATTTCAATTCATTTTACTTATAATCATTCAATAAATTCTCATATGATTCCATTTCCTCAATATTTTCATTCAGAAATCTCTAAAACTAAAAAGTCTAAAATCTAATCAGTTTATATTAAAAATGCATCTGATCTCAAATGTTAAAAATGTTATTGAAAAAAAAGTCAAATATTAGCTTCGTTCATGATACAAACAAAAAAACAAAATCTCCGGCGCATGCGCACTGAGAATTTAATATTTCGAGTTAAAAATTACATGTTTTGAGTAAAAATTCTTCGTTCTTGGTAAACAAATATTTGATTCGGGATATGTTTCGAACGTATTCGAAAGATCCTTGGACCTTAGCGGAGATTAAAAATACTACCCCTAATATATCCACAGTCGCGCGAATGCGCTCTTTAATGATTCAAGACCCGCCCTAAAAACCTCCCATTTTTCGGTCAACTACCACTATAGAAGCTTATATTTCACATTTTTTTAATAAATTATCTAATGATTTTATCTTAGATTTCCTATCGATCAATTTTCTTTTTATTATCTCTTTAAAGGTATTAGGTATATATAGATCGCAATTTTTTTCAATTAGTTGACTAAATCAATCATTTATATTTTCCTTTTTCTTTAAAGAAGCAAGAGAGAGTAAAAGTGATTCAAGAGGGGGCTAAAGGGTGGTAAAGAAGATTTTCTCTTTGAAATTTCTTTAATTTTGTTCATCCACTCTTTTTATTTTTATTTAATCTCTCTATCTCTCTTCCCTATAAACACACCCCTTCCTCTCTTTCATTGTTTCTTTTATTTTTACTCGATTATTTTCTAAGTGCTTCTCCCCTTTTTTAAATATTTATACTGTTATTTTCCAAATGCCTTCACCAATTATTCCTATTCGATTTCTACCTTTATCTTTGGATTTCTATTTTCTTCTTTTTTCTATCTATCTATTTAATTCAATAATTTGTTTTTTCATTTATAAAGGACCGTGGTATAGAACTTTTTCATGGGGGTGGGATTGCTGTTTCCTTCTTTATTTAATACTAGCTTCAAGGCCGCCTTCGGCGGGCCTTTTGCTAGCCAGGGGCTTCGCCCCCTGGACCCCCACGTGGCTGCATTATTGATGTTTTATTAGTAACAGAGAATAAATATAATTGTTTTATTTTAAAGTCTTAAATAGATATAATTTGAGATTCTATTTAACTGTAATATACAGTCATAACAAATAAGATGAAACAAATATTTAAAATGTATTAAAAATCTCTATTTAGAAAAAATTCTCTTATTCTCAAGCTTGAGTTGTTTATCATAAAAGAATTTAGTCTTATTGATTTTAAGTCGATTCTTCCACGTTTTCAGTAGAGGTTGCCATTAATAGTCAAAACATCAAAAATGGAATGCAATCAGGTTATTCCTCTAGTATTAGATAAGAATCGATCGTTATTTTTGATTTTAAGTCGATTCCTCCATGTCTTCAGCAATGGTTACTAATAATAATCGAAGGGTCAAAAATCTAATGTAGAATTGTTATTCCTCTAGTATTAGATAAGAATCGATTGCTATTTTTGATTTTAAGTCGATTCCTCCATGTCTTCAGCAATGGTTACCAATAATAATCGAAGGGTCAAAAATCTAATGTAGAATTGTTATTCCTCTAGTATTAGATAAGAATCGATTGCTATTTTTGATTTTAAGTCGATTCCTCCATGTCTTCAGCAATGGTTACCAATAATAATCGAAGGGTCAAAAATCTAATGTAGAATTATTATTCCTCAAGTATTAGATAAGAATCGATTGCTATTTTTGATTTTAAGTCGATTCCTCCATGTCTTCACCAATGGCTACCAATAAAAACCGAATCGTCAAAAATCGAATGTAGAATGGTTATTCCTCGACTGTTAAATGAGAATCGATCATTATTTTTGAAATAAAGTCAACATCAGGCGCGGATCCAGACCTCTGATTTGGGGGGGGGGGCGGTCGCCGGTATATAAGATCTACTTTTGATCTCGGAAGTGTGTCGCGGTCGAATTGTCCAAGCGGGGTGGGGGGTCAAAGACGCCCCCCCCCACATAGAACTTTATTTTCTTCAATTTTAAAATTTAATGTTATATAAAAAAAAAATAAACATAAAAAATGTTGATCTACAATGCTTTGAGGGGGGTGGCGGTCACCCCCATCGCCCCCCCTGGATCCGCGCATGGTCAACATGAACTGCAAATTGCAAGTGATATCTGATTAATAATAAAGGAATAAACATATTAATATTTCAAATGAATTTGGATAAAGTTTAGCAACGATCCGTTGCAGTTTATTTAATTAAATAACAATTTTTGAGTTCATCAATTAAATTGTCAAATTAATATTTGTGTGATTTAAAATTCATTGTAATTAAGTACCTTGTACCTTGAGGACCACAAAAAAGGTCAAATATAGTTTTTTGTAAAATTATATTTTAAAGTACTTTATTTTAGAATAAGATAGTACATTGGATAAAGTTTAGCAACGATCCGTTGCACTTTATTTTTTTTATTTTTGTTTTTAAATGTACTTTAAAAAAAATAGATAGTTTTTTTAAATCTTTGTTGCATTATTAAATTCTTCTTCAACGATAATGTGGTTAGATCTCTTTTAAGAATAAATGACAATTCAAAAATCTGACAGATAGGGCTGCCAACACAAAGTTAGTTTGCTATTTAGTTATTTTATTGTTTGGCAAGCTATGTTGGCAATTCAGATTTGGTTTCAGTTTTCCGTGAATTTTCCAATTTTCCGGGCAACTTTTCGGATTTTTTTTTACATATTAACCTGAAATGGACTATTACGAACATTTTAAAAAAAAAATTAGCCAAATCGGCCCAGGCATTTGAGAGATCTGCGCTTACAAAGAAAAAGAAATTCATTTTTATTATATAGATTACCTGATTTGATAAATAAATTGTTATTCTATTTTTATTTTCCAAAATCACCAAAAATTGCCACTTTTGTTTGGGCTTTTTCACTCTATTTTAAAATGAATTAATTTAAAAATAAAAAATAAAAAAATATCCTAATTCTTCTTAAAAAAATATTTACAGAGATAACTCAGAACCAAAAATATTTTTAATCTTCGACCCCACAAAAATTCGACCAAAATACTCATTGAGTTAAAATTTTAATATCTACAATTTTTGATTTTTTAAAAAAATGAGTATATATATAAATTCTAAATTTCAAGTTCCTATCTTATTAAATTATTAAACAATGTTCTAACAAAAGTACAGACATAGGTATACTCCTATATTGCACCAATGTCGCAGTAAAAACCCATTTTTTAGTAAGAGCGGGTGTTACTAGTTAAAACTGGTTTCAATGAATACCTTTGTGATAACTAGAATTTACTGATGTTGGTTGAGTTTGGTTCAAAGGTCTAGAATCATTTTTGACCTCCCGATTCATTTTGGATGTTTATTTTCAAAATTCTTCAAAAATAAAATATCAAAAATCAGAAGCAAAGTTGTAGAGGATATAATTTTTGACATTTTCGTTTAAAAATTTTTACAAGTAAACACTTAAAATGAGGCAGAAGGTCAAAAATGAAGATTCTAGACCTTTGAAACAAACTCAACAAACTCAACTAACATCAGTAAATTCTAGTTTCCACAAAGGTATCCAATGAAACGCGTTTTAACTAGTAAGAACCCGTTCGTTTTTAACCAATAAGGTTCCATTTTACGTTTGTACGCGAAAATCCTAAAATCCAAAATTAAAACATTAACAAGGGATTCTAACTTATCTACCCCAATTCTATTCAAAGTAGACTTTACTTATAATTATTACTAACTTTTATTTATTTATTTATTTAATAAAAAAGAATCTTTATATGTGAAAACCGGCCAGACAAGCTTTGCTTTTACTTGTGGGCAGAATTGGCAAAATCACCCACCACCAGATGTCATCTGATATTATCTATTAAATTTCCATATTCTATACATACTAATACTAATATTTTTTTCCTGTTTGTTTCAGGTGAGTGTCATGTGAATTTGTTATTCCTCTTCCTCCTCAATTCATCCACATGTAAGTCTGTTTTATATATCAAGCAAAAAAAAATATTGCCTTTATGTATATTTTTTTAGCTCATCAATTTTATATTTATGTGAAATCTTGACGAGAAATTCAACTTTTTACTAATTTCGAATATAAATAACTTTTAAATTAATTATAAATTTTTTCTTATGCGTATTCGAGTATTTCGTTGCTGTTTCGAGGATTGAAGTCCCACTGGGAAAAGTTTAATGCCTTAGCAGAATTTGCATTTAAAATGTTGTTAGGTAGTCTTGAAGAAATATTTTTTTTTTTAATGAAATCAATTCAGAAACGGTGCTTTCTTTCAAGATATTCTCCAAGATTCTTCTTCTTCTTTGATTAAAAATTAATTTGTTCATTACCAATTCCAGAAAAATCAATGCATAGCTATATATTTAAATTTAGAATCACTAAACCGTGAAATTTTAATGAACAAAACATTTGTTTAGTAAAATATATATGGTGCAATACATATGTTATATACTATATATAAGAACCTAGATTAATTTGTAACAACGCTAAGAGAATTTTCTTTAAAAAAATTACCCTCTTGCCTAGAATCGAACCGACGAACTCTTGAACTAAAGGCATCAGCTCTAGCCATTACACCAATGCAACATTAATATTTATATCTTGATTTCTGTTACTAAAACTATATATTTTTGATTTAGACTTTGTGTAGAGATAATATTGTATTCATTTGAACTCGAATGAAAATGAAAAAACACCAATAGATTTTAAATTAAGAAACATTAAATATATATTAATTAACGAGGCAAATTTGAAATATAATTGTAATTTGGACTCGAATTTTGTAATGAAAGACTCCAATTCATTTTAAATTAAGAAACATTAAATATATTGATAATTATTCCTCCCCCCCCCTCGCCACTCAAAAATTAAAGAGGCGAAACTTTTAAGAGACGATGTATTTTCGGTAGTTTACGGGTATACATTTGGAGTGTGGTTTTTTAAGAGGAATAAAATTTTTGGACCGAGACGCTGCCCGCCAGGCCACCAGCCCGGAGGGCCGAGCTTCGAGGGCGTGCCTAAGGCACGCACGAAAAGCTCGTATCAGATAAATACACTAGGGTGGACCTTATAATGGGTATTTTCGAATTTTTATGCTGACAGAAGCTCATATCGTTCGAAATAAATAATAAAAAAATACCCCCTAAGTTTCAAGTGTCTATCTCAATTTTAACCTGTGCTGCGGAGCGATACAATTTTCCCATCTAAATAACATTGGGTTTTGGGCATTGAACGATCAATTTTTTATTCCCGTCAAAGTAATTATTTTAAAAATTTGAAACTCTGTAGACTTTATCCTTATAATAGTAGCTAGCCCTCAGAATTTTTAAAGACTTTTAGCCATTATAATTTTGAAGTTACAACTAGATAAAGTATATGCTATATCTTAGTGTTAGTACTAAGTTATAGACTCCAAAATTATAATAGCTAAAAATCTGTAAGAATTCTAAGGGATAGCTACTATTTTAAGAATAGAGTCTACATAGTTTCAATTTTTTTGAACAATTACTTTGGCTGGAATAAGGGATTGATCGTTCAATGCCCAAAACTCCATGTTATTTATATGGGAAACATGCATCGCTGTGGAGCACAGGTTAAAATTGAGATAGAGACTTGAAACTTGGGGGATACTTTTTTTTGAAGGAGACAATAAAAGAGTGTGTCTTCTGCTGGAATTATAAATTTTATTTATATATAACGAGACTATAGTTTCTCAAGCTTGAGTTGTTTGCCATAAAAGAATTTAGTCTTTTTGATTTTAAGTCGATTCTTCCAAGTTTTCAGTAGAGGTTGCCATTAATAGTCAAAACATCAAAAATGGAATGCAATAAGGTTATTCCTCTAGTATTAGATAAGAATCGATCGTTATTTTTGATTTTAAGCCGATTCCTCCATGTCTTCAGCAATGGATGCCAATAATAATCGAAACGTCAAAAACCTAATGTAGAATTGTTATTCCTCAAGTATTAGATGAGAATCGATCGCTATTTTTGATTTTAAGTCGATTTCTCCATGTCTTCACTAATGGTTACCAATAATAATCGAAATGTCAAAAATCGAATGTAGAATGGTTATTCCTCGACTGTTAAATGAGAATCGATCATTATTTTTGAATTAAAGTCAACATGAACTGAAAATAGCAAGTGAAATCTGATTAATAATAAAGGAATAAACATATTTCAAATGAATTTGGATAAAGTTTAGCAACGATCCGTTGCAGTTTATTTTTATTTATTTCTAACCATATGAGCCTGTGTTTGTAAAAATTCGAAAATACCCAAAATAAGGACCCCCCTAAAGTCCAACTTACAGGGTTGCAAATTATCCTGGGTTACTTTTTTCGCCACTGGGGTTCGATTTTCTTCATCAGTCATGTAATAAAAATGAAGCATGACAACCCGGATTAGATTAGTAGATTTTACACTCTTTCAGGATTTCTTTAAACAATTTATTCCTCATCTTTCGTAGTTCACAGATTTAGCTTCATGAAAGTACTAATTCACTTTTGGGTGGTTTTATTTTTAAAAAAATCTTCCAAGACTTTGGCTTACATATGATTATTTTATATTATTGTATATAGTATGTTGATCTCAAATTTTTTTTTAAATTTTAGGAGACAATAAAAAAGTGTGCTTTTGCTGGAAAAATAAATTTTTAATTTATTTATATCGCGACTATAGTTTCGAGGGCTTTGTCCTCTTCATCAGTCTATTACAATTGATTTTACTCGGGTAAAACTTACTTTCATACATAATTCCTGTGAATCAATTGTAATAGACTGATGAAGATGACAAAGCCCTGGAAACTATAGTCTCGTTATAAATATATTAAAAATTTATTTTTCCAGTAAAAGATACACTCTTTTATTGTCTTGTTCAATTTATAAAAATTCATCTACTCTCGGCAGAAAGAAACTTTCAATTTAATTTCTTAAATAATACAAGATACTGTTTTCATCTTGTGTACAAAACTCTAATAGGCACCTTTCATTTCAAACACTTGTAAATAATGACCGCCCATTCTTATTAGCATATTTAAAATCTCTAAATAGAAACCTTTAGAAAAAGTTGAATAGACGAAAATCTAGATGTCCGAATTGTTTACTTTGAGAATTAACAGACCTGTAAGAAACTGGAGAAGAGGCGGGACTGAGATTTGGGATCTGGATTATTTCAAAGAATAGAATAAAGACAGGCCCACTATTATATCTGAGAATTCGAATCTTACCATATTTATGTTTAGGTAGAAAATAGCGTATAGCAGGAAGACATAATAAAAGGAAAAATTCCATCTATTTTCCAAAAATAAGACACTCAAATTTTGGAATTTATAATAAAAGAAGTTTCTTGTTTGTGATTTGTTTAGTTTTTTAAGAATTTTACGGTACCTAAGTTATGTGATAATATATTATTGTAATCTTGTAAAAACATTAAGTATTAGTTGAATAAAAGATTTCACTGTCGATGGTAACAGAATTGTTTTTATTTTAGGTTAAAAATAAAATGAGAGAGTCTTCTGTTTTTTAAATAAAATAATTTTTAATTATTTCTAGAGACTGTGGTTTCGAAGGCATTGCCTTCATCATCGGTCGGTCACAAATATTTCAGTATTTAGTTACAAATTAGTTACAAATTAAGATTTATACATTGAAAATTTTGAAAAATATATAATGCCTTCGAAACTATAGTCTCTAGAAATAATTAAAAATTTTATTTAAAAAACAGAAGACTCTCTCATTTTATTTTTAACCTAAAACATTAAGTATGTTTGTTTTTTAAATGCCTGTGTCAGTGTGTATATGTATGGCCAAATTTACGTGCCCGTTCTAGCTTGAAAACCATATCAAAATATTTCATATTTAGTTGTTTTATATATTGTGATTTTGATATTTGAGCATGCATGCTTGAAGTTTACTCTAGAAATTTTTTTCAAAGTTCACTATAGAAATATTAGAAGGCTTTTTTAGGGCTTAAAGCCGTGATTAGCATTTTCAAAATACCAGTTCCTAATGTCCGCCTGATAGACCATTGTGCGTTGTAAACTAAATATGACACAAATTAGATATTATATAATGTAGCTGGAACACCGAGCGATGCTCGGTAATTTTTTTGATTCAGTTAAAAGCGATATATTAGTATTATTTATAATTTCAAAATCATGTAAAAAGGTCGATATTTAATCGCAGGCAAAATAAAATAAAATTGAAATATAACTTAATTTATATTTTTACCAACGTTTACACCAGCTATGGCCATCATCAAGACGTATCACTGGCCACAAAGTTTTGAATGTAATTGCAATGAAAAATAAATTGACACGTTCTGATGTGGCCATCCACTTGACTTTACCATACACTTCTGGTTGATTTTAGTCCAAGGGCCCAGATTTTCATTTTTTGCCCCCCTCCCCCTCACCACCACCTTCATGATAGACAAGGTAAATATTTAAATGCCATTTTTTTAAATCTTTTGGATAATTTAATGATTCCGAAAATAAAAAACACCTCATACATAATATATTTTTTGTTATGATGAATATCATTATTCTAGAGCGAAGGGTGAACCACGACCTAATATAGTGTAAACCTACTTCCACTTCCACTTTCATTTCCAAGTAAAAGACAATAGATGAAGGGGCAGTATCTAATGAATTCCAAAATAATTCCACATAATTCCAAAGACGGTGTACACCTAATTCCAATCGCGGTTTACCACTCGTTCTACAGTATTAGCTATCACTTTTTATTCATCATCATTGAGTATACAGTCCTAAGACTGGTTTGATGCAACAATCCGTCTCCACTCGACTCTGTCCTCCGCCAGCTGTTTAACCTCTCTAAATGTCTGGCATCCCATATCCCCAATTATTTGGTTGAAATATTCTAATCTGGGTCTTCCCCTTCCCCTTTTCTTTCCCACCTCCCCTCCAAGATATCCCTAAGCAGTCCCCCATGTCTCAGTGTGTGCCCCATCATCTGACCTCTTCTCTTTTTATTTTTTCACTTTTTATTTTTTCACTTTTTATTATGAAATATTATTAGTATTAGTAGGTACCTATATTTTTTTTGCGGCCCGAGAAATTTTTTTTCCCTACAAATGTGGCCTGAGTAAGCTAAAAGGTTGGACACCCCTGATCTAGTGAATAAGTGATTACTTAAAATAAATTGGTACGTTCTGATGTGGCCATCCACTTGACTTTACCATACATCCTGACCCCTCTCTTATATTTAATATTCAATAAAATTAATTATAATCATGTAGTGGAGGGTTAGTTTTTGCATTTTTAGACTTCTCATTTTAGCCCACTGATTATGTATACAAAATTTGGTTGAGTTTGGTACAAGGGCCAAGATTTTCATTTTTGACCCCCTCTCCCTCCCTCCCTTAATTTTGGGTCCATATGCACCAAAATCTAATCAGCTCTTAATCTCAATGCACCAAAACTACGTGTGAAATTTGGTTTTGATATTCACACTAGTTTTTGAGCTAACTCGTCCACAAAAATTTGGTAACGCACAGACCAACAGACATTTTGACAAAACAATTATTATCTCCACAAATATAATTTTTTCGATGTTCACTTATTTGAGTTTTTTTGTAGACAGAAATGCCCTGGTTTCGCCCAATTTTTTTAATCAAAATAGTTTCAGCCGTTTTTGAGATATTTCGAAAAAAAGAAGCAAAAAAAAAATACTTTTATCATGCACGATTTCAATACTTGACCATACCCTGAATGGTAAAGTAAAAAATTGTCATGAGTTATTAGTCGTGTATAAATTTTAATCCAATTGAGATAAAGGAAGAGAGTGTGTAAATTAGGTGTGTCGCGATGATTTCAAATAAGTGAGAATGTGAAAGTCGTGTGGTGTCAGTTGATTTTTAAACTATTCCTAGTAGATCTTTGATAAAATGGCTCGTACCTAGCTCCAAGACTCCACGTTTATTGCTTCTTTTTACAAAGACTGGCTTTTTAATACTTCTAAATAAAGATATAAAAGTAATAGGGTAGGCGTTCAATTCCATAGCGGCAGATGCTAGATGTCCCAGTAAATCCATTTCTATTTCTATTTCTATCTATATTATATTCGAAATTCAATTTAGGATTCATAATTGAAATAAACGTGAGTTAGGGTTTTTTCATCGGGATATCGATTTCGATTAATTTCAATTCATCGCCAACAACAACAGCAACAACAACAACAACTAGGGTGGCTTTTATTATTATTATTTTTTTATTTTTTTGCATGATACAATGCGAAATATTACCTATATCCATCTAGACAGGCTTGGTTGGCCCCCACTCGCCGACGAGTCCATACATCCAAAGCGTCGACATGCAATTTGAAAAGGGTAATTTAAAAAAAAAAAAAAAAAAATATGCTGCGGGACTGTTGTTTCTACCATTAATATAAAAAAAAGGGGAATATTATTAATAAGATTAATTAATAAGATTAATCTAAAAATTACTTTTTTTCAAGCTTTAAAATGATACTTTTTTTTGGCTTTTCGGCCTTTCTAGACATAAGCCAATTTACGATACTATTTATTTATTTATTTTTGTTGCGCTTGGACCCTTGGTATCACGCAAAGCTTGATGTCTCTTTCTGGTTGGACCTTCCACGCCTCTATCTTTTTCCGGAACGTGTTATCGAGTTCCATGGTCAGGCTATGTAATTTTCCTGGCCGGATGAGTGTGTTGATGTTAAAGGTGCCCAGGTATGTATGGATTTTTGGCGTTATTCTTCCATTGTTTCTTCCTTGATTTCGTGATGGTCCGGGTCCCCCAGAATCTGAATGCCCGGTTGCCACTCGAGGGTGGGTGGATTGGTTACCACCTGGGGTAATCTTGTTTTGCCTCTCACGATTCATGGTTGCTTGTTACGAAATTTTGTCCTGCGCATGCGCGAGGTTTTGTAGAACCAGAGATTGTCAGTTTCTGGAGCCGAGGGGCCGGTTTTTTATTATTTTCAAATAAATTCACTTTGCTTCATGCTGGGATCGAACTGATGAAGTCTAGGTTGATATTCTCCTAATCGGATTAGAAAAGTTGGTGATTTACCCGATTGCGCTACCGACCCCCCGATACTATTTATTATTATTATTTTTTTTAATTTTTATCTCAACCCCGGGGTCAGATTTTAGCCGGATGCCTCTAGTCGGATTCGAACCCGGGTCCACTTGGATTAGCGGGGTGACACGCTACCCCTAGCCTAACCCGACCCCCTAAAATGATACTTTTTTTGGCTTTTCGGCCTTTCTAGCCATAAGCCAATTTACGATAATATTTATTATTTTTTTATTTATTTTTAAATTTCTCTCTACCCCGGGGTCAGATTTTAGCCGGATGCCCCGAGCCGGATTTGAACCCGGGTCCACTTGGTTAGCAGGCTGGCACGCTACCCCTCACCTAACCCGACCCCCTAAAATGATACTTAAAAACCAAATTGTTAAATTTATATATTGTTGCTTTTTAGAATTGGATTTTTTTTTTAAATCACACATAATTAACTATAATTATTTATTAAACACGAATAAATAATACAATAAAACTACGATTTTTCGATGATCTTATTTTGCGATCTTCCTCAAGTATGAGCACCCACCCCGATTTAAGGTTATTGTCGCTTTTTTTTTGTTATTTCATTATTTAAAATGGAGGAAAAAGTGAAAACTTTTTCAAGACTTTGTACGATCATTAATTTCAATAAAACCCATGAACAAATTGTTTTCTGCAATTCAGGTAGTTCTTTCGCGACAATCCACACAAAAAGCTTTAGACTCGTAACCACTATACATATGAACGGTGCTAAAATCTTAAGTTATGTTTTTTTAACGTGACTACTTTCCACACTACTATATCCTCTTTATGAATGGATCGTTTTCAAGCCATTGATTTTATATCCCCTTCACTAAAAATAATAAATGTGTGATAAATCGTCTTCAAATTTTAACAGTGTGTGTATTATGCTTTTAATGACTTATATTCCAAGTTTCGAAGACTTCTTGAATTTTTGCATTTTGAAAGAACTACCTTAATCAGTTATAACAATTTAACTCAATCTGAATTTCCGCATTTTCATTTAGAAGTCCTGAAACCCCAATATCTATCTATGTAATTAGTTCTTCATTTTAGAAATACAAATATTTTGCCACTAGGACAAACTTTCGTAAAATTAGTTTTCAAATGATTTTTCTCCAAGTTGAAAAGATTTCTAAATACGCATAATTAAAAAAACAAACATTTTGAATGGATTCCGATAGCAGGGCTCGCCGACCGTCTGATGGGAATCTGGATGGAGCTGAATGAGATTTTTTAATATCTTATAATTTTAACTGAGGATTTAATGAAAGACAGTCCAGGAATAAATAAACGGAATTTTTCCAATAAAAGAGTATTTATTGGAAGGTTTTGCTCTTTACAACATTTGAAGCCGACTTTTCGGAGAATTTTCCCTCCATCTTCAGGTTTCAAAGGGTCGATCAATAATATTTTTCCTTCTCTCTTTTTTCAGTGCTCGTTGGGGTTGAAAAAATATTTAACTTTTAAATCTATTCTGGAAAGTTTAAAAATATTTTCAGAACATCAAAGAGCACTGAAAATGGACACAGGAAGGAAAAATATTACATGCTCCCTCCATTGACCCTTTGAACTCTGAATAAGGAGGGAAGATCCTCCGAAACGTCTGTTTCTAAAGCTGTAAAGAGAAACCCTTCTAATAAATACTCTTTTATTTGAAATATTATTTTTATTTATTCCTGGACTGCCTTCCATTAATTCCTCAGTTATAAATCTACCAGTCAGTCTCCGAAGCAGGACCGGATCTAGGGAGGGGGGGGTAGTACGTGCCCCCGGTGGCAAATTTTAAGAAGCGGCACATTTTGGAAATTTTTTGAAATGTTATTTTAAAATACAATAGTGTTAAAATTTAAATAATTTATTTACGCTATAAACCATATGGCTGTTTATTAAACATATTTACTATTTTTTATCATACTTTACTTGTTTTAAATATCATTTGGGAGGGGGGGGCAGCGGAAAATTCAAGCTGGGCCCCTTGACAAAATATCTAGATCTGGCCCTGGTCCGAAGAAAAAGTTCTACTATAATTTTAAATAGAGAATCCTATCTAAAATCTTCATTCACTATTTATTTAAGAATTCGGAATCTGTAGCTATTACTAATATTGTTCTTCAAAAAACCTTGCTTTATACTAATACCGAAGTTGTGAAATTCTATTCCATGAAATAGAAAAAAAAAACAATAGAAACTGGAAATTGAAAACCAAATACATTATAAGCTAGTTGAATTCGCCTTAGAATGTGCTGAATTACCATATGTTAACTCTTTCAAAGATGATATATATTTAATACTGGTACTTTTAAAGAATTTGACGCTCTGATAAAATAAAAAACAGACGAAATACAATCTGCTGATCAGATTTCTCTCTAGTGGAAATAAAAGTGGATTTTTGCGATACATTACGTAAATAAAACACATTTTTCTGCTGCTTTACTGAACCATGGCTGCCGTTTTGATTTTAAAAAATTACTCGACAATTTCAAAAACATCCTATCTAGAATCATTTGCGGCACACCTAAATATATATAAAAAATAAATAAATGTTGTATGATATATAAAAAAATGAAGTAATTTCAAATACTACTTCAAAGTTACAAAACCATTGTAATTTTAATTATTTGTCAAAAACGCTCGCGGCACATTTGACAATCTCTCGTGGCACACAGGTTGAGAAACACTGACTTAGGCCGGTTGTATGTCGCAAAAGTAAATGCTTTTTACCACTAACACAGGGTAGATGGTAAATAAAGGGATTGGGATGGCCAATCAGATGCCAGGCACTGTCAGTGTCTGTCATCTGATTGGCTATCCCAGTGTCTCCATTTACCATCTACTCTGGTGTTAGTGGTAAAAAGCATTTACTTTGCGACATATAACCGGCCCTTAGAGAGCCCAAAATCTAAACAGTTCTCGATAATTCGAACTCTTCAGCTGTTAAGTTCGGTAAATCGAAAAAATGTTGTGTATTTTGATACACTCGATAACTCGAAATTCTTTTCGTAACAAGAGGGAAGAGAACGTTCTATAATTCTAACTAGGCCATTATTTTTACTTTTTTACTTGAGGCTATATATAAAATTTATGTAAGCACATACATATTTTCAAAAATATAATAAAAACTCTTAATAATTCGAATTTTTTCTTTCCTCTTGATAATTCAAAGTCTTGATAATTCGAATATTTCTTGTAGTCCTTGGATTTCGAATTATCGAGAGTCTACTGTTCATATTTAATTGAACAGTTTTTGTTTTGCCTAGAGTAGCAGAGTTGTTGATTTACAAAGAGAAACAAAGAGGTTGTCCTCTGCTTGATGTCAATTAAACATACACACATATATATCACTTAATCAACTTTCCCTTCTCTTCGGAAATGCAAGGGTCTTTCGAGATCCATAGGAGCTGCATCTTTACTGGCGCATCCCTTCTTGCATTCGATTGCATTAAAAAAAAATATATAAATTATATATCTGTATATATATTATTTATTTGTTTGATCAATCTGTATATATATGTGGGTATGTTTATTTGCATTTTTTTCTTTTAAGAGAGGTTTTATTAGCCAGAAAAAAAATATATACAATTTATTACAAAGTTACTTCTAACAATCCAAAAGAAGTATAGTATCTTAAATTTAATACAATGAAAAAAGAAAAGGGCCATTTTAAATGGATCCCAGTAGATTTTTTTTACATAATATAGTTTTTTTTAATTTTAATTTTACAATAAGTTTTTTTTTTGTAATTTTTATTTACTTTTGTATAATTAAATTTTTGCACGGGAAAAGGCTTTGAAAAAACTCGGCTTATGTTTATTGCATCAAGCAGAGGACAACCTCTTTGTTTCTCTTTGTACATATTTAAAGGTGAAATATTTAAAGGGGATATTGAAACAACAATACATACACAAAACTTATGGCTTAACTCAAATATGTGTAAATATATTTTTGAATTTTAATTTAATTTGAAATATTATAAAAGTCATTTATTACTGAAGCTCTTCAAAATACAAATAATACTAAATTTTATACATTGAATTCATTCCAAACTTTCATTTTTTTGCTTAATGGCCTTTAAAGCAAGGAAAATCAGAGGCGCTATAGTGAACGGGTAAGTAAATGTATTATTCCTATGGGAGAATATAATTTATTTACTCAATAACTTTCTGCCAATAAATGTCAGGTGGGGTGATTCGCTATTACATTTCATAGAATGATTAATTCTCTCAAAGAGATGTCACGTCTTGCATGATTTTATATATGGATTACGATAGCTACAATAACTCAAGAGCAAAAACTCTTAGTAAGTTAGTTATTGTTTTAAATATGGGGCATTCCACGCCAAATTGGACGGTTTGAAAAATTTTAATTTTTGATTTCCTTCATTTTAGTATCCATAAAAACTCTACCTGGTAAATTTTGAAATTTTTTTTTTGATCACCGGTTTAAAAGATATCATATTTCGGGTTTTCGCTAAATAACTTCTTCAAAAATGGTCCAAATTCAAAAAGTTATTTTGAAATTTTTGTTTTTATATGCGATTTTTGAGTTTGAAAATTTTAATCTTGTTTTTGAAACAATATGTACTCTTCGATTTTTTTGATAATTTTTTATTTTAAGGTTCTATTCATTCTACAAATTTTAAGACAGGGTTGATAGAACATATTTTTTTCGATTTTTGATTTTTGATTTTGATTTTCTTTCAACAAACTAATATACTAATTATTTATTTTAAACACCTGTTAACGATAAAAAATATAAAAATCAATTAAAAATAACTATAAAAGAAAACTCAATACCAAAAGGGGTTTTAATAATTGTTAATAGTGAATAAAATTTTTTCGAAATTTTCAAAAATCAGAAAAAAAAATAGTAATTATCATAAGACCACTGTCAATCCGGGCTTAAAATTTATAAAATGAATAGAAGTTTAAAATAAAAAATTATCAAAAAAATCGATGACTACTTACAGAATCAAAAATAAGATTAAAATTTTCAAACTCAAAAATCGAAATTAAAAACATTTTAAGTAAATTTTTTTCTATTTTTTTATAAAAAGTATGTAAAAAAAAAACAAAAATTTCAAAAAAAAAAAAAAAACATTTTGAATTTGGACCATTTTTGAAGAAGTTATAAACCTAAATTCAGATATCTTTTAAATAGGTGATCAAAAAAATTTCAAAATTTACCAGGAAGAATTTTTTGATAGGTACTAAAAAATGTCAAAAAATGAAGGAAATCAAAAATTTTAATTTTTTAAATCGTCCGATTTGGCTTGGAATGCCTCATATATTAAATTTACAATACGAAGAACGGATTAGATTTTAGATTGTTTAAATCTAGATCTTCCTGTCAAAAAATACAGAAAAATAGAATCTTTATTTGGTAAGTGGGTGTCACTAATGAACTGAAATTTGGCACACGAGTTTGTATTAATAAATTGCCCATAGCTTCTGTCTTAACACTTAGTCGTTTCGTTTCTAGAGAAGGTACAGTGTCACAACTCCAAGTATTTCTTTTTACACCTTGCCAATTAATTCCACAGGGATGCATGCAACAGTACAAGGATGGGGAAAATTATAAATATGTTGTCTCCAATGAGTCAGCCACTCCTGGACAAAACGAGCTACATGTTAGTTAATTTGGGAATAGTAGGTAATTTAAACATGCTAAAGCCGTAAACACTAATTTCATTAATTTAAATGGCATTTATATGCCAACATTCAACATTGTGCTTAAACCGAGTCTGTCGAAATATTGTCAATTCACCATTTGTAGTTTTAAAATTTTGTTCATTTTTTTGTTCCAATTTCAAGAATTTTAACAAAAAGATAAATGTATGGCGTGATCATTAGATGAGGTGGTTACTTCTGTTTTTTTACTCTAAATCAGGGGTGCCCAACCTTTTGGCTTACACGGGTCACATTGAAAAAAAACAAATTGTCTCGAGATTCACATTAGATTTACAGATTTCTTTTTTAGAGAAAAAAAAATTATCGGGCCAATTTCTTGTGTGTTCTCTAGTATCTACATATAAATCTGAATGTCTTAAGGAATTTTTTATTTTTTATTGACATGTAAGAACGTGCAAAGATCTAAAAGACAAGTCCTGACAAGTTTTAGTTCAGGAGAGAAATTATCAATTAATTGTGATTGTTCTAGAAAACCCCAATTCCTTGTCTCCTTGATGTACTAGAATGAAAACTATAGACTTGGTTATAGTATCGTAGCATATAAATTACTGAAATAATAAATATTAAAAAAAATGAAAATATGAGAAGAAGAATTTTTAAATATTCGAAACTTCATTATTTTTTTTATCTTATATAGTTGAGGTTATACTTTTCCTTTTAGTGAATTTTATTCTTGAAAAAAGCTTCACGTATTGTACAAATGTACATTCATATTTCGAAAAAGGGAATAAATATATCTCTCCATATATAATCTTAATGTCTTAAGGAAGTTTATGATTTTTATGTTGGACCATACTTATCGCAGTGATGGACCGCATGCGCCCCGCGGGCCACGGGTTGGACAGCCCTGCTCTAAAGTATTAGAGTATTTGATTGAAAAGATTTTTGTTTTGCCTGACCCACTAACTTGGGATTAAGGTTTTAATCCTTTTAACAAAAATATAAGCACATCTATGGTGGTATCGGTAAAACATTTGCTACCTCCCTTTTACAAAAAAATCCCATTCGACTGAATTCCAAATATATAACTACCATTAAACTGTTAATATGTATTTCTACTATGCTACTTCATTGATTACATTTCGCTATATAAAATTTTTATTTAGCATTTAATTATTTTTTTATTTGTTTATTCTTATTTTGCTATTTAGAAAGTTTAATCACACATTTGACCCTCTATTATGGAATTATAATATTAAACGCACCGTTATCCAATCAGAAAGGCTTAAAGCAGATTAAGAGTTTTTTTTGTACAGTCTGGGCTAATCAATTACGACAAAAAATTTAATCTTCATCCTTACCGGATTATTTTTTTATACATCCATTTTTATTTTACAGTAAAACTCGAAACCCTTATATTTTCTAAGAGCAAATCTAATGAATCTGCTGAATGCAAATAAGTAAATACATAATACTGGGATCAAAAAGTAAGGTGAATTTGTTTCATAAAATGTAAATTCTTTATTTATTCTTCCAAATCAATTTCATCCCTTTCAAAGTAATCCCCGCCCGATAAAACGCACTTTTTCCAACGATTTTTCCAGTCCTCGAAACAGAAAACTAAAAATTAAATTAAAATTCTTACTGTTCCTTAGAGAAATATTATTGAAAAATAAAATATTTTTATTATTTATTTATTAAAATGAAGCAGCACTGGTGAATGGTTTGAATATTTGAATTTATTAGTTTCTCGTTTAAAGAGCAAAATAAAACATCGTATACCCAGGAGGGCATTTATTCAGGTGTGAAATTTCATGTGTAGTGCCAACTTAATGTTCTTTTGAGGGGCCACAAACAGACTATAAGAATCCATAATGAACATTTTGAGCATAAAATTGTCACCTAGATATAGTCCCTTAGGTTTCAATCTATTGCTCTAATATTTGAATGCTTCACTTGTCAAATCGATTAACTCCACTTTCTGAATTTTCATGTCAAAACACTTGATTGACTCAACAAATTTCTCTAATAATAACTATTAACTGAATGTAATGGAAGGCAGCCCAGGGGTAGTGAGGAAAGAAAAAATTAACACATATCAAATAAGGTGTAATTAATTGGAATCCTTTCTCCTTTCCTTTCAAACCGACGTTTCGGATCTAATTAAGAAAAGGAGGAAAAAAAAAATTGTTTTTCTATGCCTTTGTTAAAAAAGAAGAACGTTTTTGAACACTACTGTGGAGAGAAGAAGGAAACATTTTATTTGTTTCATTCATTGACCCATTGAAATCCTGAAGAAGGAGGGAAAAATCCTCCGAAACGTCGGTTTGAAAGGAAAGAAGGAAGGATTCCAATAAATTACACCTTATTTGATATGTGTTAATTTTTTCTTTCCTCACTACCCTGGGCTGCCTTCCATTACATTCAATTAAAATTTCCACCAGTCCGTCTCTCTCCAGAGAAAATTTCGTTTAAAAAAAAAATAAATATTAACACCACTAAAGGACAAAATTTTTGGCCATTGAATAATAAATAATGTAATAATGTACATTATTTCAACGCATTTCTCCACTTTTTGTTTTATGGAGTTAATCGATTTGGCAAGTGAAGCATTCATTAACCCTTGGTAATGGTTGTGAAAAAAAACCCAATACTTCGATTATGGATTTCGATAATATCCATTATAAATCAAAAATTAAAGATGTCTTGAAATTAAAAATCGTATCTCACAAATCTTATTTGGTAATAAAATGAGACATAAAAAGAAATTTTCTAAATTATTCTGTCAATAAAAAACCAGTCAAAAGAAACAGAATATCTGGCTCCAAAGATTATTGAGTTCGCTCAAAAAAATTTTATCCATATTTCTTTTTAGAAATGACTGAAACTTCTGAAATTAATTTTTAATCATGATATTATGTTTCTTTCTCTTTGTCTAGAATTCGTTTGAACATATGCAATTGAGTACGTGAAATCGTAAAAGTTTGTTCTAGTATAAAAAATTCTGTATTTCTAAAACAACGTATTGATTTTTTTTTATAAATTTTATTAAACCAATTATTTTACATGAATTAATGTATAAATTGTATTTGAGCTTCGACTCCGGAGATTACTTCCCCACCATCGACTGTCCTTGATCATCTTTTTAGTCCTTGTTATTAATAAGAGGAAAAAACTAATTAAATAAAAAAAACCTCTTTTCTGATAATTCAATCCCATCCCACACATTTCAACGTATTGATTAAATCTTCCTAGTGAAATATGCAGAAAAATATTTAAGAAAATCTAATTTTTGAGCTTTTTTACGTGTTGCTATGAAAAATAAACAGGAGTTAGTGAAATGAACTTTGATTATTCCGTTATAAGCTTTGTTTTCGTAGTAATCCTGAATGTATTCTGAATACTTTTAAGTACTCTTCCATAAAAAATAAAGTAAAAAGAACTGTTCCAAATGTTTGTGAAATTTTATTTTCACTTTTGACACCTGAATACGTTCGAATTACCGTGAACATGGATATATTTAAATTGATTACTTCTTTAAGTGCCATATCAGGTCTCCTTGACGTTTCGGCCCCTCATATACCCCACATATACCTGTGTTGAGTGTGTTTAGCGGTTTTACACAGATATACGGGACCTACTTTTTAACGCCAGTTCCGAACTAGTTTGGAGAGGTTGACTAGGCAATTATACTCTTGGTAGTTTGCCATATCTTTCCAAGAGGAAGCTACTGAAAATATCTGCCGAGACTCAGTCTCGAACCAGCATACTTCAGGACAGCGGCCCGACACTCTGACCACTGATCCACAGTCGCCCCCTTAATTAATTAATTTATTACTACTTAAAATTACTCCCCCCCCGCCACCATTCTCAAAATTTTGTGAAGAATCTTGAAAAAAATTTCATTCTCTTTTCCCACAATTGTTTGATTAAATTCTTGGTTTTTTTCAAATGATATTGTTATTTGATTAATTTCTTTAAAAAAATTGTAAATTTTTTTCACCAACCAGAGGCTCATAAATAATTAAACAAATTTTTATCGTTGACGTTTCATGGCACTTAGTTTATATACATTATTATACATTCAGCCCCTTAGTGGGGAATTTTATATTTAAATGAATATCCACCCTGCCTCATTTGGTCCACCCTAGGGGCGTGGCGAATGTGAAGATGATCACTTGAGAATTATTTATATTTATATGTGTCAAGTTAAGCCCGCGGTGTCGTAAATATATGCTAATTAGCCCTGAGGCTCTCTCAGGGGAAGGAGATAAATTCCAGAGGATTTCTTCTCTAATCTTTCTCCCTGGAATTAATTGCTTTTTCGAGCCCTCTTCTAGAAAGAAATGAACGAGACCTTGCGTTGTGGAGGTCTTCCGGGAAGCACTTATCAATCGACCCCACCCCGCTCGTTTAAATTTTAATTGACAACCAATCAATAAATTCGAATTAAATGTCTACTTTATTGATATTTCTAAGAAGGAAGCTTCGATTTCAAAAACACTGTCCCCCCCCCCCCCCCCTTATTCACTACGCACAACTCCGTATTTTATTATTCAGATCTTCTTTGTAAAATGAATTCATTATATGAAATGAAAAATCAATCTAGTCAAATAATTACTCGGGTAAAATACTTAAGTCCATGAGATTAACTAATCTAATAATGGCAATCATAAAGGTCCACTCAGGGGAATTTACTGGCTGGGATGGAGTACATAATGTTGATCACTTATCAAAAGAGAAGCTTCAGGTGAAACCACCTAGATTAACATTTTTAATTATAGGTTTATATATAAATATGTATATTAAAGTGGACCTAAAAATACGAATATTTTTTATTTTTGATCTCGCATAAAAATATGTTAATTTAATATGTTTTTAAAATGCTCTCCAAAAATCATCTCGATTAAATAATTCTAAGAGGTCACTTAAGATTTTTAAAAATTTCCAAAATGGTAGAAAATTGAATTTTTTCTTTTTTTTTCCTTTCGTCATGTTATTATTGCCTAAGTTGAAAATTATGAATATTCTGAAAATTTCAAGTCGATATATCAATTTATAGAGGTCGCTCAAGATTTTTTTTAATTACTGTAGTTTATTTTTGTTAAGGGAGCATGGTGTAAGTTCTTGGTGAAACATATTTTAATAAAGTGAAGAAAATTTTAAAAATTTAAAAAAATATAAAATTCTATGTAGGTTTCACAAAAATGAAAACTCTCTTTGAACTCCTGAAAGATGGGCTCGTACCTCGAAATATATATAGAGTTATGTCAATAATAATCTTGTCTTTTATTTTTGTGAAACCTACCTAGACTTTTATATTTTTAAAATTTTTAAAATTTTCTTTACATTATTAGTGTATTTTAGATACTTTTGAGAGACCTGTAAATATAAATCTCAACCAAAACATTCTGTGAAAAAAGTAGTGAAATCTAGTGTGTAGCCAAGTTAAATTCGCCAAGAACAAATTAAGTTGAGAAATCTATTATTTTCTCAACTTAATTGTTCTTAGCGAATTTAACTTGCTACACACTAGATTTCACCACTTTTTTGAACTTGGCCTGTTTTTTCACATAATGTTTTTGTTGAGATTTTTCTTCTTTTTGTAAGATATGAGGAAGCCCGTTGGCCCAATAGAATTCTTATTTTTGACCCACCCCCCATTTCGGGTGATTAGTTTTTGCATTTCTAGCCTTCAGGGGGCCCACAGAATATGTATACAAAATTTGGTTGGGTTTGGTCTAACGGACTAGAATTTTCATTTTTGACCCCCCCCCCCTCATTTTTGGTGGTTAGTTTTTGCATTTATAGCCTTCAGAGGGCCCACAGAATATATATACAAAATTTGGTTGAGTTTGATCCAACGGGCCGGAATTTTCATTTTTGACCCTCCCCCCATTTTGAAGGGGTTGAAAGATAGAAAGTTTGAATTTTTTGAATTTTTCTTTTGGTTGTGTCCCAAGCTCTACTAGCAGGCGAAATATCATGATGCTGGAATGATTGGAAGTACCCTAGAGGTTTTGATGACCTGTCAGTGAGTGATTGAGTGAGTGCCAAAATTAGCAATATTTTCAGGTCCATTCTCAGAATCTATTTAAGCTATTTAAGCTATATTATTGAAATCTGTAGCTCAAATTCCAAGCTGCAGGGGGGTCGAAATTGGCTCGAAATGGTTCGTGTAAATAGCATACAGGGTGTACGGCCAAGCCAATGCTTGTACTTGGCCTGTGCACGCTGTGCGCTTTGATATTATAGTACCTGGAGGCACCGAGCGATGCTCGGTAACTTCTTCCTTCAGTTAAAAGCTTTATTTTAATATTATTTTTAATTTAAAATTCTGATAAAAAGGTCGATTTTTATTTGAAAGCCGTTTTCAAATTAAAAAAAATACAAATATATATAATGTATTCGACCACTGTGTTATTTTTTCAGAAAATTGAGACCTGCTTATGCGAAAGATATTTTTAAATAAATTCTTGATTATTTTTTATTCTATTAAATAAATAAGGTTCTTTATAAAAACAATTATAAAACGTTTATTAATAATTCTAACGTTTAGGGAGAACAACAAACCACAAACACAATACTTCTTCAAGGCCTTTTAGAACAATGAAATAAGGCAACCCATTGTCTGTCTGCCTGGGTACAAAACGAAAAGGGAGACCTTTTTGAAAACCCTAAGAATGGGATTTGTCTACCTGAGAATAATTAATTTGATTACGAAAAAAACCCATCAAAAACAATTTTGTCGAAGATGAGACCGTGACAGATCGAATTGTCACCCCAAAAACCCCTAACCCGTGAATTTCATCAAAATCGGTAGAGTCGTTTTCAAAATATAACCAAGATACAAACAAATATATATACAAACAAATAAATATACAATTTTTGCTCGTTTAATAAGAGTAGATAGATGAGCTTTCACTTTTTTCGTCAATTTAAAATTACTTTTAAAAAATTGGGGATCTTCAAAAAAAAAAAAAAAAAAAAAAATGGAGTCCCAACGTGACAAAAATTATATGATTTAAAATTCGTTGTCTTGCATTTTGTCAAAATCACCTAAAAGAGGTCGACGATCTGAAAATTTATTCTGGATTTAGTATCCCTAGACGCGAGAACAAACGGGTGTCTCTATTCTAATTTCATATGATAATATTAAATAAAAATTGCAAAACAAATGAAAAAACATTTCGAGGAAATTGATAAGCGGCCGAGCAGCGAGCGCTTGGCGTCAATCTTTACCGTTAAGTGAGTGAGAGTGCATGGGCTACCTCGCCGTCTCATTCTCTAGGTAATAATCAACTTTCTCTTACTTTCTCTATTAATATAATTTATTCTAAAATATTCTTTATGCTACCAAGTATTCATTAGACTATATTTTTAATATTTTACACAAATTCTATTTAATTATCCTAATGTTTTCTTCTCCAAGTCAACCATGGAATATTTTAAAACTCTTGAATCATAGGGATTGCAATTTTTCAATTTATATTAAATATTATATTATATATATTAGGGTTGTACTTTTTGGCTATTTTCGAATTTTTACGCTGACTAGGGCTTATATGGTTCGAAATAAATAAAAAGGATATCCCCGAAGTTTCATGTCTCTATCTCAATTATAACCTATGCCCCCAGGGTTGTAAGTTTATCATCTAAATAACATGGGGTTTTTGCCATTCAAAGATAAATTTTTTATTTCCGGCCAAAGTAATGGTTCAAAAAATTTGAAACTCTGTAGACTTTATCCTTATAATAATAGCTATCCACCAGAATTATTACAGATTTTTAGCTATTATAATTTTGGAGTCTATAACTTAGTAACACTAAGATATAGCAGTAATTTATCTAGCTGTAGCTCCAAAATTATAATAACTAAAAATCTGTAATAATTCTGATGAATAGCTAGTATTATAAGGATAAAGTATACAGAGTTTCAAATTTTTAAACCATTACTTTGGCTCGGAATAAAAAATTGATATTTTAATGCCAAAAACCCCATGTTATTTAGATGAGAAACTTGCAAGGCCGGGGGTACAGGTTATAATTGAGATAGAGACTTTTTCTGGATTCATTTTACATTTTGATGAGTAGGTATATATAAAATTAAATACAAATATTTTATAAAAAACAATCTTCGAACATTTATTAGAATCCCGAACGTTTGATTTTTAAAAGAGACGTTTTGACATCGTTGTGTCATCATCAATCTTAAATAAACTGCAACGGATCGTTGCTAAACTTTATCCAAATTCATTTGAAATATTAATATGTTCTTGAGTAATGTACTTTAAAATATAATTTTACTAAAAACTTTATTTAACCTTTTTTGTGGTCCCTAAGGTACTTAATTAGGATATTAAATTTCATCAAAATTGGTTAAGTCATTTTTCAAGATATTTAGAAAAAACTAAAAAAGTACTGAAATAAAGTACTAATGTTTGTGGACCGATATGTACCAAAAACTAATCAGCGCTTCATTTTGTTAAAATACTGGTAGGTTTTCAATTTCAATTCAATCGGTGCAACGGTGTGGAAAAATTCGTGGACGAAAAAAACGATAACATACATAGGTACATCCATCCATCCCCACGCACTTCCAAAAAAATGGCACTTTTTGGCCTCTCGGCGAGATTCCAGGTAATTTTTGGCAAAACCGTCACGTGCTAAAATTCAATCTCATTGAATACTTCAATTTGTGACCTTAATTGATTCTATGGGTTCCGTAGTCTTTACCTGAGGACCCTTTGAAGTCGCGCTTGCCGCGAGAGCGATTCCAATACTTTCTCCCATGCTTCGCATTGGATAAAGTAAAAATAATTGAAAATAAAATTTACTAATAACTTTAATATAATCTAACATGTTACAAAATAATAAAAATAATAGATTCTTTAAAATTTGGAGGAGAAAAACAACAGATTTTATATAAGTAATCTGACAAAAAATATCTCCACCTTTTGATTTATTTTCCAATCTTCCTCAGGACTACAAAATCGAAACTTCGTCTTTGGAGATATTTTTCTATAATACTAGTATGTTTGCCTGAAACCGTCACCCTTATATAATTAAAAAACTACACTCACATTAGTTTTCCTTCAACTATTAAACATATATTGTTTGTAGCATTTAAAAGATTTGACGATCAAAATCTAACTGATAAAGACCGGTACGAAAAAATATGGAATGCTTAAGACATTTTGGTTTCACGGAATTTCATTTTTATCCCCCCCCCCCATATATGGAGTATGCTCAAGTTTTTTTTTTATTTCATTTTATTTTATTTTAAATTTATAAGCGTTATAAAAAATTACCTACTAGGGTAATAGAACTTATTCAAAAATTACTTTTTTTTTTATTTGTGGGCTGAAGCCTTTGCGTCTCTAAGGCAGTTCCTTTTGTCAGTAGCCCGATTCTGTGGGAATTATTATAGATCTAATCACCATCTAAAAATTTGAAAATCTCAACCAAAACATTCTGTGAAAAAACAGGCCAAGTTCGAAAAAGTAGTGAAATCTAGTGTGTAGCCAAGTTAAATTCGCCAAGAATAATTAAGTTGAGAAAATAGTAGATCTCTCAACTTAACTATTCTTGGCGAATTTAACTTGGCTACACACTAGATTTCACTACTTTTTCGAACTTGGCCAGTTTTTTCACAGAATGTTTTGGTTGAGATTTCTCTTCTTTTTGTAAGCTATGAGGAACCCTGTTGGTCCCAATGGCTAGAATTTTTATTTTTGACCCCTCCCTCCATTTTGAAGGGGCTGAAAGATAGAAAGTTTGGATTTTTTGTTGAATTTTTCCTTTGTCTGTGTTCCAAACTCTACTAGCAGGCGGAATTTCATGATACTGCAATGATTGGAAGTACCCAATAGGTTTTGATGACCTGTCAGTCAGTGAGTGCCAAAATTAGCTATTTTCCCACGTCCATATCTCAGAATTTATTTAAGCTATATTATTGAAATTTGCCACTCTTCTCAAAATGGATTACATAATTACATATGTATAATTTCAGCTCTGTATCTCAAATCGATTCCGAGCTGCAGGGGGCTCGAAATGGTTCATTAAATAGCGTACAGCGTGTACGGCCAAGCTAATGCTCGAACTTGGCCCGCGCACGCTGTGTGCTTTGATTAAAATAATTTCCATGCAGAAAAATACGCTATTGTTAATTACAAACTTGAGAGTAATGACTTTCCGACTTGTTTAATTATTTCTTTGATTAATAGGTATTTGTAAGATAGAAGAATTTAATCACTGCGGTTTTTTTGTGTCTATATAACCGACTGCAGTATTCATTTTGCTCAACTAGTGCAGTGCATAAAGTGAAATTACCATTTAAGATTAACGAACCTTCATTGGTGCATGCAAGCCCTTATCCATTCTTTATGATATCGCTAAATAGATTGTCTCTCTCAGTTAAATGTTGTCCCGCGGCTATTAATCAATCCAAACGTATCAAATTAAGTAATCAAAACATTTAACTAAGTTATCCTACTGCAAAAAAAAGATTCTATCATACTTAATATGGAGAAGTATTTTCTTCCTGCTGATCGATGTTTTTATCATATGCTTTTATATGACTTTGTTTCTCTCTATGTTTATCTGCCATAATTTTTTTTTTAAGGTTTTAGGTGTCGGTTCTAGGTGAAACATTACAAGTAACTTATGAGGAGAATTTTCTAGGTTAGGTTTCACAAAAAGAAATATTAAAACAAATGTATGTTTTTGTTGAGTTTGATTCACTCGATATATATTTAGGGTTATTAGCCCATCTTCAGGAGTTCAAATGAACTCAGTTTTCATTTGAACTCCTGAAGATGAGCTAATAACCCGAAATATATATCGAGTGAATCAAACTCAAAAAGCATACATTTGTTTTAATATTTCCTTTTTGTGAAACCTAACCTAGAAAATCCTCATAAGTTACTTATCTGCCATACTTGGTATATTCTTGTAATAGAATTTAAATTTACTTATAACCCTTCATCATTCGTATCCATAGTAAATTTGTAACAGGAATAGTAGGGAATTGGATAAAATTAAAATCACAGAGTTTTTCATTAAATGGGTCACACGTTTCATCAATTTATTTTGACTTTCTCAGTGGCTCACTTTATCACTCTTTGTCAATGTTTATTCTTATAGTGAAATTGTTTTTGACAAAGAGTGATAAAATGAGCTACTGAGGAAGTCAAAATAAATTGATGAAACTTCTAGCTCATTTAATAATAAACTCTGTGTTTTTAACTTTATCCAATTCCTACTATACCTGTTAGACACTTACTTATAACGATTCCATTTTTTTTGAAATTTCCCAAGAAGATTTATTTCCAATCTAAATACAATATAAGAAAACATCCTCTAACTGAAATTATGGGGGGGGGGGGTGCCAAAATAAAAGTTCTACTCCCTTTGAAGGATCTCGACCAAATTTTACATAGCTACTCCTCAGTACCTCGTGAAACTATTTGTACAATATATCGACTGCCCTAAATGGGGAAAAAAGTTTGGATAGGGTAAATAAATTAAAATTCTAGGCCAGTGGTCGCAAAAGTAATCGATATTGAGGGTTGATAGAAAAATACGAAGGGTGAACCGCGACCTAATATAGTGCACACCTACTTCCTCTTCACTTTCATTTCCAAGTAAAAGACAATAGATGAAGGGGCATTATCTAATGAATTCCAAAATAATTCCACATAATTCCAAAGACGATGTATACCTAATTCCAATTGCGATTAACCCCTCGGAAAAATATATAACATCATTGTATGGGTAATATTTAATTCTTCCCATAATTCCTAATAACGACGATATTTTGTACAAATCTACTTTTTATTTTATACTAGCTTAATAAAAGTTAATAACTTAATTTAATGCATTTTCAAATCAGATTTTGTGAACCTAGATAGTCCAAAATCCTATCAATTATTGATATTGGAAATGCAAACATTTTGAGAGAAATTCGAACTTCTCTTCTTGAATTATCATATCTGAATCCACCCACAGAAAGACAGAAAAAATCATTTTTAAAAATTGCTGTTATCCATGTTTCAAACATTTCTAAACACGAATAACAAACACAAACAGTTGAGTGAATTTGAAACTATGACCCGGTCGTTTGCCACGCGTAGTATTTGAGAGGTGACAAAAATGTTGGAAGTTTTAGGGAAAGGCAAAAATGAAGTCAATCAATAAAATACTGGCAAACTACTTTATTCAGTTTTGTTTAGTTAAAGATACCCTTAAAGATAATCACGCCACATCTTTTTTCTCCCATTTAAAATGTATTCTTCGACTATTAATCAAATGTATCAAATTAAGTAACCAAAACATTTAATTAAGTTATTCGTTTACAAAAAATAAAACATATTTTATAATAAATGAAACTTTTCTTGTCAAAACGTTGATAATATTGTTTTTTGATGTTGTGTTCGATCACGCTCTTGGTTTACATCAACCTGACACCTAATTGCTGTCTATTTTGCTGTCGAAAGGCTTTTAAATAATTCTCGCTATACCACATACATCAATCAAAATTTGATAACCTTTTTATAAATGGAAGCTAAATCATCATAATTTATCTAATCGATCATTAAATAAATTTTTATTTTAGTTGGAGAGAAATTTCCTCAAACATTTCGAAAACTGTAATGTATTATCATAATTATTATTACTCTGAATAAAATCAACGCGCAAGCTTTCGAACAAATATATGGTAGGGTCGTGCAACCAAATTGGCATCTTGAAAAGAAGTAGAACGGAAATAAATTTTTAGGGATTGTCGAATGCTCCTGTGCAGTGCTGGATTTCCGCCTAGGCCCACAAGGCCCGGGCCTAGGGGCCAAGCCGGCCTGGGGGCCCCGGTTGCGGAATCTTTTTTTCAACCTAAAAAGATCACAAGGGATCTACAACAGGCATTACAAATATTATACAAGTATGCAATCACAATCTCTGATTGTACATTAAAAAGGCTAGATGCCCCTACAAATACAATGTTCCCTAATAAATAAATAAAAAATATGTTCTGTACTAATGCATTTAATTTGCTAAATTTCCAAAATAGCTTCGTGATGGTGGGGGGGGGGGGGGGGGCAAATGTCAAGTCTCTTAAATCCGCCCCTGCTCCTGTGCCTGTATGTTTTGAACAATTAAATGTTGTAGCTCGCGGGAATGACAGTGAGAGCGAGCAAATTCCTTTACCTGGAAGTCAGAGGGATAAACGAAATGCCGAATCGGTTAGTTCGATTGCTTGTTATTCGATCTGGCAGCGAAGGGATAATGAGCGTTTGGAAACAAGCCTTTTTCTTACAATTGAAGCTTTAGGGAGAGATCATTGTCTTTAACTCATAAGAACAAATAACATGGCACTATCTATAGCAGGGATGGCAAATACGTCAAATTTGGCACGCAAGAGATTTTTTACAACACCCGACAAATTAACATATATAAATATTTTAAAAATTTCTAATTAATGTAACACCGCAGGGGTGAACCGGGATTGGAATTAAGTGTACACGTCTTTGGAATTATGTGGAATTATTTTGGAATTCATTTGATAATGCCACTTCATCTATTGTCTTCTACTTGGAAATGGAAGTGGAAGTAGGTGTACACGATATTAGTTCGCGCTTCATCCCTCGTGTAACACTAAAACCCTTCACAGATTTTGCAACGATTTTAATTTAAAAATCTTTCAAAATTTTCCAGCAAATTGACCTTTCATTAATATTTTAATAACTTTTAAGGAGATAGATGTTGGTTCAGAAAGGTGAAACATTTTTTTATTATTAATATTTTATATGATTGCATTAAAAATTCGACTAAGGCTAGGCATATACAGTCGATTTTCAGTCGACACAACAATTTTGTTGGGTTGGTTTGAAATCGTGATGCATTATCAATTTATAACTAACTCTAATTAACTAAGCTCATTTTTTTTATCCTAAGTGATCATCGATCCCTTTTGATTAAACAATCGAGTTGATCTGCAGTTGTGTTGTGTATGCACCTACATTAAACTTAATATATGTCCATCAACTAAACTATCGCTCGACTGAAAATCGACTGTGTGTGCCTAGCCTAAAAAGTCAAATTGGACGCATTTTGTGCAATATGTTTATATATAAAAAATATTGGCCGTAGATACAGGCACGGGAAGAAAATTGAAACAGATTTTTATCCAAATTCACAGTTTAAAATCATAAACATATTCTTTTATTAAGATTGAAGTAGTTTATGGAGGAGGACTGATAAGTGAATTGAGTGAATTTTGATGAGGCAGTCCAAAATTCAAAAAAGAGATATATTTATAACAATCTTTTTTATTCAAAAACCGACCTTTCGGAGATTTATTCCCTCCTTCTTCAGGATTTTGAAAGTTTAGTGAGGGAAATCCATTGGGACATTGACCCTCTGTCTCCTCTGTCAGTGGCAGTAACAATACTAGGTATATAATATTGTGACTGCCACTGAGAGAAGGTGACAGAGGGGAATGTCACATTGTATTTCCTTCACTGACCTTTTAAAACCCTGATTTTTTTTTTTTTTTTTTATTTAAATTATACATTATCAATCCAGTCAGATAACCGTTTTATTATTTTACTATAATAAAGTATATAACATTCAGGAAGCATGTCATCTCATTGATGACATTGCAAATGTCTAACACTATCAGCGATTCACTGGGGTCACTTTAAAGTTTCTCATTGGGACAAATCAGTTGGCTTGGTCCTTTTCAATCTTCTCAGCTGTCCGAGGGTGCTGAGTAGTCGAACAGCTTCGAGATTATAGTGATTTGCCAGTCGCAATTTATGATTCCTGGCTGCTTTAGTTATTTCCTCTTGTACAGTAGTAATGTGGAGATCCTTCCTGATGTCTCCGTTCTGATGTACCAGCTGGATATCTCGCAGAGTATTGTTTTGAAAAGTTTGAATCATCCTGATATTTGATTCTTTGCTACAGCCCCAGAGCTGTATACCATAGATCAGACTGGTCTTATGATTTGTCTATACACAATAATTTTGTTATAAATGGACAGTTTGGATCTCTGTCCTAACATCCAGTATAACTTTCTTATAATTATTTTTAATTGTTTGACTTTTGTCAGGATATGCTCCTTCCAGCATCGAGAGTCATGCCAAGATATTTTGCAGTATTAGCCTATGGTAAAACCCTGAATGAGGAGGGAATAAACGTCCGAAACGTCGGTTTTTGAATAAAAAAAGATATTTAAAATTATCTCTCTTTTTTACTTTATTGAATATTGGTTTGCCTCATCAAAATCCACTCAATATTCTTTTATTTTTCCTTAGAACTTGAAGCATACATACTTTAAATATGACTTGAGCAGAGCTATCTTTTGAGAAGTTCATAGTCAATCAGGTATTCTCATCCCTATTCAAAGTAACTTAAGATAACTTTTTATTCCCTTCTTTTACTCTTATCGCCCGATTTTTTTTTTGTTCCTCACTTCAAGAATTTCTATCATATAATAATAAATCAGAGTTCAATGTTTGTAAATTATCATAGGAGTTTGAGTGTAATGGTTTGAGAAAGTGAGGGTGAAGGTGTCCGGGGGTGCAGAAGGCGGAAAGAAGACGAGACATCGCCGGAAACAGTCCATTCGAGCTGAAAAAAAAAACACATAAAAGAATTGAAATAAAAGAATAAAGAGTTTAAAAAAACGTTAAATTAAAAGGGTTGGGAGAAAGAAAAAGAGATAGAGAGGGTGAAAGTGAAGGAGAAGCTTTGGGTCGTGTTTGAGGGATTTTAGTAAAATAAAAAAAAATTCTTTTTATTGAGATAATTAAATTCCAATATATATTCTATGGCCGTATCAACTAAAAGTAAGGGAGGAATCGGTAAATAAATCAAATAAAAATAAAACAATAAACAATAGTTATTTATAATACGAGAGAGATTTTATCCATGTGGAATACATTTATTCCACAAGTCATTAAAGTAGCGGGTTGTTTCCCTGGTGGATAAAATCTCACTATATTCGCTATATTCCAAATAATAATTTTTCTCTAAATTTACCTTTATTAATTAAATTTAAAAATAAATATATGCTTGAAAATTACCGTGTGATTTTGAATTTAGAAAAATATAAAACTTTCGAAAATTCAGCTTTACTAGAACTATCTTCTTAGTCCAAGAGCTGGTGACACATTTTGAGTACGGATTTGACCCAACTAGATAATGCGTAATAGTACCGTCTATGATAGTTGTACAAGTAATGGCCAGTCTGGCTGGTCTAAGCAAGTGGACCAGGTACTGCGCATGGTGTGAGTGCGGTAAAAAATACATATGTGTTAAAAAATATTTTTGACCCACAATGAAATTATAAAAATTATAATTTATAGTCAATTATAAACATAATATATTCACCCCAGACCATTTGAGTGGTGGGACGCGGAACCAGACCACAAAAGTGTATTTTTACAACATGCAAAAAAATAGCATCATGCATCAAATGGTCTGGGGTGAATATATTATGATTTATAATTGACTACTAAAATCTACATTTTTTATAATTTCGTTGTTGTTCAAAAATATTTTTTAACACATATATTATTTACCCTCTTGCCGAGTACCCTGGTCCGCCACCAGACCAGCCGGAACAGCCATTGCTGTTCAGCCAGACGGTACTGTACGCATTATTTATCTGGGTCCGTCCGTACTCAAATGTGTCCTGCTCTTGAACTATCTTAATATTAATTTATTTCAGAAAAAAATATATTAAAAAGACATTTGCACAAAGATTTTCTTATTGAATTGAAGGGTTGTTTTTGTCACAAATATAATAAAACAAAATTTCAATAACTATTTGATTTATTTAATTGATAAACTATACAGTTTCGGTCCCCACTGGTTGACCATCCTCAGTAGTTCTAAAATTGAAATGAAACATTTTATTTACATTTTTTTCTTTTTATAGAAAATTATAACACAATAAAATATACAATAGTTTTGAAATCATACATACATCTAGTTCAAGAACCGGAATTTGTCATTTCACACGAGATGTACCTATGTATGATTTCAAACTACAAATTTTTTTTTAATTTTCATTACTTTTTTTATTAAAGAAATTTGAGCCCGGAAAGTTAAATAATATAATCAATAATTTCTACATATTTAAAAAATTATTTTATTATTTTTTTGAATTCTTCATTACTTTATATAAATATATTTCACAAAGAACCTACACCATTTTCCTTTAACAAAACAAATTGATCTTTTTTTGAACTAGGAAATCTCTTTTTGGGATTTTCTTTTTTTGACAAATCACTCTCGCCCAGAAAAGTAAAAGCACTTATCAGGTATATTGATAAGAAAAGATCAAGAAATATCGGAATACTTTTAAAGAATCCCCGAGAGGATATTAGTCAACAAGAAGAAATCATTTGGGGGTGTCAGAAGGGAGATGTTTACCTGGTAATTAATTCCCCTCCAAATTTCTCATATTAGTACTCTGTTTTGAAAACAAATTCCGAAATTAAGTCAGGTGATGTTTATTTATCACGTGAGAGCCATTCAGAATGCCTGTTTTGTTGCAGTTGTTTTGTTGTTGTAGTAGCTGTTGCGACGGGGATTCCCCATAGAGGGAAGTATTCCAATCGTATAATAAATCTATCTCAGTGTGTCTGTCTCTACGGCACAGGAGAAAAGAGAGTCCCGTGGGGGGTGTGCGGGGGGTGATACTCACCCCTCACCATCCACTTGCGATTTAGCACTCATTTTCAAGAAGAAAAAACTTTCCCTCTGTTGGATTTAAATAGAAGAGCACTCGGCAATTAATTACAAACTAAACTCTTCCAAGTAATGAACTTGTCATGACAAAATATGTTTGTTTTTGTTTTTTATTTTCTATGCTTGCAAATTATTATCAATCAAGTAGAAAAAAAATATAATTTTACTGTTTGAAAAATAAATGGGAGAAATTCAAATGAAGAATTGTGATACTTATAGTTGCGTTTTCAATGATGCCAAATTACCATCTATAAACGGGAAAATGATTAGCCATCTTAAAATAATTTATTATTAAATATGAATATTTGGAAAAAACATTATCATAAATTTGAGACCTTATCTAGTAAATTAATAGAAGTAAAAGGGTGTGTAGTTTCACAGTGAATGAAATAAAACTCAAGAGGTTTATACAAACTCAATATATTTCGGATTATTAGTCCATCATCAGGAGTTTACAAGATAATACTAATAATGAATTGAAACGAGTGGTCACCACTACTAGACATTTCTCAAATCATGTGTACCAATACTAACCAAATCTGCAGAAGAATCCTAACGAAGATTGAACACGATCACACAGTCACGCTTTGGTTTTTAACCACATGTAAAAACCTGAAAATCATTCGAAATTCCACCAAATATCACTTATGTAAATCTAAATCTTACTGTTGCCATCAGCGGCACTTACATGATTTGAATGTCAAGAATGGTCGGCCACTCGTTCCATTATTATTAGCATTAACTCGTAAACGCCTGATGATGGACTAATAATCCGAAATATGTTGCGTCTGCATACACGTCTTTGAGTTTTATTTCATTCACTTGTGAAACTACACACCCTTTTTACTCTATTAATTAACATCATCGTTTCACCTGAAACCTACACGGCTTACCACACAGCTAAAGCATCTATCAACAAATTACTAATGTTGCTTGCTTAGCATTCAGGTAATTCTCACTATTGAAATTAAAATTTGATAACAATTCCGAAAATATTGGTTTTTAAGAGCAAATCAAAGAGAGTGCCCTCTGCTTGATGAAAATAAACAATCATTCAAATAAATTAACGTCTTTGAAATACAGCCGTGTGCCTGCTGAAAAAAAGAAACTCTATTAAACGATACATAGCTAGCCCTAAGACACAACTCTTCCAGGTTCTTAGCGTAACATTGGACTAGAGTTTGAATTGGGAAAATTAATTTACTATTTACAATACACTATCTACAAATACTTGGTCGGTATGGCCCCCACATGAAATTTCGGGCCCGGGAGCCAAAATCTGTAGCGGGGCATTTAAATAAGTACTTATGTGTTTTTTTATGAAGTAGAAAATGTTAGTCACCTTACGCCTTTAAAAAAAAAACCCTTAAAAATGCCATCCCCAGGCCCGGGCGCCAGCTAAACTAAAAAATGCACAAAAATCAATTTTTTCTTTCTGAAAATTTTTATTCTCTATACCGAAATTGTTTCTCTTCTATTAAAAAAAAAAAATAACCACCTGAAAATTTCAACTCAAAATATAAATTTTTAAAGGTTGGTAAAAAATTTTGAAGATTTTTTTAGTGGTTCATGTTTGACGTTTTTTAACTACCTTTAAATATTAATATTAAGGCTTAATTTTTTTTTACTTTCAATTTACAGCATAATGAACAAAAATAGAGGACGAGACTAAAAAAACACTTTAAACATGAACCACTAAAAAATATTCAAAAATTTTGAGTTGCCTTTAAAAATTTATATTTCGAGGTGAAATTTTCAGACGGTTATTTTTTTTATATAGAGAAATAATTTCTGTGCAGAGAATAAAAATTTTCGGAAAGAAAAAATTGATTTTTGTGCATTGATAGAGATTCAACGCCGCCTGGTAGAGATAGGGTATGCATTCAAATAGCACGTTCTGCCCTTCAGGTTGCATCATCAGGCGCCTAACATAAAAAACTACATTTTGAACATTACTACAATTTTCGGGCTCGGGACCCAAAATATGAACCGGGCCCCTTATTATGAAATAAATATGTTTGTTTTTGAAGTGGAAAAGTTGGTCTTTTTTCTAAAATAGCCCCAAAAAAATTGTCTGGGCCCGGGACACACAGGTGCACTTGGACCCCCCCTTGTAGGGGCTATGCTGGTCGGAAGAGGCAAATTCATTAAAGTTAATACCCTTTCTGATGAACAGTCAGAAATAAGTAATATAATAGAGTAAATTTAGAAAGGAAATTATTTTTTCTAATTTTGGATTGTTAATGTGTTCATTACCACTTTGTTTTTAATGGCGAAATGACATAATGGAGATATTTTTCATTTAATTGCACTTTGCACCGCAATCAGCAGCCTTACTGATATCGTAAAAGAACATGCTTTAAAAATTATCAGCAGAAATATCAAGTGTGCATGCTCCCTTCGCCTGAGTTAAGTACGACTGCATTAAGTTCAATAAGCTATCAATGTTTTTGTTGATTTATTCAATAATAATCTATTAGCGAATTTCATCAACCGCTTGGGGCACTTGCTAACGGTGAACAACATCATTTCTCCCATGAGAATAAGTTATTCGAGCGCCTCCCTTGCTCAAGCTGCCTGAAGTTAGAGGTTGAATTTGCATTTAATTATTAATTATATATATCTAGAATATCGTGATTTTCGCCAATTTATCATAATTTACAAGTTTTGCTAGCCTATGCTTATTTTAATTAAATTTTTAGCTAAAATTGTCCGGACATTTATCATGTTTAGTCATTTGTGCATATTTTTGGGCTTGCCTTTAATTATGATAGCAAATGACAACGCGAAGTCATAAAAAGTACGTGTTTTATATATTTCAATTTTTTTCAAACGAAAAACTGATTAAATACTGGTTCTTTAAGTCTCAGAACTTCTGTTGAAATATGCTGAAATTCAGAGAAAAAAACTAAATCCTTATTTTCTTTCGCGACAATCCACACAATAAGTTTTAGCCTCATTAATCACTCTATAAATATGATCGGTGCTAAAATTTTAGGTTATATTTTTTAACCCGGCTGTACTTTTTACCCTACTATATTCTCTTTATGAATGGATCGTTTCCAAGCCATTGATATTATATCCCCTCCACTCTCCAAATATGTTTTTTTTTTTATCAAAACTACGAGGTAAATAATTTAATTTTTTTTAAGTTACTCCGAATATATTATTCTAACAAATATTAGTTTTTCATCAAGATGGTGAAAGTCCTTAATGAAAAAAATAAAATAATGATCATTTTCCCACCCTTTTCCAATCTACCATATGTAAAAAAATTCATTTTTAATTGCAATTATTTCATGTTTGGTTTGGTGAATGGTCTTCAAATTTTAACAGTGTGTTTATTATGCTTTTTAATGACTTATATTCCAAGTTTCGAAGACTTCTTGAATTTTTGGATTTGTGAAAGAACTACCTACCTTAACTATTGTAGGTAATGAACTGATACATTTTAGCCTTAAAATTCATTCACAATCGACTGAAGAAAATTGTTTAATCTCTCTTTTTTACATAGGGCATACCGAGTTTTGAAAAAGTGTTCAATTTTTCTTTTAATTTATTTTCTAAGCTAAATAGTGGTAAAAGATCAAATTACCATCACAGCTATTTATTCAACTACTATTTATTAACCA